>CM042825.1:28184288-29554051 GCA_009982885.2 Hyles vespertilio
CGGTGCGGGGATCGAACCCGCGGCCTCTCGTTTCACAGGCGGCGTCTAACCAACTGCGCTACGGAGGCTGTTAAAATAGTTTTGTAGTTCAGGATTTGGGATAAATATAAAAGGCTTAAAAATAAATGTCACGAAAAATTATTGATGTTAGTTTTATTTAAATCGCAGGGAAACACATAAAGCACATTTTAAAAACGTTTTCTTTACACACTTTGATGGACATTTTCGTCTAGACGCAAATGAAACTTGGAAAACCACCAAATAGATTTTAATATAAACTATAATAAATCCACTCTCACCTAAATAAATATAGAATCCATCAAATGACCCCGGTGACTGTGCGTACAGTCCAGACATGGCGTAGCTCGGCACGAGGTAAGCCAACCACGTCAGCACCGCCGACCACAACTCTAGGAATTGCTGAAAACATTACCAAATTCAATCAACTGTATCTGATTATATTTCTTACAGGCTCCCAGCTTATTATTTTTTCGCCAGAGATATAAAAATAATAGAAGATGTATGAGACTTTATTCATAACTGCAGTTTTTGAGTTTCTATGTTAACCATACAAGAACTCCATTATATTAATGGTAGTCCTCCAACCAATAATCAAAGCAACTGATAACAATCAAGCTATTTTACGAAAATCGTTAATTAAAACACCCATTTTAGCCGATTGTATCACAAATAACCACAAATCACTACGGCGTATGAATTTTTAAAATCTGATTCCATTGTCAATATTTAACGATGAAACTGACGTACCATAGTTGAAGAATAACAACTATATTCTCTCTCATTTCGATATTATCTATAAGACTACTCACATCAAAGAGTATGAAGACGGTACGTGAGTAGAGTCCGACGGCGATGTCTCTCTCGATGTGATGCCTCATAGAGCTGGCCTCCCGCGCGCCCACCCACACCAGTATGGGCCACACGGTTAGGCACATCACTGAGTAGTGGAAACCGATCCTGTCGTTCTGTGTCAGCTGTAACAATACACACCTCATTACATCAGCCATCATTGTATCAGCCTATATACGTGCCACTTCAGGGCCTGGGCCTCTTCTATAATCGAGAGCATTGATTTTGAGTGGTTACTTAGGCCGTATAGTCTACCATGGTGGACCTCATTAATTTCAAATGTATTGTATACTATATTGTATACTAGCGATCCGGCCCGGCTACGTCCGGGTGCACATACACTTTTCAAAATAGTGGCCAAAATGTTCAATTCTGACTTAATATTTTTTTATCATTAAAAAAATGTACGTATAGGATACGTACATTTTCTCATACCTCCAAAAATATGTGTACAAAGTTTCATTATGATAGGTTAAGTAGTTTTCGTAGTAAAACGTAACAAACAAACTTATTCACATGCATAATTTTAAGTATGATTCCTATTATAAGGCAGTTGCAATTCAAACTTTAAAATATGCAACATTTTGAATTGCATAAATGGTGCCGGCTCGATGGCAGTTACTACTTTCTAACAGAAAACCGCAAGGCCGTTTTAATTTACAGGCGTTTGACTACGACGACGTATAAATCGCTAATTACACTAATAATGTCTTTGGGCGCTCAAAGAAGTGGTGATCGGCAGACACGCAAGTGGAAGCCACGTAGTGACAAATGAAAAATTAGACATCCATCTACAAGATGTACAGACGACCTAGCTATGGATGCAGGAAGTTGATGGATGAAGGCTACTTCTATCAGGTCTCTATGGAAATTCTAGTGGTAGGCCTGCTAGTGCAGACATTCTGTTGAAGGAGGAGGGAGAGTAGTTTTGTGTTTAGTCTTTTGTAAAGAGGGCAGCACGTGTTACAGGTGTACTTTGAGCACTATACAAAATATACAGAATGACCTAGATATTTACTATCTACCAATAGCATCGTGAAGTGCGTGGTGGCCTGTTGGTAAACGGACTAGACGCGACTGCCAATATGTTCACGGTGGTCGCGGGTTCGAATCCCAGGGCACACCTCTGACTTTTCGGAGTCATGTGTGTATTGATAGTCAATCACCACGCACTAAAACGGTGAAGGAAAACATCGTGAGGAAACCTGCATACCATAGCGAATTATAAAAATTTCTATGGTATGTAAGTCCGCCAACCCGCACTAGGCCAGCGTGGTGGACTATATGGCCTAACCACTCTCAATCGTACTCGATTGTAGAGGAGGCCCGTGCCCTGCAATGGGACGTATATGGGCTGATACAGATACAGAATAGCATCGTGTTGTTTACGATCAATAAAGCTCTCACCAATCAGAAACGGAAAATTATGGAAAATTCCAGAAATATCATCCACATCCGACCAATGGTAGATTATATCTAGATTCCTGGAACGAGGAATATTCCAAGCGCACGTGGGATGTTGTTATGAACATCGTAACTTGATAATGAAACTATCTTTTGTCCGCGACTCCCTCTGCGTGTGGGATCATGATGTAATTTTTTCTTGCTTTGGATGTGTCTAAGCTGAATTACACAGGCAAATCCCGCAACGCGAAATGTATCTACTATAAGTATACTGAATTATAATATTATTATTAAAACGGCAATATTTCAAAGTTGCATTAGGAACTTCTATGAATATGGGCCATACCATACCAAGATTCAACACTTGAGTAACTTTTTGAATTGATTTAGCTAATTTTGAATAAACGAATTATGTTTACGCGTTATAGAAGGTGTACGCGACGGATTAATTTTGCATTGTGGTAACTCTGTCTTCATTAAGACCATTCAAAACCATTCAGACCATTCAGAACTATACATTAAGCCCATTTTAATGAGCCCAAACACGATATTCTTGCTGCTTGAAGCAAAATAAATATTTATTAAATCCAACAGCCACTTCCATAGTCCTTACCTGGTACTAACATCGTGTCTTGTGTCGTTGGTATCAGAAACTACGAAAGACATTTCGGACACAAACACCCATACCCGAAATAATTACGTGTGTGTGGATCAACCAACCAAACGGCCGCCTCTGGTTTTATAGCTTGTCTTACCAACTAGGCAACGAAAGCTTTCGAATTATCAATTACGTATACCATATAACATGAAATGGATAATAATTTATAGGATCCATAAAATGTTCAACATCACGTTGATTGTCATTTTTTATTCTACCAAATAGCAATTAAAAAAAACTTAATCAAAATCAGTTCATTACTTGAGGAGCTACGATGCCTCAAATATATATACATAATATGCGCAGATTATAGACATACATTATTTGTAGTTTATGTATTTCGTAATAAAGCTTATAACCAAAAGGTACATTTTACATAGACATTAAGATTTATAGCCGCTACAAGCATTTAGCGGGTCTCAGAGCTGTTTGTAAAGCTATCGGTAATATGGGTGAAATTGCTAGGGCGCTCTCGGTGAGATTATTATATTTGCTATCCAAACCCACAGGGAAATTTAAAAATCTAAGCGTGAGGCGCTATTACATTTAGGGTGGTGGGATTTCACCTAAAGGCACCTTGCCTGAGACTAGCGTTGCTACTAGTACAGCAATGAATAGCGAGTGGTATTTTATCATACACACTGCAATTTGCTTTAGCAGCATGCTGAGTAATTGTATGACCTAACACTCAGCTATACTGAGAGCAAGCTAATATGTGCGACAAAAAAATATACGTGGCTCTTCCCCACGATGTCTTAAAGGATCGGGTATGAGAAATAAAAATAACATTATTATTATTATTTGAAGACCATCATCATTTATTTGAGACCATTCAAGCAGAGCTACAAGGGCGTTATCCTAAACATTAATGAATACTAATTCCTTATTCATAATGTTACTATACAATAGTTCTTAAATCTAAATATTTGACGAGGCATGAAACACAAAGCAAGCTATAATTATATTCTTGGTGTTAGTTTTCTATGTGTATATGTCGAGATTCTTTGTTCGTTTAGCGCAGTGACGTCGGCGCGGAGTCGCGAGCCGGGTACGGAGCCCCCAGGTCGCAACTGTCGGGCCGCGTGTTGCTAGTCGGTAATGGTGTTGTCGTCTCATCCGTGTGGCCGGCACGATGCTCGATGCATGATGTCGACAGGGCAGTCACGTGTGGCAGCCACGGCGCGGCGTGCTCGTGCCGCGAGCCGGGTACGGAGCCCCCGGGCGCAGCTGAGTCGACGCGCGTGTTGCTCAGTGTGCTGTTGTCGCTGTTGCCTCATTCTTGTAGCCGGCAGTGCAGTCCTGGTCTGATGGCGTAGACACGTGGCGCGGCGCCGCGAGGCTGGCCCGGACTGCGAGGCCAAGGCTCGGCGCCGAGATGCTGGTGACGCTGGGCCGCCACGCCAGTGTTGCCAAATCAGCTGGTGTTGAGTCGCTCGTAAGTGCACTCACGCCCGATGATCATGCACCAGGCGGAGTCGCATGGTTTGGAGAGTGAATTTTCGTCTTGAATTGTAGCTTGCGTATGTTTAGAACCCCGCCAAGACATTTTTCTATCGAATTAACCACCGTGGTGGTGGCCATTTCGACAGCAAAACGTCTTGGCCGTGTGGTTACCGCCGGCTGCTGGTGCGCCTCGTCGTCGCAGTTAGCTCGGCACAAAGTCTCAGCGCTCACCGCCCAGCTTTATATAGGGCTCCTAGAAGCACTAATCAATAAACTGCGCAGAAAGTTCTCGATACGTAGGGATCCACCAATGGCTTGCTTTTGCGTCTTAACTTTCGACCAATCAGGAACGTAGGAGTCAGACCATTCTAGATTTTTTATATTTTGCTCCAATAGCGGGCTGACACCTGGATCGTTGATAGAACAGGAGAGGCAATACGAGTAGAAATGAGATGCAGCATGTACTTCGGTGCAAGCCCTAAGCTTTTCACAATCTCTTTGTTGTGTAAAAACTAATTTAGATCTGAACGTGAAGTAAAGTAATATCGGTAAACTCATAGTCATATCATGTCATTATTACTTGATACTTTCGTAGTATGTGATTATTTACTAAAACTATAATAATTTGTATTTGGATACAATATGGTTAGAATTAATTGTACGTAACGTAATTTAATTAACTATTAAATAATTCATATGAAATAATCAAATAATTAAGATAAGTATAAGAAATTATCGAGTGTGCACTAGTGTGCAGGAGAAACGAAAAATACTCCTTTAGAACTCAGCGTCTGTGGTGTTTGATACCCGCACCGAGACCGAATTTTTGAGTGATCCATAGGCGTTTGTTTCATATTCGGATATTGGCAAGACCAAAATATCTAGTAGTTTTTGTCATTAATAGATACATTATTTGTATCTAAATGTGGGGTCAGGACTATGGGTTCTTATTTTCAATAACCCGGAATTGGCTGATTTGAAAAATAACTTACACTCAAATAATTATTTTTATTTATGCTATGTAATGCTTGATAATAAATATAGTAGTAACTGCAACAGCTCATATACGTCCCACAGCAGGGCACGGGCCTCCTCTACAATCGAAAGAATGACTGAAAGTGGTTAGCCCATATAATCCACCACACAAAAAGCATTAAAGCATTTTAAAAAGAGTTTAAGATTGGAAGTATTTTATGCTGATTTCTGTTTTTTTAACTATTTAAAACAGCAATCTTCGTTCTTTAGGCTTGTAAGAAAGAATGAGAGAGAAAAGCATACTTATATAATTGCCACAAATCTTAGTCAGCAATTAGTCTGCGACAGTAAAGTAATTCATCACGTTGATTTTTAATTAGAAACTGGTCTCCACACTCTACTTGGTGATGTAGTCAAGTGGAGCTACCGTCTGGCTGTATCCATATTCATAATAAGGAATATGGTAGAACTCCATAACAAAAACTAACGAATAGCAAAAAATATATTCCATCCAAAACCAGAATCAAAGTTTCGAACGATATTGATTAAGGTGAAATTTTAATGAAATTTAACTATATACACACTATGGTTCGTTTTTGCGCTGTATCTTTTAAATAGGTTCATTGTTTTTTTATATATATATAATTCTTCAAACTTTCCGTAATACAATCCGTAGCTAAAACCATCCGAAATTATAATATTGAATAACCCGGTATAATTTCAGATTCGCAAACGTAATTGAAATTAGTATATTATTCGCATACCGTATTGAAATCTAAATAGGTACCTACCAGGGATGTTGCGAATATTCGCATCCGCATCCGCAAATGCGGAACTTCCGCATAGATTTGGACATCTGCATCCGCATCCGCATCCGCGTCCGCAATAATTGATGCGGATATTTATGCGGATGCGGATGTAATACAAGATGAGATATGACAGAAATTTGGCGGTGCCGGCGAATGGCGCATGCTCTTCGCACGTGACATTGACCAATGGGAGCGAAAGAAATACTGACATGATCCGACGCGTTTGTTGTTGCTATGATGTTAGATTCTTCTAGTGAAGATGAGAGTCGCGAAATGCCAGAAAATGGTAGCACTGAAGCTTTGCTCAAAAAATAATTTCTTTCTTACCGCATTAAAAAAAGAATCTATGTGGATGAAAATCCTCTTAAGTGGTGTTCATCGAGAGGAATTTAAGATATTATTGCCGATAGCACGAAGATTTTTATCCACTCCACTAAGTAGTGATCCTAGCGATTATTTGCAGCGTGGGTTTTATTTTACGAACCTCTTCCTAACCGCCTTGTATCAGAAAAATATATTTAATAAATGAAAAGTGTTCTTTTGCGACCACTTGGGGCTACTCAAAACGAAGGTAATGGATTTAATTATCAATAGAGAAGATGGCTAGAACCTTGCACAAGCATGGGATAGAATTCTAGACTTAATTAAATCGGAACCCAAAAGACCAACTGCCAGACATCAAGATACAGTGAGCTTCTTCTGCGTAGATCGAAACGCAAAAAACAGATTAAACTTTTATATTAACTTTTTAATTTAGTAATGGTAAATCATGGGTAGTTAAATTGTAACAGTCACTGAGCGGATGAGCTTATCCTCAGTCCGGCCCGTGACCATTAATCCTGTAAAGTAATCGAAATATCGGGAAGTTAAAAATATAAAAAATAACATAAATAAATCGTATCTGATATCGATAAATAATAGTAAGCGATAAAATCCGTAAATAATAGTTTTTATTTCAATATTCATTCATATACAATATCTATATAGGATCTTAAACATCCGCATCCGCATCCGCATCTGCGGATGTAAGCCTTTAAAAATCCGCATCCGCATTCGCATCCGCGGATGTGAAAAAATCGACATCCGCAACATCCCTAGTACCTACTAAAAATATTATTTTCACTTCTGCTTACCGTTTGACGGAGTAGCTAATATTTTGGTTCTCTTATCGGAAACTATTGAGAGTGCAATCCCAGGCTCCACAAATATTTTAAATTTATGATTGACAGATATTTTTTTAAATAAAATATATAATGTAGTTATTCTGTAATGTATTGTGTTGTTATATAAAATGTAATAACTTACTTCATGAAATGTAGAAAATAATAGTTTAGGAAATTTTGGCTAAACTATGAGCCAAAATAAAGCTTAATATATGCATGCATGCATAAAGCATGTAATGAACATAGATCATTATCACGATTAAATAACAAGAGTTATTTGGGCTTCTAGTTGCTCTTTGAAAAAATATACTCATACAATAAATGACAGACAGCCTCTGTGGCGTAGTTTTTGAGGCGCAGGTTCGATCCTCGCACCGAAAAAAATGTTTGTATGAACAATGAAAAGCATTTGTTACGGGTATGGGTGGTGTTTTTTTATTTATTTATTTTCTTTATATCGTGAAAAATGTTTGTGCGGCCCAGAAATATTTCTTCCGGGTCTGGGTGTTTGTGAGACCGAAAAGTTTCTCGTAGTTCCTGATACCCACGACACAAGACTCGATCTTAGTGTGGGGTCAGGACTATGTATGTGACTGTTGGGTGTTATTTATTTATTTATTTATATACAGGAGGTCTTAATGGCAGAGGCATCCTGCAGTCTAAATTCGGGTAAAGCAGAAAAGGAGCAAAGCATTTATTTCACATGAAAATAGAAACAAAATTGTATCTTATTTAAATCCGTGAGACCGAAAAATCTCTCGTAGTTCCTGATTATACCCACGACATAAGATTCTATCTTATTCTAGGATAAATTTTTTTATTTACCTATTTGTTACAACCATATACAGCTTATAACATTAAATAATGTAAACAGACACCCAATGAGTTTTACTAAGGATCAGGACTATTTACGTGAATGTCGGGTGTATTTATTTATAATTATTAAATATGGTACAAACCTTAGGGTCGGTGGAAGGCAGGTCCCAGAAAATAGTGCCGGTGATGATGGACATGATGGCGGCTATCAGCACTCGCGTGATCACGTTCGATAACGTCGTCATCTGCGTGTATACCAAGCTCTTCCTGATAACAACAATCATACGTTTAATTCCAGCATATTTGCTTATTAGCTACTTATGGCTTGTTGGCTAAAGGGGGAACGTGGTTGTAAAGAATCTTTGAAGTAATTAGTGTATTAAATTTAGTTTATAGTACTGCGCATTTATTCCCATACTCTCTTATAATATCGTAAGAAAATCATGTGAGTATTGATAGTCAATCACCACGCACTAAAACGGTGAAGGAAAACATCGTGAGGAAACCTGCATACTATAGCGATTTCAAAGAATTTCTATGGTATTTAAAGTTAGCCAACCCGCAATAAGCCAGCGTGGTGGACTCTCAATCGTACTCTCGATTGTAGAAGAGGCCCGTGTCCTGTAGTCAGTGGTATATGGGCTGATACAAATGGAATGATGTACCACCGCAATTGTCTATCGATCCCGCCCTATGCATTATTGTGTTTCGGATTAAAGGACATTGTAGGCAGATATATTAAGACTTAACATCTTATGTCACAGGATGGTGAGCGCAGTGGAATGCCAAGCGTTGCTCTATTATTTGTTATGCTTGGTTTTGAGCTGTTCATGAGCGGCGCTATCGCTCATCATGCGAAGGGCAAGTTTACCCATTCATCACAATCAAAAAGGTGAATAAAATCATCATCATCAGCCTGTTCGTATCCACTGCTAGACATAGGCCTCTCCTATGTATGAATAAAATAATAAGGCTCAGTTGCAAAAAATAACTTTGCCAGTACCTTTGACTTTGATATATATGGCGATGACATTTTCAAAGGCAAAGGTATTGGCAAGGTTAGTTTGTGCAACTCAGCCTAAGTGGTAATATTGTTGTTACTGACTCGAGCAGCGCGAAGGCCTGCAGCGGCGCGTGCGGTTTGTGCGTGGGCGCGGGCAGCGGCACGGGCGGCGGCGGCTCCAGCGTCCCCCGCGCCGACACGAACACGCCCGCCAGCGCCTCCACGCGGCCTGACGACTCCAGCAGCGCCGCCGCTGACAGGTCGTCCAGGGTCACCAGGTCCACTGCACACAAATAAATGTTCATCATCATCATCACATCAGCCTCAGGAAGTCCACTGCTGACCATAGGCCTCCCCCAAGGATCTCCACAATGACCTGTTGGAAGCGGCCTGCATCCAGCGACTTCCTGCAACCTTAGCCAGATCGTCCGTCCACCTTGTAGGCGGGCGTCCGACATTTCGCTTGCCTGTATGTGGCCTCCACTCAAAAACCTTTCGGCCTAAATAAATGTTATAGAACTAAAATGTTAAACGAGTGTGTGCGTTGTAATAAGTGACCAATTAATATGTTTTCTTTCCTTGTCTTTCTAACTATCAGCAAATTATATCAGTGCCATTTATACAAGTCATCCATGGTTACCAGATCCATTTTGAAAGTACCAAAGGTTATGGCACTATGGAATCTATATTAGTAAGACAAAGATGCCTGAAAGAGACTGTCCCGCCCTCATAACTACCACCGTAACTCCACTGTAAAGCCAGGGTCAACAGTGGTATGCATTGTAATGACACCGAGATTAGAAGTTCGGCGAGCCTCCGTGATTGTTTAACTTGTTGGAAAGATAGCGGGAGGGTGGAAGCTTTCTTTCTATTAGTGGCAATCTTCATAGTGGTCGGTTAAAATTACTGTAACTCACTTAATAGGGAGTAAATTATAATCAAATAGATATTATCGCCGTGAGATTCTTATTTGCTAGTGGACCCAATTATGCCAGCCTTGTCTAAACTGCATAAATATCGTTGGAACTCAAGACACTTGTTGCCGTGTGCTATACGATGGTCGCTACCCGACCAAATATCATTGTTCTACCACCAGATTTTGATTTACAGAAAATTCAATTATTAAACAAAAGGCAACTGTAACGCAACCGATATTTTTTTTCTTTCAGCTTTTGTACTATTTTTAGAAAAGCTGTAAAGACCTTCAGCAAAGCTCTATCTTAAAAAAATATATTCGAAAATACTATAGCTCAACTAATATACCACAATAAAGACAACATAATATGCTCATTATAACTTACAATAGTAATCCGAGGGGTTCTTGAAAGCTGGACAAGGATAGTCTATCGATGAGAAATATGGCAACATGTCTCTCCTGTACCCGCTGAACATGGTGCGCCCCGCGGATATCAACACAACCTACAAACAACACACTTTATTTAATAAAAGATCCATCCAGTGGCAAAATACGTCTCTTTCGGTTTTTAGTATAGAGTAATCGACATGGATCTTATGAACATAAATTAAATATTTGTTTATCATACACGGTGTTATTTAGATCCAAACCGCTATAAATAGATTAATACCCAAGTTTTTAAAATGTCTTTGAAAATAGTCTTCGCTAAAAATATTATTTCCATCAAATCAAATAACACGTGTTTATATCGCCTTTTAAATTACTTGTATAAAGTTTAAGTCTATATATAGGTATAGTATATTTTAGTCATTCTAAAAATTAAACCAACAACGATAACACCGTTTTAATAATATTCGAATCATAAACTACATACCTTAGTGAGCATAGCAAAGATCTCATAAGTAGGTGGGTGCAGCGACATAATAACAACTCGTCCCGAACTAGCCCAGTTTCTGAGATACTCCACCAAGAAGAAAGTGTCGAAGATGTCCATCTCCTTGGTGGGCTGGTCCAGGATGAGCACCGCCATGTCTAGTAACAACTGGCACGCGACGTTCAACCGACGGATCTCTGAGCGCGTGAGCCTGCCTACGTTTGTGTCTCTCACTTGTTCTAGGCCTAGCTCTTCTATTAGCAGGTTTATCTGGATGGAAAAAATTATAATTTTAAGTATATATTTGGCTTTACGTTTGAGCGATAGAGGAACGAATCGAAGTAACTTTTTACATAGATATTAGTAGTTGGAATGATGTAACGTTTTATTTGTAAAAATACATGCTTTTACTCGGATAAATCTAAAGCATAATAGTATGATGTACACGCTATGCCATATAAATATTCGTAACCGAGTATAAAAACATAACTTTGTTGTGTATATTTTTTTCGTATCATTAGCTCTATCACTATCTAAAGCAGTAATACAACTGTTGCATGAATAAAACATAAAGTCCATCTAAATAATATGCTGTAGAACAGCCCTCAAAGTATAATTTTGATGACTACTGACAACAGACTACAAAACTTAATCAGACACAGATCACTGGTGGTAGGTCTCTCATATGTCTATTTCTCCCGCCAAACAGCAGTGTAAATGACCGGATTGAAGGATATTGTAGCCAGAGTAACTACTGGACATATTGAGACTTAACATTTTATGTCTCAGGATGGCAAGCGCGGTGGAATGCCAAGCATTATTTTGTAATTCAAGGCGTTGTTTGGTTTTGTTACTGTTCATGAGCGGTCGTATCGCTTACCATCAGGTGAACGGCATGCTCGTCTCGCCATTCATTGCAATAAAAAAAGACAAGACGTGATGGTATTCTCACCCGATCCCTATCATCCATCTTGACCTGTCCGTGGTTGGTCCGGGGCCTCCGCAGCGCCGCGTGGAAGCGCAGCGTGTGCTCCACCGTCATGGCGGGGCACAGCGACGTGTCGTTCCTCACATACGCCGCTACTTTACGAAGAGTCGATGATGCCACCGGCTGCCCGTTCAGGACTATGTCTCCTGATAGTTTCTGCAACAACATTGATAATGCTTTTTTTTATTCAACTTATTTGGTAAAAGAGGGTAGTGAAAGGGTGGCTCTAAACTTGGGCTTCTAGTGATATTTTTTTCCATTTTCTTCTGATATCGGATAGAACTCGAGTAGATACCACATACCGGCAAGCGGAGCATCAATCATTTATCTAGAAGGTGTTTGACCTAACAAAGATTTCGGAATTTCGCAGGATACAATTGTAATTTTTTTTTTTATCAATACTTACTTTCCTAACACCAGCTAACACATCGAGAAGTCCCGTTGCTTCTTGTTGCGAGGTAGCCAACACAGCCAGTATCTCTCCAGACTTCACTTCGAAACTGAGACCCGATACCAACAGAGTTGACTTGTTCTCAGGTGACGTTATTTCTAAACTGTTTACCTGCAGGATGGAAGCATAGATTTAGCACTTCTCAATCATCTGATTTAAAATTGTAATTTTTGTCATTTCTATAATTTCCGGAACACCAGTTACAATATGTAACAAAAGGCTATGAACTCTCTTTATTTTTCAATTTGATTATAATTGTCAACTTATTTCACTTATGGAATGACTCATGGAAAACTTTTCATATAGAATATACTTTCTATATGAAAAGTTTTCCATACCACCAGTTCAATTACCAACAGGGTATTTTCTTTCGCAATACTTCACACAATACTCACATAATAATTAGGATAAATATAGGCGGAGTGCGCGTATCCGTCGAGGTGGTCTCCAGGCCTGAGCGTGGAGTGCTTCCTCGACTGCGCGACGGACATGTGGCTGCCTGCCTTCGACATGCGCCCGCCCAGGTGGGACGACGGCATCAGGTAGCTGTAGAACCAAAACAATATCCAGAAACCAATGATAAAATGGTGAATGATATAAACTAAGTGCAATGATATTAAACGTCCCACTGCAGGGCGCCAGCCTACTCCACAATCGAGAATACGATTGAGTGTGGTTAAGCCACATAGACCACCATGCTGGCCCAGTGCGGGTTGACGAACTTTTACAAACCATAGAAATTCATATAAATCGCTATGTCATACAGGTTTCCTCATGTTTTCCTTCACTGTTGGAATTTCAACCCGCAACCACCGTGAATATGTTGGCAGTCGCCTTTCGTCCGTTGCAAACATGCCACCATGCACTTCGATATTGTAAGTAATAAAATAGTGCATAAAACGGGAAACTCTTCAATTTATGTTTTTTCTCTAAAGTATGGATAGAAGACACGACTGACATTAAGACGGGTAAGATTTAAAGGGAACGTGACATGGCACCGAAGCAGCTATTGGACATCCCGGTTTATGGTCCTTCTGGTTCTCCCAGATCAAGCCGATCATTTTATGCGATAGTTAAAAATGGTTACACCACTTAAAATAGTACAGAACATATCAATACTCTGCACAGTTTTTATGAAAACTCCTAGTATAATATTGTGACAAATATATAATTTGTTATCAAGCTATTAGATTCAAGTCATGAGCTCTTCATAATTCACCATTATTTAGTATTCCTCAAGTTCGTATAAAATTACACCCGTACCCATTGCATCTAATAGCGATAGTGCACGTACTTATTACGAGCTGTTCAATGGCACGGAGCATTACCTGAACATACACTTGTAATATAAATTTCCTCTCCTTGACCTATAGTAAAATTGACACAAACAACTTGGAAATGACGTAATGCACTGCGTGCTTGAAGCACGACTTACCAATAAACTGTATACACATCAGATATATTAGAAGTTCACGAATATCACCAATAAACCATTTTAAATTGAATTGAAAATATAGCACCATTGCTCATTGTAAAAAAAAAGCGAAATGCGCGGCCTTCCGTTTTGCACGACAAATTCGAACAATGTAACTGTGGTGCGTAAAGTTTTACATACAAACATACTTTATTGCGTTTAGTGAGCTGATAATTATACCTTTGTTTTGTTACCTTGGAAATCTGTGACGAGTCAAAAAGATTAATTAACTACATGAACTGAATACATTAGGTACTATCACCAACACGGAAGTAATAAAACAAGTAGGTGTAGTACTTAGTTATATTAGTTTCACTTTAACTTTTATATAAAAATAAAAGTTCCTCAATAAATGAAACTCTTACTGAAAATCTTAACAGAGCCATCGTAGGAAATGTACGATGATTTTTTGGCAAGGAGTTCACCAGGTCATAAAACGTTAGTTCTGGAAACTTAGTTTATGACACCATCATACACAGATTCAATCAGATCTTCGGAACATTACTTGTTGAGGACGTGACAGAAGTCGAAGATACTTTACGAAGATTTCGAATTCGGTTGCTCAACAATAGGTTTATGATTTATTAATATACATTTATTATATTTTCCAACATATAACTAGTATATAATATTTTAATGTAACAATAAAGACTTATCCGCCCTCACACCCACCACTGCAACTCCTATCAGCCAGGATCAACAGTGGCACACAAAGATTTGACACCGAGCTTCGAAGCTCGGCACATCTCTCATGGACACTAGCTTGTCTTTAACAATTTATTGTAACAGTATCATCCCATACACTTCCCACTGCAGGGCACGGGTCTACTCTACAATCGAGAGTTCGATTGAGAGTGGGCCATTAGGCCATAGGCCATTTAATAGTAACAAAATGTCATAATAGATAATCTGCCACTCACCTGTGATGGTCACCATCAGGTACGAAGTCAGCGACGCTGTTTCTTCTGTTGGAGTATTGCGAGCGGTGGGGCCTGGCGTCGATGCCCAGCAGGTTGGCTTCACTCACAGACTTGTGCCTCGAGTTGACCCACTGCGGCTCACCTCGTATCCCGGCCTGTTGCATCGCTACTAGAGGCACTCCAGTACCGGGCTAACAGAAAAATAAGGCATGATAATGATTATCACAACTTGTGGATATAACGTCCGTTTGACATAAAATTATGTGGCAGTAAATGTTACTCATCACACAATTGACATAGAAAATAGGATAGGCGAAGCATGTGTTTTAGAAAAACTGGAAAACTCGAACAACGAATTTACAACATTCGATTGATTTACAACAATCTTGTTTCAAAGCAAGTTTTGTAAGCAATCAAAACACATCGTAACTTGAAGCCTGTAGTTAGCATTACATTAAATTCTAAGAAACAAATTCACAGTTAACTCTCACTAGTAAGGTCATTTCAACATTGTTGAAATGGCTATGACAAATGACCAAAATATGTAAGCATTACGTTTTCTAGCAGCATTTCCGTTAGGAGCCTGTTGAGTAAACGCACAAAACTGGTGTATGAGACATACTATACCGACTCATCAACACTTAGCTATTTGTTTATAAAATTTGAATATTTAAATCAAAATTTAAAAATTTGTTCAATATACCCACGGAATAGCATTGCTGAGATTAAAAGTTCGGGCGGATTGGATCTTTTGTTTTGATCTTTGTAAGTATATTTTAATAGCCCTTTTGAGATTAATATCGTGGTCTAATACATTCATATTATGTACGTATTGTGTTAGTCTACACTCACTTGATATGAAGGATGCAGGTTCTGCATCCTGAAGTCGGGATCGGAGCGATACTTTCTGCTGTACTTGTTGTAGTTGGTGGTGGTTTCGTTGTCGGAACTATCATAGCCTGATGATGTTTCACGAACGCCTCGACTATGCCTTTGTATCCTTTGAAAAATAAACCCAGAATTATCTCGAATTCTAAAGTACAAAACTTTGGCTAATTATAAATGTAATATGGAGCTTTCAGAACGTATCTATAATTTCTATCTTAGTTCACTATTACCGACCACTGAGTCCTCACCCGCTTAGTATCGACTTTATTCCTATGTATTTAAAAGGCATTGTTCGATTTCATACTTAAACTTAAAGAAAGGTAATGCAATACCTTGGTGCAGGTTTCATTCCACTTCCGATGGAAGTCTTGGGTTTAGGTGTGCCCGATCTCTGCGAGCCGTTGTGGTTCGGTGGAAAAACTCGAGGTAGACCAAACTTGAGGTATGTGTACATGTTGGAACCAAGAGCTGACCTGTAATCAACAACAGAAAACTTATAAAAATAGAGATCATTTTTTATTAAGAGTTTGCGCATGTTTTTAATTTAAAGGCCAGCAATGTTTTATTTAATTTGTTATCGAATATTGATTATAGCATTTATTATTAAGTTGCTTTTTAAAACTAGCATGCATGAATAATGCGTGAAAATAAAATAAGTGGGAAATATTACTTAGGTCCATATCGAGGATGCGACAGTATGGACTGCACGGTGGTATCTCGCAGCTGAAAGTTGCCGTAGGGTAGTGGGCTTTTATCCGTGCTGCCCAGAGCGCTGTCCGTGAAGTCAGAGTTCAGATTTTGCCTACAAAAATATAACATGTTTAATTTCGATAGCCTTTGTGGCGCAGTCGGTTAGACGCCGCCTGTGAAACGAGAGGCCGCGGGTTCGATCCCCGCACCGAGAGAAATGTTTGTGCAGCACACAAATATTTCTTCCGGGTCTGGGTGGTAGTGAGACCGAAAAGTCTCTCGTAGTTCTTGATACCCACGACACAAGACACGATCTTAGTGTGGGGTCAGCACTATGTATGTGACTGTTGGGTGTTATTTATTTATTTACTTATATTTTTTTTTCTTTTGGGTGTTTGTGAGACCGAATAGTGTCTCGTAATTTCTGATACCCACGACTCTAGAGTTGATATTCGTGTGAAGTCAGAACTATGTATGTGAATGTTGCGTGTTTTTATTATTCATTCATTTATTTAACTCGGTTTAACTACAACTACATGTAATTGATTGAAAAATGTTAACGTTATTCAATGTCTTCCTCTGTGTTGTTGTATTTCTGATTGACCTTTATTTTAAGAATTTTTTTTCAGCGTTCTGTTTTTAAAGTTTCCTTATTAGGTTGGAAATTAAAAACTAACTGTTTGTAGACATACTGTAAAGCGTTTTATGTGTGTAATGACCTCTCCAAGAATGAGATATCGATCGTAATCTTTGACTCGGTCACAGTAATTTCTCTACCCGCTAATTCTTGGAACTTTTCTGTTACAACTGTCTGAGGATTTAAAGATTTGAGTTGATTTAAGTAGGCTTGGTACTGTACCTGTATATGGACCAAGCGTGCAGATCCTCGGAATGCATCCCTCTAGGATCTTGCATCAGCGGATTAGAGGGAACCGAGTACCGGCGCTCCCCTCCCAGCCCGAGAGCCGATTGTGACATGCTTCTTTCACGCCCTCGTCGCTACAACCTAACGTATAGGAATAACCACCTAAGCATGTTTATTACAGTACACCCTTAAATCAAATATACACTAGATTATAAGTAACGACCTAAAAAAGCAAGAGAAATAAGAGTACAATTAAGCGTGTGGTTTTATTTGATTTTGGTAGGGTCCAAAAACATAATAAATCATAATTTAAAGGAATAAGGTTTATTGTCACCTGAAGTTGATTATAATTTAAGGCATTTATTTCTCGTAGTTCGAAATTCAAGTGTATAAACAACCTCGGCCACTTTTGGCACGTGATTTTTTTCCGAACCCTGTATGTAGTATAATATTTGATAGAAGACTTCGCCCGTTTTATAGTAAATTTTATAGTAAATTTATAGTAAATCGGTTTGACATAAAAACGTATAAAGTTACAACTTTTAATATAAGTGAAAGTTGAAAATCGCTAGCTCCGTTATTTCCGCTTACCAGTGTCATCCTATTTGATGTATTATTTTCTTGTGTCTGCACATTGTCACTCAATGCTGTTGCATTTTATCTGAAACAACATAAAAACTGAACTTCACATGATTGTCTACCAAATATTTATTTCAAATATTACAAAAACAATACTCAAGTACTTTAATATTAAACTGATCAAACAAAGTGTTGATAAGACAAAACAGAGATACAAAGTAAATAAAGACTGTTACCTAAAACGAAGCCGAGTGGCAGTTTTAGTGGTTACAAACAGAATGCAATTTTTTGGAAAATAAATATTTTCATTCTATCTGAAGTCACTAAAAGCATCCGGCTTCGTTTTAGGTAGCAGTCTGGATATATCCTGTAAATCATTAACCCTAAATATAGGTAGGTCAATTAAAAATAATCGCTTTGAAATTTTAATTTGAATCAGATCTATTTACAAATGCCAAAGATGCATAAGCTATTCAATCACAATTCGTAAATTCTAAACATGAAGCGATAAATCAGCGATAGCTATCGGTCGACATTGGCCATATCCTGGCAGACTGCACGTCGAATTAAAAAGGTCGTATGGTTGCGTCAACAGTACCGGACGCCGCGACGGGCCCGACACGCCCAATCTCACCATCTCATTGTTACTGTTACGCAAATGTCAAAACTGCACGCCACCGCGCTCATTCGGCTGAGTTATGAGCTTGCTGCGATACCATCGCTTCTAGCTTGTGTGACCAGGTGCGCGACGTGACACGCTCATGTCGTAACTAACAAGTTTCTTACTTTCGTTGTAAGAAATTTCGTTTCAACTTTGATGAAATTTTTGTTAAGTTTCTGTTAAAAAGTTGCTTTCAAAGATATTTAGACGCCTGTCAAATAAGCTGTGATTGGTCACATATTAAGTATCATAGTATTAAATATTATAAGAATTTGAGTATTGAAGAGTTAAAGCTTAACCTTCTGGTCGCAGCACCTTGAACTAGACCCTGCTAAACAAAAACGTTCCTATAACAACCCGTGAGATCTTACTTCGTATTGTTCTCCGCATCAAGGAAATGACATTTCTTTTATAACTCACTAATGAAGATATGTGTGCGACGTGCGGAATATGACAGTTTCACGCCCAAATACGTCAATTGTATTAATTTCCCTTTGCGTTAATTATACTTCTATTTTAAGGTATGTGTAACACTCAATCAAATAAAATTAAATAAACCAGGAATACATTTGGTGACGCCCGAATACTGGAACGCCATTCAAATAATAAGTTGCTCTTAACAGCGCACGGCCCACTTTGTCAGTACATTTAATCGGGATTAACGTAGTTAAGCGCCATTTATATTTAAGTTGCGTTCCAGTATTTGGGCGTGAATCTATTAAATATTCTCTTGATATCAAGCCAATGTCAATAAGATATTATAAAATTATAACATAACAATTTGTCTATAAGTTGCATTGGAGTCTATGAAATTAATGCATAACACGTTAAGCATATTTATTTTAATAAGATCAGAATACGTTAATATAGCGTTTGAAATATCTATTCATTACCGTAGATTTTTTTAAATACTATGCCGTATAGTCCGTATGATTATTTCTATAAATTTTGATCCTCAAATGTCGCTCCTCATATTGAGGGCAAGTCGACGACGTTAGCGATCTGCTTAGCTGCCCAGCGACACTCAAAAACATCATAAAAGTGTCGCTAAGTTTTTCGACTTGCAATGAGTAATGTCGCCAAAAAGGTTACCGTCATAGGCCGGCGGGTCGGCAGCTTTGGTGTGTAGTGCGCTTAAGATGTAGAGATCTATTACTCACGACACTATCTTGTAAGTTGTTCACATAACAAGCACTTAATAACGGCTATTAGAGTGTGACATGTACACACTTATTAAGCCTCCATCAACATTAATGTGCTAGATGGTTTATGAAAAAACAACACATTTTTAACTTTCCTTGTGCCTTCACTAAGTGCGATTGGCTCAATATTTTTAATTACCAACCTTTGTCATACAAAAGCTATTTAAATTCCAATAGGGTACCTTTCTGATATTCCTCTAAGAGACTGCTATAGTTATTGAGAAATATTCTAGTCCTCATTTGGTTTTGTATGAAGCAACATTTTGATTCGACAGATGAAAGCCAACTGCCATGACTACAAGATCTTGCTCACTGTCCAAGTTACAATAAGCCACATATCAGTAAGCTGTTGCCTCTATTGTGAACACAGCATTTCGGAAGTGGTTCGCAGACCCTCACCTCGATAGCGTGAGGCAGGCTTGCGCTACCGGTTCCTCGGCATCGCGTGTACAAATTAACATAATTGCGCGCGAACATTGTTTTTATTGAGAAGTTCAGAATAATGTGGTGTTTGTTTTTTATTATATTGAATTTTGACGTATCTTTAATTGGATAGGTAGTTAAATAACATGTGATTGTTGTTTAATTAATGAAGAAGCACAAACGTATTGCGTGCGTTGCCATTGTTTTGTAAATCGATTAAAAAATGTATCTGAAAATTTTGTTCAAGTATTACAAATGGATAAGCTATTGGGATCTGCTTTGTCTAAGCTTTACATTTTATTTATAAACACTTTATTGCATACACTGAAGATAAAGCAATATAATATTTGGAAATCACATATGTATGTAATGTACAATTGGCGGTCTTATCGCTCAAAGCCAATGTCTTACAGACAACCATGGGATGGATTTAAAAAGGAATAAACAGAGGGCAGTCTAAAGTATAGAAGCTAAGAAGAAAAAGTAAATTCAATAAATAATTAACATACATACACACATATGCATACATAAATTAATTGATTTATTCAAATAAATTGATTTCTTAAGAAAACTGCTCTCCTGCAAGTATCTACTTTGAATTGAAATTATAATTGAATAAAGCATGTTCATAAAGAAGATCCTGCATGTTAACACGATGAGCAAACATTATTGCGAAACATTTTAAATGCAAACATAAAATATCGCAATATCTCAGACATTATGAATGCATCCCTTCTAAGGAGAGATAACATAAATTTAGCCTTACGTTCACTATCTAATTATACGCTATTACAAAACTGTTGAAATATTGCATCGATTGCATTATGATTAAATTCGTGGGCGTCATGGCTCTTTGTATGCTAATTATAAATTGATATTACCCACGCGTGTCCGCGGTCCGATGAGGAAGCTCAGAAGAATGTATGAGCGGCCGCGACCATTCGTTATGTGTGACATGACACTAATGTCTTTTGAATAATAGGTTCACAGACAATCATTATTGTCTATGCGGGCAATGGCACACTCTCTTTTAGTGGGAAATATTGATAGGCATTTGTAAAATCAATTGTACCTACCATATTACTTGCATGAACATAATATTATGCGTTATTTTGAAATATCCCGCCTCCTAAATAACACAAAGATGAATAATAAATACACCCAACAGTCGTATATAAAGTACTACCTCACACTGGAATTGAGACATGTTACATGGTTTTCAGAAACTACGCGAAATTTGTTGGTCTTAAAACACCCAGACCCGAAACAAATACCCGTGGATCACACAAATAATTCTCGATGCGTGGATCGAACCCACAGTCTCTTGTTTCACAGCCGGTATCTAACCAACAACCCCACGAAGGCTGCCAAATAATTATATTATATTAGATTATATACGTTCCTATTAGAAAAACTTATGGGTCAAAATACCCACCGTGGTTTTCTCGGGCACTAATAAAGATAATAAATGAAAAGTTAAAATATCATGGGAAATGGAAGAGATATAGAAGATCCAGTGATTATGACGCGTTTAAACTCTTACGTGAGCGCCAAAAGCGTGTGCAAACGGAATGTTATGATGGTTTTATACGTAATGCTGAGGAAAAAATTAAAGTTAACAGCAAATATTTCTGGACGTTTATAAAAGCAAAAATATCTTCATCTGATATTCCTGACACCATGTATTTTGATGGTAGTTGTTCATCCGATGGTTCTGAGATTTGTAATCTCTTTAATAATTATTTTCGTTCTGCATTTGAACCCGCACACGTGTCACAGAGCTATGTGTCCGATTCTTCGACTGATGAGTGCTATCATCATAACGGAATCTCGATCAGTTCCTTTAATTTGACTGCTGGGACAGTAGAGAAATACTTGAGCAATCTAGACGTCCACAAGGGTGAGGGACCTGACGGGATACCACCAGTTTTGTTAAAATCATGCCATAGAACTCTAGCGTTACCCTTGTCTTTGTTATTTCAGTTATCTCTTAGCACCGGCTCTCTACCTGCTGTTTGGAAGCAAAGCTTTGTTGTCCCAGTATATAAAACGGGTAATAAACAAATAATTCGGAACTATAGACCTATCTCCAAACTCAATACTATACCTAAGTTATTTGAAAAAATCGTATACGATGTGATATATCCAATTTTGAAATCCAGTCTGATCGATGAACAGCACGGTTTTATTACAGGACGATCCACTGAGAGTAATCTCTGCGAATTTATGCATCGCTTAGCATCGTCGATGAACAACGGCGGCCAGGTGGACGTCGTGTATACCGACTTCTCTAAGGCTTTTGACAAAATCTGTCACAGTACCATCATTTATAAATTAGAGAGGTTTGGTATTCATGGCGATCTGTTGCGTTGGTTTGAGTCATACTTGAGAAATAGGACTCAAGCCGTTACTATTAAGGGTTTCTGTTCAACTTTTATTCCTGTTACTTCAGGTGTACCTCAGGGCTCACATCTTGGACCTTTATTATTCAATATTTATATTAATGACATAGTAGCTTGTTTTCGAAGCAGTAGTATACTACTTTATGCGGATGATTTAAAGATATTTAGATCGATAAAATCACCTCAAGACAGTACCTTGCTCCAAACTGATCTTAATAACCTATGCACTTATTGTAAAAATAACTATTTGACACTGAATACTGATAAATGTAATATTATTACGTTCACAAGGAGAAGGAAACCATTGTTGTTTGATTATGCAATAAATAAAAACGTTTTGAAAAGAATGTATGTAGTCAGAGACCTAGGTGTAGTTTTAGATTGTAAGCTAACATTTTCGCATCATTTTGAACAATTAATAAATAGAGCTTACAAGATGCTAGGCTTTATCCTGAGAATTGGCAGAGAATTTAAAAAATGTTCTAGTCTAATCATACTTTTTAATTCATTGGTACGGTCTATACTGGAGTATGCGTCAATAATTTGGAATCCACAGTATGACGTATACATTAGTGGGATCGAGCATATACAAAATAAATTTTTAAAGCATCTGCGTTATAGGATTGGGAACTCATGTATTGATGAATTAAATGTGTCCTCTTTGGCCGCACGTCGACGTGAGAGAGATCAGATGTTTCTTTTAAAAATTTAAATGGCTATGTAGACAGTAAGTTTCTGTTAAGTAATATACATCTAAAATGTCCTCGGTTAAGCTCGCGCAAGCAAGCACTATTTCATGTACCTATTTGGAAGACGAATTATTGCGGCAACACATTTTTGTATCGGGCATGTCGTGAATATAATAAAAAATATTGTAATTTAGATATTTTTAATGATAAATGTAATTCATTTAAGGAAAAAATTAAAAAGGCTATAAGCACATCATTAAATTGATGCAATAATTGTTATTTCTGCAACTGAATTATTTATCTTTTTATTATTATAACTACTTTTATTTTTATTTTATTTTTTGGGTTTGTTATTAATTTCATGAAATTTTGTGTTTTAATAATTTAATTTTTCTTTTATATTTTTATCTAATACTTTTTTTTTAAATTTAAATCTAATAATATAATTTGTCAATTTTACTGTTTTCGCAGCTATTGTATATGTAGAATATTTGTTCATTTTTTAGTGGAAACTTTGCTGATATATGTTTTTTTCTAGAAACTTAGTCTTTAAGAACTTCAGGATTGTATGTTTCCCAAATAAACAATAAAATAAAAAAAATATATAATTCGAGGTTAAGCCTCTGTATCTCTTCACTTGATTGCATACTGTGATTTTTATATAATATACAATTATCTGCATCACAAAGTAATTGTTCGCATTCCAAACGGCTTACGCACAAACAATAGGCATCACTTACGCACGTATTTAAATCAGTCCTCTCGATGCATCCTAAGATAAATGTCGAGACGTGGGGGTTTTTACATAAAGCACTTAGACTTTGCTATAAACCCTGGCACGGTTTATTCCAGTTTAATCTAGCTCAGACTAGTTTCAAGAACTGGATAAACCTTTCGTTTATCTTCTTGCTTGCCTTTCAGGTATGCAAAATAATTGTGATTCGTATGCCTAATCCACGTATTGCGAAACAAATAATTTAGCATAAAGGAATGCGCCGGCTCGCCCACCTTACATAACGTGTGTCCTCGAAATGCTATATTTGAGTATATCACTTATAACATTTGCAGACCGAGTTAGCGCCTATTTGAAATGCTAACAAAATAACGCATTTAGACTTTGGCTATTACCGACGAAGTAAAGCAAAGAACTATCCGGTTTTGCCTTCGCTGTAAATATACTTTATTAAAGATTACAATCTTCCTAGAATTGAGAAAATACTAAAGATCTAGATCAAGCAAGTTGAACAATTCTAGATGATTTGAGTTCAGACATTGCTGATTGCACTAAGTCCACCACAGACACATATGTATGTACATGAATTAATGTATGTGACAAGTAACTACACTAAACCAAATCGCTTCATCATTTTCCTCATCGTTATGATTATATTAAACTAACTAACAGATTTTTAAGCCGTATGAAATGTTTCTGATGTGACTTACTAAGTGTCTCATCGCAATTTCAGACTTATATCATAAAAAATTGCGCCAACTCTAACCCCAAACCTGAGTACTGAAATGTATTTAAAGATACCTATGACATAATACAAGCATCCACTGAAGGAATTTAGTGGTCATAAGGAAGTTTTCTGTACTAAATACATATAAATTATATTAATGCTAAATGCTGTAACTAGCGTCCAACGTAATTTTTTTGTATTAACTTGATAATATTACTTAGTTACGATACTCAATGTTGCGACAAGAGTTTTATGTTTTTTTTTGTCTGCACTAACAAGAAGACCAAGGCATAAAATAATCCTTTTTAAATATTCCGCAGCGATTTTTGAGCCTTTCGTAATGTAAACTGGTGGTAGGTCTCTCATATACCTATGAGGGACCACCTGGGTGGGTACCACCGCACAGTCTATTTCTCCCGCCTAACAGCAGTTTAAAAGCACTGCTGTGTTTCGGCTTGAAGGTTATTGTAGCCAGAGTAACTACTGGATATTTAGAGACTTTACATCTTACGTCTCTGGATGGCGAGCGCAGTGGAATGCCAAGCATTGCTGTGTAATTTAAGGTGCTTTTGGTTTTGCTACTGTTCATGAGCGGTCGTATCGCTTACCATCAGGCGAACGGCATACTCATCTCGCCATTAAATGTAATAAAAAAAAAAAACTCTTGACCTGAACATTATACATTGCACAACTTTTGAATAAGCATTATCTGTATGCAATTAAAATAGTAATAACATAAGGGAGTGCGTGAGCCTGGACGGTCGGGACGCACGCATTTTCCATTACGTGCAATGTTGCACGCAGATTTCTGTATTTGTTGTAAATGGTCAATGTGCAGTAGACACTAGGGCTACCAGTTCAGGCATGTTAACTCAGTTTAGAATGACCTTCGATCAAATATATACTAGATACAGGGTCTGGAACAAAATCACACGCCAAAAGTGGTGAATCGAAGAGAATTACTATTAAGTATTCAAGGGACATAGTGTTTGTACCCTAATGAACTTGATTAATGTAATATTTTTAGTCTCTGTAAATGTCTCTGTAAGCAGCAGAGCTTAAGCTTAAGCTCGACTAGCATGGTACCTTTTACCACTGGCTCATTAACAGATTTTTCTTTGGCGTTTCATTCGGTGAGTAAAATTTTCTGAAACCACAAGTTGGTAGGCATGTTAGATGTAGGTGACCACGACCTAGGTGACGCTATTGTACTACGGTATGATTACAACATTGAGGTCTCGAATTGGAGTCCCGGGTCGGGACAAGTGATATTGGGAATTTTCCTAGTATATGATCAGCCCGAAGTCAGGAATTTGTGTTCGCTATAGCTCACATCGTAAGACAGAGTAAGCGAACCGTATGACCTATTGGCACCTCTGCCTACCCATTTTGGAAAAAAGCGTGAATTTATGATATTCACACATAACGGCCACACACACGATAATGGAGAACCCGTCTTAATGACTCTATCGGTTTACAAATAATTTCTAATCAGTTTCAAAATTTACTCTGAAGACGTACATAACTATGTATATTTATAATTTAATATATGTATAATTTTCCACTACCAGCCCTAAGCTAAGGCTATGGAATAGTGTCTGTCGGGGTCCAGAGTTATTTTTACCCAAGACGGTATGCGACCGGCGCCTCTGGTTCGCTGACCCTGCCACTACGATCATTGTACTGGCTTGAAGCCTCGCACAAATGCATGTAAGAATAAGGGCCAAGTACCTACGATATATGTACATACACGTGCCACTTTAACACGTATTATGCAGTCTATGTCGAAGCTATATTGAGCGGTAAATAATAATAAAAATATCTTAAAAACGTGACACAACTGCGTAATGCATTTTTGATCTTAACTAAATATAGATAACGGACTTTGCGTTTTATGACATATGTCAAAGTATTACATCATTGTATGTTCTACGAGTAATCTATAATATATATTTAACCCATACATTCATTTATATCCGCATATTCTACTCCACATATTATTGTTTATGATACGTATGTCTTATGGATCTGATCTGTCTCGCGTTATTATTATTGTATAAACAATCAATCATACAATTTTATATAAGCTTTAACATCATGGAGGGGCAATGAAGCTGACCGACATTATTATGTCGAATGGCAATAAGCTACATTAGTCACCTGTTAATACGCATTCTATACTGTACCGTACTTGTCACCAATGGAACGCAGTCGCTTGCCTCAGCCTGTTTTAAAAAATCAAATAAAACTTTATGTGACTGGAAATGTTGATGATAATGCAAAGAATAAAATATAGCGGTCTGTTTTATTTTTTAAAATAAAAGATCCTTTAAACCCATTCCATGATTGTCTGTAAGACATTGCTGTAGAGCGATAACACCACTATTTGATTTTTTTTTAAATATTTCAGAATATTGGTTTGGTTTAAATTTGTATATAATACAGATTTAAATAATAATAATAACAAACAGATCCAGTTAAAACCTTTCAAAACAAAAGGCCGACAATAGCCATCTAGCTAATTTTCGTACTTGACAAAGACACAATTAAAGAGAGCAGTACATAACCAGTAGAAACAGGAGACGGTGCACGAGCAAGATCAATGTCGCACCTTGGAAAGGTCTGCACCAGCTGAAGGCTAGATGGTCATGTTTACACTCGTCACGCTAAACGTAATATTCCTTAAGCAGTTTTGTAAATGACTAAGGCTTCATTACAGTTTGCCTAGTTTGGGGCATGTTTATATTTATTAAATAATACATATTATTATTTTTGTATTACCTGGCTTATAGTTATGATGAGTCTGGCATCATCATCACCATCTAATCATGGCAAAACTTGCTAAAAATAAATAGAAAAAGGAAAAATATATTCTAGTGTGTAACAACGTGCATGTTTTCATATCAATTATGTAATACAAATGAAATTTTAATAGTTCACTGAAGTTTTTTAATAATACTGAAACTTACACTCTTGAATATGGCCGTAAGGTTGATATTGCAATTTTAGATGCCAACAATTATAAATCTGGAAGAGTTTATTTTTAATTTTTAACATATGAATAACAAATGTAAAGTGACAGGTAGCAGACCATAAACATACTTTAGCCTTTAGATTAAAAGGGAAATATTTTTCACTTTATACTAACAATATAAACCCCGTTAAAACTACCGTAACTATTGTAATCTGTAATGCAAATACCTCACGATTATTTAATTATTAATAAACCCGATACAATATGAAACCTCCGCATTCCGCGTTTAAGAAAATTCTCACGCGATCGGGACCAATTATGAATGATTAAAGGGAAATTGTGTCATAGTGTTCGCTGGAGACAATGTGAAGAGACAATAAGCGGTGATTTCCATTCGCGATTGAAGGTCCCTGCTGTGCCCACGCAACCGTGACTAAACGTGAATTTGATCCGGCGAGGTGCCATCCTCGCTTATTCTTTACAAGATTTGTTTCATTGTTAACCGGTGTTGACAGTAACAATGTCACGAAGGTTAAATACAGCAATGTTAGTTTTGCATCTAAAGTAGAAATTTAGCATTCTGTAGCGTTAAACCTTTATATCCTAGCATTTGTTTTATTTCAAAATGTTTTTTTTACTTGATCATCATCATCAGAACAATACATAACCGTCATATATAGAATGTCTTCGGCCGTTGATTCCAAATATTAAAACAAAGTATTTTTTCTGCATCACGAGCACCAAAACAAGTATACCGTACAATGATCGATACTTTGCTTCCGCGAATCAGAATCGCAGCAAAAAGTTACTATTTAACCCTTTCGCGGACACAACGTGATTGTACGTCATGATTTGAGATTTTGATACGACACAACGTATAATGACGTCCAACGTATCCATACGTTATTATACGTTGTGTCCATCATAATACATATCACACGACACGACGTTTGCAAACGATAACGTGACAAAACGTTTTTGTCATATTGTCTTTTTAACATTCAATATTATAGAACACAACGTATTTACACGCCAAATATATTTGTATGGCAATTTATTGTGTCATATTAGAATACAACTTGAACTGAGACCGTCCGCGAAAGTCATCAGTCATCCTCACGCGATAGAGATCAATTGCATTATATACATAAAACATGGGATACTCGAGACAATACAAATCTGAAATATTCGTGATGCATTTGTGGCTATTAAGTATGGTATCAAGAAACCAAATATATTTCCGGTAATTGTTATTACGTTTAAAGCGCTAATTAGTTGCAGGCATCCGTAAGAGCTACAATACCTACGTTATTATTTTAGGTTCGATAAATCTATCCAATAATAAGTTAGCCCATTACAAAAATATGTTGTTTGCTCGAAAAATATATTTGTAATAAAGAAATATACATTGCATACAGGCTTTACAATAAAGATAATACTTCTCAAACTTTCCTATAATTTTCAGCAATAAAAACTAAAGTAATAAAATACGGTATTCAATCATTTATAAAAAGCTCCCCATTTTTCAAAAGATTCGCAATGCATGCACAGAATCATCTTAAATACGATTTAATGACGTAAGTGTAAAAGCTTCTTAATAACTTCTCGTAAGTCATGTTCCGCAGCTTTAATATATGTTTATCATAAGTTTTTGCGGCTGCAGTCAAAAGGCCAACCACCTACTGGCCATAATCCGACGAACCCGTTTAGGTACGAAACTTATTCATTCAATGACTAACGCCAAGAAAATCCTGTTCATTGTTCTTGGTTATGTGTACCTACACGCGAAGAGCTTGTAAAATACATATTGTGTGTAAAATGCTTTTTAGAATTGTTTGAGATATACGTGTTTTAGTGAAATTATAGAAATGTCATTACATTGTACTGTACCAGTCCAGCGACTCGTTTAGTAGTTTTCTACTCTACGCATTTCCTCCACGTTTTATGTTCTATCAGACCAATACTAAATTTCATTAAAGATAATACAGTCACGATTCCAATATTAGGTAGTATTAAAAAGTGTTCAATGTGAGTTTAGTTTTCATAAAAAGCAACAGCTTACGGAAGGCAATCCCAAGCCACTCAAGCCTTATTCACATGACGATGACACCGAATGTGATATATCATAAAATGCTTGCTTGTATTCTAGGATCTAATATGCGCCACTCATGTTAGCAAACAACATAATTGACATGAATCAAGACATCTAACAAAGCTAGATGAAAAATGCAATGCCGTAAAAAAATACAAAAAGAAATAACACGTGCTAGGCCCTAGTCACAGATGCCGTCCATAAAAGAGCATTGACAATGCGACCAGAGCCAAGTGTCGAGTGTCGACGCATTCCTCGGAGCGTGTCTGAGTTGACGCACGTAGTATAAGGTAAAGGTTGTAAGATACCGTTAAGGTGTACTGCCGGAACGCTCTGCTCACAAACCGATGTTGATTCATTAATTTTATTAATACTAGACGCATTGGCTATTTATACGAACTGCAGCCGCCTTAATACAAAAAGATAGCTTAGTAAGGGGTTTAAACCAAAACTAAAAAGTCTAGGATTGTTACGGTATTAAAGTCAGTTCTTGGACTAAAATTCATTCTTATTACAAATCCAAGACCAACCGAGGACTCTATAGTACCGCTCATAGTTCCTGATTACCATAGATTACAAACAAAAAAATAAGGTTATCCATTATTTCATTCACTCTCTGATTTATGCACCGTTCCACTTAACATAAACTTGTGTATAGAGATCGGTAAAATAATGGTTTCTTAGATTTACGCGAATGTTACACATTGAAATAAAACTATTATTTACGGATTTTATCGCGAATTTAGTTTAATTTTTTACATTTTTGACTTCCCGACGTTTCGATTACTTTACAGCTTTCGTGGTCAGTGGCTCAGTTGCGTTTTATTTGACGTTTCGAGGTTAGTACAGGAGCTAAACTAGAGGTTTCGATGGTTTAACTTTTGGTACCATAGATAATGCTCGCACTCGCCTTAAATCTTGTTTTGTAATAACGTTTCATTTGGTTCGTAGTCTAAACCTAATACTAAACTGAAAACCGGTACTTTAGTTAGTTCACGTTTTGTAATAAGGCCGAAGGTGTTTTAAACCGGTGTGTCAAACGCTCTTTCGGTGTCTATATTTTTTCTATTCAAATTTCTGTTTACTAGATCCGGATTTTTCTTTAGCATTCGTTGTTGTCAAAAGTGGATAAAAAATTTATTTTCATGTATTTCTCAGTAACATCTAACAATCAGCACGTATGCGGCTATTGCCTAAATGTATTTTATAGTTCATCACATACAGTATATCCATTAAAAACCTTCTGATTCATCGGATAATCTTAATAAAAACATGACATTAAGTGTGCGACTTGCAGTTTGCGACATTCTTTAAATTGTAAACCACACAATCATTAAAAATGTACCACATGAGGATTATGAGAAAAGATGACAACATTAGAAAAATATTAAATTATAGTTGTGAATCGACATTCGTTTGCAATCAACAGAAAAACCTTAGTCATAAAGTAGAAATTCATGGAATTATGATCAATAGTTCTCACGGTCAGCGAATTGTAAACATAGCTAACGTTAATAGGTAAATAATAACACAGCAAGATTATAAACTCTTGTTAGTAATAGCATTTTTATTGCACTGTAATAGTTTCCTCTCTTTAACCACGGACACAATTGGCGCTTATCATAAATCGCAATGCCTATTAGAGCCGCTTACCGCTTCCTAATATTATTTAACTTGCATTTGTACGTTGCAGAAACCATTTTATTTGCTCAGATTTATAACAACTTTAAAAGTGTATAATTTAATTTACATGTTTTGTAACATTTGTTTTTATAAATGGCTGTATATTGGAAATATCCGAGGGGAAGCCTTATTAGGTGTGCATAGATTTTTTTTGTCTGAATAATGGTTTGGAAGATTTGATGGCCCTTGGATCTTATAATATAAGGATAACTGAAATACCAGGCAGCTTATGGTAAGCATTTATTTCCACATTTATTAAAATTGATTGTCTTTCCGAAATTGAACATGACAGGGGTACAAGAATCCATTCAATGGTTAGTCCTATACAAAAGCATTAAACAACCTGGGGTAAACACAGACATTCTTCATAGGTAGAGAAATTACGAGTCAAGTTCCGGTAAATCTTGTGCGACGTATATTTTCTCACATTCGCATTAATTCGCTGTTTGAGAGTGGTGCAGAACTGGGCCATTCAACGGCGAACAATCATTGGTGCAATTACGCTAGTTATGCTTTTTATGGGACATTCACAACATTAGACCGCAGGTGTCGAGCCGCGTCAACTACTGTTGCACATGTTCGATATTTCGTTGTGATAAATATTTAATACAAATGACTAGGTGTGACTGTGAGAACTGGGTACCTAGTTGATAGTTCTGATATACACTAGTAGTTGTGTAAGCAATAAGCAGCAAGGAACTAAGTTCTCGCTAATCCTCGGCCGTCGTTTCGCTGTGACTATATTCTCACAAGACTATATATATTACAATACAGTTTTAAAATTTATTTTAGTTATAGAATGTTTTGTTTATTCGCTCAAACTGAATTAAAAAATTGTTGGAAAGAGACAAAACATCTGATAGCTAAAATAAGTTTTTAAACGGTATATAAATAAGGCAGTAAATATTTATGTATATATGGCGAGACGAACATGCCATTCGCTTGGTGGTAAGCGATACGACTGCTCATGAAAAGTAGCAAAACCAAACAGCAACTTGAATTACAAAGCCATGCTTGGCATTCCACTGCGCTCGCCATCCTGAGACATATGATGTTAAGTCTCAATATGTCCAGTAGTTACTCTGGCTTGACAGAAGAAATATAAAGGTTATGTATACGATTTTTACTTTATATCTGTCCCAGCTTACTATCAAGCGTGGTATTTTATCACCTAGATTCTAGAATCTCATTACTATCTAAATCTCGTTCTTTACTATTGAAATAATTTAGGTTTAAATGTTTGTTGTTTGTTTCAGCCCATATACGTCCCACTGCAGGGCACGGGCCTACTCTACAATCGAAAGTACGATTGAGAGTGGTTAGGCCATATTATAGTCCACCACGCTGGCCTAGTGCGGGTTGGCAGACTTACATACCATAGAAATTTTATAAATCGCTATGGTATGCAGGTTTCCTCACGATGTTTTCCTTCACCGTTTAGTGCGTGGTAATTGACTATCAATACACACATAACTCCGAAAAGTCAGAGGTGTGCCCTGGGATTTGAACCCGCGACCACCGTGAACATGTTGGCAGCCGCGTCTAGTCCGTTTACCAACAGGCCACCACGCACTTAGGTATGGTTTAAATGGTTAGCTATAAAAATATTTAACTTATTTTATGTTTTTATTGTTGAGTAGTACAAGTATGTTCTACAGATATACGGAAGATGCATTATTTTCCAACAAGTGTAATATGTTTGAAAATTAACAAACATCTACGAAACACAATTACGACATGTTACATTTTGCGCTTTATCATAGTATAATATATTATGTTACGTAATGTTCAAGATATATGGAATTAGAGTGATATTACGTTTCCTGGTTGGAATTTATGTAATATGATTAAATTGCTTACAAGTAAAAAATGCAATAACAAACTTATAAATAATTCCAATACCTATACTGTATACCTGATAATTAGCTAATTATTCACAGTTCATACGGCATATTAGACTTGATATTATGTCGTATGAACAATATAACCCAACGCTTGCAAGACTCTAATATTATTCCTTTCTCATAAATAAAACTATAGTTGGTATTAGATTTGTCCTATCATAATTTTCTTAATTTTCATAGACATTTAAAATATCACAATATTTAGCCACTTGCTTAAGTGCAGTTTTCTAACACCGATGGAGCGATAACAAAGTACATTTAGTAAAATCATAATTATAGTTTTAGTGTAAAAAATATTATTATTTTAAAAACATATCTTTTTTAGCTGTGGTATCACTATAAAATACATTGTACTAAGCTTTTAACGCCTATATATACACGAGATAATTTGATAAAATTAAAAAAAATGATGTTTTTTTGAGCTTAAATTCAATTCAAGTCGGCGACAGTACTTGAAAAGATGATGATTGTGCATCATATGGAAATAATGTTTACCTATACAAACAATTCGGAAATAGGACCATTGTACTGTGGTTTTTACATATGGAAGGTGGACTTATAACGACATCTATACTTTAAAGTGAAATGATTATACCCTAAATCAAATAGTCGACATCTCATACAGTTAAAGTTATCAATTGCTGGTTAAAAGTCATGTGTATTTATATATCGCAACAAATCCGCTACTTAATTTAGCTTTTCCTACGTGCACATCTTTCAAGATAAAGTTTCACGCATCGATCAGGAATAGATCTTAATTAAGATCCTACTCGTATATTCGTCAGAATATACCGCCATAAATATAAACAGACATTTTTGTCATGATTCATTATCAAGCTGACTATCCATAATAATATAAATTAAAAATAACGTAAATAAACTTATACGCATCAGATTGAAAGGCCAGTGTGTCATCGCGAGACGCTGCGAGGCCGGGTGTAAACTATCACTAATTGTTAACTACACAGCCTTCGCATTCTACACATTAGCACATGATACGCGCACCCACTGATGTTGCGAGGTGTATTATCGTCGACAATAAAGAACACTCTTTTTTATGGTGGTCACCACCAATTGTACACTAACTTATCACTAACTAGTTCATACATATTATATAAAACTGCAACATCACATTTGCAGTGTAATAATTACTTACAGGTAGGCACAACATACACCAAAGTACATTCTTAATCCTCCATACATCTTATGACATATCATTATAATAAACATAATGCCAAGCATTGCTTTGCAATTTATGTCGTTGTTTGGTTTTGCTACTATACAGGAGCGGTCGTATCGCTTACCATCAGGCAAAAAGCGTGCATGTCTCGCCATTAGGTGCATAAAAAAACAAAATCACGTGTAATTTTTGTCCAATTGTTGGTGTCACCATGCAATCCATCTCACGACTTTATTGAGCGAAGATTTAATAACGCTTAATTTCAGTTTCACACATTCACCAAAAATACCACGGCACGGCCACGTTTAATTGCCGCGCATTATCAAATTAAACATTACTTAACCGTGTTCCACCGTTCATAATCCAAGGAATTTATTAGCCAACACAAGTGGGTCAAAATGATATTAGGCTATTTATAACATTGCGGGAAACAACGTGTGAATGAATATGAACTTAAAACTACATTCTAGAAGATAAAATAACATTGATCATCATTTTATTTTATTTTTATTTTATTCAAGTAAAGGAAGCAAACAGTACAAAGTATAAAAACTATATAAAGAGAAATAATATAGCTAAACTTAGACCAATTCAGGTTCTAATATCTATAATAAAGTTTCCAAAATCTTTATATTATCGCTATTTTCTCATTGCATATTATTGCTAGTTTCTCACATTATTTATTAGCCCATATACGCCCCACTGCATGGCACGGGAATTCTCAATAATGGAGAATACGATTGAGAGTGATAGACCATATAGACCAACACGCTGGCCTAGTGCGTTGGCGGACATTACGTACTATCCATCCATCCATCAGCCAAAGGAAGTCCACTGCTGAACATAGGCCTCCCCCAATGATTTCCACAGAGACCTGTTGGAGGCAGCCTGCATCCAGCGACGTCCCGCGACCTTCACCAGGTCGTCTGACCATCTTGTGGGTGGACATCCTACGCTGCGCTTTCCGCTACGTGGCCTCCATTCGAGCACTTTCCGACCCCATCGGTCATCAGATCTCCGCGCTATGTGCCCTGCCCATTGCCACTTCAACTTGCTAATCCGGTGGGTTATGTCGGTTATTTTAGTTCTCCTGCGGATCTCCTCATTTCTGATTCGATCTCGTAGGGAAACCCCGAGCATAGCCCTCTCCATAGCTCGTTGAGTGACTTTGAGCTTCCTAATAAGGCCCATAGTGAGAGGCCACATCTCGGTGCCGTAAGTCATTACTGGCAACACACAACTATCGAAGACTTTCGATTTAAGGCGCTGAGGTATTTTGGACGATTTTACGTACTATAAATTCTTATAAATCTAGAAATTCTTATAAATCCGCTATAGTACGCAGGTTTCCTCACAATGTTTTACTTCACCGTTAAAATGCGTGGTGATTATCAATACATACATGACTCCCAAAAAGTTAGAGTGCCCTGGGAAAAGTGTGCCCTGAGGTTCGAAGCCGTGACCACCGTGAGTCTGTTTACCAACGCACTTGTGAGACTAATAGTTATCATACATACATACACTCACGTCTTTTTCCCATAAGGGAAAGGCTCTACCTTGCTACCAGGACATCCACAATTCGCCTTGTAGGTTGCGTCCCACGATGTGATAGGGGGCGAGCCTATTGCCATATCGGTCACAAATTCCTGACTACGGACTGATAATGAATAGAAAAATCCAATATCACTGTCCTCGACCCGGGATTCGAACCTGAGAGTTCAACTATCAACATAGAGTATATGACATATAATGTTAGCCTTAGCCTTTGAACTTCTGTCTATTGGCTGATATTGATAAATATGACTATCAAACCTACATTTTCTTAGTATAAAAACGATCTTGTCATTTAGTAACAACACAATATTATTATTCTCCACCGATTACGTTACACACGAACTGCGGAATGAGCACCATAGCGGTTCATTCATTCAAGTTTTTACTTCCAGTTCCAAGATAAGGCTTGGTGAGACAACAGTGGGTCAACAAGTTTTTGTAAACGAAATGTTAAAACGCATACGAGTTTTAATTCAAAACGTTATTGATACAACTTTCGCTTTATTGACGATACGAGTTAATGTAAAGTCATCCAAACCACAATTCAAACTGATCGATATGTACGTATATAAAATATTTCGAAAAAAATAAATTTTAATCGTATCGTTTTTGATACTCCTAATTTACTATTTGAGTCGCGATTTCGCATCGGATTGGCACCGTCTCTTACTTCGCACTTTCACCCCTAAATCGTGCATAATTTTAAGTGGTAGAGTCTTGCTGCAGTACAAATGGAACGTCTCAAAATTGAAATAATAAATGTATTTTTTTCGTTAAGAGAAATAAGCGGACATTTAAAAAGATTGCGGCAGTTTACTTGCGCCAACAATTAAAGAAAACAGATTTTGATGTGAGTATAATATTTGTCGTAGGAAATTAGATAACCCATGAAATAAATTTTATAAATATTTAGTTTAATTGGCAACGTAAACGTACCACCTTAAGTTAATTATCATAAAAATAAATATATAGAAACGTATTCGAAAGGAAATAAATCACACTAGCAAACTTATTGCTATGATAATTTATGCTTTGCATCTCAGTTAAATAAATCATTCAATACAGTTTCACGCTTGTAACTGACCACATACTATCATCGTGTAAGTGATGGAATTAACTTCCTAAACGTAGTAACGTTGCTCGCTTGGCTGAATCGATGCTTATTCCAATCGATTAATGCATCGAACGAGTAATTAATCGATTAGCATTATAGCACTTTTCATAAGATCTGCTTGAGCGGCACACTTAACTGTAAGATCGTTTTACGATATGGAAATAGAAACGGGTTGCCGATTACGTTTATTTACAGTATACCGAATAAATTTATTTTAAATTCATTTATTCGTGTTCCAGTCGATATGTTCTTAATTTTGACGCTAGTACAGCATATTAATATGGAATAAATTGTCAAAATTATTACATATTAGGATTTAGTTAGTTTTTTTACATTTACACTAATCCAGCTTAACGCTGAGTAAAATAAAAACTACGCTTCTAATACATTATACAGTACTTGAAAATTCCTAATGCGTTTATACTATAGCTATAAAAATATATTATTTTATGTTTTATTCTGAGAGACAAGTTTAAACAACTTACCCTTACGTGTCACCTAATGATTCCTTTGTTTTCAATTGCTAAAGTATCTCAAACAATTGGACCAATTTCATTAAATCCGGATGAAATCTGCAACAAAAAACGGATTCGGTTAAATCGTTTAATTTTTCTTTCTTTTTGTGAAAGTGAGCAATAATACATTCGTAACCGTCGTACTCGTGAACTTGTGCGTGCCATTCTTCCGTGTCACGTGACAATTCTACGCATGTCCCGCCATCTTAATCAATTTACAAATTATTTTGGATATTATCGCATTACAAGTGGTTCAAGTTCAGAATTCCGTGTGTATCGAAGGATAAATGCCAACGTAATTTTTACTGCTTCCCGTGGAGAATACTTCCATTTGCTGTGACAATGACACAAGCAATACAACCGAGGTTGTTAAGGTGAAATTCCATACGTGTCTCTAACTTTTCTATTCAAAATCGTAATTTACATGTTTCATGTGAGGTGCGAGTATCACGTATGCTGTGAAAATGCCGTAAAAATGTTACTGCTAATGAAATGGACGTCAGTGAGATTACCTACATGTTGTATCTTAGATAACAATCGCTACGTCTATTAGTTCTTAACACAATCACGCGATCTTTGTATATAGATTAGGTGTTACTCGTAGTTTAAGCTATTTCCGATTATGTTATTAGAATTGTTTTTCAAAGGTATAATATCGGTTGTCCTATTTTCATTAATATTATATTTTTCTTGTGTTGATGATTTTAGGACAATTCCTTTCCGCACATAAAAAATATTTATTTGTATGAAGTCAGCTTCTGAATCTCGCCTTCGCCCGAACAATGAGATAAGCTTTGTTATTAATAGTTCCATTACACGTTCTATAAATCTACTTTCATAAATTATATTATACACCAAACAAACGAAAAATACAGGTACTTTTTTAAATTTCGATTTATACGGATTTATTCCAAATTATAAGGATTTTTGATTTACAGCCGTTCTCTATATCCTATCTATCTTTAACTAGAGATTAAAATGGCTACCATTACTATATCAGTTGAATTCTACTCTTTATTAAACAAAGATAAACATATATATTTATCATGCCTAGCTATTTATAAATATATGCACCTTATCTATACCTCTCTATCTTTGTTCAATGAACCATAAAATGCATTATAATATCTATTGAAATCTCTAGTTAAAGATAGATAGGTTATGGAGAACGGCTGTTAATGATTAGCATAATACTACGCAATATTTTAGAATTTACACCCTTATAGATCCAACAACAAACTAATTATGAATTGACAAACCCCATTAAAGTCAACGCCGATATTGAAATACTGTTAAACCGAGATGTCACAACAATAGCTATCGATACTCATCGGTCAATATCTATTAGGGTTGTCAATGGTGTCCCAACACACTTACAAAAGAGAATTAGACAAATATACAGGAATAATAATCTTATTAGTGCTCCTTAAAATAATCTATAATGTTATTTTTATAGAAAGTTGATCTAAGTACGAGTTTTCCAAGTGAAATCTCGGTAAATGGCAGCCCTGGTGGCTAATGATCCACGAGTTTCACGAGATGGCGACAATCGCGCACGATCTGTAATCGATTAGCATTTAGCGTAGTCCGTAGTGGCGGAACGACTACCTACACTCAACAAATCGTTACACAATAGCTATTTCTAGATATTTGTACTGGTTATTTATTAAACCTATAGGCTTCGAACAAATATTTATATAGATACAGGGTCCGGAACAAAATCACAGGCCAAAAGTGGCCGAGGTTGATACTTGTACATTTGAATTTCGAACTACGAGATGTAGCAAAAGTCTTAAATTATTATTAACTCTAGGTAAAAACAAACCTAATTCCTTTAAATTAAGATTTATTATTTTACGCGCTTCCTGTTGTGGTGAGGCAGGCGCAAACGCTGTCGTCATTTAAAAAACTGATTAAAGAGCACTACCTTTCCCTTTAAAGCAGACTTCACTATTACTTCCTTTCATTAAATCATTTGGAAATTGTAGTATATTATAATTTATGTATGATTTTGTATTATTTATTTTTATGTATGTATGTATATATATATATGTATATACGGATATGTATATGTATATTAGTAGTTATGTTTAATTAGTATTATTTAGCTTTAAGAGCGTATACACCTTGCGCGCAAAGTCAACTATACCGGGTATCTCAAGACTGCTACCGAAAACGAAGCCGGGTGGTAGTTTTAATGGCTACAAACACAATGCAACTAAAATTTTCGCATAGAAACGTGACAATTATTTTTTATGATTTTTTAAATATCGTCATTTTTGGGTGGTAAATCCATAGTTTTTGCTAAAATAATAATTTAAACTCTTTTATACCTTAGAGTATTTATAAATAAAAGGGTATATACTATTATTTTAGGAAAAAAATTATTTACCACCAAAATATGGCAATAGGAAAAAAAATTCAAAAAAAAAATTGTAGCTTTTTTTGCCACTTTTTCTGTTGCATTGTGTCTGAAGTCGCTTAAACTACCACCCGGCTTCGTTTTCGGTAGCAGTCTTGATATACCCTGTAGGTATTTCTTCGTTAATTTCACGCACACATAAGCGACCAAAGCTGTGTGCGTAGAGCTGCCGCGTCGGCTCGCTATACAATCGGCTCAAACAACTTTGATCCGTGCGCTTCAAATATTCAATTGAAATTTAACTGTAATATAATATCATAAAAATATTTTATTTGCATTATAAGTAGACAAATATTACTGTGCAAGCAAAGAATAATACAAATTTTGGATACTAATCATATTTTCGTTATTATTACATTGTTAAGTTGCATTCAAATCAGTGTTCAATCAGTAGACACTACGGACGTTTTATTAATCATTTCGTGTTCGAACACATAAATAGTGTTAGGGGCCTTACAACCCCTTACAATTACGAAATATATTTAATTTTATATTACAATACATAACATAATTTAGCCTCGGAATTACGTCCCATTATATTACCTGAAACATGATTTATACTCACTACAAAATCATTGTAGGTAATAAAAATAATTAAATATTTTACTACCAAAGTACTAAGATGTGGTAATCGCATTCCGCGCGTGGCTATTTTTACTACGCGCGGCATAATCGACTGCAGCCAGGCCGGAGCGACGAGCGATACGTCCTCCCTCTAGAAGGCCTTGCGGCGGTCTGATTTGATCCACGTCGGACAGCGTGTTTTATAGTGTTTTTTAAAATATTTGTAGAACACATGAAAACTAATTTTGTTGAAATATAAAAATGGTAATTTATTGATAAGATGTTCTTCTATTGTAATATGCAATTGCTATAAAAAAATATGTACGATAAGTTGGTGAAAAAAAATATGTTCTTGACGAGAGTTTCTGAATAATTTCGCATTGTTTAAATTTTTATTTTTCAGGATCTAAACACAAAAAGATTATTTTTCTCAGCAAAATCCCTCCATAAGGGTCTTATTAGTCTGATAATATTTTTATTTTCATCTTATATTTAGTGGTTTCGGATATCTTAAGCTTCTAAATTGCCATTTAAAGCCTAAATAACGAAACTTGTGTTCAGGAATCTGTATAGTACTCACAAAATATCCATCAATCTATAATGTTTTCCACCAAAATCCCTAGATGACAACCTTTTCTAAAATTAGTAATAATTATTTTTCCTTTAAATTGTTTATTGGTGGCTATTAACTCATTTGAAAAGTCCTGTTTTTAAGCCAAAAAGCGCGTGCAGGGTATAAACGCTCTTAAGAGCGATATAGCGCTCTTAAGAGAAATATAAGATGAAAATAAAAATATTATCAGACTAATAAGACCCTTATGGAGGGATTTTGCTGAGAAAAATAATCTTTTTGTGTTTAGTTCCTGAAAAATAAAAATTTAAACAATGCGAAATTATTCAGAAACTCTCGTCAAGAACATATTTTTTTTCACCAACTTATCGTGCATAATTTTTTATAGCAATTGCATATTACAATAGAAGAACATCTTATCAATAAATTACCATTTTTATATTTCAACAAAATTAGTTTTCATGTTTTCTACAAATATTTTAAAAACCACTATAAAACACGCTGTCCGACGTGGATCAAATCAGACCGCCGCAAGGCCTTCTAGAGGGAGGACGTATCGCTCGTCGCTCCAGCCTGGCTGCAGTCGATTATGCCGCGCGTAGTAAAAATAGCCACGCGCGGAATGCGATTACCACATCTTAGTACTTTGGTAGTAAAATATGTAATTATTTTTATTACCTACAATGATTTTGTAGTGAGTATAAATTATGTTTCAGGTAATATAATGGGATGTAATTCCGAGGCTAAATTATGTTATGTATTGTAATATAAAATTAAATATATTTCGTAATTGTAAGGGGTTTTAAGGCCCCTAACACTATTTATGTGTTCGAACACGAAATGATTAATAAAACGTCCGTAGTGTCTACTGATTGAACACTGATTTGAATGCAACTTAACAATGTAATTATAACGAAAGTATGATTACTATCTAAATTTGTATTATTCTTTGCTTGCACAGTAATATTTGTCTACTTATAATGCAAATAAAATATTTTTATGATATTATATTACAGTTACATTTCAATTGAATATTTGAAGCGCACGGATCAAAGTTGTTTGAGCCGATTGTATAGCAAGCCGACGCGGCAGCTCTACGCACACAGCTTTGGTCGCTTATGTGTGCGTGAAATTAACGAAAAAATACCTATAGTTGACTTTGCGCGCAAGGTGTATACGCTCTTAAGTAATTCTTTATTTGTTACACTGCCCTCTCTCCCTCTCCTTCATTTAAATCCATCCCATGGTTGTCTGTAAGATATTGCTGTTGAGCGATAAGACCGCCATTTGTACTCTTTGTTATTGTTATTTCTGTTTAGCTATGATGTTGTTGTTGTTAAGTTTGTGTAGAATAAAGATTTAAATAAATAATAAATAAATAAATTTATTATGTTTGGACCATACTAAAATCAAATACGAGCACACGCTTATTTGTGCTCTTATTTCTCTTGCCGTTTTTTATGTCGTTACTTATAATTTAGTGTATATTTGATCTAAACTTATATGACTGTTTTTAGTTTTCCATTTCGTCTTAACTCCAAAGTATGTAGTAATACAATTACTCTTATTAGTAATTGATAAATCTTGTACACGCAGACAGCAGGCATTCGATCGTTTGATTTCACCGAATTAATAAGGTTCTACATATATCTTGATTTTATGAACATGTTTAAAAACAGGCCAATAACACGTGCTTCCGAATGATCTATATATATCTTATCATAGAAACGCATTAAAACCATTATGTTTTTTGAAATCAACAAAAATCTTTCAAATTCTAAATTACACAAATAATATGTAACTGCCAGTACTTATGACAATTTATTTAAATATGTTAAATTATTTTTCATGATTTATGATTACAGTACTTTCTATAATAAATTCATTATTCATAATGGACTAGAATTTATAATAATAAACCTAACAGTTGAGATCAAAAACATTGTAACTAAAATAGCAGACAAGAGGCGAGGATAGTTGTCAATCAAAGCAATAGGCACATATGCTACGTCGAGATCCAACTAATGATTATTTACATGCTGCAATTAAAATAATCTAAACATACCTACATTGGATGGAAGTGTGTTACTTGTATAGGAAACAGTTACAAACATTCTTCGAGACGAAAATAAGTGTTAAGAAAATTGTAGCTGAGATGCTACATCATTTTCATAACCAATTTTTAGATGCATTTGAGTAGCAGTAAAATACATAAAGAATAGTATAATATAATTAAAAAACAACGTCCACTCTTCCGTTAACCACAATTTCAATTACAAAAGACTTAGAAAAAACGCGCGACTCTCAATGAAACAATTTAACACATGAATTATTAGGTGTGGACAATGAACCAATTACAATGTTTATCAGAGCAATTATGAAATAAATTACCTTATTTGGAGCGTTAAATCGCACTGTACGACTGTGGCGTGAACGCGACAAACCAAATGAACGCTGAAAAAATATGTTCGCGCTCTGTATTAAATCAATATTATCAGTTTCAATTAGTGCTTCTTCTAATTACTATTGCAGCGAGTGCATCTGAACAAGTTTATTCAGTTATGGCTTAAATACGCGAGGTATTATCCTAGTTTAACTGACATACTTGATTCAGTGATATAATTTACTTACAAATCGAATTATTTGCTCAGCATGGCAATCAGAACGTCTACTAAATTGGTTCTTATTTAATATTCGCATTCTACAGCTGATATTTTGGAAATTAATAAACCGTCCCCTCAAATTTCGTTCCAAAAAATATTTCAACCAGTGGCGAACCAACTGGCCGACAGTTGATAAACATATTACTTAATAATTAAATAAAAAACTGTGTCACTCATATCATGACTCAGTGTTATGTAGTTGTTACATATGCCTTGTATAATTAATACGTCTTATTATGTACACAATAATAACAAATAGACAGCCAGAATAATATTCGCAACTACCTACACGTTACTAACGGAACTAGCAAACATAGATTGATCGAAAGTGAAATCGAAACTTGTTAGGTAGAAAAGTAGATGCATTTTTAATTATGCTAAACAAGTATCTGATTGTATATGCACAGCATGTGCAAGTAAGTAATTTCTTGCATTTGATTAACAATGTTACCGTTGTTTCATTCTTTTCGCTGCAGTCATACTAATTTAAAGTTATTCATCGTCTTTGTGTCTTCGTGATATAAAGTCTAGAGATAACACATGAAAAGCTTAATGCTGGCCCATCACATCGGCATATTAAAATTGGTAACGGGCTATGAGATTGAGACATATAATGAGCCAAAACGAAATAATTACGCCACAAGAATTGTATTTCTTTTTTTTTTTTAATTTATTGGGACAAAAAACAGTTGAAAAATACAGGTTAGTAGAACATAATAACATACATTGAATATACAAATCTTCAACCAACAACATTGTCCACAGATTATTTAAACACAGTTATTGTATGTATTTACAAATAGTGAACAAACTATTGTACATTGCATCGAGTACGTGACTAATTAGGTTATGATTTAACAATAAGTTTACGGGTAACATTCTTCCTAAATTGGTACTTTGATAAGTAGAAAATATCAACATCGATAAAATTCTTGTTATAATCATCCACAAGTCTGCGGAGGGGAGCGCGTACCCCGGCATTAGTTCTACACGTGTCGATATGAAACAACCTGGGCACGCGCACACCTCGTCTCACAACAGCTCTGGGCACAGTATAACATAAATCATTTATAACTCCAGGACAGTCAAACCTATCGTTGCAAAAACCATGCAGCAGCATGGCACCCAGCAATAAACGTCTTGATTCCAGACTTAAGATATTGAAGCGCAATAGTAACTGATCATAAGACATTTTAGATTTAAAACATCTAAAGTTCGCAGCACGCAAAAAAAAATTCTGGACTATTTCAAGTCTAGTATTGTATTTGTCATAATAAGGATTCCAGATCGAGACAGCATATTCTAAATGAGGCCTAATCAAAGTTTTATATAATAAAAGAAACGTGGAAGGTCGCACAAAGTCACATGATGATCTCATGACAAAACCGTACATACGGAAGGCTTTATTGACGATGTTATCAATATGTAAATCGAAATGTAAACTAAAGTCTAAAATGACGCCTAAATCGCGAACTGAACTAACTTTATTTAAAATCTCAGAGTTAATGGAGTAATTAAATTGGATAGCATTTTTATTTTTTGTGAATGAGATGGCATGACATTTAGAGATGTTGAGACACAATTTGTTATTTGAACAGTAAGTATAGAGTCTATTAAGGTCGTCTTGTAGTAATAAGCAGTCGTTACGGTCTTTGTAGGCTTTGTATATTTTCATATCATCTGCGTACATTAAAAAATTAGAATGCAGAAAACAGCGCTTAATATCGTTGGCATAAACAAGAAAAAGTAGAGGGCCTAATATAGAGCCCTGAGGAACTCCAGACGTAGTGGTTATATAGTCGGAGTCAGAGCCGTTAACTACTACTTTTTGTGTGCGATTGTAAATATACGAGCTGAACCAACGAAGCAAGTTGCCACGAATTCCGTTAAATGCAATTTTTGCTAGAAGTACTATGTGATCCACCCTGTCAAAAGCCTTTCGAAAATCCGTATACACTGCATCGACTTGGACTCGTCGATCCATATTCTTAAAAAGGAAGTTAGTGAATATCATGAGGTTAGTAACTGTAGATCGTCTTTTTACAAACCCATGTTGTTCAGGTATTATAAGTTGGTGAAAGTGTGGATATAGAGAGTTATGTACAAGGCGCTCGAAAAGTTTAGACAGTGTGGAAAGTATAGAGATCGGGCGGTAATTTTCTATATTATTTTTATCGCCGCTTTTATAAATGGGCGTAATAAATGCCTGTTTCCATACTGTCGAAAAATTCCTTCGCGCAGACATTTGTTAAAAATTATATGCAAGGGAATGCAAATCGCCTCAGAAGTCGAAACAAAGAATTTGGGAGGGAGACCGTCTGGCCCAGCTCATTTATTTACGTCAATTGAATTAAGTTCTCTGATTATACTTTCCCTGGATAATTTTATATCGGAAATGCATGTGTGAATATTATCCAGGCGTTCATCCGGAAGTTCCCAACAAGTTGGATCAAAGGTGGATGGTTGGTATACAGAACAGAAAAAGCTAGAAAACATATTGCATATGACAGTGGGGTCGTTTGATGATATATCATTAAAGTACATGTTGGAGGGAAAATTATTGTTCTTACGATTTGATATATATGACCAAAAGAACTTTATATTTATCGGTATGTTGTCTTCTACGGCTTGCATGTAGTTTTGATAGCACTTAGCAGATTCCCGATGAAACAATCTTCTATAATTGGAGAACTTTAAGTAGTCTGAGCTATTACTGAACTTTTTCCATTTTTTCCAAGCGTTATCTTTCTTCTTAAAGATGCGTCTCAGTGACGGGGAAAACCAAACTGGAAAGCGAGAAGTACATTTGCGAGTCAAAGGCACGCGCTGTCTAATGATGCCGTACAATTGCCGTACAAAGAAGCAATGTTATTAAGTGTTAAGTCCCAGTCAATTGCATTGATATCTGATATAATATCCGCAAAATTAGTTTTATTATAGTTATATTTCAGAATTGGGCATCTAGTCATAGGACATAAATTTGTATTTAGTTTAGTTAAACCACAAAAATTTCCCCTTACAGGATATGGTATAAACGGAAGCCGAATCCGTCACACATTCAGTTACATATGCTGTGATGAACAAATTAGACAAGGTGCCTATTTGACAATAGAAGTTCTTAATTCAGTGGCAGTCTATCATCAACTATGAAAGGCATTGATTTTTTAAATCAATAGGCATGTGGATTCCGCGATATGGTCAAGAGAGAAAACGAAGAAAACTCATAAACCTTGGCGAGCAAAAAATAATAATAATTTAAGAGATGCGCAATACACCGTAGCACGTATTCAGTCACTGAATTTGCACATAGTTAATAATTAAAATAACACATTTGTTTATGTAGGTCAAGATTACAGATAGAAGCTAAGTTTGTGCAACTGGCGCGGACGGCCGAGGTGCAATGTACTCGTCTTCACAATTTGCGTTGTCCAACTTATAATGTCTCGTATTTCTTTTTGTTTAAGACTTTCATTTTTTTTAAATAATGATTCAATACCAAGACGTATAAAATGGGGCAATAGTAAATAATTGGGTAACTTCCGAATATTTTTGGCAAATAGAACAAGGCCAACTTACTTTTCTGAACATAAAGCAATCACATCTGGTTTGCTCTCTGAAGTTAGTGGGGAACAATAATTAAATAATTTGTTGTACATCATTAAAAGGTATTACGCTGCTCGACAAATCTGCCAATACATTTGACATAGCTTGGACTTAACATTGGCTTTCTAAAATATGAAAGGCATAAATTATTAAATATTATAATTAATGCATTTATGCAATTATAGAAGCAATCCGGTTAACAGAAATACTTACGACACTTGTAGAAGGTACTTGGCAGAATGAATACAATTAAATAAAATCTTCAAACGCATGCAAATTTATTCTGTACTATTTTGTCTTTAAAATGATTTTAATTTATTTTCGTCATTAGCTTTCAAGAGTTTAAATAATTCTTATTGTAAATGTCGTAATATTGATTGCTATGAATAAATTGTGTGCCTCACACTCACTGTGGGCCTCATTAAAAGGCTCAAAGTCACTCAACGAGCCATGGAGCGGGCTATGCTCGGTGTTTCCCTACGAGATCGAATCAGAAATGAGGAGATCCGTAGGAGAACCAAGGTTACCGACATAGCCCATAGGATTGGCAAGTTGAAGTGGCAGTGGGCCGGGCACATTGCTCGTAGAACCGATGGCCGTTGGGGCCGAAAGGTTCTCGAGTGGAGGCCACGTACAGGCAAGCGAAGTGTCGGACGCCCGCCTACAAGGTGGACGGACGATCTGACTAAGGTCGCAGGAAGTCGCTGGATGCAGGCCTCTTCCAACAGGTCATTGTGGAGATCATTGGGGGAGGCCTATGTTCAGCAGTGGACTTCCTGTGGCTGATATGATGATGATGATGATGATGAATAAATTGACCCACAGCTCCACGGAAAAAAACCTGATGGTGTGTTATTTAACCCAAATTGAGGTCTTACAACGGGTTTTGTATTTTTATATATTTCTATTTGAAAACAGTTTAACTTTATATTTTCAATAATAATTGAAAATATTTTTCGCACGAATTGCGGATTTAGTAAGAAAGCTTATTCTTATGGAATTACATATATGTATATCTGATGCAAATATATATGATGCATTAAAAGGAAAAAAGATACTCATTAGAATTTGCTCTCAAACAATGTGTAATTATAAATATTAATAGCTTTTCAAAGGATGCACAAAATATGTCTATACAACAAAATTAGGTATGCAATTTATTCCAACAAGGATATTCTTATTTTCTTTACAATTGAGATTCATTGAGTCACGCATCCGATCAATTGAGTATTCTCAAAGAATACTCTGAGTTTGTGATAAAAATGCGAATTATCAAAATTCCACAAGCACACAAACTTGACCTTGTTTTTTCCGGATTTAAATATATAGACTCTAGATTTTTATTCATTCAACAGGATGTTGCTTTACTAGACCAAAGCTTTTTAAAGACGAGTCAAGCATAGGAATCTTATCCAAAACTATTTTTGGGCGGCATCGCTGAACTGTTCCATGAATCCATCTGTTTCCTGCCCCTAGGTGTGGTCGTTATGTCACTTATGTACGTTTACGCTTTTTGAATTAAAATGCGTAGTTTCTTAGTACCAAATAAAAATATTTATTAAACTCATAACATTTGAAATTGTTGTTAATATTTTAGTTTAATAATGATGATGGAATCCGGATCATCAGGCGTCTTGTTCATAGTTACCTACAGACACAAGAATACGATCCAAAAGAGAACACTTGACGAAATTTCCAATTCGTCAGAAAATGTAACGTTGATTATTTTATTGCCTTTTATAATGTATAAATAAGACGCATGACACTACACTGTGAACCTACGAATTCTAAAGCGGCATTATAATTAATTAGGAAAATTATTATCAACGTACAAAATCCCCATTACTATAAACGAAATAAAAAAATATAAAACCAAATTGTGTAACAACACCTAAAATATATATGTGGTAAACGATATTGGATTTAAAAATAAATTCATAAATTCTACCACTGTTCTCAATAGAGTTTATGCGTTGTTATTAAATACCGCGCCTATTGAGATTGTCCACATTTGATTGATTCGTCTCGGCTCCGATACTCAGTAGATACTCAGTAGACAATCATGACGGATACAAATCGTAAACGTATTAGAAACTGCATTCCGCACATACGCGAGGCTCCTTACAACATTACATTCTTCCTTTATATAAGAGTTTTCAACGCTGATCAAGTAAGAATTTCCGCTGTACATCATGTCCGGGAAATAAAAATCGTGACGGCTGACGAGTGATTCCAACCAGCGTTCATGTTTGTGTATTTCCTTACGTACTAATGTTTTCTTTGTTAACGTAATATAAAGTAACATTTCGCACACATTACACTTTCAGACAAAAATATAATTTTGTAATGCTGTATCAGCTCATATACGTCCCATTGCAGGGCACGGGCCACCTCCACAATGGAGAGTACGATTGAGAGTGGTTATATCATATAGTCCACCAAGCTGGCTCAGTGCGGATTAGCGGACTTTACATATCATAGATATGTATACAAATCGCTATGGTATAAAGGTTTCCTTACAATGTTTTTCTTCACCGTTATAATGTTATATAGTTGGTAAATATTCACGGTACACAGGTTCTAATACCAGGACACACCTCGGACTTTTCGGAGTCACTGTGTATTGATAATCTAACACCACGCACGCTAATGAAGAAGGAATTTGTAATAATAGTTGTAAAATACAACTAACAAAACTATAGCTCGAAAACTATCGAATCTTTTTTTATAAATTACGGTAAACTCAGCCAAAATAATGCAGCAGATGACACAAATACCTTGACCCCGCGTAAACTCGTGAGAGGTTAATTAACATAACAATATGCAAAGAAACGATATGCATCACATTCACACGTTCTGTCTCCTATGTAACGTTCTAATTACGTACCAAATTGGATTTTTCAAGTCTTGTCTGACGCATTATGAAATTTTACGTTAAACACGGCGGGTTACCTTTTTAGGCACGTTTCTTGCTATATGTAGCGTTTATTATGATAAAGGTGTGGTTAGTATATTTTTTGAGATATAAAATCAGGTCTTAAATTTAAACGGTGACGCATAGAGTTGGAATAGAATAGTCAGAACCTAAATACGTATTGCATGTAAAATAGATTTACTAATAAGTGACAATTTGCGCGGTACATGTTTCATTTGGTGTGGCTGTCGAATATACATTAAGAGTTGCATTTGCAGAAAGTTTAATCAATGTTTTACAAACCTAATCGAGACGAACGCTTTACTAACTTCACATCCGGCGCTGAATCGTAAGAAATAAATGAGATAAGGTAATTTGCTATGCGCCGTTTGCTGTTCAAGCAAAAAATGACTCTGTTCGGAACGCGGCCTCGTGGGACTATTGCGTAAATCTGTGATAGCGTTTTAATTATGGCCCTTGTAAGACAAATGATGGTGAATTATGTACTATTAAATATTTCGACTTATTTTTATCGATGTTTTTGTCTATTACAACACCAATTTCTTAAAATTGAATGCAGTGTTTGGATAACCGATTCTTATCGATTAAAAGCGAGATCAGTAATAGAAAAGTAGTTTAGAAATCTTTGAATGTGCTTATATATACATATATACTTATCACTATTTGATCGTTACAAAAAATATTTAAATCCATATACAACGAAACTAAAGTTTTAGCAGAAATCATGTAGCAATATGATCCGATGTGCGAATATGATCTACAAGTAGTAATGGACGCGATTACGAAAACGAAACTGACTAATTGGTACAAATTGATGAATAAAGATTAATTGGTCACATAAAGCATTTGTAATGATCTCATTTATATTTATTATTCGTCTATGAAAATAAGATGTTAACCATTTATAAAATAAATAAAATTGGCTCTATTTATTAGATCAGAATGGAACATCAAAATATTGATATAAACATTGAAATAAGACTATTATTTACGGATTTTATCGCGGATTTAGTTTAATTTTACATTTTTTGAAAATGTAAATTGATATAAACATCTAAATAAGTGTACGACTGGTGTTTTTTTAGAAAACTACTAATAAAGATGCAATAAATTTCAGCTCCATATCTCCTTTTTACCTCACGAAATTAAAAAATCCAAACTTAGTCAATATTAGAAAACTTCTCATAACAAACCATAGATTAGTTTCGCTCAGTCACAAGTATAAAAAGGTTAAGAATTTGCCCGCTATGTAACGGTGTGGAACGGATGTTATTAGTTTGTTACTCCTGCGTTGAAATGCACTTTTGTTGTTGTACTAATCGATCATATCTGACCAAACATTAATCAGATTTTAAGATACGAAAATATAATAATATAATGGACAATTAAGATTTCCTGATATGTTTAGTTGATATCTGGAAATAACTCGTACTTTTGATTTTTTCGTGTATTTCAATGCCGAAATTGAGATTGTCGTAGATATCCAATATCCACAGGGCAATTTAACACAAAGTATTGTGAACGACCAAAATTTCATGCGATATACTTATCAATATACCGCACAAATCTAAACAACAGCACACAGTTATTCCGTCACATCCAAAACTTTCTACTTGAAACAAATATACAAAACAAAACATGAATGATAAGAATCTTCTCGCTCTACAAATACACAAAGGCACACGAACCGCTCAAAGAATATTGCAAATATTTCAACATGCTGCCAATAAGTAACGCATTACCGGCTTCGGTCACACTATTTGGCAGTGATTGGCCCCACTAGTCCAAACCTCTGTGTCTAATCGTTTGTGTAAATAACCTTTACGGTGCTTGGACGCCGCTGGACTGGTAAGTGCTCCCATTGTTAAGAGCCTACCTCGAAAAATATTCGCAGCATTCTGGGGCGTGGTTAACGAAAGTTGCCGCATCACGCCGCGGCACTGCGCTACTGGCGCACATTCCCCGATTAAATATTATCTACTGGTATTATTAACATTAGTAATAACAAATTAATGTAGACCTATGTATATTTATAATCCGTATGATTCTGACAATGTGCCTATATATTGTTTATCATACTTTTGTATTGATAAAAAAATCTATTATAATCTAAGTGTTAAAACACGAACTTTAAACTATTACTTTACGAAAACCTCAAAAACATTTACAATAATATCTGTATAAATACAAGATAGGTACCAATTGTTTTGCCGGTCACTCACTCTACTAGTGTGAAGCGCTAATCGCCTAGGCGCCCTTTGATAAATGCCGCCAAAGGCATTGCGCCTAGCGATGATTTATTTGTTTCTACTTCATTTGACCTGTGATTTGACCACTGACTTTCGCCTATAAAAGAATGTCATTCTTAGTTCTGCTGTTTTGTGATTTTTGACTTACGATACAACTGTAAATTTAACAAAAATGTGTGAAATAAATTTGAATTTTGTAATAACAACCAAACTAAACTGACTAGGTATTCCTGAAGTATGTACACAGAGCGGAAACGATAAGTAATTACATTAGATTATTGTTTAAATTCCACATAAAATAATTATTATTGATTTTCGAACTGTGCGGTCACACCGGCGCTCACGCTCTTATTATTACTGCTATGCGCTTGGCGCGAGAATGACGGCGATCACACCCGCCCGTTCCAGTTTGAACCTTCTTTACAACCAAATAGGGATAATTTTTGTTTAACAATGTTTCTTTTATTTACGCTAGACAAATTTTTCGGCGAAATTATTTGATATCAATTACAATTATTTTGCTTTTGTTATATGAAAAGCATTGTAAATATTAATTTTATAGTAATACTAGCGATCGGGCCCGGGTCCGCCCGGGTGCATACACGTTTAAAAATAGCAGTCAAAATGTTTAATTCTGACTATCAGTTTAGAATATCGACCAATCGGACCAAGAAAAACGAACAAAATATCCTCGTATTTGCTAGAAATATCACTACTGCTTTCCTCCTATAGGTCATAGCGTGATGATATATAGCCTATAGCCTTCCTCGGTAAAAGAACTACCCAAAACTGAAAGAATCATTCAAATCGGACCAGTAGTTCCCGAGAGTAGCGCGTTCAAACAAACAAACAAACTCTGCAGCTTTATAATATTAGTATAGATATAGACTTTCAGTGACATATAAAATAGATTCGTATAAAAATATTCTAAATCTGGGGGCACGGCAATGCCCCCACCAAGTCGAGCTAAAAAGTGGCACAGTCGTACCATCCTTTTCTAGAAGCAATTCAGATCATTTTAAACCCCCCCATAACTTCGTTGTGGTTAAACGAAGCAAGAAACCTGAATTTTCAGTTACTAAGCAGGCATTGTGTAAACACGGTATGTTTAAAATTTCATTCAATTTGAACCACTAGTTTAAGAATTGTAACTAGTCAAACTTTCTTAATTTTGTCACTCACTAACTGACTGACCGATCATCAAAAGTCTAAGGCACTTCTAGCAGACATAGAACCTTTAAATTTAGAATATGACTAGCTGTGCCCGCGACTTCGTCCGCGTGGAATTTAACAAAAACTTTATTTTTCTAAAATAAAAGAACTTTTTTATAATAAATGTAGCCTAAGTTACTCCTTATTATATCAGCTACCTGACAAAAAAAGTCCCGTCAAAATCGGTCCAGCCATTTCAGAGACTAGCCGGAACAAACAGACAGACAGACGAAAAAATTTTAAATATCATTTTCGGCACAGGTATCGTGTATATAACGATATGTAGTAGGACATTTTTTTTTATTTTCACTCTTAAAACAGACACTTCAATTTTATTTATACCGGGTATCTCAAGACTGCTACCGAAAACGAAGCCGGGTGGTAGTTTTAGTGGCTACAAACACAATGCAATTAAAAATTTCGCCTAGAAACGCGACAATTTTTTTTTATGATTTTTTAAATATCGTCATTTTTGGGTGGTAAATCCATAGTTTTTGCTAAAATAATAATTTAAACTCTTTTATACCTTAGAGTATTTATAAATAAAAGGGTATATACTATTATTTTAGGAAAAAAATTATTTACCACCCAAATATGGCCATAGGAAAAAAAAACAAAAAAAAAATTGTCGCTTTTTTTTGCAACTTTTTCTGTTGCATTGTGTCTGAAGTCGCTTAAACTACCACCCGGCTTCGTTTTCGGTAGCAGTCTTGATATACCCTGTATGTATAGATTAGTGTTTAGTGTCTTAAGTAGGGAAAAATTTAAACATTTCGTAATTTCTGCCTAGTGTTCTAGATACACCAACTGCGTGAATAACTTTGTAATCCCATATAAATGTATAGGATTACAAAGTTACATTTGCAGTTAATGAATAATTGTACCCGTATATAATGGAATAATAGTTCTAGATAGGTATCACTACATAGTATAAAACAAAGTCGCTTTCTCTGTCTCCTTGTGTGCTTAAATCTTTAAAACAACGCAACAGATTTTGATGCGGTTTTTTTAGTAGATAGAGTGATTCAATAGAAAGGTTTACCTGTATAATAACATCCATTAAATAGTGGAGAAATACTGTTATATTTGAGGTTTCTAATGTGATGTCGTTAATTATCAATTTTTTCCGCTTACATTGCAAACGCAGGCTAAACCCTACGAGATTTATCAAAATAATGTAGTAATTATTTGTACACATTGAAAAGGTCTACAGAAAACTCCGCGATGGTATATGTCCATCTCTTATGGATATCCCACAATAACGGTTTTTTGTCATTTACTTTTTACGAAAAATACAGCATTAATCCTTCTCCAATTAAAAAGCTTAAATACATTGTTGGTTTAATATAGATCTATATGGTCCTTTACAGCACGAGATTTAAATGAATATTTTCGAAGATATTACAGATTTAAAATTGCGGGACGTAGCGCTTGCGGCGGTACTGGCCGGCCAGGGCGGCAGTAGCGTGCCTGAGTAGAAAGGTTTATATGTATAATAATAATACGTACATATTTTTGTACAGAAATCTATTTGTACCCGGGCGAAGCTGGGCCGGGTCGCTAGTCTATAAAGGGTATATCAAGACTGCTACCGAAAACTAAGCCGGGTGGTAGTTTAAGCGATTTCAGACACAATGCAACAAAAAAAGTTGCAAAAAAAAGCGTCAATTTTTTTTAAAATTTTTTTCCTATGACCGTATTTGTGGTATATATACTTATATAAATATATATAAGTATGTATATGTAAAATACTTATGTATGTGTATACAGGGTATATCAAGACTGCTACCGAAAACGAAGCCGGGTGGAAGTTTAAGCGACTTCAGACACAATGCAACAAAAAAAGTTGCAAAAAAAGCGACATTTTTTTTTTGTTTTTTTTTTTCCTATGACCATATTTGGGTGGTAAATACATTTTTTCCTAAAATAATAGTGTATACCGTTTTAATTATAAATAATCTAAGGTACAAAAGTGTTTTAAATCATTATTTTAGCAAAAACTATGGATTTACCACCCAAAAATGACGATATTTAAAAAATTATAAAAAATATTTGTCGCGTTTCTTTGCGAAATTTTTAGTTGCAATGTGTTTGTATTCACTAAAACTACCACCCGGCTTCGTTTTCGGTAGCAGTCTTGAGATACCCGGTATAATATGTATGTATATGTGGTATGTATATATATAATGTATTTATATGTTTTTTATGATTTTATTTGTCTCCATGCTTTCGTTATCTTTATTTTACACCCTATCTTTTTTCCTGCTCATATATCCATCCCATGGTTGTCTGGTAGAAATTGCCTTAGAGCGATAAGACCGCCATTTGTACTTTGTTGTTTTGTATTATCTCTAAACTGTTATTCCTTTTTATTGTGTACAATAAAGAATTAAATAAATAAATAAATAAATATTTGGGTGGTAAATGCATTTTTTCCTAAAATAATAGTGTATACCCTTTTATTTATAAGTAATCTAAGGTATAAAAGCGTTTAAATTATTATTTTAGCAAAAGCTATGGATTTACCACCCAGAAATGACGATATTTAAAAAATCATAAAACATAATTGTCGCATTTCTTTGCGAAATTTTTAGTTGCATTGTGTTTGTACTCACTAAAACTACCACCCGACTTTGTTTTCGGTAGCAGTCTTGAGATACCTAGTATATAAAAGGCATAACAGGAGAGGGTATTGAGAGGGAAAGGGTGTATTCAGCCCATGAAACTGTACAAAATTCCTCTAGAAAGACATAACGAAGAAAAACTTGCAAATAAATAGACTAAATAGCTCCAAAATATCAATTACCATAAAAGAAAGAATACTAATAATCAAATCCGTGATATTTGTGATAAATTGACACCTACAAAAATAAGAAAAAAACATAAGACTTTATGAAAAATTGTTGGTGATATTCTAGAAGTAAAAAGTACCGAAAAGAAAAAAAAGTAGGACTCTAAAAAAAGACGTGAGATCCCATCAAAAACATCCTGTAAAAAAATTCAGCCATCCAGCAGCATTATGTATGAATTGTACGATACATTATGGTTTCATGCGATGGCCAAGGCGATCCATTTATTTATAACGTAAAGAATTTTTAATATGTATATGATAATAGCTTACGTAATAACTTTATACAGAAGGTCCCTTACGCAAGGACTAAATAAATTAATCGACTTGGTATCGGTATATGCATGTAGCATCTCACAATTTTTTTAGGTAGAAACCCTGAGCTGCGAGACTTGGAATTTTTTTACAGGATGTTTTTGATGGGATTGTGTCTTCATCTGTCTATTGATAGAGGTGCTCCCGAAAGGTACTATTTTTCTAATGGTATTATACTGGATGGTTTTGAAAAATATCACAATATTATGATGGCCAGTTCATGACCAGACACAAAACAGTTCAAAATGGCGGCCTCAACTATCAATTCTGACTTACTCATTCAAATGAAGGAACCATTAGATATCGATTTAGATATCAATCGAATCAAAAGTAAAAAAGTTCATAATGGCGACCATAATTTTCAATTCTGACTTTGAATTTAGTGAAACGGAATAATATGGTAAAAAGGTTTTTCTATTTAATTCACTATTAATATATTTATTGGGCAAAACCCGATTAAAAGTTATAAGTAAATTCAATTGATAATAAAAGTTGGTGCGACCTTGGTGGGAATATCGCGTAGCCTTCATATTATAGGAGCTAGCAACAAGAAATATTGTGATATCAGATGAAAATATTTTTGATGAAAAATAATGATAATATATACTGAAAGAACAATACAACGAGAAATGAATTTATTTTAACCGAATTAATTCGATGACAATGATCGCAATTTCCATATCATAGGGATTACGTTGGATCCCTTATTTTCATATTTCTCGTATGTCGTGGATCTACATACATACATACATAAACTCACGCCTTTTTCCCAGAAGGGGTAGGCAGAGGTGCCAAGACCCACATTTCGCCATGTATGTTCCGTCCCACGATGTGATAGGTGGCGAGCCTATCGCCATATCGGGCACAAATTCCTGACTCTGGGCTGATAATGAATAGAAAAATCCAATATCACTTTGCCCTACCCGGGATTCGAACCCGAGGCCTCACCTTTGTAACCGTACCTTAGTACAACTACGCCACTGAGGCAGTCTACAAGTCGTGGATCTACAAGCTCAGGTAATAGTTGAAAGTTGAAATTAATCGGCCAATTGTCAATTCAAGTGCGTGGTGGCCTAACTACTCTCAATTGTACTCTCGATTGTAGACGAGGCCCGTGCCCTGCAGTGGGACATATATGGGCTGACACAGACTTACCAATTCTGACCTTGAATTTAGTTTATGGAAATGAAGAGTCTCTCAGATATCGAATTACAAACCAATCAGAACAATAACAAAAAAATCAATAAAAATGCTGACCACATTTTTTTTCTGAGAATATTTTCATGTTTTCATGAACGAAGGTTCTTTCAAATATCGATTTGGAATCATTCGGATAAATAACAAAAAAACAAAAATTAAAATGAGCCGGACTCGAACCCGAGACTTCAGCGTCGTAATCATATTATGAGGCAAAAATGTATAAAATTTCACGGGAATAATAACAAAAAAATCAATGAAAATGCGGATCACATTCTTTTTTCTGAGAATATTTACATTTTTTCGGAACGATGGTTCTTTCAAATATCGATTAGGAACATTTCGGATAAATAACAAAAAACAAAAATTAAAATGACCGGGACTCGAACCCGAGACTTCAGCGTCGTAATCATATTATGAGGCAAAATGAATAAAATTTCACGCGAACAATAACAAAAAAATCAATCAAAATGCGGACCACATGTTTTTTTTCTGAGAATATTTTAATTTTTTCGGAACGATGGTTCTTTCAAATATCGATTTAGAACCATTCGGATAAATAAAAAAAAAACAAAAAGTAAAATGACCCGGTTTCGAACCCGAGACTTCAGCGTCGTAATTATATTACGAGGCAAAAATGTATAAAATGTTACGCTCCCTTCGACTAATTTCGTTGAGCGCTTATACGTAAGTCAATGACCTTTCTCTTTTATTTTGGTAACTTAGCTAGTTAAAAATGAACTTAAAAATTAATATATACTGCTATTTATTTTTTAAATATATGTAAAAAAATTAAAATGTACAAACAAAAAAGAGTACCACCTAAAATAATAAGAATTACGTAAATTTGAAATTACGTAAAAAAATAATCGGCGGGCTAGAATTTCGAAACGTCGAGCGCAGATCCGTCGTCCACCAAGGCCCGCGGCCGTCTGACGGGAACGCCCCCAATGAGATAGCTTATATGGCCGTAACGTACAAGAATGGGATAGGATGGCCCATGCGCTTCTCAAAATAAAACAACATAAGCGCCAAACCATATTTTATTTTATTGTCATCGTACTATTTACTTTTTTCTTGATTTTTTCTCGCGAAAAAATAATATTTAAAAATATGTTTATGTCAAATTAATCTTGAGTTTCTACACGGGGTAAGTTAGGAGTTCTGAGTTCTTAAAAACTTAACAGCTGCTACTTTGGACTGTATTTTTGTTAAGGCAAAGTGGCGTAATCATGTATTTTGATTCATAAAATTGTTAATTATATCATCAATTAAAACATATCTGAAAATGGACTACCAAATCTTAGTAATTTATGATATGTAGGCTTTTAAAAAAGCCAAATTTTTCGAGGTATCCCCTTAATTAAGGTTAGACGTAGCGTTGCTATTGTTAGATGTATTACAATAAAGCAAAGTTCATCTCAGAATACTCCGTTGAAGTTACACGCTGCATTGATCTATGATGCAGTAATATACGCCGTAAATACTATGATTACTAATTAGGAGCAAGCAATCATCCGTAAATAAACATGCGCCATGATATAATCAGACAATTGGAACAAAACATTGAGATCATTGCGGATACTGATCTCTAACAGTAAACATAAAATCTGATCGATTAATAATAATAATTAACCTGAATACCAGCTATAAACGGAAAAAGTGAAACAGAAAGATTATGAAAGGGCAGCGAGAGTTAACCGTATATTTCAATATTCAATAATATCACTTTCTATTAATGAGCCGACGCACCCCAATAAAAAGCTAATGCTCGCTGACGGAGCTGAAACTAGTACGCACATCGCATCGGCAATCTTGGAAACTTAAATACCTAGTAACATACGATGCTAAGGTGAAGGTAAACGTCACCTTAGTATGAAACCTGCACATTACCGGGGTAATTTCTCATAGTTATGTTGTTTACATGGAGCCGCAAATTACCTTCCAGTCGAGACACGGCTGACCTATAATATAAAACAAGCGATGTTTATGCTTCATTTGTTTAGTTAATTACTGTTTGTGGAGAGACAGATGTTATTCCAATTATAGGACATCTAGAAATCAACGCGACCTGTTTTAAATATTAGCGAAGTTATCTTAGAGGTGGTTTGAATATTCCGGCTTATTTTAACGGCCATCAGACAAGTATGTACTGTAGGACTTGTTTCCAAGTTTGTTGAAACAGTAGCAACTTAAAGCATATTACCTAACTTGTAACTAGGCAACCTGTTATCAGCACCACTAGTTGCGATAAAACAGACGTTCAGAAATCTTTAAATGCAGTTTTGTCGACCCATGCACCAATGTTTTTTAATAATAATAATAATAATAACTCACACAGCTTGCACCATAGTTTTTAAGTAAATTTGTCTACTTACAATTCTACATAGCTAAGTATGACAACTTAGGAAAAAAGCATCAACCGTCTCCAAGTAGAAATTCAATACCAATTGAGTAGAAACAGAGCGCAGTCTATCAAATGGCTGCTCGTTTACGTAAGCCTGATACAAGTTCAGTACCACAATTTGCTTGTCATATGGACTGCAACACCGTTTATAACAGTAACGTATTAACAGTTTCAAATGTCGCCGCTCTTCAACTGTTCTTGCGTAACCGGTGGTTGATGTAGCGGAGTTAGGGCAGTAGTACTAGTAAGCAGTGTATAAAATTTCCACACAAGTTTTAATTTGGGTGTTTAGGCCACGTGAACCAATTTTATGTGAAGGTTACCGTGTAGTGCTTAAATGTGTGCTCTTATTAGACGTTGAAGAGAGATATTTACCTCACCGAGTTTTTTTGGAAATACTACATTAAAACTTGCTATCCTCGACTGTCTCTCCAATTTGAGCATCCGTAAATACAGGGTGTATCAAGAGTGCTACCGAAAACGAAACTGGGTGGTAGTTTAAGCGATTTCAGATACAATGCAACAGAAAATTTTGCAAAAAAAAAGGCGACGATTTTTTTGTTAGTTTTTTCTATGGACATATATAATAGTGTATACCCTTCTATTTATAAATACTCTAAGGTATTAAAAAGTTTAAATTATTATTTTAGCAAAAACTATAGATTTACCACCCGAAAATGACAATATTTAAAAATTAATGTCGCATTTCTTTGCATTTTTAGTTGCATTGTGTTTGTAGTCGCTAAAACTACCACCCGGCTTCGTTTTCGGTAACAATCTTGATATACCCGGTATATGTATCATAATTCGAAAATGCAGTCGGTATGTACATACGATAAATAATTTAAGTGAGGCAAGCATGCGTTCAAAAGCGGAGGCTCAGTTTTTAACCTCATTGCAATATATTAATGAATCTTTAAAACATTTACGATGTAGGCCACATCAGGATGATAATATTAAACTGCTTTCTACGGATAATTTTACAACTAACTTACATACCTCATAAGTTCCTTACAAAGTGGTTGGAAATTAAAAGGGCCGGTTGCAACAACTACCTTTAACACATCAAAATGCGAAACCACAAATTACGAGTAACTAAATGGTTCGTGTGGCTTCTTAAATTCGACACGATAAATGGTTAACCACTAATAAATAACCACTAATAATTGGATAAAGGAAGTCTGTGCCCACTGGAATTTGTCGTGGAAAAGTATTCATTTAACATACATTGAGAAAAGTTGCCAATTACTGATTATAATTATATCAATATTCCATCTAATACAACTTCTACAGTTAAATGTTTTATAAGTAACCATATTTCACGAGTACATCGTAATTGCTTGCTTCCTTTTTTTTTCTCTTCTCAATTTCTGGCTTAATATTTTTGTTGCCATAACTTTATATGCATAGTTCAAAAATATACGTGAAATCATGTTTTTTCAAATGAAGACAATGAAAACAGTCACATGCAGCCTTATAGTGTTACGTTGCGTTCGAAAGTTAGAAGGGGGTCTAGTGACGCGCACCATCAAACACAAGAACAGCTGAGCTTAGCACGGGTGAGAGCAAATAACCTTGATGCGACCGAAGAAAGCGGCCGGAACGATCGGCGAGATGCCAATTAAACGACATACCAATACATTTAAATGTGAAATCATTGTTACAACCTCCTTTGTACGTTGACCTAAATGATTAGTGTTCTATGTTGAAAAATGGAAAAAACGTATTCTAAATTTGAATTTTAAAATAAACATTCGAAGGAAGGTCGTAATCGATTAATGTTGTAAAAACTACATTGGTAAACATGAAAAAAAACACAGCATTGGTTAATAAAATATACAAAACTAATATCATATATTAATATATATTTTTTTTGGGAATAAAGTTTATTTTTGTTTGTTAGTATAATATAAAACAACCTCGTTCTTGTATACAATGTAAAGACAATAAAATTTCAGATTTTACAAAACTTGTTACTGTTTTGCACTTGCCTGTAATGTCATTGGTATTGATGGCGTTACGTGACCTAGGTCAATGTCAGTAGACAAATAATGGTGTAGACAATATAATATACACTTAGTATTCTAAAAGCGCACAATGTCAACATATTTGTATTGCGAGTTCATAATGAAACGCAAGATAAATGCAATTGGAAATAAACAAACGTGTCAAAAATAAACGTTTATTAAAATCCGAAGATACTTTGACATTTGACGACTTAAACAACATAGCAAATGTTTCATCAGTCAAATAGAGGTAATTATTTTTACGCAACATTGAATGAATCAATACGGTATTTAAATTCTTGCCTATAAAATGAAATCTTTACGAGCTTATAAGTAACTTAATACACCTATCGGTCCGATACATTACTCTGATTATAGTTACTTCAACTTCGATCGCAAAAACACTCAGGCCCGAAATAAATACCTGTAGATTGCTCAGTGTTTATCTCCCGACAAGAACCACAGCTACTAATATCACATCTGGCGTTTAACCAACTTTACCACGGAATCTGTCAAATTACCTCAGATTTAGGGAAACTACTTAGCAGCAGGATATTTAATGGACAGTTGCGTAAAGTTAGACCGGTGAAGGGTAGCACTGGCGACTAGCTACGCCTTCACCTACAGGAAAAGCTTAATTACCTGTCAATGAGTCAGCACGATTAATTTTCCTCTGGCCTCCGACAGGTAGCCTTCAATAACTCAATTCCAATAACCTCTTAAAATCTGTGAACTAGATCGAAAAGTAACGGTTGGAAATGCATTCTGTATAACGGGTGGCAATCCTCTGATGATAGTGCACTATCGATTCTAATTTTAAAATACATATTGAGACTTGGTGAATTTATTACGGTATCGGTATATGTGATTGTTGGGTGAAAGATATGCTTGCTTTGCCGTAAGGAAATCATATTTCTCTTCATTTTTCATGAGGTCAGATTATGTATACAACAATGAATATAAATTAATAGATTTTCTTATACTGCTACGACAAAGTGATCACAATCTATCTAAGTGCAATGCGATTCAAATATAATATTCAAAAACATGAGATGGTTTGTCTCATCGGCCGATAAAATTATATTATTTTGGTCAACACCGGATGTACACATCCTACCACCACTTCCAGTCTTTTTAATCACTACTGTATCTTTCCTGAGAACGTACTTCATGATGATTCACTCACATAATTATCATCTCATTGGTCTCAAAGCGATCTTAAACTGTCTGAATTGGACACTCATGTTAAATAACAGTACCATTAAAGTCTTCTTCTACGTAATTATTATAATTGTTTTCGACAATGACATATCCAAAAAATCGTGTCGTCGTACCCGACCCAGATCATTAATGGACAAAAAATGTTTTAGTACGCTACTTCCGCACTTCTCAATTCTCCAAAGAGCACTTTTATATTTTCAAGTCATCAAATGATGTGCCAAATTTCAGACGCATCATTACCAATGCATCAAACAAAACATAACAACTGCTACTTTGGACTTTATTTTTGTTAAGGCAAAGTGTCATAATCTTGTATTTTCATTCATGAAAAGATTAATTATATCATCAATTAAAACATATCTGAAAATTGATTGCCTAATCTTAGTAATTAATGATATGACGGGTTATCCCCTAAATGATAATCTTATTTATATTTTACATACCAAACTCCATAATAACTATGTCTTCGAAGAGTTTCTCTGTCACTCAAATTCCTGGCTATTAATTATGAGACTTAAATATAATCGAACTAAGTAGGGTTTCAATTAGGTACATTTAACAAAAATGCTGCTAACCACTTCAATATTAAGTTTAATTATATTCGTAAGACTTTGTTTTCCCATATCAGAAGTAATCTGCAACATAAAACTGCGAAAACATAAGGCACTTGGTATTTCAATAGCTTGTAATCAAACCACATAGAACTAGACCGCATTTCGAAACACATGCCCTTATCTAATTAGTAACTACAATGTGGTTAAATAGACCGAACAAAACTAACCAAAGGTCGTGGGAAATATATCTTGACAGACATGTTCCAGTTCAATTTTCATTTGTGACAAATCCGATAGATCCATTGAACGGGTAATAGGCACGAAATATGAACAGTTTCGAAGCGGTGATGCGGGCCATATCGAATTATGTTAAACACAAAATTTCAAAATCAAATTATAAACACGGTTAATTGTGGATGTCTCATCGGTTAGCCAGTGCCGTTATGTTTACTGTTAGCTCGGTTTTTGTTGCTCAGACATCACTGAGCTCGAAAAGCAAATTATACGCTTGTCTCTTATCTCTAATATAAAGATTGGAATTGTTGCGTTTTTTATAGCGTGAACAAGCGACCGGATTATCTGATGATAAATGAACATCGACCCGCATAGACACCCAATAGTTTCCCAACCTTTGAAAATAGAAGCCTAGAAGAGAAGGTGGAAGACATGCAAGGACTGTTAGGCCGATAATTATCATCAGCTTATTAGCTTCAAATTGATTTTCATATCGAAGCGGTTTTGCCACTAGCTAAGCTGCTACCACTACCCAATTATGGTTATCCCCCTTTATGTCAGTCACTAGAGTTATGTTAGTTATGAAACTATGTTTATGTTTTTCACTTTATGTTAGTTAACCAACGGATTGTAATACCACCAGGTGATCATAAAGGCCCTGTGGAAGATGTTGGAAAGATTGCATTATAGTCCTCAATTATATAACCATTGGTATGGAGATACATTTTTTTATATTCTAGTTTACATAAGGGGCTTTTGGCAGCAATAACACCCATTATACCCTAAAATAATTATATTAAACCTTAATCTAAATTATTCAAAATCTTGAAAATAGCTTAGCTCTTACAGCCGCTGCCAATAACAATCACAATCCAAAATTTGCTGTTTGAGATTGACAGCTCTATCTTTTTTCTGATACTACATATATTGCCAATAATCAATCTCAGTAGTGAAAAAAACTATGGCAACATGACAAGAGACCAATCGTAGAAGTAGAAAACAATCCAGATTGACTTCAATCTAATTTTTTCGATTGATTATTGTCATCGGCCGTTAGAGAGACACTCTGATAGAATGGTTTGACACTAGAGATACATCATAATTCGGACATCATTCAAAAATGAAATATAAATATATAAGGAACGTTCCAGAGGCATTGCACGTGGACCATGGTGCAGGTAAAATCAATACTTCCATTGACGCACGGGGGTTGATAGCCAATGAATTCGAGTATATTTATAGCTCACCAATCAAAAGCTTCAACAAGGATGGAGCACACGAGAGCAAGCGAAATGCTTCAGCCTTCAATTTCATTACCTCATCGATTTTAGCCGGGCTAAATTAGATACAACACGCCATTTTGTTCATAGTTAAACGTATAGGAAATCATGAAAAATAATTTACACACCTAGCCAAACAACTTGGTAGTCTCAACAAATTGGTAGTCCTGTTTTTAAATGACAGGGTCTTGTAGTCTGAGTCTCTAAGACCAAAAGCAGTTTTAAATATAGTAATTACTCGCCCCGAAATAAATATAATTTTGTCACATAATATTTTATACTGAGGTTTCTCATACGTGAGAGGCGGCCTGCGTAGGTTCTACCGCAATATCTATATCTCCTGCCAAACAGGAGTGTAAATGCACTGTTGTTGTTCAGTTTGATGAACATTGTATCCAGAGTAGCTTAACATCTTATGTCTCAGGATGGCGAGTGCAATGGAAATGCCAAGCATTGCTTGGTAATATAAGATTTTATTAAGTTTTGCTACCGTTCAGGAGCGATAGTATTGCTTACTTACGAATGACATGCTCGTCTCGAAATTCCATGAATAAATAAAAATAAAAAAAAACATAAACATATAATACGGGTAAACTATATGTATAAAATTACGGCTTCTTTGATCACAGCCGGGTTCACTTAATTTGTCTCAATCAAATAGAATATGAGAGGGTTAAGTACTTTACCCAACATGTAGTATTACAACGTGATTCAATCAGCGAAAGCTGTATAGTTATAAGTATAAGAAAGAAGAAAGAAGTATAAGAAAATACATCACAAAACATAATGGGCAAAATAATAAATCATAAAATGCTAAAAAATGAATTGAAATAGAGATCATGTAATAAAATAATATGTGCATAATAAAAAAGAAATCGAAAACAGATTTTTGAGTTTCATATACATCGATCGTTATAATTTTTAATAATTGCCAATATTAGCAGCAAAAATTATAAAAGCGAAAGCCAATTCCAATTTACCATGGACACTAATCCACAGTGGATCGGCACATAGATAAAAATGTAAAACAATGGAGTTTCGTTTCGGTGAGCGAGTCTTGCGCATGTTACACACGCGCCTAGGAAACTATCCTGTGTTGCACAATAACACCTATGAATTAATGTTATGCGTTTAAAAGAGCAAGTTGCTTGACCGAGTTTTTCTTAGAATAATATGGTTTGTTTATGTGGTAATAGAGGGGGCTCCGTGCTAAAGTTCTAATGTGAAAAAAACTCTTGACCATTGTGTCTATTTTCCGTACTTCGAAGTAGGATAAATGTTGAAGGTACGTCGTCATTTTAAAAATGAAGTATTTTTTTATTACAATATATGGTGAGACAGGCATGTCGTTCCCGTGATGGTGAGCGATACGACCGCTCATGAACAGTAGCAAAACCAAACAATGCCTTGAATTACAAAGCAATGCTTTGCATTTCACTGCGATTACCATCCTGAGACGTAAGATGTTAAGTCTCAATATGTCCAGTAGCTACTCTGGCTACAATGTTTTACAAACAGAAACACAAAAGCATTTACACTGCTGTTTGGTAGGAAAAAAATTTACGAACCAGATGCTTGGGTTTTCACGGGCATTCTCTACTATCAAGATCGGTTGTATTAGTATCAGTGAAAAAAAACTATACAATGACTGATCGTAAATAGCATATTTTTCAATTGAAAAAACTAATTTGTCCTCCAGTAACATATTCAAAGATAGCCTTTTGGCGTCCGAATTCGTTTTTGTCATGCTGTTATCGAAATGTTAGATACAGATTTCTCTTTTTTTTTACATTGGGCATGTTGATACTGTCAAATTACTAAAAGCTTTATTTATATTATTAAAACATATCTCAAACAATACGTTAAATGGATATCTTTAAAATTTTAATGGTAGTTCCAAATTTCGCCACACCCTAATAGAATTTAGACAGACGTCAGCGCAAACAATTATTCATCACCATCATGATATTCAACCCATTCGCGTCCACTGTCCAGCAGTACCTAGACCTCTTCTATGGTACGATAAGACGATGGGCAGAAGATCAAGCTACTGGGCTTACCAGCCATATTTCGAATAAAATTAGAAAAAAGTTAAATCAAAATGATTACTGCGAGATTATTATAACCAGTAGTCTAATCAAAAGCAAATTTTTAACCATCTACGTATTATAAGAGAATATCTTATTGCATCATTCTTACACTGCTACGGCTTTAGGATAGGTAAAAAAAGATGATTCTTCTTACGAAAAATATATTCAATTTCAATTGTTTCTTATTGCTTCAAGAAATGAAAATCAATCACACCTCAGAAAATTACTTTATTTAATATTCAATCACAAATAATTGCTAAAACATGATAACAAAACAAATGAAGCAACAAGTAACCTTCACACATTCAAGAACAAACTCATTAATGAATGAAAAATCGACTGCAGCTCAATGTCATTACACCAACTAGGCTATAACAGTACACGAACATTAATAAATGATATCGAATTACTTAACCAGCCTTATGGGCCATTGTTCGCCAAACGGAGTTGCAAATCGTGTGAAAAGTCTTTACAACAAATGGACGCGGCGCGGAGCGTGATGGACCTTGTGTATTGTGAGAACTCGGACTTATTATTTTTGGTCTAATCCCGCTAAATGTCCCGTTGGTTTACCTTGGAATTGATGTCATCAAGCACGTCGCACTTACAGAATCCGAGTACCGTATTATATCATACACTCTTTATCTCCGTTGTTATAGTGATGAGTGCCTCCAGGAATTTAAAACCTATTTTCTACGCTGCTAAATGTTTTAAATAAATAATTTAGGTGTTTGATTGAGTCAGTTTTTGCAGTCATGCCAGTTATTTTAACATAATTGGTAAGAATATGTTTGTAATGTAGGTTGCCATCAGGCAATTTGGAGTGAAGATCTTGGATGAATCGCAAAGAATGCATGAGAGATGCCGAGAATCGTACTCAGTGGAATGTAATTAGATCCACGACCTACTCCGGTCGTTTCCCAGTGCTGTTTTTCTCATAATGTATTTAGAGTATTGATAATAAAGAGGGAGCACAGTGGTGTGTGAGAGTGGTGCCAGGCCACATTTTTCTACCATTCTATTGGCTACCATTTGACAAATTGTTCAATAACAACAGTTTTTTTTTTCAAAAATAAATGTGATTGATGAATGATTTTTAGGTTACCAATTTGGTTTATAGCAATTTGTTGTTAAGTACTCAGTTCAATTTTCACGTTTAAAACTGTACTACAAACATTACGAACACATAAATTTCTACATTTTTGAAGACGCAAATGTATGACAGCGCTCCCTCTATATTGTAAATACTTTTATCAATGTAATTGTAATTATAAATATACTATTAAAAATGTATATTATATCAAACTCTTCACTATTTTAATATAAGTTTTGTTTAGGCACTTTGTTATAATAGATCAATCGAGCGTGACTGTTCCGTTTCACCTAAACTGCAGCAATCACAAATTATTGTCCTCCTAGTGGACGGATACACGAATAATTGGTGCACCCCTTTTTCCGTTATATAACATTATCATACTATAGCTATAAATGATGTTTCGGATTTGATACTCGTATTTAAAACAGTCGTAATTTTTGAATTGAAAATATAAAACAGTATGGCGCAAAGTAGGAAAGCAGGTCTTTATCATTAGACGTTTGCTAACGTCAAACTCATAGCTACACATTATCTACTGCAGAAGCTACCTTCATTAAATAATTCAAGAGCAAATAAGCGGAAACGTCCATTCATAAAACAGAATACAATATTAATATAATAATAGGTACTTAATATTACGTTTCCGACAGCTAAATCATATTCCGAAGAAAAAAGAATACTCAAATCATATTTACTCGCCACTTACCTTCCTCACGTATTGGCTATAAAAACACAATCAGTGATGTACAGCCCAAACGGCCTCCGAGGGGAAAATAATAAATTCTCCAAGAACAATAGTGTTTGTAAGACACGGCAGCACGGGACACCTTGTACCGATGACCGACGCCTTCACAACTATACTCTATAGTTTATAGTCTTGACCAATAAAAAGACTCTTACGCAACCGACCGTGATGTGTGACAAATTATTACATATTACTCGGTACTAACACGTTAATTGCACATATATTATTGAAATAGCACGGTCTAGAGGTAACGGGATGTAAGTTGCTTCGAGAATTTGATTGGTGTTATTAACAATGGAAATGTAGGACGAAACGTGAAGATTTCTACTACTGCCGTAGGGTTCACGTTGTTTGACAAAGAAAACATATATAGTATCAGAAACCAGATGGGTTCTCGTGTTTTCAAAACTCTAACATTAACTGTTTATTTACCTTAAATCTTACAATTTAGTATGTTCTAGGCTAAATACCTATACATTTCAAGACTGCACCCCAAAAAACAAGTAAGGTAGCCAGTAGGGATTCTTGAAATATAGGGTAAGCTGAAGGGCTTCTTCTCTCTCTCTTTCTCTCTATTTTCAGTCACAGAAAGTCCACTGCTAAACATAGGCCTCCCCCAAGGATCTCCACATAAATCCGTTGGGTGTAGTATGCATCCGTGGACTAACTACATCTTTTAAATCAACAGTTTAACAAAAACTAACGTTATTCTCACATGTAAATCATTTACAGAAGGCTACACTTAATAGTATGTAAACGGTGTCACTAGATGAGGCGATAGTTAACAAAACGCAGGACAATATCGATGCTATCACATGTTTCATGTTCAGTCACGCCTGTACATGCTCGAACAACTACGTCAAAACACCACATACTCAACTAAGCGGGTCAATGACTCGACTTTATCATATTTCTTTGAAAGTGTAATAGTCGGGCGTAAGTCCTCGCGCACGACTGCGCCTCGTCACGAGAATCGCATCATTTTTAACGACACTGTTCGATTCCGGCCCTTACTTGCACGACTTTCTTTCATACACAAACTCTTCATGCGTTTGGATTTAGTTCTGACAGTTCGAAATTAAGAGTTGCTTCTAATTTTCTATGTATGTTGTAAGTTGGATAAGTTTCAGTGTTGCTAAATTTGCTAATACTCTTAAAACTGGATCGATTGGAACTGTGCCCCTTCTGACAGAAAACTAAACACAAAGCAATACCATATCAGGTGTGTTTCGTTCGCCCATTTAAACTACTATACCATACTTTAGCTATAAAAATATCATTGTCACTAGTCATAAGAGTTCTTTACTGTTATAAGGAGCCAACAGCAAGAACTGTCATTATCGATAAACAAATTTGTTTACAGTTTTTGCAAAATAGTTTCTCACAATCGAAACCAATTATGTTTTATCACACCTTATATTCGAAGTTTAATTGGTGGCAAAAATCCCTACTACAAAATAAATATATACATAACCGACAATGGTAACGTAGAAAATATTTAGAACGTCTCAAAAACATTAAGCTATGTAAAGTATAAATAATAAAATCTTCTTTAAAGAAATAAAAGCTTCGATGAATAACAAAACCTATTATGAGGCGACTGTAAACTATGTACAAAATTTTTATAATGTCTCATCATGTCATGGTGTATCTCAGATGGGAAGAGCAATTAAATGCCAAGCATTAATTTATAATTCATGGTATTGTTTGGTTTTGCTACTATCAATGAGCGGTCGTATAATCAGGTGAATGGCATTCTCGTCTCGCCATTTATTGCAATATTATTGTTATTTAGTAATTAGTATATGCAATATGCATATCATAAGGGCCAAATATACATAGTATTCTTAATTACGTTCCAGGCAACGTAAAATAAATTATAAGAATTGTAAAACAACTAGACCACTACTTATCCTAATTCTCACGTAAATTACCTTCATTACAGTAATAAAAGAACATTACAGTCAAGAGCCTAATTAATGTTCTACCAAATACGCATTAGTATATGTGAGAAACGGTAACCAAAAAACATGAGTTATATGTTTATCGACTTTCTAATGTAATTTATAGTAATATTAGATCTGTTTTCGTCGAATATAAATTATACGCAAAAAAATGCACAAAGGGTTGTATAAAACCTATGATTTGTCATCGAATACTATGCGTTGCGTAATATAGCTGCAGAGCTATTTCACCCTGAGGGTCGCTTTAAGTTAACGCATGATTCATCACTCAATTACTGCCCATATAGGCCCCACTGCAGGACATGGGCCTACTCAACAATCGAGAGTACGATTGAGAGTGGTTTGGCCATATAGTCCACCACGCTGGCCGAGTGCTGGTTGGCGAACTTACATACATACATATAACTCAAGTATTATTTACGAATGGAAATTGGTGATTCCGTTCGTTTTGTCACACCATACATCCTCATGACATTGTTTGTGAATACGGGGACTAGTATTGTTCACAAAATAATAAAACATGCGAATCCTGGGAGAAAGCCTATGGTCCGTAGTGCACTGACTGGGATAGAAGATGATGATGTTCTATTGTTGAAATCTTGTTTTATCATTTAAGCATCAACTCTTCTACAAAAGATACCACAAAATAACCAGACGTATTTAAGTTACCTCTTTCATGACATAAAATCCATTTATTCGACAGTTCGACGTATGTACATCCTTTCATCTCGGCAATATGAAGCATGACTAACACTGTGAGGAAGCTTCGCAAATTGCAAAGTGGTGTGTATTGACGTTTTGCGTAATCTAATATGGGAGTGCGGGTAATAACAGGCAGTTTACGAACCGGTGATGCGATTGTAAGATCTGCGGAAATAATCATTCATGTAATGTGTTGAGCGTGAAAATCTTGTAATCGTAGCATAAGCGTTAAATATACTAATGAGATAGTAGACTTAGTCAATATAAAACCCCTGATAGCTAATTTAGTTACAGAGGGAATTAAAGAGTTAGGTAGCAAGTTCAAACTAAGAACAAACACTGTGTACCTACTACCTAGTCAAGGAACGACTAAAGGTTCTGACAAAATAAACTTTCTTTTCGACCAATGTTTCAGGAAATTCAGTAGCAACGAAAGTTTCTGAAATATCCTAAGGGTCGTCTTTGACCCAACGGTAAGAATTTGGATAGTTTATTGTGAGCATGCTTATGTATTTTATTCTGGATAGTTTTTTTCCGAACCCACATTTCTGTACCAAATTCGAAACCCGAATATGCATATTAAAGTTCCAGGAAACGAAACATGCTTGAATTCCTAAAACATTCTAAGTAATTAAAAGTGAATATTTCGTTTTTGTTTCAAATGCTGTTTTCCATTCGATGTTTATCGCCATATTTCAGTAGTTTTTGTAACAGAACTTTACATTACCAAAATCATAAGTAAGCAAGGCGTTCCGCTACGCTGCCGGGCCAACTTGAGTTAATTGGGTTTTAAAATAAATGCACATAGATCTAAACAGACCGTACAGTGATATTTTCGTCTGAATATGTGTTGTATCCAATTAAATAGCAGTCGTGAAGGTCAGATTGAGAAATTTCCCTCATGTTTTAAATGAGTTTGATGATTTAATGCATTGATTTGTGTATTTCAATCATTATGCTTAAATCAACGTTGCATCTGAATTTTTAAGGTAAATTATTTTTTTTATAATAATATTTACTAATTGGATTATTTTGTTACATTAATAATATTTGTGTTAATGGCTGCATTAGTTAAAAACTGAGTCGCATTCATTATCGCCTACCTGCAAGTATTACTACGAGTAGAAGTAACAGCGTCCAAAAACATTTCTGAAAGTAAATCATCAAAAGCAGTTTTGTATGTAATGAGTTGTTTAAAAGTGTAAAGACTGAGTTTTAAATAATAAGTTGGCAGTAAGAGTCTTGTAGCTGTTGAAGAATGAAATGGGGGATTACGTTCAATACTAAGTAATTGTGGAAGTGAATTTTCAGCTTTGGATGATGACAATCATTATGAATTTATTAATTAATATAATTAACAAAGTTCGGTTTAATTAAATCGATAAAATACTATGCGACTTAGTACTCATTATCAATGAATAAGGTAAATGTATAGAAAAGCTGTACCTATAGAAAATAAACAAACTAGCTTCGAATCTTTTTCCTATCGTTCTAATGCTATGAAATAACTTGTACTCGCTAGGTAACTACCGGTTGGAATGTGAAGTACCTATGAACGAACTAACCCGTACCTTGTAAGCTATTTGATGGCGCAATGAACACCCGAGAGATCGCAGAAAAAACAGAGCAGACACCAATAAAAAAACCAGTGATGACTTACAAGATCGTTTTTTGCATTCAATTCGATTTTCTACTTACAGAGATTAAATATATATTTAATGATGGTTGAACCAAAATGATTCGAGTTGTGGGATTTATTAAGCTGAAAATTATTTATATTTAATGATGGTTGAACCAAAATGATTCGAGTTGTGGGATTTTTTAAGCTAAAAATTATTTCGAAAGTGTTTAATTTCTTCGGATAAGAAGGTACAATATGATACGTAAGATTTAGTTAAATTAAAAGTATCCTTGCAAATCCTAAATTTCCCTTCTAGACCAACATTAATTTTAACAAAGAATTAAAATTGTAGTTCAATCGCTTCGAACTACTGCAGACGTGTTAGGATTCTGCACGTGCTACTTCCACATACCTTCATCTACTCTACATATTCTTTCGTATTGTTATATTTATAAATTGTTCTCTCGACTGTAGCAGAGGCCCATACCCTATAGTGTGACGTATATGGTCTGATACAGATACAGACTGCTCGCGAAAATTTTCTGCACCCATAAAAAGTAGTCTACGATAGAAACTAGTAGTTGTAAGTTAAGGTCAACATTTGGTTCGGGGACCTCATACGTATGAGCGTCACGCCCCGCTCTGCTGCCTTCCAAGACATTGACTCACCCAGCCCGAGTTTGTTTCCGCTATTGTTTCACCTTTTTAGTAGAATGACTTATAAACTGACAAACTATATTATTTTTCAGCCCACTGGAAGTTGCAAAAATATTTAAAAAATTGTCGAGCTTGGATTTTATGAAAGTCGCTGTCCTGAGTAAATTTTTAAATAATGTCATAATAATGGACCTATTGTTTTATCATGATTTATTTGTTAGTTACATTAACGACAGAATTATGTATCTTCTGTAATTCCGCGCCTATAGCGAATTATTACTTTTGTTATTATTCCTCAAGCTGTATTTTTTTTTTTACAAAAACTCATATAATCAATAATTCTCATTCAAATAATGAGAACATAAATCCGTATAATAAGTAATAATGGTGATCATAAATGTATAAAAAAGGTCAATGAACGTCATTTTGTATTTACACATTTCGATCAACAATCATTAACATAATTGTGCGATAGGAGCCTGTTTTGACTCGATCGCAGACATCAGTTGATCGTAGCTAGAAACCGGATATTTGATGTAGGTAAATAAATACAGTCACTCTTATCTTATTCGAGAAATTCTATTTAAGGACTTCGTAGTATTAACTCTACTTCGATTTCTCAGTAAGTTTTAAATTTGTATTCAGTGTAGAGCCTTACACAATCTTCTCATATCGTTAGTAAAATACGCCTGTTCTACTAGACCAAGCTTGTATCTGGTAAAAGATATTCTATGTATAATGTCCGCAATGAGGTTTGATGATATGTAAACCGGCAACGGGCTTGCTATTTTGCCAAATGTAGTAAGATAATATTATGCACAATTCAGTAACAAGACCAACTATTAAACTATATTGTTGTAAAATATTTTACCTAGCCGACCCTTTGTTCAAGTCAAAATTCAACCTAACAAAATTAGTCTCAATTTACTCCTGATATTAGTGGGAATACCAACAATAAGATAATATATATTTATTTATTTATTTTTATTTATTTATTTAGTTTTTGTAAATAGGCCACTAGGGGCACTTTTACACGTCATCATTTTTAAATTCATTACATACATTATAAATATATTAATCATTACAATTATTATTAAGTTACAATAGTGGGAAAACAATATTATAGGGTACCAGCGTATTTCTGACATGGCGACCAGGCATGTCATTAATGTATTCGGTGACATTGTAATAAGCTTTTTGTATTTTGATTTCTTGTTTGAATTTTTCTATTGGCAATTCTTGCAAGTGCAGAGGTATCTTATTAAAGAAGCGGATACCCAACCCCACAAAAGAAGAATGTACTTTTTGCAAACGATGGAATTGCGTACACAATTTATTTTTAGTTCTAGTGTTGAAAGAATGTATTTCGCTTTTTTTTAAATAAATGAAAATTATGCCTGATATGCATTATATTGTCATAAATATATTGACTAGCTACGGTCAAGACATTAATATTCTTGAAAACATCTCTGAGTGAGGCCCTAGTATCCAACTGATATATTGAGCGAATCGCTCGTTTCTGCAAAATAAAAATACTCTCAATATCAGCAGCCCTGCCCCACAACAAAATACCGTAAGACATAAGACTATGAAAGTTACTAAAGTAAACTAAACGTGCAGTATCCACATTTGTTAGCTGTCTAACCTTCCTAATAGCATACACGGCTGAACTAAGTTTTCCAGCAAGACAAGCTATGTGTGCATCCCATTGAAGTTTTCTGTCTAACGTAATACCTAAAAATATTGTAGAATCGAGGGTGTTCAAAATCTCATTGTTTAAAATGAGGTTTGGTCCTAAGTTTGTAACATTCGGAGTGGTAAATTTTACGCACTTTGTTTTTTTGGCATTAAGGACAAGATTATTTGCCGTAAACCATTGCGTTACTTTTGAAAGAGTAATATTAATTTCGTCAAAATTGTCTCTATTCCTATCTACCTTAAAAAGGGAGGATATATATATAGTGGAGATAAACGAAGCCTAACACAAAACGGTTAGATTCTCAGAAAGCAATCTAAATGCATTAAAAACTGCCAAAGCCCAGGGTCTGGAATGCGGTCAATTGGCCGACCCAAAGGCGCCAGCATAAAACAATTTCACAGCAAAGCAAAAACGACTAAAACTCAATCTGGGTTTAATATTGGCTGAGCGAATAACGTGGGTCGAAGACGATATGCAAAGGAATGAGTTTTAAAATGGCTGTTGTGAATGTTAGAAGGATAGCCAAGAATATTAATATGAATTATGAAATGAAACTAAACCACGGTGATGAATTTTATTCCCTACAGAACTTCGTCACTAATGGTAGTAATATTTTTTTATACTGACAATATACGATGAACCTGAAACTGAGTGCAGTGAAGAAGTGATGAGCTCCATAATACGGCATGATCTTTTACAATATTACACCAAAAAGCAGCTAAATGTTGAATACAGCAATATTATTCACCACTCAAACTTTCGAGAATGACGTCACGCAGCATAAACAGCAACAGCAACCCGGACAAGTTTAGTGTAGAGGATATGCAAGTCATAATCTTGTTTGATATGAAATTATTACTTTTACCTGCTGCGTCATAAGTGTCGTCTAGATTTATACTAAAAATACCAGTTTGCAATAATCTCCGTAAAAATATAGCCAAGTACCTACTATAGTTATAAATAAATCTGTTTTGATAACCTTGTGGGTATTTGCCTCGACCTATATATAGAATAAAGTACGTCTAATATTGGTTTGGTAAATTTTGAACACCAAATAAAATAGTTCATATGTTTTGGCTTAAAAAATTGGTTATTAATAATAAATTAATAATAGCTGAATACCTAAAAACGTTAAAGGAATATTCTTTGACACGTTTAAGATTGACACTAAAACTGTTTGCATTTTAAAAACAAATATTTACCTAATTGCTGTTTAAATGAATAAAAATGTGAAAAATATATTAAGGTACAGAAACGTAGACTGTATCAATCGTATTCTCGATAGTAGAGGAGCCCCGGGCCCGCAGTGGACGTATATGGGCTAATAATATCAGAAACAGCGTATGCTACGGTTCTCCGTGCCATCTAGTGTTTGTTCGTAACAATGTGTTTTAAGCGTCATCGAAACTGAATTAAGGGAATTTTAAAAACAATTAATATAGTTCTTGGGCCGTAAATTGATTACCTAGACAGAAATTAAATGGAATCCAAATTTAATTATCCCCAAAATCCCTTAAATTTTTAATTAATTAAAAACTTTTGGCTATGGCGCATATAAATACGTCCGACAGTTTGGTTATTCTAATACTACGTTATAACTAACATGGAGAAGCGCACATTCACCACTCGCGCATACAAAAATCCCATAGCTTTTTTAGTTCAGCTAACGAAGCTATTCATTGAGTCAGGCATTGAGTCAGAAAAAATCTAAATCAATGTTGAAGCACGGCCGGTATAGCGGTGTCTTCATTCACTAGCTGCATGTGCAATTGCTCGAGTGGTTGGTACAGTATCAGTCCACAACCCTATACGTGTGTTGATTGACCGGTTTACTTATTTATTTTTTACACATCACGCCTTATCCCTGAAGAGGGAGGCAGGGGTGCTACCACGTTTTATCTCGTGTGTTCCGTCCCACGATGTGAAGGGCGGGCCTATCGCCATATCAGGCAAAAATTCCGGCAAAATGATATTGAATAGTAAAAATCAACATCTTCCCGAACCGAGATTCAAGCTCAAGACTTCAGCGTGGTAATCATACATACAACTGTCGCGACTGTTGTATGCGAAGTAAGGTGCGATTAAATATCAAAGTCCTTTATGACTTCCCGACTGAATACACACCTTTCCGTACAAACACGAACGTTGAGTGCTCTTAACATGATGATGGTCTACCTACGGCAATTACACGCTGTATTCGTTGCTATGTAAAGAATCACTCCTAATGAGTGGTTCAGTTGAATTGATGAAGCTTTGAAGTCACCCAATAGAGAGTCTTCAGGAGCGATATTGAAGAATTACATATAATATTTGCTGGCCACTGGCATATGACAAGCTGACGAGGCGGAGAAGCGTTGTCAATACTAAAGACATGTCATGCGTTTTTTTTTTTATTTTATTTATTGCTGTTGATGACGAGACGAGCATGCCGTTCGCCTGATGGTAAGCGATGCGACCGCTCATGAACAGTAGCCAAAACCAAACAACACCTTGAATTACAAAGCAATGTTTGACATTCCACTGCGCTCGCCATCCTGAGACATATAGATGTTTAGTCTCAATATGTCCAGTAGTTACTCTGGCTACAATATCCTTCAATCCGAAACACAACAGTGCATTTAAACTGCTGTTTGACGGGAGAAATAGACATTGCGGTGGTACCCACCCAGGCAGCCTCTCACACATGAGAGACCTACCACCAGTAAAAGTTTTCCAGTCTACCTACCAAATTGTAGCGAGGATTGATGTAGCCCTCAGGGTATTGAAACAATCCGAGAAGACCTATGTTCAGCGTTTCTGAAGATGATGATCATAAACTGCAAGAAATACCACCTGGTATATCTCAGATATGTACGTTTTTATAGTTATAAATACAAAAATTAGAAAATAGGTAGGGTTTCTATGGCGCTGAGTCTTACATTTGTTAGACACTGCTTAGTACAGGATAGACAGTGCTTATCAGCAATAATGGGTTGTACGCCACGCAGTTTCTTCAATTTATGTAAGTACTCTACTGAAACCACTGCACTGTTTAAATATTCGATTTTAAGGAATTATGATGCTCAAATTTCACTACTGTTGTTGTTAAAAGTATCATAAGCTCTTTGTGATGGCTTCTAAGCCACAGAATATAAAATTTACATATTACTCACTATTTTTTAACAAGCTTGACAAAATAATCGGTCGAATGTTAGTTGTGCTTTCTAACAAAATACGGAGAAAGTTGTCAGTTAAAGTTTAAGCGGACAGTATCCGTCTCACATACAAAGCAGACGTAATCAATTTATTCATCGTATTGTTTCATGATGTAAAGACAAACCGATGAACTTTTCAAAGCGTAAATTAACATGAAATGTTTCACAATTAGAGTCAGCGGAGCTCAAATTTAATTCAAATGTAACAGTAAACCGTTCTTATTTCATGCAGTGGGTAGCTGGCCACCAAGAATTTTTATCTCTTAACATAATTTGAACTTCTTTGTACATGTCTTATCTCAAATTATGCGTACGATCACGTACAATTAGATTCTTATTATACCTAAGTTTATCTCTATCAGATTTATCGATAACTTGAGATAATTGGAAGTGAAGATGTGAAAATTCAAAAGGTTGTATGTACTATGTGTTCCATCTCCTATCACTAACTACAAGGTACATCTGTTTTGGTTCAAAAGCCACATGTCTAACACGCTACAAATATATCATCGAACATAACAGTGTCAACATACCTGCTGAACCAACCAACGGGACTCCGCATGTACAACACAAACGGACAAACACAAACCACTCAACACTTCAATGCAACGCGTCTCGCACAAAAAACACCAAACTAATCAAACATGTTATATTTTAATTCAAATTTCGATTATTTTCGTTCGATATTTTTCGATGGATTTGAATGTTACGACGAGACGATTTATGTACAGCGGCTGTGCGACTGCGCGAAGCCTGAGTCAGTGACACTGCGCAGGTATCACGCGCTCTTTCTGTCTCAAGTCACTTAAACAAGTTAGAAAGAGATACAAGATGCTGGAATGCAAGATGAATAGTGATGTGTGGGCATTTCATCAGCATACCAAGTTTTCATACGAGTGGAAAAGAGATAGGGATAATGTTTAGTCTTTTGAGGTTCACGGCGAATGTGTACGCCGACGACGATGCGTTGGAAATATGTGGGAAAATTAGGCTTTCATTGTTAAGGCGAAGCGATTGATGTATTTATTTTGCTATTACAAATTCATTTTTTATTTGTAAATATTAATGAAATAATAATATGTATTATGTTTGCTACACTTCCATAAGGAGCTCTACTCCATTACATCCATTAGTCTCTCGAAAAAAAAATCTTATACACTATACATAATATATGCGCAGTTTCTATTGTGAAACTTGATATCAATTATTTTATTTTTGTTTAAAGTATATTGAATATAGAGAGTTCCTATTAGCATGTGACAGGTTGTCCAACATGAACGAATTCGTTGAATGCAAAAAAGAAAAAAATAGTATTGAGCTACTGAATCCCACTCATTATCAATGCCTTGGTTTTTCATTGTGTCTATCGCAATGTAAGCTAATACTAGATTTAATGTAATTTTGACAGCCTTCACAACACAGGCGAGTAACAGTTTGCTTTGAAGCGAGGAAACACGGGTTTGATTCTTAAAACGAGGTAAATAATGGCGTACATATAATTGGTTCTGGTCCGAGTGTTGTGAGATTAAAAATATCTCGTTTTACACGGATGCAAAACATAATAGGTATGTTAGCAGGGTCAGAATTTAATGCCTGAGAGTTCGGTATATTTACGTATTTATTAACATTTCAAATAGGAGATTCATATACACACATACATAAACTCACGTCTTTTCCCAGAAGGGGTAGGCAGAGGTGCCAGGACACCCACATTTCGCCTTGTATGTTCCGTCTCACGATGTGATAGTTGGCGTGCCTATCGCCATATCGGGCACAAATTCCTGATTCTGGGCTGATAATTAATAGAAAAATCCATTATCAATTTTCCCAACCAGGGATTCGAACCCGAGACCTCAGCTTTGCTACCGTACCCTAGTACAACTACTCCACCAAGGCAGTCAAGTCAAGGCAAATGTGAGATTTTGTCATCTGGCGGTGGGACGTCTCGTCAGAGATAGGTCATAATGACGCCTGGTCGCCCGGGAATCAGACTTTTATACACCACCCTTGAAGCGTTAATCAATAACTGTGCGGAATGTCATAGAAATCTCTACTATCTGCCAATCTAATTCTGTGAGAGCTGTCTACTGCATACAGTGTCGACCAATCAGGGATTTTGCCTCGCGGAAACTTCCAGAAATTAATTTAGTTTCCTCCAATAGGAGGTAAACATCTGGACACCTGTTGTGGATGGAGCCACGTGAGAATTTAATACGCGGTTTTTCTAACACATAATAATCCCTTTTTTCTTTGTTTTAAGGTTAGTAAGTTTTTCGCTGCCCCGTCTACATATTTATATAACTCTCTAAAAATATATTTTTGTAAATTTTTAATAAGCTATTTGTACATTGGCAAACATATACTCGTATTTCTTACCGCCATTTTTTGTTTGTTTATTACATACATTTTGTGCCCATGTATTACGTGCACGTGAATACGCGTGTATTTGAAGTAGACAGAGCTACTTTTAATAATCCATTATTATTCAATTGTATTAATCATTATTTAGACCTGTCTCCCATATTCATCATCATAATCTTCAGCCTCAAAAAGTCCACTATTGAAACACACATTTTATAAGCAACCTGTTAGATGCAACCTGGATCGAGCGACCCTTAGACCTCATTGTTTTAGATGAACATCCGATGCAGCGCTTGGCAGTGCAATCAATCATGACATATAATGCGATCTGACACATGAATTCTAGTAATACCACTAGAAAAACATATAATTTTAGAGGAGTTGGACTCTGATAAGTAAGGGGCTACCTGGATATTTACCACCGCAATGTGTATTTCTACCGCTAAAGAACACTGTAAATGCACTTATGTGCTCCGGTTTGAAGGACATTGTAGCCAGCGTAACTACTAGACATATTGAAACTTAATATCTTATGTCTCAGCAGTGGAATGCCAATCATTGCTTTGTAATTCAAGGCGTTGTTTGGTTTTGCTACTGTTTATGATCGCTTACCATCAGGCTAAAAGCATGCACGCCTCGCTATTAATTGTACTAAAAACGGAGCACTATACAGTTATAAATATACTATGGGTTTAATTTAATCATTTGAATACAGGCAGGGACTACCCAGGGTGGAATACTTTCGCCAAATTAATGGACTGATCCGTGGTGATGAGGCCATTAATTTGTCTCACCTGAGTTCACTTGAGTATTAGGTGGGAAGAAATAAAACAACTCAGTACATTATCATTTAATACGGTTTTTTGTCTTATACACCAGGAAGGTAAGCTAAGTAACTTAGCCAGGATTAATGAGGTAATGTGGAAGGAATAATAAATAAAAGACATTATTTCCTTAAATCTAATTTACTTATCATTAATATCCCTACTAAATGTTGTGAATAATTTTATGGAAAAAAAGCTACAATTATATTCTTGGTGTTAGTTTTAAATGTATGTCTGAAGAAAATAAAGTCGTTTAGCGAGTAGACACGACGCGACGCCGCGAGCCAGGCCGGAGAAACCCGCTGGCAGCAGAGTCCGCGCACGTGTTGCTAGGTGGTCGTGGTGTTGCGGTGGTCTCGTCAGTGTGGCCGGCACGGTGCTTGGTGTCGGCGGTGCAGTCCTGGCCGGGTGGCGTGGACACGTGGCGCGGCGCCGCGAAGCTGGCCTGGACTGCAAGGCCAGTGCTCGGCGCCGAGATGCTGGTGACGCTGGGCCGCCACGCCAGTGTTGCCAAATCAGCTGGTGGTGTGTTGCCCGTACGTGCGAGCGTGCCCGTGGGTTAGGCTCTGGGCGGAGCCGCGTGTGTTGCGGTGCGCCGGGCGTGAGCCCAACACACCGCTGTGGCTTCAAGGCGATGCACGATGTTCGGCGCCATATTTCGTCGCAGGTTCATCTTGCGTATTCGCCCTCGTACATTCAGTGCATCGCCAAGACGTTTTGCTGTTGAATTAACCATCGTTGAGGTGACAGGTCATTTCGACAGCAAAACGTCTTGGCTGTGTGGTCACCGGCTGCTGCTAGAACGCCTCGTCGTCGCAGTTCGCTCGGTACAAAGGCTCAGCGCTTGTGGTCCAGTCTTTTATAGGACTCCTAGGAGCACTAATCGATAACTGCGCAGTACGCCCTAGACATGTTCACTATCCACCAATGAAGCGCTTTATTACATAACGATCAATACAGTGCTCACCAATCAGAAGGCCTGCGCCATGGAAATTTCCAGTTTTGTTCTAGTTTCACCCAATAAGACCTATATTTACAGAACAGGATATAGACAATATTAAAAAATGATATGCTTAATTTGTTTTAGCTAACTTTTCTGGTGTATGGGTGGGATACGATTTTTGTCGCCTAGTTACCTAGTAATACAAGCCTTTAATAACGATATGGTAGGATTACAAGACATATTATATGTAATAGATTCAATTTATTTGTTGTTACTACAAGTTTGTGTCGTGTTTTGTCAAGCCTACCCATATAGGCAGGTAGTTAGATTCCTGTAGGTCGACTTATTACGTACTAATTAATTGACTTCATTGACATCTTGTACAGAAGTTAATATTTTTGACACATAGATCATAAAGTATCATTATTTTCATTTTTAAAAAACGTAATGCGTTTGTCTTACCTTAGTTTAATGCTATACATATTTTGAATTGTACTTGTGACAACTCTTCAATTAATTAATTAATTTACTCGTTAACATTTTGTTCTTGTATCGATCACTTCACTTGACATTCGAGTCAAGTGTACCGAAATCCTATTATATTCTCTTTTAGAGATGACCTTGCCTTATTGTTAAACTAACACAAATCAACGTTATTCAACCAGCCCCTTAACTAATGATTTCATTCTCAATCAAAGGAATATATACTCTCACTCATTGACTTAAAATCCAAATTACGACAGCAAGAATGAATGTTATAAATGTAGTACAACCACAAATCTGAAGGTAGCATCGAGTCGAACTGGCAACGTCGCGTGCGCAGGCATTCGAAACGAAGTTGTACACAAATGCGCCAGTTTAAAGTATTTTTTGTACAGGGAGGCTGTGTCAAATTCATTTGCGTTTGTTATTATTTTTATGCATTTTAATGAATAATAAAAGTATCTTTTGAAGTTAATTGCTGGTAAAAATGATCGGGAGTGACTATACGTTGGAGTTGTGCAATGTTTTCCATTCTGGGCAGGTGAGTTCGATTCGTCGGGAAGGTTTAAATGGAATGAGATGTGGATAGTCGCGAAACAACATAGATGTGATTTGTTGTGGTGTTTAGAAAGTAATAAATAGTGGTTTTATATTCATTTAATTCATGATTCGGTGTCGGTTCTTGATTAAATAAACAATATTTGTTTTTATAACCTATGTTAATAAATATCTTTGGCTAAATAAGTTGCAATAATATAAGTCAATTGATGTTACCTATAATAGAAAATTATAAAAAATACTTCTCTTACCGATACCAGTTGAGTTATTTTCATGGCAATTTGCATTTGGTGATATTGTTGTATGCAACACATGATAAAGATGTACTTAATAAAAATTATTCCTTTAAATACTAAGAACACTAATCATCTTAAAAATTAATTTACATATATATGCACAATTTTAAGTCATGTGTGTGTCGTGTGAATAAATAGTATCAAAATACCGTGCAGATTGTATTTAAAATTTTTAATTTTTTTTATTGTTATTTTCAAATTGTCACATTAAAATCACGATTGAATATATTATGGTATAAAAAATATAAGATAAAATACTAAAATTACCAAAAAAAAAGTTGTCAGTTCTTGAAGACGATTTTCTTATTATCGTAGTTATGGTATCTCGTTGATGTCTTTTACTCTAGTAACTATGTGACGGCTTCTTACAAACAAATTCTCGTGAAAGTCGCAGCTTTTGAATAATGGATACATAAATTAATGCACGACTCTCAGTATGTAAAATGTGTTCTGTGTATATGACATTATATTATTACTTTTCTAGATAAATACTTCTAAATCGTCTGTAGATGTAGAACAGATAGCAATGAATATTCATAAATAATAATTATTATTGTATTTTTATAGACGAGACTTATTTTTTCGTATAATTTTACCCTTGAAGTTTCAATTATATCTAGATGCACAGATATGTGCATATCTAGATATAAGTAATATACAGGGTAACACAGAGACGAATCCATCCTTCAAAAAAGTTTGAGGGTATGGCCCTTCCAAAATTAACCAAGTGGTAGTCAGCGTGTGATCCAGCACATGTGCCATCGAGACACGCAAGTATGATTTTACTCAGCAATTCTATTGTTTATGATATTAAGGCATTTCCTATAATATCAGTCATAACTCGATTAGGGTTGTGGGCATGCCCATAGTGCCCACTACCGTGGATCCGCGCTTGGGGTAAGAAATAACTGTTCGATCTCTATAGGTGTTATCAGCCATCATTAAAATATTCTATTTAAAGATCTGCTTCACACAATGTGATAAAAAATAACCTTAATAATAAAATATAAAGTATTGGAGAATCTCACATTACACTGCTTACAACCGCGTTTGTAACAAGCAAGCAAGGCGAGACGTTGTAGAATTGTCCTACTGTGTTTTTGTTGTCAGAATTTAAGACATTGCAAGATTTCATGGTATTATTGATACTATAATGAGTACCATAACTTACGATTAACATGTTAATTATATATTTTTTCCATAACTTTTTAACACCACAATATACGCGTAAATCGGATAGTGCTTTTTTCATACTGTATAGATAACAACTTGTAAGCGTAAAGGTACCCGAACCCTCAATGCAGAAATGAACTATGAAAATAAGAGTGTCATAATTTGGACGCTTTGATTTATTTTGTTCTCCTCATATAAGTGATAATTGCGAGCAACATACTAGTGTGTATTATATTTGTGTGCGAATTACAATTGATACTCATCCATATGTGGATCCATGAACTTAACATCAGATACCGATTGTATGTTAGAAGGGTTAATTTTAAAGCTTTCCTCTCGTCGAAAAAGCATATTTTATGCCAATGAGTGTTGGTGACAGTATATGGGACTGTTTATTTATATTAATCATTATATAACTAGGGCCCTACTCTATAAATACGAAACGAAGTTCGAAACTTCGGACGATCGAAGGTTATATACGATACGAATGTACCTACATATACTTATGGTCGTTATTGACTTGTGGTTACGATGTACATTATGCAAATTCGAACTTTTACAGAGAAGGAACATTCGTATCGTATATACACTTAAGAGATTATACTTTAAATAATTTAAGAGCTGTTGTTGATTATAATATATTGCTTTTAGCTCTAGACCATCAGACCTGTAGGTCGTTTTGTATCTGTTTTCTTCTTTATACTTTTTATGCGATCGCTTGTGTCCTTCATAAATTAAAAAACGTTTTTTTTTATTAAGAAACGTTTTATATCAGGTGGAGCCTGGCAGCTTCTTCCAACGTCTCACAGGTGGGGTGAAGACAGGTGTGATACTCAAAGATATCTCTTTCATGACGCATAGCGGAGAGGTCACCGCTATACTAGGATCAAAAGGTATGTCACAAATATTTATTTATTTTCCATGTTTATATCATTCAGGATAAATAATTGTCCTGTTAAAATGTAAAATAGATTATCCGAGTCCACTATCCCACAGTAAGATCGAGTCTAGTCTACAGCGAATCAAAAGCTACGAAAGACATTTTCATTTGATCTCAAAACGTCCAGACCTGAAATAAATAGCTGTGGATTATACAAATATTTTTCTCGAGGTAGGGATCGAACCCGCGGCCTTACGTTTCACAGTCGGTGACAAACTGACTGCGCTATGGAGGCGGTCTAAGATGGATTGTTAGATAGACATTTGATTGGACCCATAACCTAATCTTTTACATTATCATACATAAACTAAATATCAAAATATGTAAAATTGTGTAAACACGCAAATACAATATTTTATTTTATTTTATACTTCAATAGCAACAACAGTATTTATTTGTATAAATCTGAACACCAACATTCGTAATGAAAATTTCCATCGCTCAAAACGATCACAACAAAGAATAAAATTGAAACTAACGTCTGCCAGTCAGTCGATTTGGGTCAAAATAACGTAAACACATTGGAACAATACGGTGTCGGCGACTGTAAAATGCACCACTACCGCTATTCAGCCCGCGAACACCAGATGAATAGGCCCGAATACTTTATATCGAAACTTCTGACTCATGCGAGATTGCAAAGCAATAGTGAGAACTTTTAAATGTGAATTTCAGAAATACATAGTACAATATTTTTGTTTCCATTTAATAATTAAATGTAAGTTCCCCCTTAAGCGAGTTATTATAATGGCATAATCTAATCATTTGTATTTGATTTTCTTGATAATTAATTAGAAATTATTAAAAATATTGGAGCAGAAATCCAAAGAGTAGAATTTACGACACTCCATAGGCGCAGACTTTTGTGCAGACTAAGATTATACACATCTTAGTGGTTATTGGCGATTAATTAGAGATGCATAAGTCTTTGAAATTAAATGCATTTATTGGTAATGTAGGCAATTAAAGAAATCTTATGACAAATCTTTAGTAAACTGATAAACATTTATATATGGTCAATCTATAATATGAATTATAATTACCATTATTGAAACACGGTAGAACCAGTTAACTCGATTCATCCTTACATTTTTAAGCTCATAACAGTAAAAGAAAATGACGGCTGGCATAATCGTCTCAAATCTTCAACCAGGTAGCGGCAAGCGTGCCCTCCTCGATGTGATCGCCCGGCGAGTACCTTCCAAAGGTCACATCCTCCTTGAAGGCGTGCCTTTGGAAGAAGAGCAGTTCAACAACACCTGCGCTCTCGTTCGTCACTCCACTCGCCTCTTACCTGGACTGAGTGTGCAGCAGACTTTGGGCCTGTCTTTGACAAAGGTATAAAAATGATATACTAATTTACCTTTATTTCCACGAATCTAGATAACTTTAAACTATATCATGAACCTTTCCAGATATCGGGCTACTTGAAATCTTCAAAAGTAAAACAGGTGATGGCCGATTTGGCACTGTCTCAGGTAATTATATAATTTCCCCATAAACTTCATTAAAAATGACAAAAATAAAGGAAGTTGATAAAAATACTTCATACTGCACAGGTAGCACACAAATGCGTGACAAACTTAACGAAGAGCGAATACAGAAGACTGGTTATAGGCGTTCAACTCATAAGAGATCCGAGTAAGTATTATTAAATAAAACGAAACATGAAATTTTGCTTTCTACAAATTCAACATGTTAAAGAAACAGGCTATACCGACCGAAATTATTAACATTATGGTACTAATTTATATGATAATTATTTGATTGTTAAGTTTTTACATGTTTATTGCAGTCATACTTCTTCTTGACGAGCCGACCTGGGATTTGGATCCACTAAACACGTACCTTGTCATATCGATACTATCGAACGCTGCGAAGAAATACGGAACAGCTATAGTACTCACAATGGAAAAGCCTCGATCTGGTAAAGATGACCTGCCTATTTATTGCAATGAATGGCAACACAAGCAAGCCATAAGCACAGAATACTAACAGAAGCCAAGCTTGTGTATGTACTTCACTTTTGTTGCCACACTCACACTACGCTCGGCGTTCGCGCAAGGGTTGATAACTCTGGCTTATGCGAAAACACGTGTCGTGTTAATAGCACTCGTATCGTTTGATTGAATTTTTAAATAAAATATATAAAACACAATAATACAATAAATAAATTTTAATTTTATTTATGAACTCGCAGAGAATTTGTATGTCATTATTCTAAGTTTTTTTTATTTTATTTTGTATAATGTATGTTTTTTAAATGAAATTTATATTCAATTATTACAATCTGGTGTTTTATATACAAGTGTAATAACTTTTATTCATTTGCTCCATCTTTGCACAAAACATCTCACTATTTGCGTGCCCGAAGCGGGTGACACTCGCGCTCGCACTGGTCTCGACTGGTTTGAAATATCGTGTCGGTGAAAGCTGTATATGTGTGCGTTGATTTCGCGCGCTTTGTATGGAGCTTGACTTCTGTTAGTTTAGTATTCTGTGCCATAAGCCTGATGGTAAGCGATAGGATCGTTAAAGGAAGTAGCAAAACCATGAATTATAAACCAATGTTCGGCATTCCACTACGCTCGCCATCCTGTTTCTTTTATTGCAGTGAATGGCAAAACAAGTATGCCGTTCGCCTGATGGTAAGCGAGACGACCGCTCATGAACAGTAGCAAAACCAAACAACACCTCGTATGTTGTTCTTGTATTGCTTTGTAAACAATGCTTGGCATTCAACGGCGCTCGCCATCCAGAGACATAAGATGTTAAGTCTCAATACGTCCAGTAGTTACTCTGGCTACAATGTCCTTCAATCCAAAATACAACAGTGCATTTAAACTACTGTTTGACGGTAGAAATAGACATTTCGGTGGAACCCACCACGTAAAAACTTCATAAGCTTGCCATCTAGCTTTAACTATTTTTTACACACTACACTACACTTACACTTCGTCCCTAGGTAAACTTATTGTATTTGTTTGAGTACTAAAATTATCTCAAGCTTTTGTTCCATATTATAACGTACGCGCTCTGAGTAGTTTTTGACGAGGTCTACTGACATCCTTTAATTTAGGCGACTGTTGTTACAGATGTATTCCCGTTCCTGGATAGAGTGGTCTATTTATGTCTCGGAGACGTCGTCTATGGTGGACCTACGAGGAATTTGCTGGACTACTTCGGCAGCATCGGCTTTCCTTGTCCCCAGTTGGAAAATCCTTTGATGTATTATTGTAAGCTTTATTTAAAATAAGCTAATTAAAAAAAAAAACTTGCAATATTTTTTTTTACTCCGTGTCATCGTTTATTCTTTTATTTCAGTATGCCTATCAACTGTGGACAGGAGATCTAGAGAACGCTTTATAGAATCTAACCACCAGATCGCAGCACTTGTAGAAAAGTTCAAGCACGAAGGACAAGGCATAATGCAAGGAAACCTTCACGAAAACAGTCGAATCATAAATCCAAACAAAATACAAATGAACTACGGGAAACCAAATGGTGTGAAAGTAATATGGATGCTGTACATGTAAGTTGAAATCTTACGTTACCAAAAATAGTTAGAATGCCTAATTATTGAGTTGATTCCAGTAACGTAATTTTTTTTTGAGTAATATATTCAATCTTATTACCGTCATGATAAGGTTATCTGTGGTTGCTTAAAAATTACTAATTTATTTGAAATCTATTTCAGACGAACTTTGGCGTCAATATTCAACTTGAAGAAACACGGTATAAAACAAATGTTCATGAGATTATTCTGTCTTCCAATATACTTCTTCATACTTTGGGGGTTCTACAATGAAGCCAAGGTAAAATCATGAAGCATCGCGTTGTAGTCTTTTTTATTTTCGGAAATCCCTTACCTTTTTTTTGTTGCAGGATTTTCAACGTGCTTTTATAACTAAAAGTGGATTAATATTTAACGCTATCGTGGGAACTTACTTCATCAGCATCATGAATACAATATGTCTTTGTAAGTAGATATATATATTATTAATTAGGCATGTACCTATCTATTTTGGTATTTCGTGAAGCTAAAACTATGACCTATGATGAGAGATAATAACAAATAGTAACGAATACAAAAAGCGTTTTCTTCTATAGCAAAACTAGCTGATATTTTAACCACGTAGGTATAAATGATATATGGGAATATACATATGTACATGATTCAACTCATCTTGACTCGCGGCTTTGTGTGCGTGTGCTTGTAAATACGAAGTGAAGTATGTGCGACAACTTTAGCAGCCTCAGAACAATAACAAAAGCTTGAAATGAAATGAAATGAAATGTATTCATTGATCACGTAGGCAATTAAGGAGTTCTTATGACAAGTCAATACACATAGAACTTAATCTCTATTTACAATATATTTCCTATACTTATTATTTCTTATTTTAATTTCTTGCTTTTATCAATTTTTTTTTATTAATTTTATTTATTTTAAATTAATTTTATTTTTATTTATAATTAGTTTTATTTATTTATTTTGTTTTTATTAATAGTTTATTTAAAGTATTAGTTTTTACTTTATAGTAATTTATTTGTCAAAGAAATACATTATTTACGTTAGTCAAATTAAATTATATTATTTGTGGACCATAAATATTACAACGGTGCGTAGCGGTTTATAGTTACCACCGGATCCAACGCGGCCCTTCCTGAGAAGACCCGGCGAAACAAACTCAGTGGGCTTACACTACCACTGGAACTACGCGACGCGACCCAGTCCTGAGTATATCCAGCGACTAAGACTCAGTGGGCTTGTTTTGGGTCCAACTTAAGACAACGACCATAAGTATTTCCGATACGTCCCGTATGTTTAGGCTTACTGCCGGATCCAACGCGGCCCTGACTGAAAAGACCCGGCGAACAAACTCAGCGGGCTTTACTTTACCACTGGATACTACGCGGCGCGACCCATTTCTGAGTAGATCCAGCGAGTCTAACTCAGTGGGCTTGGTTTTGGTCAATTTACTAAAATAAGTATTTGTGACTTGTCTTACAAGGATTTGCCATATTATTATTTTTATATGATTTTTTCGATCGGTCGTCATATAATTTAATTGATTTATTTGGTTGTATATAGCTTAATTTCTGAGTTCACAATTTTAGATATTTTTAATTATTTAAATTAGGTGGTGTAATAAGCGAATAGTTCAGGGCCCCAGGAGGTCGCAATGTGCAAGAGAACACCTAATCCCAGGCTTTTTTATCCTCAATATATTCCTTAATATTATAATAACCCCTAGTCATAAGTTTGTTTTTAATATGGGCCCTAAATAGTTTGTCCGATAGCTGCGTTATCCTATTGGGAAGTTTGTTATAAAATTTAATACAACTACCCAAGAAAGATTTTTTTGACTTTTCTAGTCTTAGCTTAAAGCTTTAGTCTTCGAAGTTGCAGAACTAACACCCAAATCAAAACTTGATACAGATGAGTTGAAACACGTGTGCCTACACTTGGAACATGAATAATAAATATGCTATGTGATCTTGCAGACGGGCCGTACAGAACTCGATACTACGAAGAATCACAAGAAGGACTTTATAGTGGTGCAAGTTTATTGCTGTCTTGGAATTTGGTATCATTGCCGTTTTCCTTTATAAGCACGTTCGCTTCAGCAGCCATTATTTATCCGTAAGTATTTTGTAGTAAAATCCCATGAATCCGTTGGCCGTAGGCCGCTTCCAACAGATTAATATGACGGTAGACGTCGATGGCCTTGCTCGAACCGGCACAGCTAAATCTCATGCACCCGTACAAATCTTTGGGAGAGGTCAATGTTGAGCAATCATCTGGTTGAGAGTGACGACAATTTTGTTCATTCAAAAGGTTTTTATTTTTCTGTATCATACATCTCTTTATACTTCTATTTTATCAGGATTCTCTCAGACATAACGGAAACTTTGGACTACGTGTATTTCTCACTGGTGCTGTGGTCATGTTACATTTACGCCGAGCAGCAAGCTATAGCCGTCATGATGTTTGTGAAGAACGGCCTGATTGCCGCCATGGTCAACATCTATATCACCTGCATCTATGTCATGCTAGCGAGCGGATTCTTGAGGTATCGTTCTATTATATAACTACAATATCTTTTCTTTTCTTTTTATTAATCAGTTTAAGTTGTACTTTCGTACAATCTTTGTACTTGAAGTTAGTTACTCTGTTAGTTTTACTGATGACAAAATGATTGATTCCATACTAATAAGATTCTAAGTTCTAGTCTATTGTTTGCCTCGTATTTTTCTTTCGTCAAATATACAGTGAATATATTCGTTTATTTTCCAGATCATACAAAGGATTTGAAGAGTGGCTGTACTACATTACATACATCACGCACACGCGATACGCGTCCATCTTCCTTCATCGAAATATTTTCAAACAACCAACTTTCAACATTCTACCCTACAATGAATTCGAGAACTGCACATCTATCACCAATCTTATACAAACAACGTCCAATTTAAATACTAATTCCAATTCTAATTGTCGATATGCGAGCGGCAAAGCTTTCTTGACTGAACGTTTTGGCTCCAAAAACTTCAACGGCGATATTTACCTATCAGGAGATTTCAACTTAAATTTCAATTTGGGGTTATCATTCGCTTTCTCTTTGGGAATAATGGTGTTTAACAAATTCTTATATTTGATGCCTCTGCCCAGTTATATAACGGATAAGTTTAGGGAATAGGTTATATTATTCAAGTTTTCTTAGAATAAATAGGTTAAACTGTATAGTTATAGCGCAGCCCCAGGTATGCTGAAACTTTTGGTTGAAAAATAATCACCAACTTTTAAAACACATACATTTTTAAATAATGCCAAGTTCCCTGCCTCGTCATATCTAAGGAGAAAAATCTTTGCAATATTTTCTTCTACTAACCAAACAGGTGTTTGTTCGTACGATTGCCGATAAGTAATTGTTTACTGGGAAATTACTGTAAACTTTATAGAGGGGAAATAAAGATAAAATTACTAGATAAGCTACTTTTTATAAATAAATCGGTGATTATTTCACGTTTAATTTTTCGTAGCAATATATTATGCCTGTAAAAAATTCTGCAATGTGTAGATAATAAATAAAAATAATATAATTATTAAAATAAATTTTATTTCTATCAATACTTAATTAATATTAAACCCAAACAAAACGTTCACCTTTGCCGAAAAATACTTATTTGTAAACACAAGCACAAGTTGGTCTTTACGTTCACGTTATTGTAAAATCCTCAATAACTTTTGGATAAGCATAAAGCACTGCGGAGTCAGCTTGTTGGTCATTGTCAGGTTCAGCGGGAACACACGCAGAACCGTCCTCTGAAATAAAAATGTACAAAAAATCTTTGATACCGAATGAAAATTATAAGCGATTACCGCTGGACATGGCGTTCTATCATAAGGACTCGATTTCGCGTAATGTTAAGGGGTTGTCTGAGAGATTTTATTATGGTACAAGTTATCACTGGCGCCACACCGTACGGAGAAGAATCAAAGTTAAAATACTGGTGGTAGGTCTCTTATATGTGAGAGGCTGCCTGGGTAGGTACCACCGCAATGTCTATTTCTCCCGTCAAACAGCAGTTTAAATGCACTGTTGTGTTTCGGATTCAAGGACATTGTAGCCAGAGTAACTACTGGACATATTGAGACTTAACATCTTGTGTCTCAGGATGGCGAGCGCAGTGGAATGCCAAGCATTGCTTTGTAATTCAAGGTGCTGTTTGGTTTTGCTACTGTTCATGAGCGGTCGCATCACTTACCATCAGGCGAACGGCATGCTCGTCTCGCCATTTAATGCAATAAAATAAAAAAAAATATTCGGGAAGATGTTGCTATCATTACCAGACCGACCATACATACATACCAACCATATTCGAAACGGCGCGGCGCGGCGTTTAAATAACGAGTTAAGAAGTGACCCAACATCCTCAACAACGTGTCTCTATTCATAATATTTTTTTATACCCATCCATTTACACTTCCGTATGCCAATAAGCGCTCTGGTTGTTGTGGCAGCACAATATTAATTTGCACTGCTATCATAGATTGGAAATCAATTCACTGACTCAGCTAAGCAGTAGCGGCGCCATCTATAGCAGCCTTGACTTATGAATGCCATGTAGTCACATAGATAAATTATTCGAATCTACCACATTCCATGATATATTGTTCACCTCTATTTTATTTCATTTACTCATACCTATAAGTCTAAAAAGAATCCCTTATGGTACCTGTAAGGGTGGCACTAAAACTACTAGATTTCATCAATAAATTATTGGAGGTGTGCTTATTGTACAACTGGGCATAAATACCAGTTCAGGTGACATAATTTTTATTTAATCAAAATATATATTTTCTTACCTCCATATAATACAATAGTTTTGTTCAATTTGTTGATTGTGACCTGGAAGGCAATAGACACTTGGCTACATTATAGATATTCTTATATTTGAATTAATAAGGCATACTTCTAACCAGCTTTAAAAATTAAAACAAATAAGAAAACCATATATCATCAAACAACTGATTTGATGTTAAGGATAACTAAAGAGTTCTTTAAAAAGCCAAATACATATAAAACTTTGCATGTTATAAACCGATTGCTCCAATGAACACTCCTCTAACTTAAAATTTTTAAATTTTCTTTCTTCGCGTCAAATGCTTTATTATTCAGCAATACATAACAAAAAAGTATTCAGATTTACATAACGCTAACTATATGTACTTATATATTATACACTATGCATTGCTAAATAGTAAAGTATTAGACGCGAAAAATGAAAATTAAAAAAAATGTTGATAGAGTGTTCATTGGAGCCATCGAAATGATGTATAACATTATACAATGAAATAGACAAGGATTTTATAGGACTCATGCAGTGCAAATTTGGAACCAATCAGTACAAAAGTGTCCTAAGGTAATGAGATGTTTGACAAAATTAGGCCACTTTGTAGAGGCAACTTCAACTGTGTCATATCTTTGTTTTAGAAATAAGGACTAAGTGGAATTCTTAATTATTTATACTTACTGGAGATAAAACTATTTCTCTGTATTTTTTTAAGTATATTCTTAAAGGTTCGACATAATTATCAAATCCCAATGTATTCATTGCAAAAAGGACATCTTCTCCGTTAATTGTTTTTCTTTTTTCTGTTTGACAACGATCACTTGCTTCACTCGTTACAAAAGATATGAACTCTGATATGCATTCCTGCATACACTCTCTCGCATCTTTGGCTATCTGCAATTATTAAGTTGTACTTTAATTTAGGAATAATTAACATTCAGAAAGTTACAAATCATATTTCAATATTATAATTTTTGAAAGAACATCAAATGATTACAGACAAAATATGCATTCATTTACAATGTAATTATATCGTATAAATATAACAAATATGAAAAAGTGGAGTAATAACAATATGGGAAATTATCTATTTGTTGAATACAGCCATGAAATGCTTGTTACCTTCGCATTTTCCGGTATAGCCCGCTTCATAATTTTGGCAATATTGGCGATTGGTAGGAATCTGTCTTGTTCTCTGAGGGGTGCATTTTTACTCCCGGAGTCCGAATTGTTTTCATCCTCTGTAAAATGTATTAGTTACAGTAATACCTTGCATCGACATTGTACACAATATTAGTATGTTGTAATGTTAAATACCTAAAACATCATCGGAATTTACGACATAGGTCTCTTCGTCGACTAAAAAACCATTGCCTAGTCTAACTAAATCGTTTCCAATATCATCGCCTTCCATGGTTCCACATCAAATTACCAATTGTTAGGTTAGGTTATATTTTTTAAAGACACTGTCGCTTGCCTATATATAAGATTCGTGTGTGTCGTATAAATTGACTATATTATCAATACTTTTATCTTTAAAAAATCTAAAATATACAAGGCAAATGTTTACGATTCAATCATCACAAATCACAATTCACATTTCACATCACTAGTGCTGTAGCAAACCGTATGTATTCGTTACTAAGTAACGAGTACTCCGTTTGACATACAGTACCGAATCGTTACTCACAAATACATTTCGTTACTCGTATTTTTCGTATCTACTGCTGTAAAGCCCTGGTCTGTCGAAGCTACGCACAACGTTGCGTTGCGCGGAATGCGGTGTCAACTCGGTTTTGTATGAAAAACATTGACATTGACATGACGTTTCGCCGCAGTATGCGTCAGCCAGCGTCTGCGGTGAGGGGTCAACCGAGTGACGGGTAGACTGGTCTTTTGTGCTGTCACAGTATGCGTCAGTGTAGAGCGGAAAGTGCAATGAAGCGCGGGGTGGATACACCGCACAACGTGCCGTCATTCTCGTCATTTCGTCGCGGTAAGCGTATTTGCGCAATGTATTTATTTGAGGACAATATTTTTATCAATTTTCGTTTGGTTTAAACTTTTGTTTAGGCTGTGGCGCGTATATCGACTATGTGCTGCCGCACATTACGTTCAATACTGTTCACGTACGTTCCCAATGACAATGGTATAATATTACACCACGTAGGAATAACATTTTAAAGCCTTGCTTTGGTAAAAGATACAATTAAAAAGTAAAAATAATTGATATTTAATAAGTACAAGATTATAAACTGGAGTCAATTACATTTATTTTATTGTTATAAAAATGGAGAACGGAATTGTATGTTCATTGTTCTAAGTACCTAGTACCCCATGCTTTTTAACAAAATATAGCAACTGAATTAGTTCGCAACTGATCAGGGTACAATTGGAGACGATTTATTAGTGGGTATCTATATACATTCAGTATTTATTCCTATTCACAGGGCACTTTATCAGCTATCATTGCAGAGCACTGGTCTCCTTTACAATCGAGAATACGATTGAGAGTGGTTAGGCCATATTACAGTCCACCACGCTAGCTGACCTTATCCCTTTATATAGTATATACGCATAGAAAGAATTACAAACAATAAACCTAATAAGAACATCAATCGTTTAAGTGAATGCACTTTTTATATGAGCCCGAAAAAGTAGCTACAAAGAATCTTATGATGAGTTTTGTATCAGCCCATATACATACATTCGTTGTATAATGGTTGTATATTATCGTCGTAGTTATTTACAAAATCCACCGGCAAGATATAATAAACTATCACCGTTCGACACAATTAGCACCACTCTCCTAGCACCTGGAGTGCATCAGCATGTGATAACATGGAGCAATCTTAAATATGTAGTTCCTCAACGTAGTATCAAGTTCTGTGTTTTCCCCTTTTTCCCATTCCCATTCCATTAAAACCCCCTCTATATATATTGTAATTTGTGCTACTTGCAACTACGCATATATATTTTTAGCTCTGTGTTATAAATTCTGTTAAATACTAAAATAAAATTATTATTGTAAAAAGTGCCCATCAGTATTGTTCCAGGTTTTGCTCGTGATAATTTTATAGGAAAATAATTTAATCGTTATGGAATTTAGCTTTTACCCAATTACGGTACGATCGATAACGATAATTTAAGAAAGGATATCTACATAAATCCAGTGAAATTTAATTTGATCTGACAATAAATTGATTTAGCGAAAAAAGATGTATTCAGCAGATGTGTATTTCATTAGAATGATACGAACCACTTTTATCACGTATAAATATTTCGAAAATTGTCTCGTAAACATATATACCCAGTTTATTTAAAATGACGCACAAACTTTTTTTTTTAAGAAATTACATATATTTTCGAACATAAATGATTGTTTTTTGTTGTCATGGAAATTCAAGTAAACTTCAATGCGAAATTGCCATAGTAACGTTTGTTGTCAATGAACGGTTCTCCCATTGGTCAACGGTTTTACGCACAGAGTAAAACCTATATGTGAACCACCTTTTTTGTTGTTATTTGAACTACGTTGCATGACGTCATGACGTTGCTGCTTACCGCAGTGCCGCGCGTATCCTTCGACAGACCAGGCCTTAAGATGTTACACGTACACCAAGTACGACTGTTTCGGTTTTCGCAAGGATCTTTGATACGTGAATTGAAACGGTTGGTTGTCCGAGTAGGTAAATACTGGTACATTTTATGATAAACATGCGTGTAGTTATCCGGTGATTTAAAAAAAAAACTGTTTTGAAACGAATTACTTTTGCTGCATAAAATATTAAATACCATAATATGTAATTCCTAGTTACTTACATACTGAACGTACGACTATTGACGCGACGTCAACTTCATTCCGTACCCAATACGACTCGATGCGATCCTCTATTATAAGATGTAATACGATCTAAAGTAACGATACGATAGTAACGAGTACTGATTCCGAACCGGCTAAGATCCAAGACCATGCTGCCAAGTCGAAAGTATTTCTTGTTTCTTAAGTATAGTACTTGTGGACTATTCTTGATATAATATATAAGATAAAATATGTCTTCAGTAGTAGTGCTTCAATTTCTTGACTTTAAAGTCAAAACTCAAAGGTATTCATTAATATGTCATAAGTTTTCCCATCAGTGGATATTGGACAATTCCATTGGTGATTATGTACCTCTCAAGTACATATATCAAAGAAAATTCTTAATTCTTCACGCTCAAATTGGTATTTAATATCAAATTATATAAATCCAGTCAAGGGCCAATGCCGGGTAAATTAAAATATTTACAAACGCTCTATGTTAAAATTACCTTCCTTTAAATTATTAATTGTAAACCCATTCAGAGATAAATTAATTACTATATCTAGCATTACTAGTACCTATATAAAATGTGAATACGAAAGTTCAAATCACAAGACAGTAACCACAACAGTAACCAAGAGTGCAAATATTCAAAATTCTAACGTTACAAACATTGACTTATATTCTACGGATAGACGAGGCGCGTCATAGAAACTATTTGTCCCGTATTTGTCAAAAGCTCAGTAGTGACATCTAGTACGTTTACTTGAATATTACAAATTATGATCAAAGATTATTAGACAGACAAGACAGTTCATGTCAATAATAGCTTTGCCTAAGATACTGCCTAAGTATAAACACCGTCATAGCAATAATATATTTGCAATGTTTTTTTTTTATTTACGTGAATAATTAATGGAAATGATGTAAATGAAATTAAATACTCTTACAAGTGTACAAGTCTGTCAAGCAGTCAATCAGTGTACAATCAGTCTGACATTTATTATAATAACATTTATGAATTTTTAACAAGCTGATACAAAAATGACTACCTACCGCATTTGGAATATCTGAAATCTTCGTGTTGAAAATGAATTGAACAAATATAGGTATTTTCTAATGGCAGCCACTTATATCCATTCCAATAATTCTGGACAAATATTATAGAGATCTCTTTTTTTCGTAACCGACGCGGAAGAATATAAAACATTTTTAAATGATATTAGTCTTCAATAACAATGGGTTCGAATAGTCCATTAAGTAATTCATATTAAGAAATGGGGTCTAAATACTATCCACTGTTTCAAAACACACATACAACACACATATTTTGAGTTATTAATTAACAACATATGATTAAAATAAAATACTGAAATCAATTTGCAACTACATCCTTCCTACATATTTGTATTTGTAATGTATTCGAATAGTTTATGCCTATTTGGTCCACTGATATGAATGTCCCTTGAATAATCTATATCTTATATAGTTCGTCTCTCTCACTCGACGGGCAATTTTTATGCGCGGAAATGAGATACACGATTAAGGAGCTCGCCTTGTATTTTAACGAGCTCTAAAATATATTTAATCCATTAATAAATAAAAGATCTGTATTATCGGCATTATTCTGCAATATTATATCACTTACGTTGTATTCTTTAATAATATTGTAACTTAAGAAAATTTCGCTGTCGGTTTGACGGGGAAAAGTCAAAATAAATTACTTATAAATATAAACAAAGAGGCGTACTATTGCGCGGCCGTCACGCGGCAGACTGATTCGTGTGCGGTGCATGCACCGCACTTGGGTGGGACACGTTTGTTACAAAGAACGTCTTATCTAGTGTAACATTGATATCGATGGTTACAAAGTATATACTCAGAGTGCATTAATAATATGTAATAAGTTATTAATCATCTACAGTGGTTTCTTAATTTATAAAATAATTGAGAATAAAAATAGAGAAATCAAATTAAAAACCCAAGATCTTATGTACATTAAGACGAAACTATTTACAAACCTCAATATTTACGAACAATTAAATTTGCCCAACAGTACCAACAATAAAGTCAAACAACGCTGTGTACGTTGAACCATTTTCAAGAAGAGCCTGGATGGAGCGCGGAATTAAGTCCGTTTTTTTATAAATTTTAATCAGCTCACCCATCAGCACAAGGCGCTGAATGCCAAAGGATGAGCAATGAAAGAATAAATGAGACAGAGATTGCTCAACCTGAACATTACAATGGTCACAGTAAGGACTTTGCACCAATTTCAAACGAAATAGATGATAGTTTAAACGACAGTGTCCAAAACGAAGCCGCAAAACGGTAGTGTAAAATTTTCGACTTTTATAAAAACGACTTTTGCAGAACCAAGGTGTTGAGCCAATGGCGACATTGTAAGTAGCATACCATAGACCTTTATTTTGAATCTCAACTGTTTGTTTCCAATGCCTCGTCCACAAGTCGATTGATCTTCTTTTAAGGATAGGGACCACATCTGTGTGTGGTACAAAAAAATTTAGATTTCTACTGGAGTCAGGAACAGTTGTTGAAAAATGTGTAATAGTTCTGGCCAGAAAATCAGCCTTCTCATTTCCCAACACTCCCATATGAGAAGGAACCCACATAAATACAAGCTTAATATTATTAAAGAACAAATCCATACAAGTCTCCCTGATACGGGGAATTAAATAGTTAGTGTCAGCATTGAATCTACTGTTTTTAAGATTTTCAAGAACACTCATGCTGTCACTGACTATTACCCATTCATAACAACCATCATTACTATGTTTTATATGCCTTAAAGCAGCAAGAATAGCTACAGCCTCAGCAGTGAATATGCTTGCATGAGGGTCTATTTTATGACCAACGCCAGAATTCAAATATCCATCATAAATAGCAATTGATACAGCAGACTCTGTTTTGGACCCATCAGAATAAACAAATCTATAATTGGTAAATTTAGAAAATTTACAGTATACATCTTCTTTAGAGAATAAATTGTGATCAATAATGATGTCAATTTCAGGAAATTTACTATTAAAATCTCCCTGATAACATGGAAGAGAGGAAGATTTATGGATATGCAGATTTTCAAGAAAATTTACATATTGTGAGAAGCCTTGGAGAATATATAGGGAGCTACAAGCAGAAGATTGAGCAGTATGTTTCAAATTTAAAAATAGGCGATTATTTGTTTTGCTGTATAATTTTAATAAAAACTTTTCTTTCAAATAACCAAATCTTATACTTAATGGGGCAAGATTGCACTCAACTTGCATTACGTTAATAGGGGTGCTTTTAAATGCTCCAGTTATTAACCTCAAGCCTTTGTTTTGTATATTATCTAAGATGTCTACCAATCTCTTATCACCAGCAAAAGACAGGAACCCATACTCAAAGTGGCTACGAATTAGAGATTTATAAAGCAACAACAATATTTTGGGATCAGCACCCCAAGATGTTCTGCATAAAGTTTTCATAATATTAAAGGCTCTATTAGCTCTAGCACTTATTAACTCAATATACCTTCTCCAGGAAAGATTATGGGTAAATGTCACACCCAAAAACTTTGCATCATAGGAAACTGGAATAGAGACATTATTAAAATACACAGAGGGACTTACAGATCTACTTTTACCAAAAACAACCAATTTTGATTTAGATGGATTTATGTCCAGATTTAAATAAGAGAAATATGCACACAGAGATGCCAAAGACTTGTTGAGAATGTTTGTAACATTATCCAAATTGTTCCCAGTGGTGTAAACAACTAAATCATCAGCAAATTGAAGATTTTTTACTTCAGTGCCCAAAACAAGATTCAAACGACGTATATACAAGATAAAAATTAGTGGAGAGAGTATTCCCCCCTGACATACTCCAACAGATGAAAGTCTTGGTCCATAATATTTACCATTGTACTTTGCATAGACTTCTCTTTCTGTTAAAAAATTCTTAATCCAGTGAACTATTTTGTTTGGCATTCCAATTGAAAGTAATTCGGAACAAAGTACATTAATATTAACACTATTAAAAGCTCCAGCAACATCAAAAAACACTGACAACAATAACTCCTTATTAACAAGACTATTATGAACATCCAATTGAAGCAGTCCTATGCTTTCACGGGCCGACACTCCCTTTCGGAACCCAAATTGATTAGCTGGAAGAATATTATGCTCAACAAAATATTCAAGCCTTTGTTTGAGTAATTGCTAAAATACCTTGCCTACACATGATGTAAGAGCAATGGGTCTACTCATAAGTCAGGACTCATTCGAGGTTTATCTGGTTTTAAAATTGGTACTAAGCAATCAGATTTCCATGACTGAGGTATGTCATTGTTTAACCAAAGGTTATTGAATATTTGAAGTAAAATGCAGAGAGCTTTGCGACTTAGTCGTTTCAACATTATATAAGAAACTCCATCCAAACCAAAAGCACTATCCTTTCTAGAATAAATGGAAGATATTAGCTCTTGTATTGAAAAAGGTTTGATTAAAAAACTATTTACAGAATTTGTTGCAGAATCAGAAGATAAATTAGGATGATTATTTACATAATCTGGAGTAAACTTTCGTAAGAAATCATTAACCCAACTATCATCATTAGTATTACTAGAAAATGTTTTGTTAAATTTCCGCATATATTTCCAGATCTTTGAAAGAGGAGTACACCGATTAAAAGAACTGCATAATTGGACCCAACTATTTGATCTTTCTGTTTTCAAAATAAGTTTTTTTTGAGCTTGTAACCTTTTAAACTCAACATAGCTTTCATCTGAGGGATTATTTTTAAAATTGAGATAAGCATACCTTGAATTTTGAACTGCTTCAGAACATTTTTTATTCCACCAAGGAAGAGGAGGATGTTTAATAAATTTCCTGCTCGGGGAGTTAATATTAGGTGTATTTGTAGGAGATATCATGTGTTGATTACAATATGGAAGGGATTTATTGATCGCAGAATGCAACAATTCACAAAATAATGTGTACATTTTCAATGGAGTTTCAATGCAACTTTGAGTTTGGAAATTTGACAATTCCGAATCTACATTTAGTGTATACATTTTCCAATCCACCATTTTATAATTGGGGTAGATGGGCAAATGCACACTACCATTATTATTTGCAGCACAACTATGTATATTATTATTTACTAAAACTTTAATAATTACAGGAAGATGATAACTACCGAGAGGATCATTATGTACAGACCAGTCCGAAGAAAGAGCAAGTGATGGAGAGACCAAAGTTAAATCTAGAGCATTTGGACGCCACGTCAAAGAACCAACTGTAGTTACTTCACCAGAATTTAACAAAATCAAGTTATTGCCGTCAATGACATCCAAAATATCTCTACCTCGTGCATTAACAGAGTTACAACCCCACAGGGTGTGATGGGCATTAAAATCGCCAGCAAATACCATAGGTTCCGGGACAGACTTTATTAAAGAGTCAAATTTATTTTTATCAAAAGATGGAGAACAATTTGTAGGACAATAAAAGCTAACGATACTAATTTCTCTATTATTTAGATTAATTCTTATACAAATATTTTGCAATGAATTATCACAATAAGTATTAATTCTTTTGTAATCAATATTATTACGAATTAAAATAGCTACGCCATTATGTTCATTGCCAACATCATTTCTTTCTACATTGTAACCTCTTATTGCAAATGTTTTTTTGGGTGTCAACCAAGTTTCCGATATGATTGCCAAGTGGATTTGCTTCTCATATAAAAATTGAGTTAGTAAGATCTTATTACTTAAAATACTCTGAGCATTCCACTGCATGACATTAAGGTCCATTTTTCAATAAGGAACTGTTTCGGAGCGTTTGATGTAGTATATCTTTTATCGATGCTGAATTTATAGGATTGTCCTTCTGATTGATGATTATTTTAGTTAATGCTTGAGTCAATAAGTTCATGAAAAAATCTGATTTTGTTAAATTTTGAAGTTGAGTTTCTATGTTAGATGCAGTTAATTGTGGGAATGATTTTTCATTAAATAGCCCTGCGTATTGAGTATTTCTTGTTGACGTGACAACGTCTTAAATTAGGTTGCGGCTGGGAGTCACTTATGAAAAAGTGTAACGCCCGGTAACGTAACGGTGCGCGCGCAGCACTAGAGAATTATTTTTCAGTTTCACCCACTTTTTCCAAAATTGTCCCATAGCCCCCTCCCTGCCTTCCCCCACCCTTATTCCGAAATAGTGCCTATTAGCCTCCCCACGAAACCTACCCCCCCCCCTCCCCTACCCCCACCCCGAAAATTTACCTCACCCCCCCAATCCTATCTCGGCCAACATAGGTCGTAGACCCACCGAGTTTGGTATCCTCGGAACCGTCTTGGTGAGGGCTACAAATTGACCCCGCCAGAAATCCCAAATTACGCAAAAAATTACCCCCCCAAAAAAAATATTTTACCTCCAAAAAATTAATTTAAGTTAGCCTCCCCACGAAACCTTCCTCCCCCCCCCCCTCCCTTACCCCCACCCCGAAAATTTACCTCACCCCCCCCAATCCTATCTCGGCCAATATAGATCGTAGACCCACCGAGTTTGGTATCTTTGGAACCGGCTCGGTGAGCTCTACAGATTGGCCCCAACCAAATCCCCAAATTCCTCCCTCTCTCCCCTAAAATATTTGTCCAGGCATAACTCCGTCATTTCTTAAAGTAAACCCCCCGTGTTTGGAGTCAGAGGAATCGTCTTGACGAGCTCGACAATCGAGAGCAGGCAAAATACGATTTTTCTTATTGACGTGACAACGTCTTAAATTAGGTTGCGGCTGGGAGTCACTTATGAAAAAGTGTAACGCCCGGTAACGTAACGGTGCGCGCGCAGCACTAGAGAATTAGGCGCATTGAATCGGCGCATGCTTGTGTCTCTGTCTTTGTCTTTCTCGAACGTTCTTGGCGTTGGAAAAACAAGAAAGCGTCACAATACAAGTTCACACGTGTGGTTAAAGTATCGTCAGCTGTGTCTGTAGTGAAAATATGGAGTGCTTAGATTCGTCATTACATGTACAATGTTTTAGTAAACAAAATATATTTCTATAGTTAAAATTTGTGCAATTCTTATTTTCATTCAATTCCTTGTTCCTATTGTGCAATTTAATTATATTCATATCAATAAATATTCTACCGAGAAAAAGACGTTGTCACGTAAAATCTTCGCCCGTAAAACCGACTTTACAGGCAACCATTTTTTTATTTTATTTTCTTCTAATTTAAGTTTTTTTTGAGGGCAGGAGTTGGATATCGCTATGTGGTTGCCACCAGAGTTAGCGCATTTCGCGTTTTTACTATCTACAGTGCATTTTTTAAAACTATGTTCCTGACTACAGATAGAACACACTTCTCCATTTTTGCAGAATTTTGCAATATGTCCGAATTTCATGCAGCGGAGGCATTGCTTAACCGGAGGGATGTACGTTTTAACCTCGTGCCTCCAGGAGTCCAAGTAAACATATTCAGGTAGTTCTGTGGAGGCAAAAGTTACCGCCACAGTCTGCGTAGGCTGGTATTTTATTTGACCACTATCATCCCGTACTCTTCGCATGAAGCGCCTCACTTGAATAACATTACGGGAACTACCAATAAGAGAGAATATTCTTTTATTCGACATCTCTAGAGGGACAGAAGTAAGTACGCCAGTCGCCTCTGTGTCACCAGCAGGTATAGATGCTTTTAGCTCGAGTTCCTCCAGTAATTTTTTATTTTGTAAAAATACATTTGCGTTATTGGACAAATCAAATGTTATTCCTATTTTAAATCTATTAATAGATTTAAGATGTAGTACACCTGTGACGCAATATCTGCGTAAAGCGCGGGAAATAGACAGTCTGTCTTTATCGGTGAACATCTTTTGCTCTTTATGGTTTAAAAATACTACAAATTCTTTTTTATTGCTATTTTCGGGATACTTCCTAAAGTATCCCGGTACCTTATAGATTTCAAATTTGCTCGTGGAGTCATCATCGGAGTCCGATGAAGTCGATGAAGGCAGCCCATCGGGAGGAACTTTTTTCCGCCTTTTCGTGCCTCCCATCTTCTTCAAACAATATTGTCACTTTGCGAAATTACAAATAATAAGTGTTATAAGAAATACTATTAAAATACAAAGAAAATTGCAAGTAGCTTAAGGCAATTTTGGTTTTGGCGCCTTTAACTTCGAAGGTTCCCGCGCGAATACCCCATCACAAAACCATGAATCACAGATTATCACTCTCACAGATCACTCTTTATTCTTTAGCACTCTTTAGTAAACAAATTGACATTAGTAATCTACAAGAAAAAAAATCGACTAATTCAAAGTTTTACATAAGTAGAATAAATATGAACAAAGAATTCATAAAGGATGATTTGGATATTCTCTATTATTTTTTACCTTCATTGGCTAATAAAAAATATTTTATCGAAACAGAATTTATTTCTTTTGTAATTATTATTTAACTTGAGTCGACTAGTTCGCACTGTCATGTTTCCTACTTTGCAATCAATTTTGTTGATTGTCCATCCCTTTAAATTCTCCGTTACGCGATGTAGGTTGCAGTGAATTATTTTCCTCTTTCCAATATTTATGCCGTTAAAACATTACAATTTGAGGAATAAAAACATAAAGTAACCTTTATAAAAGCCAACAGTGCCATTAGTGTACTCTTTAATAGTACTCAGTGGCACGTAAAGGTTGCTCCTGTTTGGGGTCACTCAACACTACGCAAATTCAGTTATTTTACGAATATATCGCAAAACATTAATTCAAAATGGGAGTACCGAAGTTTTTTAGGTATACAAGTGAGAGATACCCTTGCCTTAATGAGCTAGTAAAGCAATATCAGGTATGTTTTGAGAAAGTGTTTTTTTATTGTTGTCTAATCAATTTATCCAGTGATATTTTGCCTCCAACAAATTACACATATGGATAACTAATAAGCTTATCTAAACATTGTTGTTCAAAACTTATGTATATAATAATATGTGTTTTGAACACTAAGTTACTAAGCGGCTAACACTTCATCAAAAAATATATTTTGATGGTATTTGGATGGTATTAAAATAACATGTGAATATCTACCAGGTATTACTTATTGGTGATATCTCTGATCATAATGAATATATGATTATAATCTTACATATTTTATTTCAAAATATTTGCATCATATCAATAATATCTAATATTGTGCAATTGCCTTCCTTTCAGATACCAGAATTTGACAATATGTATTTAGACATGAATGGTATCATTCACAATTGCTCTCACCCTGACGACTCAAATCCTCACTTCCGCATTACAGAAGAAAAAATATTTCAAGATATATTTCATTATATCAGCATACTGTTCCAAATAATCAAGCCTAAGAAATTGTTCTTCATGGCTATCGATGGAGTTGCTCCAAGAGCCAAAATGAACCAACAACGCGGAAGAAGGTGAGCTTTACGTTTATTCATACATTCATATTATGCTTTCTAGGTACCTACTAGGGTTTGCCAACTAGCTATGAAATTGTTGAGGGAAACCTTTGTCATTTGAGATGGAGTGGGTTGAGAAAGTGTGTTAGTAAATACTATTATAGCTGTGTCTAAGGACAAAATAATTTAATTTTACCTTTTTAGTTTTGGTATTCTAGAGTATTAAATAGCATTCAATACCTATTTCTATTCTATTTCACAGTTCGAATCCCAGGCACACCACTGACTTTTCGGAGTCATGTGTGTATTGATAGTGGTAATCACCACTCACTAAAACGGTGAAGGAAAACATCATGAGGAAACCTGCATACCATAGCGGTATATAAGAATTTCTATGGTATGTAAGTCTACCAACCCGCAGTAGGCCAGCTTGGTGGACTATATGGTCTAACCACTCACAATCACACTCTCAATTGTAGAGGAGGCCCCTGCCCTGCAGTGGGATCTATATAGGCTGATACAGACAAACATATTTCTATCCTACATACATATTACAAATTCACACAAAGTATCTAAATGGTGGTATTGTTCTAAAATTAGGCGACATTCCAGCTGACTTGTTTCTATAAACACCACTTAGACTTATTAATGCTGGCACAGAAACAAGTTCAGTATTTGACTTGTTATCAAAAACGCTGCTACAATGTTGTTTAGATTCAGACAACAATGGTTGTTCATTATCTGGATTTACCTGCAATAACTATTTTTATCCAGGGAAATTATAGCCTGTGAAGTTTTTGCATTTTTGTCTCGGATGCATGTTTTACACACACATATTACACACTTACTGTTTTAGTGCGTGGTGATTGACTGTCAATACACACACAACTGAAAAGTCAGAGGTATATCCTGGGATTGGCACCCGTGACCACCGTGAACATGTTGGCAGCCTCGTCTAGTCTGTTTACCAACAGGCCACCATGCACTTATTCAACCCAAAATTAAAATCTATGCAGATACAGAATCCAGTGTTGGATAATGATATCTGCCTGGACTGGTCCAGTGCATTCCAGGCACATATCAGATTATTACTTTATCAGGTCCATACTAAATTTGCAACATTACAAAAAATTATTTTCTTGCATGTGGGTAAATAAATATTCAATACAATTAAGCCATGTAAGTAATATATTACAAACAAAGTACATTGTTGCTGGGTTCACATATTTATTCCACTCTGGCAAAAAAGTATTGCAAAAAGGTATTTGAACACTAACAAAAACTGACATAATTAGGTAAATAAATTATATTTCATGTATATTTAAAAACCAACCACCATATAGTGCGTGGTGGCCTGTTGGTAAACGGACTAGACGCGACTGCCAACATGTTCACGGTGGTCGCGGGTTCGAATCCCAGGGCACACCTCTGACTTTTCGGAGTCATGTGTGTATTGATAGTCAATCACCACGCACTAAAACGGTGAAGGAAAACATCGTGAGGAAATCTGCATACCATAGCGATTTATAAAAATTTCTATGGTATGTAAGTCCGCCAACCCGCACTAGGCCAGCGTGGTGGACTATATGGCCTAACCACTCTCAATCGTACTCTCGATTGTAGAGGAGGCCCGTGCCCTGCAGTGGGACGTATATGGGCTGATACAGATATTTAAAAAACATATTAAGTATACTGAGAATAGCATGGTGACCTGTGGGTAATGGACCAGACGCTGGTGCCAAATTATTAAAAATAGTCGCGGGCCAAACTTTACAATTAATTTGTGTATTGACAGTCAATCGCCACATCTATATATATAAAAGAGGAATCTGACGGACTGACATATCAACGCACAGCCGAAACTACTGGACCTAGGAACGTGAAATTTTGCAGAGCTTCCTTTTGTGATGTAGGGTAGCACTAAGGAAGGATTTCTCGAAATTCAACCACTAAGGGAGTGAAAAGGGTAAAAACGGTTGTATGGAAAACGAAACAGTTAAATCTACCATTGTCGAACTTTGTTATTGAGACTTAACATCTTATGTCTCAGGATGGCGCGCGCAGTGGAATGTTGCCACTGTTTATGAGCGTTCGTATCGCTTACCATCAGGCGAACGGCTTGCTCGTCTCGTCATTCATTGCAATAAAAAAAAAAAAAAACTTTGTACTATAGTTAATGAATCAAAACCAAAAATAACCGCATACTTTATTTTTCTAATATTTACACTACAGGGGTTAAAATAAGCGTTGAAATTCTGTAGAACCGAATTGTCGGATCAACACACTACTCTACATTTGTATTTCACCACTTATTTGAAACGAAAAATAATGCCATCAACTATTTTTGAAAAAAATAGGACTGAGGGAGTGAATTAAGGGAAGCTGATTTATGCTATGATAATTTATCTAATCGATCGATCGTCTCAAAATCGATGTCTAAAGATACCTTTTTTTTCCAAAAATCTGAATTCAAAGTTAGAATTCGCCATTAATTATTTAGAAAGCGCCATTTTCAACTTTTTGGTTATTCATGCGATGGGATGTAAAATCTAAATCTAACGGACCCTCTCTTACGATATTCTAAATTGATAGTCAGAAATGAAAAATATTGCCGCTGATTTCAACCCTTCTTATTGGTATTTACAATTTGTACGCATTGTATATTGGGACGCTTATTAATATTGTAATTTTTATCCATAATCGAAATTTAATATTGTGACCACTATTTGTAACAGTTTAGATATAAATCCAATTGTTTTTGAAATCCAACAAAATATTAGTTTCCTTTTTTTGGATAGTAGCTATAAGGGGGTGAAATAAAGGATAGTGTTATTACTGAAGAAAATATGAGAATGTTAGTTTTTGTATAAAGGTTTCGTAGAGTTTACAATGTAATGTCGTTGTAGCGATTTGTTTTGCACGTCCGTATCATTATAACATACATTCAGACGAAGTCGCGGGTAAAAGCTAGTACTACATATAACGGTGAACGAAACCATCGTGAGTAAACCTGCATACTATAGCGATTCAAAACAATTTCTATGATATGTAAAAGTCCGCCTACACGCATTAGGCTAGCATGGTGGACTGTATAGTCCACCGTATGGCCAAACCTCTCAATCGTATTCTTTATTGTAGAAAAAGTTCATGACTTATACGGGGAAGGAAGTATATGGGCTGATTTTTACTTATTTTAGGTATATCAAAGCAATTTATTTTTAAAATTGCTTTACCGTCAACAGGTTCAGGTCTGCCAGGGAAGCTGAGAAATTAGAAGAGGAAGCTAGAAAGAAAGGTAAAATTGTATATATTTTAATGACATAGCATATTCCATGAACTCTCGACAGTCATATCTGGTTCCTATATATTACATACCTTACTGCCTGCATTCTCGAAACAGGGGCCCTACTATATATAAATATAAATCCGAAGTTCGAATCTTCGTGACGTTTTTCGTTTCGAAACCTACTCTGTAACACGAAATTCGAAACTTCGGATCGAAGAATGAATGATTCGCATAAATCGGCAATCCGAACATTTACATTTTTATTTACTATATTCATCCGAAACGTAGTTTGAAACTTCGGACGAACGAAGTTTGTGACGATACGAATGTACCTACTCTGTAAATGTTCGTATTGCCGATATATTGGAATAATTCATTCTTCGATCCGAAGATTCGAACTTTGTGTTATAGAGTAGGTTTCGAAACGAAAAACGTCACGAAGTTTCGAACTTCGTTTCGGATTTATATAGTAGGGCCCCAGTAACCCTTAATCTAAACCCTCTGAAAGCACTTGCCCTGAGGTAGGATGTATATGAGCCAATACAGATTCTATTTATTTAAATCTTTATTGTACACATAAAAAACAAATACGATATTCAGAAACTTAAAAAATAAAAAAGTACAAATGGCGGTCTTATCGCTTAAAGCAATGTCTTTCAGACAACCATGGGATGGATTTAAAGAGGAGAAAGAAAGAAAGGGCAGTGTAAAATAAATAATTAAAAGAGAGGAAACTAAATGATATTCATACTAACATAAGATTTTGTTCCTAAAATTTGAAAATTGATTGCTATTGATGAACTAGCCCAATGTTACCACCTTAAATATGTATTTATTGTCCTACTAATTCTATATTGTACTGTACTGTATCAGCCCATATACGTCCCACTGCAGGGCACGGGCCTACTCTACAATCGTAATCGATTGAGAGAATTCTATATTGGCTTATTATAATTTTCGAAATAGAAATATAATATTCTGTACTGACTCGTCATCATCATCATCATCATAAACATCACCCCATTCGCATCCACTGCTAGATATAGGTCTCTCGTATGGCACGCCACTGGGCTAGATCTTCAGCTCATCGTCTCCAACCACTACCAGCCATCTTTCGGATATCGTCACTCCACCAGGTTGGAGAGCGTCCTACAACGCTTGCCAAGGCGTAGTCTCCACTCGAGAACACGTCTACCCCAATGGTTGTCGGTTCTCCGACAAATATGACCATCCCACTGCCACTTAAACTTGCTGATCCGTTGGGCTATGCCTTATAACTTTTCATTTGAGCTTTTTAATGGCCAACATTATATAATTTCGTTTCATAACTAATTCTGACGTACATATTTGTTGTCCAGGTGAAGTGTTGCCGACGGAAAAACGGTTCGACAGCAACTGCATCACGCCCGGGACGGTGTTCATGGCACGTCTCCATGAGCAGCTCAAATACTTTATCAAGCACAAAATATCCACAGACCCCCGGTGGTCTAAAGTTAAAGTTATCCTCTCAGGTCATGAGGTAAGTCAAATAAATAATATAGAAATAAAATAATTTAATTAAAAATTAAAAGACCGGACTTCAATGTGCACTACAAAGTAATAAATAATATATATTTCATTGTGCTAGTACACATTGATTAATTTTCTTATTGACTAGACTAGCCAACAAATCTTAAATACGTAATATTTTGAAGGCGGGTCGCCAAGTGCCAAACGAGAACAAATTTAAGTAATGTAACACAGTTGAATATTACCTACTTGTAGATGTATCGTTGGCGCTCAGTTAGGTCCATATGTAAACTAGTAACAAATTAATTTAACATATTGATACTACGTGTACATTTGTTGAAATTTTAATAGAATTAATATGTGTCGTATGTGTGGTCTAATTTTAATGTATTGCAGACGATCAAAGATACAGTGGTCAAGGGTTTCAACTCCAGGGTACACCATTGACTTATTGGAGTAATTTGCATATTTATATACAATTACTTTAACAGTGATAGGAATCATAGTGAGGAAAGTATAAGAAAGGGAAGGGTTGTTAAGTTTGTATGTTTCCCTCGATTGTAGATAAGTCCGATACTCAACAATGTTGATTAAGAGCTGATATATTAAGGACGGGCGATTTTTCTATTGTATTAGTTATCAGGACAGGGACTGGAATTTGCACCCGATATGACTATAGACTCTCGCCCCCAATCACATCTAGGGACAAAACACGCAAGGCGTAACGTGGGTGTCCTGGTTTATACCAAGAGAATCTCTGCATACCCCTTCTGGGAAAATGAGGAAGGGGTATACCTTCTGGGAAAATGGCGTAAGTTTATATAGATTAAGACAAATTAATATTGCGTGTAAAATTGCGTGTTTTTCGCTAGGATGTTTTACACAAATTAAATTTTTTGTGTAGGTCGTCGTGTTCGTCACTTGGCGACCCGCCTTCAAAATATTACGTATTTAAGATTTGTTGGCTAGTCCCTTCAATAAGAAAATTAATCAATGTGTACTAGCGCAATGAAATATACTGGGTATCTCAAGACTGCTACCGAAAACGAAGCCGGGTTGTAGTTTTAGTGGCTACAAACACAATGCAATTAAAAATTTCGCATAGAAACGCGACAATTATTTTTTATGATTTTTTAAATATCGTAATTTTTGGGTGGTAAATCCATAGTTTTTGCTAAATATAATAATTTAAACTCTTTTATACCTTAGATTACTTATAAATAAAAGGGTATACACTATTATTTTAGGAAAAAATGTATTTACCACCCAAATATGGCCATAGGAAAAAAATAACAAAAAAAAATTTGTCGCTTTTTTTTGCGACTTTTTCTATTGCATTGTGTCTGAAGTCGTTTAAACTACCACCCGGCTTCGTTTTCGGTAGCAGTCTTGATATACCCTGTATATTATTTATTACTTTGTAGTGCACATTGAAGTCGGTCTTTTAATTTGTTGTGATCCTTTATAATTTCAAAAACGAAATTAATATTTTATGATTTTTAAGGAAGCTACACTGTCATTTCGTTTTTATGATAAAGAAAATACTAAAATCGAATCAACCTGCTAGAGATATATAGATAGATAGAGATATTGAGTACACTTATGCGTGGTAATCATTCGTTACCCCCTCACCTCTACACCTTCTTCACTTCCTATTTTTAATAAAATACATATACTTAACCTAATGGACGAAAAATCATTGCGTTTCTGCAAAGTTTTGTGGAGGTCTGCTCTCCAGATATGTACCTATTCATCAGATCATCACCATATTTTATGTGACCAACATAACGTATAATTCGTTCCGAAGAAAAGTTATTTAAAATCATATTTACTGTCGCAGATATTTAGTATTTATATTTGTATTTATCCCTCCCCCCCCCCCTTCCCACGCCCCTTTCTACTTTTCCCTTTCCACCCCCCCCCCCCTGTAGTAATAACCTAATGTAAAAAGAATTATTGCTGTACTGTTCAATTTTGAGGAGTTCTGCCCTTCAGGTCCAAAGATATTCATCAGATCTTCACAATATTTTTTTTGGTCTTACCTATCATATAATAACTCTTTGACAAAAAGTTATTTTTAAGTCGGTTAAGAACAGAGATATTGAGTATTAACAATTGTAGCTATTTTCCACCCCCTCACCCCCCACCCCCACCCTTTTCCCATTTTCACCCACCCTTTGTAATAATATACTTATACTTAATCTAACGCAAAAAGAATTAATGCTGGACCGTTTAATTTTGAGGAGTTCTGGTCGGCAGATCCTAAGATATTCATTAGGTCTTCACCAATTTTATATGTGACCAACACTGTATATCATGCTTTCCGACAAAAAAGAAATTTTCACAATCGGTTCACAATTGCCGGCGTAATCGCGTAACAAACATACAAAAAGAAAAAATTCAGTCGAATTGATTACCTCCTCTTTTGAAGTCGGTCAAAAAAAAACATTTACTTTACTTTCATTGTTAACATAGTTTTCATAATTTTATTGCCATTGTAATTTGCATAAAAATTATAAATATCAATGTTTTAGCTTAGTGCGGTCAAAATCAGCTTTTATACTTTTGGACTAGTTTAGAACCACATAGCAGTCAAAACAATACCTGTTCACTGCACTTAAAAGTCAATACATCTTTTAGTTTTTTATACAATGGTTATAAGAAATCGCTTTATGCAGGATGTTTTCAGCAAATGTTTATAGAAATATTTTCGAAAGGTTTTATACTGGTTATGCCTGTGGAAGATGATGATAATGATGTACACTGGTGGTAGGTCTCTTATATGCGAGAGGCCACCTGGGCGGGTACCACCGCAATGTCTATTTCTCCCGCCAAACAGCAGTTCAAATGCACTGTTGTTTTTCGAATTAAAGGACATTGTAGCCAGAGTAACTACTGGAAATATTGAAATTTTACATCTTATGTCTTCGGATGGCGAGCGCAGTGGAATGCTAAGTATTGCGTTGTAATTCAAGGTGTTTGGTTTTGCTACTTTTCATGAGCGGTCGTATCACTTACCATCAGGCAAACGGCATGCTCGTCTCGCCATTCAATGCAATAATAAAACAAAGTTTAATGTGTGTTAGACGCCAGGCGAGGGCGAGCACAAGATAATGGACTACATCAGGTGGGCGCGCTCGCAGCCCGAGTACGACCCGAACACGCGCCACTGCCTGTACGGACTCGACGCCGACCTCATCATGCTCGGCATGTGCACGCACGAACCGCACTTCGCGCTGCTCAGAGAAGAGGTACTATAATAACTACAATACATTAAATACTAATAACTAATAGCCCACTGGGGTAACATTGCACCAATAAACAAAAACTGCCTGATAGTTTTGTAAAAAAATTGCGATTTTAGGTTTCAAGGCTTTTGAGTACCGAGTCTTTTTACGGCTCAGGTAAGTTTCCGAACCGAACTGAAATTCAGCTAAGCGGTTAAAATACTCGTATATGTATGGGATGCCTAAAAATGGTGCCTAAAAAACTAAAGTCAGGATTTTTGACAAAAATCGTCTCATTTTTAATTTTTTTTTTTTTTCAATTTTTGTTTTATTTCACCTGGGGTAGTTAGTATACCCTAGTTTAAGATTTGGCCATCCACGATATATAAAAAAATATATTAACACAAATGTTAGTTAATAGTCAAAAACCTCATAAATACGTCATGCATTTTAATATCTTATGAATCATATATTTGTATATAAATCTACCTACCGGGATACGAGACTGAAACTCAGCCATACTTTTAACAACTTAAATAACATTTAAATTTTTTACAGGTAAAATTCGGCAAGACAACACAACGCGCAACAAGTCCCGAGGAGACCAATTTTTACCTCCTACATTTATCGTTATTAAGAGAATATTTAGAGCAAGAGTTCATAGCTATAAAGGACAAACTGCCCTTCCCTTATGACATAGAGAAGATTGTGGATGACTGGGTCTTAATGGGCTTCCTTGTAGGCAATGACTTCATTCCCAATTTGCCCAACATGCATATAAGTAATGACGCCTTGCCGTTGTTGTATAAGACGTATATGACGGTGTTGCCCACTTTAGATGGTACGTACGGATAAACTTGTATACTTTTTAGTAATTTGTAGTAGAATATTTATATTTGCCCAATAGCGACTATTGTATACAAGAGCGTGGAAATTTTGCATCGTATTTATATGACGTTTTATCGACTTTTAACCAAATGTTACCGACGTTTATTTTCCTTCTTTAAGCGTCAATGTATGGTTCAATTCATTCAAATCATGCATTGAAACGATTGGGCTGAGTCTTTCCCATGGGAATGAATTTTGCAAATGAATGATGACCTATTGTAGGAAGTCGCCGGATGTTCTCATAGGTATCTGTGCAAATAGAGGTGGCCTATTTTGAGCAGTGGGCTCTTATGACTGAACATAGCGATTCAAGTTATTCAAGAATTAGATGTTTTGAATCAGATGGCTAATAAATGTATTGTTGTTTCTAGCATTCAAAGACATATTTCGCATATTTTTTCTATTGTATACAAATATCGCCATATATTTTTCTGACCATGGGGATCGAACCCACAGCTCACGCGTCACAGGCTGGTAGTTATGGCCCTGCGCTGTTATGATCGGTAGTAGTCTGTCCGAATTTGTTGATCTTATTATTTTGATGCAATTTTGGTTTCTTGACGTGCTACATAAACGGTCGGCCACATGCAGACCGCGAAAATTCGAAACTTAGACCACCAAATATTTTAATGAATTGTATACCAAGTATAAATTAATACGTATGGTAGTATATGAGGTATGTAATCTTACCGTAACCTCTGTGCGTAATCTTATGACGTCACACTGTGCTGTCGCTGAGGTGTCTAGTCCGATTTGTAAGGTTTATGTTGTGAGCTGTTATTTTCAATACTCAGATCCTGTGGATCCTCACCTGTGTCACCTCCGCTATGTCTTGCGGTCCCTCGCTGGACATAAAATTATTATAGGTGCTGACGTTAATGCGTCATCTGTCCTTTGGTATGGCAAATATCGCTCCACTGATACCGAGCGACGTTGCGCTGTAGAAGATTTCATTGCAGAGATGAATCTCGAAATACACAACACCCCCGATGCACCACCTACTTACAGTAGCCCTATGGGCGAATCTTCTATTGACGTCACACTTTCTAGTGGAGACGTCCGTATTGATAGGTGGCGCGTCCTACCGGACGCGTCGTGTAGTGACCATCGCCTGATTGTGTACGAGTTCTTGCCTAGATTGACGCAGGGTCCGGTACATAATAATTTTAATTTTAAATATAAATCCCGAGGCGCAGACTGGGATTTATTTAGCTCGCTATTTGCTCGGCATGCTGGGGACTTCACTCGCAATGATCTGTCAGCTGAAACCTGTGCGGAGATTATGTCGGACACGTTTACATATTGCGCAGACGTTACCATCGGTCGAGGTTCCATCACTAACGCTCGGAGGTGTGATTGGTGGAATGATTTACTAGTCCAACTACGTCGGACTTTTCGCAGAGCGCGTAGGCGTTTTAACGGGCTTAAGAGACGTTCTGTCACAGGGGAAGCAATTACATCTGCTTTAAATAAACTGAGAGTTGCCAGATCGCATTATAAAGCGGCCGTCCAAAAATCTAAGGGTAATTTATTACGAAAAGTTGTGGCTCGGTTAGATAGTGAGGGTCCGTGGTCTCCTTTATACCATGAATTCAAAGCGAATAGGTCAATCAATTTGGCATATATTGAGAATTTAAAAATTGACAACAACTACACCACTGGTATTGAGTAGACAACGGACGCTCTGTTACAATCGTTAATTCCGGATGATAATGTTGAAAATGACACAGAATACCACAAGCAGATTAGGATGTGGGCCGGGGAACTGCCGAACTCTTCGGATTCAAATCTGTCGTCGTTTGATGAATTTAGTGAAATCGTACGATCTTTGCCCCTAAACAAGGCTTCCGGTGACGATAAAATATCGAACAAAATGATTAAAGAGGCGTGTAAATCGGCAGGCGATGCGTTACTTAAAGTTTATAACAGATGCATTGCTGAAGGGGTATTTCCGCGAGTATGGCGTACCGGTTTCATTCGGATAATACCCAAGAGTGGCGATAAACCTCCACATGATCCTAAGTCGTATAGACCTATTACACTCTTGCCGTCGCTAGGTAAACTTTTAGAACGTCTTATCGTCCCTCGATTGCTACCGGGCGGACCAAAATTTCACGAAAATCAGTTCGGTTTTACTACGGGTAAGTCAACTATCGACGCGGCAATTTCGGTTAGAAGAGCGGTAAGTACATCGGTGTGTAAATATGTACTCGGTATTTTTCTGGACATCTCCGGTGCTTTCGACAACGCTTGGTGGCCAATGCTGCTTCTTAAGTTGAAATTACGAGGTTGCTTTAAAAATATATATTCACTTATTTACTCGTATTTCTCGCATGGAACAACAAAACTTAAACTTGGACACTATGCCGTGTCGAAACCACTGACGATGGGTTGTCCACAAGGCTCGGTCTTAGGTCCTTATTTGTGGAATTTAGGCTTCGACGATTTTCTTACAATCCCCTTACCGTCGGGGTGTTCTTTGACCGGATATGCGGACGATGGCCTCTTGCTTATAGAGTCAAACAGTAGGTCGGGATTAGAAAATATGGCAGACGCGTGTTTAAAATTAATATGTGATTGGGGACATCGAAATCGCTTACAGTTTGCACCACATAAAACGTTCCAATTACTTCTAAAAGGAACTTTAAAATCACCGCCGCGAATTAAATTTAATAGTATCACTGTAAAGAAAAAAGAATCGGTTTGTTATCTCGGTTTAATTTTGGAAAGGAATTTTTCCTTTCTGGAACATATTAAGAACGTCGGGGAAAAGTCGAAAAGGAACTTTTTTGCTTTGACAAGAATATCGAAATCAACGTGGGGGCTATCTTTCAATACACTAAAAATCATCTATGGAGCAACTTACTTAGGATGTATTTGTTATGCATCTCCCGTATGGGCTGATAGGGCTACTATCGGTGCTGTGCGAAGAAAACTGCTCCAGAGCCAACGTTTGGCGTTGATATTCTTGTGCAAGGCATATAGAACTGTTAGTACCGAAGCTTTGCCTGTCCTGGCGGGTGTACTTCCAGTCGATCTGGAGGTGCAACGTCGCGCCGCCATGTATTACTCTACTAAGGAGAATATGGATCAAAGATTTTTAACTGCACGTGAACTCTTAAAAGTCGACAGATTATTTAAACCGCTTCATATGGTATATAGCGAACTATTAGATGAATGGCAAAATAGATGGGAGGTATCTTTGAAGGGACGGCATTTATACCAATATTTTCCTTGCGTGCGTGATCGTTTGACGAAGACATGGCTAGATGTCGATTATTGCGTATCACAGTTCCTCACGGGCCATGGTAACTTTAAGTCTAAACTATACTCTTTTAAGCTTGTGGAATCGCCTGCGTGCCCATGTTCAACAGCTAATTGCGAATATGAACAATCCGCGCATCATATACTTTGGGAGTGTAGTCTTTGGCAGAATGAGCGTAAAACCATGCTGGATAGTATGCAAATATCATCTGGAGTTGTATACTACACGGACCTTGTAGAGACTAGGACGAATTTCCGTGCTTTCCGGCGTTTTTGCCATACCTATTACTGGAATCAAGTGTAACAGCTCACATATTAGGTCCCATTTAAATGTAATAAGGATTTGATCCGTGGTGCTTTACAGCTGGCTTCTCCGGCTGTAAAAGTCTTTTTGCGAGGTTATTTACCTCTTTATTTCATTGCTTTGTCACCCGCTTTGCATGGAGGGAAGTGGACAATAATTTATTTCCAACTCCTCCTATTAATTTAACTTTCTGATTGATTTCGTTGCGGGTTAAAGACAAGTTAGACATTCCCGGAGACTCGCCGAGCTTCAATGCTCGGTGTCATTACATTGCGTGCCACTGTTGATCCTGGCTTACAGGAGTTGCAGTGGTGGGTGTGAGGGCGGGACAGTCTCCAGTATATGAGGTATACAGTAAGAGCTCCTTATTCACGAATTTCACATTCGCATTTTAAGTAGTCGCGGGTCACAAAAACAGGCCATTTTCATCTATTCCGTTCCAAATATTTATTTATTCGCGGATTTAATCAGTAACAGTTTTTTTCTGGACCTTGTATAAAAGTATTCCCTCAGTATCCGGACTCCACTTATAACTAATTGCCACGGCGCTATATCTTTCGTGATTAAGCATTTGAAAATATGTTGTTTCAGGTTATATAAACGAAGCCGGTGATTTGAATCTGGCAAGGTTTGAAATATTCATGCAAGAGTTGGCTAAGATAGACAAGGAGAAGTTTCAAGACACATACGCCGACCTAAAGTATTTCGAGGCTAAGACCGGCAGGCGGCCTAACGCCATGGAGCGGAAAGATGTACGTATTTAATATAGATATACGGCCTTATGCATAGAAAGTTTTATTATATGAAGAATGATAGAATGTTTTTTTTTTCGCTCCAACTGAAGTCAAAGGCAGAACAATCAATAGTAAAATATATTTTAAAACCGTCTATGAATAATGCCTACACAGCCTTGGCTACAAGTATTGAGCTGCCTGCCAATTGTAAACATGTTTTATGTGTTTTGTGTAGACTCTATTAATAGACCCTATCATTTGAGAATATTTTATTCCGTATCTTTGAAGCTTTAAAAATTTTGAACCAATCCTAATAAAATACCGAGTGAAACCTAATTTGCGGTTGGAAAACGAGAAGCTACAGGTTCTATTCCTGCTAAGGGATCTATGTGTCTCCGAACTACGAATAATGTCTTGAATCTGGATGTTGTAAAAGCATTCAATCGTGTAGTTCGCTTGTATTCCGCCGAAGATTCCAGGGAGCTGGCCATCAAATGGATTAAATGAAATATAACTCTGTGCCAATAATAAAAAAAATATAACTGATCCAATGGGCTTCAAAAGCGAAATTTTACTTAAACACGTTGTAGATAAATACAGCGTGGTACGAATGAAACCTCGAGGTAAGTGAATCAATGTTGTTTATTGAACTATATTGGTTTCGCTAAATTAATTTATTTGCCTAATTTTAGGTTTTTGCTACACCTGGTGTAACTGCTGTTGGAAGAAAAGTTTAAGCCATTTATTACACCAAATGTAAAACATAGAAAACTGTGTAATTTATTGTCTGGTCCCTGGAGATATTTTATTTATTATATTTGTGGAAAATTTATATAATACTCGTATTCATATTTATTTATTTCACGTCCATTTGACGTTATCCAAACTGTGTATTATAACGGGTGCTCAATATATATGGCCAAGGCTCTCAAATTGCGTTAACAAGACTTGATATAGGCTCCGTGGCGCATTTTGTCAGAAGAAGGTAGGAGGAAGAGGCCGCGGTTTACATCTCAGCACCGAGATTGTGTGAATGAAACAACTAAACAAATTATCCACAAAATTATGATAGTTCAATGGAATTTAAATGATAACAAAGAGATTATTATATTGGTTCGTATAACATGATATGTAGACTGGATCCCAAACGTTACACACTACATGTGATTTTCCATCCTCGTAATATTTTTATTTAGTATTATTTGGTTTTACTTTGGTTTTACATATTTTTTAAGTTTTTTATTTTTTGTTTCCATTGATTTAGAGTATTGTTTCTGATGCTGTTTTGTTTTTATTGCTTAAGTTACAATTTGTATTGTTTTTGCTTTTTAATTGTTTATAAAAATAAATTGTATTGTGTTTGTAGTGTGCTTGTGTTTATTTTCTGATACTGTATTTTTTTTCTTTAGATTAAGTTTTATTTTGGATTTTGCTCAAATATAAATTCTGATGCTGTTTTGTTTTTTATTTATTTGTTCATTAAGTTTTTTTTTTTTAATTATTCTTGGTTAAGTTTTATATTGTTTTATTTTTTAATTTAATTTCACTTTGGTACTCAATATCTAATTTTTATTAATTATAAGGGTTACAGTGATCGATATTAGGGCAGGTTCTGCTAACAATTATATTCTACTAATTTTCCCATCACACAGACAATTTTCTCGACGCGGGGATCGAAACGGCAGTCTCTCTCGCCGCTTCTCGGTCATAGCGCCACGCAGCCAGTCATCCTAACCTTCCCTAATAAGGTATTTAAATACGTGTTTCAGTACAAACCAAACAACGATGACACTTTCAACGTAAATATAGAAGACATCAAGGCGAACAAACCGGATGATGAACTACAAGCGCTCATCAACGCCACGCAAGATATGGTACGTTTATACTAGTTTTTAGAACGAAGTTTCTTATCGTGCGTTCCGAAGGGGGGTTATACGGAAAAAGTTAAGACCTAAAGTTGTAACGACACTTTAAAATATTTGACGGTCGTTTTTTTACCATTTTAGTTTGTTAACCTGTTGTCAATCATCAACCCTTCATTTGACTTTGTATCTTTGCCAATTATTACTAAAATTGAGCCTGCTGATTAAGTTTATATTACATTACATTTGTTGATAATAAGAAAAAATTATAACTTTTATCTCTATCTTCAACCACAAAAGTACACTGATGAAACGATGTTAGGGCTTATGCCTTCCCTAACGATTTCCATAGAGTTCTATAATTAGTAGATTTTCCACCTTGTAGCTGGACATCCAATAGTATCCCTTATATACGTCCATAAGTGTGTTTGTTTGTGACGCTTTTTCTTCTTAAATTCTTTATTAATCATCATGATGTTTTGCATACACGGTGTCAATGGTGCAGAAAAGGATATAGGGCACTTTTCGTCCTGTCATAAATAAGGTACACTATGGACAGAAAAATAAATATTTGATGTTTTGAAAAATTGCTTTAATCTGTCATATAACTCGACCTGCAGCTATTAATACATTACTTAATACTTCAATAAAATTGGGATCTATGGTTATTTGGGAGATCTCATCGGAACAATATCTCCCCGGGGAGCTACAAATATCCTTCCGCCAGGTAAATGTGGTCATAGTATGACGTCATCATAATATATTTCACATTGTTTTGTTGCAGTTCATGGATGATATGGACGCTGATGAGGAGTACGAAGAGACTAGTGACGGTAATTCAATATATTTATTAACATAGCTTTTCACCAGATCGCAGAATACAGATATACAGTGAAAAATAAATAAATATATTTGTATTTTTTGTTTCAGAGGAAGCCAATATAGAAATGGAATTTATTTTACACAAGAAAGACTATTATATGAATAAGTTAGACTACTCTAAAGTTACTGAGTGAGTAATAATTTGGATAATTATGTTGTGGCATGTTGCACTATTTTGAATTAATACCTAAGTAGGCGACAGGTCTAGATGGCAATCGGGGTATGAGGCGACGAAAAAAAATATATAATTAACTTTCGTTACGGTTCATTACATTCATACAGTCCCCCTATAATAGCTTTTAACATAATATACCGCCCATGTGCAAACATCGATCAGTTACAAATTGTAGATAAAATATTTTGTCATACTGCATATAATAAACTTTACTTAATTATTTTTATTTTTATGTCATTGCGTTGCAAAAAATATATCGACATAAACTACTTGGAATGTGATACTACATCACTAGAACATTTCTATGTCGACCTGTCGCCTACAGTAGTATGGCTATAGATTCTCCTTATGCTATCTAGAACAAAAATAATAAAGGAGAATGTGAGGAATATAAACATAATTTAGTTTTAGAATATATTTTTCCACACACAAAAAAGTAGGTTTCATCGAGGGACAATAATCTTCGAACCTATTCTAAGTTTCATAGTACAATGGGAATTCTCCTTTAATGATAATTACTTTTTTTTTTTCAAATCTGTCGGCCAAGGTAAAACAGGAAAATGTTTCAGGCAAAAGCATAAAAAACTGCATACTTAGTTTTAAGCAAAATCAATGTCGGGATCAATGATATTTGTTACCGATACTATGAATGGGCATTCTCGTTTGTGTTATCCAGCGAAGTGTTAGCGGACCAGGCGGAAGGCTACGTGCGCGCCATCCAGTGGAACTTGTACTACTATTACAAGGGCTGCCCGTCGTGGTGCTGGTACTACCCGCACCACTACGCGCCCTACATATCCGACATCAAGGGATTCAAGGATCTCAAGATCGAGTTCGAGCTGGGTGACCCTTTCAAGCCTTTTGAACAGGTGAGGTTTTAATCTTAGATTATATACTCGTCTAGATGACACATCACACCTCACCGCACGGCTCAAATAAAGTCTACCAAATGTGGTAGACTCGCTTCTCAAGTACGTCAGTCATTTGACAGCCTCCGTGGCGCAGGCGGTAAGACGCCGCCTGTGAATCGAGAGGCCGCGGGTTCGATCCCCGCACCGAGAGAAATGTTTGTGCGGCCCACAAATATTTCTCTCGGGTCTGGGTGTTTGTGAGACGGAAAAGTCTCTCGTAGTTCCTGATACCTACGACACAAGACTCGATCTTAATGTGGGGTCAGGACTATGTATGTGACTGTTGGGTGTTATTATTATTATTTGAACTACATATGGATATCGTGCTCCCGAAAAATAATTAATTATGCCGGTTTGTGCTGTCGAATTGTATCGCAATTGTGTGGGAAAACTGTATAATAATACCAATATCACTTTCTATCGGTAACGTTATTGTTAAACCACTATTATTTGAAGAAAACGTGAACTTTTAATTCGTTATTTTGAAGATGAGTTTCAATGGCCAGTGTTGTCAATTTATTACTAGGAAGATTTGTTGAAACCGGGAGATAAAACACAAATATCATTACATCATATTTCGATCAGAAGAACAACAAGAAGAATGGCATTATTTATTTAATGAGTAAATAATAACTTACCTACACAATATGAATGAAACCCATGACGTCATGCCGTTTATAGCAATTTTGTTAATTCTTTCTATTATTTTTTAGACTTCCTACGGATTCCGTACTAGCAAATTGCTGGAGAGACATTACACAGCGGAAACGAAAAGAAGACCATTCGTAGCCTCACATGACTTCAGTTGTGTGTTCCGAACATTTTAGTTATGATGATTTATATTTTAAATAAATACAGAAATCAGATAACAGCCCAGGCAATAAATCCAAAGAGTTAATTCTATTCGGAAACAAACACTAGGAGATGGGTTTAGATCTTTATTGTTTTTACTAAAATGCGTTATAAATATAATTAATAGTATTATTACTTTAAATAAAGAAAAAATATTTTATTTAACCTATTTTGTTTATCAAATGATGGGGAAAAGTTAAGTTAATAATCTGGAGTAGGCATCCCTAAACACACACACCTTGACAGTTGGATTACAATAATTACACGACCGGTACTCACACATATCAAAGAAAGTGAGGACAGTTTTAGCGCATCGTTGGTTGGCATTGCTCAATCTAGACGAGTATATAATCTAAGGTGTTAATATTTATAAAGTGTTTTATTGTATTAGTGCGGCATGCTGGTCTGGCATCGTGCAAGCCAATTTCTTATTTAGTCTTTAGTGCACTTTCTTTGAAATTTTTGTGCGGTATCCTGACTTCTGAGGTTTCTCCATGTTTTCCTTTATGTAATAAATGAGAAATAATTGACTATAAATACGTAGGTAAATTGGGAAAACCTTAGACACGGATCTTTAAATGTTGTCTTGTCAATTTCAACAGCTGCTAATTAAGCTACTGCAAGTACGCTAACTGAAAAAAAGATGAATGTTCATCTGTGTTCTTTCTAACATCAGACATGAACTAGTGTATGCGTCGCTAGCGACTAGTAATACTAACACACCTTTTGTTTTGTGGTCGCAATACGTGCAGTTCGTGCAAGGTGCATGAACAAACACACGGTGTGTGTGCGCCGCAGTGAACGTATTTCCTATGGGGCCGTCCATTAATTACGTGATCTTTTATTTAGCATTTATTGACCATCCAACATCACGTGTATTTTTAGTACATATAAATAAGTCTTAACATTTTTCGAATATTATCTCCAAATAGGGGTATAAAGTACAATTCCTTTTTATTCTGAAATTATGGACTATGATATAATAAAAGTAATCGTGCTATCATACGAAAAATGTATTGTGTAGCATTTTAATCAAAAGTAAGTGTCGAAAACAATACACGTGATATCTTACTAGAGTCCCCTCCCCCCTTGTGATATTTCGTGATTTTTGTCCAATTCCCCCCCTCCCCATCCTTTCAAGCCTCACGTGATTAATGGACTGCCCCTATGTAGTAAATATTTTAATGTAATACTGTGTAACGAATGCACAAACACAGCATTTGTGTGTGCCGCAGCGTATAACATGTAAGTAACATGTAACTCGAGTGTTGTGTGGTGCTGCGCAGTTGCTGGCGGTGCTGCCGGCGGCGAGCAAGCACCTGCTGCCGGCGCCCTTCCACGACCTCATGACGGACCAGGACTCGCCCATCGTGCACTACTACCCGCTGCACTTCGACACCGACCTCAACGGGAAGCGCAACGACTGGGAGGCGGTCGTGCTCATACCCTTCATCGACGAGGTACTGTTATACCTTAATGTATGACCGTGTATAGAGCCCCTAACCCGATACGCGCGACGTCATTAAAGTCAGTACGTAACGAACCACGAGTAGTTTCACTTGTACTGGACCTATTAACATTTTTAACATATATACAGGGTATATCAAGACTGCCACTAATAACTTCTTTAATTTTTAATTTAGGGCAAAAAGTTATTTGAACATATTTGTAGGCAAACCAATTTGCTACAAATTTTATTCTTACAATTTTTTTGCAAGGGCCTAGTTTCCGAGATATGCCTTTTTCCAAGATGGTGATGGAGACAAGGGTGGCGACCCCACAAACTGAAAGTTAAGCTTCTATAGACCCCCAAACATGAGCCAAAAATAAAATTGCGTCCTCTTAAAAATTCAATATTCGATCCTTAAATTGTAACATTTCAATGGACTACAAGTAGGTACAATCTGCAATTTGATTTTTAAACAACCCTTTATTTAGAGTAATATCTGGTGTTGTAATACAAACTAATGTAAGAAAATACTCAAATTCAGCATCTCATTACTCATATCTAGTTAAAAAACTTTTATAAACAAGAATATAAATATTTTCAGACAAATCTGTTGTCTGCAATGGCTCCGTGCTACCAGCGGCTCACCGAAGACGAGCTGCAACGCAACAGACATGGACCCATGCTAGTCTACACTTGGATCGACGAGAGTCAGGGTAAAGTATTGATAATTATTAAGAAAAATATATTTCTAGACTTTTCAGTAGTACTATTTTTTTATATTGATCCATAGATATAAAATCGATATTTATGACGTGTGTTCCCTATGAAGTCTAAATACTATAAGGATTCTGAACATAGGTTTCCTTATCTAGGCTTCAAATGGCAATTGAGAAGCTCTAAATATCTGAAATAATTACGAAAGACGAAAATAAAAAAAATACCTGGCCAAAAAGACCCTTTCGAAGGGATTTTGTTGAGAAAATGATCTTTTTGTGTTTCGTTCTCGAGAAATAAAATTTTAATTAATGCGAAATTATTCGGTCACTTTCATGAAGAATATATATTTTTTTATCAACTTATCTTACATCATTTAGTATAATAATGCCTTACTATAATAGAAGAACATCATGTTAATAAATTGCCATTTTTATTTTTCAATAATATTACAATTATAATACATATATTGTATCCAATAAATGAAAAACCAACGTTGTCACATATCAGGCGTGGTGCAGTCTCCCGAGTATTTCCCTCCGATCCGCGAGTGTCACGCGCACGAGCGTCGCGTGTGGCGGCAGGAGATCGACGTGCCCGCGGCGGCGCTGCGGCGAGGCGTGCTGCCCAACGCCAACAGGGACCTGCTGTTCCCCGGCTTCCCCACCATGCGACATCTCAACTACAAGGTCATCATTGTATCAGCAACTGTTGTGTTTCGGTTTGAAGAACATTGTAACCAGAGTAACTACTGGACATATTGAGACTTAGTATCCTGATGGCGAGTGCAGTGGCCAAAATACATGCCAAAATAAGGATATAATGGAATGCTAAATTCTATAACCTTTCTCAATAAGTCTTTCATGTAACCTTACCCTGCGTGTTACGAAACACTTAAACATAACCTTGTTCGCGTCTACATAATGTTATTTTTATTTTTATTTTATTACAGACAAGTTTAAAAAAATGCAAAGTGAAAGTATTCGATCAACCGTCCCGCAACGAAAACATGATAGTGGAAATCATAAGGGATAATAAAGAGGAAGATTATCCCTTGGAGAAAATAGCCCACGACTATTTAGGAAAAGTTATATGGGTTGGTTGGCCCCATCTTACTCAAGCCAAGTAAGTAGAGAACAACTATGAGTTATATGGGCTAGAAAAATGCATATTTTGTACGATGAAAGTACCACATCGGTCAGAAAAACCTAATATACTTGAATATTTTTTGAAAATGTTATATTCGAGAAAAATCTCAAGTCATTTATCATATCAATTTGTTTCTGTCATAAAATAAATAAATTAGAAATAAATATATCCAACAGACACATACAGATCCTGACCCCATACTATGATCGAGTCTTGTGTCGTGGGTATCAGGATCTAGAGAGACTTCGGTCTTACAAACACCCAGACGCGAAACAAACACCTGTGATTCACACAAATATTTTCGGTGCGGGGATCGAACCCGCGGCCTCTCGTTCCACAACCAGCGTCTAAAAAACAGCGCCACGTAGGCTATTATTAAGCATGAAATATGTACAAAAAAAATTAAATTTATATTTTCTATTGCAGAGTAATATCAGTATCCAATGAGAAAGTTCGCCTTCATCACATTGAGAATCAAAGCAACATTAGTGGTCTGCCCATTTACACCAATGAAGCCAACACTGGCAACTTGTATAAGCAATGGATCTCTGAGAGAAGCACCATCATTGATCAGTAAGTTTATTTTTATTGCAATGAGTAGTGCGACTATCATGCCGTTCCCCTGATAGTAAGCGATACGACCGCTCATGAACAGTGGCAAAACCAAACAACATCTTGAACTACAAACCAATGCTTGGTCTTTCACTACGCTCGCCATCTTGAGACATATGATGTTAAGTCTCCATATATCCAATAACATACACACCGAAACACAATAGTGCATTTACACTGCTATTTGGCGGGAGAAATAGAAATTGCGTTGATACCTAACCAGACAGCCTCTCATATAATATGAGAAATTTACAGCAGATTACAAAGAGTTTAATATTAAGAAAATTACATTTTACATTATTAAATTAGTTTTGATTGATATAAGTTGTATTAGATTCCTATATGAATATGGGACGTTGACTCATGTTCATGAAATATTTTTTAACCATTAAAGACAGTATTTTAAAAGATAATAAAATACTTTCAATGCCTGTAAGTTCACCATAAATTTATATTTAAAAAAGTATTATTCGTTACCCAATATCACATAACTGCAAAAAGCGATCGGAGCGCGCTGACGTCATGGCTCGGGCGGAATGTTAAAAGTATCAGTTAAATCGGTTCATTTTGCTAGAACGCGAGACTCGTTCCTATTGTATTGGTTCTATCGATAAAATAAAACTAATTCAAAAAAATTGTCAGCATCCCTATTATGTGTTTGGCAATTTATACAACAGGTGCCAGAACTAATACACAGTATCGTTATTTCATAAAATTCAGAAGAAAAGCCTCTGAGTGTGGAATATTCATTGTGAGGTAACAACTAATAAGCATTTTTATATTTTCAGCAACAAAAATCGTCTTGGCATCGAGTTAGGAGATGTTAATGTCATCATCCATGCTGTTAATTTAAAAGGTAAGTGCAAAAATAATAGAATTATTAATTCAAATTCTATTAATACAATAAATATTGTCGGTAATTTCTTTATTTATGCCATATATTCATGATTGAATGAGTGCCTTTCTATTAGTAATATCTTACTTATATACAATCATTTTTGCTGACAAGCTGTGTGCTAAAATAATCTTATATATAAAAATGAATCGCAAAATGTGTTGGTAACCGCATAATTCAACAACGCCTGGACCAATTTGGCTGATTTTGGTCTTGAAATATTCGTGGAAGTCCTGGGAAGGTTTTAGGGGTGAGAAAAATAGGAAAATTTCTGAGGAAGATACTAAAAACCTTTTTTTTGGGTATCGTTTAAGCGTGATGCGTCCAGCCAATATAGGATGATCTTTGTTTATTTGACGGGAGACGTAAAAGACGGTCCAGCTTCAACTACCATCCAACGTAAAATGATCTATCTTTCCATTGTCTTTCATTGACGGCTGACGAAATAGAACAAAATTCAAAAAATGTGTACATCGTGTATATAATATTATCTAGATACGGCGTCTTGCGCATAATTTTGTTAAATGTAAATTAAAACGATGTCCACATCTACCAAAATCGCCCATTGTTTTTTGAGATTATTGCAACAGTTTTAAACAAGGTATACTCTATCGAAGCGTTTTGCCGGAGTACACCAAAATATATCTAATTATAATTTTTCGTTTTCATAAACGACATTGTTTTTGAATTGATACTTTTAGATGCGCTGGGGGACATATTTAAGTTTCGCATTAATATTGTTTTTAGACTCAAGAATAAAAAGAATATTGGTACGTTGATGCCGTATCTAGACATTATAACGAAACGATATGCAGTTTTATATTTTTAAATATTTGTTCTATTACTTACGTCACCTGGTAAGGCAGTATGAAGGTTTTATTATGGTAACGTACTAGACGCGACTGCCAACAAGTTAACGATGGTCACGGGTTCAAATCCCAGGGCACACCTCTGACTTTTCGGATTAAATTCTACGTCAAATAAAATCCGCCAACCCGTACTAAGGCAGCGGGGTGGACTATATCTTCTTCTTCTATAATATAAAAATGAATCGCAAAATGTGTTGGTAAGCGCAAAACTCAACAACGCCTGGACCAATTTGGCCTGTTCTTTTTTTTAAATGTTTATTATTACTTTATTACTAACAAAAAGTAATGGCGTGCAATATTATTTGGAAAAACAGCATTTTGGTGCTGAATTAAGGGAAGGAATATTGGATGAACAATAAAAAACGCTTAAGATTTTAATATTTAAATTTCCTAAGGCAATCTTTATATGTATATGTATATGGAGAGACGGGATATAATAGAGTAGAAGGTACGGAAGAGGACTGGGATAGCTGACAGATTTGATAGGACCAAATGTAAATGCACGTTATAAGACGGGATGGATAATAAAGAGAAAGGACGGGACGGATCGGGAAGAGATTGAACAGACGGATGAGACGGGATTGAGCCGGACAGTAGGACAGCTACGTCAAGTTTAGGTATATGGTGTGGAGTGGAATCAAAAAATATATGCACCCAGGCGAAGCTGGGCCGGGCCGCTAGTGTATAATAGAAATCACATTGATGTCGCAAGTAAAAAACCACACAATATTGATATTAGTAATAACTAGATATTGCAAAAATAAAAAAGTATAAATTTTAAACCCTACAGTAGGACGTACTCGGGCTGATAGCGATACAGATAAATTGCAGGGTAGAGTCGCAATACAGAATATTGAATGTGTAATGTGTGACGCAGGATACAAGACGGTGGTGCAGGAGTCGCTGTCCATGTGCATGGCCCCGGAGTGGTGCGCGGTGCCGTGCGGCTACGCGCTGCAGGCCGTGCTGCGTGACGTCAGCGCACACGTGCGCGCCCGCCCGCACGCACTCACGCCGCGCGACGCGTACCCGCCCGGCTCCAGCGTGTTCCTGCTCACTCACGGACAGTACTACGGCTGCCTCGCCACTGTGAGACTATATACTATATACTAATATATAACGCACACGTGCGCGCCCGCACGCACTCACGCCGCGCGACGCGTACCCGCCCGGCTCCAGCGTGTTCCTGCTCACTCACGGACAGTACTACGGCTGCCTCGCCACTGTGAGACTATATACTATATACTAATATATAACGCACACGTGCGCGCCCGCACGCACTCACGCCGCGCGACGCGTACCCGCCCGGCTCCAGCGTGTTCCTGCTCACTCACGGACAGTACTACGGCTGCCTCGCCACTGTGAGACTATATACTATATACTAATATATAACGCACACGTGCGCGCCCGCACGCACTCACGCCGCGCGACGCGTACCCGCCCGGCTCCAGCGTGTTCCTGCTCACTCACGGACAGTACTACGGCTGCCTCGCCACTGTGAGACTATATACTATATACTAATATATAACGCACACGTGCGCGCCCGCACGCACTCACGCCGCGCGACGCGTACCCGCCCGGCTCCAGCGTGTTCCTGCTCACTCACGGACAGTACTACGGCTGCCTCGCCACTGTGAGACTATATACTATATACTAATATATAACGCACACGTGCGCGCCCGCACGCACTCACGCCGCGCGACGCGTACCCGCCCGGCTCCAGCGTGTTCCTGCTCACTCACGGACAGTACTACGGCTGCCTCGCCACTGTGAGACTATATACTATATACTAATATATAACGCACACGTGCGCGCCCGCACGCACTCACGCCGCGCGACGCGTACCCGCCCGGCTCCAGCGTGTTCCTGCTCACTCACGGACAGTACTACGGCTGCCTCGCCACTGTGAGACTATATACTATATACTAATATATAACGCACACGTGCGCGCCCGCACGCACTCACGCCGCGCGACGCGTACCCGCCCGGCTCCAGCGTGTTCCTGCTCACTCACGGACAGTACTACGGCTGCCTCGCCACTGTGAGACTATATACTATATACTAATATATAACGAACACGTGCGCGCCCGCACGCACTCACGCCGCGCGACGCGTACCCGCCCGGCTCCAGCGTGTTCCTGCTCACTCACGGACAGTACTACGGCTGCCTCGCCACTGTGAGACTATATACTATATACTAATATATAACGCACACGTGCGCGCCCGCCCGCACGCACTCACGCCGCGCGACGCGTACCCGCCCGGCTCCAGCGTGTTCCTGCTCACTCACGGACAGTACTACGGCTGCCTCGCCACTGTGAGACTATATACTATATACTAATATATAACGCACACGTGCGCGCCCGCACGCACTCACGCCGCGCGACGCGTACCCGCCCGGCTCCAGCGTGTTCCTGCTCACTCACGGACAGTACTACGGCTGCCTCGCCACTGTGAGACTATATACTATATACTAATATATAACGCACACGTGCGCGCCCGCCGCACGCACTCACGCCGCGCGACGCGTACCCGCCCGGCTCCAGCGTGTTCCTGCTCACTCACGGACAGTACTACGGCTGCCTCGCCACTGTGAGACTATATACTATATACTAATATATAACGCACACGTGCGCGCCCGCCCGCACGCACTCACGCCGCGCGACGCGTACCCGCCCGGCTCCAGCGTGTTCCTGCTCACTCACGGACAGTACTACGGCTGCCTCGCCACTGTGAGACTATATACTATATACTAATATATAACGCACACGTGCGCGCCCGCACGCACTCACGCCGCGCGACGCGTACCCGCCCGGCTCCAGCGTGTTCCTGCTCACTCACGGACAGTACTACGGCTGCCTCGCCACTGTGAGACTATATACTATATACTAATATATAACGCACACGTGCGCGCCCGCACGCACTCACGCCGCGCGACGCGTACCCGCCCGGCTCCAGCGTGTTCCTGCTCACTCACGGACAGTACTACGGCTGCCTCGCCACTGTGAGACTATATACTATATACTAATATATAACGCACACGTGCGCGCCCGCACGCACTCACGCCGCGCGACGCGTACCCGCCCGGCTCCAGCGTGTTCCTGCTCACTCACGGACAGTACTACGGCTGCCTCGCCACTGTGAGACTATATACTATATACTAATATATAACGAACACGTGCGCGCCCGCACGCACTCACGCCGCGCGACGCGTACCCGCCCGGCTCCAGCGTGTTCCTGCTCACTCACGGACAGTACTACGGCTGCCTCGCCACTGTGAGACTATATACTATATACTAATATATAACGCACACGTGCGCGCCCGCACGCACTCACGCCGCGCGACGCGTACCCGCCCGGCTCCAGCGTGTTCCTGCTCACTCACGGACAGTACTACGGCTGCCTCGCCACTGTGAGACTATATACTATATACTAATATATAACGAACACGTGCGCGCCCGCACGCACTCACGCCGCGCGACGCGTACCCGCCCGGCTCCAGCGTGTTCCTGCTCACTCACGGACAGTACTACGGCTGCCTCGCCACTGTGAGACTATATACTATATACTAATATATAACGCACACGTGCGCGCCCGCACGCACTCACGCCGCGCGACGCGTACCCGCCCGGCTCCAGCGTGTTCCTGCTCACTCACGGACAGTACTACGGCTGCCTCGCCACTGTGAGACTATATACTATATACTAATATATAACGCACACGTGCGCGCCCGCCCGCACGCACTCACGCCGCGCGACGCGTACCCGCCCGGCTCCAGCGTGTTCCTGCTCACTCACGGACAGTACTACGGCTGCCTCGCCACTGTGAGACTATATACTATATACTAATATATAACGCACACGTGCGCGCCCGCACGCACTCACGCCGCGCGACGCGTACCCGCCCGGCTCCAGCGTGTTCCTGCTCACTCACGGACAGTACTACGGCTGCCTCGCCACTGTGAGACTATATACTATATACTAATATATAACGCACACGTGCGCGCCCGCCCGCACGCACTCACGCCGCGCGACGCGTACCCGCCCGGCTCCAGCGTGTTCCTGCTCACTCACGGACAGTACTACGGCTGCCTCGCCACTGTGAGACTATATACTATATACTAATATATAACGCACACGTGCGCGCCCGCACGCACTCACGCCGCGCGACGCGTACCCGCCCGGCTCCAGCGTGTTCCTGCTCACTCACGGACAGTACTACGGCTGCCTCGCCACTGTGAGACTATATACTATATACTAATATATAACGCACACGTGCGCGCCCGCACGCACTCACGCCGCGCGACGCGTACCCGCCCGGCTCCAGCGTGTTCCTGCTCACTCACGGACAGTACTACGGCTGCCTCGCCACTGTGAGACTATATACTATATACTAATATATAACGCACACGTGCGCGCCCGCACGCACTCACGCCGCGCGACGCGTACCCGCCCGGCTCCAGCGTGTTCCTGCTCACTCACGGACAGTACTACGGCTGCCTCGCCACTGTGAGACTATATACTATATACTAATATATAACGAACACGTGCGCGCCCGCACGCACTCACGCCGCGCGACGCGTACCCGCCCGGCTCCAGCGTGTTCCTGCTCACTCACGGACAGTACTACGGCTGCCTCGCCACTGTGAGACTATATACTATATACTAATATATAACGCACACGTGCGCGCCCGCACGCACTCACGCCGCGCGACGCGTACCCGCCCGGCTCCAGCGTGTTCCTGCTCACTCACGGACAGTACTACGGCTGCCTCGCCACTGTGAGACTATATACTATATACTAATATATAACGAACACGTGCGCGCCCGCACGCACTCACGCCGCGCGACGCGTACCCGCCCGGCTCCAGCGTGTTCCTGCTCACTCACGGACAGTACTACGGCTGCCTCGCCACTGTGAGACTATATACTATATACTAATATATAACGCACACGTGCGCGCCCGCACGCACTCACGCCGCGCGACGCGTACCCGCCCGGCTCCAGCGTGTTCCTGCTCACTCACGGACAGTACTACGGCTGCCTCGCCACTGTGAGACTATATACTATATACTAATATATAACGCACACGTGCGCGCCCGCACGGACTCACGCCGCGCGACGCGTACCCGCCCGGCTCCGATGGCCCAGTGGTGGCATGCGCGTGAGCTGCGCGCGGTACTGGACAGTACTTGGGCATTGCAACATTACTTTATTTTTCTAAAATAAATGTAGCCTAAGTTACTCCTTGTTATATCAGCTACTTGACAAAAAAAGTACCGTCAAAATCGGTCCAGCCATTTCAGAGATTAGCCGGAACAAACAGACAGACAGACAGACAAAAAAATTCTAAGGTCATTTTCGTTATAGGTATCGTGTATATAACGATATGTAGTTGGACATATTTTTTTTTCACTTTACAAACAGACACTTCAATTTTATTTATATGTATAGATAACCTATCTCACTCCGATACGATGTACATTTCTATCAGTGAATTATAGCGAATCAGTGAAAAATGGCATTCGATCTTGAAAAGGAGTAAGTATAACTTCTTATGCTGCATTTACACGCTTGGCCAACCTCAGCCAGCCTCGACCAACGGCAGCGTGTAAACGGAGTATTTGGCATTATGTTTTTCATAGTTAATAGCTTGGAATTGGTAGATGTTGGCCCAGCCTCAGCCAACATGTAAATCTACCATTACGTGTGAACATTATTTATTTCATTGTTCTATATTAATGTAGCTTGATATATTCTCATTAGTTTATACAAAATAAATTTCTGAACGCATGCATAAACAATTACAATCAAATAAAATGTCAATCCATTTTCACTGTCAATATTTTACATCTTTAAAATCTAAAATACGCCATTAATCGAATATTGTGTTGTCGATCCGAAACCTTTATTTAAATACGTTCTTTAACTTGAGGGAAGAGTTTACCATATCGACAGGGTGAAAATTAAATGTTTGACAGTTACAAACCCATGAACATTTTGTATGGGAAAATCACGCACACTGTTTTGATAGATATGATTGAATTTGAACTTTGTTTAGCGGTAATAAAGTGCAAATTGACTCTTTGACGTTAGGAACATAACTACATTGTTTAAGCAACAGTGAGTGCTTGTAATTTAATATGAACTTTACACAATAGCAATAAAGCTCAAATTGACTTTACGTTTTAGTTAGAAAACGTTTGTATGGGAAAAAGAAAAGGGCTGTTTTTAGGGTTTTTCTGGCAATTATTCGATTTTTTCTCGCCGTAAGAACCATCCTTGGACTTCCACAAACATTTTAAAAAAAGAATTATCGAAATCGGTTCAGCCGTTCACACGTGATGCCGTGACAACGCGAAACGGGTTTCATTTTTATATACAGGATGAAATCGAATTCAGTCGACAAACTTAAATGAATAACCCAACTTGTAACCAAGAATATTTAGGGCACATCATTAGATTAATTGAGTTATGTTTTTGATATTACACAAAATCTTTATAATAATCAAAAGTATCAAATCAATTATTCCATGCGTGTTAGTTTTGTTAATGAATGAATGGCGAATAGGAAGACGCGCGGGGGGTGTGTGCTAACCGCGTCGCGCGCGCATCGTGAATAAGTAAAATTGCAAAACCAACTTCCCCTTCATACTTTTACCGGCTTAGGACGGTCAAACATGCGATAAATAAAACATAATTAAACATTTAGTTACTTGAGTATTAAGAGGTATCTATCGCATCTTTGGCGTATTTAAAAAGTTGGAATCACGATATTTACAATGATTGACATTTTAATTAAATAATAAAAACCCTTAATTAACTCACATGTAAATGTTCTTAACTAGCTCCCTTATCTATGTAATAAATGCTCGAAATGTCCACCGCCGTTCTCCAGCACAACAAAGCACGACGCCGCAAATTGTCTTTAATTTTACGCAGCACAGTCGTTTGCGATTTAACTACCTCAAATGCACTTAAAATTTTGTCTTTTAATTGTTGCACTGTTTCGGACTCTCGCTCGTAAACAATTCTTTTTATTTCTCCCCACAAATAAAAGTCTAGTGGGGTAAGATCAGGTGACCTTGCCGGCCATGGTGCGGGTCCTCCGCGACCGATCCAGCGATCTTCGAACTCCCGATCTAGGTACCTACGCACTTCACTGTAGTAGTGAGCCGGGGCCCCATCCTGTTGGAAGTACATGCCGGCTAAACTTTGACACTGGCACGTCTTCCAACAATTCGGTCACTACAGACGAAAGAATGTCCAGGTACCGTCTCCCAGTTAATCTGCCCTCAATAAAATAGGGCCCAATGACACAATCATTAATAATACCAGCCCACACATTCACACTAAATCGCACTTGAAACGAGTCTCTGCGCGTAACATGCGGGTTACGACCTCTGACGCTCCACCAATGTTCGTTGTGGATATTAAATAATCCGATCCGCGTAAATGTAGCCTCATCAGTCCACAGAATATTACAATTTAAGTTTTGTAATAACCAATTACAAAACTGCATTCTTGGTTGATAGTCAGCAAGGACGATATCGTGTACCCGTTGGAAATGGTATGGATACATACCGGACACATTTAATCATTTCCAGACGTAATATTGGCTCACATTAAAACGCCTAGCTGCTGGTCTCGTGCTCGCTTGTGGATTTTCATTAAAAAATCTCTTAATCATTTGATACATTCGTCTCGGGTGTGCTGGTGCCCTCCCCCTGGCTTGGGCATGCGTTGGAACATGAAAGCTTCCGAAGTCCAGTAGGTTTTGTGTTGCTCTCAATATTCTTTTTAATGACGGCGGATTTCTTTGGGGATATCTTTGCTGCCATCTTCGTTGAGTTTCACGCAGATTATGAGTTTGACTGTACCAAACAACCATGTATAGGTACTGTTAGTTGGTAAATGGGACTAGGCTATTTTCCCTCGTTCTAGGCATCTTAACTACACATACACACACACACACACAAACACACTCACATAAGATAATCCTACAATCAATTGTAATAGATGACGCGTGCGCGACCGTAACCTATCTCGGAGATAGTTTTCGGACGACTGGTGATTTTTGTTTGTTTTGAGGGCGCTTGCGCCGCGTGCAACTGCAGCCTTGAGCCTATGTGTAGGTACTTAGGCGGCGTGGCGGCGGGATCAAACGGTTTGGCAACGTCGCCGTGTCGAGTCGGTGCGTTTGTAGTTTGTACTCGCTCTTTACGGGCAAAATAGATAAAAAAGAATCAATGACCGTTCGACGCGTTGCCAAACTTTTTACGATCTACGACTGTAAATGCCGCTCCTGATGCGCGATCGATGTGACTTGATACTTTGAATATTTTATTTATTTGTAAACTTTTTAGTTAGATATTTTGAGTTTACCTAAAGCAATAATTTCGTTTGCATCGTTATAGGCGAAAAAATTGTTTTTTTTTTAAATTACAATTTAAATTTGTTTTATTTCGATCTATAGTAAAAGCATTACCGATACTGAATTACCCATATCAATTTGTCGACTGTTTTCAATTTCATCCGGTATATAGATTATAGATTACTGTGGCTGAGTGAAGCGAAGTCGCCCAGAACGAAGAATCAGTATACTCTTTTTCGCCAAAGCAGTGAATAATTGCGAAAGCCTTATGTAATCCATCAATGAATCCATTACAATGTAAGCAAATCGGATAGACCAGTCTACGCAAGCAGCACCCGTTCACGAGTATGACGCATGTGCCAACCATCGGCCTCCTCAACCAGTCCGCCTTGTATACATTTGTATATGAAGCTTAATACAATAAAAAAAAACGGACTTAACGTATTACGAATGTCTTGCAACTGTAATATTCTATGCTTTATGCTTATTTTATTACTTTTGATAAAATTACTGGAGCATGCTACTTGTGAAATAGGTTACATTACCATTTTTGACCGACTTCAAAAGAGGAGGTAATCAATTCGACTGATTTTTTTTTTGTGTGTTTGTTACGCGATTACGCCCGCAATTGTGAACCGATTTTGAAAATTTCTTTTTGTTGAAAAGCATGATATACAGGGTTGGTCCCATATAAAATTGGTGAAGACCTGATGAATATCTTGAGATCTGCCGACCAGAACTCCTCAAAATTAAACGGTCCAGCATTAATTCTTTTTGCGTTAGATTAAGTATAAGTATATTATTACAAAGGGTGGGTAAAAATGGGAAAAGGGTGGGGTGGGGGGTGAGGGGGGTAGAAAATAGGTACAATTGTTAATACTCAATATCTCCGGCAGTTCTTAACCGACTTAAAAATAACTTTTTTGTCAAAGAGTATTATATGATAGGTTAGACCAAAAAAAATATTGTGAAGACCTGATGAATATCTTTGGACCTGAAGGGCAGAACTCCTCAAAATTGAACAGTACAGCAATAATTCTTTTTACATTAGGTTCAGTATACGTTTATTACTACTACAAGGGGGGAGGGGATGGAAAGGGGCGTGGGAAGGGGGGGGGCGAATATATACAAAGATAAATACTAAATATCTGCGACAATAAATAAATGATTTTAAATAACTTTTCTTCGGAACGAATTATACAATCGAAACGAATTATATAATTAACATAATGTTGGTCACATAAAATATGGTGATGATCTGATGAATAGGTACATATCTGGAGAGCAGACCTCCACAAAACTTTGCAGAAACGCAATGATTTTTCGTCCATTAGGTTAAGTATATGTGTTTTATAACGGGTAACGAATGATTACCACGCATAAGTGTACTCAATATCTCTAGCAGGTTGAGCCGATTTTAGTATTTTCTTTATCATAAAAACGAAATGACAGTGTAGCTTCCTTAAAAATCATAAAATATTAATTTTCGTTTTTGAAATCATAAAGGATCACAGTGGTTCATTTTTTGTATACATTGATTCCAGTTTTTCATTATATGATTACCTTTGGCATTATTGCAATGCTTATGAAAACTAAAAAGTAATAAATAAAATAATTTAATTAAAAATTAAAAGACCGACTTCAATGTGCACTACAAAGTAATAAATAATATATATTTCATTGTGCTAGCACACATTGATTAATTTTCATATTGACTAGACTAGCCAACAAATCTTAAATACGTAATATTTTGAAGGCGGGTCGCCAAATGACGAACACGACGTCCTACACTTAAATTTAATTTGTGTAAAACATCCTAGCGAAAAATACGCAATTTTACACGCAATATTAATTTACCTTAATCTATATAAACTCACGCCATTTTCCCAGAAGGGGTATGCAGAGATTCTCCTGGTATCAACCAGGACACCCACGTTACGCCTTGCGTGTTTTGTCCCTCGGTGTGATTGGGGGCGAGAGTCTATAGTCATATCTGGTGCAAATTCCAGTCCCTGTCCTGATAACTACATAATAGAAAAATCGCCCGTCCTAATATATCAGCTCTTAATTAACATTGTTGAGCATCGGACTTATCTACAATCGAGCGAAACATACAAACTTAACAACCCTTCCCTTTCTTATACATTCCTCACTATGATTCCTATCACTGTTAAAGTAATTGTATACACATATAAATAAGCAAGTGACTCCAATAAGTCAATGGTGTACCCTGGAGTTGAAACCCTTGACCACTATATCTTTGATCATATGCAATAAATTAAAATTCGACCACACATATGACACATATTAATTCTATTAAAATTTCAACAAATGTACACGTAGTATCAATATGTTAAATTAATTTGTTACTAGTTTACATATGGACCTAACTGAGCGCCAACGATACATCTACAAGTAGGTAATATTCAACTGTGTTACATTACTTAAATTTGTTCTCGTTTGGCACTTGGCGACCCGCCTTCAAAATATTACGTATTTAAGATTTGTTGGCTAGTCTAGTCAATATGAAAATTAATCAATGTGTGCTAGCACAATGAAATATATATTATTTATTACTTTGTAGTGCACATTGAAGTCGGTCTTTTAATTTTTAATTAAATTATTTTATCTTACAAACTGGTCGTTAAAGCTCGTAAAGTCTGGAAGAATGGTTTTTTTGCCCAGCAAAAGTACACTAGTGGTTAATAATTACAGATTAGGGCTGCACAATTTAACCGGCCAAGCTGGGTAAAAAAGTTAGCTAAATTAACTAGCTAGCTAACCGATAGGCTTAGCTAATTTAACCGGTTAACTTAATTAGCTCAGCTAATTAGCCAACGGCTAACCGGCTAATTCTTTTTTTCAGCTATTCGCTGATTACTCACTGACAGGTTCAAAAATAATAATAATGTTTTTTTTATGACATAACATAAATAACGAAATAATGAAAGTAGTTTATTTAATTAATTAACACTTAACAATATTTTATTTATGAAAATGGCTCTTAAATTAATTATTAAATTTGTGTTCCGTAATATTTCAATTTGATATAGAAAAATCAATAAATTAGCATTTTCGGGTAGTAAACAGTTGCATAGAAAAATATCACAGCGCACAAAAAACGGCCAAAAAACTAACCACCTTACAAATTTACGTCGCCATTAAAAAAAATTCAAAAAACGCACGCAATTTAAATTTTGTATCAAAAATATTGTATGCTAATAATTTTCTGTAGTATTTATTAAAGACTACTCTATCATTTTTAATCATATTATTTCCCAAAAACTATTATTTATACTTACATAATTATTTTTAATAAACATAATTATTTAAATTATTAAATAAGTAAATTTCGCGACTATCGATTCTTAAAACAAAAAAAAAGAGTTTTAATATTATTTTTTGAACTTTTCTGTAGAAAAGGAATCAGTGAATAGCTGAAAAAAAATTTGCCGGCTAGCCGTTGGCTAATTAGCTGAGCTAATTAAGTTAACCCGTTAAATTAGCTAAGCCTATAGGTTAGCTAACTAATAAACTTAGCTAACTTTTTTAGCCGGCTTGGCCGGTTAAATTGTACAGCCCTATTACAGATACATAATTCTCATTTAAGGTATTAATATTTGTTTCTTCTGGTGGTAGAATCCTCATATGTAAGTTAGGTTAGGGTATATTTCTGCCGCCAAACAACAGTGTAAATGCACTGTTGTGCTTTTGTTTGAAGGATATTGTTTATGTCCCGATGTCGAGCGCAGAGGAATGCCAAGAATTGCTTTGTAATGCGTGGTGTTGTTTGGTTTTGATACTGTCCATGAGCGGTCATATCGCTTAGCATCCGACGAAAAGCAAAGTCGTCACGCCATTAAGAAAACAGATTTTCATCATCTTATGATCAATTATTTGACCTTGTTACCAATACCAAAGTTATTGTCCTGCCTTCAAAATTACCCTATCTAATTTTCTCTATGTCCTATAAACATTATATCATTACAATTCTCTTGTATTGTTACAGGTAGTAAATTCGGAAGCTATACGTAGTGGTCGCATCAAAGTGCAAGTATTGGAGAGGCCGGAACCGACGCTCTCAGTTAAAGCCACCACTAGCTCATACAAAAGTGCCAACCATGCAGCCGCCTCTTGTGGTAAGTGTATATTATCTTTTTCTAGCGTCTTAATTAATAATCGTAACGTTATGTACGATTGAGAGCGGGCCCACACCACTCAATCGAACTTTCGGCTTTAGAGGAGGCCCGTGCCCTCCAGTAAGACTTATATGGGCTAATACAGTACGTTATGTTCCTTTTTGTCTATAGTGTATTACAATTAATAGAATGATTGATGACAATCAAGGTGAACATTTTGGTCCTTCGAGCAAAATGTGTTTTTCAATATTATGGTAAAAAATAAATTTAAATTCTTTGGCTGCGATGGTTTTACTGTAGTTTTCGATTATTTTTTAATATAATACTTGCATAATTTTCATTTTGTGTTTTGATATGGTATTAGGTTAACCAATTATTTACTTTATAAATTACTTTATTACCAAACTAAATAATTATTAACAAGATTCGCGCGCTGATGCAAAAATTGCAAAGGTCGGAAGGTTAAAAATAATCTAATACCAATACCAAATATGTGGTCGTTAGTTTTTAAATACAAGTGAAAAGTTGATATTGTAACTAAAGCTATTCATCTTGTATGTCTTGAAATGTCATATTTTTAGACAATGTTAAAATTTTAAATGTTTCATATTTTTAGACAATACCAAAAAATTAAGTGCTTCTGAAAAGTTACATTTTTGCATAAGTGACAGTGTCGCACCGGGCCCGGGGTGCGTTATAATGTATTGCAATTTGTTATTGTTCTTGTTCTGTTTATAGGCATATCTCCGCAATTGCTATCTCGGATCACGGGAACTGTGCTCGTTGTGGACGGAGAAAGGAATGAAATACCCACAGAGATGCAGAACAAAGTCAATGTCGGGCTCAATCTGAAGTTCAACAAGAAAGTAATTATTCAGTTTTAATTATAAAGTTGGTTATTTTATAACGTTTACTTATATTTACGCGAATGTTACACCTTGAGACAATGCTGCTGTGTTTAAAGAATTTACCGCCGAATTGGTTTCATTCGATTTTTTATTACATATTAGATTATGGTTAGATTTGAGGCATGGCTTAAAACAGTAGAGGCCGCCGCTTAATGCTAGAAATTAAAGAAGCGCCACATATCTAGTTATGTTTTATCTCTTGCTGTAGGTTAGTAGAGAGTAGAGATTAGAGAGCAATGAAACAGGAAAACTACGTATAGGACCTTTATTCTTTATAGTACAAACTATACAGCGATTCTGTATAATGATGTGGTCGCGGCTTCAATTCCCAAAGCACACCTCTGGTTTTCAGAATCATGTGTATCGATAGTCCATCACCTCGCTGTATAACGAGGAAGACAAACATCATGAGGAAACCTGCATATGCGATTTATAAGAATTTTTTATGGTGTGTAAAGCGGAAACGCGCACTAGACGAGCTTGTTGAACTATATGGCCTAACTCCTCTCAATTGTTCTGCCGACTGCAGAGAAGGCTCATGCCCTGCAGTACAACGTACATATTTGGGCTGAGATAGGAGTTGTTGCGTCCGGGTCACCATTTGAAGTGTGCATCAAAGCGATATTCATTTGAAGTGTATACATTTACTATAATACATCATAAAAATAATATAACCTCAAAAACCAACATATGGGCACCTTGATAAAAATTCAAATGTCAATGACTTGTGTGTAATTTCTATAATGATGCTCACCTTCGATCAAATATACACTAGATTAAAAGTAACGGCCTAAAAAACGGCAAGAAAAATAAGAGCACGAAGGAGCGTGTGTTCTTATTTGATTTTAGTATGGTCCAAACCATAATAAATCTTAATTTAAAAGAATAAGGTATATTGTTGAAATTTATTATAATTTAAATAATCATACTAATCATCACATAATAATCAATAATCTCAATCGGACTCTCGATTGTAGAGGAGGCCCGTGCCTTGCAGTGGGACGTATATAGGCTGATACAGATACAGATGATATAATATTGCCTCTTAAAGCGGTATTTGTGTGTAACAGAACCAAGAGGTGGCTGGCTACACGCGTCGCTGCTCTGTGTCTAACGCGTGGCTGTACTCTGCGCGCTGCATCGAGCTGGTGAAGTGTTACGCGCAACGCTTCCCGGAACTGTTCGACAGCCTCGCCTACACCGCCAGCAACGACGTGTTCTTCGAGGGAGATCTGTGGCCGGGACAAGTCGGGTCAGTTGCTTGTTGCGTGTATACAGGGTGTATCAACAAAGTCCCTGTTGACTATATACAGAATGTATCAACACGGCTACCGAAAATAAAGGGTTTTAGTGACTACAATACAATGCAACTGAAAGTTTTGCAAAGAAATGCGTAATTTTTTGTGATGTTTTTATATCAATTTTTTCTGAATGATAGTTTTTACTGAAATAATAATTAAAACCTTTGCTTACCATAGCGTCTTTAAAAATAAAGTAACTATGTATTTACCACTCAAATACGCAGATACGAAAAAAAGACAAGAAAAAAATTCTTCGATTTTTTTGCTAAAGTTTTAGTGGTACTATCTACCACCCAGCTTCATTTTTGGAAGCAGTCTTGATATATTTAACTTGATTTTCCTGTCTTTAACCTCCTTAGAAGTGAAAAGGTAATACCGGGTATCTCAAGACTGCTACCGAAAACGAAGCCGGGTGGTAGTTTTAGTGACTACAAACACAATGCAACTAAAAAATTCGCATAGAAACGCGACAATTATTTTTTATGGTTTTTTAAATGTCGTCATTTGTGGGTGGTAAATCCATAGTTTTTGCTAAAATAATAATGTAAACACTTTTATACCTTAGATTATTTTTAAATAAAAGGGTATACACTATTATTTTAGGAAAGAATGTATTTACCACCCAAATATGGTGATAGGAAAAAAATAAAAAATAAATTGTTGCTTTTTTTTTAAATTTTTTTGTTGCATTGTGTCTGAAGTCGCTTATACTACCACCCGGCTTCGTTTTCGGTAGCAGTTTTGATATACCCTGTATAATTTTAATTTATAGGTTCCTCAAATTCTACCTGATATCGTTCAGTTCTCGTCAAACTTTCCTCAGTGCCTAAAGACGAAAGTCTTTAATTGTTGTGTGTTATCAGTGATGACTTACGGTACGTGGCCGCTCACTGTGGGCTTCATGAGAAGGCTTAAAGTCACTCAACGAGCCATGGAGAGGGATAGCCCTCTCCATGGCTCGTTCTCTCTCTCGCTCTCTTCTACGAGATCGAATCAGCAATGAGGAGGTCCGTAGGAAAACAAAGGCTACCGACATAGCCCACAGTATTAGCAAGTTGAAATGACAGTGGGCCGGGCACATAGCTCGTGGAGGCCACGTACATGCAAACGAAATGTCGGACGCTCGCCAACAAGGTGGACGGATGACCTGGCTAAGTTTGCAGGAAGTCACTGGATGCACAGGCCGCTTCCAACAGTTCGATGTAGAGATCCTTGGGAGAGGCCTATGTTCAGCAGTGGACTTCCTGCGACTGAGATGATGATGATACAATTATCAATATTTATCGCCTTTACACTGTTTCCGTCATCCACATTTATATCTGTTGTTATTCATCCCTGGTTCGCGTTATGTATAGTTGGAGACGACATATGCTAAGAGTATGAATATATTATAATATATGCCCTTTAGGCAAAAGAAGCACCACGAGGTGTCCGCGTGGCTGAAGAGTCAGGCGCACAGCGGCGCGGCGCGGCGCGAGTGCGGCTCGCAGGCGCTGGAGCCGGACGAGCTGCGCGCCGCCGCCGACCAGCTGCGCGCGCAGCTACTGCGCCTGCAGCACGTCAACAAGGTCACGCTGCAGGTCAAGTGGAACCTGCTGTATAAGGTTAGTGTGTTTGATTTTATCGTATGAGGATATTCATAATAGGGGCCGTCTATTAATCACGTGAGGCTCGAAAGGGGGGAGCGAAAAGCAAAAAAATCACGATGGGGGAGGGGGGGTTTAGTAAGATATCACGTGTGTTTTTTTTTTCGACACAATTTTGATTAAATTGCTACATGATATATTTTTGGTATGATTACACGATTCTTTTAGTAGTACTTGTAGTTGGATTGTGTTTGTAGACACTAAAACTACCACCAGGCTTCGTTTTCGGTAGCACTATTGATATACCCTGTATATTTAGATTTAATTGTATATCCAGCCGGAATTGAACGAGGGCTGCATAACCCCCGACCCGAAGGCGGACTACAAGCTGTACGACCGCGTGGTGTGCGTGTCGTGCGCGTGCGCAGTGCCGCTGGGCGCGCGCGGCACGCTGGCCGGCGTGGCGCCCGCGCACCAAACCAACACCGTGCGCCTCTCGGACAAACTCAACGCCGCGCCCACGTACCTGGTCATGTTCGACCAACCGTTCCCCGGCGGACTCATTGAGGAGGGATTCGACGAACCACGGTTCTACAAGTATGTATATTCTATATTCAAATGAAAACTGAAAATGAAAAAAAAATTACCAACCCGCATTAGGCCAGCGTGGTGGACTATATGGCCTAACCACTCTCACGTATTGTCGATTGTAGAGGGGGCCCATGCCCTACAGTGCGTATATGGGCTGATAAAGAAAGAAGAAGAAGAAATGAAAATTATATATTGAACCCGTTTAGATGTTCTACCTAATATTTCGCTATTTTTATCAACAATGGAGGATATTTTAAATAAAATTAAAAGTAATAAAAAGTTCTAGTCTGTGGGGACTTTAATATTAATTTACTAGTTGATTCGGTTGATAAGTGTAGGTTTGTGTCTTTATTCGGCTCATTTAATTTTACATGTTTGTTCTCGGAGCCTACTAGAATTACGTCTGAAACTTCGAGTTGTATTGACAATATCATAACAAACTTCGAAGTACTTGAAAAAGGTATAAAGATAGGGGTTAGATCTGACCATAAATGCCAATTAGTGAAATTAGAACATGCTGTAGACAAAACCAGTAGATTAATAACTTTTAGGCCGTTATCTAAGAAAATCCTCGGTCAATTTAACAGTAATGTACAATCAAAAATAGATACTTTTACACTTGATGGCAGTCCAAACGACATGTACTCATCATTATTTAAAATTATACGTAAAGAGTTTGACCAAGTATGTAAAATTAAAACTATTAAAATTAACTCTAAAATAAAATTTAGTGCTTGGGCCACTAAAGGCATTAGACGTAGTAGGGAAATTTTGTATGAGTTATATGACAAAAGGTCCTATACACCTGATGTCAACTTTAAAAAATATGTCGGATTATATTCAAAATTATTTAAAAAAGTATGTATGCAGGCTAAATCAAATTATATAAGTGAAAAGCTTAGATTGTCAGATAATAAAATAAAAACTACCTGGCAAATTATTAATACTGAAACTGGGAAAAATAAAAAAAATGACAACAAAATTGCTCTCCGCATAAATGACGACCTTATTTCAGATAAATCTACTATTGCCAATTATCTTGATAATTTTTTCACTAACATACCATTAGACTTAACTAAACATTTAGATTCATCAGTAGATTTAGCGGAATCTTTTTTAAAGGAAAATGTTCCTGGAAATATGTCTAAGTTTAACTTTCAAAAGGTAACCAGTTGTCAAATAATAAAGGCTTTCAAGCAAATTAAAATAAAAACTACAGAAGATATATGGGGACTGTCTGTTAAAGCTATAGAAGCTATTATTGTTAACATTGCACCGTTATTAGCTACTATTTTTAATTCCTGCCTAAGTGACGGTATCTTTCCCGACTTAATGAAAATTAGTAAAGTCGTACCCATTTTTAAGTCAGGATGTTCGAACAATCCGTCGAATTATAGACCCATTTCTGTACTACCGGCTCTTAGCAAAATCTTCGAAAAGCTTTTACTTAATCAAATGCTAGCACATTTTGATGAAAATAAGTTAATACATAGGAATCAATTTGGTTTCACAAAGGGTCGCTCAACTCAAGATGCCGGGACATCACTAATCACGTCGGTTTTAGAAGCCTGGGAGGCATCTCAAGATGCTCTAGGAGTTTTTTGTGATCTCTCCAAGGCTTTCGACTGTGTTGACCACCAAACACTTATTATGAAGCTAAGGTACTACGGAATCAGTGATACGTCACTTGATCTCGTAATGTCTTACTTGTCGGGTCGTGAACAAAAGGTTTCTTTGGACGGGCTCACTTCGGTAGGATCAAAAGTTAAAATTGGGGTTCCGCAGGGCTCCATTCTGGGCCCCTTTTTATTCTTAGTCTACATAAATGATCTTCCTTGCATGGTTCAGAAGTGGTCAGACATAGTTTTATTCGCTGACGACACCTCTATAATATTTAAAGTTAATCGGAAAGACGATAATCTAGATACACCTAACAATATTCTTAATTTAATTTCGGATTGGTTTTCTGCTAATAATCTACTATTAAATGCTAGTAAGACTAAATGCGTCCGTTTTGCTTTACCGAACGTGGCAAGCGTAAACACGCGTATCGAATTAAATTCAGAAATTCTAAATTTAGCTAATTCCACAATTTTTTTAGGGATCACTCTAGATAAAAAATTACAATGGGGTCCACAAATTGAGAGATTATCAGCTAAACTTAGCAGCGCAGCGTTCGCGGTCCGAAAAATAAGACAACTAACTGACGTTGCAACGGCTAGATTGGTATATTTTGCTTATTTTCATAGTATAATGTCATACGGCATTATTTTATGGGGATCAGCGGCTGATATCGAATCGATATTCATCTTACAAAAAAGAGCAGTCCGTGCTATTTATAATCTAGGAAGCCGCGATTCTTTGCGATCTGTTTTTAAAGAAAGCAATATACTAACCGTGTCATCTGAATACATCTTTCAGAATATAATGCACGTTCGTAAAAATATTAATAAGTTTTATAAGGTCAGTGACACCCACACCATTAATACGCGGAATAAAAATAAACTAGCAATACCCTCGTTTAGACTAGAAAAGTCAAAAAATCTTTCTTGGGTAGTTGTATTAAATTTTATAATAAACTTCCCAATAGGATAACGCAGCTACCGGACAAACTATTTAGGGTCCATATTAAAAACAAACTTATGACTAGGGGTTATTATAATATTAAGGAATATATTGAGGATAAAAAAGCCTGGGATTAGGTGTTCTCTTGCACATTGCGACCTCCTGGGGCCCTGAACTATTCGCTTATTACACCACCTAATTTAAATAAATAAAAATATCTAAAATTGTGAACTCAAAAATTAAGCTATATACAATCAAATAAATCAATTAAATTATATGACGACCGATCGAAAAAATCATATAAAAATAATAATTAATATGGCAAATCCTTGTAAGACAAGTCACAAATACTTATTTTAGTAAATTGACCAAAACCAAGCCCACTGAGTTTGACTCGCTGGATCTACTCAGAAATGGGTCGCGCCGCGTAGTATCCAGTGGTAAAGTAAAGCCCGCTGAGTTTGTTCGCCGGGTCTTCTCAGTCAGGGCCGCGTTGGATCCGGCAGTAAGCCTAAACATACGGGACGTATCGGAAATACTTATGGTCGTTGTCTTAAGTTGGACCCAAAACAAGCCCACTGAGTCTTAGTCGCTGGATATACTCAGGACTGGGTCGCGTCGCGTAGTTCCAGTGGTAGTGTAAGCCCACTGAGTTTGTTTCGCCGGGTCTTCTCAGGAAGGGCCGCGTTGGATCCGGTGGTAACTATAAACCGCTACGCACCGTTGTAATATTTATGGTCCACAAATAATATAATTTAATTTGACTAACGTAAATAATGTATTTCTTTGACAAATAAATTACTATAAAGTAAAAACTAATACTTTAAATAAAATATGAATAAAAACTAAATAAATTAAAAAAACTAATCATAAATTATAAATAAAAATAAAATTAATTTAAAAATAAATAAAATTAATAAATAAATTGATAAAAGCAAGAAATTAAAATAAGTAATAATAAGCATAGGAAATATATTGTAAATAGAGATTAAGTTCTATGTGTATTGACTTGTCATAAGAACTCCTTAATTGCCTACGTGATCAATAAATACATTTCATTTCATTTCATTTCACCTAATTTAGATTCAGTCAATTTTTTATCTACAGCCCAATTTGGAAAGCGATTTTCACTAGAAAAGAGCAGACAAGAAACTCTAGTGTATCTTTTAAATGAAACATGAAAGACAATCCATTTAAAATTGTAATTGATCACTTTGATTCCGAGTGAAATAATAAATTGCGCTTAACGAAGCAGTCTTCTATAAAACATGTAATTATAAAATAGTACTGTATATTTTAAGTCCTCATATTTTGTACATACCGGGTATCTCAAGACTGCTACCGAAAACGAATCCGGGTGGTAGTTTTAGTGACTACAAACACAATGCAACTAAAAATTTCGCAAAGAAACGCGACAATTATTTTTTACGATTTTTAAAATATCGTCATTTTTGGGTGGTAAATCCGTAGTTTTTGCTAAAATAATAATTTAAGAGCGTTTATACCCTGCACGCGCTTTTTGGCTTAAAAACAGGACTTTTCAAATGAGTTAATAGCCACCAATAAACAATTTAAAAGAAAAATAATTATTACTAATTTTAGAAAAGGTTGTCATCTAGGGATTTTGGTGGAAAACATTATAGATTGATGGATAATTTGTGAGTACTATACGGATTACTGAACACAAGTTTCGTTATTTAGGCTTTAACTGGCAATTTAGAAGCTTAAGATATCTGAAACCACTAAATATAAGATGAAGATAAAAATATTATCAGACTAATAAGACCCTTATGGAGGGATTTTGCTGAGAAAAATTAATCTTTTTGTGTTTAAATCCTGAAAAATAAAAATTTTAACAATGCGAAATTATTCAGAAACTCTCGTCAAGAACATATTTTTTTTCACCAACTTATCGTACATAATTTTTTATAGCAATTGCATATTACAATAGAAGAACATCTTATCAATAAACTACCATTTTTATATTTCAACAAAATTAGTTTTCATGTTTTCTACAAATATTTTAAAAACCACTATAAAACACGCTGTCCGACGTGGATCAAATCAGACCGCCGCAAGGCCTTCTAGAGGGAGGACGTATCGCTCGTCGCTCCGGCCTGGCTGCAGTCGATTATGCCGCGCGTAGTAAAAATAGCCACGCGCGGAATGCGATTACCACATCTTAGTACTTTGGTAGTAAAATATTTAATTATTTTTATTACCTACAATGATTTTGTAGTGAGTATAAATTATGTTTCAGGTAATATAATGGGATGTAATTCCGAGGCTAAATTATGTTATGTATTGTAATATAAAATTAAATATATTTCGTAATTGTAAGGGGTTGTAAGGCCCCTAACACTATTTATGTGTTCGAACACGAAATGATTAATAAAACGTCCGTAGTGTATACTGATTGAACACTGATTTGAATGCAACTTAACAATGTAATAATAACGAAAATATGATTAGTATCCAAAATTTGTATTATTCTTTGCTTGCACAGTAATATTTGTCTACTTGTAATGCAAATAAAATATTTTTATGATATTATATTACAGTTACATTTCAATTGAATATTTGAAGCGCACGGATCAAAGTTGTTTGAGCCGATTGTATAGCGAGCCGACGCGGCAGCTCTACGCACACAGCTTTGGTCGCTTATGTGTGCGTGAAATTAACGAAGAAATACCTATAGTTGACTTTGCGCGCAAGGTGTATACGCTCTTAAACACTTTTATACCTTAGATTATTTATAAATAAAAGGATATACACTATTATTTTAGGAAATGGATTTACCACCCAAATAAGGTCATAGGAAAAAAAATATAAAAAAAAAATCTCGCTTTTTTTGCAACTTTTTCTATTGCATTGTGTCTGAAGCCGCTTAAACTACCACCCGGCTTCATTTTCGGTAGCAGTCTTGAGATACCCGGTATTTTCTTTCGTTTTTTTGCCTTTTTTCTTACCACCCTATTCTTTGTAACTTTTTTCAACTTAGTCCATCTAATTTAGGTTGTCTGGAAGAAATCGCGTTAAGCTACAAGACCGCCAATTGTCACCTTTATTTAAACATGTGTTGTCATATTTTTTATCTTATTACTGTGTGTGGTGTTAAATTAAGAATTTATAAATTAATAAATAATGTATAGGTTAGTGCGTGGTGGCCTTTTGGTAAACGGACTAGACGCGGCTGCCAACATGTTCACGATGGTTGCGGGTTCGAATCCCAGGGTGTATTGATAGTCAATCACCACGTACTAAAACGGCGAAGGAAAACATCGTGAGAAATCCTGCATACCATAGCGATTTATAAAAAAAAATCTATGGTATGTAAGTCCGCCAACCCGCACTAGGCCAGCGTGGTGGATATGGTCTAACCAGTCTCAATCGTACTCTCGATTGTAGAGTAGGCCCGTGCCCTGCAGTGGGACGTATATGGGCTGATACAGATACAGAATGTGTAGGCTAGTAATGTGTATGTGTTGTGTCAGGATGTCTGGCACGCACCTGTTGAACATCTCGTTCGGGCGCAAGCTGCGCGCCGCGGCTCCGCCCGCCGCCTTCAACAACACGCCCACGCTGCTGCGCCGACACGACGGACAACACTCCGCCTTCGCCAGCTACAGGTCACGGCTTATATCTTATTATACTCCATTTCACACATAGCTCACACATAGCACATATGGCACATAGCTCGTAGAATCGATGGCCGTTGGGGTCGAAAGGTTCTTGAGTGGAGGCCACGTACAGTTAAGCGAAATGTCGGACGCCCGCCTACAAGGTGGACGGACGATCTGGCTAAGGTTGCAGGAAGTCGCTGGATGCAGGTCGCTTCCAACAGGTCATTGGGGAGATCCTTGGGGGAGGCCTATGTTCAGCAGTGGACTTCCTGTGGCTGATATGATGATGATGATGATGATACTCCATTTCACATATTTCGAGAGTCCCTACTTTCGATCAAAATTATACTAGATTGGTCCAGAACAAAATCACACGGCAAAAGTGGCCGAAGCTGCTTATACTTTACATTTGAATTTAGAACTACGAGATGTAGCAAAAAGTATTAAATTATAAGGAGAGGGAGAGCTTAGGCTTAGTAGAGCATTCTCACGCCGCGGTTTGCATCCGGGCCCGCACGAATGCAGATATATGAAAAAACAGTGCGGGCATAAATCACTCCGTACAATGTGCTTTTGTTTTTTGATATATATTTACATTCTATAGAATCTGCGCAGCGACCGCGGGTGCAAACCGAAAAGAATCCTCTATTAGCCTTCCTCGATAAATTGACTATACAACACTAAGGAAGCGATTCTTGAAAACTTCAGTGGAATATTACATTCCGAAAATATTACATTATATTTATTGATTTCGAAACCACTAAGCTGTTGACAGAACCTTTCGGTTATAACATGGAGAGTTTTTTTTCCACTAATACATTTATTATAGACGAACTACAACATAATGCTTAATTTAAAACTAATTATTTTTATTGTCTCTAACAGCCCTCCAGGTGACAAGACTACAACACCGACAGAAAATAAGGATACAAATAAAATTGCACCCACAACTGAGGCGCCATCACAGGTATTTATTTCCCATTATTAATAATATCTAATTTTATATTTTTAACCTACGTAATATACTAATGGAACGTATTGCAAAGGGCTCGTTAAAACTCAGAGGCTGTTTGTTTCTTCCTTCAGTATTTTACAGAAAGTCCCATAAATCAACTTTCAAGTCTAAGTGTGTAGCTAGCCCCAGAAAAAGCATAGCAATCTCACGTATTTTTTGTTTATACCGGGTATATCAAGACTGCGACCGAAAACGAAGCCGGGTGCTAGTTTTAGTGACTTCAGACACAATGCAACTAATATTTTCGCTAAGAAACACAATTTTTTTTTTAATATCAAGTCACTAAAACTACCACCTGGCTTCGTTTTCGGTCGCAGTCTGTATATAACCTGTATTATTTCCATTCCATAAAGTAAATTGTTTTTTAATATTTATGCATACGAAAATGTTAAATAACGCAACAGATGATTTATGCTTACGAAAATGTAACAATACCAAACAGAGATGTTTTATACTTTAATGGGACAGCCTGTATATGTGATAAATATTGTGAAAAACACATTACCTAATAAAAAAATATATAAACCTAATAAAACAATGACTATTTTAAATAATTGTGTCAAACTATGAAACTTTTCCAGGATAAAGCTACGCATCTGTTACGGAGTTTGTTAAAGATCAGCAAAGATGACGGTCCACCGCCGGCTACGGTAAATTTCACATTTATTGTCTATGATAATAATGCTACCTTGATCTCAAAAGCAATAAATAAAATTATACTTATGTGTGTCACTGAAATTCGAATTTTCACCAAGTTGTTCATATGTAGTATTATATTTTTTCAATGTAAGTGTACATATTAGAAAAGAAAAAAATAATTTGTTGACGTAATATCATTCAAGCCTATACACGTACAAAATAATTTAAATATAGAGTTAAAATATACATATTGTGCAGTTTAGATGTTAAAAAATGCCCTCTCTTATTCTGTAAAACCTAGCACTCAGTATACTCCGATAAAGAAAAATACTCTCGCATAGTTTCAAATATATGTAATAATTTGCTTGTATACAGAATACACAAGAATCGTGGCGATCGAAGAATGACATCTCCCAACCGCCACCACCACACATTCAACAGCCCAAGTAAGATATTCATTCTCATAGTTTTATACCAACTGTATGTCTGTATCGTATATGGGCTGATACAGAATGTCTGTATCAACACCTATACGTCCCACTGCAGGGCACGGGCCTTCTCCACAATAGAGAGAATGAGATGAGTTACTGGTTATTGTTTACATAGCATAGAAATTTTTGCGAATCGTTATGGTGTGTAGGTTTCGTTACGATGTCTTCTTTTATCGTTACACACATGACTGCGAAAAGCCAAAGTTGCGCCTTGGGATTTGAACCCGCGACCACCGTGAACATGTTGCCGCGTCAAGTCAGTTATAGGGATGAGCTAAACTTGCAAAATTAAGTACCAGGGCTTCTAAGTACGAGTACGTAAAAATACTAGGGTTCAAAACCAGGTTCTAAAATACTTTAAAAGTATTTTGTTAGTATGAGTCGGCAACCCTTCGCGTACCAGCCGCGGCGCGGCGTCTATAAAATACTTGCATAGGAATTCATTCCGTATTGCATAACGAATAAGGAGCAAAAACGCATAAATAAAAAAAATACTTTGAAAGTATTTTCTATTCACGAATACGATTGTGATTCTTATTTATACTAAGTTAAGGATAGTTTTTCTATGGAAGTATTTTTATGTATAGTGTTCCAAGTTCCTCGCGCACCGACGTATAGCGGCGCGTAAATTTGAAAATACTTGCATAGGAATTCAACCCGTATTTAATGGCATATAAAGAGCAAAATAGTATGATTAAAAAAATACTTCGAAGTTCAAAGTATTTGTTATTGACAGATACGATTGTGGTTCTTATTTATATTAAGTAATGAATCGTTTTCCTATGCAAGTATTTTCACGTGTAGTTTCCAGAGCTCTCTGCGCATCGACGTATGGCAATACTTTCATACTTGTAAGTATTTTCTGCTCGTACCAGGGCCCGTACTTCGAATTGAATACCTGGTATCGTAAATACGTCTCATCACACACTTTTTTACCAAAATTGTTTTTAATGTGTTCAAAAATATACCTTGTACTGTATCAGCGCATATACTTCCCACTGCAGCACATTACAATACAGAGTACTATTGAGAAGGGTTAGGCCATATAGTCCATATAGGCTATATACCTTGTACATACTTGCATACTAAGCGAAATATTTTTTACACAAGCCATCAGTTACACCCGTTTTGGCAGTTATTCAATGGGTGAGATAATGTACTTACAATTAACTTTATGAAATTTAGCTTGCTCAATGAAGCGTCACATCCATTCAAGCTTTACATACAAATTCAGCTCCATTCATATACTGGCTTTACATATATAAAGCTAGTAAACAGTATTTTGATTGCTTCTTAGTTAAGCAGTTATAAAATACATATGTATTGATATGATGAGCTTCTAAAAGCCTTATATATTTCTTGAATTAGAGTGTAAACCATGCATAATTTGTCATTGAATCATCTACAGTAGTTTGATATCTAATGATAAAGTAGGTAGTTACTAGTTAGTAATATAGACACCTATTGTTAATATGTTCTTGATATTGAATAAAAATGTTCCTATTATCATGAATATTGTTCGTTGGCTTCATTATTATACAAAATATTTTCTTATTTTGCGTGACAATATGAATAACTTAAGACCCCAGTAACTTTTTGATTTCAAATTTCAATCAGATAAACCTATTTGTGTGATTTCTGTCTCACAGTTTTCTTTTCTTTTGTCAATCAATTCCGGCAAATGAGTAAATAGGTCACCTGATGGAAAGTGATCACTGCCGCCTATCTTCGATCAAATATACACTAGATACAACATGAGCGCTTAGAAAATGTCACCAAAAAAGAGTGCTTTAAGCACTCTTTCGCCTTCAGTCATTCACGCACCGACCGTTGCTTCTAAAACGTCGCAGAACTTTAGACAATATTATGGGAAAAGTTACTTTAAGCTCCAGGAATAAGGTGGAATTTGTGTTAATATATTTGGAATATGTGATCTTTTCGTTTATTTTTTTTGTTTCAATGCATCGGTGCCACTTTTTAACAGAACATTTACAGGGAACTGTGTATCTAGTGTATATTTGATCGAAGCCGCCTATGAACAATTTTAAAGTTTGGATCAGGGATTTGTTGCTGACACATCAAATCGGGAGAGGAGCGGGAAGGAAAAAGGATGGGAAGAGGCCAATACCCCTCGGCCATCCGGCAATCTCACTCGCCGAACGCGATATTATTATTTTTATTTGCGAATAAACGCGACAGCAAAGCTGTTGCTTCACGTCAATCTCCCGTGAGATAGCGGTACCACCCCGGATGAGCCAGCCCATTCATTCGGAGTCGTGTCTGACAATAGCGTGGTTCTACCACTTTCTTACGTAGTAAAAAGAAAATGAAGTTTACGCGATCTGGATTTTAATTTAAAAACTATTTATCCTTTAAAAATACAGTGTTATTTAACTAAGAGCTATTAAAAGACTGATCCATTTACGATAAAAATTAATAAATCAGTAATTTATAATTTTTGTGCATCGATAATAGACTGATGACTCGATGAATCGAAGTGGGCTGCAACATCTGCATAAAGGGGTTGATATGCCGTGGTAGCTACCTCAAGGTAATAATTTGACAAAGCTTACATGGGTTATATGCAATTTACCCAGTCCTTCAGAGATGCTGTCGCGATTGTATGTTTTATTTAAAGCGAAATACATTTGCGAAAAATATACAGGTTTCCCTTTTCACAACTAGTCTAAGATTGTAAAATAATGACTCATATGTAAAAATAATGTTGTTAGGATGCAACAGCAGAATTGGCGCAAGGAGCCGCAGCCGTACAACAACATAAAGCCGCAGCAACAAGCCTTCACCAACGAGTGGGTCAACACTAACTTCAAGGTCAGTACTGCTTTACATTCTACTAGTACTGCTCGCGGCTTCGCTCTCGTATATACTGGGTATTAGATATAATATCCAGTGCTACCGAAAACGAAGCCGGGTGGTAATTTTAGTGACTAGAACACGATGTAACTAAATATTTTGCAAAGAAAAGCGACAATTTTTTTTTTGCACAAAATTTTGTTTTAGTGTGTCTGAAGTCACTAAAACTACCACCCGGCTTCGTTTTCGGTAGCACTCTTGATATCCTGTATACAGGGTGATATTGATACAAGGTACTTAGTTTAACCCCCGTTAAACTAAGTACCTTGTTTATCATTACCCCAGATGACAATGTACATGATTTATGTCAATATCAATATAATTCCCGCTTTATTATATATTCTCTCGGACAAAAAGTAACTTATACTCTATAGTCCCTCGATAAATGGTATATCTTACACCAAGAGTTTTTCGATTCGAACCAATTGTTCTTGAGTTTAGATCGTTGAAACACACAAACTCTCTGGCGTCATATATTAGTGTATAGATTGTTAATGATGTAAATACTTAAAACAACCTTCTTAATATCAGCACTTGCATTGATTTGGAAAACTTCCGTACTCAGTGATAAGACGCATTATAACAGCAATGTGACTGCATGAATCATGAATGTTGTTCTTATGTATAGAACAAGGATGGTTTAATTTATATATGAGTTTTTTACGAATCCAGTTTATCCCGATCATTTATATTTTTTTAGCGGTGGGTAAACCACAGTACAAGAGCTACTGGCGAGAAAAAAAAGGATTATTTTCAAAGCACCATTCTTACAGCTGCTCTTATGAAAGGTTCTTTTCTCAAATGAAAGCTAATTCGTTTTCTAAAATATAGGAAACTTTTCTTATTTCCATCCGAAAGTTGTCTGTAAGACAGCGCTTAGGGCGATTAGACCACTGTCTGTACTTCTTACAGAAATTTCAAATATTTCTTAAGTTATTTTTTTCTGTTGTGCGCAGTAAACATAGATTTTTTTATCATAATTAATGAATTTGCAGGTGTTGCACAATTTAAGGCTTCTCGGTCGATATGTATTGCGATATTTTTACAAGTGACGTTATGAAGGTACTGATAAGTGTGTCAATCATCACAAAGGATCAATCGAAGTCGATCATAATTGATCCGAACTTAGAAGAAAACATATATAGTTCAACCATTTTTTTTACTTTGCCCATTTTGCAACTACTGTAATAAAAACCATGTTGCATGAATACTAATCAAAATATTAGTTTTAGGACTAGCGAATATACAGGGTTTATCAAGACTGCTACCGAAAGCGAAGGCACGTGCTAGGTTTAGGGATTCCAATTACAATACAACTAAAATACATAGTTTTTGATAAAATAATAATTTAAACTTTTGCGTACCATAGGGTCTTGAAAAAAAGTATACTATTATTTTAAAAAAAATACCATGTATTTATCACCCAAATACGACGATAGGAAAAAAACGAAATAAAAATTACCGTCGTTTTTTTGCAAAATATTTAGTTGCATTGTGTCTGAAGTCACTAAATCCGGCTTTATTTTCGGTAGCAATCTTGAAATACCCTGTATATTAACCATTATAAATGTATTTTTCTCTATCCTAAAAAAACGTAGTAAGTGCAAAATTTTCTTTAAACAGTATTTATAGATACCAGATAGTATACTCGCGCTTTCATGCACTCACTGCGTTATATGCTTTAAAATTATGGTCATAATTAATGAAAGGATTTTTCCAGAGCCAACCGCCGCTACCTCCGTTCCCGAACTTCGGTCAGTTCCCCGGGCCCAGCCACGCGGGCGGCCCCGCGGCCCACCCGCGCCACGCCGCCGCGCCCAGCCGGACCAAGCCGCAGGTACGCACGCTACACTCACAACTGAAAAAGTTACTGGTGGTAGGTCTCTCATATGTGCGAGGCCGCCTGGGCAGGTACCACCGCATTGTCTGTTTCTCCCGCCAAACACCAGTGTAAATGCACTGTTGTGTTTCGGATTGAAGGACATCGTAGCCAGAGTAACTGCTGGACTGGATATTTATTTAAACAATTACATCGTTTTGTGATCGTGTTCGAGAAAAATCATTTGTACAAACGAATATAATGACTAACAACTAAATAAAAAATATTTTTGAGATGACTGGGTATTAAAATACAGGAGTAAAAAAAAATTGAATTTTGATCAAAATGGACTTTATCCTTTACTGCAGGTCACATTTTCAAAGAATTTGAACCTTATTAGCTACGTAACGGAACGCAATGGTGTTATATGTAATACAGCGTGTGTTATTTTTACAAAGTCATTTTATTAGACCTCTCAAAAATCCAAGTGTGCAGTTGTAGTTTTCAAAATCGAAGTCGGAACTCCTACCAGTATTTTGCGCTATTCCTGATAGTTTCAGATCCGGCCATCCACGTCCATTTTTAACTTCACCCTGTATAAGTTGTGTTGTTTCAGGATCACCCGCACGGCCACTACGGCCCGCCGCCGCAATCCGCGCCGGATAAAATCAACAACCCGTTTGTGCCGCTTCAGGTCCAAACTAGTCAACGGTAAGTATCTTCATCATCATCAGCCTATTCGCGTCAACTGCTGGCCATAGGTCTCTCTTATGGCACGCCACTGGACTCGATCTTCAACCCAACGTCTCCAAGTAAAACCTCTCTTTTCGTCTCTAAGTATATTTATCCATCAAATAAGTATATGTGCGTTGGGGTAACACCGTAATTGTAGTTTGTAAAGGTTACGATCATAAAATCAAATAACATATAGGAGCTTACGTTCTGACCCCTTCCATCCTTGCATTACCATGTCACCCCAATGCATCTTAATGACAAATTTAAAAAACCTAAAGTTAATTTTAGGTATTCATTCAAGTTCCTTTAATACTGGTGGTAGGTAAGGTAAGAGGTCGCCTGAGTAGGTATAACCACAATGTTATTTCTCCAGCCTATCAGCAGTGTAAGTGCAGTGTTGTGTTCCGGTTTCAAGGCCGTAGCCAGAGTAACTACTGGAGATAATGAGATTTAACATCAACGTCTCGCCATTCGTTGCGATAAAAAACAAATAAAAAATATGACAGAAATGTTTTAATTGCATTTTTGCTTGTTGTGTACAATAATATAGTATAAAAATCGATCAACCTATTTTAATACTGGAGTAAAAATTAAGTTAACCTATAATGGTTTCTTAGACTTACGCGAATGTTACACATTGAAATAAAACTATTATTTACGTAATACGTCCGTAATTAAATCCGTAAATTAAAGTTTTATTTCAATGTGTAACATTCGCGTAAATCGTTTGGGCGTTTATTAATAAGTTAATCTAGGTGAAACTGAGTCGCAATGCTAGTATTACTATGATATATTTTTGATAAGCAACGTGATTGGTCACTGGAATTCCCCTTGTAATAACGAGGCTCAAGTGGCCATATCAATGCAAGGTCAGTTAGACAACCAAGTGTTTTGAATGATGTAAATACTTCAGTAGTAAGTATAAACTGCTTTATAATACCGTATAAATTCGCGTAGAAACGTTTCCATTACGTATGGAAGGATTATGTAGAAATAAACTTCATCGATAATTACCTTTTAAGAGGGTAGGTAGGCAGTGATTATAGCTCTCAACTTTGCTCGTTAATACCTTCAAGTTTTACTTTAATGATATTTTTAGGGTTCTACATATAAATAAGATATAGAACACAGGTTAGACATTACAAATTTAACAAATAATATACATTTTCCAAATCATATCCTACTGTCAAATATTCTTTAGTTTGCGTTCAGTTCAGGAATAAATACTTTAGGATCAGATCGGGGTTTCTAAAGCACAGAATCGATTTAAAAACTCTACATACATACATCTTCGCTCATTCAATGAAATGAAATGATAATTATTTATTAGTTACACAATATTAAGATTGTCAAAAAAATGTTTATGTATGTTTTACTGGTGGTAGGTCTCTCATATGTGAGAGGCTGCCTGGGTGGGTACCACCGCAATGTCTATTTCTCCCGTCAAACAGCAGTTTCAATGTACTGTTGTGTTTTGCATTGAATGACATTGTAGCCAGAGTAATTACTGGACATATTGAGACTTAACATCTTATGTCTCAGGATGGCGAGCGCAGTAGAATGTTGCTACTGTTCATGAGCGGTCGCATCGCTTACCATCAGGCGAACGGCATGCTCGTCTCGGCATTCACGGCAATAAAAAAAAATTAATGTTCTCGTACCACTCGGTTCACTAGGCAGTTTTTTCCAAAGAAGAACAGTTCAGAAACTCTATCGTTGTTCTTTTCAAAACTGGTTTAGAATACGGTCATTATACGGGAACCGCAGATTTTAATTGAAAACAGTTCATAAATAATGTATAATTGTCAAATATTTTCTTGTTGCAGAAGAATCACTAACACAAGTGGTCCTACGAGAAAAGACGGTGAAGACTTAGCCCCAACATCCATCCTACAGAATCCACATCCTATTAGCGTGACGGTGAGTTTTTCAAATATTTCTCGACATGGAATACTCGTATTGTTTGGTGGGTTGTCAAATTCAAACACATATAAAACCATTGGCTTGTAAATGTTTGGTTGGTTCTTGTTACGCGTGCAAAGGTCCTTTGAAAATATATCTGTCTGTCGGAATCGAACTCAAGCTATCACTTTTTTCTTAAACTGGCCTGGTATAGTGACTGCACTCCACCTCATGGTAACTGCAAATGCCGTCCAGGCAGACATTAGCCCTATGGCATTCGATACAATTATGCCGGCCTGCTTAGATGCCTCTTCATACAACGGGGGAAAGACCCAAGATTATAGGAAGGAGGGAAAAAGCGTGACGGCAAACAATTCCACAGCTTGACAGTGCGGCACATAAAAGAATATGCCAAGCTTTTGGTTCGTGCCGAGATGGTTTGGACCATCAAGCTATGGCTTCGCAACCACGCGCACGCCCAGGCGCCCGCCTGGTTCTGTTTCTCACTGAAACCACCAGTGAACTGTTTATACGATAGGCTCTGCTAAATGCAAAGAAATCGAGCTGCTAGATCCCAGATGCTCCGTCGGGCATGAATATCATCATATCACAGTATTACTAAAATAAATCAGAAAAAGACCAAAAAAAGGCTTTGAAGAATAGGGTTGTGTTTTCCATCAATCTTACTCATCAAATGAAATTATTACTTTTTATGACTAAAAAACTGTTTTTTTCTACCTATGTTAATTTGCGCCTTCAATAAATGTATTTCTTTCCTTTTTTCTTTCTGTGTTTGTCAGTGTTCGTTTTACTGCTAACTAAACTAGTCCGCAAGAATCATATACGACAATACGGTCAACCGAATCTTTTGTTTTCTTTTTTGTCTAAATTGTATGCACCCAACGCCAACGCCATATTAACAACATTATCAACTAAGTAACAAATAAAATTTAATATGTATAGGTGGCCCAAAATCAAGATACGTCTTCGCGGCCTATGAAGAAGCGAAAACCGAGAATAGCAGCGAATCTACCGTTCCAAATAGACTAAAGTGTGCGTGCTACAAACAAAAGAACTTAAAAATGTGAGAAAAATATAAATGGACACTGTAAAACCGGCAAATCTTGATTATTTTAGGAGTGGAGTTATGTTATTTATTGCAAGATAAATTTCTTATTAGTCGATTCTAACTTTATCGATTATTTTGCTCGACTTATCCACTGTAAAAACTTTTATTAACTGGACTATTTTTTTCGAATCAATTATTGCAATAAGATTGTTATTTAACAAGTTGGACAAATTCATTGTGCCAATATTTCATAACGAAAACATCAATTGCACTTGCTGAATATGTAATATGATTGTTAAATATAAATTTGATCTTTTTCCATAAAGTATTTATGTACCATGATATAAAGCAGCAGGAATTACTTTTCCAAAAATTTTGACCAACAAAAAAGTATTATGTTACTTTTATTGACTCAGAATATTTTTTTTGTTAATTAAATCTTAGAATATTTTTTTATCCACTTACAGTTTCAAATCAGTCTCATATAATTTCCGCTATAAAAATCTAAATTTAGAGATAAATATCTTGCTAGGAAGAGTATTTATTATTGTTTGTTAAAATCATATTTTACGGGATGTAGCAAAAGGCGTAACGTCCGCAGATGAATCAATTATATTGAATTGATTATTTAATTGAAGATTGTGATATGACAACTTCATGTGGAGGTTTATAGATGTAACACATTGTACATTTTGTAAATAACTTGTTGTGGATGTGTACACGTGAGAGATAGATAAAAATATATTGACGAAACTGTAGAAATTGGTACAAATGTGTGATAATATTCCTTTCCTCCATTTTCATTTTTGTATAATTGTGCCGTCATTTGCACCATTCAATAGTATATTATATAGGGATTCAATACCATGACGACAATTCCTTCGTGAGTAAATGATTCCAGACTCTACTGAAATATATTATTAATATAAAGTTCCTCGTATTTTTTTTATTTTCATGAGCGGTGTGAAGGTAGTTGTACTGTTACTTTATTTCCTTTTCAGTATAATTTTATATAAGTGCAGCTGAAAAAGTTTCTTACGTTTCACATTGATTATGCAAAAATACAGACACATAGTCTGTTATTACTTTGATGAGGTTGCTCAATGAGCCCATTTGTTAAAAATTCAGTGTAGGGTCCTTTTTGTTGATCTTAAACGTGTTTCATAAAAATAAATATTTCTTTAATAATAATTTTCATTAAGCAAATGATAATTTTTCATCATCATAATTTGTTAACAATTGTTTATTTTGCAAAAATATATTATTGTGAATAAAATATCAATAGCGAATAAAATATCTGCAGTGCAATAAACAGATTATCGGGTTTCAAGAATATTAAAAATATCATATCCAACTTCCCGATATTGTACTGTGTTTCTTATATATTTTCGTAATGACGGAATAAACCGTAATTATATAAATAAATGAATATTTAACTTGCAGCCCATGTCATTGTTCCTAGAGTTGTATTTACCGTATTATAATTAAGTATAGGGATATGACTTATTTTCTTGATGGATAAAACCAAAAGAAATTCAACAAGTCCGCACTTTTTACTTTGATGTATTGGGAAAATATTTATCGATGACTACATATCTATTTGATGCAAGCAATCGATGTTTTTCAGTGTTCAAGGGTATTATTTGTTTAGTTATGTTTTCCTACAGTGAACAAAGTATAATTAATTATTCAATAAATGAGAAAGGAATAGTTAAAATGTAATTGATATAAACTGAATAATTAATCAATTATTTTTCTTCTAGTTTCTCTTGTCGATTAAATAGTTGTATCGTACCATTATCCAATAAGATATGGTTTAAATAAGGTGCTGTACCGAATATAAGTGACAAAAAATTAATAGTTGTAAATCCAGTATCTAATAAAAAGGATTCTACAAAATACTCGTTAAAGTACAAAATGTCTAATAATAATAATGTGTGGTCAATGATGTTTCCAATTTGTATTTCTTTATTTCAATGCCGTGTCGAAATCTAAAATCTTTGTAAATAAAAATTGTAAAACTCAGAAATATATATATTTTGAATGTAGACCGTAATTGTGTTTGAATTTTTAGCTGTTGTCAATTACCACTTCTCATTGTGTTCACCACAAATAATCATTAATTATCCATAATTTATTGCTCATCTATATTTATGCACCTCGGCATAGACTAAATCTCTCGTAAAATAAGCAAATACAAATGACAATATATAAAAAAACAGTACAAAGGAACAAATAACATAAATTTAATTGTCTTATCTATTTCATTTTATTGTCATTTTTCAATATGTTACGCAGATCTTTATAGTCAAGTCAGCAAGCAAATGAATCAATGTGTATTAGTATAATTAAATATATATTATTTGTTACTTTGTAGTGTTTGTTTTTGAAGTCGGTTATATGTGTCTTTTTAGTGTTAATGACCCTTTATATAACATAACAGATAGAAATAAAAACGATATGTAAAAATAAAATAAATACTTCCTATGAATCACTTAAATCATTAATTTAGATGTTTATTAATTTTCTCCACTCACCACATCTTCTCCCAGCTCTATCTCTTATACTAAACCTAATGAAAAAATTACCATTGGAATCCTACTCAATTTTGAGAAGTTTAACTCTCCAGGTCCGAAGATATTCGTCAAATCTTGACCATTATTTATGGACCATCTGTGAAGCTACACACTTTATAATAACTGTGATAATAACACAGAATTTACCCATTGGTATATTAAGATATACCAATGGGTTTTTTTTGCAATAGGCTCAGCATTAAAGTTAAACTATAGTGAGGCCGAGAAGGAGTGGGGGTCGAGGAGGAGGGTGAGAAAATTAATATACATGTAATACTCAATATCTTCGGCAGCTTTTTCGACCGATTTCAGTGATTTCTTTTTCATCGGAAAGAACGTAATATTATTATGCATAATATTGCTTTTCCTGTGTGATCAAAATTTAGAAGACGATTTAATTTTTTTATTATTTTTATAAATGTCTAATTAGTTTTTATCTCTTAATTTTTTAAAGTTCTGTTAGAGTCATAAACTACTTACTACCTATTTTTTTTTAACTAACTACACAATGATACACACCTATCTCAGGGGTTCAGGTAGTGTTAAAGACTCGAAAAAAATGTGGTTCACACTAACATTTGTCTCGGTGCGGGGATCGAACCCATGGTTTCTCGTTTCACTGCCGGCGGCTAACCAATTACGTCACGGAGGCTGCCTATCGTATATAACAAGGTAAGAACCGATAACTTTCTATTTGATATTATTCTTTGGTAATTTTTATATTTTCTGGTTTTAGATATCGCCACCTATCACATCGTGGGAGTGAACATACAAAGCGAAATGTGGGTGTACTGGCACCTCTGCCTACCCCTTCTGGGAAAAAGGCGTTAGTTTATGTCTGTGTGATTTTAGCGATATCAATGAAATTAGGTATATTTAAAATATTGTAACAAGTAGCAACGCAACTTACCGTGTTGCACAATAATTGCATTTGCTCCACAAGGCGCAAAAGATAACAGCGGTTTGGATGATCAAAAGATATCCTCCCTTTAATTTATAGATATTAATTCGCAACAGTAATTTCATAAGTTTTAAAGTTTCCGTTATTCTCTTCACGTACGGAACCCTGAACGTAATATACAAGTGGCTATCATCTTGAACCTTATCTGGCTGTACTGTTCCCGTTTGTGTATTTATTTTATTCATTCTAAACAAAGCAGGTGCGAGTTGTGCACGAACACGGAAATTTTTGAGTATTTGTAAAATTATATTTAATTCAAAAGTGACCAGGTAATTAATGCGACCAGCAAGTGTTTATTTTTTATCATATTTTTAAGTTCATAAAATAATACTGTCTCGGTGGCGAAGTGGTACTATCGTTTACAATGCTGAGGCCCCAGGTTTGAATCCCGGTTCGGACAGTGATATTGGATTTTTTCTATTTATGGAGTCAGGAATTTGTTCCCAATATACCGTTATGCTCGCCTTTTAGATCGCAGGACGGAACACACAAAGCGAAACGTGGGTGCAAGGTGTCCTGGTTGGTACCAGATAAGGTTGGAAAAAAATGCAATAGAAATCACAAATATCAAGTGAAATCGATAATAACATTTGACAAGTTATATTTTGCGATTTGCGATTGTGATTCCCAAAGCCGATCGGCTCATATTTTTTTAAACCCATTTAAAGTAGAAACTGAACAGTCAATTTTATGTGTGTAATTTTAGATGTGAAAAATGGTTATAATATATAGTCAGTTTTTTTGTTCACTTATTTTGAGGGGGGCAATAGCAATACCAGAAATATAGACCATCATTCCATTTATTAGTACCAGAGGAACCTCTGTCTACCCCTACTGGGTTAAAGACGTGAGTTGTGAGTCATTTTCTTTAATTATTTTATTGTTCTATAGATTATGTCTTATTGCTGGGCTTGAGCATGTCCAATTGACACTGTGTTTGCCTTAGTCTGCGATTCTATTAAGGGGGTTTCTAGACAATACACCACTAGAATTATTTTTGACAATTTATCAGGTACGCTGATGTTTTAATTATACAGGGTATATCAAGACTGCTACCAAAAACGAAGCCGGGTGGTAGTTTAAGCGACTTCAGACACGATGCAACAGAAAAAGTTGCAAAAAAAAAGACAATATTTTTTTGTTATTTTTTTTCCTATATCCATATTTGGGTGGTAAATACATTTTCCTACAATACAATATCCTCTGCCCGTCGTAACAGGCAACCTAAAGGGGACATCGGAGTCGCTGGGCACACGGTGGGGGCCGTGCGCCCTCGCGTATAACGTCTCCGAGACGTGCAACAGAGCCTCGTCTCTGTCATGGACGCTCATAATAAACGGGTGTCGAAAAGTATGCGTAAGTGGGGGTCTGGGCCCCCCATAATAATGGTAGGACCAGTAATGGTTTTGTGCGGAGCGGTAGCGCGGACGCAAATCGGGGCGCCCTTCGCCCTGGGATGTCCGGTGCCACCCACAATGGGTGTGACGGCCATCGAGGGGGTTTTTAGTCAGTATGCTGGCGTAGGTATTGCTAGGGACCTATCTCCACCACAATATCCGCGTTTGTACCGGGCTGGAAGGCCAGAAACACTGACATGCTCCTTTCGACCTTCCCCGGGATATCCAAAGGGGAGCTTAATAGCTTTTCCTCTTGTACAATAAGAAAAGTTACTCTTAGTTATACAGGGTATATCAAGACTGCTACCGAAAACGAAGCCGGGTGGTAGTTTAAGCGACTTCAGACACAATGCAACAGAAAAAGTTGCAAAAAAAAAGCGTCAATTTTTTTTTTGTAAATACATTTTCTCCTGAAATAATAGTGTATGCCCTTTTATTTATAAATACTCTAAGGTTTAAAAGAGTTTAAATTATTATTTTAGCAAAAACTATGGATTTACCACCCAAAAACGACGATATTTAAAAAATAATTGTCGCGTTTCTATGCGAAATTTTTAATTGCATTGTGTTTGTAGCCACTAAAACTACCACCCGGCTTCGTTTTCGGTAGTTGTCTTGAGATACCCAGTATTTCTTCCGGGTCTGGGTGTTTGTGAGACCGAAAAGTCTCACGTAGTTCCTGATCCCCACGACACAAGACTTAATTGATCTTAATGTGGGGTCAGGACTATGTGTGTGACTGTTGGGTGTATTTATTTAATATTTATTTTATTTAATGCTCTTTGGTTTTAAGATAAGTATTCTTTACAATTTGTGTGACGCAGCATGTAACCTCCACCCCCAGGGCCCCTATATTCAGCATTGGAATTCCTACTCCTGAGGATAGCGATAAGTTTAAATATTTTCGTTACAGAAATTAAGATTTTGTTTCTGTCTATATGGAGTAGTTATCTAGATACAAAAATTAATAAATAAATAAATACAACAGTCACATACATAGTCCTGACCCACACTAAAATCGAGTCTTGTGTCGTGAGTCTTGTGTCCCAAATCGAGTCTTGTGTCGTGAGTATCAGGGACTACGAGAGACTTTTTGGTCACACGAACACCCAGACCCGAAACAAATACCTGTGGATCACACAAATAAGTTTCTCGGTGCGGGGATCGAACCTGCGGCCTCGCGTTTCACAGCCAGCATCTAACTAACTGCGCCTCGGAGGCTGTAAAAAGTTAAGCTGAAAAGTTTATTTGCTTTGTTTTTAACGCGTTAATGTCGAAACTACTGATCCGAATTGAAAAATTATTCAAATTTTGGGTAGCCCATTTATCGAGGAACACTATAGGCTAGATACGTAATATCACACTATAACCAATACGAGTAGAGCAGCAATGATGCCTTTTGAGTCTTTCATTACTAGCAATGTATACGCGGTTAAAGTTCGCAACAATCATCATCATCGTTAGCTTTTTATTGTTCACTGCTGGACATAAATCTCCAAATTGAGCCATTTCACCATGTCTTTCACGAAACAATTAAGTATCACTGAATTATTGCTCATTAAAGGATCTCAAAAAAGTCCACCATAGCAAATGTGTATCATTTTAGGTTGTCTCCTGCACCCCGGCGGAGCTGGGCCGGCCCGCTATTATACAACATAACCAAACATGCGAGTTTTTATGATATTGACGGTGCTGAGTACTGTGGTGGTGGGATTCGCGTTGGCTGAGGTCTGGTGGGAATCTGCGGTCATCTACCAGATATATCCGCGGTCATTCAAAGACAGCGACGGCAATGGCGTTGGAGATTTAAATGGTAGGTATTTCATTTTGTTATTTTTATTACTTTAGTACTATTGTGAGCTATTGGGAATATATTATACTTATGCATAACATCATAAAGAGTAGGTACTCATAAGGCATTATTTGATATAGCTATCGTTTCACTGTAAAATAATCAATATGCCACGTTTGTTACATGGTACTAACTTGTCTAAGCTGTAGCCTATAATATCAAGTGTGCTTTAGTGATATCAAAGCAATTAAACGCGTACTTGAATATATTGATCATAACGTTTCCCCTGCATTAAATATTTTTTATTAAATTAAATTTTACATTGTGTGAGTGTTTTTCAACTGCTAAAAATTATTTATATGTGGCCCGGGACATCTGCATAGAGAAATTCTAAGGTCGTGCCAAATTCAAATTAAATATTTTTATTTCTTTTTAATACGTAATCGATTTGTGTAAGGACTAAAATGCCTTGACGTAGGTTCCTGTGTTATGACTAATCATCATACTTAATCAGTTTTTGATGTTCGTACTTATTTCGTAGATAAGTACGTACGGTTACGTATTTGCGCTGTGGTACGGGGGTGCAAGAATTCTGACACAGTATCCTCTGCCCGTCGTAACAGGCAACCTAAAGGGGACATCGGAGTCGCTGGGCACACGGTGGGGGCTGTGCGCCCTCGCGTATAACGTCTCCGAGACGTGCAACAGAGCCTCGTCTCTGTCATGGACGCTCATAATAAACGGGTGTCGAAAAGTATGCGTAAGTGGGGGTCTGGGCCCCCCATAATAATGGTAGGACCAGTAATGGTTTTGTGCGGAGCGGTAGCGCGGACGCAAATCGGGGCGCCCTTCGCCCTGGGATGTCCGGTGCCACCCACAATGGGTGTGACGGCCATCGAGGGGGTTTTTAGTCAGTATGCTGGCGTAGGTATTGCTAGGGACCTATCTCCACCACAATATCCGCGTTTGTACCGGGCTGGAAGGCCAGAAACACTGACATGCTCCTTTCGACCTTCCCCGGGATATCCAAAGGGGAGCTTAATAGCTTTTCCTCTTGTACAATAAGAAAAGTTACTCTTAGTTATACAGGGTATATCAAGACTGCTACCGAAAACGAAGCCGGGTGGTAGTTTAAGCGACTTCAGACACAATGCAACAGAAAAAGTTGCAAAAAAAAGCGACATTTTTTTTTGTTATTTTTTTCCTATGGCCATATTTGGGTGGTAAATAAATTTTTTCCTAAAATAATTGTATATACCCTTTTATTTATAAATACTCTGAGGTATAAAAGAGTTTAAATTATTATTTTAGCAAAAACTATGGATTTACCACCCAAAAATGACGATATTTAAAAAATCATAAAAAAAAATTGTCGTGTTTCTAGGCGACATTTTTAATTGCATTGTGTTTGTAGCCACTAAAACTACCACCCGGCTTCGTTTTCGGTAGCAGTCTTGAGATACCCGGTATGAAGATAACATTTAAGTCATTGATTGTAGGTATAAAGGAAAAGCTGCCCTACTTGAAGGAGACTGGCGTCGACGCGATATGGCTCTCGCCCATTTATTTGTCTCCTATGTACGACTTTGGGTACGATATCACCAACTACACAGCGATTGACCCCGTGTTTGGCACAATGCAGGACTTCGACAACCTCATGACGGAAGCTAAACGTTTGGGTAAGTGTAATTAAAAGAGACCCTAGTTTCCAAATAAACCTTTATCAGTTGTAAAGCCGTCGGTCTGAACAATCACATTAGCTACTCAGTCGAGTCGGTGACGCGACATTCTGAAGCTAGACTAGGCGTAATATTTACATATATTCAACTGACAACAACGCTACGTCACCGTGGTTAATTTATTAACATTTATAGAAATTAAAAACAAACAGGAGGCGCTTTTTAAATATATATTGTTCTATTATTGGTACCAACTATAGTAATCCTTTGATTAACTATTTTGATTAATTAGTGTGTAACAGTGAAACAGCGAAAATGCTTTCTGTTCGTTAAGCTATGTAGGTAATATGCGAAACGTTGGTTACTTAATTGTGTTAGCATAAAGCATTACTACTTACATTCTCAATTTGTTCAGTAATTACTCTGGCTACAATATCATTTGAATCGGAATCCAACAGTACAAATGCACTACTGTTTGGCGGGAGAAATAGACATTGAGTTGGTACCTAACCAGGCGGCCTCTGACATGCGAGAAATTTATCACCAGTAAAAAGTACCATAAAATGTAACACAAGTAATCATCTCTTAAAAAACATGATTTACATTATAGTTCATAACAAATCATGAGATTAATACACAATATAATGTCGGCTGCGGTTATCATGGCGGGCTATTTCTTTTTAACCCCGAAACGCAAACGTTTTAAATTATATATACTTCAGGTATCCGTGTGGTGTTGGACTACGTACCCAACCACACCAGTAACGAGAGTGAATGGTTTATTAAGTCAGCTGCACGGGAAGAAGGCTACAAAGATTACTACATTTGGGCTGATGGGAAAAATGCTACTAATGGAACTTTACCTCCTAACAACTGGGTAATAAACTTAAACAGCCAACTAAACTTTAAGTGTCAGTTAAAATGTATATGTATATAAGGTAAACCTATTATTTAAAATATGAGTCATAATTAGCGCCAGTTAAAATGTATATAAAGGAGGCTGTCCATTAATCATGTAAGGCTTGAATGGGGGGTTTGTCAAAAATCCCGAATTATCACAAGAGGGCAGGGAGGTCTAGTAAGATAGCAACCTTTCTGTGTAGCCATTTTTATCATGGTACTTAATTTCAGAATAAAAAGGGATTATACTTTATACCCTTATTTAAAGACAATATTCGAAAAAATTAGAGATTTATTTATATTAAGTAACTAAAAATACACGTGATGTTGGATGGGAAGGGAGGTAGTCTTAAATCTCACCACATATCACCAAAGGGGGAAAAAGGGTTAAAAATGCTAAATAAAAGATCACGTGATTAATGTACAGCCCCGAAGGTGAATTGCAACTTCAAAGTGTTGCTGACGCCAACAAACTTTCTTAGAATTTGTAAGGGATGAGGACTAAGTGCATGATTTTGTTTTTAAGAATAAAAATCATTTTAGCCGTAATAAATGAATTTCTTATATTATAACATTAAGAGCGTTTATACCTTCCGCGCGCTTTTTGGCTTAAAAACAGGACTTTTCAAACGAGTTCATAGCCACCAATAAACAATTTAAAGGAAAAATAATTAGTACAAATTTTAGAAAAGGTCGTCATCTAGGGATTTTGGTGGAAAACATTATAGATTGATGGATTATTGGGAGTACTATAAGGATTACTGAACATAAGTTTCGTTATTTAGGCTATAAATGGCAATTTAGAAGCTTAAGATATCCGAAATCACTAAATATAAGATGAAAATAAAAATATTATCAGACTAATAAGACCCTCATGGAGGGATTTTGCTTAGAACAATAATCTTTTTGTGTTTAGTTCCGGAAAAATAAAAAATTATACAATGCGAAATTATTCGGAAACTCTCGTCAAGAACATTTTTTTTTTCACCAACTTATCGTACATATATTTTTTTTATAGCAATTGCATATTATAATAGAAGAACATCTTATTAATAAATTACCATTTTTATATTTCAACAAAATTTGTTTTCATGTTTTCTACAAATATTTTAAAAACCACTATAAAACACGCTGTCCGACCAGCCTCAATTCAGACCGCCGCGCCGCAAGGCCTTCTAGAGGGAGGACGTATCGCTCGTCGCTCCGGCCTGGCTGCAGTCGATTTTTGCCGTGCGTAGTAAAAATAGCCACGCGTGGACTGCGATTGCCACATCTTAGTACTTTGGTAGTAATTTTTTTTTTAATTACTTACAATGATTTTGTAGTGAGTATAAATTATGTTTCAGATAATATAATGTGATGTAATTCCGAAGCTAAATTATGTTATGTATTGTAATATAAAATTAAATATTAATTGGAAGGGGTTGTAAGGCCCCTAACTCTATTCATGTGTTCGAACACGAAATGATTAATAAAACGTCCGTAGTGTCTACTGATTGAACACTGATTTGAATGCAACTTAACAATGTTATAATAACGAAAATATGATTAGTATCTAAATTTGTATCGTTCATTGTTTGCACAGTAATATTTGTCTGTTACCAATATACAAATCATAAGTTATATTTCAATTGAATATTAGAATTTTGAAGCGCACGGATCAAAGTTGGTTGAGCTGACTGTATAGCGAGCCGACGCGGCAGCTCTACGCACACAGCTTTGTTCGCTTATGTGTACGTGAAATTAACGAAGAAATACCTATAGTTGACTTTGCGCGCAAGGTGTAAACGCTCTTAAGTCTTCTTCGACTGACTTATCTCCTGCAACTTTATTATCCTATTTTCTGTGGTATATTATCAGTATGAGAGATTATACAAATATTTGTCCAAAATTCTTTTATCAATACAGGTGAGCACCTTCCGTAAAAGCGCGTGGGAGTACCACCCTGGGAGAGGCCAGTACTATCTGCATCAGTTCGTGATCGGCCAGCCCGACCTCAATTACCGAGACAACAAAGTACAAGAAGAAATGATGGTACGTTGCAAATTACCTTTATTTTTAGTATGTACTAATCGCAGCGTAGGACGTCCACCGACAAGGTGATCAGACGACCTAGTGTCGGTCGCGGGACGTCGCTGGATGCAGGCTGCCTCCAACAGGTCACTGTGGAAATCATTGGGGGAGGCCTATATTCAGCAGTAGACTTCCTTTGGCTGAAGGATGGATGGGTGATGTAATAATGCGTGGTGGCCTGTTGGTAAACGGACTAGACGCGGCTGCCAACATGTTCACGGTGGTCGCCGGTTCGAATCCCAGGGCATACCTTTGACTGTTCGGAGTCATGTGTGTATTGATAGCCAATCACCACGCACTAAAACGGTGCAGGAAAACATCGTGAGGAAACCTGCATACCATAGCGATTTATAAAAAAATCTATGGTATGTAAGTCCGCCAACCCGCACTAGGCCAGCGTGGTGGACTATATGGCCTAACCACTCTCAATCGTACTGTCGATTGTGAGTAGGCCCGTGCCCTGCAGTGGGACGTATATGGGCTGATACATAAGTCCGCCAACCCGCACTAGGCCACTGAATATAATATGGCCTAACCACCCTCAATCGTACTCTCGATTGTGTAGAGATTGTAATTGTATTGTATTGTATAGAGGCCCGTGCCCTGCAGTGGGATGCATATGGGCTGATACAGAAATGTAATGTTCATTGGCCTCCTATATCTCATATTTAAAAAATGGTTCGTAGTCCTGACCCATCCACAGTGTTTGAAGATTTATACTGGTATTTATAAACGCACAGTGAATTAAAAAGATAAAAGTTATAAGATAGTCGTCAAGTAATACAATCAAACATGATTTATGTTTTTAAAATATTGTTCGTGTTATATCGATGGAATCCGATCAATTTCAGAATGTGCTCCGGTTTTGGTTAAACAAGGGCGTATCAGGGTTCCGCGTTGATGCCGTCAACATGATGTATGAAGTTGACCCCGGACTGCACGACGGGAAATATCCGGACGAACCTCTATCTGGTATGACTCGTGCCTTAAGACTCTCAGTATGTAAAATGTACTCTGTTTATAACTCAATTCAAAATTAACTTTCAATCGGCATCTATTGTGCCTTGACGATCCATACTTTGAAACAAGATGGTAAAAGTTAAAATATTTATTAAAGACGTGTAATTTCTTTAATATATCACAGTTGAAGAATAGTTATATATTTATTTAATAACTACGTAAGTAATTTCAAGTGTTATTGGCTAGTGTGATGGACTATAACTCAATTCACATGTGAAAGAGAATGGTGACTAGTGCCCAACCCTACAGGGTGGGATGTAATAATTTTAAAATAATGTAAAAAACTCTAGCTTTTTTTATTAGAATGATTTGCGAGACGAGCACGCCGTTCGCCTGATGGTAAGCGATACCTACGACCGCTCATAAACAGTAGCAGAACCAAACACCTTGAATCACAAAGCAATGCTTGGCATTCCACTGAGCGCGCCATCCTGAGACATAACACTATTTTTACTGGTGGTAGGTCTCTCATATGTGAGAGGTCGCCTGGATAGGTACCACCGCAATGCCTATTTCTCCTGCCAAACAACAGTGTAAATGCATTGTTGTGTTTCGGATTGGAGTACATTGTAGCCAGAGTACTACTGGACATATTGAGACTATGTATGCGACTGTTGAGTGGGTTCCTTTATTATTTTACATTCAGCAACGGCAAGCATCATACCCCAAGTTGGTCAAACGACTTGAAAATAAAAGTCCTTACCTACATGCAATCCACTTCTTAACCGTTATTTCATAATTTTAATCGATCAATGTTCAGGAATTGCTGGCACCTCTCCAGACGATTACGAATATTTAAATCACACGTACACAAAGGACCAAGATGAGACGTACGAAGTTGTATACAACTGGCGGGCCTTACTCGACAACTACACAGCCGCGCACAACGAGTCCAAGGTCATGATGACGGAGAGCTACGCCAACATGGAGCTCGTGATGCGTTACTATGGCAACCAGACCAGACCTGGATCAGTGCCGTTCAACTTCTTCTTTTTGGAATTGAACAAAAATTCTAATGCAAATGATTTTAAATCTGTTATTGACAATTGGATGAGTTCCATGCCTAAAGGAAAGACGGCTAACTGGGTGGTGAGTGGGTTTAGAATAAATATTTGTTAAACGCACATAATAAAAACCAATTTCGGTTCACTTAAACCTGACTTCAACCTATATCCACCGGGTTGTGTAGACTCATACTTAATCAACTTATTCCTTACTATTTGTATAGCCTTTAGCCACTATTATTAATTATTTTAGTTTGAAATCTTAACACATAAGCGTTCCTAAACTGCAATATTATTGAAATGGTAAAAATATTTATTTTACAATTACAGAACGGTAATCATGATCAAAGTCGTGTGGGGACGAGACAAGGCGCCGAGAGAATAGACGCAATGAACATGTTAGCACTCATGTTACCAGGAATCACATTGACATATCAAGTAACTATTGTTAATTATTTATTCATTCACAGTTCTTTGAATAGAAGAAAACTTTATAAATGCTTTATACAGTGTATCCCAAGACTGCTACCGAAAACGAAGCGAGGTGGTAGTTTTAGTGACTTCAGACACAATGTAACTAAAAGTTTCGATAAAAAACGCGTCGATTTTTTGTGATGTTTGAAAAATCATCGTCTTTGGGTGTAAATACATAGTATTTCAAAAATAATAGTGTAGGTACACCTTTTTTTTTAAAGCACGAAATAATTTATGTGTTTCGTTTTGTAAGATAATAATTAATTACATGAGCTACCTTCGATATTGCAAGTATTTCTTGTAGGAACTGCGGGCTGCCTAACAGCGCCCTGAATGTAAAAGTCTATTAGGAGTGAAACACTTCTTTATTATATATATTATTATATTTATATGGAAATACTATTACAAGTTCGTTTTAAAACAGAAATACAATTCTCAAATAATACAAAATAACCCTCCTCCGTTTTTACATCAATCAGAATTAAAATAAAAAAGAATACATCCATTGCATTTGAAAAGTTAGACTGCCAGATATAAATATATGCTAGTTATATAATTTAAGGTTGTAACAGTCGGCCATCCGTCACAATAACGAGTCCTCTCGTTTAAAGTTTTAGTAAAGGCTTAGACTTAATTCTTATTTTATCACAAATCATTGTCACTCTATAAGCAGATACATATTTATATTTCAAATATGCAAGAGGAGCTACTTCTATTCTTTCACTGCCATCTTGCTTAAAATAACATTGAATTATCGCTAAATATCACTGGAACTCAACAAGTTGATAGCTACTTCTATTCTTTCACTATCAACTCGACTAAAATAACATAAAATTATCACTCAACATCACTGGAACTCAACAAGTTGATAGCTACTTCTATTCTTTCACTACCAACTTGACTAAAATAACATAAAATTATCACTCAACATCACTGAAACTCAAGAAGTTGGTAGCTACTTCTATTCTTTCACTACCAACTTAATATGGTTAGTCACGCACAACACTCATGCTCGGCTCACATCTGCTCGAACTCTGTGTTGTGCAGACAGTATCAATTACAACAAATAAAAAAAAACAATCTGTCTTATAATCAATTAGTGTTAACAATGCATGTATGTAAATTTCGACCGTTGGTTACTATATTATTAAGAATATTTTGATCAAATTGTTTATAATTCAGTACTCCATTCATATTTTATGTTTTATTAAATTGTACCACTTGTCTGATTAACAAAACATAACACAAGACTAGTTAAAAACTTATTTTGAATTAAAACAAATAAATGCTCTTCTATGTGTATCTTAAGTCTACGTTATTATAATAATAAAAGAATAATCTATACGTGTATGTAGTTGCATCGTAAACCTGACTTCATACATAAATTAATCTGCAAAGTTAATCAGAATCACTTCCATCACTTGAGGAACAAGTGGGAGCATCAAAATTCATCCATGGGTAAATTTTATCCACAGCAACAATATTTTCGTACGGTTTGCCCTTCCGAGTGAGTGGTGTATCAACTATGAGATATCGATCCCTAGGAAGTATGCTTTTTATTCGATATGGCCCCTGGCACTTTGATTCCAATTTTTTTGATTTTCCTGACCCTCCTACTACATTCCTAACCACCCTAACCAGATCCCCTATTTTATATTTTGTAGCTGTTCTACGGCGTTTGTCAAACCGTGTTTTTATCTGTTCCTGATTTTTTTCCATTCTTTTAGTTGCCTCAGCCCTAATATCTTCAATGTTATCAATCTGCGCACATTCATCAATTTCATCAACTACATTGTTTAGAATTCGATCCGATGGATTTCCTACCTTGCGGCCAAATAACATTTCAGTGGGTGTTTTCTTTGTAATGTCATGTACCGCGGTATTTATACCTAACTGTACATCAGGTAAGTAAATATCCCAAGTATCCTCAGCTTTCCCATGGGTCATACTTCCTAACGAAGCTAAAATCGTACGATTGCAACGTTCCACCTGGCCATTGGCACGCGGAGTCGCAACCGCGTTAAGAATATGTTTAATACCAAGGGATTGTATAAAAGTCTTGAATGTGTTGCTGGTGAAACTTGTTCCCCGATCTGTTATGAGGCGTCTTGGGGAACCAAATAAACTACAGTAAGTTTTAAATACTTTTATACTTGCTTTAGATTTGGTACTCCGCACTGCTGCAAGGTACACATACTTCGTAAAAGCATCTATGATAGCTAGTACATAAGTATTACCATGCTTGCTTTTTGGAAATGGGCCGAGATGGTCAGCATGTAGTGTATGCAATGGAACATCCACTTTTGGAATTGGATGTAATGTTCCTTCTTTTGGTCCTGATGGAATTTTATGGTGTGCACATTCTAAGCACGCCATAACATACTTTTTTTATAAATTTTCGCATCTTCGGAAACCAGAATAAGGATTTAATACGCTTTAAGGTTTTTTCAAAACCGAAATGACCCACATCATCATGATTAGCTTTTAGAACTTGCCAACGAACCCCTTTTGGCACCAACCATCTCAACTCTTCATTCTCAGTCACACGAAACACACGTCCATTTTTTACTTTATATTCTTTATGAATACCAGCAATTTTAGGAGTTTCGGGGTCCTGTAAAATGTCCTTAATTCGCTTAATTTCTTCATCTACTGATTGCACCGTAACTATCCAATCATCTACTTTAACAGTTAATACATCCAACACATGCGTTGAATCCTGCATCTCAACAACAGCTCCCCTACTCAACGCATCTACATGACCCATTTTCTCGCCCGGACGATATTCAATATCGCAGTCATACTCTAAAAATTGGATCCACCATCGCGATATCCGAGGAATCAAATCCCGTTTTGTGAAGGTGGATCTCAGGGCATTGCAATCAGTCACTACAGTAAATTTTATTCCTAATAGGTACGTGCGAAATTTATTGAGTGCAGCGACCACTGCAAGCGTCTCCAACTCAAACGAACTAAGTTTTTGCTCATCAGGGTTGGTTTGACGACTGTAGTAAGATACCGGTCTCCACGGATCTGATCCATGCCTCTGCAATAAAATTCCACCCAAACCAAACTTACTCGCATCGGTATGTAATTGTGTCTCTGCGCAGTGATCGTATAAAGCAAGAACAGGTCGTTTTATTAATGCCCCCTTTAATGTGTCAAAAGAATTTTGTTGCAGTTCAATCCATTTCCAAACGGAATCCTTCTTAAGTAATTCAGTTAGAGGTCTGGCTATAACAGCAAAGTTTTTCACAAATCGTCGGAAAAATCCAGCTAGTCCTAGGAACCTCCTAACATCATTTTGATTTCGTGGTATAGGAAACTCTGAAACGGCCTGAACTTTTTGGTCCCCAGGACGGATACCTGTATTGTCAATTTCATACCCAAGAAATACCACGTTTTCTAGGAAAAAACGACACTTTTCCATTTTTAGTGTCAGACCAGCTTCCAGTAATAACCCTAGAACTTCTTCGAGACGTTTTAATCCCTCATCAAAATTCTTTGCTGGAATTAAAATATCGTCCATGTAGATGGTTATGTACGGGACTTTGGCTTTACTAAGAATTTTGTGAATGACTCTTTGGAAAACCGCAGGTGCATTTGCCAGACCAAAGGGCATACGATTATACTCGTATTGCCCATCAGGCGTTACAAATGCGGTCTTTTCCTTGGAGACCTCAGCTATGGGTATTTGGTGATAGCCAGAAGCTAGGTCCAATGTTGTAAACAAAGAGTGTCCATAAAGTTGATCTAGAAGATCTTCTATACGTGGAAGAGGGTAGTGATCGCGTTTCGTCCGTTTATTCAGAGCACGATAATCTACGCACAGACGCTTCTCACCAGATTTCTTCTGTACAAGCACTATAGGGCTTGCGTACGGGGAACTAGATTCGCGCACTATACCATGTTTCAGCATTTCGTCCACCATTTTCTGAACATATTCTCGTTCCGAGTGAGACAGCCTATATGGTCTGTACACAACTGGAGTCGAGTCTAAAAGATGAATTTCCATCTCTGTAACGTTGGTAAAACCCAAATCATGTAAACCAGTGCTAAAACAAGCATTATATTTTGATAAGAGTTCTTGGCATAAACGTCTCTCGACAATGCTAAGCTGTTTTCCATAACTTATGTCAACAGCTTGAGTACTATTCTCAATTGATTGACTTATATTTAAAACTTCTAAACTGCTATTTTGAGAAACAATATTCGCCCTAGAAATAAGAGATTTCCGTTTGAAACAAAGCCCTTGCAACCCAATATTCTGAATAAGCACCCGAGCTACCCCATTATGCATTTGATATTCGCCTGGTAACAAATAATATTCTAATCCTGGTTTTCCCCTAATCGACCCACTAACATAGATATTGCCACTGTAACTAACGTCGGAGCTGACTGCTATTGCTTTCAGTTCACCCATATCAATCTTAACGTCTTCGACAGTACACAAAATTAATTTAACCACTCTTGTTAATTCAACTTTTTCAAAAAATAAGTTTGATGCGGTTTTAATAATTCTTAACCCAGGACGTTCTGTAAAACTATGTCCGAGTAAAACTGGTACATTAATAAGCGAATCATCCACGATAAGTACTTCTACTTGTTCCTCTCTGACGTCTTGTACCTCAATACTTACAAATGCTTTGCCAATAGGTAGGTAAGGAACGTTACCTAACCCTCGCAATATTGGTCCTTGTACCGATTCCCATTCAATTTGCAGCTTACAAGCGTCAACCTTACGAATCAGTGTCACTTGACTCCCCAAGTCTATCTGACATCGAGTATATATACCATTTATTTTAATACTAATATTATACTTATCCTCACCATCGCGATCAAAAAATACTTCCAATACATTTTTGAATGCATTTTGAACATTACTAGACTGAATATTACTATTAAGAACACTCTTTTTCGGACAACTACTTGAATTATGCCCTAAAAAATTACAATTTGTACATTTACTCACAGGTTTGCGACATTGCCAGCTTATATGACCTGGGTCGTTACAATTAAAACAGGTCACAGATGTTTTTGGGCGATTCCTAATCATTCCACTAAGCCTCTGAGATACGTTAGAGGTGGGCACAATGGTGTTTGAAAAACGAGTATCCTTTGACTGAATACTCCTCCTGAATTCATAATTATGCCGTGGTTGGTTATTTTTAACAGTTTTAAAGAATTCTAACGTTTCCTCAGGCTTATCAAACTTCCCGGCTTGTGCACTTAACCGAACACCCTTATCCTCTATCCCAAATATAATGCAATCGACCGCCTTTTTCCAAAAAATTTTGCACCGGTTAAGCAAATTAATTTTTGAAAAATAGTATAATTCAAGCGATTCATCAGAACGTGCCCTCTTGTTAAGCATCTCGGTCAATAGTTCCGCATAATTTTCAATCGAAGGAAAGGATTCGCTTAATAACTTTTTCCATTCTACCCAGGAATATTTAATAGAGGGCAAGCCCTGGTACCAAGTTTTAGCATGTCCTATCAACTTTGGTAAGGCATAGTGAACTGTCTGCTTATCGGTCCATTTGTAAATGTCTGCACACTCATCTACTTTATTTAACCAAACATCAATAGTTTGTTCTTTTACTAATGGATCAAACTCTGGGATAACATTGTTTAAAGAAGACGAGAGCGACGGTTCACAGTCCCTACTCCGTAACATTTTAACAAACTCTTCAAAAATATCAGAACGATCAGAGTACCTTGATTTCTTAGGTTCCGGACTTCGGGTCCCACTTTTACGATTGGGTATTTCTTGCATCTGGGACTGCAAGTGTTTTTCGTTGGTCGTCGTACTACCATGCTCATTTCGTTTCTTCTGCTTATATAACTCCTGCTCCAATAGGCGTAGTCGTTGATACAGATCTTCCCTGTCCTTTGAATGTCCGTGATTAGAAGTCTGCTCGTGATGATCTCTGCTCTGCCGCGCGTGTCTAGGGCTTGAAGGCCTACTTCTGGGCTGGTCACTCCGCGGGCTACGACTCCTACTTCGCATATAATACATACTGCCTCGCAAACTACTACACCTATTACGACTTCGGCTGCGGCGCACATCCTCATTAACCAGAACACCTCTCGTCTCTGGTTGAGCAGAAAATCTGGATGGAGTTTCTCGCCGTCGACGAAATTCGTCTTTCTCCATTCCGTTCATCTGGAACTCGTACCAGAATTAATATTATTTTTTTATTTAGAGAAGATAAATAACATATTTTATAACGAAACATTTCAATACGAAAAGATCATGCGGCCACATTGACTATCTATATATTTTCAATTAATGCTATTTAATTACGACTACTTCCTATTTCACCGATTAACATTCCAATTGACAAAATACCCAAAGGCAGTTTTTTTACGGTTTTTACATGCGATTTTCACATTCCCTAAACTAAATAGTTCCTCATAAACAGAAATCACAAAAACAAACGTTACCTTGGTTCTCCGGATGATCGTGGGCGTTGCGGTCCCACTTCGGAAAACTGAAACACTTCTTTATTATATATATTATTATATTTATATGGAAATACTATTACAAGTTCGTTTTAAAACAGAAATACAATTCTCAAATAATACAAAATAACCCTCCTCCGTTTTTACATCAATCAGAATTAAAATAAAAAAGAATACATCCATTGCATTTGAAAAGTTAGACTGCCAGATATAAATATATGCTAGTTATATAATTTAAGGTTGTAACAGGAGTTTAAAGCAGTTTAAGCTCTTCAGACTTGGTTCGTCCAGATTTATAGTCAGTAGAAACTACACAACATTATACATATTTTAAACTTGAGTCAAAATCAAATATCTTCTTTCTTGTTTTACAGGGTGAAGAAATCGGCATGACGGATGTTAATATAACTTGGACAGAAACAAAAGACCCACAAGCGTGCAACACTGATGATCCTGAGAACTACTGGAAGAAGTCACGTGACCCCGCCCGCACCCCCTTCCAGTGGGATAACTCAACAAACGCTGGCTTCTCCAGTACCACTGGAAAAACATGGCTGCCCATTGCTACCAACTACAAAGAAGTCAACTTAGCAGCACAGAAAAATGTGGCAAAGAGCCATTATACGGTAAATTATATGATTTAAGTTCTTATAATTGCACATATTCCACAGATACGTTAGGCGCGACACATTTTTGGCAAAATAAGAATTAATAAATAATAAATAATAAAATCCGAATAAAGTAAGGCGGCAATCGAAATTTAAGTCTATCTGCGTAACACGTACGCGGGAAGCCAGTAAAATGAAAGGGAAGATATTGTGACTGCGTGGGAATGACAGAGACCGCAACAGCAGTATCTCTATTTTTTGTTCGCCTTATCTCCTCAACAATTAAATACCTCAATGTAAAACTCCATACAATTACATGTAAATAATATTTTTTTTCACAGTTTTACAAGGATGTAGTGGCTATTAAAAAAATGCCGCAAGTTCGAGGCGGTAACTTGGATACAAAAGCACTATCCAATGATATTTTAGTAGTAACCAGGTCGGTGTATGATGCATATAACATTTCTGGATTTTTTATATTTATTTCCAATAATTTTAAACAATAAATTTTTTTTACAGGCGGTTATCCGGTTACCCAGTAATAACTGGTATTATTAATTTGTCACAGACAGAAAAATCTGTTAATCTGTCCTCGGTGAATCAAATGCCTGCACAATTAAAAGTGGTGGCTTCAGGTATAGCCTGTTCACAAGAAAAAGGGTATTTATCATGCTATTACCAAATAACTTGTTCTCAATTTTTTTTCAAGAAATATTTCAATTTAATTTTGCAATTTCTTCAGGGTGCAGACGGCGTCTCAAAGTGTGAATATTTCGGCCCATTGCGCTATAGTTTTACAAGAATTCGATGCCAACACCACCCAGCCTGCCAACACCACCCAGCCTCCCAACACCACCCAGCCTCCCAACACCACCCAGCCTGCCAACACCACCCAGCCTGCCAACACCACCCAGCCTCCCAACACCACCCAGCCTGCCAACACCACACAGCCTGCCAACACCACCCAGCCTCCCAACACCACCCAGCCTGCCAACACCACACAGCCTGCCAACACCACCCAGCCTCCCAACACCACCCAGCCTGCCAACCACCCAGCCTGCCAACACCACCCAGCCTCCCAACACCACCCAGCCTGCCAACACCACACAGCCTGCCAACACCACCCAGCCTCCCAACACCACCCAGCCTGCCAACACCACACAGCCTGCCAACACCACCCAGCCTCCCAACACCACCCAGCCTGCCAACACCACCCAGCCTGCCAACACCACCCAGCCTCCCAACACCACCCAGCCTCCCAACACCACCCAGCCTGCCAACACCACACAGCCTGCCAACACCACCCAGCCTGCCAACACCACACAGCCTGCCAACACCACCCAGCCTCCCAACACCACCCAGCCTGCCAACACCACCCAGCCTGCCAACACCACACAGCCTGCCAACACCACACAGCCTGCCAACACCACCCAGCCTCCCAACACCACACAGCCTGCCAACACCACACAGCCTGCCAACACCACCCAACCTGCCAACACCACACAGTCTGGAAATAACTCTTCAACATTATTTATACTTAAAGAGCACGTTTTTGTGTACTTAATTTTATTATTAGGTTATTATTTCCGAGGCTAATTACTTATCACAAATAAACTACTTACTGATTATATGCATGTACGTATTAAATTGCACCCCATTTTCAACAATAATTTCATATTTTAGCTAAAATGATGATAATGAATTCATGATTTATGCATTACTTACGATATATAGTATTTACAACATTTTTTGGTAGGTTTTGAAAAAGAAACTGTTCCAAAAATGGTCACTGGATGTGGTCAATGTTTGTAATTTAATACGTTATAGCCGGTCAATATAACTACGTTAGCACATCTATTTATTATTAGATATTATTTTAATGCCTTTATGGTCGTTAAAATTTAAATGAATACGTTATTTACTGATTTTATGTTGATTTGGAAATTAAAAATATATATAACTACTCACTTTTGTTTTTCTTTCTTAAAATTTATCATCCATCATACAGCCAAAGGAAGTCCACTACTGAACATAGGCGTGGCCTATGTTCAGCAGTGGATATGCTAATGCTGCTCGCCATGGGCGTAGCCAGCCATGGGCTCAGGGTGGAGCAGCAGTCTAAAATAATTTGTTGTTAGCAAACTATACCCGGGGTCTTACCTCGATTATTTTTTTTTCATACAAAAAGGTAGAGGTTTATATCTTATCCACAGATAGTACTTTCAGGTACAGTAAATAATTAGACATACGCATTATAGGATGTTTATTTATTTAGGTATTAAATAACTACGTAATATCACTTTAAGACAAGTCGGCGACAGAACCCATTCTGGCAGAACCTCATTAGCACTTCGACTTCCAATTTATTTTTTGCTTCGGCGATCCTCTTCCTGTGTACACTCAGCATACAAAGACCGCTCAGACGATTTTCACTCATGGTGGCGGGAAGCCACGTCTTGACACGTCGTAATGTGCTGAAAGACCTTTCTATAGTACAGGTCGTACAGGGTTGGGCGAGTAAAACAGTTAGCGCAGTTTTTATGGTGGGGTAAAACATTTCTGAATCTTTTATAATATCTGCCACTTCCATGTCTTTCAGAACATTCAATCCCATCTCCTTTTCTCCCAAAAGTGGTACCATAATTCAGCCTCGCTGAGGAAGCTACCACTTAAATTATAAAATTCGCGAAAGGACTCTGTTTTTTTTTCAAAAAATCATCCATTGTCATTTGCGTCATGTTATATGGGTGCAATGATAGCAAAGAATATGCCGGTAAGTTGTTCTCAGAGAAACGCTCTTCTAATGACATAATTAGCGAGTCTTGATAGGGTATAATTAAAGATCGTTTCCAAAACTGGGTTGGACTCTGCTGGAGGATTTGCACGGTGCGTCTGTCTTTTCACGATGCGTGGTATTGCAAAATTAACTTCAAGAGCGTCAGCAATCATTTGAGCTTCAGCTATGAAACTTGCGCTGTGATCGTCCACATTTTCACGATGTTTTTTATTGTGTCGATGATCCTTTTTAATATGGTTCGCACACTGGAGCAAATCTATGCTTTTTGACTGTAACACATTTACGGTCGGTTGAAGCAGTATGAAATATTTTGCAATAAGACAAACAGAGACAATAAATTCTGAATTTATAGCAGCGCAGTATAATTGAAAAGCCGCTTTGCTTGTAGTATTGTTGCTTTCTTTCGAACATGTCAAAAGGGCCTCAGCCATTTGGATGTAATTCTCTTTGAAAATAGCAATGCATTTATATTTTTGTGACCAGCGCGTTTCGCATAGCATCGGTATGTTAGGCACATGTAGAGATGTGTAACACTGCGCTACGCCGCGCAATTGCGCCAACTCAGTTCACTGCGCCGGATGTGTTAACTCACTTGTTCAAAATGTGTTGGCGCAAAAAGGAGTTATACAACAGTCAACTCGATTTCGGATTTACTAACTTGAATTAAATTCTTTCTAACTCGAGTTTGAAAATCGCGTAGTTAGTGAACACAAGTTGGTACGAAAGAGTAGCAACTAGCAAATATGCATATTTATGGGAACAATACATTTTCGGGATACATAGTATCCTACGCAATATATCAGGGTATCAGCTACGTACAATATTTCATCATTTTGCTTTAAATATTAAAGTAAGACTCATCGCGGCCTCTTACATATGAGACACACATAACAGTACAGTCACATACCAGTAAAAACTATAAAAACCTATCTAATTCAATCCTACCTACAAAGTTCAACACTCAGTTTCTTCCTTCCAAGTCGAATTCTGTAACTCGAGTCGGGTTTATCCCGAGTTGGCACATCACTGCCACAAACTAATAAACAGACTTGTGAGCGTGGCATGCCGTGTGCGCCGCGCAGATGACGCGCATAACGCATTTCGTTGCTCACTCGGCGACAAGCGTTTTCATTTTGTTGCGCCATGGCGCAATTTTGAGTTAACTCAGTGAGCCAGCGCAGTTAATTGCGCCTGAGTTACTGAGTTAACGCAAGGATTTTCGCTGAGTTACCCATGTCTAGGCACATGCTTACGACGATGAGCGGATTCTCGAAAGAATTTAATAATTTCCTTTATTGTGCCGACTGTATTACGAATTACGGGAATTTGATTTAAATCATGAACGACGATGCTTTTTTATATTTTTCTCGAAGTATGTTTTGAACTCCACCGTCTTTCCCCGACATTGTGGAGCACCCATCATAGCCTTGCCCCACACACTTTTCTGGATCTAGGCCCACGTTTGTTATAAAGTTATCTATGGCAGAGGCAATAGATTTGGCGTCCATGGCAATTAGTTCTACGAAGCCTAGAAATTCTTCGCATATCAACATCCTTTCTTCGTCAAAATATCGGACTCCGATGGACAGTTGCTCCTTACCTGCGATATCGCAGCTCTCATCTGCCAAAATACTATATGCTTGTGCTTTTTTCACACATTCTATGATATCATCTCTGATAACATCTCCAGAAATATTTTTTATTTCATTTTGAATCTGAGGTGACATATATGTTGCATTCTTTGCACATGATTCTGAGCAAAGTATGGAGCAAAGAGTATATAAATCACTACGTTTAAGAGACGGGACTCCATACATATTTTTTTTTATCCATTTACATGGCATTCTATTGCCAACATTAGGCCAGCAACGTCTGTCATTACGTCAATAGTGCCAAACTAACGGAGTAAATAGTGCTGGTCTGCTCGTGCGTGCAGTGCGCCTGATTTTATCGATATCGATAAAATTTACGGAATCTTAATGAAGCCTATTTTAGAACATTTTTTTATGAATTACTAAATTCCACATTATAGCCACAAACTTGTACATTGGAGACAGTCCTAATACAATATTATGCTTAAAAGTACCCGAAAAAAAATAAAAACGACCTTTATGAAATGTTTATTTTTATTTAATATTTTTTTTATTAACCTTTGGGAAACAAACATAACAATAGTAACTATTAACACGTTTAAAATATTAAAACTAAATCCAACGAAGTTTCCACTAATTACTTAAACATAAACAAAGAAAGTGTACGTATAAGAATTACAGACAAGATAATTAAATCATGCTAGTGCTGTGCTTCAGTAACAAAAAAATAATGATTCAAACTCTTTTATACCTTAGTCTGTATACGTAAAAAAAACCGACTTCAAAACAAAAAAAAAACACTAAAAACCTAAAAATATCAAAATAATAAGTACCACTGAAAAGCAAACATATAATATTTATTTCATGGAACTTGTTTATATTTCATTTATACAGGGTATATCAAGACTGCTACCGAAAACGAAGCCGGGTGGTAGTTTAAGCGACTTCAGACACAATGCAATAGAAAAAGTTGCAAAAAAAAGCGACAATTTTATTTTAAATATTTTTTTCCTATGACCATATTTGGGTGGTAAATACATTTTTCCCTAAAATAATAGTGTATACCCTTTTATTTTTAAATAATCTAAGGTATAAAAGAGTTTAAATTATTATTTTAGCAAAAACTATGGGTTTACCACCCAAAAATGACGATATTTAAAAAATCATAAAAAATAATTGTCGCGTTTCTTTGCGAAATTTTTAGTTGCATTGTGTTTGTAGTCACTAAAACTACCACCTGGCTTCGTTTTCGGTAGCAGTCTTGAGATACCCGGTATATGCTTTATTGTACACCAAAATGAAAGACACATACAAGTACTTACACTACGTACTCACTTGTTATTGTTGATTGCTTAATGACTTGACTAGCCAACAAATCAAAATATATGCATAACATATCGAAGGCGGGTCGCCTCATTCAAAGGAAATTTAGCCATAAACTTCCTTTTTTCTTGTTTTTTTTTGCTACTAGTACGAAAACCACAAATTTCACATGTTATAAACCGTTTTTTCGGTGACATTTTAAGAAAATCTATCAAAGAACTGTTTTAAGCACTTCACACTTCTTTTATAATTACATATTTTATGGAATAAACACAAACTCGTACAAAAATAAATATTACAAATAAAATTGCTGACAACAAAGAGTGACAACTGACAAGTATTGATATCTGCAATTAGAAAGAGAAGCTCGCCGAATGAATGCAATAGCAATAATCCATAGATAATAAACTAATTTATGACAGTAATACATGCAAATTCCATACATTTTATCTGTCAACGATACATTATGATTTTTCTTCTAAGTTGCGCCAGGCTGATTCTGAGTGCCCCTTTAATGTATTATCGCCAGACTCAATCGTAAGTTTGATTAAGTCTTCAAACAGACCTTCATGAAGGTCCTTGCCTCTTAAGGGAAGATTTATTTTTTTTATTTTTAAACGCTTTGTACACAGATGTAGTACAGGCGGACTTAATGCCCAAGGGCATTCTCTACCAGCCAACCTTAAGGTAGTGCAGAGAGACGGAAGCAGGTGCTTATTAATAAAATTAACAATAAGCGAAAAGAGAAAATTTATAAAATATAAATAATAATATTTAAACGGATATATAAAAAATTTGATTTTATATATATATATATATATATTTACTAATATAATTTTATATATAAATAAAAGATATACATAAAAAAACTAAATAAATAAATACCTACATTAGTGGGGAGAATCTGCTACTTCTGCGAGGAGTAATAGCCGAACCTTTAGCTTGAAAGCCATCCGTGTTGTGCACGACCTGATTTCAAGTGGGAGTGCGTTCCAGAGAAGAATGGATTGGATAGCAAAGGAAGAATGAAGGAAGTCAGAAGTATGGGGAGGACATTTTAGAAGGAGATTGCTAGACGAGCGAAGATTTCTAGAATGAGTATCATTCAGGTAAACGAAGTCAGGAGACAGATAAGAAGGAGGGGAAGGAGACTTAAGAATGGAAAAAAGGGTAGTGAGGGCACGCAACGAACGGCGCTGGCGGATGGGAAGCAATTTTAACTGCGGACGGTAGGAAGAGATATGGTCAAACTTACGAAGATTAAAAACAAATCGAATGCAGTTATTTAGAAGACGGTCGAGTTTGTTGAGTAAATCTGCATTCAGATCAAAATAGCACACATCACCATAGTCGATAACCGGAAGGATTAAGGTTTGGACTAGCATAGCCTTGGTTTTGAACGGTAGGACATTCTTCAGGCGATACAGAGAACGAAGAGTACCGATAACTCTCTGACTGACGTAGGTTACCTGGGGTCGCCAGCTCAGGGTGGCGTCGATGAGTAACCCTAGATCTTTGACACTTGGGCACCAAGGTATGACAGAGCCATCAAAGATAACCGGCGGGATGTTAGAAAAATTCAGCCTGCTAATCATTCTCGGGCTGCCGATAATGATGGCCTGGCATTTCATCGGGTTAACAGATAGCCCGAAATTATCCGACCAACGTTTGATATATTCCAGGTCACTGTTAATCCTATCCACCGCAGTAGGTACACAATCGACGCCAACCTGATAGTATAACTGCAAGTCATCAGCATACAGATGATACGCACATTGAAGGTTAAGAGTTATGAGGTTTATGAAGATAGAAAATAACAACGGAGAAAGTATACCGCCTTGAGGGACACCAGACTCGATATTGCACCAGTTGGACTCAGAGTCGTTTATACGCACTGACTGCTGGCGTCCCTGAAGATAGGAAGAGAACCAATCCAGTCCCACGGGAGAGATCAAAAGATGGGAGAGGATAGCTAAAAGGATGTCGTGACTGACGGTGTTGAAGGCGTTTGAAAAATCCACCAAGGCCAGCACGGTGACTTTGCCGGTTTCCATGCCCGCCCTCATGTCGCCAGTCACTTTGAGGAGCGCGGAGACGGTGCTGTGACCTGGCCTAAAGCCAGATTGAAGTGGGCACAACAAGTTATTTACGTGCACGTGCTTGAAAAGTTGCTTGTGTGCACAGGCTTCCAGCACCTTGGAAGATCGTGGGTACCACAAAAGAAAACTGTATCTATTACAGATGCAACATTTTTTTTATTATCTTGTATGATTTTTTCATGAGCACTAACTAATTGAACATCCACAGGCATATTCTGTATAAAAAATTTTGCGGACATGTTGGAGGTCTTATGACATTGAGACGCTGCATGTGTTTTGGCGAACTCGTGCATATCTTTGTATCTAACGAATGGTCGCAGTGTGAATGAACCCATAGTGTTACTTGTCGCTGGAGGAAATAATACACAGTAAATGCAGAGAGCGCCTTTTAGTTTGGCAGAATATGCCAGCCAAGGAGCATATTCAGCGAGCCAGGTATGTTTGAATTTTCTTTTTCGATACACAGCATCCTTGCCGAAGTCATAACTAGGAGGAGGCCCCCAACAGTTCTTTAAAATTTCAAGTTTTTGTGCTGAACTCATAGAAAATGAGTGACCTAGGAACTGTCCCACGTCATTTTCTGCATAGTTCTGTTGCATTGCAGTGGAGGAAGATTGCACTGAAGGTGTATGTCCTGTATCTATAGGTACAGTAGTACTTGTACTGGCTGTGGCAGCGTCATTGCTAGCCGCTTCTAAGCTCTTTTGTTTCAACCCTTCTCCATCGCTGTCACTTTCACCACTGCCTTTTTCTGGTTTCTTCCTCTTCTGGTTCCCTAAAAAAATGGGAAACGAAATCTCAGTGTTAACTAGACAACCAATAAATATGTCACAAACGTCGCGGAGCGATAAGCTAACTAAAATATACCTCAATCCAAGAATATGAGATATATTCTATACGTTATTTTGTTGAGAACTACATCAAAATCGGCAAGCCCCATACGATAAAATCGAGGACAAATACAAATAATAAAATAAGAGGATAACGGATAATCAGGTTAGGTAGTAAAGTAAATGCTAAATGTAGACGCAGATTTAAATTAATTACTGTTAAATATTGATTAATTACTCAGTTTTTATTTAGTTATCAGATGTAATTCTGTTGTTTTGTCTTCGTATCACTACATAATATAAAACAAAGTCGCTTTCTCTGTCCCTATGTCACTTTGTATGCTTAAATCTTTAAAACTACGCAACGGATTTTGATGCGGTTTTTTTAATAGATAGAGTGATTAAAGAGAAATTTTTATGTGTATAATACGTGCATACGTTAGGTCAGGGGTGCTCCTATCTAGTGGTCATGGCCTGTCCTAGAATAGGTGCTACGAGTACGTGACCTCGGCCCCCCGAGCTACTGCAGTCACTACAAACATTCCCTTCCATGACTGCAGTATCCACTCCTACAGGCCATACTCTCCTTTCCCATTATATCCTCTACTCACAAACCCTATTTCCTTTCCCCCGCTGATGATGGGCAGCAGCGTCGACAGCGCGAGTCCCCTCCTGCGCTCGCCAACCCGCCTGCCAAGCGTGGCGAGTATTGGCAAATACCCCTCAATGGCGACACAAAAATTGAGCAGGCCCCCAGTCCCCGGCAGCCCCACTATTCCTGGCGATGGTAGCAGCCATGGTTACGGTGGGGCAGGGGGTGCTAAGAATCCCCGGGTTGGCCCCGGCTACCACCCCCGACGACAACTGGCCCTGGTAACACACAACATACGCACTTTGAGGACAGACGAGAAGATTGTCGAACTGGAAGAAGAATTGAGCGGGTTACACTGAGATATTCTGGGGTTATCGGAAGTCCGAATAATCGGGGAGGATACGATAACCCTGAAGTCTGGTAACCTGCTCTTCTACCGGGGGGACGACCAACAGTCCCGAGGAGGTGTCGGATTTCTCGTCCACAGGTCTCTCATCAACAACATCGTATCCATCGCAAGTGTGTCGAGCAGGGTAGTATACCTTATACTCAGAATATCAAAAAGATATTCGTTGAAGGTCATACAGGTACACGCGCCGACTTCGACACACCCAGATGAAGAAGTAGAGGAGATGTATGAAGACATAAGTCGGGCCATACATACTTCCAAAACCTACTACAATGTTGTTATGGGGGACTTCAACGCAAAGTTGGGCAAGAGAAGCGATGCAGAGTTGAAAGTGGGGCAATTTGGACATGGGCAACGGAACCTCGGGGGTCAGAGGCTGGCCGACTTTCTAGAAAAAGAGGGACTCTTCGCGATGAACTCTTTTTTCCAGAAGCCGCCTCACAGGAAATGGACCTGGTTGAGTCCTGACGGTTCTACGAGAAATGTGATAGATTTCATCTTGACGACGAATAGACGGATGTTCAGTGATGTCTCTGTGATCAACAGGGTGAAAACCGGTAGTGATCACCGAATGGTTAGGGGCACATTGAATATCAACGTCCAATTAGAAAGGCGCCGCTTGATGAAGTCTACGCTCCGACCTACTCGCGCCCATATCTAAAACCCCGAGAGCTTTCAAGTCGAGTTGACAAATCGCTTTGATTGTCTAAAAGAAAACCTTGCAGTGGACGAGTTAAACAGCGGTTTGGTAAAAGCTGTCTATACGGTGGGATCTAAGTATTTTAGACCTCGCCGTAGAGATAGACCACAAAAACTCTCGATCCAGACTCTTGACCTCATGGCCGAACGTCGATCTTTGACGCTGCAGTCTTCCGTTGACGCCGAAGCATATCGGCGGCTCTATAGACGAATCTGGAAGTCCTTGCGACACGATGTCCGTGGATATCGTGTGGTATTAAGGAGACAATTGAGCGGAACGAAAGCTCCAAAGTGTTTGCAAGAGACTTGTCTATTGGGCAAAGCCAGTTGTCTAGGCTGAAAACGGATGATGGCCGCGTGGTATCGACTAGGGCAGAGGTATTAAGAGAGATCGAGAGGTTCTACGGACAGCTTTACACCTCGGTTGCCGAAACTACTGTTAGCTCGGCCGAAGACCCGAGAGCCGAGTTAATCCGACACTTTAGCGATGATATCCCGGACATCAGCCTGTTTGAGATTGAGATGGCCCTCAAACAACTTAAAAACAACGCCGGGTGAGGACGGAATCACTTCAGAGCTTCTGAAAGTGGGCGGAACGCCGATACTGAAAGTCCATCAGAGGCTGTTCAATTCCGTTCTCCTCGAGGGCTCAACGCCGGAGGCATGGAGCAGGAGCGTGGTGGTACTATTCTTCAAAAAAGGTGATAACACTTTGCTGAAGAACTACAGGCCCATCTCGCTCCTGAGCGAAACCTTCGAAGACCTTGATTGAGTCTCCCAACAGGTGGGTCTTAAAATGAACATGGATAAAACGAAGATCATGTCGAATATCCATGTTGTGCCCACCCCCATTGGAGTTGGGGGCTCGACTCTCGAAGTTGTAGACGAATATGTCTATTTAGGACAAGTGGTCCGGTTAGGCAGGTCCAACTTCGAGAGAGAGGTCAATCGGCGAATCCAACTCGGTTGGGCAGCGTTCGGGAAACTTCGCGACGTCTTCTCGTCCAAAATACCTCAGTGCCTAAAATCGAAAGTCTTCGATAGTTGTGTGTTACCAGTGATGACATACGGCACCGAGACGTGGCCTCTCACTGTGGGCCTCATTAAAAGGCTCAAAGTCACTCAACGAGCCATGGAGCGGGCTATGCTCGGTGTTTCCCTACGAGATCGAATCAGAAATGAGGAGATCCGTAGGAGAACCAAGGTTACCGACATAGCCCATAGGATTGGCAAGTTGAAGTGGCAGTGGGCCGGGCACATAGCTCGTAGAACCGATGGCCGTTGGGGCCGAAAGGTTCTCGAATGGAGGCCACGTACAGGCAAGCGAAGTGTTGGACGCCCGCCTACAAGGTGGACGGACGATCTGACTAAGGTCGCAGGAAGTCGCTGGATGCAGGCCGCTTCCAACAGGTCATTGTGGAGATCATTGGGGGAGGCCTATGTTCAGCAGTGGACTTCCTGTGGCTGATATGATGATGTTGATGATGAATACGTGCATATTATTGTAGAGAAATCTACATGCACCCGGGCGAAGCTGGGCCAGGCCGCTAGTATAAATATATAATGTAGTCTTAAGATTATCATTCATTGAGGTTTCGTGACTTGTCTCACTATGATGTTGTTTACTTTATTGGTGTTTTTCATTATTGTTAATGTTATTATAATTTCAGTTTAATTCTATTTTTAGTAATCTAATATTTAAATTATGTGCATGTTGTGTTCTGGAATACATTAAGACTGTCACAAATGTATATTCCATGCTAGAAATAATGTTATTGTAATTTCTGTTGATGAATCTTAAGAAATAAAATAAAATAATATAAATGCTTAGAAGAGGCGGGCGAGCGACGTCGCGTCGGTGAGTGGGCGTTATTCATATTTTATTAAATTAACAACATCTTTCTAATAAATGGCATAACAAATAGGAATAGTAATAGATCCGTACATACCTCTAGTAAAGAAAGATCTAATATCCATTGCAGATCGAAGGTCTCAGCTCAGCGACCAGACGGATAAGTAGGCATTCATTAAAGTAGTCGACACCTGGTTCCTGCTTTTGAGCACTATCAGAAACAGTTCACTATATTAAGATGCGGTAAATGCTTATTAAGTTCCACGTTCCAATCAAGCTCAGCGTCGCAGCGTGCTTTCACTAGGCGCCCACCGTGCCACACCGCGTAGCTTTCGTGTCGCGCGTTGCCAACTCAAGCCACCTCTGTTCCCCGCTCTTGCCTCCGCCACCCGCTCACTCCATCAGGACGCCCGCGGCCGCGCGCGCTCGCGCAGCCAGTCGTCCCGGCACCACCATACCGCGCGTAGCATAGGCTAAGTTAATGATTTGTATGTCGTTCTGCTTGTATATAAGCTCGATTATATCTGATAATATATCCTGATAATTCCCTGAGGCACTCACACATACCCGAACGCTTCATAGATAATTTGAAATATACCACTGGCACACTAGCTAGGCACAACAGTCACAGTATGTAAAATCTTCTCTAAATAAATATTTCACATTTAACGCCTTCGCAAGTATCTTTCTTGTCCTTTTCAATTAAGTATACCGACCAGCACAGTTGAAATAAATATTTAGTAAACTTGAAATTTAAATAGTAAACAAGCACGCACACAACAACACAACACTAAAAACTAATAATAAACTTGAACACAAAAATAATTCTGTATAACTCATTAGTTAGAAGTCATCTAGAATTTGCCAGTGTTGTATGGAATCCTCAATATGCAATTTCTTCTCAACGTATTGAAGGTATACAAAGGGCCATTACTAGGCATTTGGCCTTCCTGAGTCCTGGCATTTCACACAGGTGCCCATATAGTGAAAGACTTAACTTTTTTAAAATGAAAACTCTCCAGCAGCGTCGCGTGATTAGTGAGACTATATTTTTGCATGGTAAACGGTAGATTTGATTGCAGTGATATTTTGTAACGGATTGGTTTATCAGTGCCGTACAATTACCCTCGTAAACCAATAACTAAAATATTTTACACAGAACATTGTCGCACTAAAGTTGGTATCCATTCTCCCATTGTAAGAATGTATTTATAATGGGTTGTCTGCTCAACATCCAGAATTGGATTTATTTAGCGATTCTTTGCAAACTTTCAAAAGAAAAATGCTGGAATCATAGTTAATTTGTATATTTTTTTTTTCGTTTTTGTTTCTATTGCTTTAACAACCAATTTTTTATGTTTTTTAATTTTTAATTTGGTTTTTAATATTATCCTTAAGTTAATTTTTATATTATGTTCCTTTGTTTTGAATTAATTTTGTTTTGTTTTTATATTCTATTTTGTATGATTCTTATTAAGTGTAACTAGCCATTAATTATTGTTTAAATTTTCTCTCATTTTAATATTGTTTTTATTGTTGTTTATTAATATGTTTACCTTATTGTATTTTTTTATGTATTTGTATGGAGTTAGTTTCCTGTTACTCTTCTGTGAAATTGTCAACACTTATAATTGTTGTGTTTATCAGTAAAAATACATGTAGTAGTATAAAATATTTTAAGTAATTGTAAGCATAATGTTAGTGTTGCATAATAAATAAAAAAAAATAAAGCAAACAATTATTCTAATCGGCAATCGCGCCGCTATTTGCTACAGAAGAAGATCCAGCAGTGCGATTCACGTATTTTAATTAGTTCAGCTGCAGTGCAGTTGCGGTTAAGTTTCGATCAAAACAGCCCTTTTCGTATTCTCGTAATTTTGACAACCGCTGTCAAATACGCTCGCGTAAAGTTCGCGTCACGCAAACGTTTTAGCGTATTCTACTGCTGCGCGTATATGTCAATCTCAATCAAATTTCATACATCTGACGTACAGTTGACGCGCAGCTCACGCGCAGTTCACGCGCAACTAAACACTTACAAGAATACCATTTTGTACCAAAGCGTAAACTTAATTGTAACCGCACCGCAACTTGATCGGCGCGTCAAAAAGTTACGTGAATCGCACTGCTGTACTGCGCGAGACGGGGCGGCGCGGCGGGTGGCGGGTCTTACACACAAAAGAACCGAAAAACAAAAGGATTGCGTTGGTTAACGCATGACCGACCTCTGCGCACGCGCGCTTAAGTTTTCATAGCATTTTTTTGTGGTAACTTTCTTACGGATATTAAGAGCGTATACACCTTGCGCGCAAAGTCAACTATAGGTATTTCTTCGTTAATTTCACGCACACATAAGCGACCAAAGCTGTGTGCGTAGAGCTGCCGCGTCGGCTCGCTATACAATCGGCTCAAACAACTTTGATCCGTGCGCTTCAAATATTCAATTGAAATGTAACTGTAATATAATATCATAAAAATATTTTATTTGCATTATAAGTAGACAAATATTACTGTGCAAGCAAAGAATAATACAAATTTAGATAGTAATCATACTTTCGTTATAATTACATTGTTAAGTTGCATTCAAATCAGTGTTCAATCAGTAGACACTACGGACGTTTTATTAATCATTTCGTGTTCGAACACATAAATAGTGTTAGGGGCCTTACAACCCCTTACAATTACGAAATATATTTAATTTTATATTACAATACATAATATAATTTAGCCTCGGAATTACATCCCATTATATTACCTGAAACATAATTTATACTCACTACAAAATCATTGTAGGTAATAAAAATAATTAAATATTTTACTACCAAAGTACTAAGATGTGGTAATCGCAGTCCGCGCGTGGCTATTTTCACTACGCGCGGCAATAATCGACTGCAGCCAGGCCGGAGCGACGAGCGATACGTCCTCCCTCTAGAAGGCCTTGCGGCGGTCTGATTTGAGCCACGTCGGACAGCGTGTTTTATAGTGGTTTTTAAAATATTTGCAGAAAACATGAAAACTAATTTTGTTGAAATATAAAAATGGTAATTTATTGATAAGATGTTCTTCTATTATAATATGCAATTGCTATAAAAAATTATGTACGATAAGTTGGTGAAAAAAAATATGTTCTTGACGAGAGTTTCTGAATAATTTCGCATTGTTTAAATTTTTATTTTTCAGGAACTAAACACTAAAAGATTATTTTTCTCAGCAAAATCCCTCCATAAGGGTCTTATTAGTCTGATAATATTTTTATTTTCATCTTATATTTAGTGGTTTCGGATATCTTAAGCTTCTAAATTGCCATTTAAAGCGTAAATAACGAAACTTGTGTTCAGTAATCCTTATAGTACTCACAAATTATCCATCAATCAGCGGCGTAGCTAGCATAGGTGGCACCCGGGGCGGATTTTGTAGGTGTCACCCCAAAACTCAAACACAATGTATAAAATAAAAAGTAATAATCGTTTACGTTTTATTAAAATAAGAGTATTACAAATACACTTCCCCTCTGGCGGGGGCACGGTGATGTGACGTGTTTACGTTCTCCTCATTTTAAATTGTATTTTGTGTGTTTGGAGTGCATTTAATCGCTCGTGGGTTGCTTATTGTTGTATGGTGTAGTATTGTGAGCAACGGTCTGTAAGTTTTTAAATGTTTTATTGCGTAATTTAGTGAAATTAAGCAATTAATCCTCGGTAAGTACTTTATATTCTTTTTAGTGTGGGTATCGTAAAAAAAATATCGCTCAGCCGGCATACAATCAGCTGTTGTTTCTTTTCTAAGTAATATTTTATATTGTTTGTGTCATTTTATAAGATTAAAAATAATAAAATCTTAATTTCATTTCGGCAAAATAATGTCAGCTCAAAATAAAGTTCCGCCCGACCGTGGGCCCAATCCTTTCGGTCAAAGTAAGCTAACACCTAGGTCACCTAATTCGGCTAAACGACTTTTTAGTGACACGACTTCACCAACTTATGTTTCCCCCGTATGTTCCAAACGTTTGCAATTATCGGAATCGACCGAGACTTCATCTTTAGATAACGGCAGCGACGCGAGCCGCGCGGACTATTGTGATTTGGTGTCAGATGTTTCCAATTATTTGTCGAAAATTAATGAGCTTGTTAATGATCAGGGCTCGCGTATGAATGTGGCGAATAGGTCGGCAGTGTTAGATATAACGCAACGTGTTACATCCATAGTTTCGTTACTAGCATTAAAATCATCTTGCAATGAAACCAAGTTGGCCAATATGCAACGCGAATTAGACCAATACAAACGTCATGATATTGTCGAGAATAATAATTCACTTTTCTCCGATCGACTTAAACTCCGTTTACCGAAACCTGCACCGCTAGTGGAGTCGCGCGCGCCACGGCCGTGTATTGTTGCATGTCCGACGGACGAGCGATCAACTGATTTGGCGTCATCTTCCGCAACTAAACAGGCGCTTTTTAAGGCAATAAAGCCAAGTGATGACGGATTCCAAATTGTAGGCGTGAAAAAAACCACTAAGGGTCGCGTCGTGCTTCGTGTTGCGAATGAGAAACAAATTAAAAAACTCGAATCTGTCGAGGCAATTAAATCGGCGGGATTACGTCTCGAAAAACCCAAGGGGCGCCGCCCCCGTATCCTCGTTAAGGATGTGCCATCCTCTATGGAAGACCGCGCTTTTATTACCGCACTGTATCGTCAAAATATCAAGGACGAATTGCCAATAAAGGAGGATGATTTCATTAAATCCATTAAAATAGTTCGTAGACGTAATTTAGATAACGGTCGTAAATGGATTGGCATTGAGTTAGATTCAGAGATAAGGAAACATCTGGCGGACACAAAAGAGAAATTATTTATTGACTGGGCCACCTGTCGATTCATTGACGACTTAGAAATAGTGCGTTGTATGAATTGTCAATACTATGGGCATGTGCAAAAGTTCTGTACAGTAAAAACACCTACGTGTGCCGTCTGTGCTGAAGCACACGAGACTAAGGCGTGTCCGCACAGTTCAGACACAGATTTTAAGCCAGTATGCGCACCTTGCAAGCGCTTTAAAAAACCCCACGATCATCGCTGTGGGTCTCAGGAGTGTCCAACGTACAACTACAAACTCCAACAACTATTTCTCTCGACCCAGTACTAACACAATATGAATAACTTTACCATCGGACAGTTAAACCTCCATAATGATAGGGTAGCAACGTCGGAATTAGATACGTTAATTCGCGAGTATAAGTTAAATATCGTACTAGTACAGGAGCAATATCAACATGCGCGTATATCTAGTAAGGTCGTACAACTTGATAGCAACTCACGAGCAGGTATTTTTGTGTCGGGTTCAAATCTTACCGTAACCTCTGTGCGTAATCTTATGACGTCACACTGTGCTGTCGCTGAGGTGTCTAGTCCGATTTGTAAGGTTTATGTTGTGAGCTGTTATTTTCAATACTCAGATCCTGTGGGTCCTCACCTGTGTCACCTCCGCTATGTCTTGCGGTCCCTCGCTGGACATAAAATTATTATAGGTGCTGACGTTAATGCGTCATCTGTCCTTTGGTATGGCAAATATCGCTCCACTGATACCGAGCGACGTTGCGCTGTAGAAGATTTCATTGCAGAGATGAATCTCGAAATACACAACACCCCCGATGCACCACCTACTTACAGTAGCCCTATGGGCGAATCTTCTATTGACGTCACACTTTCTAGTGGAGACGTCCGTATTGATAGGTGGCGCGTCCTACCGGACGCGTCGTGTAGTGACCATCGCCTGATTGTGTACGAGTTCTTGCCTAGATTGACGCAGGGTCCGGTACATAATAATTTTAATTTTAAATATAAATCCCGAGGCGCAGACTGGGATTTATTTAGCTCGCTATTTGCTCGGCATGCTGGGGACTTCACTCGCAATGATCTGTCAGCTGAAACCTGTGCGGAGATTATGTCGGACACGTTTACATATTGCGCAGACGTTACCATCGGTCGAGGTTCCATCACTAACGCTCGGAGGTGTGATTGGTGGAATGATTTACTAGTCCAACTACGTCGGACTTTTCGCAGAGCGCGTAGGCGTTTTAACGGGCTTAAGAGACGTTCTGTCACAGGGGAAGCAATTACATCTGCTTTAAATAAACTGAGAGTTGCCAGATCGCATTATAAAGCGGCCGTCCAAAAATCTAAGGGTAATTTATTACGAAAAGTTGTGGCTCGGTTAGATAGTGAGGGTCCGTGGTCTCCTTTATACCATGAACTCAAAGCGAATAGGTCAATCAATTTGGCATATATTGAGAATTTAAAAATTGACAACAACTACACCACTGGTATTGAGGAGACAACGGACGCTCTATTACAATCGTTAATTCCGGATGATAATGTTGAAAATGACACAGAATACCACAAGCAGATTAGGATGTGGGCCGGGGAACTGCCGAACTCTTCGGATTCAAATCTGTCGTCGTTTGATGAATTTAGTGAAATCGTACGATCTTTGCCCCTAAACAAGGCTTCCGGTGACGATAAAATATCGAATAAAATGATTAAAGAGGCGTGTAAATCGGCAGGCGATGCGTTACTTACAGTTTATAACAGATGCATTGCTGAAGGGGTATTTCCGCGAGTATGGCGTACCGGTTTCATTCGGATAATACCCAAGAGTGGCGATAAACCTCCACATGATCCTAAGTCGTATAGACCTATTACACTCTTGCCGTCGCTAGGTAAACTTTTAGAACGTCTTATCGTCCCTCGATTGCTACCGGGCGGACCAAAATTTCACGAAAATCAGTTCGGTTTTACTACGGGTAAGTCAACTATCGACGCGGCAATTTCGGTCAGAAGAGCGGTAAGTACATCGGTGTGTAAATATGTACTCGGTATTTTTCTGGACATCTCCGGTGCTTTCGACAACGCTTGGTGGCCAATGCTGCTTCTTAAGTTGAAATTACGAGGTTGCTTTAAAAATATATATTCACTTATTTACTCGTATTTCTCGCATGGAACAACAAAACTTAAACTTGGACACTATGCCGTGTCGAAACCACTGACGATGGGTTGTCCACAAGGCTCGGTCTTAGGTCCTTATTTGTGGAATTTAGGCTTCGACGATTTTCTTACAATCCCCTTACCGTCGGGATGTTCTTTGACCGGATATGCGGACGATGGCCTCTTGCTTATAGAGTCAAACAGTAGGTCGGGATTAGAAAATATGGCAGACGCGTGTTTAAAATTAATATGTGATTGGGGACATCGAAATCGCTTACAGTTTGCACCACATAAAACGTTCCAATTACTTCTAAAAGGAACTTTAAAATCACCTCCGCGAATTAAATTTAATAGTATCACTGTAAAGAAAAAAGAATCGGTTTGTTATCTCGGTTTAATTTTGGAAAGGAATTTTTCCTTTCTGGAACATATTAAGAACGTCGGGGAAAAGTCGAAAAGGAACTTTTTTGCTTTGACAAGAATATCGAAATCAACGTGGGGGCTATCTTTCAATACACTAAAAATCATCTATGGAGCAACTTACTTAGGATGTATTTGTTATGGATCTCCCGTATGGGCTGATAGGGCTACTATCGGTGCTGTGCGAAGAAAACTGAACGTTTGGCGTTGATATTCTTGTGCAAGGCATATAGAACTGTTAGTACCGAAGCTTTGCCTGTCCTGGCGGGTGTACTTCCAGTCGATCTGGAGGTGCAACGTCGCGCCGCCATGTATTACTCTACTAAGGAGAATATGGATCAAAGATTTTTAACTGCACGTGAACTCTTAAAAGTCGACAGATTATTTAAACCGCTTCATATGGTATATAGCGAACTATTAGATGAATGGCAAAATAGATGGGAGGTATCTTTGAAGGGACGGCATTTATACCAATATTTTCCTTGCGTGCGTGATCGTTTGACGAAGACATGGCTAGATGTCGATTATTGCGTATCACAGTTCCTCACGGGCCATGGTAACTTTAAGTCTAAACTATACTCTTTTAAGCTTGTGGAATCGCCTGCGTGCCCATGTTCAACAGCAAATTGCGAATATGAACAATCCGCGCATCATATACTTTGGGAGTGTAGTCTTTGGCAGAATGAGCGTAAAACCATGCTGGATAGTATGCAAATATCATCTGGAGTTGTATACTACACGGACCTTGTAGAGACTAGGACGAATTTCCGTGCTTTCCGGCGTTTTTGCCATACCTATTACTGGAATCAAGTGTAACAGCTCACATATTAGGTCCCATTTAAATGTAATAAGGATTTGATCCGTGGTGCTTTACAGCTGGCTTCTCCGGCTGTAAAAGTCTTTTTGCGAGGTTATTTACCTCTTTATTTCATTGCTTTGTCACCCGCTTTGCACGGAGGGAAGTGGACAATAATTTATTTCCAACTCCTCCTATTAATTTAACTTTCTGATTGATTTCGTTGCGGGTTAAAGACAAGTTAGACATTCCCGGAGACTCGCCGAGCTTCAATGCTCGGTGTCATTACATTGCGTGCCACTGTTGATCCTGGCTTACAGGAGTTGCAGTGGTGGGTGTGAGGGCGGGACAGTCTCCAGTATTACAAATAGTAGTATATTATGTAAAACAGTATGCCAAAATTAAAATTTCTTCCTTCTAGCTTTGACACTTGCGAACTCCGAAATCACGTCTTCAAAATTTATATTTTGTGTTGCTTCATGTTCTATTGTTAAAATACCAAGATTATTTAATCTGGTTTCAGTCATTGTAGACCGCAAGTAATTTTTTATTAATTTCAATTTGCTGAAACTTCTCTCACATGAAGCAACTGATGCACATATTGTTATAAATAACTTTAGTGCGACCGTTAGATTCGGAAGAGATTCTGTAAAATCCCATTCCACAATGAATTTTAAATAGTCCAGTGTCACCCAATTAGAGACAGTAATATTAGCCGCTTTTATATGTCTTCTCAATCTTGGTATTTCTAAAAGTAGTTCTGTTTCTGATACTTCATCGTAAAGGTTAGTAAATTTTGATATTGCAAATTTTAACTGTTCAGTGTTTGCCGAAAGCAAAGTCTTCGACTGTACAACCTCAAATAATGAAACTACGTCTTTAATGGACTTTACTCTTGTTTCGAGTTCAATATTGAATCTGTCAAGACATTCTAACATGTCCTTTTGAAGTTCCGCTCTAAGTGTTAGTCCAGCATCTGTGGACGATGCTAACTCACCGGGCATGCGCTTCTTGCGACGAATTCGTCGTTCCATCGAAATGTTGTATTCTTCCGATTTTCGTACAGCAAAATCTATTGCCTCTTCTGCTAGATGCAACCGTTTCTCTCCAATGAATAGACGAAGTGCTTCTAGTTTTATGATTATTTCATCAACACATAATCCTTTGCTTTGTAATGCAATCTGAGCATAGTTCACTTCCCTTAGCACATCATTCCAGAAGAAAAGAAAACAAAGAAATGAGAAATTGCACACAGCAGGGATAAGATTTTGTGCACCACCTCTTGTTTCTAAATTTACGTCTTGGTCACATAGTTCCTCAATTGCAGATATTATTCCATCAAAATTTTCAGTCAATACTTTTACTGCACCATAATGAGCACTCCAGCGCGTTGTTGAAAGTCTTTTAACAGATGCTTTGCTGTGATTGAGGAGCACCTCCCAGCGGCTTGTGGAGGTTGAAAAAAAGTTAAATATTGTCTCCACTGCTCCGAAAAATGTAACACAAGTCACATTTTGTGCGAACGAATGCTGGCCGCATAAATTAATTGAATGATCAATGCAACCAATAAAAATTGCTTTATTGTTTTTTTCTTTTATAATAGCTTGCACTCCCCCGTGTATACCACTCATAACTGCAGCATTATCATAACCTTGAGAACGACACATCATAATATCTAAGCCATCGTTTTCAAGCTTCTTTAGTATTTCAGCGCTTAAATCAGCTGCTTTTTTTCCATGCAAGGGAAAAAATCCTAAGAATACTTCTTTGACTTCTACTTTTCTATTATTAATTTTTACATAACGAATTACTTCAGACATTTGATCGACATGTGAAACGTCAGGTGTGCTATCAAACATAATTCCGAAATATTTGGCCAGTTTAATTTCGTTGACAAGCTGACATTTAACGTGATTAGCTAAAACATTTATGAACTCATTTTGTATTTCGGGCGATAAATATGTTACTTTATGTGATTTTTCCTGCTCCAAATATAATATATGTTCTTTAAGTACAACATCATACTTTGAAAGCAGCTTAACTAGTTCTAAGAAATTACCTTTATTGGATGACCCTTGGGTTTCATCATGTCCACGAAATGCTAGGTTTTGTTTCGCCAAAAACAAAGTTATATCAAATAATCTAGATAACAGATTTTTCCACTTCTGTTTTTCCGTATTCATTAATTGCAAGGTTGCGTCATCTATTGTGGTGTGAGATTTTAATCTCATTTCCAAAGTTTTCCAATTTTCGAAATTTTCTAAATGTTCACATGAAGTTTCATGGTCCAATACTTTAGGATTTAGTTTCCACCATTTCTGAAATCCAGTTGTAAATGTTCTTTGTATGTTACTGACAGCAAATAAACGGCAGCAAAAACAGTACAGATTATTTGATATAGGAGAAAATACCATCCATGATCGTAGAATTTTTTCACCACTAGGCATCTCTTTATAAAACCATTCCTGTGAAAGATGACGAGAATCTCCTTTAATCTTTGAACCATGACGAGATACAGTAGGGAACGGTCCTTCTTTGTTCTGGAAATGTTCACTGCCCTTTTTTATTATGTCAATGCGAACATTATTGGGAACCGGTAAACTCCAATGTGAAATATCCCTCAAGTGTTGCACAGATTCTTCGAAGCTAATGCTGTCTCCAAAAGTAGCATTAACGGTGTCATTGTCATTATTTGATTTGGTTCCGTCGAGGAAATGGGTTGTCTTCAATGATTCTGTATTGTCGCTGTTGCTATCTGAATGTGAGTCTTCAAGATGTGAATCATTACTTTCGTCAACAGGAGACTCGGGTACTTTAATTGAACCTTGGCCGCTATCTGCTTTTGTGACATATTTGAAAAGAGATCCAGACATGCTCTGAATTTGATCCATTTTAGCCTTTTTGGCTTTTCTCTGTTGAAACCCGCTTTGTCTTTTCGAAGTATGAATTCCCCGAGGCATATTTCGTTCTGGGTATCCTAAAAAATATTTTTTGTTTGTAAGTGATACGTTGATTTTATAAACAAATTGTAACGGTAAATAAACACCTAGGTACACGTTACGTAACTAGCTTTGTGAAATATATATTTATATAAATTAACAATCCTGCATCTGGGTGTAAATATGTATTTAAGTAGGTATTTTTAGAAAATACTAGTTAAATACTCCACCGTTAATTGTGATATCCTTAGGTCATATCCGTATAAATACTCGTGGTAGTGCTCGAGCTACTCATCTCGGAGCCGAATCAATGTACGTGAAGATGTATGATTATAATTAGGTACCTACTTTTTATCATTAATCTAAACTTAATATAATCCGTTTGGATCAGAAAATAATAATAAATAAGTATATTAATAAGTATATTAATAATTAATAAACATTATTACCTTAAGTCTCTAAAGTATGATCGTAAAACTTGTAGATCAAAATAATCTAAGATACTGCTACTAGATACTAAACGAATTAAAAAAGTTAGTATCACCTTTAATAAAAAATACTTCACTTACCTTGTTTATTTTCTTCAAGAATCGACTATTAACTAGGTTTATTTATTATAAGTCTTCTACCGGGGGACGACCAACAGTCCCGAGGAGGTGTCGGATTTCTCGTCCACAGGTCTCTCATCAACAACATCGTATCCATCGAAAGTGTGTCGAGCAGGGTAGTATACCTTATACTCAGAATATCCAAAAGATATTCGTTGAAGGTCATACAGGTATACGCGCCGACCTCGACACACCCAGATGAAGAAGTAGAGGAGATGTATGAGGACATTAGTCGCGCCATACATACTTCCAAAACCTACTTCAATGTTGTTATGGGGGACTTCAACGCAAAGTTGGGCAAGAGAAGCGATGCAGAGTTGAAATTGGGGCAATTTGGACATGGGCAACGGAACCTCAGGGGTCAGAGGCTGGCCGACTTTCTGGAAAAAGAGGGACTCTTCGCGATGAACTCTTTTTTCCAGAAGCCGCCTCACAGGAAATGGACCTGGTTGAGTCCTGACGGTTCTACGAGAAATGAGATAGATTTCATCTTGACGACGAATAGACGGATGTTCAGTGATGTCTCTGTGATCAACAGGGTGAAAACCGGTAATGATCACCGAATGGTTAGGGGCACATTGAATATCAACGTCCAATTAGAAAGGCGCCGCTTGATGAAGTCTACGCTCCGACCTACTCGCGCCCATATCCAAAACCCCGAGAGCTTTCAACTCGAGTTGACAAATCGCTTTGATTGTCTAAAAGAAAACCTTGCAGTGGACGAGTTAAACAGCGGTTTGGTAGAAGCTGTCCATACGGTGGGATCTAAGTATTTTAGACCTCGCCGTAGAGATAGACCACAAAAACTCTCGATCCACACTCTTGACCTCATGGCCGAACGTCGATCTTTGACGCTGCAGTCTTCCGTTGACGCCGAAGCATATCGGCGGCTCAATAGACGGATCTGGAAGTCCTTGCGACACGATGTCCGTGCTCACAATACTGTGAGCATTAAGGAGACAATTGAGCGGAACGGAGGCTCCAAAGTGTTTGCAAGAGACTTGTCTATTGGGCAAAGCCAGTTGTCTAGGCTGAAGACGGAAGACGGCCGCGTGGTATCGACGAGGGCAGAGGTATTAAGGGAGATCGAGAGGTTCTACGGACAGCTTTACACCTCGGTTGCCAAACCTACTGTTAGCTCGGCCGAAGACCCGAGAGCCGAGTTAATCCGACACTTTAGCGATGATATCCCGGACATCAGCCTGTTTGAGATTGAGATGGCCCTCAAACAACTTAAAAACAACAAGGCGCCGGGTGAGGACGGAATCACTTCAGAGCTTCTGAAAGCGGGCGGAACGCCGGTACTGAAAGTCCTTCAGAGGCTCTTCAATTCCGTTCTCCTCGAGGGCTCAACGCCGGAGGCATGGAGCAGGAGCTTGGTGGTACTGTTCTTCAAAAAAGGTGATAATACTTTGCTGAAGAACTACAGGCCCATCTCGCTCCTGAGCCATGTCTATAAGTTGTTTTCAAGGGTCATCACAAATCGTCTCGAACGCAGGTTTGATGACTTCCAGCCTCCCGAACAAGCCGGTTTCCGAAAAGGCTTTAGTACCATAGACCATATTCATACGCTACGGCAGGTTATACAAAAAACCGAGGAGTATAACTTGCCGCTTTGTTTAGCGTTTGTGGACTATGAGAAAGCCTTTGATTCGATCGAGACCTGGGCTGTGCTACAGTCTCTTCAGCGGTGCCACATAGACTATCGGTACATCGAAGTGTTGAGGTGTATATACAACAACGCCACCATGTCAGTCCGAGTACAGGATCAGAGCACGAAGGCTATTCCACTACAGAGAGGCGTGAGACAGGGAGATGTCATATCTCCGAAACTGTTCACTGCCGCGCTGGAAAATGCCTTCAAGCTCTTGCAGTGGAAAGGATTCGGCATCAACATCAACGGCGAGTATATTACTCACCTTCGATTTGCCGACGATATTGTAGTCTTGGCAGAATCGCTGGAAGACCTTAGCACTATGCTCGAAGACCTTAATCGAGTTTCCCAACAGGTGGGTCTTAAAATGAACATGGATAAAACGAAGATCATGTCGAATATCCATGTTGTGCCCACCCCCATTGGAGTTGGGGGCTCGACTCTCGAAGTTGTAGACGAATATGTCTATTTAGGACAAGTGGTCCGGTTAGGCAGGTCCAACTTCGAGAGAGAGGTCAATCGGCGAATCCAACTCGGTTGGGCAGCGTTCGGGAAACTTCGCGACATCTTCTCGTCCAAAATACCTCAGTGCCTAAAATCGAAAGTCTTCGATAGTTGTGTGTTACCAGTGATGACATACGGCACCGAGACGTGGCCTCTCACTGTGGGCCTCATTAAAAGGCTCAAAGTCACTCAACGAGCCATGGAGCGGGCTATGCTCGGTGTTTCCCTACGAGATCGAATCAGAAATGAGGAGATCCGTAGGAGAACCAAGGTTACCGACATAGCCCATAGGATTGGCAAGTTGAAGTGGCAGTGGGCCGGGCACATAGCTCGTAGAACCGATGGCCGTTGGGGCCGAAAGGTTCTCGAGTGGAGGCCACGTACAGGCAAGCGAAGTGTTGGACGCCCGCCTACAAGGTGGACGGACGATCTGACTAAGGTCGCAGGAAGTCGCTGGATGCAGGCCGCTTCCAACAGGTCATTGTGGAGATCATTGGGGGAGGCCTATGTTCAGCAGTGGACTTCCTGTGGCTGATATGATGATGATGATGATGATTTATTATAAATATAAGATACGAAAATTGTCGTTTATAATATCTAATAATTAAAAAACACTTTGCACTAGACGTTCACACGTTCACGCAAAAGAATATTGAAATGAATGCGGTCGAAAACAAAAGAATTTGTCTAATCCACAATACAAGTGACGAGCTCTATATCGAGGGAATCCCCTAAGTAGCGTTGGTTATACGCGAACAAGAAGCTTATACCCAAATGGAGATTGCATTCCGTATAAAACACTGAAGCACAAAAATTTGACCTTGAATGACGTCGCTGTTATCTTCTATCCTTTTCTTTAGAGTGACAATGAATGAAAATGACATTATGTTCATTCATTGTCACTCGATAGAAAAGGATAGAAGATAACAGCGACGTCATTTAAGGTCAAATTTTTGTGCTTCACTTTTATATACGGAATGCAATCTCCATTTGGGTATAAGCTTCTTGTACGCGAACGGAGTATTAAATTTTAGGGGAATCCCTGATCGATTGACAGTGTGCAACGCACAGTGCAACGTGCACCTCAGATGAATGAAACTATTATTCGGATCGACTTGAAAATTTAGGATAATATTTTTGAGATGTTGTAGAAATTAAAAAGCCAAAAAAAAACGATTTTTTGAACCCACGAAATCCCTTAATGACAAAATGGCTCACGAGTAAGGAGTACTACTATATGAAGTTTTTATTGCTCTGTCTAGTTATTCCTTAGTCTAAGGTGGGTACATTATTTGTATTTATATAGGTATCAATTTATTATGCTTGTGGTACAATACTGTACTTAGGTACCTAGATTATTTTATTAGTAGCGGTTATGGTCTCTGCCACAAATTTTTGATTTTTATAGGTAGAAGTAGAAAGAACTATAACTGATGGTCAAAGTTGGGCTCGGGTGTCACCCCTGTTGGGGTGACACCCGGGGCGGACCGCCCTTGCCGCCCCCCCCTAGCTACGCCACTGCCATCAATCTATAATGTTTTCCACCAAAATCCCTAGATGACAAACTTTTCTAAAATAAGTACAAATTATTTTTCCTTTAAATTGTTTATTGGTGGCTATTAACTTATTTGAAAAGTCCTGTTTTTAAGCCAAAAAGCGCGCACAGGGTATAAACGCTCTTAAGTATTGTAGTAAGTACCTAAATCATTAAATTTTTAGGTTTGGTTAGGTACCTACTAGGTCAGCGCCAGGGTGGCGTAGTGCCCCACCCTGCCCCACCGTGGCTACGCCCATGACAACAGTCACAGTCTGTAAAATCTTCTCTAAATAAATATTTCACATAACGCCTTCGGCCTTCGCAAGTATCTTTCTTGTCCTTTTCAATTAAGTATACAAAAAGCACCGACCAGCACAGTTGAAATAAATATTTAGTAAACTTGAAATTTAAATAGTAAACTAGCAAACAATTCTAATCGGCAATCGCGCCGCTATTTGCTACAGAAGAAGACCTGTACTGCGCGAGACGGGGCGACGGGTAGCGGGACTTACACACAAAAGAACCGAAAAACAAAAGGATTGCGTTGGTTAACGCATGACCGACCTCTGCGCACGCGCGCTTAAGTTTTCATAGCATTTTTTTGTGGTAACTTACGGATATTAAGTATTGTAGTAACTTAGATTATATACTCATCCAGATTGAGCAATGTCAACAAACGATGCGCTAAAAGTGTCCTCACTTTCGTTGATATGTGTGAGTACCGGTCGTGTAATTATTGTAATCCAACTGTCAAGGTGTGTGTGTTTAGGGATGCCTACTCCAGATTATTAACTTAACTTTTCCCCATTATTTGATATACAAAATAGGTTAAATAAAATATTTTTTCTTTATTTAAAGTAATCATACTATTAATTATATTTATAACGCATTTTAATAAAACAATAAAGATCTAAACCCATCTCCTAGTGTTTGTTTCCGAATAGAATTAACTCTTTGGATTTATTGTCTGGGCTGTTATCTGATTTCTGTATGTATGTAAAATATAAATCATCATATCAGTCATGTGAGGCTACGAATGATCTTTTCGTTTCCGCTGTGTAATGTCTCTCCAGCAATTTGCAAGTACGGAATCCGTAGGAAGTCTAAAATATTATTAGGACCTTGAATAAGTTCACGCTGTTTCTTCAAAGATGACAATATCAGTACCCCGTTTGTGAAATTTTGAATAGTAATACACATGCAAGGCAAAGAATTAATAAAATTACAATTTTTTTATTTTTTTTTTATTTTATTTAAAATTTTACATGATCCACCAACAGATGATACAATAATTAACTACAACAGTATACAGTGATTTACAGATCAAATTGTATTGTTCACCTAGTTAAAGGTGGACCCATCTACATTAAACAACTAAAAAGCAGACAATAAGAAGAATGACAAATCAAATTAATAGTGCAGGTGCAGTGAGGTTACATTTTTTCTCATTGAATTATTTTACTGTCAATTGTTTATTGTGTTAGGGGAAAGTATTAATGTGAAAAATAATTAATACACATTAACATAACAAAAAAAAAAAGAGACAGAAACAGCTTCAGTTTATACTCTCTGTGTGAAATTGTTTGGCTTTATTTCTCCACCAGGGAGCTAAGTACTGTGTTACTTGGAGCTTAAAATTATTATGGCTTCGGGAGTTCATAATATCAAAGTCCTTTGGAAGGAAATTATACAACATTTTGAGCCGTATCATCGGAGAGTTGCGTCCCAAGTTAGTCTTCCAGGATCTACAATGGAACAGTTTATAAGAGCTAGGTCTTGGTAGTCTAGATGGAGCGTTAATAGTTACTGTTTTCTGAACTAGTTCAGGGCAATCAATTTTTCCATTGCAAATCTTGTGTAAAAACATAAGATCTAATAGTTTCCGCCTATCTGCAAGTGACATAATATTAAAATACGCTAACCTGTCCTGATAAGATTTTAAAACGTTCAATTTGTGGGTACCGTACGATAGGTTATGTAAACATTTTTTTTGAATCCTTTCTATTCTATCCGAGTGAACCATATAATACGGATTCCAAACTTGGGAGCAGTATTCAAGAATACTTCTAACAAGTGATTGGTAAAGGAGTATTTTTGTTTTATACATTTTAAAACACTTGGAATTTCTAATAATAAAGCCTAGCATTTTAGCGGATTTACAAATAATTTTATTAATATGGTCTCTAAAATGCAATTCATTATCGATTTGGACCCCTAAGTCTCTAATACTATTAACTGTAATCAATGTGTGATTATGTAATTTGTATTGCGTGTCAATTCTATTTTTATTCTTTGTAAATGTTATATGATTGCATTTATTTAAATTTAGGGACATTTTATTAGCTTGACACCATTCGATAAGTCGATTTAAATCGTCCTGCAAGCATTTCGAGTCTTCTATTTTGGTGATAGGTTTAATTACTTTGAGATCATCGGCGAACAGGTATATTTCAGAATTCGGGAAACATTCTACAATGGAATTTATAAATATAAGAAAAAGCAATGGCCCCAAGTGAGATCCTTGAGGGACTCCTTTGGTTACACTGAATGGTGTTGAATGGACGTTATTAACCGTTATAAACAACCTTCTCTCACTCAAATATGATTCTAACCAGGAGTACAGTGACCCAAAAACACCAAAACAGGATAACCGACGCATCAAAATTTGGTGATCTACCATGTCAAACGCCTTGCTGAAGTCAGTGTAAATGGCATCTACTTGTATGCCTTTGTCCACTGACTCAGCAATGCGTTCGGTGTAGCTAATGAGGTTAGTAGTCGTAGATCTTCCATTGAGGAAACCGTGTTGTCTATTCGTAATTAATTTATGTACATGGTATTTTATTGCCGGATAAACTAGTGACTCAAATAGTTTAGGTATAATAGAGAGGATAGTGATAGATCTATATTGTTTAATATCGGTCTTGTCACCATTTTTAAAAACAGGTACCACTTTCCCTTGTTTCCAATAGTCCGGAAATATATGAACTATGAAGTGCATGTCGTCGTGGGTTTCATTAATATCGTGTAGGTAAGTATTATTTACTCATTAAATATATAATGCCATTCTTCTTGTTGTTATTTTGATCGAAATATTATGTACCTAATGATATTTATGTTTTATAGTTTCTCCCATAGTTTCAACAAATCTTCCTAGTAATAAATTGACAACACTGGCCAATGAAACTCATCTTCAAAATAATGAATTAAAAGTTCATGTTTTCTTCAAATAATAGTGGTTTAACAATAATGTTACCGATAGAAAGTGATATTGGTTATTATACAGTTTTCCCACACAATTGCGATACAATTCGACAGCACAAACCGGCATATGTAGTTCAAATGACACTGACGTACGTGAGAAGCGAGTCTACCAAATTTGGTAGACTTTATTTGAGCCGCGCGGTGAGGTGTGATGTGTCATCTAGACGAGTATATAATCTAAGTGTAGTAAGTACCTACATCATTAAATTTTTAGGTTTGGTTAGGTACCTACTAGGTCAGCGCTAGGGTGGGGCAAGCGCCCCACCCTGCTCCACCGTGGCTACGCCCATGCTACTCGCCTCGTTCGGTACTGGACTGGTGGTGAGCAGGATTCGGCGACTGGGCCTCACGGTGGCCCTCAACAAGACCGAGGCCGTGAGTTTCCACGGTCCTCTGTGTGGGCCTCCGCCTGGGGCCCACATCACGGTAGAGAGAGTGCGGATTCGTCGCGTCGGCTCGAGGATGAAATACCTCAGTCTCATCCTCGACAGTCGATGGGATTTCCGCGCGCATTTTACGGAGTTGTCGCCGAAGCTTGTGAGGGCGGCGGGCGCACTGGGGCGCCTGCTGCTCAACACTGATGGTCCTGGCATCCCTTGCCGAAACTTGTATACCGGAGTCGTGCAGCCCATGGCCCTCTACGGGTGTCCCGTTTGGGCCGAGTCCCTGAGCGCTCGCTGCGTCCGCCTGCTGCATCGTCCATAGCGCATGGTGGCGCAGCAGATAATCAGGGGCTACCGCACGGTCTCGCACGAGGCGGCCTGCGTATTGGCGGGAACTCTGCCCTGGGTGCAGGACGCCAAGACCCTCTCGTCAGCTTTCTTCCGACGAGAGGAGGCGTCCGGGCATGGGCAGAGGCTGGTCCCCAGAGGTCGAGGCCATATTGGCCTCCCTCCACAGGTCCGCTGTGTAGGAGTGGCGTTCCAGGCTGGAGAGCCCTAGTGCTGGTAGGAGGACCGTCGTGGCAGTGCGAAGTGTTCTCGAGCAGTGGCTGGACAGGCACCACGGTGCACCGACTTTCCGGCTGACGCAGGTGCTCACCGGGCACGGCTGCTTCGGTGCGTACCTGTGTCGCATAGCCGAAACGGAGGAGTCCACCGAGTGCCACCATTGTGGCAACTGCCGTGAGGATACGGCCCAGCACACGCTGGAAGAATGCCCAGCTTGGGACGAAAAGCGACCTTTCGCTGCCGGCCGTGGTCGCTGCCGTGATCGGTAGCCTGAGTTCGTGGCGAGCAATGCTCTCCTTCCGCGAACGTGTCATTTCGCAGAAGGAGAGCGCCGAGCGGGATAAGGAGCAGACCGATTCCGCCCATCGCCACAGGAGACGTAGGAGGCGCCGGGACGACAACCAACCCGGCGACGTAGAAGCCACATGGGGCTGCCTTCCCTATCCAGGCGGCCCCCAAGACGTGACGCCACACGCGTCTGAAGCAGCGTCGCTGTGCGGCGGTGCACTAGGAGGCGGTCCTGGCGCGTTCTGTTAACGGTATCCCGGGGCCCAGTGGCGTAACAATAGGGTGGCATAGTGCGCAAAATGCCACGGGCCCCCGGCCTAAGGGGCCCTCGGTCCAGCAGGGCCCTTGTCCGACAAGGTCTCAGGCCCGACAGGGCCCTGGCTCTATAAGCCCTCGGGCTCAAGCTCGTCAGTGTAAGCAGAGAATAATGTAGCATTATTAACGAAATTAATGATAATAAACAATTGGCTATATTTTAAACATAACAAACATTTAATAGGGTTGTGTCCAAGATTTTATTTGAGCAGTAAGTAACCATTCGTTAAAAGCATCGTTTATAAAAACAAACGAATTTGAAAACAGCTTCAAAATTGAATGTAAAATGACTGAGATATAATACATTTAAAAGTACGGTGGGGACACTCGTCTCTTTCGCACGCATGCACCTTATGGAAGATGACGTCACGCCGTGCATGTTGCATCCTTTTCTATCACTCCTACCACAAACTTTCATATATTTGTAACTTGCTTATTACTTAAGAGCGTTTATACCCTGCACGCGCTTTTTGGCTTAAAAACAGGACTTTTCAAATGAGTTAATAGCCACCAATAAACAATTTCAAGGTAAAATAATTAGTGCTAATTTTAGAAAAGGTTGTCATCTAGGGATATTGGTGGAAAACATTATAGATTGATGGATCATTTGTGAGTACTATAAGGATTACTGAACACAAGTTTCGTTATTTAGGCTTTAAATGGCAATTTAGAAGCTTAAGATATCCGAAACCACTAAATATAAGATGAAAATAAAAATATTATCAGACTAATAAGACCCTTATGGAGGGATTTTGCTGAGAAAAATAATCTTTTTGTGTTTAGTTCCTGAAAAATAAAAATTTAAACAATGCGAAATTATTCAGAAACTCTCGTCAAGAACATATTTTTTTTCACCAACTTATCGTACATAATTTTTATAGCAATTGCATATTACAATAGAAGAACATCTTATCATTAAATTACCATTTTTATATTTCAACAAAATTAGTTTTCATGTTTTCTACAAAAATTTTAAAAACCACTATAAAACACGCTGTCCGACGTGGATCAAATCAGACCGCCGCAAGGCCTTCTAGAGGGAGGACGTATCGCTCGTCGCTCCGGCCTGGCTGCAGTCGATTATGCCGCGCGTAGTAAAAATAGCCACGCGCGGAATGCGATTACCACATCTTAGTACTTTGGTAGTAAAATTTAATTATTTTTATTACCTACAATGATTTTGTAGTGAGTATAAATTATGTTTCAGGTATTATAATGGGACGTAATTCCGAGGCTAAATTTTGTTATGTATTGTAATATAAAATTTAATATATTTCGTAATTGTAAGGGGTTGTAAGGCCCCTAACACTATTTATGTGTTCGAACACGAAATGATTAATAAAACGTCCGTAGTGTCTACTGATTGAACACTGATTTGAATGCAACTTAACAATGTAATAATAACGAAAATATGATTAGTATCTAAATTTGTATTGTTCATTGCTTGCACAGTAATATTTGTCTACTTATAATGCAAATAAAATATTTATTATGATATTATATTACAGTTACATTTCAATTGAATATTTGAAGCGCACGGATCAAAGTTGTTTGAGCCGATTGTATAGCGAGCCGACGCGGCAGCTCTACGCTACAGCTTTGGTCGCTTATGTGTGCGTGAAATTAACGAAGAAATACCTATAGTTGACTTTGTGCGCAAGGTGTATACGCTCTTATTTTAAAAATTCTTTCTGATTATGATTATGCGTAACGTAACCTTCCGTTATAAACAAAAATAAAAATGTATGAAACTAGCCTATTATAATATTGAATTGAAGTGTTTCGTTTTTGTTTCATTATAGTATAATCGGAGTTGGAAACCAATGAATTATAATTTAATGAATATTAAGGTTTTTCCAAATAAATATGAATATGTTTTGATCTAGAAATTACTTAATTGATAGCGAAAAACGATAGAGATAAAAGGATTCTGTAGCAATATTTTTATAATAGGAACGAGCAATTTATTGATGAAAATGCGAGTAAATAGAGTCTGAGAAATGAACAAATGGAGGAAACGAATAATTCATAATAGCAAATTCTGGCGATAGTGAATATTCAGACTCAAGACAATCACAACCAAGTACCAGCAAAAATGAAATTGACCCATATTAATAGGAGTGGAAAATATTAAATCTCCATATGTTACATCCGTAATTTTTTTATATTACACGTATCTACGTGTAATATAAAAAAATTACGATGTGAAACGATTTGTGGTTGTTTTAAGGTCACTGTAAAGCTCAAAACACATTATAGGTTTTCGTCTTACGCATAGAGTAAAGAGCGGTAAGTACGGGGCCAACTGACCAATCAGGACAATGGAACGTACAAGGTTCTTTCTATGTAGTCTGTGGTCACGTCTTAAGCGTATGACCTATAATGTGCACACAACAAAAGAATCCATTGTTCAGATCGCTGTAAGACGCGTTGCTCGTAATGCGTAAGGCGAAAACCTACAATGTGTTTTCAGCTTAAGCCCAATGGACCCGTCTGAAGAGACAGTGACAGTAAATAATAAAATAAATAAATAAAATAACAAAACCACGCCCCTCGTTTCGCTGAGGATATAGTCTTGATGGCGGCCATAAAGTGCAGATGGCAGTGATAAAGGAAGATTTTGAGTATTGTTGAGATACCGTAAAACGTGGTGATTAGGGATCAAAGGGAGATTAGGGACAAAACTGAGAAAACATTTTAAGATTGAAATGTGAGCCATTAGTTGCACATAATTTATTATAAACAAATTATAACAATAGAAGACTATATATAGTCCCTAGTGCAACATTCAGTAACAATTAATTTGAGTTACAAAATGTCTTATTAGTCTTTTGAAAATAGCCTTTCGATATGCAGTAAAAATACACTGAAACGAACTTCGGTCTACTACAAAAACTACGCCATTTATGAAGGAGATATTGTTAAACACACAAATTATAAGTATTGGACTATCGAATTCATAAAAGGTTAGTCTCAATTTCTCGTTTAATTTAAGTTTTTTTGATCATTTAAAAAGTAAATAAAAAAATATGATATTTTGGGGGGAATAGAGGCGACTCGGGGGTGATTAATAACGAGACCAAGGTTTATAGCCACTCACACGTCCACGTCACTGTCACTTATTTTGACAGAAATCTTCCGATTCCCGCGTTTTCAATATTCATAAACATAAAGCATTATATCCTAGTACCTATTCTAGCTACAGGGAAATAAAAAATACCTTTAAGTATCTAAAACTATGCAGAATTATTAGATGTGACAATTATTTTACAAATATAATTCAAATGTGTTGTAAACAAATAATAAAAAATCTATACAGATCGAATTTCAATGGTTTTTCATTTTCAAATCATGTTTTCACCAATTAAATCATGTTACATACCAGTAAAATCCATTTGTAAATAAAGTATATACTATAAGCTTTCTTTTGATATCCATATTTTAGTACTTAAAGTTATTCTTATGTTATAAAAAAACAAAAAAATATACCCATAATCACATAACCAATTTTTGTTACGTTTGCGTTTTGCCATTATTGCTTAGTGACTCCCGAGTTCCGGGTTACGATTTAATGTTGCCAAGTAAGAACGAGATGTAAGAAAATAACAAATGGATGATCGATGAACTTTGATCGGTATTTTTTTTTGTTTAATTATGTGTTTTAGAAATCATATTTAAATACAAATTACATACTGGTGAAATGATGAAATATGATTTTATAGACTATGTATGTAAGGGGCGTGCGCTCCTTGTAGGCAGAAATGCAGTGCTTTACTTGCCAAACACAGATATTTTAATAAAACATTCGTACGTTTTAGATGACTTTAATTAATAGTAAATAAAAGAATAAACAAAATATCATAATATAAAAACACCTAATATTTTATAAATAGCACGTATTTGCAAGCACACTAACATTATGTTTGCCAGGAATTTAATGACAACGGCGTTGCAAAATAATGTATCCACAGACCAAGTAGTACTACAGACGGCCGACTCGCTTAACCCCTAGACTAGGGATGAGATATACTTGCAAAATCAAGTACCAGGGCTTCTAAGTAGGAGTACGTAAAAATACTAGGGTTCAAAACCAGGGTCTAAAATATTGTAAAAGTATTTTGTAAGTATGAGTCAGCAACCCTTCGCGTCCCCAGCCGCGGCGCAGCGTCTATAAAATACTTGCATAGGAATTCAATTCGTATTTCATAACAAATAAGGAGCAAAAACGCATAAATAAAAAAAAATACTTTGTAAGTATTTTCTATTCACGAATACGATTGTGATTCTTATTTATACTAAGTTAAGGATAGTTTTTCTATGGAAGTATTTTTATGTATAGTGCTCCAAGTTCCTCGCGCACCGTCGTATAGCGGCGCCTAAATTTGAAAATACTTGCATAGGAATTCAACCCGTATTTGAATGCACATAAAAAGCAAAATAGTATGAATAAAAAAATACTTTGAAGTTTAAAGTATGTGTTATTGACAGATACGATTGTGGTTCATTATGAATCGTTTTCCTATGCAAGTATTTTCATGTGTAGTTTCCAGATCTCTCCGCGCATCGACGTACTTTCATACTTATAAGTATTTTCTGCTCGTACCAGGGCGCCGTAATTCGAAGTGAATACCTGGTTTTAAAACCTGGTATCGTAAATACGTCTCATCTTTACCCTAGACTGTCGTTTGTCATGACTGTAGACGGTTAGAAAGTCGGAAACGCCAGGCGCGGCTTCAAGCAAAAAGTAACCTACTGTCATTGAAATAGGGTTCATTTTAGTGTGATATAAAAAAAATAGCAAAATAATGCAATATTGATGTATCTTTTTTCAAATTCAGATTAGTATTTGTGTAGATTAGAAATAACACCCTTCAAATGATATAAACAACTATTTATTTCATTTCATTTATACATTCAAAAGTATTCGTCGAAATATACAAATGTGTTTATTACAAATATGACATTTTAAGTTGAAATAAAGTACACTTTTGCCTTACGTAGCTACAATTTTACCAAGGTTCCCAACTGGGCGTACCTGAATGGGAGGTACCAAAGATACGAAAAAATTTAAAGCCTCTTATATTGGATTATATTTACATAAGCATGTGTACTATGTTATAAGTAATAGAAATCTTTCATCATAAATAAAATTAGATATTATTAAAATTCTGACATTTGGTACATTGACTTTACACATTATTCATTTAAATATTTATATGAAACTAATATGAAGGGGTAGTAAATAAACACAAAAAACGAAATCGAACAAACATGAATTTAGATAATAATAAACATTTTCAATTGAATTAATTAGGATGCAACAACAATACATGTATTTATAAAATTACGAAGTGTCTACTGTTTGTGATTGTTACATTCATAGAAATCAAACAAATATTTGGAGAGAATATTTACATTTTTGATTATTGAATTGATGAGTAATGATTTCTTATAAGTTACGAGCATTATTTTCCAAATATTCAATTGTTTCCTTGACGTCACTTACACTGCACGTTTAATACACGTATCCACTGCACATTAATCACTGCACAAAGCAATCCTTTCTGGTCATTACATTTGCAAATTCACTAAAAGAAAATACAAGTAAATCTATCGACGCATTTGTTGTAAACAACATGGCGGCCCGAGGCGCAGACAGGCGCTGTTACACAATTAACGCTGGGTACTAAAGATGAGACGTATTTACGATACCAGGTTTTAAAACCAGGTATTCACTTCAAATTACGGCGCCCTGGTACGAGCAGAAAATAATTATAAGTATGAAAGTACGTCGATGCGTGGAGAGATCTGGAAACTACACATGAAAATACTTGCATAGGAAAACGATTCATAATAGAATATTAATAAAAACCACAATCGTATCTGTCAATAACACGTACTTTAAACTTCAAAGTATTTTTTATTCATACTATTTTGCTCTTTATGTGCCTTCAAATACGGGTTGAATTCCTATGCAAGTATTTTCAAATTTAGGCGCCGCTATACGTCGGTGCGCGAGGAACTTGGAGCACTATACATAAAAATACTTCCATAGAAAAACTATCCTTAACTTAGTATAAATAAGAATCACAATCGTATTCGTGAATAGAAAATACTTACAAACTATTTTTTTTATTTATGCGTTTTTGCTCTTTATTTGTTATGAAATACGAATTGAATTCCTATGCAAGTATTTTATAGACGCTGCGCCGCGGCTGGGACGCGAAGGGTTGCCGACTCATACTTACATAATACTTTAACAATATTTTAGACCCTGGTTTTGAACCCTAGTATTTTTACGTACTCGTACTTAGAAGTCCTGGTACTTGATTTTGCAAGTATATCTCATCCCTACTGGGTACCTCTATATTTATCGGTAGATGGCGCTGTTACACAATTAATGCTGGGCATGCATAGAATGGCTTAACACATAATTATTCGCCAATAGATGTCAGGAAGTCATATTTTCAGTTTGTATTTCAGTTTTTTTTTTGCAACATTTTTTAAACATTAATCCTAATTATTAATATTCCTATTTCCTAATTAGTTCGGGTTCGATTCCCGCACCGAAACAAATATCTGTGTGAAGTAGAGGTATTTGTTTCGGGTCTGGCTATTAGTGAGACCGAAAAGTCTGTTGTAGTTCCTGATACCCACGACACAAGACTAGTTCTTTGTGTGGGGTCGAGACTATAAATGTGACTGTTGGGTGTATTTATTTATTTATTTTATTACATTTTTGGATATTTAGGAGACTGTCCCGCCCTCACACCCGGCACTGCAACTCCTGTAAGCCAGGATCAACAGTGGCACGCAATGTAATGACACCAAGCATTGAAGCTCGGCGAGTCTCCGGGAATGTCTAACTTGTCTTTAACCCGCAACGAAATGAATCAGAAAGTTAAATTAATAGGAGGAGTTGGAAATAAATAATGTCCACTTCCCTTCGTGCAAAGCGGGTGACAAAACATTGAACTAAAGAGGTAAATGACCTCCCAAAAAGACTTTTACAGCCGGAGAAGCCAGCTGTAAAGCACCACGGAATTCATTATTACATTTAAATGGGACCTATTGTGTGAGCTGTTATTCTTGATTCCAGTAATAGGTATGGCAAAAACGCCGGAAAGCACGGAAATTCATCCTAGTCTATTTTTGGATATTTGATTACAATATATGACATCATATTTTCAATAAACAATGATGTGTCGGATTTGATAATGGCAGCTTTTTAATAATTTTCGCCAGCCCCCAAACCATTTAAAATCCACTAAAAGCAATGTTTCCCAACCAGGACCAAACTACCAGATTTTGTGGAAAATCCACTAAGTTGGCAACACTGGTGAAAAAAAGCTTGAAAGATGGCCGCCCATGTAAGTTCTTGTCCAGACGATATTTGATACAGATGTTAACCGGTTTAAAACAGCGCGGGGGCCAATAAATAAGTTACTATCTACGTGTAATAACATGAATGGAATATAAATGACTTAGTCCTATCAAATGTTAACATTGTTATACCTAGTTTTTTAATGTATTTATTGATTTTGCATTAATTAAATTTTAGCGATCGAGACATGGAAAGCTGTTATCCTTTTTTAGTGTTTGGATTAGAAACCAAACTATAGTTTATGGTAGATTTTTAAGAAAATATCCTTAATTACGACGAGATTTGTATAGGTAAAGGTACTGGTAGGTATAGCATAATCCATTACAATCAAAAATTGTAATAGTATTTAAAAATTACGAATAAGGGTAGGTAAGTGGTGGTTGAAAATTAAAACAAAATAAAAATAAACAATTATTATTATTTCAATCAATGAATAAATATTTAGGGATAAATACTGACAATTTCAAATCTATAAACTAATAATTAAAGATTTGTACGATTTATTTAGAATTTTTTTTTATTTGGCCCGGCATAGTAGCCCGGCTCAGTGCCTCTGCCTCTGCCTCGGCTTCTGCCTCTGCCTCTGCCCGGGCCTCGGTCTCCCCCATTTCCGCACTGCCCGCTCAATGTAAAGTTCAAGTTAACTCTTAGCACTAGTGATGGTTTTTATTTGTTTAATTGACACAAACTATGCATGCACTCTATCACTGAAATAAAAAAATAAAACACTCACGAGCATTCTTGCTTTTCCATTGATGACCTAAAATTGAAAATGTATTTTATTATTTTTCTTTTTTATTTACATAAATTTGTCCAATTGTTATACTAGTTTTGTATCAGAATAACTACGTTAGTAAAGCCGGGTACAATTTATAAGATGCGGCTGACGAACGCAGCGGAAGATATTTAGAAAATTGAAGATTCTGCCGCGCCGCGTCCAAGAGACCCTGAATATTGTACCACTCTTCAGCCGCGTCCGGCAGTCTTATAATTTGTTTTTGGCTTAATAGTAGATCATTTCAATGTTCGGATTATTCGCAGTCGCGCATCTATACTTTATCGTAATGTACGTAACGGTTTGCGGTCCCTGATGGCGGCTTCCATTCCGTATATATATATATTTTTTATTAGCCTAGATTGTGTCCCACTGCTGGGCAAAGGCCCCTTCCCCTTTATCATTCCATTTGACCCTTTCCTCGGCGAGCTCTTGTGATTTTGGCTCGAATGTATCCAACTCGTCTTTCCACGGTTTGGATGCATATTTGGAGAGGAAATATTGAAATATTTAAACTGAATTAATACATTAATTTTTTGATATTGAAAATTCAAGTCACCATATAATTGGCTTCATCATACTTAATTTATAACAATCACATCCAACATCAAACATACCACACATTCTAGTTTGAACAAAAACTTTGGAACGCAAACTCTGATCTTACAAAAAATGGCGCGCGACTTTCTACGGAATACTGGAAATCAATTAAAATAGTGAATTGTTTTGATATATTTTCAATTATCAAATGGCACCTATTTATTCTTTATGATATGTTTTCTCTCTCTAACACTTAATTTATCATTTTTTCATAGAATTAACACAGAAATATTTAATGAAAACCGACAAACAACGACCGTTATTTACTTTCGTGTCTAAAAAACTTCGAATCACGCGTCGAATATGGCTTATTTTTAGATAATTGATAATTATTAATGTAAAGGTATCTTTTAATAAACTATATAACAACAATAAGAGAGTTAAAAATCAATATTTAAAGAACATCGGTCACGTCCATACATTTTGCGACCTGACAAAGAAATATATTGTACACAGCTGGGATATAGTTTATTGTATTGTATAGTGCATGAGGAGTGATGTCCAGTTGCAAAAAGATTACTAAAAAGCCGGAGATTTTAGAATTATTCATATATTTGTAACTTTTTAGGTTACGATTATACTAATAAAAAATAGCCCATTATGATGTCATTGTCATTGTCAAATATACCTAATGTAGGGTGGTCTTATGGTTATCAGGTACCTAGGAAAAAAGTGTACTAAATCATTATGATGGCTTAGTAATTACTATGCTCTATAATTTCCCTTGTCATAAAACTAATTAACCGTTGAATATGGTGTACACCATACCTGTGTTACCTTAAGGTAATGAGAGAAAATGTAGTATTTTGCTGTCATTATTTCGCAGAATTTTATCAGAATTTACTAGACTGTTTTGAGTATTTTTCGCTATTCTTCATAGTTTCGTATTTGGCCATCTACACACACTTGAAAAATCCCCCTATATGTTAGTATAAGAATATAATACGCAGTGGTCACAAAAATAAAACACAATCAAATAAAACACAGAAAACATTTTTTAAATGTATTATTTCTCATCTTCTCTTATTACAATAGAATCTAAGAACTCTGCAGGGGCAGCAAGATCAAAGTCATGGCATGGACACAGCAACAGTACTGTGCGACGTCCTACTACACAGTTACAACAATACTTAGTTATTCCGTCGCTCCTTGATTTGGAAGTTTGGCATCATTGTTTTTCATCAAAACACACACACTTTTCCTGCGGGAACTCCAGGATACTAAACCATATTGACTAAAGGGTAAATAGGATACCTTGTAGACTCATGGCTAAAAAAAACTTCGATTAGTGGACTCACTCACTGATTACAGAAATGAGTATAATAAGACGGGTATTGCATTGAACACAATGCACAAATTGTTGAGGAGCGCACTGTTGCTCCGAGTTCATGTTGGTAATATGGTAATACTTCACACTTTAAACCAAATCACAAAGCGTTATCGTTATACAATGGTTAATCTTACAAAGTCGTCAGAAATACAAGCGTATATCGGAGTCCGTGATTAAAGCCAAGTCACAAATATAAACAAAAAATTAACAGAAGTCGTAAATCGGAAATCAAAAGAAAGCAAAATGACAGCGCAAAGAAAAGTCATGTGTCATAGAAAATACCTACACTTTTTTAAATTTAGTACTACCTTCAACGTTGTAGTTAAAACCTTATTTTAAAACAAAGTATGACTGATGGAACGCACTCATATGCGTTCAATATTATTAAAAACACTTTAAGTTTTTCTTTTTTATCCGGGTTTTATAAAATAAATTGAAATATGCATTTTGACTCTAATAAATTATGAAAATTTTTGATGTACCATTCATAACTGGTCCCGTTCATGGTCCATTCTCGCCGATGTTCTTTAAAAAAAATCCTGCGCACCACTCGTCGTTGTTCTTAAACAACACACGAGTTTGCCTGTTTTTTTTTTTAAATATGCCTATTGCTAATGTCTTTTTGGCCAATGTTACATTAAAGGTACTTTATTCAAGCATTATATTTTTTTTTTCATAACGCTTTTTATAATATATTTTGAATTTAGGACGCCTTTTCATTACTAGTGTATTTTCCTATAAAAATGACAGCTTACGTCAAAATTGGAGGTCGGGACGTTTGAGTGGATAGTGTATTTTCCTATAAAAATGACAGCTTACGTCAAAATTGGAGGTCGGGACGTTTGAGTGGATAGAGACGTGAAAAGGTACAATTGGGACGAAAAAGGGTGTATAGGTACAGGTGTGTTAGGGTTGTCGCAACAGTTTTTTTTTGTTGTAAAGTATTTTGTCGTTCTTAATTAACTTTGTCTGTTAATTATATCCCATCAAAAACATCCTCCATCCATCGCATGAAAACATAATGTATCGTACAATTTATACATAATGCTACTGGCCAAGTCAATCTATTTATTTAAAACGTAAAGAATTTTTAATATTGATATGGAAATAACTAACGTAATAACTTTCTATAGAAGGTCCCTTAAGGACTAAATAAATTAATCGACTTGGTATTACATGCATCTCACAACTTTTTGCGGTAGAAAACCTGAGCTGCGAGACTTGGAATTTTTTTACAGGATGTTTTTGATGGGATCTCACGTCTTTTTGTAGAATCCTACTTTTTTCCTTTTCGGTACTTCTTACTTCTAGAATATCACTAACGATTTTTCTTAAAGCCTCTGTCTTATGGATTTTTCTTTTTTTGTAGGTATCAATTTATCACAAATATAGCGGATTTGATTATTAATGTTCTTTCCTTCATTGTAATTGATATTTTCGAGTTATTTAATCTATTTATTTGCAAGTTTTCCTTCGTCATGTTTTTCTAGAGAAATGTTGTACAGTTTCATGGGCTGAATACACCATTTCCCTCTCTATATCCCCTCCTATTATGCCTCATATATATAGATATATATCTACAACTATTATTCCACTATATACGGGTACAATGATTCATTAACTGCAAATGTAACTTTGTAATCCTATACATTTATATGGGATTACAAAGTTATTCACGCAGTTGGTCTATCTAGAAAACTAGACACAAATTATGAAATGTTTGAATTTTCCCTTACTTTAGACACTAAACACCATAGATGTAGTATAGAACATAGATCGGCAATGTGTCATTTTGAGCGCGACCAAAACTGATTTACGATTGTGTGCGTGAAGTTTACATGTGTGCTTGACATATAGTGGTATACCATGCACTTTCGATAGTATCATATCGATATCGATATAGCTGTCGGCCTGTAGTTGTGAAATAAAATGTTATGGATATATGCGACATTTTATTATATATTAACAGAAACTTATTGATGTGTTTATTTCAATACAGATTGATAAACACACAAATAAATAAAGATAAATTGTCATATTATTTGGAAAACATTTTGTTTGAGATATTTTGTATGCGTCTTTAGTACAGACATCTAATTAAACTGAGAACAATATAAAATAAAACTATAATTTACAAAGTTTTAGCGTTTTCGTTTTATTTTTTTAATTTCGCGTCGCGAAGTTTCGATTACTTTACAGCTTTCGTAGGCGTAGAGTGGACTCAGTCTGCAACAAAATCCATGATTATTAGTTTTTTTCAATGAGTAAAATTCGCGTAAGTATATTTATACTAGAGTTAAAAAAATATGCTTATTTAAGTCAATTAATTGACTTGTAACACATTGGGAAGTGTTGGACGCCAGCTAGGCCGCGTTGGAGGTGTACGGAGGAGCTTGTAGGAAGTCGTTGGATGCAGGCAGCTTACAACAAACTGATGTAGACATTCTTGTGGAAGGCTTATGTTCATTAGTCGCATTCCTGTGACTGAAGAAAGAGACAGTTTAATAAACTACCAAGGTTTTCTCGATCTCGTCACCTAAACTAATGTTTTTCCTATGAGAATTATAAATTTTAAACCTATACCTAACGTGACCATACGTCCCGCTTTGGGCGGGACAGTCCCGCTTTCAGGAAGTCTGTCCCGGTGTCCCCAGCAAGGCCGATATAGTCCCGCTCTTGCAAACAGACCAAACGATAATTTAAAATGTATTTCCCGCTCGAAATTCTTTACCGAACTACTGCTAAAAACCGTGGTCGTATTATTCCAGCACTTTCGTAAATACAATCTTGCTTTAAAAACTTTTACTCAATTATTGAGTAAATAACATGTCTGTCTGGAAGTAACGCACCTATCGAAGATATTTAACTCACATTAACAAAATATAGCCAAGTGATAAAACACAGTTGAGTGTCGCAGTAATGAAAACTATTTTGATTACGAAAATAAATATAAATTAATCATGTACTAAGTTTCACACTTATTTAAAAACTATACACGTTGTTTTGAAATAAATTGGTTTAGGCGACAAATACAAAAATACGACTACGATTATAATTTTATATTATAGATTGTATAATATAAAATTTTATTATAAAAAACTTGTAAAAACTTTATTATTATTATTATTTAATTCCTCAGATGTCCCGCTCTGGTACAAAAAAATAAATGGTCACGTTACCTTTACCTAATGTTATGATAAATGAATAATGTTGCTTCAAGGTTTGGATGATGATATTGTGCATAGAAGTATCGCATATTTTATAATAATATCGAATATGTTCTTGTTTTACTACTATAAATTGACAGCCTCTTGGCAGAGATTGAAACAGGTTCTTAATTCATAAATCACACACATGAAGTGTTATAATAAATATTCCACAAATATAAAAAAATGAGAAAAAGTAAAGTAATAAGTAATATTGTAGAATGAATACTATAATAATGGCCGGGGAAATATGGCCGAGATAACGCCAGGTAGAAGAAGGAGAAAAATGCACACTATCACAACATACTATAGCCCCATAAAAATGTAGGGAAACATATGTTGTCATCGACGATTTTATCGACAACCTTTTATTGATCGAACCTGTCAGTCAATCCCTAGCTACTTTTGGTTGAAATTATTGTAAATTCACGTATTTGATATTATTTTTATACGCAATGGATGCTTTCAGCGTATTAATACAATGAAATACTATATTCTTTTCTACCGATATGTATATACGGATTTCCATTTAATTCTATAATATCGTCACAAAAAAGTATTGTGCAAAAGTGGCCGGTACCTGTGAAAACTGTAATTATTTCGGATTTTTACGCCTGCATGAACCACACCTTGGCACTACACAATGCACTATAATAAACTACGTTTAATAAATATAACCAAGTACTGTAAAATTAAATAAATTATGAAAATAAGCGAATTTTGTTGCTCGCTTAGTTTGACATATTTTGACTCTGGGTCACTGCTGGCTACTTCTGTGTAAACGAATGGTCGCATCATGCATCTCGCTTTAACGTATGAGTTAAATTATTCTATCTCTTTCACATTGCCGATCTATGTTTTATACTAAATCTATGCTAAACACTAATTATATTCTAAATTTGAAGGTTCTATGTCTGCTAGAAGTGCCTTAGACTTTTGATGATCGGTCAGTCAGTCAGTGAGTGACAAAATTACGAAAGTTTGACACATTATAATTCTTACCCCCAAATACTGGATAGCTACTCAGCCACCGGACTCATTTGATATGACGTTATTTTGAGGTTCTGTTAAATTTCGAAATGAAATACTGGATAGCCATTTAGCTCATAAATCGGTCTACTCAGCAAACATCCAGCTAAATTTCCACAGATTAACGAAAAGTTTGTTTTCAGTTACAATTTTTATTGTATAAATATAAACGTTCCATTTGACGCAATATTCTTCACACATGATTTCCCTAAATTGGAAATTTAACCCTTTATATTTAATATGAGGAATCATTGTAACGTTTTTACTTTTGTTACGATTATGTTTAAAGCTATATTATATATTGCCATGTTATTATTTTAAAAATCTGTTAATAAAATCATGTGGGTGAAAAAACTTATGTCCCTATATCCGTAGCGAGTTTATTAAAAATATTATGATGTTTGTTTATTTTATTTATTGTTTACAATTGCACTCGGTTTTAAAGTTAGTTTTTGGAATATCTTTTCAATAAATAGGTATATAAAATACCAAACAACGGCTGCAGAACCACCTAAGTACCAAATGGAGAAGACTATGTAAATAAATACGATATGAGAAAGAAGCTGTGCTGGATATTATAAACAGGTAAGTATACACGTATTCCTCTAAGTTTTAACGAATTTATATGATAATTAACTATTTAATATATAATATGAATCGATTATTCACACATTTTAAATCATCATCATCATCTACAGCCTGTAGGATCCCACTGCTGGGTACCTATAGGCTTCTCTCATATTATGCCTCCTATATACAGGGAGCGCAAATAAATGGCGCACTTGCTCAGTTGGGTACAAGGGCATAATATTAATATCGTAATAAAAAAATAATATTTGGAAAATACCTATCCGTTTTGAAGTTATGACCGTTTAAAGTTTTAAGTTTAATCACCACTTTTTCGCATAAAATCAGTTGGAATGGATGAAGAACAAGATTTAAACACATACGTATTTTTCGTTTCGTCGTTAATTGAACGGTTAACGAAATATACCACGAAAACCATTTTTAACAGCATCAAAACTTTCTTAAACTTCGCTTTAACAGCTGTTTACACATGAGTAAGGTCATGAACTCTTAGCTGTATAATTTATCCTTCTCTAACTTCAAAAAAGGATATTTTTTGTTTCATTTCAAATAAATCAATCAGTTAAACAGGGACGTACTTAGATTTAAGCGTCAATAAATTAACAACATAATAACTTTAGGTGCAGTTGCATCGTGAATGGATTGACTATTTTGTTTGTCATTATTTTCCTTAGTGTCACAAATCCAAACTGAAAGATACCAAGAAATCACACTGGTCATCGCTTAAATCATGTAAGATTTCGAATTTAATTATAATTAGAAAAGTTTTGGTAATACCTACATAACATTTAAATTTTCTAAATAATTTAGATTCATTGAAAAAATAATCTGATGACACTGATTATTAAAAAATAATATTTTTAAAATGATGGCCCAATTCGGCCCTATTAGTCAAAGGAAGCCGCCGGTCATAGTGTACTTTGTCGGATCCAACGCGGCTCGATTATTCTTCCTTTGAGGTCGCCGCCGCCGTTTGTGAGTGCGTGCCGAAAGGCGGCAATTTCTTTGTCGGTAACTTTTAACATTTTGCAAAAGAAGACCGACATCTTGAGGTGTGTTCACACTACACACTTGATATAACTTAATTGGATTAAGTACTCCGATATAAAAGTTACGTTAAAAAAAAGATCTTATTGGACTGATACTGATACTTGCTCAAGAGCTTATAATGTTATTTAAATATGTCATCAGCCGATCCAGTCAATTACAAATTGCCTATTTACTTTGCTTATTATTGTATTTAACATTATTTTAATGTATTTTGAAAATAATGTTACTTTAAAGTGATAAAATTTCTTCTAAATTCTTATACCTAGAGAAATGTCGTCTACCATTATAGCATAGAATTTGCATATGAGACTTATTTGAGATAAAATTAGTGAAATCAATAAACACTAACTACTAATTTACTGCACTGGAGACCCCGTGCCCTGCAGTGGCACGTATATGGTCTGATACAGTAGTAATACTAATTGTTCAGATGAATTATTATGAACTCAAATAGGAAAGCTTTGTATCTAATGTGAACAGGCCTTTATCTTTCAAGAATCAAAATAATAATTTATTTTTTATTAGTTGAATTCGGATTGCGATCGCGTGTGCATGTATTAGTCGTGTGCATATTATTGTAAATTCGTTTTCAGTTATTTTGAGTAAATTTTATTAATTTCACTATGCTTTGAACATTACCCAATTTGATAGCTTTTGATGTAACTTGTGTTATGTGAAATGTAAAAGAAAAAGTGATTTGTGCTACCAAACTGTGACAGTGTTTTCGTGCGGGTTTTGGCGGATCCTGCGCTTCCAGCTTTGCCTATCAAGGTCATTACGGTTTACATTACAAGGTCAGTTAACTATTTTGGCGGTCTTTAATGACAACTAACCAGCCCATATGAGTCACCGACGGCCTCCGTGGCGCAGTTGGTAAGAAACGCCTGTGAAATGAGAGACCGCGGGTTCGGTTCCCGCCCCGAGACAAATAATTTCCGTGAACCATAATTATTTTCTAATGCCCGCGACACAAGATTTGTATCTTAGTGTGGGGTTAGTACCCATGTATGTGACTGTTGGCAGTATTAATTTAATATCTTTTTTATGTACCCTGAGCGTGATGTACACAATCGACTTATAAGTAAATAATGAGCTCTGCTTATTTATTGTTGAATGTCTACCGTTCAGTTGTAAGGTTCAATCACTTTAGCTTAACATGTTAAGGGGTAGCATGTGTAACGTTAGTTTTTTTTTTCTCGGCATCTTTCTTAATATTCGCTAGCGCCATACAAATCCGTCTTAATTAAGATTCCTTCACCATATACTATAATGTATATTGGCAGGTGCGCCGTTTTCTTGTCCACCCTGTATTATCTCCTCCTCATATAGTAGTATTATGTAATAAATATGGAAAATAAAGTATGGTACAATGTGTATAACTATAAATAATCCTTTGTTTCAGGAGCTGGAGTGGAGTACATAAATATTCAATGTGTACCTATATAATAAGACCGTCCAAGAAATATGGCTCATATATATAGTGCCATGTATATCAGCTATAGACTAAATAAGTAAGCTCAAGAAACATATATAAAAAATAAAAAGAGATATATAAAATTATGACATACTTTAACTTAAACACTTTTGCAGGTAACGCTATAGAAATCATGCATACAACAAATCATTTGGACAATACACACCCTTTTGAAATGAGTATGTAATATAAAAATATACAAAAAAGAATGAGACAAATTGTGTCAAGGAAGAAATATTTGCATCAGAAAACAGTGTTTTAAATCAAAGTTGAAGAATGTTATGAATTTTAATTAATATGTAATACATAAAATAAATTGTTTATTTCACCTATTTTCATTGTTAAAAAATGTCATATTATATTTCTATTGTACATTTTTAATAGTACATTTATTAATTTAGTTTTAAATTAATGTTAAAATAATTGTTATTATTTTGTGTTTATAAAGGAATATAGATATAAATGTAAGACAGATCTAAAGAAATGTAGATAATTAAAAAAATATAATATGTACTAATGCTGTTATTAAAATAAATATACTACAATAAAACATAACTCTTTTTATTTGTATTCATTCCATGGTAATTCAATAAAATGCACTGTACGGTTTAAAATATGTATTTTATTATATTATTCCTTGTTGCAACATTTTCATTGGTTATACTATGTGGAGCTGGTGGAAATGATTCAGAAAGATCAATCTCCAATATATGATCATTCTGGGAACATGCTATATTATGTAACACAGCACATGCCTCTATAATAGTAAGCTAATTTTCAAAAACTTATAGCCCAACTTGCAGACAAGAAGATCTTTGTTGTAAAACCAAAGACCCTCTCCACTGGGTTTCTTGTTTTAGTATGGTCTTGATTATAAGCTTCTTCAGTCTCCCCTTTCCAGAAATGCACATAAAGGAGAATCATTGAAATTTTTACTATCATGCACCATGCCTGGCCATCGGCCTATAATGTTTCTTATCCTCAAGTTAGGGTCGCAGACTGCTTGCACATTTATAGAAAAATGGCCTTTTCTGTTTCTAAATGTTTCTGCTTGTGGTCCTCCTAAAAACAAGATAATAAAAATTAGAGCTCTAGCAAGTATTCTTATTTCAAACTACAAATAATTTTATGTAAATTGAAAAAATATATTCATAAAATTGAATTCTTTATAGGAAACTACTATTGTAGTTGAACATTGTTCCAGTATATACTGAATAGCTACAATCAGTACAAATCATTGTATGATTAATTATATTAGATTATATATTTAGCCCTACAACTATTTAGAGAGCTTGGTTATATGGGGTACAGTGGGCTGGGGAAGAGCCAATTACCTGCTAAATGTTTTGATTCCAACAAGCATATATATATAAATTATTGTGTAGAAATCATTTAGAATGTGCCTTTATACTGTGCATAATATATTATTCTATTCTTTGATTAATAATATAATATTATGTACAGTAAAAAGGGATACTCTAAATGATTACTACACAATATAAAATACGCTAGGCATTTTAGAAGCACATTTAGTTAAAATAGGATAAGAAAACATATTTTTGTGTACATGTAAAAGCTTAATAGTTATGTATACATTATTATAAGTAGAAATTACCTGGAGATTTGATCCTTATATGTATGAAATTTATAACTTCAATCACTCCTGCGATCGCATAGAAATCATTCGCAATATGGCATTGTTGTTGTTAGTTGGGAATTTTCATGCCACGATTTTGTAGTTTAATTAACTCTGCTGCAACTTTGTGTTGTACAGTCGGCTGTTCCACATGAAATACATCTCCAATAATCTTCTGGTAACTGCCTGTCGTAGAATATCATAAAGCAAGTAACAGTTGGTCGCAAGTTTTTATCAATCGACTTCTATTTGTAGTGGGTTCTATTTTGCCTCCAGCAAGGAACGCAGATGCAGAACAGTTTCTTTCTTCAGGCGGAACCTCACTTTGTTTGAATGTTTTCTTCTTTGTATTTGTCAAAAGTATTGATTTTTTTCTTGATTGACTCGCCTTGATGAAGCTATATCGTCATCAGACAGCGATGAAACCGACGCGAGAGTCATTTTATATAGTAAATTTTATGTAGAATTGATGAAGTTAAGAGTGGTCGCAGGCGGCCTTAAGACGACGGCTGCTTAAAACTAGAAATTCTTAAAAATTTGACTGTTTGACAGCTGTCAAACTCTTAAGTTGCTTTCGAGAATACGAATCGGATGAATAATGCCCCATTAAATATTTAATTCTTAAGTGGTTTAATCGAAGTTATATTTAACTGGAATCAATGTAACAGGTCATTAGAGCTAGTTAATCGGAGTTAAAAGTTAATTGGCTTTCCAGTATTTGGGCATTAAACTACTAGTTCAAATTGAATGAAATTTTAAATATACCGTGTTTACGCAATGCCTACTTAGTAACTGAAAATTCAGGCTTCTTGCTTTAACCACAACGAAGTTATAGAGGGTTGAAAATGGTCTGAATTGCTTCGAGAAAAGGATGTTACGGCCTATAGCTCGACTTGGAGGGGGCTCGGCCGCGCCCCCAGATTTATTTTTAATGCTTTAAGTTACATTGAAAGTACTTCCACTTAAAATAACTAAAATTTTGCTTCAGTCACAATGGTTAAGATATTATATGTAGAAACTGCAGTAAGAATGTTCTTCATAACAACTATTCCTTTTTGATAGATAGATCTAGTACTGTGCGGTGCATGAGTATTTCTTTAAATATAGAAAAAACTGATTCGCCATTTTCCTCTTTCTAATAAGTAGTACACATTAATTTGGGCAAACCGCTAAACAGCAGTGTAAATGCTCTGTTGTGTTTCGTTGTGAAGGAAATTGTAGCCAGAGTCACTACTGGACATATTGAGACTTAACATCTATGTCTCTTTGTAATTCAAGGTATTGTTTGGTATTGTTACTGTTTATGAGCGGTCATATCACTTACCATCAGGCGAACGGTATGATCGCCTCATCAGTGCAATAATAAAAGAGCATTACGCACTTAAGAAATTTCGTGTGTTATTTTGCCTATCAATTTTCTTCGTAATTTGTTTTGTTAGCGTATCTCATAATTTAGCATATTATAAGTAAGAAATCATTAGCTGATTCCAAACTATACATAATACTCTACGTATTACTTCTTATATAGAAGAATAATAAGACTGCATTATAGAATACCTAACATGTTGACTTTTAAATTTTGGAAACTATATCTTATTGAAATGTGTCACTTGATTTGATAAATATCATTTAAGACAGTTGTAATCTTTAATTATTTCATTTGTGTCAAAGCAAATTATTACAATAAATAATTCAGAATATTTAGATGTGTCGGTTAAAAACACAAAGTAATTAATAAGAAACAATTCAGTGCCAACCCTTGTTAATTTCCCCATTGAACTCGATCCCGCCTCTATTACCCCCAAAATCCCTATTAACCCCAAACCCTTATTTTGTGCCCTTTTTTTCTTATTTTCCAAGGGATCTAAAAAATTGTATAGTTAATAGTCAAGACGCAACTAAGACTTAATGAAATATGCTAAACACAAGAATATTTCTGTATAATACTACCAGAAAATTCGTCATGAAGTTGAAAATTGTCCCTATCCACCTCGTTTTACGGTACTAGCTGAATGTGATCGTTATTTAGTGGAATTTTTAAAAAAGTCAAATGGCCACATAAAATACTTCAATCCAAATATACAAAATGAGCTAATGTGCTACTGAGCTAATGAGCTGTACATACTGAGCTAATGAGCTGTACATACTCAAGATTTTTATAAAACAGACCAATTATGTGTGTGATAGAGAGCAATGAAAATGGAATTCCAAAAGCACTCAAATCGTTATTAGAGAAACCTTTTAAGATTTCATGAAATTATTTATCTTTAAAATCCGATGAGAAATATGAAGTCATATCATAAAAAAGATTCTGTACTGTACTGTATCAGCCCATATAGGTCCCACTGCAGGGCACGGGCGTCCTCTACAATCGAAACTACGATTGAGAGTGGTTAGACCATATAGTCCACCACGCTGGCCTAGTGCGGGCTGGCGGGCTTAACGTATGTACCATACAAACTCTTGAAAGTCAGAAAAGTCAGAGGCATGCTCTGGGATTCGAAACCGAGACCACCATGAACATGTTGTTGGCCCCATCTGGTCCGATTACCAACAGGCCACCACGCACTTAAATATATTCATAAAAACGAAATTATAATGTTAAGTTTTTTACACTTATGAAAGGCCCCATTTGATGAACTTTGCCACGGGCCCCCGATCGGGTAGTTACGCCACTGCCGGGGCGGTCTCTAAAGTGCACAGATGGTGGCCAACGCGGGGCTTTTAGTCGGTATTTCGGTGCGCAGACTACGATATCGAATCCTCAAGGAGAACGGCATTGTTTAGCCTCTGAAAGGCTTTCAGTATCGCCTATCGGCGTTCCGCCCGCTTTCAGCTCTCAATTGATGACGTCCTCACACGGCGCCTTGTTGTTCTTAAGGTTGCTTCAGGGTATCTCAATTTTTTACAGGCTGATGTCCGGGATAAAATCGCTTAAGTGTCGGATTAACTTGACTCCTGGCTTTTCAGCCGAGCTAACAGCAGGTTCTGCTGTTAAACTGCCCGTAGAACCTCTCGATATACCTTTATACCTTTGCCCTCGTCGACACTATGCTGCCGCCGTACATCATCAGCCTAGTGAAGCCTACCTGGCTTTGCCCAAAAGATAAATCCTTAGCAAATGAAGCCTCTTTTCTGTTTGAATTTCTCTTTAATACACACAGCATTCAGAGCACGGATATCGCGTCGCAAGGACTTCCAGATCCGTCTATTGAGTTGCTGAATTACTTCGGTAACATCGGAAGACTGAAGCACCATAGATCAAAGTTTGGGAAAATTATCATAATTGCATATTTTACTAGTTTCATACACAATATTTCGAGCTTCTTATATTACATTTAACCCAGTCCCTACATATTAGTAACTAGCAGCCCGGCCCAGCTTCGCCTGATTGTAGATTAACTTTTTTGAAAAATAAATCTATGCGTACACCCTTCTATTTTCAAACACGCAATGTTACATAAGTATTTAGATTATTTTTTAATCAAACACTATATATTTACTCCACAAAGACAAACATTCTTAAATAGCTAATCCTTGTGTCTACTACCTAGCTTTTGTTACACAGTACGCACAGTTAAATAATTGCAATAATACAACAAAAAAAATCTTAATTTATATTTTAATAATTGACATACAATATACAAGTAAAATAACATTGATAACTTACAAATATTTTCCATTAAAAATCCATGGCACCCTCTAAGAAACACAAGCAATCAACTTTGTTTATAACCAGATCTAAATCCTTCTTTGATATAACTTTCCGTTTGTTTGTTGAGGTATACACATATGTTTCCTTAGCTATTGTTTCTAAAAATAGTTCCTGAAACAAAATTCTCGCAACTTTAAAAATGAATTCTGCAGACTGTATATGAAATAGATTTATCAATTGTTTGAAAAACTGAATACCAATGTTAGATTAAATGTTCGGTTGGATGCTACTGTAAAATTGTCTCTTCCTTTTTTTTCATGATCTGCCACTCTTTATTCCAAGTGACCATCATAAAAATTTTGATGTTAGAGCAAATATTGGAAGAATTACTTTTAAAATGATCTAAATTACCAATGTTAATGGCCGGTATGGCATAGGAATCTGCTGTTTCTTTCCCTGTTATACTGGAGTGACCGGGTTAATTCACATCAGATAACCAGGGTTTCACAATGAACAACATCAATAAAAAAAAGTCCAATAGCATTAGTCCAACTAACTATTCTAACTAACCAAATAATGTAGTAATGGATAATTAAGCTCTAAACTTACCGTAGCCTTAGTGACTAAAAAGACAGCATCACTCGAGACAACATTAACATCAGGGTCCATTTTCATAATATTTTTTATTCTTGCCATGGGTAGCCTCGTTGATCTTATAACTTCACTTCTCGGGGCTTTCTTCTCACTCGCCTGTTCTTCAAAATTCACCACCTCTGTGGATGGGACACTGTTCTGGTTTTCTGTACCAGTTTTTTCCGTATTTTGAAAGTCTGTATGGTGATCACAGTCTGGATAGTGTTCCGAGTCGTCTATAATCTCCGATATGTCGACGTCTTCGTAGTTTTGTTCTTCATTCATGATTGTATGTTTCATTTATAAAACCGCGGAAATTATCAACAGACGTCCACCAGACGTCAAAATCACAAGTCAAAATCTACATAATGTCATATTGGGCGCGTTCTATTTGGGGTGCGTTCCATTTGGCGTTCACGGCGCTCAAAACACTCATTTCGCCGTTCCATTTGACGATCACGATCGTCGTGGTCGCGACTCGCGGTGAACACGTCATGACAAACGCTCACGCGACGCCCACGACAACCCATGTCAAGAGGTGGGTCGTGGTGCGCGTTGAGAAAATTGGCAGGATTTTGAAATGTCAAAATAACAAAAATGTTACCGGAGAAAATTACTTTAAATATATAATGCAACCTAACCGTTTTATAGCTATTTTAAATTATTTATTACCTAAACGCTTAAGAGCCTACCTCGAAAAATATTCGCAGCATTTTGGGGCGTGGTTAACGAAAGTTGCCGCATCACGCCGTGGCACTGCGCTACTGGCGCACATTCCCCGATTAAATATTATCTACTGGTATTATTAACATTAGTAATAACAAATTAATGTAGACCTATGTATATTTATAATCCGTATGATTCTGACAATATGCCTATATATTGTTTATCATACTTTTGTATTGATAAAAAAATCTATTATAATCTAAGTGGTAAAACACGAACTTTAAACTATTACTTTACGAAAACCTCAAAAACATTTACAATAATATCTGTATAAATACAAGATAGGTATCAATTGTTTTGCCGGTCACTCACTCTACTAGTGTGAAGCGCTAATCGCCTAGGCGCCCTTTGATAAATGCCGCCAAAGGCATTGCGCCTAGCGATGATTTATTTGTTTCTACTTCATTTGACCTGTGATTTGACCACTGACTTTCGCCTATAAAAGAATGTCATTCTTAGTTCTGCTGTTTTGTGATTTTTGACTTACGATACAACTGTAAATTTAACAAAAATGTGTGAAATAAATTTGAATTTTGTAATAACAACCAAACTAAACTGACTAGGTATTCCTGAAGTATATACACAGAGCGGAAACGATAAGTAATAAGTAAGTAAGACATTAGATTATTGTTTAAATTCCACATAAAATAATTATTATTGATTTTGGAACTGTGCGGTCACACCGGCGCTCACGCTCTTATTATTATTGCTATGCGCTTGGCGCGAGAATGACGGCGATCACACCCGCCCGTTCCAGTTTGAACCTTCTTTACAACCAAATAGGGAAAATTTTTGTTTAACAATGTTTCTTTTATTTACGCTAGACAAATTTTTCGGCGAAATTATTTGATATCAATTACAATTATTTTGCTTTTGTTTTATGAAAAGCATTGTAAATATTAATTTTATAGTAATACTAGCGATCGGGCCAGGGTCCGCCCGGGTGCATACACGTTTAAAAATGGCGGTCAAAATGTTTAATTCTGACTATCAGTTTAGAATATTGACCAATCGGACCAAGAAAAACGAACAAAATATCCTCGTATTTGCTAGAAATATCACTACTGCTTTCCTCCTATAGGTCATAGCGTGATGATATATAGCCTATAGCCTTCCTCGATAAATGAACTACCCAAAACTGAAAGAATCATTCAAATCGGACCAGTAGTTCCCGAGAGTAGCGCGTTCAAACAAACAAACAAACAAACTCTGCAGCTTTATAATATTAGTAGGTATAGATATAGACTTTCAGTGACATATAAAATAGATTCGTATAAAAAATATTCTAAATCTGGGGGCACGGCAATGCCCCCACCAAGTCGAGCTAAAAAGTGGCACAGTCGTACCATCCTTTTCTAGAAGCAATTCAGATCATTTTAAACCCCCCATAACTTCGTTGTGGTTAAACGAAGCAAGAAACCTGAATTTTCAGTTACTAAGCAGGCATTGTGTAAACACGGTATGTTTAAAATTTCATTCAATTTGAACCACTAGTTTAAGAATTGTAACTAGTCAAACTTTCTTAATTTTGTCACTCACTAACTGACTGACCGATCATCAAAAGTCTAAGGCACTTCTAGCAGACATAGAACCTTTAAATTTAGAATATAACTAGCTGTGCCCGCGACTTCGTCCGCGTGGAATTTAACAAAAACTTTATTTTTCTAATATAAAAGAACTTTTTTATAATAAATGTAGCCTAAGTTACTCCTTATTATATCAGCTACCTGACAAAAAAAGTCCCGTCAAAATCGGTCCAGCCATTTCAGAGATTAGCCGGAACAAACAGACAGAAAATAACTTTTCTAAAATAAATGTAGCCTAAGTTACTCCTTCTTATATCAGCTACCTGAAAAAAAAAGTCCCGTCAAAATCGGTCCAGCCATTTCAGAGATTAGCCGGAACAAACAGACAGACAGACAAAAAAATTTTAAATATCATTTTCGGCACAGGTATCGTGTATATAACGATATGTAGTAGGACATTTATTTTTATTTTCACTCTTAAAACAGACACTTCAATTTTATTTATACAGGGTATATCAAGACTGCTACCTAAAACGAAGCTGGGTGGTAGTTTAAGCGACTTCAGACACAATGCAATATAAAAAGTTGCAAAAAAAAGCGACAATTTTATTTTAAATATTTTTTTCCTATGACCATATTTGGGTGGTAAATACATTTTTCCCTAAAATAATAGTATATACCCTTTTATTTTTAAATTATCTAAGGTATAAAAGAGTTTAAATTATTATTTTAGCAAAAACTATGGATTTACCACCCAAAAATGACGATATTTAAAAAATCATAAAAAATAATTGTCGCGTTTCTTTGCGAACTTTTTAGTTGCATTGTGTTTGTAGTCACTAAAACTACCACCTGGCTTCGTTTTCGGTAGCAGTCTTGAGATACCCGGTATGTATAGATTAGTGTTTAGTGTCTTAAGTAGGGAAAAATTTAAACATTTCGTAATTTCTGCCTAGTGTTCTAGATACACCAACTGCGTGAATAACTTTGTAATCCCATATAAATGTATAGGATTACAAAGTTAAATTTGCAGTTAATGAATAATTGTACCCGTATATCCCATCAAAAACATCCTGTAAAAAAATTCCAAGTCTCGCAGCTCAGGTTTTCTACCGCAAAAAGTTGTGAGATGCATGTAATACCAAGTCGATTAATTTATTTAGTCCTTAAGGGACCTTCTATAGAAAGTTATTACGTTAGTTATTACCATATCAATATTAAAAATTCTTTACGTTTTAAATAAATAGATCGACTTGGCCATCGCATGAAAACATAATGTATCGTACAATTTATACATAATGCTACTGGCCAAGTCGATCTATTTATTTAAAACGTAAAGAATTTTTAATATTGATATGGTAATAACTAACGTAATAACTTTCTATAGAAGGTCCCTTAAGGACTAAATAAATTAATCGACTTGGTATTACATGCATCTCACAACTTTTTGCGGTAGAAAACCTGAGCTGCGAGACTTGGAATTTTTTTACAGGATGTTTTTGATGGGATCTCACGTCTTTTTGTAGAATCCTACTTTTTTTCCTTTTCGGTACTTCTTACTTCTAGAATATCACTAACAATTTTTCTTAAAGCCTCTGTCTTATGGATTTTTCTTATTTTTGTAGGTATCAATTTATCACAAATATAGCGGATTTGATTATTAATGTTCTTTCTTTCATTGTAATTGATATTTTCGAGTTATTTAATCTATTTATTTGCAAGTTTTTCTTCATCATGTTTTTCTAGAGAAATGTTGTACAGTTTCATGGGCTGAATAAACCATTTCCCTCTCTATATCCCCTCCTATTATGCCTCATGTATATAGATATCTATCTACAACTATTATTCCATTATATACGGGTACAATGATTCATTAACTGCAAATGTAACTTTGTAATCCTATACATTTATATGGGATTACAAAGTTATTCACGCAGTTGGTCTATCTAGAAAACTAGACACAAATTGTGAAATGTTTGAATTTTCCCTTACTTTACACACTAAACACTAATTATATTCTAAATTTGAAGGTTCTATGTCTGCTAGAAGTGCCTTAGACTTTTGATGATCGGTCAGTCAGTCAGTGAGTGACAAAATTACGAAAGTTTGACACATTATAATTCTTAAACTACTGGTTCAAATTGAATGAAATTTTAAATATACCGTGTTTACACAATGCCTACTTAGTAACTGAAAATTCAGGCTTCTTGCTTTAGCCACAACGAAGTTATGGGGGGTTGAAAATGGTCTGAATTGCTTCGAGAAAAGGATGTTACGGCCTATAGCTCGACTTGGAGGGGGCTCGGCCGCGCCCCCAGATAATGGAATAATAGTTCTAGATAGGTATCACTACATAGTATAAAACAAAGTCGCTTTCTCTGTCTCCTTGTGTGCTTAAATCTTTAAAACAACGCAACGGATTTTGATGCGGTTTTTTTAGTAGATAGAGTGATTCAATAGAAAGGTTTACGTGTATAATAACATCCATTAAATAGTGGAGAAATACTGTTATATTTGAGGTTTCTAATGTGATGTCGTTAATTATCAATTTTTTTCCGCTTACATTGCAAACGCAGGCTGAACCCTACGAGATTTATCAAAATAATGTAGTAATTATTTGTACACATTGAAAAGGTCTACAGAAAACTCCGCGATGGTATATGTCCATCTCTTATGGATATCCCACAATAACATTTTTTTGTCATTTACTTTTTACGAAAAATACAGCATTAATCCTTCTCCAATTAAAAAGCTTAAATACATTGTTGGTTTAATATAGATCTATATGGTCCTTTACAGCACGAGATAATGAATATTTTCGAAGATATTACAGATTTAAAATTGCGGGACGTAGCGCTTGCGGCGGTACTGGCCGGCCAGGGCGGCAGTAGCGTGCCTAAGTAGAAAGGTTTATATGTATAATAATAATACGTACATATTTTTGTACAGAAATCTATTTGTACCCGGGCGAAGCTGGGCCGGGTCGCTAGTCTATAAAGGGTATATCAAGACTGCTACCGAAAACTAAGCCGGGTGGTAGTTTAAGCGATTTCAGACACAATGCAACAAAAAAAGTTACAAAAAAAAGCGTCAATTTTTTTTTTATTTTTTACCTATGACCATATTTGTGGTATATATACTTATATAAATGTATATAAGTATGTATATGTAAAATAATTATGTATGTGTATATAATATGTATGTATATGTGGTATGTATATATATAATGTATTTATATGTTTTTTATGATTTTATTTGTCTCCATGCTTTCGTTATCTTTATTTTACACTGCCCTATCTTTTTTCCTGCTCATATATCCATCCCATGGTTGTCTGGTAGAAATTGCCTTAGAGCGATAAGACCGTCATTTGTACTTTGTTGTTTTGTATTATCTCTAAACTGTTATTCCTTTTTATTGTGTACAATAAAGAATTAAATAAATAAATATTTGGGTGGTAAATGCATTTTTTCCTAAAATAATAGTGTATACCCTTTTATTTATAAGTAATCTAAGGTATAAAAGCGTTTAAATTAATATTTTAGCAAAAGCTATGGATTTACCACCCAAAAATGACGATATTTAAAAAATCATAAAACATAATTGTCGCATTTCTTTGCGAAATTTTTAGTTGCATTGTGTTTGTACTCACTAAAACTACCACCCGACTTTGTTTTCGGTAGCAGTCTTGAGATACCTAGTATATAAAAGGCATAACAGGAGAGGGTATTGAGAGGGAAAGGGTGTATTCAGCCCATGAAACTGTACAAAATTCCTCTAGAAAGACATAACGAAGAAAAACTTGCAAATAAATAGACTAAATAGCTCCAAAATATCAATTACCATGAAAGAAAGAATATTAATAATCAAATCCGTGATATTTGTGATAAATTGACACCTACAAAAATAAGAAAAAACTATAAGACAGAGGCTTTATGAAAAATTGTTGGTGATATTCTAGAAGTAAAAAGTAACGAAAAGAAAAAAAAGTAGGACTCTAAAAAAAGACGTGAGATCCCATCAAAAACATCCTGTAAAAAAATTCAGCCATCCAGCAGCATTATGTATGAATTGTACGATACATTATGGTTTCATGCGATGGCCAAGGCGATCCATTTATTTATAACGTAAAGAATTTTTAATATGTATATGATAATAGCTTACGTAATAACTTTATACAGAAGGTCCCTTACGCAAGGACTAAATAAATTAATCGACTTGGTATCGGTATATGCATGTAGCATCTCACAATTTTTTTAGGTAGAAACCCTGAGCTGCGCGACTTGGAATTTTTTTACAGGATGTTTTTGATGGGATTGTGTCTTCATCTGTCTATTGATAGAGGTGCTCCCGAAAGGTACTATTTTTCTAATGGTATTATACTGGATGGTTTTGAAAAATATCACAATATTATGATGGCCAGTTCATGACCAGACACAAAACAGTTCAAAATGGCGGCCTCAACTATCAATTCTGACTTACTCATTCAAATGAAGGAACCATTAGATATCGACTTAGATATCAATCGAATCAAAAGCAAAAAAGTTCAAAATGGCGACCATAATTTTCAATTCTGACTTTGAATTTAGTGAAACGGAATAATATGGTAAAAAGGTTTTTCTATTTAATTCACTATTAATATATTTATTGGGCAAAACCCGATTAAAAGTTATAAGTAAATTCAATTGATAATAAAAGTTGGTGCGTCCTTGGTGGGAATATCGCGTAGCCTTCATATTATAGGAGCTAGCAACAAGAAATATTGTGATATCAGATGAAAAATAATGATAATATATACTGAAAGAACAATACAACGAGAAATGAATTTATTTTAACCGAATTAATTCGATGACAATGATCGCAATGTCCATATCATAGTGATTACGTTGGATCCCTTATTTTCATATTTCTCGTATGTCGTGGATCTACATACATACATACATAAACTCACGCCTTTTTCCCAGAAGGGGTAGGCAGAGGTGCCAAGACCCACATTTCGCCATGTATGTTCCGTCCCACGATGTGATAGGTGGCGAGCCTATCGCCATATCGGGCACAAATTCCTGACTCTGGGCTGATAATGAATAGAAAAATCCAATATCACTTTGCCCTACCCGGGATTCGAACCCGAGGCCTCACCTTTGTAACCGTACCTTAGTACAACTACGCCACTGAGGCAGTCTACAAGTCGTGGATCTACAAGCTCAGGTAATAGTTGAAAGTTGAAATTAATCGGCCAATTGTCAATTCAAGTGCGTGGTGGCCTAACTACTCTCAATTGTACTCTCGATTGTAGAGGAGGCCCGTGCCCTGCAGTGGGACATATATGGGCTGACACAGAATTACCAATTCTGACCTTGAATTTAGTTTATGGAAATGAAGAGTCTCTCAGATATCGAATTAGAAACCAATCAGAACAATAACAAAAAAATCAATAAAAATGCTGACCACATTTTTTTCTGAGAATATTTTCATGTTTTCATGAACGAAGGTTCTTTCAAATATCGATTTGGAATCATTCGGATAAATAACAAAAAAACAAAAATTAAAATGACCCGGACTCGAACCCGAGACTTCAGCGTCGTAATCATATTATGAGGCAAAAATGTATAAAATTTCACGGGAATAATAACAAAAAAATCAATGAAAATGCGGATCACATATTCTTTTTTCTGAGAATATTTACATTTTTTCGGAACGATGGTTCTTTCAAATATCGATTAGGAACATTTCGGATAAATAACAAAAAACAAAAATTAAAATGACCGGGACTCGAACCCGAGACTTCAGCGTCGTAATCATATTATGAGGCAAAATGAATAAAATTTCACGCGAACAATAACAAAAAAATCAATCAAAATGCGGACCACATGTTTTTTTTCTGAGAATATTTTAATTTTTTCGGAACGATGGTTCTTTCAAATATCGATTTAGAACCATTCGGATAAATAAAAAAAAAACAAAAAGTAAAATGACCCGGTTTCGAACCCGAGACTTCAGCGTCGTAATTATATTACGAGGCAAAAATGTATAAAATGTTACGCTCCCTTCGACTAATTTCGTTGAGCGCTTATACGTAAGTCAATGACCTTTCTCTTTTATTTTGGTAACTTAGCTAGTTAAAAATGAACTTAAAAATTAATATATACTGCTATTTATTTTTTAAATATATGTAAAAAATTAAAATGTACAAACAAAAAAGAGTACCACCTAAAATAATAAGAATTACGTAAATTTGAAATTACGTAAAAAAATAATCGGCGGGCTAGAATTTCGAAACGTCGAGCGCAGATCCGTCGTCCACCAAGGCCCGCGGCCGTCTGCCGGGAACGCCCCCAATGAGATAGCTTATATGGCCGTAACGTACAAGAATGGGATAGGATGGCCCATGCGCTTCTCAAAATAAAACAACATAAGCGCCAAACCATATTTTATTTTATTGTCATCGTACTATTTACTTTTTTCTTGTTTTTTTCTCGCGAAAAAATAATATTTAAAAATATGTTTATGTCAAATTAATCTTGAGTGTCTACACGGGGTAAGTTAGGAGTTCTGAGTTCTTAAAAAACTTAACAGCTGCTACTTTGGACTGTATTTTTGTTAAGGCAAAGTGGCGTAATCATGTATTTTGATTCATAAAATTGTTAATTATATCATCAATTAAAACATATCTGAAAATGGACTACCTAATCTTAGTAATTTATGATATGTAGGCTTTTAAAAAATCCAAATTTTTCGAGGTATCCCCTTAATAGGCCCAGTGGCGTAACAATAGGGTGGCATAGTCCGACAGGTCCGACAGGGTCTCAGGCCCGACAGGGCCCCGGCTGAATAGGGCCACCGGCTTAAGCACAACAGGGTGTTAGCAGAGTAACATTAATAACAAAATTAATTATTTATAATGATAAATAATTGACTAGATTTTTAACATGACAAACATTTCAATATAATAATTGATTTTAATGTATTGCTTTTGTTTCATTATAGTATAATCTTAGTTAGAAACCGATAAATGACAGCAGTAAATAAATAAATACCTAAAATACGTCAGAAGTTTGGGAACGAGCAATTTATTGATAAGTTAAGATAGATACGCATCTCAGTGATGAGCAATCAGTTACTTATGGTGTACCTCAGGGAAGCGTACTGGGCCCCACTTTATTTCAAGTCTATGTAAACGATCTCTGTAAAATGAAATTGCCTTTCTGCAAGATATACACTTATGCCGACGACACAGCAATACTTGTTCACGGATCCAACTGGGAAACTGTTAAATGTAACGCAGAAGCGGCACTGCAAAAAATAATGGCATGGCTTGATTTTAATCTTCTTACTCTTAATCTGAAAAAAACTGTTTATATACCTTTTGCTATACGACGTAACACTACACCACCCTCCTCATTTCAAATAATCGCTCATACTTGTTCGACGACGACAATACCTTGCTCCTGCACATCACTACAAAGAACTAAGCATGTCAATTATCTAGGGGTTCAAATAGATGAAGGTCTGAAATGGGACAAACAAATAGACGCAGTCATCACCAGAACTATGAGACTTGTACATACCGGGTATCTCAAGACTGCTACCGAAAACGAAGCCGGGTGGTAGTTTTAGTGGCTACAAACACAATGCAATTAAAAATTTCACCTAGAAACGCGACAATTTTTTTTTATGATTTTTTAAATATCGTCATTTTTGGGTGGTAAGTCCATAGTTTTTGCTAAAATAATAATTTAAACTCTTTTATACCTTAGAGTATTTATAAATAAAAGGATATATACTATTATTTTAGGAAAAAAATGTATGTAACACCCAAATATGGCCATAGGAAAAAAATAACAAAAAAAAAATTGACGCTTTTTTTTGCAAATTTTTCTGTTGCATTGTGTCTGAAGTCGCTTAAACTACCACCCGGCTTCGTTTTCGGTAGCAGTCTTGATATACCCTGTATATTCAAAGCACTTCGTAAGACAGCGAATATAGTTGATACTATAAAAATGGTTTACTATGCTCTGTGCCAATCGATTATTGGATATTGTATTTGCGTTTGGGGCGGTGCGCCTAAAACGAGACTTATTAGGTTAGAACGCGCACAAAGGGCCATACTAAAAACTATGACTCATAAACCATACAGGTATCCTACAACGCAACTATATCAAGACTGCGGGGTGTTAACGGTCCGAAAACTCTATGTTCTACAGTCGTTTCTGAGAACCCACAAAAATATGCCTCGTAGAAACCCAAATAAGCGTCGCAATCTTCCACTAGTTGCACAACACAAAACTACATTTTCCAGATATCAATTCTATACACTTAACACCCATATATATAATAAAATTTGTACACACACACACACACACACACACACACACACACACACACACACACACACACACCACACACACACACGCACACGCACACGCACACGCACACGCACACGCACACGCACACGCACACGCACACGCACACGCACACGCACACGCACACGCACACGCACACGCACACGCACACGCACACACACACACACACCACACACACACCACACACACACACACACACACACACACACACACACACACACACACACACACACACACACACACACACACACACACACACACACACACACACACACACACACACACACACACACACACACACACACACACACACACACACACACCACACACACACACACACACACACACACACACACACACCACACACACACACACACACACACACACACACACACACACACACACACACACACACACACACACACACACACACACACACACACACACACACACACACACACACACACACACACACACACACACACACACACACACACACACACACACACACACAGACACACACACACACACACACACACACACACACACACACACACACACACACACACACACACACACACACACACACACACACACACACACACACACACACACACACACACACACACACACACACACACACACACACACACACACACACACACACACACACACACACAGGGGCAGAGGTGATACTGCTACCAAACACGTCTCCTAGTGCAAAAAGGAGGATGCTCGCTATTCATCTGAGTAGAGGGTAGGGGTGAAATAAAATAGCCCCCGTGGACAAAACACCCCCAAATGAAAGGTGTCATGAGTACCGTGCCTAAGAATTTGGCGCCGGGGTAGTGGCGTCGCTAACGGTTCCCCTGGGGCACCAGGCCCCACCCCAGGTGTATTTTGTGGCCTTGCTTCAACAACCGGGGCTCTGTTGAAGTCGACCAATATTTCCCTAGGTACTCGTGGGAACTGAATGGAGAAAATATTATTCACACAAAAACATGGAAAGAACGGAAGTAACAACAAGCAAGCTGTAGATGAAAGTGCTGATATGAACAAGACGCAAGCATGGGAATGTCTCGAGAAGCTCATCACTGAACTTCATGACTTTGTCCAACCAAAGAACAACGTACACAAGGAGATTAAAACCAAGGTGGCGAGTATTGGTAGTGCCTTTAACAAGCTGAAAGCGATAGAGGACAGACGAGTCACAAACCAAAGGATCTTAACTCCTGAGGTAGCGAATAAACCAATAACTCCACGCAAAAGAACTGTTACCGAAACGACCACGACTATGGACAGTGAAGTAGAAGCCGATTGCGAATCGTTTTCTGGGGAAAAAAGTGGAGTCCGCAAACCCAAACGGAAGCAGCGACCGTCACCAGAACTGAATAATGAAATGAAGAAGAGGAAGGAAATAAGATCATTTCCAGTTGTCACCGATACGCCGAAGCCCATCAACGACAAAAATATAACAGATGATTGGCAGATAGTTCCATCAAATAAGAAGAAGCTGCAACACAAGAAATCTCGGTCACTAAGTAACAAGCCCAATGCACTCATTGTGCGACTAAAGGAAAAAGAGAAATACGCTGAGATACTTAAACGGGTTAAGAAAGATGTCCCTAATGAACAGGTTCAAAACTCAGTCGACAAGATTCGAAGGACAGCTACTGGAGACCTACTGATAATCCTCACAAAAGAGAATACAGATGGGGGTTATAGCCTGCAAAAAACAATAAGCGATATTGTCGGAGAAGAAGCCCAAACCATTAGAAAGGGTCCGGAGGAAGACATAGAAATTCGAGACCTTGAGGAAACGACATCAAAGGAAGAAATTCTCGAAGCACTGCAAAAAGCAACTGGGGAAGCAGATAAAATAACACTGGACGCCATCAAGTCACTGCGTAAGGCTTATGGGGGTACCCAGACCGCATTAGTGACACTGGCAACGCCAATTGCGGGGAAAGCACTTGGAGAACATGGCAAAATCAGGATTGGATGGGTTAACTGCCGGATCAAAATGGTGAAGAAACTAACCAAGTGCTTTAAATGCTGGCACTACGGACATATCGCAAATAAGTGCAAGAGTAACGTGGATCGATCCAATCGTTGTTCGAAGTGCGGAGAAGAAGGGCACAAAATCAACACCTGTAAGAAGGATGCTCGTTGCACTCTCTGCGTCGAAAAAAGCAACACAAATGACTGTGCTCATGTTGCTGGGAGTAGCAGATGCCCAGTTTATAAAGAAGCACTCCAGAGGATAAGAAAAAAACACGTATGAAGATACTTCAGCTAAACCTTAACCACTGTGAGGCTGCGCATGATTTGCTAATGCAGACTGTGCGTGAACTGAAGCCAGACCTTGCATTGATTTCAGAACCATATAGACACCTCGCCAATAAGCCTTGGGTAAGTGATAGGACTTCTAAAGCCGTTATTTGGTCCTGTGGGAAGTGTCCGTTCCAGACCATTGTCAATGACAGAGAAGCCGGGTTTGTTGTGGCGAAGCTAGAAGGAATATATTTCTATAGCTGTTATGCTCCACCCAGCCTTACATTCGATGAATTTGTGGAGTTCTTGGACCGACTGACTGAAGACGCAAAACAACACTCCCACGTGGCAATCGGAGGTGACTTCAACTCTTGGGCAGTAGATTGGGGCAGTAAGGAGACCAACAAACGAGGAGAAGCCTTGCTGGAAGCCATGTCCACACTTGATGTGATACTACTGAATAAAGATGATAAACCAACATTCATTAGAGGAGGGGCATCCTCCATAGTAGATGTTACGTTCGTCAGCAGTGGACTCGTTAAGGGGTGTTACTCCTGGGAGGTGATGGACATGTATACAGCCAGTGATCACTGTGCCATCCTATGGGAAGTATCCATAGACCACACACACACAAAAAAGGTGAATAAGAAAACAAATACCACTGGCTGGAAAGTGAGAACTTTTAACCCTGATGATTTTAAGGCAGCTCTGGATGGTAATATCATCGTAGATGGAAACGCTACACAGAAGGCAGAAGAAATGATGAAAAGAATCACAAGAGCTTGTGACGCTAGTATGCCCCGGAAACGCGGAATCTCAAAACTTCCACCAGTCCACTGGTGGAATGATCATATTGCTGCGCTCCGTAAAGAGTGTTTTGCCACAAGGAGAGCGTCACAACGTAGTCGAAACAGACCAAATTTTGAAAAATTGCATGCAGAATACAAGAAGGCACGTCAAACATTGAACAAAGCCATCAAAGAAAGCAAAAGGCAATGCTGGAATGACCTAATCGGAGAGGTGGAGGGCGACCCATGGGGTAGACCTTATAAAGTGGTTATGAACCACCTAAAATACCAAACAGGACAGATACCTACAAGCCCTAAACTTCTAGAGATGATAGTAAACACGCTTTTTCCGCAACAACCGAAACTGCAATACTTGACGGAACCATATGACACACAAGGAATCCCGCCAATAACAGAAAAACAGTTGATGGAAGCGTGCAACAGAGTAAAAAATACAAAAGCACCTGGCCTGGATGGAATCCCAAACATATCACTGAAGGAAGCCATCAAAGCAGCACCACTCATGTTCATGGATGTTTACAATGCATGTCTTAAAGAGGGTACTTTCCCTCTAAAGTGGAAGAAACAGCGACTAGTACTTCTACCTAAAGGAAAACGACCGCTGGATGATCCCTCAGCCTACCGACCCCTCTGTATGTTAGATACGGCGGGCAAAATACTCGAAAGTATTATTCGCAGGAGGATCGAAGCAGTAGTCGAACCACAACTTTCCGGCAACCAATATGGTTTTCGAAAAGGGCGTTCCACCCTAGATGCGATCAGCCTCGTAGTCAACACAGCCAAAGCAGCGATTGCAGGAAACAGATGGAAGGGAGGTACGAAGAAGTATTGCTTAGTGGCAACGTTGGACATCAAAAACGCATTTAACTCAGCCCAGTGGGACTGTATCATGAGAGCTCTCACCAAACTGAGGGTACCTGCTTATCTACGGAGAATGGTAGCAAGCTACTTTAGTGGTAGAATTCTAAAATACGACACAGAGATTGGCCGCAAAGAATACAGCATCACTGGAGGAGTACCCCAAGGCTCAGTTCTGGGCCCACTACTGTGGAACATTATGTATGACGGATTACTCAATTTAAAATTACCAAGGGAAGTCAAGCTCGTGGCCTATGCAGACGACGTGGCTGTAGTAATCGTTGCAAAGCATCTGGAAGAAATCAATTTGGCGTTTGACATTACTTTCGAGAGAATTAGCCAGTGGATGGATTCAGTTGGTCTGAAACTAGCAGAACACAAAACCGAGGCAGTTCTTATTACTAGCAGGAAACAGCTAGAAACCATCACATTGCGAGTTGGATCGCATGAAATCACATCACAGCCGGTCATTCGATATCTGGGAGTTATGATTGACGCTCGACTAAATTTTATACAGCAGGCGCAACATGTTGCTGCCAAAGCGTCAGTTGTTAGAGTAGCGCTATCACGAATAATGCCCAATATGGGAGGGCCGAAACAGAAGAGGAGAACACTCCTGGCGTCAGTGGTTACGTCAATACTTACATATGGTATCGCTATATGGGCTGACACTCTCCGAACCCAGGAATCACGAAGGAAGATCAAACCAATATATCGACTGTGTGTCTTAAGAGTGGTCAGTGCTTTCCGTACGGTATCTGAAGACGCGGCATGCGTTATTAGCGGGATGCTTCCAATTGACATACTTGCTATAGAACGAAAAGAATTGTACCAGCAATTAGGAGTAACCACATTAAACCCTGAGGACCTGAAAACTGAAGAACGGAAAAATAGCTTACGACGCTGGCAAAGCAAGTGGGATACCTCAGTAAATGGGAGGTGGACATATCGTCTTATTCCACAATTAGACGTCTGGCTGAGCCGGAAACATGGAGAGATGAACTACTACCTGACACAGATGATCTCTGGGCATGGGTGCTTCCGAGAATACCTATATAAATATAGACATGATACTTCTCCAGAGTGTCCATCCTGCCCCAGAGTTCACGAAGATGCGGAGCACGTTTTCTTCGCATGTCCACGTTTCGACTCACTACGACACACGCTAGAAAACGTTGTGAAACAAAGGATAAGGCCCGAAAATATAATAGGATTCATGATGTCGACGAAGGAAGCCTGGGAGGCGACAAGCTGTTTTGCAACGGAGGTTCTTCTAGATCTTCGACGCATAGAGAGAAATCGGGCACAGAACAGGGAAATCGAGAGCCAAAGGAAAGAAGCTGTGACTCCCAATAACTGAAGAAGCAATAGCTAGACCCCCCTCCGTGAAGTAATGCCTAACGGCGGGACCGCGGAGGATTCCGGGGATGATGCCAGAGGATGAGGTTTTAGTCGGTAGGGATAATCGAGCCCGACATACCAGGCAGAACACCAAGTCCTGAAGATACGTAAAAAGTATTTTCTCCCAAACCTCTGGAGGAAAAAAAAAAAAAAAAAAAAAACACACACACACACACACACACACACACACACACACACACACACACACACACACACACACACACACACACACACACACACACACACACACACACACACACACACACACACACACACCACACCCACACACACACACACACACACACACACACACACACACACACACACACACACACACACACACACACACACACACACACACACACAACACACACACACACACACACACACACACACACACACACACACACACACCACACACACACACACACACACACACACACTTTCGGCGCACCTGCGTCCCCTACACATTACTGTATACTAACATTCTGCACTAAGATAGCTTTTTGCTCCGTTTTTATTTTTATATTTATATTTTACTTTTATATATTGCCTCTCTTTTCCCTACACGGTACATTCAATACAGTCCATAAATTGTTGTAGTTATAATATAAAGTCTTGAGCTAACACTGTCACTTAAGATACAGGCAAGTCCTAGTTTAAGAGACAGGGTTAATATTCCTTTGATGATGTGCAACAATTAACATTACCTGTAAACTTATTTACTGACTGTTAACAATATATGTACATTCTTTTTTGGAAATATATTATTATTATTATATTATTATTGATGAAAACAAGAGTCCCAGAAATGAATGAATGGATGAAACAAAAAAAAACCATAATAGCAAATCTCGGCGATAGTAAATATTAAGGCTCAAAAAAATCAAAACCAAGTACGAACAAAATTAAATTAGTTGGAGTGAAAAATATTAAATCTCCATATGTTACTGACAGGTGTAATTAAAAAAAAAACAAAAGGTGAAGTAAAACGATTTGTGATTCAGAAAGGTTATTGTAAGCCCAACGGCCCCTTCTTATGAGACAGAAATAATAAATAAATAAAATACTAAACAAACGTAGAGGACGTTTCGCTGACGATTTAGTCTTGATGGTGGAATCGCTGCAGGAGCTGCAACAGATGCTGCTCGGCCTGGTTTCAGCTTCACAGCGGATAGATCATTTAATTAACTTCATCAAACCAAAGTATCTTTGGTAATTTATGTGGCCACCAGTTCGAAGTTGTTTCCGAATATGCCTACCTGGGGCAGACCCTTTAATAGGTAGCAACAACTTAGAGAAATATGCTACGTGGTAGTTTCACCCGGGGTGGGCAGCATTTAGTAAACTCCGTCTTCTCGACCGCTTGAAAACGAAAGTTTTTAACCAGTGCGTCCTACCTGTAATGACCTACGGTGCTAAGACTTGGACACTCAAAGTATGACTGGTTCACAAGCTTATGGTCGCTCAGCGATCTATGGAGCGTGCTATGTTGGGTCAGAGGGTCATTCTTCTGGCAACATGTCCGGCTGTCTTACAGAATGGCACGGGCACGCGCTCGCGGCCCCTCAAGTCACCATTGTCGCACTCCACTTCCCAATCCGCGACTTTGGCGTCCCCCTCCTTCCCCACTACTGGTGGCAGGATTTTTGTGTCCAGTCATATTTTTCACTCAATGCTAAATCCGAGCGGGTTGGTACCACCGTCTGGTCTATTTTTACCGCTAAGTAGAAATGCGTTCCAGTAGAAGAGCTGGATAGCCGTTCCCTCATCCATTCCTCCCTCTTCAGTAATAGGTGTTGGTTGTTGCAAGCGATGCTCGTTGATGTGGTTGGGTGGGCGCTCGGGTGGGGGTGCTGGTATGGAGTACAGGGAGACCCGGTGGGAACGGTCACCGCCGGCCGCCTGCCGGTTAGTAGGGGGACCTGAACCCGGGGATACACAACTATCAAACTCCCTCCCCGGGAAGCTGTCCCACCAACCGGCGAAAATCCCGTTGTGCAGTCGTCGTGCCAGAGTGGAAGACTGGAGTGGATCCCGGTGACTGCACGCGGGGGGGCATTGGGGTCCCTTCCGTGCTCCACACTGGCTCCTTCAATGCTGTGTGTCCGCTTCGCACTATATCCTCCCATCTCGGGTATCGTCTTGGTTCAACCACGCTTGTCCTTACCCTATCCCACTCTCTTTAAAACAAATGAGAAGGAAAAAGAAAAGCAGGCTCTCCACGGCGGGAAATTCATCCACATTTTCTGTGGATTTCTGTAATGTCAGGGGTCTACATAGCAACCTCGACGCCGTCCACCACCATCTTGAGACGGCGCGGCCTGCCCTGCTCTTTTTAACGGAGACGCAAATATTCACCCCTTACGATGTATCGTACTTAAAATACCCCGGTTACGTATTGGAACATCGATTCCTACGTAAAGCCGGGGTGTGCATCTTTGTCAGGGGTGATATCTGTTGTCACTGCCTTCGGGGCCTCGAGCGTCGGGACCTGTCCCACCTGACAGGTCCCACGCCAGTGATACGGGATCTACTCAATTATTTGAGAGCGTCCAAGTGGGGACTGACCAGATTCTCGACACCTTCCGCGGAGGTGGTGGTCCTCGGTGATTTCAACGCTCATCACAAAGAGTGGTTGGAATCCAGGACCACTGATCTCCCCGGTCGGGCTGTCTATGAGATGGCCTTGGCTTATGGTCTCTCGCAGCTGGTAACACAGCCCACCCGTGTTCCAGACGTTGAGAGCCATGAGCCCTCTTTGTTGTTCTTCTGTTGACGACCCACCCGGACGGATACAGGATAGTGGTTGATGCTCCTCATGGATCATCTGACCACTGCTTGGTCCGTTCATGGGCTCCTGGAGCGAGTCCTAGCCGCTCTTCGACGACTGGAACTCGCACAGTTTGGCGGTACATGTCAACAGATTGGGATGGACTGCGAGAATTCTTTGCGTCCTACCCTTGGGGGCGGCTTTGTTTCTCCTCCGATGATCCTGACGCCTGTGCGGACTGCGTCGCAAATACCCGCAGAGCGTCGCAGCCGGCCTTGGTACAATCGTGCCTGTGCTGTTACTGCGCGCCTTAAGCAGTCCGCATACGCGGTGTGGCAAGACGCAAAAAGTCGTCGGGATCCAAATTCAAAGGAGGAGAAACGGAGATTCAACGCCGCCTCTAGATGTGCTCCACCTTAGCTAAGGCCAAGGCGGAGCACATCCGCAGAATTGGCAAGTGACTCCAGAGCTATCCCTCTGGGAGTCGTGCTTTTTGGTCGCTCGCTAAGGCTGTGGAGGGTAATTTCTGCCTGTCCAGTCTCCCACCACTGCGCAAGCCCGATAACAGTTTGGCCCACAGTGCAAAGGAGAAGGCCGATCTCTTGGCCCAATTCTTTGCCTCGAACTCGACCTTGGATGACGGGGGCGCCACACCGCCGAACATCCCGCGTTGTGAGAGCCTCCTATCTGACATAAAAATCACCCAGCGTGCTGTCAGACGGGAGCTCAGGCTTCTAGACGTCCATAAGTCGAGTGGGCCAGACGGTATCCCCGCAGTGGTTCTTAAAACGTGCGCCCCTGAGTTGACACTCGTGCTCACGCGCCTTTACCGTTTTTCCTATAAAGCCAACCGGGTTCCGGCTTCGTGGAAGGTCGCCAATGTACACCCTGTCCCCAAAAAGAGTGACCGTTCGGACCCTTCGAGTTACAGGCCGATTGCTGTCACATCCCTACTCTCCAAGGTCTTGGAACGAGTTATAAACACTCAGCTCCTGAGGTATCTTGAGGATCACCAGTTGATTAGTGACCGCCAGTACGGTTTCCGTCACGGTCGCTTGGCTGGTGATCTTCTTGTGTACCTCACGCACCGTTGGGCGGAGGCTTTGGAGAGTGGTGGTGAGGCGATTGCGGTCGGCCTTGACATTGCGAAGGCGTTCGACCGAGTGTGAATTCCTGAGGGGCTCTGCAAATGGATCGCCAGCTTTTTGGATGGTCGGAGCATAAAAGTCGTAGTGGACAGCTGTTACTCCGAGACCAAGACCATTAATGCTGGTGTTCCACAAGGCTCGGTGCTATCGCCGACACTCTTTATCCTGCATATCAATGACATGTTGTCTATTGATAGCATGCATTGTTATGCAGATGATAGTACGAGCGACGCGCGGTACATCGGCCAATGGAGCCACTCTCGGGATTCCGTTATGGAAAGACGGTTTCAACTTGTGTCTGAAGTCGAGAGCTCTCTGGGGCGGGCCTCCGAATGGGGTGAATTGAACCTAGTTCAATGTTACCCTTTGAAGACACAAGTTTGCGTGTTCACTGCGAAGAAGGAGTTACTCTCCAAGGATCCGAGAGTATTGGAATCCTTGGCATCGAAATATCAAGCAAGGTCGAATTTAGGAGTCATTTGGAGGACAAAGCCAAACTGGCGAGCAACAAGTTGGGAATCCTGAACAGAGCCAAGCGGTACTTTACGTCGGGTCATAGATTTACGCTTTACAAAGCGCAAATCCGGCCCCACGTGGAGTACTGCTCTCACCTCTGGGCAGGTACCTACCCCAAAATACCAGCTCGACCCACTTGACTCCTTGCAGCGAAAAGCTTGTCGAATAGTCACTGATCCCGATCTCACGGGCAAATTGGAACCGTTAGGACTGCGGAGAGACTTCGGATCTCTCTGTGTGTTCTATCGTTTGCTCCATGGGAAGTGCTCCGAAGAGTTGTTTGAGATGGTACCACCGTCGCCTATGTACCATCGCACCACATGTTTCCGCAGTAGAGTTTATTCCCACCACCTGGAGGCGTACCGCTCCCGAACGGTACGTTTCCAGCGTTCTTTTCTACCATGTACATGCAAGCTCTGGAATGAACTCCCTGCATCGGTGTTTCCTCAGCGCTATGACCTGTCCTTCTTCAAACGAGGCTTAAGGAGAGTACTTTCCTCGAGGTAGGCAGCGACTTTGTTGTGCTGGTCCCTTGGCACTACGGAGGTCCATGAGCAGCGGTAGCCGCTTACCATCAGGCGGGCCGCTAGCTCGTCTGCCTACAAGGCAATAAAAAAATAATAAAAATGCTCGGTGTCACTTTGAAGGATAAATTCGTAATAAACTTATCTGTCCAAGAACTCAAGTGACAGACAGTAAACAGAATTAGCAAGTTGAAGTGGCAGTGCGCTGACCACATCTGCCGAAAAACCGATGACCGTTGGAGTAAAAGTATTTTTAGAGGAGACCGCGATTTAGCTAACGCCCTACAGCTAGGTGGAGAGATGTTTTGCAAAAGACACGAAATACCGAAACTTCACTTGGATTCTTGGACTTGGACACTTGGATGTATTTTGTATGAAAAATACTGGTTACATTGGATATTAGAAGAGGAGCAACAATCCATAAAAAAAAGAATCATTTTTTGGCGCCAAGAACTTATTGTACTCCTCGAAGTTATTAATTTAGCTTTTCGTGGCCATAGATATAGCGCAGATAGTAGAAGGTAATGAAAGAACTTTTTGAGTTGTTACTAACAAAATATAATCCTGATTTAGAGAAATGGTTATATAAGTTAATTGGCTAGATAAAATACTCAAGCCCGAAAATACAAAATCAGCTAATTGCTGTTTTGGGCCCAAATTAACTTCATTATCTTTGATAGAACTCAAAGTTTTTCGGTACCGTGTGGCAGAAAAAAATTAAATCGAAGTCCAAACCCACTCTTTAATCGTTATAAGAGAGTCCTTTTTAGATTTCATGAAATGTTATGTTCAAAATTCGATGAGAAATATGAAGCGATGTCATTAAAAAAGATTCTGTACTGCACTGTTTCAGCTCGTATAAGTCCCGCTACAGGGTACGGGCCATAGAATCTACTGCGGGCTGGCGGACTTAACTTACCATAGAAATTTTTACAAATCGCTATCGTACGCAGGTTTCGTCACGATGTTTTCCTTCATCGTCATATTGCGTGGTGATTGACTGTCGTATTGACAGTCAATCACCGCACACGCATGATTTCGAAAAGTCAGTTGTTTGCCCTGGGATTCGATTCCGAGGTGACCATGAAAATGTTGACGGCCGTGTCTGGTCCGTTTACAAATACCCACCCTTCGATCAAAAAGGCCACCTTAAAAAAAGTTTCATAAAAACGAAATTACAATGTTAATTTTTTTTTTTCATTTACGAAGGGCCCCATATGATGAATTTTGCCACGGGCCCCCGATAGGGTAGTTACGCCACTGAATACGCCCCATAACCCGTTCCACTTAGGTTTGCGATCGTAACGCTCACGAGCAAGTGGAACGGTAAATATCGCGGTCGTGAGCGTGGTCGTTGCGATCGCCAAATGGAATGTACTACTGATTGTCATTTTTATTTGTTGACACTTGCCAGTTACGTTATTTTTTTCTATTTACCCTGATGGAAAGGCAAAGGTCTAAGCCATGCAGCCTAGTCTATTAATGGTCAGCCATGTGGTCTTGGGTCAGCTATAAACTTGACATTTATGCCCGCGTTCCTATAAATAAGCGATCACGATGCTCAAAACCTCTAAGCTCAAAACATTCTTTGACAGCTTCCGTGACGCAGTTGGTTGGATGCCGCCTGTGATATGAGAGGCCACGGGTTCGATCCCCGCACCGAGAGAAATGTTTGTGCGGCCAACAAATATTTTTTTCCCGTCTAGGTTTTGGTGATGAAACCGAAAAGTCTCTCGTAGTTAACATTGCGAAACATGACAATAAAATAATGAAAATTACTTGTCACAATGTTGCAAAATTCTAGTTAAAGTATATGTATTTATTTGCATTTTCACTAGTAGGTATGGCTTTTTCTTTACAAACTTCAGAGAAATCATAGAAATCAGTGCAATATGATGGCGGCAAAACGTCGCCACATTCTCAACAATATTTCCGCTTCCACCTCCGCTAATATCTGGAAGTCCCTTAGCGCTCTAAATATTGGAAAGGCCAAACATTATTAATGTCCTAGACCCTAGTCAGTTTGGATGCCATTAGGTACTAAACATTTCGCAACAGTTACTCCTTTCGATTATCAAATCAAGCATCGCGCCTTGGAAATCTTATTTTCATTTCCGTCTTATTTTCATGTTACGCTTCCTATTCAAACAGCTGGAGACTTGTGCACACAAGCAGCCGTCCAGGTTTGTATATCTGAACAACCTTTTAAACCTTCTACCGTCTGGTTGCAGACTTGGACACAGCACTGCTTCTTTAAAGTGTTTGGCGATATTAGGCAGGACCTTGAGGACTCTAAGGGTACGCTGGTAGAGTTTTCTAATGCCTATAATACCGTCAGTCACTACTCACGACATCCAACTATCTATGCCCTTCCACTTTATGATTTAGTCCGAAACGCTGGAATGGTTCTCCATGACACTTTGTCAAATTTACGTGACCTTCATTCTGGCGTCCTTCAAGGTGGTATTTATTAATCTTATAATCCAAGATTTTCATTGTGTGTATCCTCTTTACGCTGATGACTTGCACTTATTAACAAGTACCAAGCGAGTTACGAATGGGCGGCGACCCCAAATGATAAGGTGGCATATATTAAACAGTGATCGGATAGTTTTGGTCTTTCAGTTAACCCTACCAAATGTCAGGTTATCATTGTTGGGAGCTCAAGGATGAAGCAGACTGAACGCTAAAATTATTCCTCCTGTAATGTAGAATAATACTGTCATCGCCTGGTGTCTTGTATTCAAAAAATTGTGCCTTATGACTGACTCTAGTCTGAATAAGTGAGTTCAGGTTACATCTGATTCCCTAAAGTTTACCGGTACCCTGCTTGTCCCAACAGCGGATCCAGGGGGGGTCATAGGGGTCATGACTCCCCCCCGGGCTGGCTCCTGATTGACAGAATGTATTTATTATCTTGTTAATAAAATGTATAAGTACAGTAAATTTTATATATGTCGTCGATAAATAATGTAGAAAGGTGTGTGTTCACAAATCACGGCTGTGACAACTTTAAAAAAATCATAATACGAATTCGAGTATTGAAATAGTACCTAATGTTCTGACACGAACAATATGACTCCCCCCCAGGCTTAAAAGCTGGATCCACCCTTGGCTTGTCCTTTATCGTCTAAAAACATCCTCCCTATTGAAACCAACACAATCCTTGTGCAATCCTTAAGTTTTCCTATAATCGATTATGGTAATGTGTACATGCAGAACACCTCAATAAACTCGACTAGATTCGTAAAAACTGCAATCTTTTGATTATTAATCTTAGGAAATATTATCATGGTTCTTCTTGTCAGTTAAAATTACTATCTGTTCGTCAGAGTCGTAATTTACACTTACTTTGAACGCTTTTTTCTATTCCGACGTCTCCTACCCTATCTTCTTACCTTATCTCTAAATTCGAGTATTTAGGCGTTAACCGCCTAAGTATTAGAAAGCTTTGCTCAAATAACTTCTTCAGTGTCCTTCTCACAACTCCAATTTCATCTAATCATCTTTCTTTATCCATCCTATACTTCTGTGGGACACATTCCCCTCACAATCAGGGCATCTTGTACTCTTGTAGTATTTAAAAGGACAATCAAGCAACTTCTGTTGAATAATTTGGCAGAATCACTCTAGTGTATATTTATTGTATCATTACTTTATGTATGTTACTTATTAAGATAAACACTTTGGTATAAAGGTAATCACTAATAAATAAACTTTATATGTCACTAGCGGTCGGGCCCGGCTTCGCCCGGGTGCATACACGTTTTAAAATGGCGGTCAAAATATTTAATTCTGACTATCAGTTTAGAATATCGACCAATCGGACCACGAAAAACGAACAAAATTTCCTCGTATTTGCTAGAAATATCACCACTGCTTTCCTCCTATAGGTCATAGCGTGATGATATATAGCCTATAGCATTCCCTGATAAATGTACTACCCAACACTGAAAGAATCATGCAAATCGGACCAGTAGTTCCAGAGATTAGCGCGTTCAAACAAACAAACAAACTCTGCAGCTTTATAATATTACATAGTATAGATGAAGATTGTATTTATACCTATTAATAGTTGTGTGCTTAACATTAAAGATAGGTATCTGCATGTGAGGTTATTAATGTAAGGTATACTCCATCGGTTTAGGTACTTAACTAAATGTAAACAAACCAGAACACGTGACGCATGGTTGTTCAACATTTTATTGCCATGTCCAATTTACGAATATTTTCTTAACCAACCAAGTAACAAGTATTAACAACAATTAACAGCAGCTTATAACAAATAATAACTAAAACAGTAAAGAACAACGGTGAACACTTCCGAACACTTCACCACTTCACGAAAACAGTAAGTACATTATCGCAATGAATAATTGGCTGCCACACATAACATACGATGATGCTTAGTTAGCCGACTTAACGCATTATTTTTCATTTAAATAGTCGCATTACGATAAAGTTGTACTTCTCGATTTTGTAGCATAATATTTCTTGTAACTTTTATGAAAATGTTTTGGATGCCTGTGTGTTTGGGTCTTTTTTTAAAGACAGACTGCATTATGTAAACTTAGATAATTTAATTTAGGTAATTTAATTATGATCTCACATAATTTAATTGTTTCCAAGCTTACACACTCATAATTATAATCGTTATAATAAAGTTGAACATACCGGGTATCTCAAGACTGCTACCGAAAACGAAGCCGGGTGGTAGTTTTAGTGGCTACAAACACAATGCAATTAAAAATTTCGCATAGAAACGCGACAATTATTTTTTATGATTTTTTAAATATCGTCATTTTTGGGTGGTAAATCCATAGTTTTTGCTAAAATAATAATTTAAACTCTTTTATACCTTAGAGTATTTATAAATAAAAGGGTATAAACTATTATTTTAGGATAAAAATTATTTACCACCCAAATATGGCCATAGGAAAAAAATAACAAAAAAAAAATTGTCGTTTTTTTTTTCTGTTGCATTGTGTCTGAAGTCGCTTAGACTACCACCCGGCTTCGTTTTCGGTAGCAGTCTTGAGATACCCTGTATATTGTAGTTTTACATTTATTTCATTTATTTCATGGCATTAAGTCCGCCTATGTACATATTTGTATATAAAGTTAAATAAAAAAAAATAAAAAAAAATTACGTAACCATTTTTTTTTCTTCAATTAATTTTGAAATGAGAAATGGCAATGTTAAATAACCTTTTTTATGGTTTGTTTACATTTAATTAAGTACCTAAACCAATGGAGTATAGATAAATCTAAGAAATAAAAATTCCCAAATATATTCATAATAAAATATAATTATCAGTTCGTGTCGAGTATCAAAACAACATTTAAAATAAGTATCCGTTATATACAGCATCAATAACAACGTAGTCAGGGTCGTAGTTAACAACATTCTACTGTACAACAATCAAATACATCTAATGTTTAATTTATTAAAGGATAAACATTAATTTCATACTTCCATACTAACCGTAAAATTTACCTAAATGATTTGCAAGTTGTCAATTGTTCCAAATAGGATTTTACCGTGATATTTTTAAAATACCATAGATAGATTCAGCTCTAGCATTATCACGAGAATTATAGATGATTTAATTATTCCTACATTCCGTTGTGTAATGATATGTTTACATAATATATACATTTCCAAGAAAAAACAGACAGTCATTCAATGGATCATGGATCTTAGAAAACTAATCTACATAGTGAATATGTAAACATTAGTTCAACTACGCAATTGGTTTCATAGCAGTTTCAAAATTTAGATAATCATTCCTCATAAACATGCAGCAGACGCGATGATGTCCAATCAGATTAATTATCAGAAACTGATTTTTCATGTATACATAATACTAAAACAATATAGGTATTCTTGCGCCGAACCTACTGATATTTGACATTATTTCAAACAATGCGAATAAGTATTAAAGCTGTAGAAATGAAGTTAATTTAGGTAAATGAAAATTTGAAGCAACTTTCATTTCATTTACATACTTCAAACGAATAAGGCACATTTGGCTATTTAATCATAGTGTTTATAGACACATTCTAAACGTTGGTATCATTAACGTGCTATATAGCTGTGCTGTGCTCGTCTTGTGTTTATACTAATAAAGTCATATACATAACAATTCCTTCTGCGTATTCTAAAAGACGTCATTTGAGTACACCTTAGAATTTTCTTTCATAAAATGTATTTATAAGTACACTGTACACACAATTTCACTAAAATAAGCATTCAGAAAATAGGCCACATGTAATATTATTCTAAAATCTATTAATTTATACAAAACAGTTTCTTCCAAAATGGTCTTTTGCTGTGTATCACTGGCAGCCCTGCCAAAATAGCGGCATCAAAAGCGTCTTTCAATTGTTTTCTTGTCTTGGCGGATGTCTCGATGTACACAGCGTTGATTTTGGTTGCCAAAGCCCTCGCTTCTACTTCTGTCACGACCTGCTCACCTCGGCTCTGAAATTGAAAAAAACTATTATGCACTTGTAAAGTTATATGATTTTTATTTCTAGACAATAATTACCGCTTGGTATTTAATATTATTAATTATATTACTAAGCGGTTGAAAATGTATCTGCAGGACTCTTGGTACATTGCCACTCATGGTTTATTAGTCGAATTACTTCATTGTTGATTAATTCTAAACTTATTGTTTTCAAATAAATGAATATCCTTAGACTGTTACAAAATTTAAATTTAACTGTTTTTGAATCTGAAAAAGGGTAGATGTATTGTGATTGAACAACCCGTATATTATCTCAATGCCGGTTCATAGCAAAATAGGTGAACTAACATATTTCTTGTAATCTATTGTATTTATGTGTCACCAGTTCAGAATATACGAGTACCTATCGCAACAAGATAACAATGAGGTAACGCGCTAACAATGTGCCCTATTATTGTAATTATCGCTTTTTATTACACGAATATGACTAGAGAATCGAGACATTTTGTGTTATGAATGATGTAGCCTATAGGTATGTGTCTTAGTTAATAGTGAAATCGTAATTAAATAACTTAATTTAGCGATACAGTTATTAATATTACAAATTAACTCAACCTTAGGAATTCGTCATAACAAGAAACTGTCAGTGAGAGCCTTTCCTTTGTACTGAGTAGCTTTGTGGCCAGGAATAGATACTATTGTTACTTTACGCGAATATGTTTCAAACTACTATGGTTGTGTTACACATCTGTTAATTTTAACATGCAAATGTCAATAGTTTGTTGTTAACAAGTGTTTATGCGTGTTGAAAGGAAAATTTCTAATGGTTTCAACACAAATTAGCAATATAAGTAAACGTTGTAGTTTTCTTATAGACAGGACGTTAGTTTATTTGATCAGACCTGTGGATCAGACAAATTGCGTTGCTCCTTAAAAAGTAAGAAGAATATTTTTATTTGAATATTTTTTTCTTCTTTGGCCATTAGCCGTTAGTAATTTTAATTATTCAATATTGTGACAGCGTCCGTGGCTGTTAGACGCGGGCTGTGAAACGAGAGGCCGCGGGTTCTATTCCCGCACCGAGATAAATCTTTGTGTGATTCACAGCTATTTGTTTCGGGTCTGGGTGTTTGTGAGACCAAAAAGTCTCTCGTAGTTCCTGATAGCCTAGACACAAAACTCGATCTTAGTGTGAAGTCAGGACTATGTGACTGTTTATTTATGATTATTTAACTAAAAAAATATTTCATTATTAAAACTATAATAAAGCATAAAACTACATTAGAATGGGCAAGATATGTGTGTGTCATAACTATAAGTCATTCGGTCACCGCTGCGTCATGATCGTGAAATAAAGGAATCGTGGCCGTTATGTTTATTATGTTCGCTATTCTAGGAAGCGTGTTACCCTGATCTACGTTAAAAACAATCACGACATACTTCTATTACCATGTGGCTTTTATTTCAACTAGCTATGCAGTATGCACTGATTGATGGACTTTTAAAATATGATAAATTTAAAGGATTTGCAAATTATATTTATTAAATCAAAACCAACATTTAAAAAAATCTCGCAACTCAGTGCTACCGTAAAAAGTAGTGAGATCTTATTTTTTATGGGAATTATTGCTATATCAAATTAACATCACGAGCTTGTTATTTTTAAAGCCTTAGCATGCTCTATATTTCTGCTATTACTAATTGCACCCACAGAATTTGTAAACAAAAAACTAACCGTATATTATAACAATTTTTCACATCTAAAATTACACACATACAAAATTAACCGTTCAGTTTCTTCTTTAAATGGGTTCATAAAAAAAAACTCGCCACTCCATAGACGACACGAGGTCGTATAAAAATATTTTTCGATCGGCTTCGTAAAACGCAAAATTCAGGGTATTCATATAACTTGTGAAATGTCACTATCGACTTCACTTGCTATTTGTGATTGCTATTGCCATTTATTCCAACACTAGATCTATGTAATACCAAGTCGGTTAATTAATTCAGTCTCTATTTAAGGAGCTGTGTCTTGTGAGGTACCTTAAGTTATTATGTAATTAGGTAACCTAACAATATATCAATATTAAAAATCTTTTATGTTTTGGCCATCTAAAATCCAAATTGACTTGGCCATCGCACTAAACAGTTTTATTTAATTTAATATGTGAGATACACTGTGTTTTCATGCGATGGCCAAATCAATCTATTGTATCTATAACATACAACCAATGGATCTACCGAGCCTACTACCTAATCTTAGGTACTTCTACTGGTACTTCAGAAATGTAGATAAATATGGTGGTGCCGGGCCACCTTTTTCTGCCCTTCTATTGGCCGATATTTGACAGATTGTCCAACATACAGGCAAATTCTTCTCCATTTCACCCGATCTTTGGCATCTCATATCGACATCTATATTGACGACATCTAGCCAGCGCTGCTTTGGTCTACCTCTCGGTTGAGGCTCGGGAATATTGAGGCTCAGGCACACATTGCCGACGTACATACGAATATAATAGTCCAACTTCTAAGTACCTAATATTGAAAACGTACCCTCAAAGTATGTAGCACTCTGGAGTCTTGCAGTAAGTCGCTCTGCGTGCCGACGAGCACGAGTGGCGCGCGCACGCTGGCCACGGCGCGGGTCCAGCGCTCGGCCACCGAGCGGAACGTCTCCGGCCGCACCAGCGAGAAGCACAGCATCAGCACGTCCGTGCCGGGGTAGCACAGCTCGCGCAGCTCCGACATTGAGTCCTGCAAAACAACGTTACATGTGTAAAATGAAATGAAATGAAATTTATTTGAAATGTATTTAGTGGTCACGTAGGCAATTTAAGAGCTCTTATGACAAGTCAATACACATAGAACTTAATCTCTATATATACAATATATTTTCTATACTTAGTATTACTTATTTTAATATCTTGCTTTAATTTATTTATTTAATTATTTTTAAATTAATTTTATTTTTATGTATAATTAGTTTTATTTATTTATTTAGTTTTTATTCATATTTTATTTAAGGTATTAGTTATTACTTTATGGTAATTTATTTTTCAAAGAAATACATTATTTACGTTAGTCAAATTAAAGTAAATTATTAGTGGACCATGAATATTATTACAACGGTGCGTAGCGGTTTATTGTTACCACCGGATCCAACGCGGCCCTTCCTGAGAAGACCCGGCGAAACAAACTCAGTGGGCTTACACTACCACTGGAACTACGCGACGCGACCCAGTCCTGAGTATATCCAGCGAATAAGACTGTGGGCTTGTTTTGGGTCCAACTTAAGACAACGACCATAAGTATTTCCGAAACGTCCCGTATGTTTAGGCTTACTGCCGGATCCAACGCGGCCCTGACTGAGAAGACCCGGCGAACAAACTCAGCGGGCTTTACTTTACCACTGGATACTGTATTAAGTACATGCATGTACATAACGGAGTCATGTGTGTATTGAATGCAATGACCACGCACTAAAACGGTGAAGGAAAACATCGTGAGGAAACCTGCATACCATAGCGATTTATAAAAAATCAATGTGTACCCAGCCAACCAAACCGCATTAGGCCAGCGTGGTGGACTATAATATGGCCTAACCACTCTCAATCGTACTCTCGATTTTAGAGTAAGCCCGTGCCCTGCAGTGGGACGTATATGGGCTGATACAGTACAGTATGTTGCATTTGGGAGTTAAAATAGATATTTTTTTCATCAAATAAAAAAAATAAAAATATCCGTTACTGTGTGAAGCACAATCGAAGAAACATACTTTTGTATTAATTAACTCTAATATTTTTCTCATTTATTAATTTTAATGATTGTAAACATATTATTTCCATTATATTATTATGCTAATTTTAGATTCATAATTTTTAATGCAACACATTCTCAGTGCACATCTTGAATGAATCTTTACTGCAGAGGAGCGGGTTCATGCGGGACTATAAATTAAAAGCATTACAATGCCATATGAAATCAATCCCGTTGGGGGGCACGTATTCTTCCACGAATTAAAAAGAATCGCGCCACAGGTTACCACGTCGCTACAATGCGGGTTAGGTGGTATTAAATTAATGACCACTCATGCCCATTACCAGTAATTCAAATTATTTATGTGATTTAATAATACCACGCGAAATTCAGACAGTACACATACCTGTGTATTACAAGGTTCATAATTTTACAAAGAAACATACATAAGTCAGACAGAGAGATATAAAGGAGAATTGCTCTTTATTCGCTAAAATGTAGTAGTAGGTAATTATTTAAATGTTCAGTTAACATTTAAGATTTATCGTGTCTGCTACCAAGTTTCTACGAAAATTAACATAAAGTGGAATGGAGTCGTGAACAAAATCGCGGCTGGCGGTCGCAAGCAATTATAAGTGATGATAGATATTATATATTATAGCTCGGATACTTAGTCACGCTTTTTCTCCTTCGACTGTTAGAAATTAATACGGCCTGAACTCTGAAGTTCAAGAAAAAAATGATGGATTTTAATTAGCTTCCAAGCAGTGTCTTTGAACCCGGAAATTAATACTGCTGGCCAACATCACGTAGGTTTATTGAATAGAAATAGAACAATGAATGCTCCAACACAAATAGAGAAGGTTAATATTATTAAGAATAAATTTAAGAAAGGAATAAATACACCAGTCAGTTACATAGACCCTAGTCCCAACACTAAACTGAAATACTTGTTATGTGACGTGGGTATCAGAAATACGAGGGTCTTTCGGTCCTAGAACAGCCATATTTTAATATGTATTGTAGTTGCCCCAATATTTTAGACCTCTCATCTCTTTTTTTTTTGGTTAAATAAGGAGACTTCATAAATTAAATAACAGGTATTGCAATAAAATTTACACGTCAAGCTCTGGTGAACTGTGGACGAGAGTAGCGATGTAATCATTTAAATCCATCGATATCAATGTTACACTGATAGAATATAAGTCAATGTTCAAATCTCAATCATGACATAAAATATCAGCTATACTGGGGGGTTACTCTATAAAAACGATACAAACTTCGAATGTTCGACGACCGGAGTAAGATATAAGATTGCCACTTCTAAAACAATACAATTCTCTATTATACGTATCATTTTCTCCGAACTTATTCTATGGCGGGGACGTACCATAGAGGAATCCAACATTTTGTGGAGTACGCGCATTAGTGAAGTTTTACGTACGGCGTCCTAATTCGAATTTTGTATCGTTTTTATACAGTAACCCCCCTGTGCTGTACTATTTCAACCCATACATGTACGCCCCACCGCAGAACACGGGCCTACTTTACAATCGAGAATATAGATGCAAAGGGCGTCAATTAAATTGTACATGCCAATTGTAAAAGAGGATCTACGTTTACATGTCTACGCGAATATGACATAATACTCAGCTAACTTAATTAATAGTCATGCACTTAATTTCCTGCTCCCTAACTTAAATATTAAACAGTTCACCTAATGCATTATCTATTATTATTTCAATTAAAACACGTAAAATATGTAGTCCCTCCTTTATAATTCAGTCTATAACTAATGACCTCTAAAAAGTAGCGCTAACACGATGCATAGGTGGCCACCAGTGAAAGCGGCCATCGGCACCACCGGCCACCATATCAGGATGGGTAATAATCATCTTGCGCAACTAAGCTCCCTTCGCCGCCGTATTGCAGCGCAGTGATTGCATCTCGTTGATTCGGATGATGTAAAGATTAGAACGCTTTTGACATGCACAATGCTCGCGTCCTGCCGACGGCGACGAAGATATCGCGTCCGCGACTCCGCGCCCCTTCAATAGCTCATTGTGAATTACTTTATTACATGCGAGACTCGGCATAGGGTTGTGAATTGTGAATGCCAGACCAGCATTAATGTCTGATATTTTAAATACAGATTTAAATGGAGTTTGCGTGCATGAAGACACTAATTGACAGTTGATGAAGTGAAAGAGATATTATGTTTAGTTAATATGTATATGCATGCCTCAAAGGGATAAAGTCGAAAGTTTATAAAGATATGTATGTATGTTATTAGTTAATATTTGCTTTGGTAACTACTAAAATGCTTTCGAAAGTTTTTTACTAAACTGGTAACTAAAAAATTCACGGGGATAATAATTATAACTTGAAACACAATTTGGTTACCTGGTATGAATTGATAATTCATTGACATTCAGTATTCACTATTACATATTAACTTATCCACGTCAGGTAATGTAGGTACCAATACAACTTAGATAAAAACTATTCTTGGCGCTATAGGGGAGACCAGAGACAAAAGTAACGCGGAACGAAAGTTTCAAATGAATTGCGTAAAAAATATAAAATCTACAATGATATGCTGGTTAAGTTATAAGCTTGGTAGCTTAAGTCATTTCAAATCCCTCCTATATTATGTACTAGCGGCCCGACCCAGCTTCGCCCGGGTACAAATAGATTTATGTACAATAATATGTACGTATTATATAAACCATCTTCTTAAATAAATAAATAAATAACACCCAACAGTCACATACATAGTCCTGACCCCACACTAAGATCGAGTCTTGTGTCGTGGGTATCAGGAACTACGAGAGACTTTTCGGTCTCACAAATATTTGTGGGCCGCACAAACATTTCTCTCGGTGCGGGGATCGAACCCGCAGCCTCTCGTTTCACAGGCGGCGTCTAACCAACTGCGCCACGGAGGCTGTCAAATCACGCAATCACGCAATCTATTAAAAAAAACCGCATCAAAATCCGTTACGTAGTTTTAAAGATTTAAGCATACAGAGGGACATAGGGACAGAGAAAGCGACTTTGTTTTATAATTTGTAGTGAAGTTGCGCTCACAGCACTGCACCCTCGGGTATTGGTTGTAGCGATTCTATGCCATAAAATACTCCCAAAGTTACTTATCTCCGGGTTTTTTTTTTTTCAGCAGCTTTTATTTTTATTTTGGTGAGTTTAATATTGCGTTTTACGTGTCATTAAAATACAACTATTCCTCTTTCCAATACGGCGGAAATAATAAGTATCTAAAGATTTCTTTGGGTTATGGTCATAAGTTTGTCAAAGCCTAGTAAATTTTAAGATGGAGGCGAAAAACCAAGTTATTCTTCCAATACAAGGATTTTTGCTTCATATTTTATGTTTATAATAAAAATGAAAAATAAAATAAATAAGTAAATAAATAATGAAATTCCAGACGTTGAGTAGTAGGTATAACTCATATAAGATCTAAAAACCTGATTAATATTAATGTAAGCAATTTATGTTTTTGTTACAACTGTTTACGACCAACCCTAGGATAAGAGATGATTGTATCGAATTCCACTGTTTTGGATTGGACATTTTTGTAAAAACCTGTTGCAGTTAATTTGTTAAAGCAGTTGAAAACAAGTTGGTGTTGATTGATTCTGGAAAGACTAATATATCATATTGTGTATATTTATTAATTTTTGATCGAATGAGGTTCATGAGATATTACAGTAAAATTGTCACTCGTTACTTTCATCCCTGGTCTACAACGAAAATGCGAAATGATGTCTAAAAGTTCATAAACCTAATATAAAACTGCAATTTCCCGTCACAATATGAGATATTTAAAGGTGCAACATTTGTTGCAGAAGTCAAGTCTCAGGGTTACACAGCAATAGAGGAAAATAAACCAGCATTGTATACAAATTAGATTAGAATTGAGTTGGCCGTGCAATGCCGGCGTCGCATAAACTGATTATTATAAGCTGGCGAGCGGACACGCGGGTGCAAGGAGCATTGTGCGCACTCCGCAAGTGGCTACAACTATCGTTTCAATCACGTTGGTCGCGACTACAATGCACTTTATTACCCACGACGCGTTCAGGTCTTGATTCAAGTATAGGATTTCCTACAGGAGTCACTATGAGAAAAGGAAAATATTAATTTAAAATAAGTATGTCGGTAAATAAAATCTGTGGTCTATAATCATTAATTCCGAAAATGTTTTACGCTTCAAGTTTGTTACTTAAAAGCAAATTATTATTATTATTATGTTGCAAAGTGTCTTATGAGCAAAGGTTACTTAACTTTTGTACTTGACGAACTGTAAAATCCGTATAACGATGAATGAAAGTAATTTGAATATTTACAAATACGTAAATATTTTTGTCATAATACCTAATTACGTGCCAATTAAGGACTTAACAAGCTAATTGAAAGGCTTCCAGTTACCGCGCCAAATTGATCTTGTATGTTGTGTTTATTGCATGAATCAGAGGAAGTGTGGCTAAAAAACAACAACGTCAAAGCGCGAGAAACTATAACCATTAATGTTACGCCGACACCAGTCAGAGAAACCGGCAGTCTGCTTTGTGTACAAGTGAATATTAGCTATAAATAAGGGGTTTTACAATACTAATAGTTCGTTTTATTAAGACGCATCTGACAATTAAAAATGTGGGAACGAAATTAACGTAAAGCTTTGTGTTGTTTCGAGCGAAATTGATGAAAAACACTGACAGGAAACGAGAGTCAACAGTTACGGAATACTGTTTTTTTCTTAATGCTAGGAAAACTCACAATCGTTATTTTACCGCGTGCGAAAGTTCAATTCAAAGTATTGAAATAAAACATTTGAGTTAACATTCGTCTAACTTTTATTACTTCCAGCAATTGAAGTCACGGGGAAACTGGCTCAACTATTTTTCCACATACAATTAAAACAGTCTACGGTGAACAGATAAGGATGTTAACAGTATTATGCATTTTCTATGCATTAGAGAGCCACTCGCAATCAGGTACATGACGGATGCCAGCTATTTTCACTTTCATATTAATTATTATTCATACAAAGTAGTTGAAACGCTGTGCCCTCCCCACGGGCGGCTGGGCAGTACTTGTTACGAGCGAAAATGTATGTACATTTATGATGCTGTGGAAATTAGTCTGTGCATTCGCAAGTCGCGAGCGGCGATAATTAAATAAAATATTAATGCATGGTGTGCAAAGGAAGATTTGGTCAACAACCTTTGCAAGCGCATCTACGATTTTCATATACTTGATATTTTCCCCTTTTGATTCAGTCCAGTTAGAGATATCAGTCTACCAAGGCGCGTTCAAAACGAGTAATTCTGACAACAATCAAATGAGAGATTCATGTACTGATTTATCACAAACGATCCCCGTAAGTTTGATTGCTCAAAACCTCTGCTCCCGAGTCCCGATTACATAGATGCTGAAGCATGAAAAACAATTATTTCTATCCATGTAGATTGTAGAGCATGTCACGTATTTACATATATTCCTTATACGTAGCTCCGACTGGTTCCCGGTATTACCTACTTACTCGGCTTGTTTCGAAATGTGCCGGGACGAGATGTAGGGCTGTTGGCTGTCAGTCTGTCCGTCGCAGCAACATGAACGTAATCCTAACTTGATATATGTTTGTTAGTAGCTGTAGCGTTTGATCGCTGTTTCGGATACTTTGATTTCCTTTGGTCAGTTTTTGGGTCGGATAGTTGAAGCAATGTTTTAATTTTATCTTGTGGATAACTGAAACTTGTAAAAAAGGAGGAACAAGAATATTTCATTACTAGATGACATTCGAATTATGATAATTGTTTGCAAGCATGATCACTGGATGGTGATGAGTTTTATTTCACTTTGTCTATCAAATACAAAACATAATTTGTTCAAAATGTTTTCCACATAATTTCTGTAAAATGCAGAAAAATATCACTACATCGACCCTATATAAGGGCGAATAGATTTTTATCATATGTAAGAAGAAACATAATCATCATGCTCAGCCACTTGAAGTCGAGTACTGAACATAAGCCTCCCCAAGGGATCCCAGCTCCTGGTGGAAGCGGTCTACTTCGAGCTGCTTCCTGCGACCATACAACAATACCAAAATGTACTAGTTATCTGAGACCCATCACTAAAGATTACGTTTCCGCTTTAAATAAGCTCTTTCCTGCTACAGCATAATCACCGGACCGCAACGTTACGCGAAAGTCCAAAGTAAATAGCTACCATAACTAAATACGTATGACATTTCACATTGGTATGTGTGTAGTATAGGTGCTTACCATGGTAAATTGAAGACCTACTCATACGACACGGCGCGGCGTGTTACCCGCAATTTTTCTATTCAGTCGTACAAAATACTGTCACGCGCATCGTGAACAATGATAAACGCATTGTACAACGCGATAGAAATTACTGATATCTGCCACTGAACAATGGTACAGGTTTGTTATTAAGCATAAGGTAGAATGCCCCTGTCCCCCAGTATATTTCCACGACGATATTACGAATCCTGAGTTTATTGACATAATGCATTTTAGTTACATGACGGGTTTAAATCGAGATATAATTATTTTTTTATTACAATGAATGGCGAGACGAGCATGCCGTTCGCCTGATGGTAAGCGATACGACAGCTCATAAACAGTAGCAGAACCAAACAACACCTCGTATCACAAAGCAATGCTTGGCGTTCCACTGCGCTCGCCATCCTGAGACATAACATGTTAAGTCTCAATATGTCCAGTAGTTGCTCTGGCTACAATGTCCTTCAATCCGAAACACAACAGTGCTTCTACACTGCTGTTTGACGGGCGAAATAGACAATGTGGTGGTACCCACCCAGGCAGCCTCTCACATATGAGAGACCTACCACCAGTAGATATAGTATCGGAATATACGTTGGTATTTCTAATATATGTGCTTTATATTGCTGTTTTTCTTTACAAAAATATTGAGCTCAATAACATGTTTAAATAACAAACATAGTCGCTGAATTGAAATATAATCAAACACGATAAGCGACTCCTACAGGGTATTCATTCGTTTAATCTGGTGTATTGTAATTGAACTTTTTGTCCCCAAAAAATACATAGACACCGTGCCTGCAATATATGCAGGTAGAGAAACTGTGGGAATCACACACGTTGTGCGCATTGTCAGAAAAAATGGGGAGAAAAAGTTTCTATCAAAGATGCCACCTTCCGATGTGATCTGCACGTGCTATTTTTTGTCATTAAACAGATGTTTTGGTCGTGGGAGAACTTAAAATTGATGTATAGAGAGTGAAGCATGATAGAGTTCTAAGGGAATTTGTTGTATCATTATCTAAAGAAATTGTACATAATATTTCACTAGCCCTGTGACAATGCTCATAGACTGTAAACTGGGAGTTCGTCTGCTCAGCTCTAAGATAGTCTAATTTAATCAAACAAAAATGTTTAAATCTGTCAATACCGCATGAATTTGAAATAAAATATGAAGAATGACAAACAATACCTACGTTCAAATAACCACGAGTTCGTTTTATATTATTTTCTAGTATTCAAAGTATTTTTAATTGAAACTCTCATTCCATTTTCTATGTTTAAATACAACAATGAATGTAAATAGTAATTAGTTATAAGGATAATGAAGTTGAATGCACAGTTTACCTGTCCAGCAGTATCACAAATCTCCACGCAGACCGGTCTGTCGTCTACGTCAACAACAACTGTAAACAAACGAAAAACACATTTTAATACCAAAAAATATAATTTATATTCTGCGAGGAACGTGGTAGGTTGTGCGTTTATAATTTTTAATACAAATTTGTAAAATTATCCGAACACAATTTAGAGCTGTTTGTTTTTCCTCAATAAAATAAAATATAAACCTCAGTCCACCCCGTGACCACGAAAGCTGTAAAGTGATCGAAACGTCGGGAAGTTAAAAATGTAAAAAATTAAACTAAATTCGCGATAAAATCCGTAAATAAGTTTTATTTCAAATATAATATAATTACTTTACGTCATCGTAATATATGTACCTATAAATAAACATAATTTCTGAAATTCTAGCCCTTTGTGGAAGAGGATGTATTGTTTTTGAATATAATATTTTATACTTATTTTATTATATTACGTCCGTCTTCGTGTAATGCCATTGGTTCCATTTTTATGTACAAAGTGTGATAATTATCTGTTCCATGCTAATTGAACTTATCAAAATATGTAAGTATATCAAGGATTAAATCGCAAATAGATCGCCTCGGTGGCGCAGTTGTACTACGGTTGCAATTTCAACGCTGAGGTCTCGGGTTTGAATCCCCGGTCGAGCAAAGTGATAATCTGGAAAAAGGAATTCGAGTCCGATATGGCGATGAGCTCGCTCCCTATTACATCGTGGGTCAGAACACACAAGGCAAAACGTGGTTATCCTGGTAGACCCTCTGGCTACCCCTTCTGGAAAAATGGCGTGAGTTTATGTATATATGTATGTTGAATTATCGGAGAGCCTCCTTTGTAAGTTTAAAAATAAGTAGGAAATGGTAGTGAAAAGTAACAAATTACTTCAACACCAAATTTCATTTCGAAATATAGTAAAAGAGAATACCAAATATAATTCATAAGTAAGAACAATATGTAAATAATAACAATAGGCATGAGTTTGTTTACTTTCAATGCATTTATTGTAGAGCCTACTTGGTAAACCTGTGGATTTATCTACATTGAACTTTGCCGCCGCAATTAAAAATGGAAAATACAATTTACAAACCAAGTAAAGCTGTACTAAACAAAGCCTGTTAAAGCAATTTATATTCTATTTAGTAATAAAACCACAGACAGCCGCATAAAAATTTATTGCTAAATAGAGTACCTAGAGTTAAATAAATGTACATCATTCACCAGAAGAAACCGCAAAGTGATTTGCCAACTTGAGGCATTTATATTATAAACACATAAATATAAATCGTAAACATTCAGTGAGTTAGGTTGTTTATTGCACTCATATAATTATTTGCAATTTCATTAATATTAGTGTTGTATTGCATGTACTCTGTGGTACTTTAGTTAGTTAAAATATTTAGCGTACTTGATATTAAAAACAAATCCAAGCAAAAAATCCCATATGCGTCCCACTGCAGGGTTCAGGCTTCTCCCACAATCGAGAGTACGATTGAGAGTGGTTAGGACATATAGTCCACCACGCTGGCCTAGTGCGTATTGGCGGACTTTACATGCCATAGAAATTCTTACAAATCGCTATGGTGTGCAGGTTTCCTCCCGCAAAAAATCATGAATACACATTCTAAAAATAAAACAAGTCGCAGTAACATTGACAATGCAAATAAGAAATAAAGTTACGTTATTTTATGGCGATTACTCATCAGAGTAACAGTTACGTTATATTAAACGGTATAAGAGGTTTCAAACACTGTCCGCGAGATATTTAATCCTTTCCCTTGGTCCGGATACGCGCGGTAAACACGTAGCACGTCGGCTCATGCGAACATCCTGCCTTTTGTTCAAAAACCTGCATTACCTGTGTGTGCACCGCTTAAGTAACACTCGGCGCCAATATTTGCACTGTTTGGGAAATATTTGACAGTTTTTTGTGTGATAATCGACGGATCCTTATTGAAACTTATTTTACTTAATGGTGTATGTAGGTCACGAACATCAGGTTTGCATTCATTTTTTTGTTATAAAATCTTTTTATACACAGTAACATTAGTTACAATGTATGTAATATACATACTTAATTGAATCGCCTTTATTCAGTTCAATACAACCAGAAATACATTAATCACTCCCAAAACACGCCATTAAGCGAAAGTAAAAAAGGTGCCAAATGAGATCGAACGAGAAGTTTTTTGGAATTCTTTGTTCCTGCACCCCCGGCACTCCGTGACTCAGTGGTCAATATATTCACCCAAAGGACATATATCGGTGGTACCGTTGCTGGTCTTGTTATTAAAAAAACGCAAAACCGCAACATGTTCCAACTTCCAACAACACGTTCAACTTTCTTAAATTAAAAGGTATATTTCGTGTTTATTAATATTGCTTCTGTCGTTGTACGGTTATAATAAAAAATGTTTCATAGTTTCGCATTCCTAATTGACACCTCACCATGCCGAATGCTGCTGGCAGACAAGAAAGCCGTTGAGATCATAAACTAAAAGCTAGACCATAGAGTTGTGCTTTTTCTTTTATTACTCGACGAAGGAACTTGTCGGGCCATAAGTGCCTTTTTTTACTTCACTCCGGCAAAACTAAAAATACCGCGATCTTTTCACGAGCGAATTTATGGGTAATTTGTGCGAACTTTCGAGAGGATAGAATTGATCAGGTATTACAATAATGAAGATGACAGGTTCGCACCCGAAACTAGTCAAAGTCACGAATTCAAATGTATGTGGTTAGCAACCATTTATAGAATTACACGTCAAGTAATGATAAAATTACATAATCGGTGAATACACATTTTAAAAGATGCCAACAAATTGAAAGCAACCTGTTTTGAGGTCGGTTAAAAAATTGATCAAATTCCAAGCTAACGTAAAGCACTACAACTTTTGTGTCTAATTATAAAGTAATGGGTTAACGAGGTATTCAACCTTTATAACAATTATGATAAGTTATAAAAAAATATTGTCATATCTATACACTTACTTACAACAAAGTAGAGTAAAAATTGAGAGTTAAAAGTCCTGTGAACCCAACGCGTTGTAGAAGCGAATGACCGCGTATGGCAAACAAACCTATGTTTTCACCCCGAGCACACAAAATACACCCTTAATTCTCAAGAATAAGGTCCAGGTATGATTCAGAAAATATTTGCAACCTATTTGAACTACGGAGCATAGAAATGAGGCATTCTGTCTGCCCTTTGCAACATGTTAACCGCAAGATTATATTATATACTTCATTTTTTTAATTGTTTTTGTTTTATATTATTTTGTCGGTGCCATGATTCAAATTGTCAAATGACACAATGCTTACTATAAATAATACCATAAATTTCCTTTTGATTATACGCATATATTTTAAAGAATATTGGAGGCATTCGATAATGTAAGAACTAAGAAGTTATTCATTATTTTATTTATTTATTATATTTGGAACACCAACAGCACAATATACTTAGTATTATTATAAGAAATGAAACAATTGTTCTACACAACACAAAAAAATGTATAAACTATGAATGATAAAACTAACAATAAGTCGTCATACGAGTAATACATATTGCAGCATTTTGGCTCATGATACACATAGTTTGGTTAAGAATACAGCATTGCCTAAGATACACCATTCACTTTTATTTTCCCAGCCACAAGCAAAAGTAAGATATAAAACTGTGAAAACCTAATAGAATCCCTCGGAAAAGTTACAGCGTCTCGTATCTTCTTACCCGTTGGCTTTTTACATTTACTTGGACCTCTTGAAACAATATATCTTGTATTTTATTATTTTGACCTTCTTCAGAATTAAATACCTTTTAATAAGTAATAACTTACCTCTTTATTAATTTTAATCGAGATTAAATTGATCTTAAATCATGTCTATTAAAACATTAAAGATCATGAACATGAATAATAATAATTATATATAATGTGCATCCTAAAGGTAAATATTGCTCGAACGATTTAAATTCGTCGACTTTAGTTTTACGGTTTATACGAAAAGAAGACCACAGGCTAAGCTATCTGCGTCAGACCAAAATGTTTCACAATCTTAACAAACGGAAAACAATTGCTAACACTATATCTATCATATGGGTATAGCGCAACTGTAAAACCATTATTAACAGGCTAAATATAATAAGTCCAAAACTGGTATTGTGTTTCCAATAATAATTCATATCAAACAGTAAACCACTCTTTGCTGCCCGTAATCCAATTCTATTTGCTAAACAAGGCTTATGTTCGGAATTTGTGTTACATTTCTACAATAAACGGTGTACGAATTCTGTTACATAACTTCGCAATACGAATTTGAATACTAGTGAATGTAATTAATTTTGCATAATGTTTAATACTATTAGGTGTACAAATAAGTTTTGAGGGGTTTATAAATATGGCATAACTAGTACTAAATCGCATCATACTGTCTTAAAACTTGCGTATTCATGTTAAAACGTAACCATTTTCCTCTCATAATAAATTTTATTTCGTTGAAGTGTAAACGACGTGCATTTTTTGGCTCTAATTATGTCAACTTTTGTGCCAACTAAACGACATTTGCGGGAAGCACTGCTTTTTTGCTTTAATTTGAAGAAAAGTGCGGCTGAAGGGCATTGACTGCTATGTGAAGCGTATGTAGAACATGCTCCATCAATAAAAACATGCGAGTGTTGGTTCCGGCGTTTTAAAAGTGGTGACTTTGACATCAGTGGCAAAGAATGCGAAGGGAGGCCAGTAAAGTTCGAAGACGCTGAGTGAGAAGCATTACTGGACCAAGATTCATAGCAATTTCAAGAGGAACTTGCTGAAACCTTGGGTGTAGCTCAACAAACGATTTCAAACCGTCTCAAGGCATTAGGTATGGTGCAAAATGAAGGACAATGGGTTCCGCATGAACTCAAGCTCAGGGACGTCAAACGCCGTTTTTTCACGTGCAAACAACTGCTCGAAAGGCAAAACCGGAAGAGTTTTTTTCCCATCGAATAGTGACAGGAGACGAGAAGTGGATCCAGTAAGACAACCCAAAGTGCAGAAAATCGTGGGGTTAGCCCGGCCATGCCTAAACTTTAACGGCCAAACCGCGTATTCATGGCAAAAAGATAATGCTGTGCATCTGGTGGGATCAACTCGGAGTTATCTACTATAAGCTACTCCAGCCTAACGAAACTATCACTGCGGAACGTTATCAACAACAATTGATGCAATTGAGTCGAACATTAAAGCTTAAACGCCCCCAATTTGCTAAAAGACATGACAAAGTGATCTTCCAGCACGACAAACCTTGGCCACATGTTGCAAAAGTCGTCAAGGAAACTTTGGAGGCACTGAACTGGGATGTCCTACCCCACCCGCTGTATTCACAAGACATTGCTCCTTCGGACTACTACTTGTTCCCGTCAATGGTTCATGCGCTGTCTGAGCAGCACTTCACTTCTTATGAAAATGTGAAAAATTGGGTCGATTCTGGGATCACCTCAAAAGTTGAGGATTTTATTAACGCGGTATTCGAATGCTTCCTGAAAGATGGGCAAAGGAACAAGAAAGCGTCGGGCAATATTTTGAATGATATAAATTGTACCAGATTTTCTCAACAAAAATTCAAAATTTTAAAAAAATCCCTTAAAACTTATTTGTACACCTAATAGTTATGTAAACAATACATTATTATGACAAAGCACGCACCAAATAAAACTGTGGTACATCTGTAATTCGATCAATTATTTCACATTAATTAGAGAAAACGCCTGCACGCCTAATAATAAAATATACGGTGATGGTAAAAGTAGGATATTTAAAAAAATATCAACTAAACGTTGATAATATTATTATATACATATAGCTGAAAATTTGCGACTGTATTTAGTTGCTTACTTAATAAACAAAAACCACAAAGTGGAACGATTGTAAAGACGACTGATATCATAACATAATTGGATTGATGGTTAATCCATCCAAAACCCAGGTGATTGTGGTCGGTAGCCCTAAATTGTTTTCCAAAATTAATTGGGATCTACTACCATCCATCACCTGTAATGGCACTATCATCCCATATAGTGAAACCGTCAAGAATTTAGGTTTATTTATTGATAGGTCTCTCACTTGGGGTCCGCAGCTTCGTGAGGTTAGTCGAAAGCTGTTTGCCTCGGCAAGGTCCTTGCGAAGGTTGAGCAATCTTCTACCCATTACCACGAAGATTTCACTTGCGCAAAACTCTCCTTCTCCCTATCCTTGATTATGCTGATGTCAGCTATCTAGATCTCACCGAGGACCAACTTAATAAGCTTGAGCGTCTCCAAAATCTCTCTATCAGATTCATATTTGGGCTTCGCAAATATGACCATGTTTCAGAATTTCGTACTAGGCTCAAGTGGTTACCCATCCGGTTTCGTCGGAATACTCATATTCTTTCACTTCTATACAAAATGTTGTTTAATCCTTAACGCCTTCGTATCTTAAAGATCGTTGAGGTCGTCGGAGAACTTGAAACTAAGAATGCCCTTGCACTCCACAGTATTCGTGGTCAAATCATTTACTGTCCAAGCTGTCCGACTGTGGAACTCTCTACCAGCTGAGTTGCGACGGGCTGAAACACTGTCGTCATTTAAAAGAAAGGTCAAAGAACATTTCCTCTCACAACAAGAAAGCTGTGTAGCTGAAAATAATTTGTCCATTCTCTTCTTGGTATATTCTAGGATAGTTATATAATATGTTTATGTATGTATTATAGGTATGTTTGTATATGTGTATGTATATGGATATTTATATATATTTTGTGTGTTTATGTTATATTTTTATTTTTAGTTATTAATTGTAGATTATTATTATTTCTTTTACGCCTTAGACTGCCCTTTCTATCTCCTGTTAGTATATCCATCCCATGGTTGTAAGTTGTAAGAGATTACCTAGTGTGCTAAGGCCGCCACTTGTACTATTATTCTTATTGTATAATATCTTCATAGTATTTCTGTACAGTGCAAAAATAATTAAATAAATAGGTAAAATAATTATCTATAAGTCGAAAGCTGGAAAGCAAAAACACCACTTATATGTATAATGCAAAAAGTAATATCTATACAAGAATATAGGATAATAAAAATATATCTAGTCGAAATGACATTTAGAGTTTGAACGTTAGCTTAACCTCGTCTCGACGGCGCCCCAGCGACCTTCCTGAAGGCGCAACATAAACCGACCCAATTACATTCAGCCGGATTCTTCGTAAAGCTTAATAACTCGGTTATTGGGGCCAGAAACACCGAACGAGATAATATTACTAAATAAACCCACCAAGTTGGGAAATTAAGTGAGTTTCATACTGCGCGCCTCGAAAATGTTATTACGAAGGTAGTTCCTAAGGTAACGAGGGACAAATTCGTTTATTATGAAGATATTGAATCGAATACGCCGCGCCGTGACTTATGGCTATAATCCTAATTGAATTGTTACTCATCTCTAACCTTGAGTTTGCTAGATATGATACCCAGCCACTGAAAGGCAATTTTATACCTAATACAAAAGAAAAAACACATACCAGTTATATTTTATACAGGGATGTTAACTTGAATTGTGGGCATCTTAATTTACTCTTCGTTCCACTTACGTTACTGGATAGTAACTGGGTTCGAACTTAAGCTTACATTCAAGGGAAGATTTACTACCAGTTCAGCCTTGCATAAGGCTTCTTTGATTTTATCAATTTTCGTCAAGAGAAGATAGCACTAGGGCCTCCTCTATATGCCCTTTGGGGAAATAGACGTGCACTTATGTTTGTATTATAAAAGAAATTAGTAAAACAAGAACATAAAGAACTTATTAAATGACAGTTGTGTACGTTTTTTATCCCAAATTTCGGAAAGGTTCACTCAATTAATGTTATCGAGTAACTTGACGACAAAAGCACGTCATTTTCGTTTTGCCCTTTTCAGCTAACAGTGAGAATGTCCAGACGATTTTAGTGGGCCATTAAATTAGGACAGTCTTTACGATGCGCCGTGGTTTTAGTGCGTCTGTTTATGACTATTTATGTTGGCAACATTATGCGTTCTAAATTCCCTTAAATGCGATGACCTTGGACCTTCATTATAACTTGACCGTGCAATGGCTATTTAAGGAGTAATCGGTAAGAAATTATTATCAATTAATTTTTGTTGTTGACTTTTTAAACCACATTTGGGTCAAGAATAATATTTTCGTAAAATTACCAGTTATGAAATAATATATTTTTTTAAAATTTCTCAACTCATAACTGAATGAATAATATTAGTTATTTATCAATCATAAAACTTTAAGCAGCGCCCTAATTAAATGTGCTCTAATTAAGGCAATCAATTTGGGCAGTCCATTCAAGTGCTTATACAAATTAATTTTCGATTTTTTTTTAGAATAATATTGTGAACCTGCGCTTAGCTTTGAGCTTGTTCCACGAAAATACTAACAATTCGTAATTGTATGCAATATAATAATAATATAATTTGCATCTGTAAGATGCAAATTATATTATCTATTATTTTGCTTCGATTATACATACAATCATGTTTTGAGATAAAAGTATGTTAATTTGCAAAAGCGGGCATAATAATAGACGCGCGGCGGCATGATGAGCGATCTTTAGCATTACCTCATTACAAATGTACTTTATTAAAATATTCAAGCATGAAATAACGGTCCTGATACTTTATCTTCGAGATAATTTTACGCTGCCGTGATTTTAAAATTACGACTTGATCACTGAGTGTAACCGAGATTTTTGATTATGAGGAAGCGATTATGTCAATCTTTATCGTGTCCTGCCATCTAGCTGCGGAGGAGCAGCATCACAACAATCATTACGACCTGGGGGCATGTAATGGATATGCCATTGTTTCCACTGCGCCATTTTTTATACCGATTATAATCGAAAATATGAATATATTTTTACGTGGATATAATTTCACGAAAATGTCAAAACATGTTTTGTATGATTTACATAATATCTTGAGAATATTTACTGGAATTCAAGATAATTGTTTTATCAGTGAAGTATTCGTAATATTTGATTAATGCTATACAGTATAAAAGCTTTTCAATGCATTAAATTGCTAGGCGAACTAGACTCGTTTTAGAAACGAGCCGAACCTAGCCCTGGACGACGGGCGGCCACAGCAGGGTCCACTTTTTCTTATTGCAGTGCCTTAAATGCTTAAGTAACCGTTTGTTTTGCCGTGAAGGACCTGTGAGGCTAGCTAATTTAATCGGGGACAATACTCCTTAATTTTCTTTTCTTCTTCTTCTTCTTTTTCTTCTTCGAGTGCCTCTTCAGTGCTGAAGGTTGGCCGTCAGCTTCTTGTATTTTTCCCTGTCCTTAGCCAGGTGGAATAGTTGTTCAACGGTGCTGATACCGGTCCACTCCCGGATGTTTCGAACCACGATTTTTTCCTTCGTCCAGCGCGTCTCTTGCCTTCCACCTTGCCCATAATAATTAATTGGAGTAGCTTATAGCTATCGTGCCTAAGCACGTGGCCGAGATATTCTGTCTTGCGTTTTTTGATGTTTTGCATCATTTTCCGGGGCATACTGACACGCTGGAGCATGGTATCGTTCTTTACTTTCTGCATCCAACTGATGCGCAACATGCGACGGTAACACCACATTTCGAATGCCTCTAGGCGCCTTGTAGTATCGTCTTTCAAGGTCCATGCTTCGCAGCCATACATGACGACAGGCCAGATGTAGAAGAGAAGTACCCTTACTCTGAGCTTTATGTTCAATTGACGACAACACAGCACTTTTCTCATTTTGTTAAAAGAGGCTCGGGCAAGTTCTATACGGGTCTTAATTTCCTGGTTGGAATCCCATGCTTCATTTACCCAAGCACCGAGATACTTGTATTGTCGTACTCGCTCTAGTTGTTTTCCACCTATCGATATGTTAGGATTTATTTCTGGATTTCTGGAGACTACCATCAGTTTTATCTTGCTGATGTTCATCGACAGACCGGCTTTTTGGCTGCTCTCGTTGACTTTATTTACAATGGCTTGCAAATCGCTTTCTGAGGAAGCAACGAGAACAGTATCATCTGCGTAACGCAAGTTGTTAAGGATGGTACCATTGATTTTTACTCCAGCTTCAAGGTCTTCAAGAGCTTCAGACATCACAGCTTCCGAGTACAAATTTTCTTTTAGGTTGTCCTTAATTTTTAGATGATACAACAAAGACTTTACTTTTTGACCAATTCTACGAGCGTGGGGTCAGGACTATGTGCATATGTAATTGTTGGGTGAGTGCTTTTATATTTCAAAATAAGTATATCATAATTATTCATTATTAGATTCAATGTGAACACACATAGTAGGTATATCTATACTTAAATTGTAAACAAAAAATATAATCGGAAAAGAATAAAATTTTTGCCGGAGATCCTATAATCTATGTATTTTTTTCATGATATCCTTCTTCCATAAAAGCCCGCATCACAATGTTCATAGAGGAAAATGATAATTTCGTAAAAGTTTATATAAATGTTTCCCCCGGATCATAAACAGGGATACTATTCGTGATATTATAACTCTTTCTCTATGACAACTGCTACAGGATGTCGTTGACTTTGACCCACCAGCTAGATGAACTATCACCGTAAGTAGATTGCACAAAAATAATCATGATAACCGCGTGAAAAATGCTCTGATTTCGCGATCTCGTGGAAAGTTCAAGGGACTACGAGTGTATCAGGGTTACGCAAGTCGAATTCTTTCGGAAAATATCAATGGACACTCGTTTACGACCACTTCATTCATTATTTTTCTTACCAAATAGACTGACAGAATACCGCGCGCGGTACATGATAATTATATATTATCGATGTCAATTAAGAATATTTTAAAAGTCTTGCGGCACTACTTTTATTTTTCAGCCTTATTTGGACGGTAGTAGCCAGGATGAAATTATTCAGTGAAAATTTTAAATATTTAACTAATGTGATATTATTCATAAGAGCAAATATCTTTAAAAAATATAGTTAGGTAGGTCATAAAGATGTTTACAATTTGTAAAACTTTTTTGTACCCGTTTTTAAAGGAGGTAGAGTCCCAGGCGCATAAGTTGAACTATGCGCAGTGACTAATTTTCGGGTCCCAACTGAAGTGCGGTATGAGGTGCGACGCGGGGAATGCGGCTCAAACACCGGCGCGCATGCGCATTAGGCTCTTTTCGTACTCCTACACCCGCGCACGCGTCCCTTTCGCCCGAGAGTACTGTCGCGTACGGAAGTTCTCACACAAATTTGTTTTTCTGAGAATAACATGGCTCGGCAGCCAACTTTAAGAAGACAAGAGAGAAGGATGTTCTACGATGTCTTTAAAAAAGTAAATTATGTTAGTTAAGGTGGTTTTAATTGTAACTAAACTAACTAACTTAGTTTTTATTTTGTATATTTTTAAAATAAAAACAAAACTAATCGTTTTGAATGTTTGTATAAATTATTTGTTTCCCAAAAAAACGCAAAATTACCAATCGATTAAGAAGTTGCATTTATTTTTATTTTTTGCGTGCAACAGCAAGGTAACACTTCTCACTACTATTGTACCTGCGCAGACGTCAGCCATCTTTGTTCAACTTACGCGCCTGGGATTTTACTTGGAATGTTTCGTCATTCTTTCAAGTGGAATTTATCACACACTTTAAATATATAATGCTATTGATTTTTTTCAGCAGTTGAATTTGAATAGGACGCCCGCCTATAAGATGGAAACACGACTGGCTAAGGTTGCAAGAAGTCGCGGGTTGTAGAGCACTTCTAATACAGGTCGACACAGCGAGCCTTGGGGGTGGCCTGGGGCCCTACTATATTCATCCGAAACAAAGTTCGAAACTTCGGACGATCGAAGTTTTTTATACGATACGAATGTATCTACTCCGTAAAAGTTCGAATTTGTATATCGTACATCGTAACCATAAGTCTATGGTTACGAAAATAAGTATATAAACTTCGATCATCCGAAGTTTCTAACTTCGTTTCGGATGAATATAGTAGGGCTCCTGTATTCAGGAGTGGACTTCCTGTGGCTGAAGAAAATCCTAATCCTGACGAATATGTTTAAAAGTGAAATGTTTGAAAAATTATTACACTAGGTATGTCCAAAACAATGCACGATACCGTAACGACATTAGTTCCATTGAAATAATTATGGCCATTCAAAGCGAGTTTCAATTAAAAAGGCGACAATTTATCACATCTTATGGAGCAATGGGTTAACAAATAAACAGTTTTAATGCCTGTGGACAATTTTGTACGGGTTACAAACATAGGTTACAAAGGCATATTTATTTTTGTTCTGAATGTTAATGACGAACTTAAATGTAAATTAAACATAGTTAGACTATAGATGTAAAATTATTGAAAAAAAAAACAGAAGATTTTATAAACAAGCAATATACAATCGAATTAAGAACCTCCTCATTTTGAAGTCTGTTAAAAATATAAAACTGTTCAACCTACTTACAACACAATCATGCTAATAATTATCTATCTTTGACGGCATTATAATTAAAGTAAGTTCTGCTCTGCTAGTCTGTTTTTATAAGGAAACTATCGACTATTGCTTCCGCTCTCATTTACAATGGTAATTATTTTATCTACGCACCCGATATTGCTCGGCAATTTGCAAATAGTTGAATTAATTTACAAAATCAATTACAAATGGAACCTTTGGGTAGGATTTTGGATGTTGGTGTAAGGTTTGTAGCTTATAATATGATTCGTTCCAAAACGATTATATCAAAGATAACTTTGAATAGTCCGGGTTGTGATCGTAAGAAAATATGTAACCTTTTATTAATTTCTGTTTTCCATCAATTTCTTTATCAGTAAACTTCGTGCACTCTATTGATGTTGCTTAAAATAACGCAAATATAAATATCAAATGAATATAAGTATTTGGTCTTTCAAAATAGTTATGGGAGCTAATGCCTCACTTCCCAAATCCTCTGATATCAGCTATGTTTTACAAACAAGCGTGTTGCTAGAAGCGTGTTATTGCTGAAACCCATAGTTTTGTTTACTCAATTCGTCATTGTCCATCGTAACAAGACTTGTTTATGTTAACTAACATAAACATGGATGCAATTAGTGAATAATGTTTACGATCCGTGCATTTACTATTCGCAACGGATGAGTTTTAAAGATCTGGAGTATGTTAGATATGACAGATAAAAGGGTTTCTGAGAAGCGCTTCTGTTTTGTTCATTTCAGGTTGGCTTTTAACTATTGTTGGGGAACATCGGCATCATTCATAAGTGTGGTTTGTTGAAGGCAGATCTGTTTTCCCTATAAAGTAGGTCAGTATGGCGTATTGTGTAGCTTAAACCAATATGTGAGTAGAGTGCTATTGAGAAGAGCAATTCAGTTGACTATCGGTTTTAGCGAGCATCACACTCGAGTGGTGTGAATGTAAACTAGTTATATTCATCGTAAGGATTTTGCGTACAATTACTACTAATATTATTAGGAACTAACTATATTCATTGCCAATTCACAATTTAAAAAAAGCAAAGTTTTATAACAAAATTATTAAGTTATACTCTGAAATCGAATCCGAGATAAAAAATGTAAACAAACAAAATTTGTTTTGACATTTAATGTCATTGTAAAAGTGACATTTCAGGGTTATGAAACATTTTTTCAAAACATATTGGGTATAATTCGATTAGTGAATAGATTCAAATGTTGCGAGTACTATGTTTTATTTATTTATATATATTTTTAACTTTTGAATATTTTGAATGTTTTGTTATGCCTATCGACGTGACCCTTGACTTGGGCCCAAACTAATTCTAATGGGTTTAACTTACAGTGATTTTCAAAGACCATAGTGCGTTCGTCTACTAACACGAGCTACAGAAATCTTAGGAACAAAATAGAACAAAAACTTAACAGAAAACGTGAAACCAACACCACCACGACGTAACTTTATCACATGATGCCATTGATATAAAAAAAAACATTTTTTATATCAATGCATGATGCACATTCATCAAGTTAAGCAACTAAATGAACTAAAGGAAGGTGTCGCGGACGTCAAAGCGATGTATTTGTAGTTAAGCAGACAAAATTTAATAAAAGTTTTATTTCAGTGGCCTAAGGTTACGAATTTCTGCATATTACCTGTAGCATAAAATATTTTCGTACCATTTTTTTCACATACTTAAAAAAGAAGTTGAAATTGTAGTTTATGTAAAAATTATACCAAAGAATGTTTGTTAGGTTTTGTTTTATACTTATTTAACAAATGAGAATAATTCCAACCTATTTTTTTAACGGTTGTGAATAAACTACCATAACAAATTATTTTATTGTAGTGGTAACACTTTTGTTTACATTTTTGATCTCGGATTCCATTTCCGAGGGCACATAATATTTATGTTGATAGCGTCTAAAAATATACCTATAATGCCCGACATTAATCAATTTATACTCATAATTAATAAGAGAATAAAGCATCGTGTAACCGTCATAATTGAATATGAATGGGTATTGTTAATTTATCGCAATTATTACAATTAAAAGGGTTCGTTAACCTACGCGACTGCGTCAGGCATCTCATTAATAACGTCCTTATTTTATTTTCTCGACATATCCTCATAGTTTGCCTTTATAGCATTTAATTGTGCAATGACATCATTTACATTTCCTTGAACAATGGTATGTGTGTATGAATGGACTGAAATTGTAAACACGCTATCAATGGTGTTGATGTTTATTTTTGTTTGTGCTGGTTTCCTTATAGTGGGTTGTATATTGTTTATTGAATTAGCTCATTTCTTACCAACCGGGAAAATAGATAGTTAGGTCATCGTTATCATTATAATAACTCACCACTATCGGCGTTATGGTAGAGCACAAGAAAAATAAATAAATAAAGCATGTACTAGCTTTTCTTTTATTGCATTGAATGGCGAGACGAACATACCGTTCGCCTGATGGTAAGCGATGCGACCGCTCAAGAACAGTAGCAAAAACAAACAACACATTGAATTAAAAAGCAACGCTTGAAATTCCACTGCGTTCGCCATCCTGAGACATAAGATGTTAAGTCTCAATATGTCCAGTAGTTACTCTGGCTACCATGTCCTTGACTGTAACACAACAGTGCATTAACATTGTTGTTTGGCGGAAGAACTAAACATTGCGGTGTTACCTACCCAGTCGGCCACTCACATATGAGAGACCTACCACCCGTAAAGTAGCAGTAGCTTCATTTCAGTGCGATATGGTGACTAAAATTAAGTTATTAAATTAAGTTCGCTTTTGGTGGAAAGGACTAGTCCTTATAATAAAAAATCATCATAAAACGTAACTACCAACTAGATTAATTACTTACGATTAAATTTTATGTTCGCAATCTTAGAGCGAATATTTAAAAGCCAGAGCATTACATCTTTAATCTGTATGCGCAAAGGAGGTCTAATTAAAAAATAATAATTACCAACGCTCTAGTTACTTTTACAATCTATGGAGATAATGCGCGCAGAATTAACACGCTACGACACAACGCAACTTGCATAGGGAAAGTACATATTTAGATTTTAGATAATAGTTCATGTAAAAATATCAACTTTCGATTATGCTTTTTAATTGTTCATTATTTTATAAACATAATTTTTGGATAATTTATTTTCTATATTTTATTCACTGACCGATTTTTTCCGTTACGTTCCGTTTCCGTTAAATTTATCCGTTTAATTTATTTAAAAGAATACCTAAATGGGAGTCTCGACTTGAATTTGATAGTAAGTCACATTTGAACATATTTAGACAAAATTATGTTCAAGGTATGGTTCAAGTCGATAACAACATAAAAATTGTCTTCAGAACAAAAAAATTGGCCCACGTCCAAATGTCATATTTCAAAGTAGGTATGTTAGATTTTGAAAGCATATTTAAACATACAATATAATATAATATATACTCTACGCCTTTCAATTTCAAAGTAACAAAAATGTGGTGACATACTTTGCATAATTAATTTTAAATTCTATTAGTAAGTATTCTTTAAAAGGACAATCGCTTTAAGCCTAATCCGTTAGGTCGCCACTAGAAACCTAAGGTCACAGCTCAAGGCGTTCAACTGGCTTAGGGCACCTCTAATATCCACGTGTGACGTGGGTCATTGCCTTGGGTATCGTGGAATCGCTTCGACACGTCTTGAGATAGTACCATCTTTGTAACTTTTATAATGTTATTAAAACTTTTGAAATATCATGTTCATGGCAAATAATATGATTAAAAATACATAATAAAAATACATCTGAAATATCCTTTTTTCTAAAGAGTCCAAGAAACTTAATTTTTCAGTAAGCAGTAAAACAATACCTATTCGGACAATAAGACGAAATGGAGACTGTGATGGAGAATTTAATTCAAATTTTCCTTGTTTATATTTCACATTGTTGATTGTGCGTGGTGGCCTGTTGGTAAACGGACTAGACGCGACTGCCAACATGTTCACGGTGGTCGCGGGTTCGAATCCCAGGGCACACCTCTGACTTTTCGAAGCCATGTGTGTATTGACAGTCAATCACCACGCACTAAAACGGTGAAGGAAAAATCGTGAGGAAACCTGCATACCATAGCGATTTATATAATTGCTATGGTATGTAGGTCCGCCAACCCGCACTAGGCCAGCGTGGTGGACTATATGGCCTAACCACTCTCAATCGTATTCTCGATTGTAGAGTAGGCCCGTGCCCTGCAGTGGGACGTATATGGGCTGATACAGACAGAATATTTCACATGAATATTACTGGCAAGTTTATTCTAAAAGTACGGTTAATAACATTGTTACAATACGATACGTAAAGGTACTGATGTTTTCTTCGAACTGGGAAGTTTTGCATCGGACAATGTCTATTTCTTCGGCAAACAGCAGTGTAAATACACATGTCCAGTTTCGGTTTGAAGGACATTGTAGCCAGGCCAACTACTGGACATTATGGGACTTAGCACCTCATGTCTCAGGATGGCGCATTAGAATGCCAAGCATTGCGTTATAATTCATGGTGTTTCGCTTACCATTAGACGAAAGGATTGCACATTTGGTCATTCACATCAATAAAAAATAAAAATAACATGCAGGCTACTGTCGAACCAAAAAGACAAAAACAGTTACGTTATTAGCTAAGCTTTTCGCCTAATGTATGCCTAGGATATTGGATCTATACACCTTCCCAGTTCCCACTAAATTATTTGGCAAGTCCCCTCAGCTAGGAAGAACGAGATCACACGAAAAATTGACGCCGAATTTCAAAGCTTAGCAAGTAACGAGACAATAGATCGTCTTAAAAAATAAAATAAGATAACATGGCTTCCAGCCCTTCTACATCATTGGATGCGAAATATTAACTAGCACTGTATGTATAAATATTTACGAGTGTTCTACAATTAGAGATGCTAAGTTTGGTTCCAATAATAATTCTGGTAAAAAGGCCAGGAGGATAATAGGTACTCGTGTTTACTACTACAAACATACGTAATATTTGCCACAGGCCTTTCCCATATAGCACGGTGCACCACAATGCACAATTCGCAACGGATATCCGTCGAAGCCCTGCCTTTAAATGAGTAATTGTAGGAAAAACGTAAATATTTATTTAGCAACTCAAATTTATCCGCTACCACAATAGAATCATGGTCGTGAATCACACCGTGGTCCACTAACTAATAATTCATATAAATACCACCTACGAAGTTTAATCTATTTATGGCCACAGTTTATTCTGAGGATTCTGAAGCCCATTGTTCAAGTTATGAACTGATTGGAGTATATTTTCATGTCTTAATGCACTTAGTATAATATTTACTTTTTTGTTTTGCATATAGAGTTTTTCGGTAGGTAGACCAAAGGTTTTAATACTTATTAAAATTCACATTTACATACGTTTTTGTTCACATCACATGATTTGTTCTCGTTTGGAATGGTAGGGAATAATACTATATCCCAACGGCTTAAAGGATACGTCAGATTAATGAAAGCAGAAACTCATTCATGAAATTGAAAAAAAATGGTTGCCTGTAAAGTCGGTTTTACGGGCGAAGATTTTACGTGACAACGTCTTTTTCTCGGTAGAATATTTATTGATATGAATATAATTAAATTGCACAATAGGAACAAGGAATTGAATGAAAATAAGAATTGCACAAATTTTAACTATAGAAATATATTTTGTTTACTAAAACATTGTACATGTAATGACGAATCTAAGCACTCCATATTTTCACTACAGACACAGCTGACGATACTTTAACCACACGTGTGAACTTGTATTGTGACGCTTTCTTGTTTTTCCAACGCCAAGAACGTTCGAGAAAGACAAAGACAGAGACACAAGCATGCGCCGATTCAATGCGCCTAATTCTCTAGTGCTGCGCGCGCACCGTTACGTTACCGGGCGTTACACTTTTTCATAAGTGACTCCCAGCCGCAACCTAATTTAAGACGTTGTCACGTCAATAAGAAAAATCGTATTTTGCCTGCTCTCGATTGTCGAGCTCGTCAAGACGATTCCTCTGACTCCAAACACGGGGGGTTTACTTTAAGAAATGACGGAGTTATGCCTGGACAAATATTTTAGGGGAGAGAGGGAGGAATTTGGGGATTTGGTTGGGGCCAATCTGTAGAGCTCACCGAGCCGGTTCCAAAGATACCAAACTCGGTGGGTCTACGATCTATATTGGCCGAGATAGGATTGGGGGGGGGGTGAGGTAAATTTTCGGGGTGGGGGTAAGGGAGGGGGGGGGGGAGGAAGGTTTCGTGGGGAGGCTAACTTAAATTAATTTTTTGGAGGTAAAATATTTTTTTTTGGGGGGGTAATTTTTTGCGTAATTTGGGATTTCTGGCGGGGTCAATTTGTAGCCCTCACCAAGACGGTTCCGAGGATACCAAACTCGGTGGGTCTACGACCTATGTTGGCCGAGATAGGATTGGGGGGTGAGGTAAATTTTCGGGGTGGGGGTAGGGGAGGGGGGGGGTAGGTTTCGTGGGGAGGCTAATAGGCACTATTTCGGAATAAGGGTGGGGGAAGGCAGGGGGGGGGACAATTTTGGAAAAAGTGGGTGAAACTGAAAAATAATTCTCTAGTGCTGCGCGCGCACCGTTACGTTACCGGGCGTTACACTTTTTCATAAGTGACTCCCAGCCGCAACCTAATTTAAGACGTTGTCACGTCAAAAAGTCTTACCCATAAAGCATGTTCTAGAAATCACTCATTCAAGAAAAAAATCTCAAGTAGAGTGCACTACTAACATTAAATCAGTGCATAAAATACAGTAGGGTTCTTATAATTTGTACCGCAAAAAGGTTTTGCAGTCTCCCTGCATCCTCGGGGCAATCATTTGTGCCCATATCTGAAGTACACATCCTGAATTAAATAAACCTAACTATAAATGTTCACGCCATATACGGCCCTTCTGGTTCGACTAGAACCGATAAACTATTATTACGTCTCTATAAATTGCTGACCACATAAATGTAAGGATATTTTCTGGCTGAGCTGGTTACCATAGGAAGAAAAAACCGGTCTTCCATCGATTAATGTCTGCATGTTAAAACATCATTAGTCTTTTGGTCTTTTCTCATCGTTCCCATTTTATCATAAATCCAAACGAGTCGATATTTAAATCTGGTGAACATAAATCTGTCACGATTCTTTGAATTTATATTAATGGCTTTTTTTGTTCTGGCACGGTGCAGTACCCACATTGCATTTGGTGGTAAATTATAACTAATAAGTCATGCCAGTGGCAATTATCTTTCGTCGGTTAAAACTGCTCGCGACCAGAATTTCGGAGTAAGTAAATATAATCTAACCTTTCAGGTGCAGTCGATTTTTCTGAAATAACTGATTTAGCGGATATCAGCTTATAACCGTGTCCAGTAATTAGAAAAATATTTCAGAAGCATGATACGCAAATGCATTACACGCAAATATTGCATATTAAACGTGTACTCGATATTTTATCAAATTTATTGATCCATGCCTGGAAATTAACAGCCTCCCACGCAAGTACAACGCAATGTTGCATATTTATTCTTTTATCGTGTTTTTTTACGATATCGAACACCCACAAAATGTATAAATATAACTAATCCGCCCCCATAGCTTCCCAAATATTGAGACTTCAAAACTTGAATACAGATGGCAGACTTATCGTGGCGCAAAAACGGGCTCGAAAATGTTTTGAAAATTACTCGCTGTCCCTAATAGACAGGCTCTGCCACATTATGTGAAGGATTTTGAATTTAATCCGTTTGCGGAGTAATAAAGCTCAAGAAAATGGGCAAAGTTGAAAAAAAAATATCCATGAAGCATCTTACATTACCGTATTATAAATCACTAGCTTTTCCTTTAAATAGTGCAATGAAGTGCTTCAATTATCTTGACAATTTATATTAATTCTAACTACAATAATAATTATACAAATACAATAATTTTTAAAAGTAATCGAAACGTCGGGACGTCATAAATGTAAAAATTTAACTATATTCGCGATAAAATCCGTAAATAATAGTTTTATTTCAATACAATAATTTTGTTAAAAAATATGTACATTTCATTGAGGTACTACAACAGGAGCGGACACGTAGAAGAAAAATTGTGCTCATTTCAATAGGACAGCGAAGTATAGATAAAGTCGGCATTGTAGCAGATGCGACACTTCAGAAATTTCTACCTACATCTATATACGCTTGATAGAGCCTATAAATTCTTATATTGAATTTAAAGTTTTATTTTATTTTCTTTATTTAAAATAAAAAACATTATAAGAATAAATATACAATTAACCAATTAATTAAATATATAAAGTTAACGGAAACTATAATTAAAATGTCCAAATATGCCATATTATTGTATTGGAAATGAATTAGAATTTTTAAAAATATATCATCACATACAATATCCACTATCCCTATACGAAAACTTCAATTTTTACCTATCTGTCACTACATTATTATTAATCTATAATTTTATTCAAAAATGGCGGTTGTCAAAACGACTCCGGTAAATAATTTATCAAATTTAATTTCGTGCTTCTTTATTTAAATTATAGTTGATTTACCTATGGAATTAAACTCCATCTTTTCTTCCTATTATTCTGGAATGGTTTTTGCACGTTTTTAGCACGTAATACGGCATTTATGGACCAATTATATTTACACCTAATTAGGTCCGTCTTCGCTGAAACGTCAGGGACGACTGACAGCCTAACGGTACATGTACTCTTGCGAATGTTCCAAACTATTTGGTCTTGATGTCCCCTCCAGTTGTGTAACTCAATGGTACATTTACATATTTTAATCTTAACCAGAATATTGCACCGGCACCTTGGGAACGAATATAAACTATTCTACTCTGATAGTACCACAACTCTGTGAGAAACCTTACTAACATTTTAAATCTTGCAGTTTGTACTAGTTTCAGTTACTAAGAATTTGGAATTAGCTAAAAGCGGATGGGGCTACCTACATATTCGATTAAGTATGGCATTGTAAAAAAGAAATAAAAGACTTAAATAGAACCAAATAATCGATAGTCGACATCACGGAGTAACTACTAGACATATTATAGAGACCCAACATCTTATGTCTCAAGGTGACAAGCGATCGAAATGCCAAACTGTCCACGAGCAGTCGTATAGCTTACCATCAGGCGAATGGTATACTCGTCTCGCCATCCATTGCGATAAAAAAAAACACACTCGACTTCCACTCATTCCGCTTCAGCAAAACTTCTAATCCTATTTTCATCCGAGAAACCTTGATCTGTCGTAAAACTCTTTCCGTGTATGTCTAAAACGACATTTGCATTCACAGCCACGTTTCAAGATCAGCACGATAACACGAAGTGGCGCCACATGCTGCAGATAGAAATACACCGTAATAACACGTCCACTTCATCTGGAATAATTGAGCTGTGGACAAATTAATTCCAGGTATCGCTCCCGACTTCACCGTTCTGTAGCTGGTTTATAGACCAAGAGCCCGTGGCGGCCAGACCTTCGTAATTTTATAAAAGCTGAAAGTTTGTGTGCGCATGCCTCTGACATAGGCATCACACAATCAGCTATAATGAAGTTCCGATCGTGGTTGCTTTGGAAGTTATGAGCTTCAATGTTTCTGGCAATATGAAAGAACCATCCAAAGTGTTAGTTAAAATACTAAGGAAATATTTGTTTATATTTGCATTAATAACATACATAAAATTCAGATTTTATACTATAACGCTGACAAAATTACATTATGTTAAAGTTTGAAGATTGCGTGATATTTAATAACATGTAATTTTGCCGCCGTTATCGTATTAAACCTGAATTTCATATATGTTATGAGAGCAACTATAAACAAATATTTCTTTGGTATTCAGACACTTTTGATGGTTCTTTCATCTTGCCAGAAACATTAAAGCTCATAACTTCCAAAGTAATAGTTCAGTCAATATGTAAGGAATAATTAATTGCCCTCCGAATAAAGACCTACCCTTATTTAACATAAAGAATCGTTAGGGGGACATGTCAAGAGGTCACAGAAAAATTAAAAAGGTCGCGCTGTTTGCTGATTTTGAGAAATTCAAAAATTAATAAAAAAAATTGAAATGATTTTTTCTTGGGAACTATTGGTTTTAGGAAAAAGTTTTTTAAATAAAAAATGTAGAGGGCATTGCGAACTACATTTTTTGTCATTGGAGTGACGATAGATAAATTCACCTAAGTTAAAATTTTTGCTGAACAAAAGTTCTAATTTTTTTATAACAAAATCAGAAAACAATTACTGCTATTTCATTTGAATTAAAATAAAGATAAAAACTGAATGGCATGAGTAATGTGCAACGGCACGGTACATAATGTACAATTTGTACACTTCGACAAGTTCCAGCTCGAAAACGGTAAGTTTTATCAAAATTTTGTTTATGTAAAAGTTGTAGCTAATTTTGTGACAAACAGCTTTCTAATTTACATTATCATAAAAAAATCGTTTTTTCCTACCGAAATTAGCGATGGATCACTTTTTTGGTCAATTAGCACCCTCTACTTTTTGTATTTCAAGTCGGATGACGTCACTCCAATGACAAAAAATGTATTTCGCAATGCCCTCTACATTTTTTATTTAAAAAACTTTTTCCTAAAACCAATAGTTTCCAAGAAAAAAGCGTTTTTAAATATTTTTTTATTCATTTTTTGGATTTCTCAAAATCAGCAAACAGCGCGACCTTTTTAATTTTTCTGTGACCTCTTGACATGCTCTCCTAACGATTCATTATGTTTAATAACGGTAGGTCTTTATTCGGAGGGCAATTTACATATTGACTGAACTATAACTACGATCGGAACTTCATAATAGCTGATTGTGTGATGCCTATGTCAGAGGCATGCGTAGGTACACAAACTTTCAGCTTTTATAAAATTACGAAGGTCTGGCGGCCACGGGCTATTGATCTATTAGTAGCAAAGAGACGATTGTGTAAATTGTTTCACTTACAAGTAAAAAATATTTGAGGTTATTCTAAGAAATTGAAAAAAAAAATTAAATTATTCGATACACCTCTTATAAAAAGTTCCTGCAGTAAACATGAAGATATTTCTCATCCTACACCATCACGTTAACGAAAGATGATTTGGTTCATAATTTTAACGAGAAGGTGACAAGTATCATTTAAGAAAATTACAAATTATTATTTCAAAGTAAACCAGCCTTAGATATATACATTTGAACACAGATGTAGTTAAAATACATAATAATATCAACAGCTAATAATAAATAGGGAAACTTAACTAAGTCATGATATAAACTAAGCTCCACATTGACAAGAAATTAGGCAAATCGATTAATGTTACCCCAGTATAAGAATCACCAATGTAAATATGTGTTCCCTTATGTAATAATTGTAAAACAAACAAATGCGAATGTAAAATGTATTAGTGTTGCCATATGCATTTTTATCGTAAGTCAACCTTGCGCTAAAGATAAGATTATTCCGTCTTTTAGATATGAATCACTATCGTGTTTGTGTATGAACGAATTTCTATTATTGTTTTCTAATACATCACCGATGAGGAAAACCACATTGTACTATAGTGAATTACACATTAAAATAAAGTTATGTCTGCGGTTTCTATTTAGAGAGATAATTAAAAATATTATTGTGTAAATGTGTGTGGTTAAAAACAACTTCTGTATTAACAGGAAATGAAATAGGCAAAACTAATTCAATTGCTTAGCGCGATTTCATTGACATTTGTTCACATGCCGAGGTATAATTCACTACTTTTTATGTAATTGCAAATAAGTGTTTTATTATAATTAAATTAAAATATTAATAGCTATCTCAATTCACTTCAGAGAAATATTTATGAATATCTGAAAATAAACAGAGTAAAACTAATAAATTTACTTCAATGATAAGTAAACAGAAACCATCCTCATTCTTCATATGACTAACAATTCACTGATACACTCAGTCTCACCATAAACAAAACATGTGATTAAGTACTTTACGTAATATAGTATTTCTTAAAACAATCTGTTTATGTGCTTTCGAAAAAAACCATTGACTAAACACCTCACCAGTATATAAACAGAATGCACGGAACTCTAGCTATACAGTATAGGCAATCTTAAAGAGTGAATCATTAAAATTATTATGAAATGAGGGATTTTCAAAATACGAAAAGATAATTCTTTGTTCTATTTCCACAAAACGTTCATTTAAGTCTGATATTCTGTGAATGACCGCTGTTTACTCGTAATGACACCGTTATTATCATACGCTTTGTTTTAGAAGATTTTCCGACTTCAATCAATGTATTTCAGAGAACACAAAAATTTGCACAATTGCTGTAGATAAACGCTGAATTTTTTATATTTTTTACGTATACATTTTAAAGCGATGTAAAGTAGATGATGTCTTTTATTAATAACACTTGCTTCTTGTATGATGAATAATTTGCAGTCGATTTTTTATGTATGCATCGAAAATTCAGTGGACCAAGTAAATTACCAACAATAGACGTGATTAATGTCTTTAACCCGCTAAAGAACTCTAAAAACAATACAATTCGATCACAAAGAATCAACGCTGCGTTATCATTCTAAAATTCTTGACAATGAACAGGATAATTAATTACGCATTCTTAAGGCTGTAAAAGGTGCAGACTTTAATCGATTCCGATCACGTACAAAGAACAATATACGCAAACCAACCCTAAAAGGACGTGGGCAGCGGATGAATGCTCGGGGCACCCACTGAAACATATCCCGTCCTTTACACTTGCGTTATCTTAGCGTTTGAAAATGGACTATTGTGTATGTATTCTATATAAAAAGCGACATAATTTAAAGTCAAAAAGACGAAGACCACTGATAGTCATACACAGAATATGTGCGAACATTGGTTATAACGACTTGCGAATTAAAAACAGTATATTAACGTTGCAGAAATCGAGCAAAATAATCCTGGATTTGGGACATATCTGAAAAAGAGGTAGCAGAACAGACAAAGTATTCTAAAATATTGAGGGCTAGAATCAATATTCAATATAGATACTTAAGAATGATAAGGAAAAGCGACTAAAGTGTAACAATACTAAATTTCCCAAAAGAAAATGAGCAAAAATTAAGTGAGTGGCAGAGGTGTTATGAATATAATCAATTACGGTATCCAAAGTATAAATAAACTTCACGAAATATGTTCAGATACGTTTAATTTGAGATAATAAAAGATTGTTATGGTGCTATAATAATAATACAATATTTAACGGACACCTAAGTAATACACTCTTAATAAAAACAAGAAAATTTACTTGTATTTAAGTGAAGCAGTCCAAACACATCTTTTGTATTATTCGAAAAGAAAAATAAAATTGTAATTGACATCGAAATCAAAATGTTTCTTACATTTAATAAAACTTTATACCTGTGCCCTCTTTTATTTTACAACATAGCTGTACAAGTCATAAAAATGTATTGGTATTTGCGAATTTCAATTGCGCCTATCGCCATTTTGATTTTCAGTACATTGAGTATCTAGATCTGCGACATCAAAAACATTTGACCAGTCCAGGTTAAAGATAACAAACATACTGAAAGATTCGGCCAGTTTTAGATCTCGTTTAGTAGTGTCTAAAATGCGAACCATTGTCGAAAATAGTTGCTTTAGCGGAAGTTAGTGTGAGATGGTCTCTAGGGATCTCACGTATTACATAACCGAAGAGGTCCTAGCCCAGTGATGGAAAAAAATAATGGAAAAAATATGCCCACTCATCCCATAAGTATTTTTATTTGCAATACTCCGTTACACATATAATCAACAAATGGAGTTAGTATAAATTACATGTTTTGTTCTGCCTTACTAGGCTGCTTCTATTGGAATCTACTTTATACTTTATAGCATCTCTTAAATATTTTTTCTTATAAATAATTCCACAAATAGTTATTGAATGACGATTATTCCAATGAAGCAGGAAGGCCAGTCATAGCTTTATTCCTATAAGTCAAGAAGACCACTCGCTACGTCCTAGTAGTTTAGTTGCCATCGGTTAAAACGATAATAAAATAGTAGATAACACGTCTATTTTATTGGTATATTTATATCCTTTGTCGGAAAATTTTGTTACTCATTACTTCTTCAGCACTTGTCGATACGTTTTGTCATCTTTATCAGAGAGGTGTACAATCAAAGTTCCTGATGATAATGTAAATGACGTCATCATGAGTCATATTTTTTAGAAATATTTGAATAAATAAAATAAATAGTCTATCCAAAAAAATTCTTTAAGAAGGTGCATCATGTAAAAGGACCAACAGCAAGGCAGGATTTTTAAAAGTTCATAATGTCACGATTTAATGAGATTTCAAACACGCCTAATTTATATCATACTCACTGAGCTAAAACTCAATAACTATTTAGTTAAAAGGTCCCATTAAACTAACATACGCCCAAATACTGGAACGCAACTTAAATATAAATGGCGCTTAACTACGTTAATCCCGATTAAATGTACTGGCTAAGTGGGCCGTGCGCTGTTAAGAGCAACTTATTATTTGAATGGCGTTCCAGTATTCGGGCGATAGCATTTATGGTTCTAATAAGAACCATAAACTTACCAAATTAATCAATGATAATGGCATTTATGGTTGATTTACAGAACTGAACTAATTAAGCAGGATTTATAAGATAATAATAATAAAAAGCTTATATTTTTGATAATAATTCTCTTGTTTTTAGAGCAACGGTTGTTTTATCGCTTCTTTACGACGCTGGCTTTGATTAAGTGCTAAAACTTAATTAAGAAAGAATGAGGACTCCGTAAGGTCTCAAATCATAAAGTTTCTTGTGGAAGGTTTTAATTCATTAGACAGTAAAGAATAATTTACTGATCTATAATAATTATAACATTATAGAAATGAATACACGACTTTGTGATTCTTAGCCATATCTAACGACAAAAGACATCCCTTCCTAAATGTTAAATAGTAAGTAACAAATCTAAGAAATCATTTTCAATAAAAAACGAAATGTCGAACTATTCTTTTAAGGGCCACATCGACTAAAGCAGAACAGCTTCGGGAAGAGAAGGCAAAATATGATTCGAAATATGGAAGGTTAAATTAATCTATTGCCAATCGGTACTCTCTTTGGTCATTTGACAGCCTCCGTGGCGCAGTTGGTTAGACGCCGCCTGTGAAACGAGAGGCCGCGGGTTCGATCCCCGCACCGAGGGAAATGTTTGTGCGGCCCACAAATATTTCTTCCGGGTCTGGGTGTTTGTGGGACCGAAAAGCCTCTCGTAGTCCCCGATACCCACGACACAAGACTCGATCTTAGTGTGGGGTCAGGACTATGTATGTGACTGTTGGGTGTTATTTATGTTATTTATTTATTTATTTTAAGTCATTTTTGTATAAGTAGCTTAGCTGTTTTCGAATGCTGTGTTAACTATTTTATGACATGCATATATAAATGAGAAGTACAAGTGTAACTTGCAACTAAGTGTAAATATGTATTGGTTGATTTATGAACCAAATAAAAAATAATAAAAAAGTCTGTCAGGTGCATAGGAATATCTTAGGGCCGTTCTCTTTTAATCAATCTAACTTTAACAAAATATTTAATTAGTAATTTCAATGCATTTAATCTTTCAGATATGGTGCATATACTTATAGATAATTAGGTAAAATAAATATATACATCTTTGTTTATTGAAGCATACCTATATAGTAATAGTAGCTATTTTAACCTCTTGTTAAAGATAGATAGGATATGGACATGGCTGTTACACGAGCGAGATTAAGAAACAAAATACATTATTGTAGCAAACCACGATCAAAGGTGTACTAAATCAGTAAACTATACATAAAATACCCGTTTTCCCCTTACACAGTTATTGGTTGTAACATCTTCCTGCCCTTTTGACTTTTATCTGGTTGCTTTACTTGTTATTATATAACGCCCAGTATGCGCATGTTCGTAATCGCTAAATGTTTTGTGAGAGATCTACGGTAAATATTCCACCAAATTCATGACCGTGTGTTTTTAAAACAAAAAACACGAGTCCTTTTCACATTAGGTCGTAATGGGCTTTTAATAAATTTACTGGTGGTAGGTCTCTCATATGTGAGAAGCCATCTGGGTAGGTACCACCGCAATGTCTATTTCTCCCGTGAAACAACACTGCTTAAATGCACTGTTGTGTTTCGGATTGAAGGACATTGTAGCCAGAGCAACTACTGGACATATTGAGACTTAAGAGCGTATACACCTTGCGCGCAAAGTCAACTATAGGTATTTCTTCGTTAATTTCACGCACACATAAGCGACCAAAGCTGTGTGCGTAGAGCTGCCGCGTCAGCTCGCTATACAAACGGCTCAAACAACTTTGATCCGTGCGCTTCAAATATTCATTTGAAATGTAACTGTAATATAATATCATAAAAATATTTTATTTGCATTATAAGTAGACAAATATTACTGTGCAAGCAAAGAATAATACAAATTTAGATACTAATCATATTTTCGTTATTATTACATTGTTAAGTTGCATTCAAATCAGTGTTCAATCAGCAGATACTACGGACGTTTTATTAATAATTTCGTGTTCGAACATATAAATAGTGTTAGGGGCCTTACAAAGGAAACAAATAAGAATAAAAAGGAAACAAATAAATAAAACTAATGCTAAATAAAAATAAAATTAATTTAAAATAAATAAATTACATAAATTAATTAATTAACCCAAGAAATTAAAATAAGTATTACTAAGTATAGGAAATATATTGTTTATAGAGATTAAGTTCTATGTGTATTGACTTGTCATAAGAGCTTTTAAATTGCCTACGTGACCAATAAATACATTTCATTTCATTTCATTTCACAACCCCTTACAATTACGAAATATATTGAATTTTATATTACAATACATAACATAATTTAGCCTCGGAATTAAATCCCATTATATTACCTGAAACATAATTTATACTCACTACAAAATCATTGTAGGTAATAAAAATAATTAAATATTTTACTACCAAAGTACTAAGATGTGGTAATCGCAGTCCGCGCGTGGCTATTTTCACTACGCGCGGCAATAATCGACTGCAGCCAGGCCGGAGCTACGAGCGATATGTCCTCCCTCTAGGCCTTGCGGCGGTCTGATTTGATCCACGTCGGACAGCGTGTTTTATAGTGGTTTTTAAAATATTTGTAGAAAACATGAAAACTAATTTTGTTGAAATATAAAAATTGTAATTTATTGATAAGATGTTCTTCTATTATAATATGCAATGGATATAAAAAATTATGTACGATAAGTTGGTGAAAAAAAATATGTTCTTGACGAGAGTTTCTAAATAATTTTGCATTGTTAAAATTTTTATTTTTCAGGAACTAAACACAAAAAGATTATTTTTCTCAGCAAAATCCCTCCATAAGGGTCTTATTAGTCTGATAATATTTTTATTTTAATCTTATATTTAGTGGTTTCGGATATCTTAAGCTTCTAAATTGCCATTTAAAGCCTAAATAACGAAACTTGTGTTCAGTAATCCTTATAGTACTCACAAATTATCCATCAATCTATAATGTTTTCCTTCAAAATCCCTAGATGACAACCTTTTCTAAAGTTAGTACTAATTATTTTTCCTTTAAATTGTTTATTGGTGGCTATTAACTCATTTGAAAAGTCCTGTTTTTAAGGCAAAAAGCGCGTGCAGGGTATAAACGCTCTTAACATCTTATGTCTCAGGATGGCGAGCGCAGTGGAATATTGCTACTGTTTATGAGCGGTCGTATCGCTTACCATCAGGCGAACGGCTTGCTCGTCTCGCCATTCAATGCAATAAAAAAAAAATGAGAAAATATTTGTATATAGAAATGCAGAACAAAAGGTATATTCAGCATACATTTCCCCTTTAAAGGTGTATTACAAAACATGTCCACTGGTGTCATTATAATTGTTCGCGGTATAGGCAACAGTACAAGGCATGTCGCATGTCGACATTTTTCCCATACTACAGCTTATTAGTAGATATTTTCAGCGCGCAGTTTTAGTGATTCTCTCGGTAAAGGAATATTAAAAAGAATAAATATGTCTAAGCACTACGTTATGAAGTCATCTATATAATCTGCATGTTACATAGTTTGAACATCATGTTTAAAAACTCCATAAAGATTTCGTTAATGATGAGCTTCTAGCACTAGCATGGTGTTACTGTGGAAAAACATAGCTACTGTGTGTTTTAACTCCGTACACATCCGACACACACTTAGCACTTCAAAAAGGCAACCTAAAGTCAAAATAAAACCCAATAAGAAGGAGTACAAACAATCTTAAGTGCTTTAAAAAGCCTGCTTTCTATAAACCTCGACCGTTTTAACAGCCAATCTGCAATTCGAATAAGCGTGCAGCTTCGTTTAAATGGCAATATTGATTGACATGTACACACGTCGGTGTTCTTTTGTTGAGCGCTCTTAACAGGCCGACAATGTCGACCTCGCAGTGATTGAGTTGTAAGGAGCTTCTCGTGGTTCCGAAAAGGAATGGTGCGTTTATATTCTACTACTTTGGTAGCCTTGCCGGATTAGCCTTGCGTGACACTATTAGCGGGCCACTTATTATGTTTCATGAGCAAACGGATGAGTTAAGACAATGTGTATTATCTTACAATATTTATTTATGAACACTGTGTTTTATATAATCATTGAATTCGCACAGTCATAAAGTTTACTAGTGATACTAGTGGCTTCATTATACAGTTTCACATGACATGTCAAAACGATGTACGATAACAAGAGACCATTTGACTATTCTTCAAATCTTTTATATTTCCATATTATTTATCAAATTTATTGTGATTTGTAGAGAGGCCATAATCTAGTCATAAAGTTATTTGTAGGTTCATAAGTGCAAGTCTGAATAATGACCAAGTGTTCATGACCATGTGGTTCCCATCCATGCTTCACCGTCACATTTGCGTTGTGTGCAGATATTTGTCCAGATCTAAGAATGTTGATCTAAGAATAAGCCGCAACAAAGATACTGGACCAATCTTAAAAAAAAAGTAAAAGCAAGCACAAGACACTCAACACAACCTTCAAAGTTTTCAAGAACAATATGAAGTATATTTTACTAAAACCAATTTACTCATAATACCCTGGTACAAGTTAGTAATCCCCAAGGATTAAGCGGAGTAAACAAAGAACCTTTTTTTTCTTGTCCTTGGACCGTGCTCATTCCTTTGAAATTGTTTGTTTTTTTCTTCCTCTTGTTGTACGAGTATTATATCTCACTGAAGATCTCTTTCAGTTTATTTATGGCGATATTGATATATGTAAAGCGGTGACAGTCGGTGACAGATTTTAATTCGCTATGGCTTATTGGTATAATTTTGGCCCATCTCCAATAATGACTGATAGCAGTGATCAATTTTATTGAGTTCAGTATGATGAAACTTGCTTACACCCATTGAACTCATCTTGGACAAATTAAAGAGGTAACAGAATAATTGTGTTGGAACAAATAACTGCTAAGTCTGTCATCAGCCGCATAATGTGAGTGTCGGCTGTCACTTCTCATTTCAAACATTCAATTTGAAATTCAAACATTCAAATATGAACTTTAGTGACATATTATGATATACATATTTTGACACCAGACAGGCCAGGAGTTTAACAACAACCGCCAGTCCAAAGAAAAAAGCCACAATTGGCGAGCATAGTGGACAAAGTCTCAGCCCGTTTTCTTTTCATGGTGGTAGACCAAAGCTAAACTGTAGGCCATAAGCAGTTTTTGTTATGATACGGAATAAAAAAATATTTTATCGAGAAGACATAGCAATCTAGAACAAAACGATAAAACGCATATTATGCCCTGCACATGAGTGCACGCAAACAATTTGACTATGATAAAAACAATGGATTTTATAAATATTTTCGACGGAAATATCCATTTTAATTCATGTAGTTTATCAATGTCGCGTAGACGATTATCAGATCGCACGATCCTACAATTCGAGTGTTTATAGAGATATAATAACCTTATGCTGATAACTGTTTCGCTTTCGATAACGTTTCGCCAAATGATGTTTCTAGAAAATGATATCATGTCCGATTGTCTCGCTCAGGAAGTGATAAATAGTAAAATTATTTGCAGTACGTTAAGTGCTTTATGTGTGACGAATACACCTCACGATTCGCAAGTTATTATGGGAAATATCTTATGCTAATAAGGTTTTAATAGAACGCCGTCGCTAAATAAGTAATGCATTCAGGGTTCTGTTATGAGTGTTATGACGCGAATCGGTGATAAGTGTGCGAATAAATGGACACGGATCAATACAAATACGGCCAATATAATAATGAAATAAAAAGTGCCATTCTCATCACAAATTGTCACATTTATTTTATGATACCATAACACATTACACAATATTTGAGTAGGTAACGTACTTTAACAGTCTGGTGCCCGCCTGACACATTTATAGGTGTTCCCAATAAGTACAACGTATTTTAATAACTAATTAAAATTCTAAAAACGTTCGACTATAAAACTGAAGAAACAAAGATTGCCTATTAAAAAAACTCATTGACCCTACACGCGGTTTATTGATTACACGCGCATTAAATCTGACCACGAACAAAGATACGGCTGCATTGCTCACCGTTTTGGTGGCAAAAAATATTACAAACAAAAATAATTAGGTGATGCGGTCACCGTGCCATGACGAGAACCACCGACTGTTAACTAATTACTATTTCAAAATCATCTCATTACACATCTACGGTCTGTTATTCAGCACGTAAAATTGCATTAATGCATAAAATGCGAGTGGTAAATATGGCGGCGATATACCTTTTGTTGCAGCCATACTGTAACGGGAGTTGGCGCCAAAACTTTTTGTCTTATTTTTATACCCAATTCGGTGCGCTCCCGCTTAGGGGTAATGAGTAATGCGTCACCTAAAGAATTTAACTTAGATTTGAGAGGAACTAATTTTACACGAGTTATTTCTACCTTTGAACGGAGACCGTTTTCAAACAAAATTTATGTTTAAATGCATTTCTTCAGAAACTTCCTTTGTATAATATATGGTATACATGTATATGTCACGTATAAAATCATCATGAAGATATACATATTTGTATGATATATAAACATATTATATCCAGTGCTATGTACAGGGCCAGATTAACCCTTAGGCTAATTAGGCTGCAGCCTAGGGCGCGAGGATCGGGGGGGCGCGCTGAACTGAAATCTTATCTTCGCATGCACTATTAATCTAGCGTCATTGCATCTACCCTACGTATTTTAACTAGACCCAGACAAAACACTTAACTTAACTGTGAACTGAAAAAACTTACAAGCCCCTGAGATTATAACAATAAACGAAATTTAAAATAGCACCTGTAGGTATAACAAACGCTGACTTGTCATTAGTATCGGTCGGCGGTCGAGTGAGTGAGTAATTTTAAACATTTAACTATAATTTTCAAATAAATAATTGAGCAGTTGCAAAAGTGTTTCACTAGTATGATGCCTCCCGTCTTTTTTAAATATCTTAACAGAAGTGTGACCAAGTAATTGCATTTTTAAATCACCTCAACTCTTCAACTATAAAATTCAATTTACCATGAAGTTAGAACATAACAAATCTTTTGAATTCTTAGATGTCTTAGTAATCCGTAATTCTGATCGTATATCAATATACAAGGCGAGGTTTTCAAGTGGGCTTGGATGGCCAAATCCTAAACTATGAGAAATAGTGAAAAATGCTCAAAGGACTTTCAAGCCCGATTTTGATGAAAACTAAAACTGCTTGACTTAGATTTTTCATAAATAAATATACCTAGCTAGGAATCGAACCCAATGATTTTGAAAAAAATAACACAGGCTGTATTATTACACAATTCGATATTGTTGCTTATAGGGATCAAATTCTGGGAAATAATGACATACGTCAAATAAAAGAAAGGATGTCATATTAAGCAAAATTCAATTTTTTCTTCATTTTTCTTAACACCTGGTCGCCCTATGTTGGTAGAGGAATTTTATAATTTTTCGTATTTCTTAAGACGAAATCTATCATAATTCATCAAAACCATATCGAAATCATAGTATTAAATATTTTATAAATTATTCAACAAAATATGAAAAATTCTAACATTCCTCTACCAACACATGTGCAAGGAAACTGAAAAAAAATTGAATCTAAAATTACATCTTTCCTTTAATTTGACGTGTGTCATTACTTCGCAAAATTTGATGCCTATTTTTATTTATTATTATTACACTGTATGTGTTTTTTTTTTTCAAAATCATTAGGTTCGATTCCTCTAGCTAGGCATATTGATTTATCAAAAATCTAAGTATGCAGTTTTAGTTTTCATCAGAATCGGGCTCGTAAGTCCTTTGAGCATTTTTCGCAATTCCTCATAGTTTCGGATTTGACCATCCACGCCCACTTGAAAAACCCACCCTGTATATCGGTTTTGGTCGTATAATGCGTGAGTAGCCTTTGCCCTTATGTTCGGTCAACTAAAAAATGATTTGCCACCCTAAGGTTGAATATCGTTATTCATTAAAGGAAAACGTTAGTTTCGCTTGCTGATCAATCTGACAACTTTTATAGGTTGTATGAATGATGCAAAAATGTTCACACTTGTAAACAAAACAAAACTAAATACCACTTTTTAAGCTCATTTTAACGTTCCTGGGCGCATCCTCATAATTAGCCTAGGGCGGTCAGAACCCTAGATCAGGCGCTGGCTATGTACAATACGAAATCAATAATTCAACAAATTTACAATTGATAATGCACAATACCAAGAATTAACTACTTCGTCGTGTATACGCCATATTAACTGCCAGCAGCCATCTTCAGGGGTTCGGTTGGCCACCTCAAAATTCAATTTAAATGTAAGTAAATAAACGCAAAAAGTGGCGCAATCAGACAATAAGCCCGCACCAATACAATAGAAACACAGTGGAAGCGGACGCAGGAATGCAAGTATGCATGCGCTGAGTCCATAATGAAAATGAGTGCGGTACCCGTCATGCCGTCCGTAAACCGTTACCTGCCCACAAATCCGCCATTCATCACATCCGATCTAAAATACGCTTTGATACAACGCAACAAGCGTGATATGGGACGCAGAGAGAACTCGTAGTGGAGCGTAAATGCCTTATGCAGCGATCAACGCCATAAGCGGATACACCGATTGATACAAAGATTTTATTAAGCTTTTTTCGCTGATTGATCAGTATCTATTTCGTAATTAAACTGCAAATGTTACATGTTGGAAAAAATTGCTATGATCCTTCATTCAACGAACATTATTCTGCTTTGACATATTGCTAAAAGAGTCTTTAAGTAATGCAGTTACATGTCTAGCTTCTATTAAACCCTAATTATGTAGCATTAAGACATATTTTCTATTATATGGCTAAATTGGGGTCTATCAAAATCAGACCGGTTTGAGTTGTAGGGTCATTTATAAACCAGGTGCTACATATTATAATAGCTGTCCGTTCACGTCTTAAACAAGTTTGTAATGTTTTGTATAATAGTAAAATAAATCAAAAGCTCGATATCTTTGAAGAATAAATATCAATTTACATTTTAATTTGAACTGACTTTTGACCAACGGAGAGGAAGAAAGGACGCTTTGAATTTTGTCTCAATTTTGAAGTCTGAATTTAAAAATAAAATAAGAAGTATACCTCCGTGAGACTTTGTAATAAAAAATATACTTTGCCTAAAACGCCTGGTGAAAAAAACGACTTATATTAATTTATTTGTTCCCAAGGTTTAGCAGAAGACGAAATTGATATACGCTTTCACTTTACTTTATGTTAGATTATGTGAATTACTACAGTTATTAGATAGAAACAAGATAGTAGAGTGGTTAATATTCACAGTTATTATGAATATTTATTATTCCCATAAAAGAAAATCATAATGTTAATAAAATTAAAAATAATATAGTGCCAATACAAGAAGTGCAAAGTAGACATGAGCACATACTGCGAATGTTCACACTGGCAGCAATCAATACTTGAATATCGATTGTTCAACTACACAAATGTTTTATTTATTAGTTTCACTTCTCTGGCTATCATAATCTTCAACAACTAGTTTTCATAAGTCCATATTTACCAAGCACAAAAAAATTAGTAACACGAGGGTGAAATGATTTTAAAGGGAGAGATGTTATCTTACAATAACTATACTAATATTCTAGATAACATGATTCTGATAACATCACAAGAGCCGTGTTTTATAATCTCAGTGTTGTAAGTCATTCATCATACAATACAATCGGCCGACAGAGATGAACAAATGACGATCACATTGTATGCAAAACAGGTGAACAAATAAAAATTCGAATCAATAATGTTACAAAACTGTCCAGCAGTGCTACGTAGCATAATGATGATAGTTTAAATCACACTTTTACTGCATAAATTGCATAGAATCAGCCAGGAATATTGTAGTACAATTTAATAGTTATTTTATGGCCGCTTTTTGTCACGCCAGTGAATATAATAAATTCTAGCCATGGAATGGATAAAAAAGAATAGAAACTAGAGGTGCCGCAGCTAGCGTGTTCTAAATAAAGTCCTCAAACCACTACACACTTCAAAAGCCCCGTAGAATTGCGGAGAAACTACTATGTTTGACAAAGTATTACCCAAACTACTATTTACTAAGTTTAAATTGGACTTTTGCGATTTTTTGTTTTTTGTGATAAAATAATCCCAACGCAAACACAATATTTTTAATGAAAGTAAAGAAGAGACTACGAAATAATTGCAAAATCTATTTATACGACCTCTCTGTACTGCAGTTGGAAATGCTTTTGTTGGGCGCAGAGAGGTCGGTAGCTCATTGCAAATATTCCAGCCAACAATTGCAGTAGGCATCAATTGTGAATAGCTGCAAATTCCGCTGGACTTCTTCTTATTAGATAACTTGCTGAACCCTGAACCCCGGCATTAAGCAATTTAACCCGTTTAATGGGGGCACTCTCTTGATTGCCGCAATCAAAGACCTCGTGGTTTGTTGAGTGACATACATATATTGATAGTCTAGAAGAGAGAAAATTAGTGCGACGGTTACACTATCTTTTGACACATTATCTATTATTAGCAACAGCCGTTACTTAATCGAAAGTTGTTTACCATATATTCCTTATTTATTAAGTAATACACATGTTTATGGAAAATACATCTGCGCAAACAATAAAACATCATCATTTATTTGGGTATTATTGCAAGTGATATTAAAATTATTGCTTTAGTGAGTACATTAATGACATAGTTTTAGTTATACGTCAAATAAACTCTTAAAATAGTTATTTGATTGTAGTCAATTATACTACTGGAATACTTATCAATAAGCTCTGTGTTAGAATCACGTATTATGCTCTACTGCTGGGCACGGACCTCTCCCATCACTGTGTGAGTGGATTGGGCCTTGTCATTTGTCAAATTGCCAGTCAGTGGATCGTTGGATTCTATTTGAGACAGAATACCAACCAAACTGCCCGGTTTGACACGGCTTAATATCTGTCTGTATTAAGTGTCTAACGGCAATTACCCAAAACGACCAACATAATTTCGTTTGGTTGCCGATCTCTGTAAGCAAACCGGAATTATTTAGGCCTAATAAAGATAAACAACTCAGTTCAAATTCACTGTTTTTTTTTTAATTAATTCTTCTTACCTTTATTCATAGAATAGCTTTAAGTAAATATCCCTCGTGATATAATAATAGAAACTCTTAAATGGGAATTCAAAGATATTGTTAATTGAAGAACTGACAGAAAAAAAATTAAAAATATTGGAAGTAATTTAATTAAATTAGGATAATCTGTGTGGCACACTTCAGCGATAGGAACACGGCTGTGCTATTCCCAGAATTAAATCTATTACAGCATACAAAACTAAAACCAATAACTGTCAAGTCACAATTTCATTTCATCTCAACGAAGCACGTGTTAGTAAACTGGTTTGTCTACTATCGGGCCGGTTAACGTTCGATACCAGGGCCCGACAAAACAATTTTGGAGAAGCAACTGATTTCCGTCCAATAAACTTTTATATAAATATCAAATTATGAAACTATGTCTATTTTCAACGGTGGGCATTTGCGGTTGATATTGTTAGATGATGATGATGATGATGTTAGATAAGTCGATATTAGAAAACCTGTACCTAATGATCTAAAATTATGTACAAAGCCCGATAAAGAAATTGATTAGGTCAAAACATAATCATGGGTGATTTCAATACCTGCCTACTCAAAACCGATCGTCGTTCTTCTTCCTTCTCAAATGTAATCCAATCCTGTAACCTTTCCATTCTTCCACTTTCAGCCACTCACCATACTCCGAACTGTAGTCCTTCTCTTCTTGACCTCATCCTCGTTTCTTCCCTAAACCATGTCGCGAAACATGGACAATGTCCCGCCGACGCTTTCTCCTCGCATGATCTCTTATTCTTGTCCTACCGTATCCGACCTCCAAAATCCTCACCTAAAATCCTCTCGCAATGAAATTTTCGGGGTATGAATATTGATAACCTTCGCAAGGATGCCGACAGCATTGACTGGAGTCCACTGTTCCTTACAGATAGCATTGACGCTAAAGTTGAGTTTTTTAATGGTCAATTATACTCACTGTTTGATAGACATGCACCCGTTAAAGCTATTAAGGTGAAACACCTACCAACCCCTTGGCTTACGGGTGAAATTAAGGAGTTGCTTGCCAAAAAAGCGGCCGCTAAGTCCAGGTTTAACCGACGCCCAAATGAAGCTAATTGGCTGAAATATGTAGCCGTACGGAATCACTGCACAAAGGTATGTAGGATCGCCCAACGCCGACATATCCATAACTCTGTAGAAAACGGAGACCCCAGCTAAAGTGTGGAAATTTCTTAAGTCTTTGGGAGTGGGTAAATCGCAACAAGGCTCTATTCCCAAATCTATAGATTTAAATTCTCTTAACCATCATTTCTCCTCTCCGTCTTGTTTCCCCAGGACGATCAAAGATAACACTTTAAAGCATCTTTCTACCCTTAAAGCTCCCGATTGTTCTAGTTTCGTTTTCAAACAATTTGCTATCTGTGATGTTAGGAGAACTATTTCGCTTATCTCATCGAATGCAATGGGAAGTGACCATGTCAGCCGTAATATGATTCTTCCTATCCTCGACGAAATCCTTCCTATCATTACCCATATCCTAAACCATTCCATCTCCTCAGGGACCTTTCCGATCGCTTGGAAAGAAGCCCACATCATTCCTATTCCTAAAAAACCTAATGCTTCCCTACTCTCCGAATTTCGTCCTATTTCCATCCTACCATTTCTGTCTAAAGTCCTTGAGCGCCTAATCCATAGCCAATTCAATAGTTTCCTCTCTAAGAATAATATTTTAAATCCTCTCCAATCCGGATTTCGTCCCGGACATAGTACAACCACTACTCTGACTCATATTACGGATGGCATCAGGTCAGGTATGGAGGAGGGCAAACTGACAGTCTTAGCGTTGCTGGACTTCAGTAATGCTTTCAACACCGTTGATTTCGATGTATTACTTGGCATTCTGAGTTCTCTTAACATATCTCCAATGGCAATTGATTGGTTTCGAAGTTACCTGTATGGACGTCGGCAACGTATCTGTGTTGAGGAAAGTTTTTCCTCATGGTGCTCTGTGAATGCTGGCGTCCCTCAGGGCGGCGTGCTATCTCCTTTACTCTTCGCTGTTTTTACCAACTCTATAACTTATCATCTTCGCTCATCCTACCACCTTTATGCAGATGATCTCTAAATCTACACTCGGGCGCCCCTGAATAGGCTAGCTGATGCAATTTCGGAAATTAATGTTGACATCCAAAGCATCTGTAACTGGAGCAAAGCTAATGGGTTGCAGGTTAACCCTGCCAAAACTCAGGTCATTGTTGTCGGCAGCCCCAGGATGATTTCAAAACTAGACTGGGATCTTGTACCGTCTATATACTGTGATGGTATCATTATTCCTTACAGTGATACTGTAAAAAACTTAGGTTTGTATTTAGATAAATCCCTCACCTGGGGCCCGCAGCTTCGTGAGCTAAGTAGAAAGTTGTTTGCTTCAGCTCGCTCTTTGCGAAGGTTACACAATTTCCTACCCGTCGCCACGAAAATTTCACTTGCGCAAACACTTCTTCTCCCCATCCTTGATTATGCCGATGTCAGCTATCTTGATCTTACCGAGGACCAACTTAATAAGCTTGAGCGTCTCCAAAATTTTTGCATACGGTTCATATTTGGCCTTCGCAAATATGACCATGTTTCCGAGTTTCGTGTTAAGCTCAAGTGGTTACCCATACGACTTCGTCGGAATACTCATATTCTTTTTCTTCTCTACAACATCTTGTTTAATCCCTTAACTCCCTCTTATCTTAAAGATCGTTTTATGTTCCTTCATGATTCACATACAAAATCCTTGAGATCGTCGGAGAACCTGAGGTTGAGAATGCCCGTGCACTCTACTACTTTTATGGACAAGTCTTTCACTGTACAAGCAGTCCGATTATGGAATGCACTTCCTGATGCAGTGAGACGGGCACGAACATTGGTGTCCTTTAAGAAAATGGTTAAAGAACACTACCTGTCCCTTTAACTACTACATTACTCAAGTGATTGATTGTTTGTATATTATGTATGTATTTGTATATATTATTATGATATCTGTCCACTTGTATATGTATATACATGTATTTATATATTTATGTATCTAGTATATGTTGTTTGTTAATTTTTAATTATATTCGTATGTCACGTTTTTTGCATATATGATTTTATTTAATTTCTTTTTTCTTTAGTCAATCTTTATCTTACTTGGTACACTATTGACTGCCCTCTCTTTTTTTCCATCTCTTACTGTCCATCCCAAGGTAGTCGGTAAGAGATTGCCTCGAGCGATACGACCGCCTTTTGTACCACTATGTAATATAATGTTCTGTAATTAAGTTAACTTAGTGTACAATAAATCATTTAAATAAATAAATAAATAAATAAATAAATAAATTAGGATGAGAACTAACAACATATTGCTTTTAAAGTCATATAAATAGAACTGTACAGAAATAATTGCACATAATATGTATCAGGAGTTTAATTTATGTAAAGATGAAATAAAGATAAAAGGTAATCCGAAAAAAGGAACTTCAGTCGATAGCCGTCGATATGAAACTGACACTGGTAATGAAGAAATTCGAGTAAAACATGGCGCTAGCTCACGGAATGTAAGGGCGACGTTATTACGATCCTGTTCGTTCAAAGAACTTATGAATATGTGAACAGGGCACACGCATACGTATAAGCAATATTGAAAATGGCTGAACACCTTGCTTCGATCATTTAGCGTTCCACATAATTGAATGGCGCTACGCAAGAGCTCAAAAATAAAGTTCGAAGGATACAAAAACGTGATACCATGTATAATTGACTTCGTATTAAATGATTGAAGAATTACAATCACCTTCATGGTATTAAATTAGTTAGACTTTAAAGATAAACTTGACTCGCTTTTTCTGATTATAATTTTAAAACGAACTTACAGGCAGGATTATTATTCTATAATAATTATGTTAAATTGAGATACTTCGACAAATTAGGTCCGAAAAGGTGTAGGATGTAATAGGAAATTATAGATAAGACGAAACATATATCAAACGCTTTACAATAAAATTTGGAATCATAAATATGTGGATGATCGGAATCGAGGATTCCCCGATTGCTACAAATATGGGATGGAATTATTACCAGTTTTGAAAGACAATAAATAATTCACACAACTATCACATTGTGATGTGTGTTCAAGTTATAATAATTTGCTCAACCAAAGGGTCAATGGTTTTACGTACGGGTATGGGGTTATCACCGTTTTAAAACAAGCCTGTTTTAGAATAAAAATGGTTTCCAACATTCTTAGAATTAATGAGAAGCAAATGAGCGAGTCCAAAATCAACATCTCCAAATTAAATGGCATTTAAAATTCCTCGATGCTTATAATAACAAGTATGGTCACAAAGCTAAACACCGATGAGCACAACACGATTATGATAATAAAATGCGTGTTACATTAGCAGATAACGGTAGACGGAGTGGTGCGGCCGCATGCCGTCGTCTTATGCAACAGATTATTCATTCAGTCGAATGACAGTTGGTCGATCAACCGGGAAGGTCGTGAGAAACGTTCTCTAATTTACGCTGTTGAAGATTTAGCTGTATTATTTTACGGATCAACTCCGGAGGTCGAATCAACTTGTACTTGAAGCAGTGCAAAACGACTATTATATCTATAATCTATATTCATTAAATATAAATAAAACTTTATTTGACAGCCTCTGTGGTGCAGTTGATTAGACCACGGCTGTGAAACGAGAGGCCTCGGCTTCGATCCCCTCACCGAAGCAAATATTTGTGTGAACCACAGAAATTTGTTTCGGGTCTGGGTGTCTGTGGGTCTCTTTTAGTCCATGATACTCCCGACACAAGACTCAATCTTAGTGTGGGGTCAGGAGTACGTATGTGACTGTTGAGTGTATTTATTTTATTATTTATTTAGTTATTCAAGATTCTATGAAGTTCTTACATGATATAGTTAGATGGATATTATTACAATATTTTATGTTAGGCTCAAGCTGAGACTCGTTCCCCAAAAATTTTACCGAAAAAGTTATAACATGGTACATTGATGACTAAGTCACGTTCACAAAAACGCAAGAACAAGTTTTCTTGAATATGATGACGTAACTTAAGCCAACAAAGAACTAAATTACGATCGCTGAGATACTTAATAATTTCAATTACTAAATAATTAAGCTATATGTATACTTGGTATTTAAAGTACTATTATATTACTTTTTGTTTTATAAATTAGACAAATTATGAAGTACAACTTTAAGGCGAAGTGCTCAACCTGCGTGTAAACTCTACACTCTACGGCCTAAAAAGCCCTGGCGCTTTCACATCATAAAAATTGAATGCAGATGCATGTCCCAACATATAACATAAATAGATACATATGTAAGACATTTTTCATTACTTATAATAAAGAAAAGTTCGTCCTGAATAGTAGCAGAACTTGGTGAGTCAGAAGTAACTAAACAAAATAACTTAATTTAGACACGAGTAATTAATTAACTTCCATTAATATCGTGTCAGAATCAGAAAGTAAGAATGTTTCCTCTATTGCTGTACCATACGTATTAAGGAACTGCCTAACGAGATAATGATTATGATTGATTAAGTACCAAACTTGAATAAGACACGTCCGTTAAAAATATTTTAGACTAAATAAAACATAGAGAAAATAAAATCATCGTCCGTTTAGACGAAACATGATAGGATTTAATTTTTTGGATTTTTATTTGTATAATAAAACGTTTAGTATTCTACAACCAACATTGATCCACACGAGAAACCTTCTTGTTAAAACAACATAAAAATACATTACAATTTACATTTAATCATCAAAAGAGTCGCTAGTACTTAAATCACACAGCGTTTTCTAGGGTGAAAGGCCCTCTATTGACATAAAAATCATGGTGTTCACACAACCATAGCGCTACAATTTACACATACGTCTAAACGAAATTGCACTATTTACCAGCGAATCGCACTTTCTCCGATCGGAAAAATGCTCAGTAATTATAAAGTGGATGAAAGTATGTATGCGATTTTGGCTTTGCCGTTTATGTTCTACAAGTAGTTTGATTATATTCGTAGGCGTAACATGTCTCACACTTAAATCATTACAGCTAGCTTGCGGCATAAAGTGTGTGTTAAAACATTTTACGAACTAATAAAAATCACAAAAGATTTATTTGTATCGTAACATTTAAATTATGAAATTAATGTGTTGGTTTAGTTTATTGCTTTCTAGTACAAATAAAGACATAGGTGGGTTTTAAGAATAGAAAGCGTGCAGATTAAAAGCAATGCTTTCTAACAGTTTAAAGGGATATTATGAGGAATCGTTAAATCCCAATTGAAATTCTATTTTGGATTTAATATAAAATGTTCCATTTATTGAACAAAGAAACCAAGCAAGATAGTATCAATATAGAACAGTTAATTACATTGGTGTTACACATCATATGTGTGCAAAAGATGTTGCAAATTAGACAAACAAAATTTGCGATACGCATTAATAACCAATTGTTTTGGTAAGATACAATGCAAAAGAATACTTTTTTATATCGATAAAACGAATATAGCCTATAGGTATGAATTCTAATCGGTTTGTTATACAATTAAACTATAAAACATATAACTTTGCCACATTAGAGTCATTCGCGGCGCGGCGTTTGTCGCTGTTTATGTCCTTTGTTAAACCACACTAACTCATTCTCAGTAGGTAAAGTAATAAGTTTAAAATAGTACAGTAACATAACTAATAATCCAGAAAGTTCCAAATCTGAACTGACATTAAAATCCGTATTTCGTAAAATGATTGCACCTGTTTTGTTATTTAAAAATCTAATAATTATTTGTTATTTCTTGTATAGTTTATTTGTTTGAGGGTTTAAATGCTACTTAATTGTTAAATTTATTATTATTATTTAAGAGCATATATTATTATTCTGCGCTTAGCGAGACAGTGTTTTCAAGCTCCAGGAGTAGCTGAAAATCTGCGCTATTATTCTGCTTTAACGACTAGACCAGGCTGTGCCACTTCCTTTTGTCTTAATGCATTGTGTGTAACGTTATTATTTGTAATTAGTATTAGGCAATACATTGAAAATTATTTTTATTTTATTTAAAAAACAGAATGAATTTATACACCAAGCACTTGTATAAACATTGAGCACGGAATTACTGTAAAGCCCATAACAGTGCAACGGAGCCCGTCCCGGCGCAACATCTTGCATCATTGCCGCATTCCGTTCCATTATACACTTACTAAACAATATACTCTAATTCCATGTACGTAATTATTAACTGCATTTAACTAAAATATTTTTACGAACATGTAATCTGTGATAAAAATTAGACTTTCAGAAAACTAACATGGTAATGTTTCTGAAAGTCCAATTTTGTATTAAACATTGTAAAACTACTTCCTAGTACAAATCACGGAATGTGAATGATGGGGTTCAAGGTTCAAGGGTCAGTTCTCAAGTCAGTCACTGAAGATATTCTTGATCTGGGGGCACGGCAGTGCCCCCTCCAAGTCGAGCTAAAAAGTGGCACAGTCGTACCATCCTTTTCTCGAAGCAATTCAGACCATTTTCAAACCCCATAACTTCGTTGTGGTTAAAGCAAAATGCCTGAATTTTCAGTTACTAAGCAGGCATTGTGTAAGCACAGTATATTTAAAATTTCATTCAATTTGAACCAGTAGTTTAAGAATTGTAACTTGTCAAACTTTCTTAATTTTGTCACTCACTGACTGATTGACCGATCATCAAAAGTCTAAGGAACTTCTAGCAGACATAGAACCTTCAAATTTAGAGTATAATTAGTGTTTAGTGTCTAAAGTAAGGGAAAATTTAAACATTTCATAATTTCTGTCTAGTTTTCTAGATACACCAACTGCAAGAATAACTTTGTAATCCCATATAAATGTATAGGATTACAAAGTTTACATTTGCAGTTAATGAATCATTGTACCCGTATATAATAGAATAATAGTTGTAGATAGGTATCAATATATATGAGGCATAACAGGAGGGGGTATAGAGAGGGAAAGGGTGTATTCAGTCCATGAAACTGTACAACATTCCTCTAGAAAAACATTACAAAGAAAACCTTGCAAATAAATAGACTAAATAGCTCGAAAATATCAATTACCATGAAAGAAAGAACATTAATAATCAAATCCGCTATATTTGTTCAAAGAAAGTAAGAAAAAACCATAAGACACAGGGTTGAGAAAAATCGTTAGTGATATACTAGAAGTAAAAAGTACCGAAAAGGAAAAAAGTAGGACTCTACAAAAAGACGTGAGATCCCGTCAAAAACATCCTGTAAAAAATCCAGCAGCATTATGTATAAATTGTACGATACATTATGTTTTCATGCGATGGCCAAGTCGATCTATTTATTTACATCGTAAAGAATTTTTAATATTGATATGATAATAACTTACGTAATAACTTTATACAGAAGGTCCCTTAAGCAATGACTAAATAAATTAATCGACTTGGTATTACATGGATCTCACAACTTTTTGCGGTAGGAAACCTGAGCTGCGAGACTTGGAATTTTTTTACAGGATGTTTTTGATGGGATTTGGATTATTATGTAATTCAAAGAAAGATTGATGTTAGAACGTTGAATAGTCGATAACTCATTTGACATTTTTTTAAGTGTTGTTGCATACCCTTTCCTTTGTAGGTACATGTATGTGTCAGAAAATATAAAGAGAGCTACATTTATTATTATTCTACAGGAAGATAACTTTTATAAAAAAAGTTAAATATCATAATTAAATTTTATACAGTTGTCTGCATGTTCACGAAACATTCTGAGTTTCGTGAACGTCCAGAAAAATACGACAAATTAGTAAATGTTATTATCATTCTCCGTCCACAGTACTTAGGAGTTTTTATTTTCAACCTTTTTTGTCTACAATCATCAAATGTGCCGGTTATAATAGCGTCTGGACTCCTACAAAAAACTTAAAGGTAGATCCCGTAGGGCGCCTTTCCTAAAAGGTAATCGCTCGGAGGCTTTATGTTTTTTTTATTTTTCGTCGAAGGCGAAGGCACAAAGCGGCCAGCTGCCGGCGTACAGCTGGCTGGTTAGATCTAAGTTAATAAAGCAAGCAGGTTTATAATGTCACCTGGGACTGTAAAAAGTTTGATATCAAGTTTTAATAGTTCTTGTTTAACTATGAGATGTTCTTTTAATTTTCACAACCTGAGGACAAAGTAAGAGATTGCCTCAGACACCAAGCGGCTGATAATTTAAACATAAAGTTGGCATTTTATGTATGCATATTCAAATTAATTTATATATAAAAATTGCACATAATTTCAGTTAAAATGTGAAATGTGATTCAGGCAAATCTTGTGAATCATCAATATCCAAATAATCCGTTTCATCAAGGCGGTTTATCGACAGACTGCACTGTTTCCCATCAAACGATATATTATGAGTTTATTACGAGAAATCAGTCGTAGAACCTTGAACCGCAGCCAATTTGCTTAACACAAAACATGGTGTGCGTCATTTAAAACATCACTATTAGCTGAAAAAGATATATCCAGTTTTAATAACTCACGTACCATGAAGTTCAATTAGGGACGAGTATATTGATTATATACAAAGAATAAAATAAATGGAAAGTTGACAATTTGTTTTTTATATACTATAGAGTTTAATGTATTAGTTTTGTGGTGTACATTAATGATCAAACTTTTAACGTAAATAATAATAATAATAATAATAACACCCAACAGTCACATACATAGTCCTGACCCCACATTAAGATCGAATCTTGTGTCGTGGGTATCAGGAACTACGAGAGACTTTTCGGTCTCACAAACACCCAGACCCGAGAGAAATATTTGTGGGCCGCACTAACATTTCTCTCGGTGCGGGGATCGAACCCGCGGCCTCTCGTTTCACAGGCGGTGTCTTACCGCCTGCGCCATGGAGGCTGTCAAATAAAAATAATGAATTGGTGAAGTCATCATATTAAAACAATACTTAAAATGTAATGATTGCCTCATTGCAAAATTATCATATGTATGTAGATTTATTAGAATTGTGAAAATTGGTGTAATTACAATTTTGCAAAAACATCTAAATAATAATCAGAAAAAAAATATTATTAAGCATAAAGGTGTTTTAGCAAAGTGTAGAAAGAGCAGCTGGAGCCAAAAAAGGTTCATATATTTATCAATCTACAACTTGGCAAATTATTAAAACAAACTGGATATTGAAATAAAACTATTATTTACGGATTTTATCGCGGATTTGGTTTAATTTTTAATTTTTTTTGAATTCCCGACGTTTCGATTACTTTACAGCTTTCGTGGTCACGGGGTGGACTGAGGTATTAGTCATCCGCTCAGTGACTGTTACAATTTAACTACCCTTAATTTTGAATTATTAAATTTTTAATTTCGCGTAAATCTAAGAAACCATTAAAAAACTGGATACCATTTTAATTTTAATTTCTATTTGTTTTATTCATCGATATCGTTTTTCTAAGATAAAAATTATATTTGACGTCCCACATATATTAAAGGCTTACAATAAAAATGTACAAAATATATTTTATAATATTGTTTATTCGTCTGAGTGACAATAATACAAATGCAATTAATCCTACGTTTACATTTGTAAACATGTTAGTATCTTACACCGTACGCACGTACTAATGGAGACGACCCAGAAACACTAAAATTGAATTAGGTATTTATATTTTATAGATTTGAAACAAGTAAAGCAATAAAAAGAGTTAAAACCTTCGTAGATCTAAGTACACTCACAAAAATATGTTACAATTATTTGCGGATGCGTAACTGGATTAATGGAACGATACAGACGTTCTTAAAACAGCAACAGCCATTGCGACCCGAATTCGTTCCCTTTATGTAGATAGTTTATGTTGTAGTGTAATTCGAGGAATAGTAAAATTAAAATATTAAAGTGGTACCTATATATGGCCTAACCACTCTCAATCGTATTCGCGATTGTAGAGGAGGCCCGTGCCCTGCAGTGGGACGTTTATGGGCTGATATAGAAACAGAACACTTGCAGTATTAAAGTAAAGTATAATATTTATAAAATATTTATATATACTTAATGAATGTAATTTGAACGTAAATGCGTAACTAACTACACATATACTTAGGTACAAATTATCGTGCTTAATGAGTACTTCAGAATTAAACTGGTTGACAGTAAGTTATAATAAACATACGATCACTATACTAGAGGAAATGCATAACCAATTGTTGACAAAAGAATATATCAAAACAGAGAAGATCATGAAAACCCTTTTTCTTTCCGATTGCTTTTAGTATGATAAAAAGCCATTAATTTGGAGCATGATATTAAAACAAATTGGAGTTAATAACTCCTCTTTGTATTTTATTAGTTATGGTATATTTCGATATAACCTATAATTTATTTGATCCTTCTAGTGGGGATTCACTAAACTAGCAATATCTTACAAAATAACTTCAATGAAATACGGATTTCCTTTTAAACGCCATAATAAAAACCAATTAGCCCGTTTTAAAAAAACTATTTCATAACACTCACCAAATGTATCATATAAATATCAGTTGTAAATTGCTTGCTAGCAACAGATCCCTTCCGTTCGTTCCCATACAGACGTTCAAAATGTAGGACAATCTTTGTTGCAATATGCTTACGAGTAAACGACTATTTTTTTCTCTTTTTATTGCTCCTCTGCTATAAAATGGGACTAACGTAATGTTCTTGTGTTCTTGCAAGGAGTTCACAAGGCAATAATAAAAATTCATAAAACCTGCAAGTTTTTTGGCTCCTGGTTAGTGTACTGTTTATTCCAGCTGGGTTTATTCATTTACTGAGACGTTTATTAATGCGCCTTGTACACGGCCTATTAACCGAACAGAAAAGATACTGAGTCAGCTAGGCAATAAAAACATTGTTAATTTTGCTAATTTATATTATGTACCTAGTTAGGTAGTTTGTTTTGCACGTTATTTTTTTACGTTTGCTAATGATGATGATTTGTATCAGTAGATACAAAACTACTGATACTAAGCAAGCATGCACTTAAGTAAGCATAGCAATTGTGCTGTCTACTGAAGAATCTATGTGAAAAAAACAACAAATATTGTGTTTTATATTTGTATTTAATATTAATAGGATAGAAACAAAAATATTTTTCATCAGATATATTTATTTAATTGGGAAGAAGTTTGGGAAGGGATTTTTAACACTACTTAATCATTATTTCACAAGATGACTGTATTGTCCTTAACGATTGATTACAAAATTTCGCTCAAGTATTAAGTATAAAAAATCATTCGAACATTTATTATTTAAAGATACACCTTTAAACTCTCTTTTCAAATCGCGTAAACGTATTTCTAATCACGTAAGTATAATCTGTGATGTTGCAACAAAAACTATTTGCCATTGCAAAGGCACGTACAGCCAATAAAATTAAACACAAAACATGCAGAATCTCGACTGTCTGCAGAAACGCCTTGTCGCTGGCCCGTTGTAAAGGTGAACTCAAGAGTCAATGGACCCATAGACAGGGAATTTTTTATTTTTACATCTGAGTAGGCTGTTTCCATAAACGATACTATAGTTTTTAACCATTCATCGCGTCAAATCAAAACAAAGAAACAGCCTATGTTTTAATAACTTATTGAAATGAAATGAAATGAAATGAAATGAAATGAAATGTATTTATTGATCACGTAGGCAATTAAGGAGCTCTTATGACAAGTCAATACACATAGAACTTAATCTCTATTTACAATATATTTCCTATGCTTATTATTACTTATTTTAATTTCTTGCTTTTATCAATTTATTTATTAATTTTATTTATTTTTAAATTAATTTTATTTTTATTTATAATTTATGATTAGTTTTTTTTAATTTATTTAGTTTTTATTCATATTTTATTTAAAGTATTAGTTTTTACTTTATAGTAATTTATTTGTCAAAGAAATACATTATTTACGTTAGTCAAATTAAATTATATTATTTGTGGACCATAAATATTACAACGGTGCGTAGCGGTTTATAGTTACCACCGGATCCAACGCGGCCCTTCCTGAGAAGACCCGGCGAAACAAACTCAGTGGGCTTACACTACCACTGGAACTACGCGACGCGACCCAGTCCTGAGTGTATCCAGCGACTAAGACTCAGTGGGCTTGTTTTGGGTCCAACTTAAGACAACGACCATAAGTATTTCCGATACGTCCCGTATGTTTAGGCTTACTGCCGGATCCAACGCGGCCCTGACTGAGAAGACCCGGCGAACAAACTCAGCGGGCTTTACTTTACCACTGGATACTACGCGGCGCGACCCATTTCTGAGTAGATCCAGCGAGTCAAACTCAGTGGGCTTGGTTTTGGTCAATTTACTAAAATAAGTATTTGTGACTTGTCTTACAAGGATTTGCCATATTAATTATTATTTTTATATGATTTTTTCGATCGGTCGTCATATAATTTAATTGATTTATTTGATTGTATATAGCTTAATTTTTGAGTTCACAATTTTAGATATTTTTAATTATTTAAATTAGGTGGTGTAATAAGCGAATAGTTCAGGGCCCCAGGAGGTCGCAATGTGCAAGAGAACACCTAATCCCAGGCTTTTTTATCCTCAATATATTCCTTAATATTATAATAACCCCTAGTCATAAGTTTGTTTTTAATATGGACCCTAAATAGTTTGTCCGGTAGCTGCGTTATCCTATTGGGAAGTTTATTATAAAATTTAATACAACTACCCAAGAAAGATTTTTTTGACTTTTCTATTACTTAAACTTATTTATGTTATCGACCAAATAGAAATGATAATAGCCAAAATATTATTGTAATGACACTTTTGTTTTTGTTAATTTACCCTAATGGACCACATTTTCTTAATTGTTTGAATAAATTATCACCTAATTGATAATTAAACTAGACTGGCTATTAGAATAATATATTCTACCAACTCGAACAATTTATTTAAATCGGAACCCAAAACTCACCAACATTTTGCGGTAAAGATGTACAGAATCTGTATCTGTATCAGCCCATATACGTCCCACTGCAGGGCACGGGCCTCCTCTACAATCGACAGTACGATTGAGAGTGGTTAGGCCATATAGTCCACCACGCTGGCCTAGTGCGGGTTGGCGGACTTACATACCATAGCTTTTTTTTATAAATCGCTATGGTATGCAGGTTTCCTCACGATGTTTTCCTTCACCGTTTTTTTAGTGCGTGGTGATTGACACACATGACTCCGAAAAGTCAGAGGTGTGCCCTGGGATTCGAACCCGCGACCACCGTGAACATGTTGGCAGTCGCGTCTAGTCCGTTTACCAACAGGCCACCACGCCATGCCACCAGCCTAAAATGGTATGAGTACCCGTATTCAAAAATTTACTCTACCTTGGTCCTTATAACATTATTTTGTATAAGTAGAAACTATGCTTTGATTCTATTACTACGGAATGAATGAAACTCTAAGACACTAATGACATGTTAATGCATACAAAGGAAATTATAGTCAATTCCAAAGTGGCTTAGAAACAAACCATTTTAAAAGGAAGCATTAAAACTGAAGATTATTCGCATGCAAATCGAGTAAGCGGCGAAAGCACATTGTCCGATACTTTCACATTAACATGCAGACATTACCTTGCAATAGTTACGAGGAAATCATCGAGATAAATTATAGCTAGTGTTGACAGTACGGGGAAATGATTTTATGAATGTATTGTTACAACGCGGAAGGTTGCACTTACGATTCATCATTTGTGTTGCTAGCTCCGTGCACCACATTGATAATGTGTCGCGTGTACTTTATGTGAGTGTACTAAAATAATCCTAATTTCAAACATAACGCTTGATTTTATTGAAGTGTAAGTAATTTTGGGAAAATTAGCAAAATTGGAAATGTGACTCTTATGAAATTAATTTCAGTATCATCGAAGAGCTAGTTTTTGGTAGAGTTGTTGTTTTAAAATGTTACGTATTTGTGAAATAAAATACGAAGAGCCTTGCAAATATATTTTAATCGATTATTATCATTCATGGAAGTATAATACTCAAAATAACACATAATTTGCGATTTAAGTAAAGATACTAACACCCGAATACTGGAACGTAACTTAAATATAAGTTGCACTTAACTACGTTAATCCCGCTTAAATGTACTGGCTAAGTGAGCCTTGCGCTGTTAAGAGTAACTTATTTGAATGGCGTTCCAGTGTTCGGGCGTAAGCGTCAGAATTCGCTGCTGTATAATACCCCTTGTTTGAAATAGTTATGAACATAAAGCTATAATAGGAACATAATCACAGTAATCCAGAGAATCTTTAAAATGAGCACATATAAAAATGTGTGCAAAACTCATTACCATAATAGCAATGTAAAGAGGTTTGATTACATGCTATTACACGAATATGGAGCAATGAGTAACAGCGGAAACATTTTCAACGCCACGCGAACTTGGCGTCGTCGGTTCCTTTCCTTTAATTAACTGTTCACTTAGGCGAAAATGAGTTAATGGGCGTTTTTATCAGCGTTAACAATTACTTGTCCTCACATAACGATAGAAGAAACTAAAAGTACGTAAGCGTTTGTCCAAGGCCAACACACTTTCACTAGTATGTGGCTTCCCAATAAACGTCAGAGGGATTGTCTGCGGGTTTCTCTACGAGTAAACAACTCTTTGTTACAGCTATAAAGAACAGAAACAATGCTCACAAAATGTATTTAAATTACCTAAAATTGTCTGTAATTGGTTATAGTTTGGGCAAAATGTTTTTACGACTTCTAAAGTCGGTGAAGTAGTTTCCCTTATTTATTTAAGTGAGTTACTGACGTCGGCTTTAGTAAGGATTTGCGAAAACCTTAAGATAATGTGGGTGTGTTATTTGAGTTCTACGTATGAGACAGTATACCTACACATAATACTGAGAGATTATGATTAGACACACGAGTGCTTTGTTTTTGTTAGTTAATGTACGCAATACGCATGTGTCTTTATTAATTTTAGCTATTCATTTGCTAAACAAACACAAAAGTTTGTAGAACGGTGGCAAATTATCACCACCGCCCATGACTGTTCGTCTTTTGAGACATCATAATGGATACTTACATATTGTTCTTGATAGCTCAGTTAAAAATACTGAAAAAGATATTTTCGTTAAAAGGATGTTGCTTCTCGCGAAATTCATCAGCACACATCAGATCTCATTTATTCATTTCGACTCGGACGAGCAAATAGCTATCTGATTCGAGTTAATGGAATAAAACAAGAGAAAATCGACACTTATACTTATGCCCTTCTGCATTTAAATGCGGCACATTTACGTTTTGATTAATGAAGCCAAAGATCCATAGGTCGTCATTGTTCTATTTTGTATTCTGATCTCAGTTCATTGTAACATTAATTGGTCCCGGTGATAGCGACTACATATTAAACAGGGTCTCTGGCCTCAACTACGTGCAGGTATGGGCAGAATCCTCTATTTTTTATACCACTTTCAACTTTAATATTAGTCTATTGTTATTTTTGGACGTGTGGTGATTTGTTAATAGATGCAGAAAAGTGTCCAATGTCATTAGGTCTTTAAACACATTGAAATGCTATTAGATAGTAGTTATTTTATAATTGGTTCTGCTGGTATTCATACTAGGAATTTGTACATTGAATATTATAGTTGAACAAAAGAGCAGAAGTAACTGTTGTCAACAAAATAATGTTTGAGCAATCATGCCAATTCGTCACATTATCTTGATAAATGTTGACTTAATTTTTTCATTGTTTCCGGAGTATGAGTATGGTCATCGTGGGTGGACTACAATATTCTTTTTAATCTACCAAAAGCATGAATTTTATTACCACATCTCCAAAAACTTTTATCTGTCTCAACCAGTATACTATGAACACTGTTAAACCAACAATAACTAATAAAAAAGATATACGGAAGATACTAAAATACGTTAAATTGGACTTGTATTTGTGTTGCGTTCTTATCTTGAAGATAAAATTTGCTGAACACAGGAACAATATGCGAATATTCTGAATCAAACACATATGTTTCTTGCATAACAGAAATAAATAAAAACGAATATAAAATTAAGAGAAAAAATAAATAAACGCCTGCAACACATGTAGGTAACATTTAAGCCGTATGTTTAGTATGACGCAAAGGATGTTAGTGCTTTAAATTATTGGTGCTTAGTTTTATTTTTTAGTCTTATCTTTTGTATAAAGGATAAATACATATGTCTTGTGTCAGGTTATCTTGAAGTAAAGGATAACTTTGAAAAATATCTTTTAACATTTGGTGACAACTAATCCAGATTAAGAGCAATGTGTCTGCGTAGTATAATTTGCTAGTTCAAAATAATAATAAAATATCTTGTTAGTTAATTGTTTAATAATAAATAACCTTCCGAAGAATATTAGGGAAAGAGTGTATCAAAGTGAAGATCAGTAAACACAGCGTAACGTGTTTCAAACATTTTTTCTAGGAATATACAGGGTATATCAAGACTGCTACCGAAAACGAAGCCGGGTGGTAGTTTAAGCAACTTCAGACACAATGCAACAGAAAAAATTGCAAAAAAAAGCGACAATTTTTTTTTTTGTTTTTTTTTTTCCTATGACCATATTTGGGTGGTAAATACATTTTTTCCTAAAATAATAGTGTATACCCTTTTATTTATAAATAATCTAAGGTATAAAAGTGTTTAAATCATTATTTTAGCAAAAACTATGAATTTATCACCCAAAAATGACGATATTTAAAAAATCAAAAAAAATAATTGTCGCGTTTCTTTGCGAAATTTTTAGTTGCAATGTGTTTGTAGTCACTAAAACTACCACCCGTCTTCGTTTTCGGTAGCAGTCTTGAGATACCCGGTATTCACATATATTTTTGTATTTGTGTCATTTTAAAACATTACCTGTAAGTGCCATCGTAATGATTCTAAATAAATCATCATGCATACGTATATCTACTTTACATGTGCGAATATCATTTATGATGGCCTCGGTGGCATAGTTGTACTGTGGTACGATTACAAAGCTGATGTCTCGGGTTCGAATCCCAGGTCGTGCAAAGTAATATTGGGTTTTTCTATTCATTACCAACCCAGAATCAGATATGGCGATTGGTTCGCCCCTATTACATCGTGGAATGGAACATACAAGGCAAAATGTGGGTGTCCTGGTTGCACATCTGCGTACCCCTTCTGGGTAAAATGCGTGAGTATGTAATATCACATACGTTTCATACGAATAAAAGGGACTTTGACGATGATATAACAAAAGAATTTACAATAGAAGTATGTGCAGAACAGAATGCAGTCCGCTGACGATTTGTAGGCAGATTATGCCCACGTTATGACTTTTTATAAAGAAGAAAAGGAAGCCTGTTTCATAATTAACTTACGATTTCGTCAAACATTTTTCTATATTAATTTAATGTGTGTTACGTATGTAATATAAAAGTTAGGAATTATAAATGTTTTCAAATTGGAAGGATCCTGTTAATAGCATAGTTATTTAATAATAAATAATAATAATAATAATCATTTATTTCAGGTAACCAAGGACCCATAGCAGATTAATGTAAATTACGCAAACAAAACCTCCGGCAACTAAATGTTTATAATATGCAATTATCACCCATATAACTTTCACGTTTATTGATAGCTTCAACAGCAAACGTCGTAAAGTTAACGAAACAATTCGTACACTGTGATTTCGTGATGCATAATCGCTTAATCGTGTAGAAATTTTAGAGCAACATTTGGCAAACGTAATATTTCTCTGAATATGTGTTAGCGTTTATTCGTCGGATTAGTTTTATAGAAACCTTTGGTTGTGTGTGGATAAGATTATATGAAATCTCATCAATGGTGATTTAACCCAGATAAGCCTACTGACCTATATAAAGGACAGTCTAAATAAAAAAATATATTGAACTAACTATTTTAATGGTTGATTTTTTTTGTTGTTTTTTGAAGTAAGGAGACTATTTTTTATTATAAAAAATAGAATATCAATGATATAAATATATTTCATAGAAATATTTCACTTCAAAATACGCAATAAAAGTGTGCCCCAGACAAGGTGCACGAAAGGTAGGTATAAAAAACTGTAAATTACAGTAAAGTTTTATATTTCACATTTTTCTTATTCTAGATAGCCTGTTCCTTATTTTCGAAAACTTGTTCCTCAATATAATACTTCGGAAAGAGGAAATAATTAGGGATAAAAAGTAGTGTCCTATATATAGGACGGTAGGATAATACGGGGTAACTTTATATTCACACTATTACAGGCGTATGTCATAATTATCGTGTGGATTATGATGTTGAAATCTTTTCTGACGATGGAAAAAATACTGACAGGTAACTCAATATATATGATCACTTTTAACTAACATTTATTGACACACTAATGTAGATTTTTGTATAAGGACTTTTGTAAGTGGTAGAGTTTTGCTGTAAGTCGTTAAAGCTACGAAACAAATGTCTCCTCAGCCAAGAAGGCTCTACTAGCTCACAGATGAACTGTATAGCAGCATCTTCGCTGTTGGGTTTCATTCGTCGAGTGAGATTGTCCAAGAACCAACAGCTGGTAATGTGCTTGATTACCATATTGCCGGGTGATGGTTATCGAACCGTGTTGGGCTGTCATCATATACACTGGTGGAAAACTCGTTGATGACCCATGCAAGTGTATCGCATTCAGGGATCAGCTTGTGTATATCCATTAGATACCCTGTTTGGATCGCGCTAAGCTTACATCAAGTGCAATGGAACAATTTGATAGGCCAGAGTAAAAAACGACTCAGTGGTTGAGAATGTGACGCTGAATGCCATACAATGAACATACATGAAGCCAACAAACACAATAATTCCAGTAGCAGTTATCTTTGTTCAAAAACAACACGGTAGAGATCACATTAGTAATCGCAAAAACAAACCTACAAGTTAGGCAGCTTCTTGCGAGAAATAATATGGTCAGAAATAATAGGTTCTGAAATCATTTTCAGTAGATTGGCTTGAAATTAAACAAAAATTATGTGGGTAGATTTGACTTTTTCTTTCACGACATTCATATCCATGACTCATGTAGATATTTAGGACACTTTTAATCAGTAAATATACCTTTTATATTCAATTTGGTCAATATCAATGCTAAACTATACTTGCTACCTATTATCCTACTGTCCTAGGGCCCTATATTCATCCGAAACGAAGTTCGAAACTTCGGATGATCAAAGTTTATATACGATACGAATGTACCTACATGTACTTATGGTCGTTATTAACTTATGATCGTAACCATAGGCTTATGGTTACCATGTAGTATGTACGTTATACAAATTCGAACTTTTACAGAGTAGATACGTTCGTATCGTATAAAAAACTTCGATCGTCCAAAGTTTCGAACCGGATGAATATAGTAGGGCCCCTATATATAGGACGGTCATTTCTCGGAAAGCCTTATGGCAGATAATTTTTACAACATTTTTTTTATTTGTCTTGAGGGTAGGTAATGAAATTAAAGAAAATCATTAGTTCTGATGACTTACAAAAAAATTGTTTCAGGCTTATCTGGGTTAAATAAGAATGGTGTAACAGGCATCGTAGTATTAAGAAACAGCTTCAAATATTATTTTAGATAACTTAATCAAGTATAAAATGTACCTATATAAAAGAAACAAATTAAAAAACAATTCAAGTCATATTCTCACACTTCAAAAACCACAGTTTCCCATAATCCATCGCAGCAATGATACAATTTAAATCATGTCATACAATAAAAAATACTCAAGCGGCTCGTTATAAATCGAAATGAGAAAGCGTAACAAGAATTTTAAATAAGAAACCGACGGCGGTATTACTGCAGCGTGTGTTTGAAACAAGTTTCTTTTGTTGATAAGGCCACAGAAATGTCTGCCAGTGTCGTTGACTCCGTTGCTGCATTTTTATTTTGTGTTATATTAAATGTGAATATATTATAGTGAGATTAAATTGTAATATGACTTACGAACTTATCGTTTACAACAACGAGATAAGAGGAACATCATGATGAATACGCATCAGACTCACCATATACATTTCTCATTTCTATTCAAAAGAGTCTCAATGTACCTATACTTCTAAATTGGTTACATATCCAAGAAGCTCAGGTAATTTTATTCGTTTATCTCAGAGAGATCTTGTTCAAACAATTACCTAGTAGGACAAATAAGTTCAACGATAATTTTTGTGTTTGCTTACAACATAAGATTGCAGGGTTATCAGGAGAAATTCTATGTGGCGCCAGTAATAACAAAACGTTATATTTTCCCAGTACACTTACGATAAATAATCAACACCGAACGATAATTTTACTAGTAATCACGATAATTATCTTATGAAATCAGGGCCGTTTGCGATAACTCACCCATCAACCCGTCTTTGTCTACAGTAGTAGGCTGCGTTATTAACTTTACATAACGATTCGCACGATCTTAACATTATTGCTAAAGAGTTATAAGCTTATCACCTAAAATATCACGTGAGTTAGCTTACCATTAAATGTATCGTAGGCGGTCGGCTGGTACTCTTCCCGAAACGTGTCCTGCGCGTAAGCAGCTATCAACGAACTCTTTCCTACAGCTCCGTCACCTACCAAAACACACTTTATCTTTTCTTTTTTTCCACCTTTCACCTTCCTCCTGTCTTTTATTTGAAACATTCGATTCAAGGTCCGTCTGCTCTTTTTATCTCGCACCGCCCAATCATTCACTTTATCACAACAGTTCAAATCCTCCGAAACGTCATCTCGTATCACGGTGCGGCCGTTTTCCTCGGCTACTTCGGAATAATCGTAATCGTCGTCGTCACGCCGCGGGATGGGAAAGTGGCTGGGACTGTGCACTCCGAACACGAAGGGACCATCACGCTCCGGTGCACGGGCGGCGAACCCGTTCGCGGGAGACGCGGGCTTCGCATAATGCACTGCGGGAGCGCTGTACTGGTTCGACAGGTGCTCCGCTGACTCATGAGGATCGAATCTAAAAACGAGCTCCGCCTCCCTCCGATCTAAACTCACATCGGGAGAAGTAACTTTGTCTTGAAAGTATCCAATTTTTTCACGTGCTCTACTTTCTTGCAATCGTCTTTCGAGCTCGACATTCGAAGGCTTCCAGTAATCGGGCCGGTACTCATAGGAGCAGTCGGCGGTCAGGTTCCTGGGCGCAGGCAATGGTCGATGCGGGCCGGTGTCGCGGGGAGGCACGCGCGGAGCTACCACCGGAGGCTTTTGCGCCTCCGCCAACAAAGGTCGGCGCGCCGAAAGGTTCGCGTTCCTGTTGAACATTATGCCTTCAAGACTGGGAGACATTTGCACTGTCACGAGTTACTGCCCAAACAGTGAGAACCAGCGCGTGCGTTCGCGCACATTACTCGCGCGATGTAATCGTTCGAAAGTCCGCAGCGATCGTCGTTTAGCGCGCCACCGAAGCGTGCTATCACCGCTGCGTACGGATCGCGACTGAGCCGGGGCCGGGGTTCGGGGACCGTGAAGCCATTGGCGGCGCTCCCCGCGACCGGAGAAATGACCTGTTGCTTCTGTTACCTGTTCAGGTACGAGGGACTGTTTTGCAAGCGGAGCGCACGCAGCTGCTGCCCTCGAATAAAGCGCGTCACATGTCGTCGCCAGTCGCCTGGGCCTCGTGAGGAAACTCATTCACCGAATCTGGCAGTGAATGAACGAAGACGTGTTTCGTCTACAAAATATTTGTTGTTTACGCATTAGGAGCACTAACCCCGATATAGAATTTGATATTTTAATGTAGGTAATGATTTATTGATGTTCTATTCTTAGCCATGCTTACCTACATAATGACGCGACTCAAGATTTATGATAAGGATATTAAAATAAATTATGTAAAGGAAATGATCCATTTAGTAGGTTTAGATCCGTGGTTTCTAACCTGGGGGTAATTACCCCCGCGGAGGTAAAACCTGTATTTTGCGGGGGTAACAATGAGCTAGTTATCGTCTGAAGTGAAACAAAACCTAATATTACGAAACTTGTAAAAGCTAAGCAGTACCTCGTGGTACTGTGTGGTATAAAAAATTTAAACGAATAGAAATGTATTATGTTATGTGCAATTGTTTTAAGTTGAATTAAGTCTACGTATAAGGTATTATATATATGACTATATGGCCTAACCACTCTCAATCGTATTCTCGATTGTAGAGTAGGCCCGTGCCCTGCAGTGGGACGTATATGGGCTGATACAGAAAAAAATAAGGTATTAACACGTGTTGTTTGAGATCATCCTTGGGAGGAGGGGTAAAATCAGTCACCCTTAGATCATAGGGGTAACGGACCTAAAAAGGTTAAGAACCACGGGTTTAGATGATTTTCTGACACCTGCCGAGAACCTATGAGAATAAACACTCGGAAATAATTTTAGGATGTATAACGTTGAATAATAACGTGGCAGCAACAAGTGTAATCTTAACCCGACCGTTCCCAGCTGAGACCAAAGTTTATTTCCTGACAGATTAGTACCTACCTTGATTCCTTATTGGTGAGAAGATAAAAGCAAGAAATATATAACTAAAAAAAGGTATTTATAACCTATAATACATGGGAGATGATTACCATACACATAGAGCATAGATAGAGATCATCAGCACGGGAAATGATTACGTTTGGGTAAATGTGATAACATATTCCCATCTGTATTTTCACAATTTCACAATTCCAAAGGACCCTTGGTTTGGGATTCATTAGAATTTATGATTGCAAAATGATAATCATGACTCATACATTTTAAGACAAATAAAACTGCAGTCTGCACTTAAAGAATTATTACGCGCAGTAAGGGGCGTATTGAGTGCGCGGGGTCCTTATTAACAGGCGGGGGCCGTAGTATATTATTATGCAACTTCTGCCACAGTCCACTGAGACCGAAAAAGTTCCTGATACCCACGACAAAAGACTCGATCTTAGTGTGGGTATGTGACTGTTGGATGTTATTTATTTATTAAGTCATTATCTAATATACCTACCAGATAATAAGACTTAAGTAGGCATATCCCCTATGTACAATAATAACATGCAGAACATAGGTAGATGGTGGAATATAGTATATTTAGGAAGTGGTAGAGCCACGAGGCATGCTTGATATGGATGGTACGCTCTCATAGAAAACTGACGTGTGAGAATGTTATTGCATTTTGTTTAGTGAGTATATTGTCGAATTCCCAACTTGCTGGTGGTAGAATATTCGAATCCGCCTGGATATGGGGCCTTAACCACCGTGCACAGTGGTTAAGGCCCCGTATTACCGACGAAGTTAAAGTGGTGTGTTTCAGATTCATCTATTCTATTTCCGGATTCAAACCGGTGAAAGATGAACATCTCATGCGGGTTGATACTCTACGAGTATCTGAAATGTACTGCGCCTCTCCCATCAGGCGCATTGTATATAGTCACTTTGGCGTCCTATATAAAACATACTTCTCCTCGCATCGTGATAAAAGCGATTGCGTCACGATAGGTCTGTAACATTATAGAATGCACGTGGAATATGTTTCCCACTTTTGGGCAGGGGCATCGCAGTACCAGCTTTTCCCTTTCGACTCCATCCAAATTCCAACGTCTTGCAGTCCGAATCATCGACGACCGAGTTCTTTCCGATCGGCGTGACCCAGTGGCTTTGCATAGACAATTAGCATTGGTCTGCATTCTCTACTGCATTTACCAAGGGGAATACTCCAAAAAAGTGTTCAGACTTATTCATGCGGTTGTGTTCCGTCACTGTATAATGCGAAAAAGCTCCAAATGCCATGTACATCACCTCGGAACCTGGAAATCCACCACAGTACGTTTCTGTCGGTATTCCATGTACTATAAAACTCTGGAAATAGTTGCCAGGTATTTCATTGTAGTTTTACATGTTGCTTTATTTGCTTATTTCCGTATAGACTATAGTCAACAAATCAAATTATATGGCTAACATATTGAAGGCCTGTTGGTAAACGGACTAGACGCGGCTGCCCAGATGTTCACGGTGGTCGCGGGTTGGAATCCCAGGGCACACCTCTGATTTTTCGGAGTCATGTGTGTATTGATAGTCAATTGCCACGCACTAAAACGATGAAGGAAAACATCGTGAGGAGACCATACCATAGCGATTTATAAGAATGTCTATGGTATGTAAGTCCGCTAACCCGCTCTAGGCTAGCGTGGTGGACTATATGGCGTAACCACTCTCAATCATATTCTCGGTTGTAGAGGAGGCCCGTGCCCTGCAGTGGGACGTATATGGGCTGATATTGAAGGCGGATCGCCGATTACCAAACATGTAGAACATTGTTTTTCAACCCCAATTGTATTATCTGTAATTTTCTGAAAAACTCAATTAATTAACTATATTGGACTAGCACATTGTAAAATTGAATTTATTCTTTTATATTCTTGAATAATTTGTGCACATAAACCTCTACACATTTCTAATACCGTGAAACCCAAATTCACGGTAGGGATCTAATGTAATGGCAGGCATTTGAAAAAATGAGTATTTAAATAATAGTGGTAAATAAAATATAGGCCATCACAGCGATTAATGCATCCTCATGAGGATAAGTTTATTTTAATTTACCTCTGGGTTCCAATTAACTCCCATAAATTGCACGTTTAAATTTCATTCCATTTTTAACCGCCTTCAAAACAGGTAGTAGTTTCCCCATTTCTACTGAATTTTCAAGTTACTTTATTGTTATTTACTCGTATAAAATCGTAGTAATTTGAAATTATATGAAACAAAAAAACAACATGAAAATGGCTACGAGCAAAAAGTTCATTTATTAGAAAAATACCAACATCCAATTGTAGTCAAAAAAATATAAATTGATAATAAGAATTAAACATTGGTCCGAAAAGTCCCAAATTCGATATTTGCGGGAAATTTTCTTACGGTAATCTAAATTGATAGTAAAAAATCAAAATTACAAAGCGAAATGTGAGTGTCCTGGTAGCATCTCTGCCTACCCCTTGTAAAAAAAGGCGTGAGTCGTTTATTTTTGTATGTATGTAAAGTAAAAAGTAGAAAGACTTAAAAAATACTGCAAAGTAAAAAGTAATAACTGTTTTATATAATAGGTATTGACTTCACTACGAATATTTTCGCAAAATATGTAAGAGGAATAAAATATAATATTTTCATGATATTACATTTTATTAAGTTTATAATGTTCGGCGTTATTTGAAATTAAACGAAGAATATGAAAAATATCGGATAAATATTTTGAAATTTTTCATGACCAACACTGTATAGTATATACGCACTAGGCACCAGGCCCGTTCAACTCAGTACAAAAAAAGTTACACGTTAAGGATGATATGCTATCCCACTTTTTTAAATGGATGGCATGGTAGTTTCTCCGTTTACTTAAATTAGTGTGTGTGTCGTAGTAAATTTGAAATTGCTACTTGTCAAACTGTTGCGTCATAGCGTATAGCTGCCATCACAGACTATTAAACAAGACAGACCGCTAATTTCATACAAATAATTTTACACGTTAAGAAAACTCACACAACCAAAGCACTCACATGTAATTTATATCTATATCGTTTCATGTCTTAATCGGTCGTTTCTTTTTATCCTGTGCACATTTTCTTAACGCATGGATTTGTCTCTTTCGCATACAGATTATATCTATATAAATACATGGATACTAGTGCTGGAAATCGATACTTTTCCGCAGTACCGATCTTTAAATAATTAGGGATGTCCCAAATGTCTGGTTTACATCGCTCCTTCAAATTTACCGGTTTTTGATACCGGTTTATCTGGTTGCACTCATGCATCAAATTTAATAAGGTATTTTAAAAAATTAAATCATTATCAGGAAAAGTAAATTTTATTTTATAATTTATTATTACATTATTTTAAAAAATATACATTACATATTTCGTCCTTCTCACATTTAGTTTTAACCATGCATGGATCTCATATATTTTTTATTGTTTCCATGATTATTTATAATTTAGTGTAATTGTGTACAATGCTTACACATATATCTACTATTTTTATAAATAGAAAACAAATAATTATATAATTCAATACATCATTGATGACTTTAGTGTTTAGTACATGTGAGGCATTCCATGCATAATAATATATGTATTTGGTTATATCATATAAATACACACTTCAAAGTTAAATATAATAATATCAGATGCATGCTAAAGACAAATAGACAATAAATAAATGGCCATAACAGGATACTGCAAATCAATAATTTTAAAATTTAAAATAACTGTCATAGGGTGTAGGAGAATGTTTATCAACATAGGTTGGTTTACTTTGATTTTCACCCTGAAAGGAGACTTGAGTGGCCACATTCAAATTTCATCTCAACAATTTTAATTTTAAGACAATGTTTCAATTTCAAGTATCAAAAATTATGCTATTAAAATAATGATAGTAACTATTATACAATACAATAAAGCTAGTAGTGTCAATATTTCTCTTTAATAAATATATTATATCGAATAAGACAAATAGATATATATTTACTAACATACATTTTCATGAGGGATGTAGTTTTCTGTAAACTCACTTTCTTCAGAATAAAGATGTTCAGGGAAGGAACCAAATTTTTGTTATTAAATTAAATTATTAAAATTGTATAATATACCTAATATTTTGTCATCATCATTGGAACAATTCCTATATAATAATTTAAAAACTTTACACCATTTTTAAGCGCAAGTCTGACACATATATGTTATTGAATTCATATTAAGCACAAAATTCTTCAACAACAGAGGTTTTGCTTTCCTTTGATTGGGAGAGTCAAGTCAAATTGAAAATATTTATTACACATACATTCCAGAATTAAATATGTTCAGAATCAAAGGACATAGCATGTGTCAACTTATTACCGATCCGGCCAAAACCAATTGAACTATCAAGCAAATCATTTATAAACAAAAATATTTCTGCTGTGAAAAAACTATTATCAAAATTCACATTTTAATCCTTGAATAATCATGGTCTTGGAGTTGTAGAATGTCAGCCGTCCTTATAAACTTGTATAGTGATATAGTCACTTGCCGGCTAAAAACTTGGGCTGCAAGTATGACCTGGAATGTACATACATTCTAATTATTATTATGTAACAATAAAAAATATCAAATCTATAGATCATTCCTCTAGTTGATATTCAAGAATTGAAAACAAAAAAAGATTATTTTATATCAAAAATAGTTTTCACCACTTAGCTGAACTTTGGCTCAATTGGCAAACTTATCTGAGCGGTAGAGTCTCATACATGTAGGGGTTGTTCAAATTATTTTTCAAATTTGGCAAAATGTAACCCTGGTGTGGTTAGGAACACTTGGTATAAATTAAATAGCATATTAAGTAAATATCACTCCGTTTCAACATGTTGAACAACTATTGATAACATTAAAACAGACTTTCCTTAGAAATAATATACATTAATTATGACATTACCTTCATTTTGTAATAAAATGGATTTATGTGTTTCTCAAGAAGTTTAGTGCTTCAAGCTCCAACAACGCCATCCTTTTTGTATATGTTTTCAATACATTCCCACTTTGCCCTTCAATAGCCAGCAAGAAGAATATTTTTCTGAAAAATTATTACCATATCATTTTAATAAATGAGGTACATTATTAATTTGATACATGTATTTGCTTGAACACAATTTTGAAACAGATATCATTAGTGCAATATTTAATATGTTCAGTTAGGAATTGGATATTAATGACTGAACAGCAATTAGCAACATTAGCAGAGCTTTTATCACTAATTGTAGCTCTAACTATGAAACAAGATCAAAAAACTTCCAAAATTATATTTTTAATAATATTCTTTAAAACATGAGTTTTAACTTTAGTTTAGTCTATAGTTGGTTGATCTACTCTATCACACAAGGCAACTGCTTTAAAAATATAAGATTCTGTGAAGCTATTACTGCGCATTTATCTAAACTTTTCTTAAAAATCGTATATAAGTTTATGAACAGAATTGCACAAAGGTTAATTCTAAGTTTTTCGTATTTATATCTTTCGAAAAAAATCATTTATGACAAAAACGAATATCGTTGCGTTTAATAAACGCAATCTTTTGTAAATAAGTAATTAAACTCCTTACCAGTGTCCACATTTCCTACCTTGCTTAGTTTCTGAAGGTAACAGAAAAATATGTATGTTTCAGTCCTGTATGAATGCTGCACCCAAGTACAATACACATATTAACCATTAGTAGCACACTATTATCACAAAAATATAAAGTATTTTAACACAAATTAGTTAAACTCTTACTCGTTCGAGCCGGTTAGCACTAAGGTTTCCAAAGGCTATTTTATCTTTTACGTAAACAGTAGCAAACGAAATTAACAAATAAAGGAAAAATCTGCCTTCAAAACAAACTGTTGCACCAAAATCTACGGTGGGAATAATAATGATTATAATAATATTTTAATCGCCGTATTATGGTTTAATCACGGAACAATACAAAATGGCAGCTATACGCTATGACGCAACAACAGTTTGACAACTAGCAATTTCAAATTTACTACGACACACACACTAATTTAAGTAAACGGAGAAACTACCATGCCATCCATTTAAAAAAGTGGGATAGCATATCATCCTTAACGTGTAACTTTTTTTGTACTGAGTTGAACGGGCCTGGCTGCCATTTTGTATTGTTCCATGATTAAACCATAATACGGCGATTAAAATATTATTATAATCATTATTATTCCCACCGTAGATTTTGGTGCAACAGTTTGTTTTGAAGGCAGATTTTTCCTTTATTTGTTAATTTCGTTTGCTACTGTTTACGTAAAAGATAAAATAGCCTTTGGAAACCTTAGTGCTAACCGGCTCGAAGTAAGAGTTTAACTAATTTGTGTTAAAATACTTTATATTTTTGTGATAATAGTGTGATACTAATGGTAAATATGTGTATTATATAGGTCTACCAGAATCTCATGGCATTTTGGGAAATTTGAATTTGCGCATCGCAACACTGGGGTAATTGGATGAACATATTTTAATACTTTCAATAATTGTAATTTATTATTATTTCAAATTAACATGTTTTTTTAGTAAAACTTTGTAAATAAAGTAAATAGTGTTTTAAGTATAAATATATAGATTATTTAAACATTAAAATGACTTGGAAATTGTACTGTTTGATTAATAGCCAATTTAAAAAGGTAAATAAGATTTTTTTCTATTCTAAATAAATAAATAATGACACCCAACAGTCACATACATAGTCCTGACCCTACACTAAGATCGAGTCTTGTGCCGTGGGTATCAGGAACTACAAGATACTTTTCGGTCTCACAAACACCCAAACCCGGAAGAAATATTTGTGGGCCGCACAAACATTTCACTCGGTGCGGGGATCGAACCCGCGGCCTCTCGTTTAATAGGTGGCGTCTAACCAACTGCGCCACGGAGGCTGTCATTTTAAAAGGCTGTCAAATTACAATTTAAATACGTGCCTTACGGGTATGTATAATATAGAGGGAACGCTGGTATTTTCAAAACGTAGATAAAAATGACAGTACCGCTACCAAGCCACCAGTTTCGTTTTAATGCTTTCTTCTTATTAGTTCTCTCTTAATCAAACAACTTTCAATTTCTAAATTGTACGTAGTTTGATTATGAGTCATTTTTATTTACATAAATATTAGAGTCCAAAAATGTTATATGGAAGATGCAAGATTGTAAAATAAAAAACGTATAATTATATTTTCAGTCTTCTTTATTTCATCAACACTTTAGACAGAGCTTACTTCTAAATACTCTTCCTGTACATCTTCTGATGGAGACTATGAAGATAAAGTATTAATAATGAACCGTTCCTTATCTAAAAACTCTGGAAACTCCTGAAAATAATTATTCAATCCATTACTGTTTAGTTTCAAAACATGATAACAAAGTAAATACGATATAACACATGTACAAATCTAAAACTAACCAAAAACAATGAAGTATCAAAACTATTCGCTCCGACTTATTTGTTAAAACGACGTCGATTTTAAAATCGATGATTTTGTATAAATTTGGCCAATTTATTCACGGATCTGGCGATAAACCTTGTAAACAATGTGTCGCACTTGTGATCGTAGAACTAATATATATATTTTCGCTAAGGAAGTTTATAAATCTTATAATATTCTCATCAAATGACATAACTCAATTTTGAAACAGCTGTTGACTGATGGTATTGCCATATAAAAATCATTATGTTTGTTTTTAATTTTATGCCATGAGATTCTGGTAGACCTATACTTGGGTGCAGCATTCATACAGGACTGAAACATATATATTTTTCTGTTACTTTCAGAAACTAAACAAGGTAGGAAACTTAGATTATATACTCGTCTAGATTGAGCAATGTCAACAAACGATGCGCTAAAAGTGTCCTCACTTTCGTTGATATCTGTGAGTACGGGTCGTGTAATTATTGTAATCCAACTGTCAAGGTGTGTGTGTTTAGGGATGCCTACTCCAGATTATTAACTTAACTTTTCCCCATTATTTGATATACAAAATAGGTTAAATAAAATATTTTTTCTTTATTTAAAGTAATCATACTATTAATTATATTTATAAGGCATTTTAGTAAAAACAATAAAGATCTAAACCCATCTCCTAGTGTTTGTTTCCGAATAGAATTAACTCTTTGGATTTATTGCCTGGGCTGTTATCTGATTTCTGTATTTATGTAAAATATAAATCATCATAAGTAAAATGTTCGGAACACACAACTGAAGTCATGTGAGGCTACGAATGGTCTTCTTTTCGTTTCCGCTGTGTAATGTCTCTCCAGCAATTTGCTAGTACGGAATCCGTAGGACGTCTAAAAATATTATTAGGACCTTGAATAAGTTCTCGCTGTTTCTTCAAAGATGACAATAGCAGTACCCCGTTTATGAAATTTTAAATGGTACATGCAAGGCAAAGAATTAATAAAATTACTATGAAGTGCATGTCGTCGTGGGTTTCATTAATATCGTGTAGGTAAGTTTTATTTATTCATTCAATAAATAATGCCATTCTTCTTGTTGTTATTCTGATTGAAATATTATGTAATGATATTTGTGTTTTATAGTTTCTCCCACAGTTTCAACAAATTTTTCTAGTAATAAATTGACAACACTGGCCAATGAAACTCATCTTCAAAATAATGAATTAAAAGTTCATGTTTTCTTCAAATAATAGTGGTTTAATAATAATGTTACCGATAGAAAGTGATATTGGTATTATTATACAGTTTTCCCACACAATTGCGATACAATTCGACAGCACAAACCAGCATAATTAATTATTTTTCGGGAGCACGTTATCCATATGTACTTCAAATGACACTGACCTACGTGAGAAGCGAGTCTACCAAATTTGGTAGACTTTTTTTGAGCCGCGCGGTGAGGTGTGATGTGTCATCTAGACGAGTATATAATCTAAGGTAGGAAATGTGGACACTGGTAAGGAATTTAATTACTTATTTACAAAAGATTGCGTTTATTAAACATGACGATATTCGTTTTTGTCATAAATGATTTCTTTCGAAAGATATAAATACGAAAAACTTAGAATTAACCTTTGTGCAATTCTGTGCATAAACTTATATACGATTTTTAAGAAACGTTTAGATAAACGCGCAGTAATAGCTTCACAGCAATAAATAAATCCAACATCTTATTACAAAATGAAGGTAATGTCATAATTAATGTATATTATTTCTAAGGAAAGTCTGTTTTAAAGTTATCAATAGTTGTTCAACATGTCGAAACGGAGTGATATTTACTTAATATGCTATTTAATTTATACCATGTGTTCCTAACCACACCAGGGTAACATTTTGCCAAACTTGAAAAATAATTTGAACAACCCCTACATGTTCGAGACTCTACCGCTCAGATAAGTTTCCCAATCGAACCAAAGTTCAGCTAAGTGGTGAAAACTAAAAGCACTATTTTTGATAAAATATAATCTTTGTTTTTGTTTTCAATTCCTGAATATCAACTAGAGGGATGAGAAATATAAGATTTGATATTGTTTATTGTTACATAATAATAATTAGAATGTATGTACATTCCAGGTCATACTTGCAGCCCATGTTTTTAGCCGGCAAGTGGCTATATCACTATACAAGTTTATAAAGACGGCTGACATTCTACAACTCCAACCACCATGATTATTCAAGGATTAAAATGTGAATTTTGATAATAGTTTTTTCACAGCAGAAATATTTTATTTTTGTTTATAAATGATTTGCTTGATAGTTTAATTGGTTTTGACCGGATCGGTAATAAGTTGACACATGCTATGTCCTTTGATTCTGAACATATTTAATTCTGGAATATATGTGTAAAAAATATTATCAATCTGACTTGACTCCCAATCAAAGAAAAGCAAAACCTCTGTTGTTGAAGAATTTTTTGAATTTTCATAGCTCAGTAATGAGGCGTAGCACATACTTAATGACAATTATAGTAATCATCATCCTCAGGTCAGTCAGTGGTCCCAATTGTATGCAGTCAAATTCAATCCTTAGCGTTATTGTATTGTATAATAGTTACTATCATTATTTTAATAGCATAATTTTTGTTACTTGATTAAAACATTGTCTTAAAATTAAAATTGTTGAGATGAAATTTGAATGTAGCCACTCAAGTCTCCTTTCAGGGTGAAAATCAAAGTAAACCTATGTTGGTAAACATTCTCCTACACCCTGAAATATACCTACTTGATGTTTGTCAAGTAAAGAACATTTTTGCTTTAAATTGTATGACAATTATTTTAATATTATTGATTTGCAGTATCCCGTTATGGCCATTTATTTATTGTCTATTTGTCTTTAGCATGCATCTGATATTATTATATTTAACTTTTAAGTGTGTCTTTGTATGATATAACCAAATACATATATTATTAAGCATGGAATGCCTCACATCTCGGAATATGTTGAAAATGTGTATTCTATTCATGAGTACTGTTTCATTGTATTTAAATTGAACCAAATAGAACATGTCTTAACTGTTTACATCACAACTAAAGTCATCAATGATGTATTGAATTATATAATTATTTGTTTTCTATTTATAAAAATAGTAGATATATGTGTAAGCATTGTACGCAATTACACTAAATTGTAAATAATCATGGAAACATTAAAAAATATACGAGATCCATGCATGGTTAAAACTAAATGTAAGATGGACGAAATGTGTAATGTATATTTTTTTAAATTATAATAAATTATAAAATAAAATTTACTTTTCCTGAAAATGATTTAATTTTTTAAAATACCTAATTAAATTTGATGCATGAGTGCAACCAAATAAACCGGTATCAAAAACCGGTAAATTTGAAGGAGCGATGTAAACCAGACATTTGGGACATCCCTAATTATTTAAAGATCGGTACTGCGGAAAAGTATCGATTTCCAGCACTAGTATCCATGTATTTATATAGATATAACCTGTATGCGAAAGAGACAAATCCATGCGTTAGGAAAATGTGCACAGGATAAAAAGAAACGACCGATTAAGACATGAATGAAATATAAACACGATATAGATATAAATTACATGTGAGTGCTTTGGTTGTGTGAGTTTTCTTAACGTGTAAAATTATTTGTATGAAATTAGCGGTCTGTCTTGTTTAATAGTCTGTGCTAGGCACCATCACGGCAACATAGATTTATTGGGTTTTGTGATCATCAAGTGGAACGCACAGTTTCTAAAGCTGAAAACACATTGTAGGTTTTTGTCTTACGCATAGAGTAAAGAGTACAAAACTATGGTAAAGAGCGCGACTGATATGGTTCGTACGGGTCGTCAGAGGGCCCGCGTACGTTTTTATTTCTTTTAATTTCATTGACAAAGGACGGTTTTCTCGTCTGCCAATGACTTAGCATTTAGGGATGAAAGAGTCGATTTTAATGTACTCTTTATCTCATCTCTATACAAATAAATAAATAATATATTTTTAAAAATGAAATTAATCCTAGTTGGCGCTTATTATAAACAGTCCTAAGTCTGTGATAACCTGTGGTACTAGAACATTCGAGTTTGCAACTGTTTTATTGTCAAAATCAATGATTCAATTAATATTAAATCACACATCAATCAATTATATAATACTATGATTGATTAAATTCTGTACGCAAACATAGATTACACATTGAGAATAAAACTGTGGAAAAATGTTAAACAACAATGCCGTGTACACATATTAGAAATACTTATGTATAAAATGTGTGAATTCCAAAGTAGGCAAGATCGTGTTTCGAGCACACGTCTTGTTCTTGTTGTCTTTTTTTTATATATTTCTACTACCAGTGTCATTTTAAAAGAAAACAAAAAAGAGACTACCTGAAGACAAATAACAAGGTTAACTTTTTCCTATTATAATTCCTAAAACAGCGCGTGTATTTTGAAATTTTAACATCAATAACTTAATATTTGATTGTATAAAAAATTACTCCGTTATCCTTAGTATGATACTTTATTATCTTTAGTACAAATAGGTACTGACTATTTGTTCCCATACTTCTTACTTTAAGTAAGCATATTTGTATTCTTTACATTTAACATTATAAATAATTTCTCTATTACGCACATACTCTAATCGTTTTTCTTCCATTTTTTAAATGAACGCACAGACGAACTTTTGGCTAATTATTGATAATTAAATAAATTAATACACTCAACAATCACATACAAAGTCCTGACCCCACATTAAGATCAATTAAGTGTTGTGTCGTGGGTATCGGGAACTACGAGACTTTTCGGTCTCACAAACATCCAGACCCGAGACAAATACTTGTGGGCCTCACAAACATTTGTCTCGATGCGGGGATCGAACCCGTGGCCTCTCGTTTCACAGGCGGCGTCTAACCAACTGCGTCACGGAGGCTGTCAATTACGTCCAGTCTAGTATTTACAAACAACTGGTCAAAGAACTGCGGTGTTTATTTCTATTAAGTCAAGTTAGATTCCCAGCTACACCTCATGCAAATAATTAGAAATGTCCAAATTGTATTCAACAATTTTAATTTGTAAGCAGATTGAATAAAGAAAATTATACTTTGTACGTATTATAAATTCTAATTTAATTGTAAGTTTTAAGAAATGTTATATTAGTTTGGCTTAAAAAGCTGGTAGCCATATTTACAAAACCTATTGTTGTGTAAACTCAAGTTTGTCCACAATCGCAAATCACTCAAAAGCGCTGTGGTGCACGGAGAAACCATTATTTTTTTCTCTCTTCAAATTTAATTACATTGGATATTATTATCATTACTACTATTGGACTACTAGTATAAATGTACATTGTATAAATTATGAAAGAATATTTTAATGAAAGCGTTGAAGATATTTTTTACTTTCATTTCTAGTTCCTAACTTCACCACTTGTCAATTTATGTTAGTTGCGCTGTATGTCTCAGACGTTTTTTGTTTTTGAAGGTCATGCCCTCGAATTTCGACCGACAGTGTGCACACAACAAAAGAATCTATTGTTCAGATCGCTGTAAGACGCGTTGCTCTAGTATTTATGGCCGCTTCTTTACTCTATGCGTAAGACAATAACCTACAATATGTTTTCAGCTTAATCCGTTTTGCACAGTGTTGTCACCTTAGTAGATGTTCCACTAAATCTGGTGGTTTGGACCCGCTCTTAGCAGGCAAAAATGGCGTTTAGTAGTAAGGGGCCGTCCATTAATCACGTGAGGCTTGAAAGGGGGGAGAGGGCTTTGACAAAAATCATGAAATATCACAAGAGGGGAGGGGGATCTAGTAAGATTTCACGTGTATTTTTTTCGACACATTATAATTTTCATTAAAATGTTATTTAATATGTTTTTCGTATGATTACACAATTCGTTTATTATTACTTGTATGCCAATCAAAAATAACTGCAAGCTTTCTGTCAAGACATTTTTATCATGGTCTTTAATTTTAGACAAAAATAGGATTATAATTTATACCTATATTTGACGATAATAAAATGTTACTATTCTTTGTTGGTACTAAAAATACACGTGATATTGGATGGAGGAGGGTTTGGGGGGTAAAAATGCAAAATAAAATATCACGTGATTAATGGACGGCCCCTTATGTGTTCGTCACATGATATGATAATGAATAGAAAAATCCAATATCACTTTGCCTGACCCAAGATTCGAACACGAGATCTCAGCTTTGCAATCAAATCAAAATCATTTTATCATAAAAAATAAATGTTTATATAAAAAACGATGTTCATATATTGATTATCGATCTTCCTCTACTTATTTTATTTTAGAAATGGTTTTGAGATTCGCGCCATTTGTTGTAAGTGGATTTCTGGTTGTTTTGAGTGTTGAATCTGGGGAAGCCAGTTTAACTGTTGGTAATACTAATTTGGTAATGTCTAAATTCCAATGACAGTTGACATCAGTTGACATTTGACATGTGTTCAAGCATGTGTTGTAGGTTATATTTTTAAAAACATAATTTGTATTTTGTTCTTCGATTTCATTGTAGAATCATATATATTTAAGAATTACTTTATTGGATATTATCAGCACTACACAAAATGGCAAAGTTTAAGTTGAGTAAGTACTGTACCATAGCATATTTTTTTTGTTATGTTTTTATACATGTGTACCCATATTGCTTTTTTTATTTTATTTTATGTAGCTTAGATTTTATATATTCCTTTAATTCTTAAATGTGGAAAATAAAACGAAATAAATATATTTGTAGGTTATGCGTGGTGCTATGTAAATTGTATCCTATGATGAATTAATTCCAAAAAATACTTCACATAACCATATCATTAATTGTTTTAAATTTCCCCAATACTAATTAATACGCTTTAAAGTTCTTTCAATATTTTTTGTTATACTGTAAATATATTATTCATATTGCTGCTGCTGCTGCTAATTGAACTGAAGTTAAATAGTTTTCGAGACTGGTGCATATTCATAATATAGGAATAAAATTACAGAGAAGCCATCAAAGAGGCAACCAGCTCGCCTGCGATACAAGATAGAGAAAAAAGTAAAAGAGCATAATAGAAAACAAAAGAAAGAAGCAAAAAAGAATCCAAAATCAAAGAAGCAGAAACCCATTCAGATTCCAAATGTTTGCCCATTCAAAGAAGAGATATTGAAAGAGGTTGAAGCCGTCAAGAAACACAAGGAAGAAGAGAAACAAAAGAGAAGAGAAATGGCCAAACTAGAAAAGCAGAAAAAGTTAGAAGAAAAGAAGAATTCTAATGTCAGCTTGGATACAATGGTACGCATATATTATCAGTATAACATCTCCATCTTTAATAACCTTAGCCCTTATATTGAATTCAGAAGGGATGTCAAGCAAACAACTGTGCAACCACTGTAGCAACATAGCCAACCTTAATCTTTTTCACACTAGTCGGGGTATGAAATTGATGATTGGCATAATATAATATCAGTCTTAAACACACTTTTTTACACTTCTCATTGATAACCGCAAATCAGAAAGAATAGGGTGTTTTTTATAGAGGTATAGTTCTTTGAAATGGAATAAAACAATTTTATTTTTAAATTGATGTTAAATTGGCCTTATTCGAAAGATAATCTTCTGGCATTATAATTTAAATATGACTTTTTTTTCTTTCTTCTGACTTTCTCTTCTTCATATTTTTATAATGGCCCTGGCATAGTGGCGGCATTGCACCTGATGGTAAGTGCCAATGCCGCCCAGGCAGAGTATCCATTAGCATCGGACGGCAGTCCCATGCCAATGGAAACAATTATGCGGGCCTGCTAAGGTGCCTCTTCACACCACGCCGGAAGGACCCAGGATTGTAGGAAGGAGGGAACACGTGAGACAGCAAACAATTCCACAGCCTGACGGTGCGGCACAAAAACGAATTCGAGAACCGTTTGGTTCGCGCCGGGATGGTGTGGACCGTCAAGCTATGGCTTCGCAAGCCAGCACGCGTGGTTCTGGTAAAGAATGGAGAGGAGAGGATCAAGTTGAACAATTCTTCAGAGCACTCACCGTGATACAGGCGGTAGAACACGCTTAGAGAGGCGACATCTCTCCGGAGTTGTAGCGACTCTAAGTTGCTCGTAACATCTGCATCATTCACAATGCGGATGGCGCGCCGCTGCAATCCATCCAAGGCATCGAGCAGGTACTAGGCGGATCCATCCCAGAGGTGCGAGCAGTACTCCATACCTGGCCGGACCTGCGCTTTATATAAACGACAAAGCTGATCGGGCGTAAAAAACCGACGCACCCTGTTCAGGACTCTAACCCTGCGTGATGTGGCAGTTATTACGTCCTCGATGTGATTCCTTGGATGGAGATCACAGCGGATATCCACACCAAGGATACTTAGGTCATTCCGCATTGAGAGGGGAGCACCCTGACGAATGGGGAGGGGAGAGAACGGGGATTTTTTGCACGTGAACGCACACACCTGGGTTTTCTTGGCATTGATCTCAACCATATTCCTGGAACCCCATGTAGAAATGAGATCCAAGGTCCGGTTGAGCTCAATGACAAGATCTTCGCGTCCCTTCACAGTTTCGACTCGGCAACCTGGAGGCCCGCAGTGGTATCGCCCATGAACCGTGCTGTCATCTGCATAGCAATGAATGTTGCCGAGCGACAACATGTCATTGATATGCAGAATAAACAAGGTGGGCGACAGCACCGAGCCCTGAGGAACTCCGGCATTTACCGACATGAGCGCCGAAGCGTGTCCGTCAACGACTACACTATTCTACGCCCATGCAGAAAGCCGGAAATCCACGAACACAGGTTGCCGGGTAGACCGTATGCCGGAAGCTTGGACAGAAGACCACGGTGCCAGACCCTATCAAACGCCTTGGCAATGTCGAGGCTCACAGCAAGAGCCTCGCCACGCCGGTCAATCGCCTCACCCCAGCGATGCAGGACAAACGCTAAAAGATCACCCGTCGATCGATTATGAAGGAATCCGTATTGTCGGTCACTGATCAACGAGTGATCCTCCAGGTAGCGGACCAATTGAGCGTTTATGATCCGCTCCATGACCTTACACATCACTGAGGTGATAGCGATAGGGCGGTAATTGGTAGGGTCCGACCGATCACCCTTTTTGGGGATCGGTTGCACATTGGCCTCCCTCCAAGATTCCGGCACAACATCTGTGCGGTAGGACGCTCGGTAGAGGCGAGTCAGTGCTGGAGACAACTCGGCTGCACAAGCCCTTAAAACCACCGCTGGTATCCCATCCGGACTACTGGCTTTCCGCACATCGAGAGACCGTAACTCACGCCGCACATCACACTGCCTGATGCGAATATCTGCCATTGAGAAACCGCAATCGGGCAGTGTGGGCAGCGTCTGGGAACCACGGTCTTCGAGGCGGGAATTAGCCGTAAAGAGATTTGCCAGCAAGGCAGCCTTCTCTTGCGGCTTGTGGGCCAGCGACACTTCTGGGTACCTCAGCGGCGGCAACGCTGGACGGCAGAAGTTAGATTGAACGGCCCTGGTCAACCTCCAATAAGCACGACTGCTAGTTGGGTGATCGGCCATCGCACGCTCATTCCTGCTAACGCCTTCTTGCAGGCCTTGGTGGCACGGTTGTAGGCTTCTTTGAGAGAAGTCATATTTAAATTACAATGCCAGAAGATTATCTTTCGAACAAGGCTAATTTTCAGTCAATGTAAAAAAGCACCTTTTTTTATTCCATTTCATAGTTCCATACCTCCATAAAAACATCCTATATTTCTAAGTGTATGTAGTTAGATATAATGTAAAAAATGTTGCCTCATTAAATTTATGTGAAAATTAACATTTTTTATAATAAATTATTTAGGGTTTATCCATTTTTTGTCTAAAAACGAAGCCGGCTAGTAGTTTTTGTGACTACAGATGCAAAGCAATGGCATGATGTATAAAAAATCACAAAAATTCATTATTGTTTTGTAATTTAAATACTTTTTTTATATGTACTTCCATTGATGTAAATGTGTTAGTATTATAGTACATCAAATATGAGATAATTTTATAATAAGTATAATTCAAAAGAGCAGATAAAAATATACACATAATTATGTAACTATAGTTACAATGATTACATTTTACAGGTAAACAATGCAATGAATTCCAATGAAACAAGGAGTAAAGTGCATGATGCATTCAAAGGTGATGAAAACCCAACAAATGATGTTGAGTTTGGCACTGACAGGAAGCAGGAAAACTCTCTCAAAGCTTACTACAGGGAATTCAAAAAGGTTATAGCAGAAGCTGAAGTTATTTTGGAGGTTGTGGATGCCAGAGACCCCCTGGGTATGTTTACCATATAACTATATTAACACAAGCCTATGAACTCAAAAGCTTAGTTAAATATGGACCAAACTTTCAAATCTGGTTAGTCTATGATCCGAAAACAAGTTCCAAGGGCTGAACATTTGACATCCCAGATAAGTTATAAGTTTTTCACTTCTAATAAAAAATAATGTTATCCTCTATGATACTCATTATTTTCTTCTAACTCAATGTATGGTTACGACGTACGATAGAGGTATCCACATTTCCCTGGAGTACCTATTTAATATTCGTACAGTTTTACTTACGACTTACGAACATTCGAATTTCGCTTAGAATCATAGATAAAAATCCAGAATATGGGAATTTGAGCCACATAAATACACCTTAGATACTCATAGTTACTTTAATGGTGAAGACAACTTGGCAGGAGACTAGAGATATTTGAGAAAGACTACATGAGAGATTTCAACCAAGTTTGAATGTTAATCATTCAGCATAAATATGTGGTTTAATTTAGTGATTTATATTCAGGCACCCGATGCGTCCAAGTGGAGGAGGCAGTGAGAGAGTCAGGGAAGCGTCTAGTGCTAGTCCTCAACAAGGCAGACCTGGTGCCTCGTGCAAACCTCACGTCGTGGCTCCAGTACTTGCGCCGGTTCGCGCCGGCCGTGCCCTTCAAAGCCTCCACGCAAGACCAACAACACAATCTGGGCAGGAAAAAGATGAAACACATTGTCAAAGAGAAAGAAATGAAAGGTACGACATTACTGTGTTTAAGTGCGTGGTGGCCTGTTGGTAAAACGGACTAGACGCGGCTGCCCACATGTTCAGGGTGGTCGCGGGTTTGAATCCCAGGGCACACCTCTGACTTTTCGGAGTCATGTGTGTATTGATAATCAATCACCACGCACTAAAACGGTGAAGGAAAACATCGTGAGGAAATCTGCATACCATAGCGATTCATAAGGATTTCTATGGTATGTAAGTCCGCCAACCCGCACTAGGCCAGCGTGGTGGACTATATGGCCTAACTACTCTCAATCGTATTCTCGATTGTAGAGTAGGCCCGTGCCCTGCAGTGGAACGTATATGGGCTGATACAGTTTAATTGTGAGTGTGCATGTAAATGTTTTTTTTGTTTCAATAATCATGAATGAAAGTTTTAATATTTATGTACTTCATTATAGTCACTGCTCTCTAATCATAATAAATATATTTTTCCAGGATCCGCATGTGTGGGTGCAGAGTTACTGATGAGTTTGCTGGGCAACTACTGCCGCAACAAAGGCATCAAGACGTCCATCACGGTGGGAGTAGTGGGCCTGCCCAATGTCGGCAAGAGCTCCATCATAAACAGTCTCAACAGATCCAAGGCTTGCAATGTGGGAAGCACGCCTGGTGTCACTAAGTATGCATGAAATATATATATTTAGGTCAATTTTTAGAGTTCCATACCCAAAAGGTAAAAACGGAACACTATTATCATAAACTGTGATAGCTAGAAAGCTGAAATTTCAGAAATTATGTATTTCTGATGCCAGTATGAAAATAAAAATAAAAAAGAATAAAATATTAAGGGAGGTCTCCATACAATGAACGTGTTTTTTTTTCGTATTTTTTTGCTCAATATTAATAATGGCAACAGATAGACGGTTATAACTTTTACAGAATATTTAGTTTTATATTACCTTTCAAAATAAATAATAATTTTATTGTAATAAAAAATATTTACTTATAGTAATTAGAAACTGCGTTATGGCCTGTTGGTAAACGGACAAGACGCAGCTGCCAACATGTTCACGGCGATCGTGTTTTTTGATTATGTCTTTACAGTGTCACAATGATAGTTAAGCTTACGTGCAATGGCACACATATGATCAACTTTATTATATCTGCTGTTATGATGTGTTAAAAATAGAGATAATATGGTGTATGACACGTGACTCCAAAAAATGATGAGTTTTTTTATTACACTCCTATGCAATGTTCTTGGTTAACGTCGCAGGAAGTGCTAGCCGATTCTAACAGGTCAATGTGGCTATAGGGGAGGTCTTAAATATTGTAATTCCAGTATGGAGGAGAGAGAGAGAAAGGATATATATATAGCTATTTCACTTCCTTTCCAGGCAAATGCAAACAGTGCAGCTAGACTCGAAGATCAAGATCCTGGACAGTCCGGGAATAGTGTTCCACTCCGGTCCGGAGAGTGACTCCACGGTGGCTCTGAAGAATGCCCTGAAAGTTGGCAGTCTCAAGGACCCCGTCACCCCTGCAACGGCCATACTGCAGCGAGCCAATAAACACACACTCACTGATCTCTACTGTATACCAGAGTTTAACACGCCACAAGTAAGTATTGAAATATTACATAGATTTGTTTTTGTTTTGACTGCCTGGGTGGCGTAGTTGTACTAGGGTGCGGTTACAAAGCTGAAGTCTCGGGTTCGAATCCCGGGTTGGGCACAGTGATATTGGATTTTTTTATTTATTATCAGCTCAGAGACAGGAATTTGTGACCGATATTGCGATAGGCTCGTCACCTATCACATCGTGGGACGGAACATACAAGGTGAAATGTGGGTGTCCTGGCACCTCTGCCGACCCTTTCTGGGAAAAGGCGAGAGTTTATGTATATATGTATGTGTTTTTTTGGACTACTAGTGTGTATCGATGAGAGCTGCTCAAAACCAGGGCGTTTACATGGGCAGGCCTACGTCCAGTAGTGGACTGCAATAGGCTGAATATACATATAAGCTTGCAGTAGTAACTGGGCATTAAGAAATGTAACACTAAATGTCTTGATGAGCACAGCATATTACTTTAGTTCTGTGGTTTTGCTCCTTACTGTGAGCAGGCGTGCTGCCTTAACATAACGGAAAAGACTTGCTCGTCTCGCCATTTTGACTAATATAACAAAAATTTCACCTGTGAATTTTTTTATGGGTTCTAAGAATAATCATTAATAATAGCTATTTAGTGTAACTTTATCATATTGATGAATGACCAAAAATATTATAGCAAACACTGATTATGGGCAGAGATTATGTAGTGGAAGGCAAATTTGTATAATAAATTTACCATTCTTTGGAACATAGTGACCACCATACCACTCATAAAAAATATTGATTTTCAATGTTTTAATTTTTTTTATTTTATTTTCAGGAATTCTTCGCACAGCTGGCCAAGCGGATGGGTAAGTTCAAGAAGGGAGGGGTGCCTGATCAGGAGGCGGCTGCGAGGATTTTACTCAATGACTGGAATACTGGCAAGGTAATAATATACATACACTAGCAGTGACTGATTTTTATTACCTACCGTATATTTTTTTTCATGGAAGGTATCCTATGTCTAGCCAAACTACATTTGAAAACAAGAAGTAGTTTTCAAAAAAAAAACTTACATTTACATATTTTATAATATTAAATATTATACCGTCAAGACTGCCACGGAAAACGAAGCCGGGTGGTAGTTTAAGTGACTACAAATACAATGTACCTAAAATTTCCTACAGAAATGCGAATTTTTATTTTTATGTTTTTAAATATTGTCGAGTTTGGGTGATAAATCCATAGATTTTGCTAAAATAATAATTTAAAGTCTAATTTAATTTAATTTAAGAAAAAATATGTATTTTTACCACCCTAATAAGACGACAGAAAAAATTACAAGAAAAAATTGACATAATTTTTTTATTATAAAATTTACTAAATCTACCACCCAGCTTCGTTTTCGGTAGCTCTCTTGATATACGTTGTATGAGAGACCTACCACCAGTAAAGAGGCTATTGAAACGGTATAACTCATACATATATCCTTTGATGACAGGTGCGGTACTTCACGGAGCCTCCTGAAACCCTGGAGTCAGACGTCCACGTGGGAGCCAAGATCGTCAGCACTGACGACAACGCCAAGGAGTTCGACATCAACTCGTTTGAGAGCATGGAGACTGAGGCCATCAACGCGCTAGACGCACACAACGACGGCGTGGAGGCGTTCAAAGTCAGTATATTAAACTTAAACTAACATATTGAATATTACTCTATCTTCAAACTTTAACATAATATAATTTAGTCAACGTTATATAAAATTTTTATATAAAAACGGTATAAAAGCTGAATTTTATATACGTTATTAAGGCAACTATACACAAATATTTCCTAGGTATTCAGACACTTTTGATGGTTCTTTCATCTTGCCAGAAACATTATAGCTCATAACTTCCAAAGAAACCACGATCGGAACTTTATAATAGCTGATTGTGTGATGCCTATGTCAGAGGCAGGCGCAAACAAATTTCAGCTGTTATAAAATTAGGAAGGTCTTCGACCACAGGCTCTTGGTCTATAACTCACGAGCTAGTAATGTGAATGTATTGCTATTTCAAATTGACATCACCAACTTGCTATTTTCTGAAAGATTTTTTTATTCCTGAGCATGCTATATATTTCTGCTATTGCTAATTGTCCACCACAGAATTTGTAAACCACCAAACTAACCATAATGTATTATAACCATATTTCACATCTAAAATTAAATACGCAAAATGGAATGTTTATTTTCTTCTTTAAATGGGTTTGTAAAAAAAAACACTCTTTCATAGATTACCCGAGATCGTATAAAAATAAGAATCGATCAGCTTTGTGAATGACAAATCACAACATTTAGCTTATTTATTTAACTTGTGAAATGTTATTGACTTCACATGCTATTTGGGATTACTATTGCAATTATTCCAACACTACCATGAGCTAAATTATTCACAGCTTTTGACAGGCTCGGTGGCGCAGTCGGTTAGACGCCGCTTGTGAAACGAGAGGCCGCGGGTTCGATCCCCGCACCGAGAGAAATGTTTGTGCGGCTCACGAATATTTCTTTCACCGGGTGTTTGTGAGACCCAAAAATCTCTCTTAGTTCCTAATACCCACGATACAAGACTCGATATTAGGGTGGGGTCTATACTATAGTGACTTATTAAAAATTGCATGTACCTATTTAACACATGGTTGTTTACTTTATCTGACACATTATTAAAATATGTGAAGGCACACGATATTTTTTTAGGACATTTGAGTTTTAATAATATTTCAAAACTCTCAGTAATGTCCCGCTTTTTTAAGCTTTGACAATTCTCAATGTAGACTGTTATACATGTGTTGTCATTATAAAATCTTTGTAGTAGAGTGTTAACAATGTGTTTGTAAGACACCCCTGGCATACAGTAGTTTACCAGGGGATGACTACTAATTTTATGTATTAATACACCAATACCCTTTCCTATATTGTCAGAATACATAATCGAATTATATTTATGACTTGGAACATTAGTACTATTTCTTGGCGCAAGTGGGACGGTACAAGTTTTTGTATTATCAATGTAATTAATTATTACTGATGTGTCACACCCTACATAAATCGACTGGTTACATCTTGAAGTTTCCGAGGGAAGTGGACATTATTTATTTACAACTCCTCCTATTAATTTAATTTTCTGATTGATTTCGTTGCGGGTTAAAGACAAGTTAGACATTCCCGGAGACTGGCCGAGCTTCAATGCTCGGTGTCATTACATTGCGTGCCACTGTTGATCCTGCGACACAGGAGTTGCAGTGGCGGGTGTGAGGGCGAGACAGTCTCCTGACCCATCCTGAAGAGTAGGACAGGTCTGATAACATATAAGATTTATTATTAATAAGACTCATCAATTTCTTTTTGTTCGCAAGCTGAGCAATGTTTGAACTTCACTTTGTTGAGTTAAATGTTTGCTGTAGGTCAAACTCAATTGCTCCTCTAAGGTACTGATATCAGACAGCCATCGTTGAGTATCTATTTCATATATGTTTTTACTGTCCTCTATTTCATATTTTTTTTATTGGGCTACAATATCTTTCAATCCTAAACTCAACAGTGTATTTACACTGCTATTTTACCCACGCGGGGTCTCACATATAAGAGACCTACCACCAGTAAATATCAAGTGCGATACAGGCACGGTCATTATAAAAAATAATAAAAACCATTATCTATTCCACAAGTAAAAGCCACGTAGCCTTTCCAGCAATTGACGCGCTTAAACCATAAAATCTTCACCATTTAAATACTTTGAAAATACTAATTGCAGTTAAGTTCCTGGCTTATCAGTCGTAAGTGGTTTGAAATTCCGAGCAAGTATATGTGTATGTATGTAAGTGGCCGTTGCAATTCCACGCCCCAGTTTTACACAATTATTGCACTTGTTCAAACATTGCATGTTTCAGAAGGCCTTGTATTCTCACTACGAATATTAATCAGCAATGTAATTTATATATTGTTTAATTTTCCAACGTGGACATCTAGATGTATCGATAAATAGTCTGTGATAACAAGCTTTTGTTTGGTCGTTTCGCGGAAGTTAAAACTTTCAGGTTTTAAGTGCCTTTTATAAGTCGCCTACATATTTTTTTTCATAATAAATTGCAGTGATTTTAGGGCTATGCTATCTACTTTTCAATTTGCGTAAGTGACATATTGGTACAATATATATTTTGAAACAGATTATATGTATTTTGCCTAAGTTGAAAAACCCTACACTCGTGACGCGACGTGGCAATCCACATATTGATTTAATTTGTCACTACACCAATAACAAATTATGCATTTGTTTAAAAATATGGAAATTATATGAATACCTACAAGAGAAACTCTATCTGGCATAATTTCACCGTTAATTATTTACATTAAATAGTATTTAATTAATGACTTTCCATTATCTAACGACGGATCATAATGGAAAGTCATGACGCATAAATAAATGTTTTATTTACAAGAGAATGCCTATTTTACCATGAAACTTAGTATCGGTGCGAAGATTTTTGTGCCTTGATAAAACCTGTCTTTTTGTGTAGGGAAAAATATATATTTTCATTAAATATGAACATAATTGGGACCCAGAGTATAATGTTCGCTAAAGCTCAATTCAAACGACTTTTGAATTCAGCTTGGGCGAAGAAGACAAAATATTCCATAGCTAAAATAGGTTTTAAAACTCTATGAATAAGTCCGTGAGTATTTAAGTACATATGATAACAATTTGATAGTATGCATAGTGTAGGTGTATTTTGAAACAGGCAAACTCGGGTTCCAATCACGAACTATGACAAATGTTTCCGTAATGCTCTAGTACTTTCGCTTGCGAGTGTGTTTTTTGATAACGAATATTACGAGACTTACACTACACTACACATGGCCTTTATCTTAATTGAATGTCAGAGTTACTTTAGGTTAGTTATTTAACACTACCGGACCTCAGATCCAAGCCACAAGGGGCCCTACTATATTAATCCGAAACGAAGATCAAAACTTCAGATGATCGAAGTTTATATACGATACGAATGTACCTACATATACTTATGGTCGTTATTGACTTATGGTCGTAACCACAGACTTATGGTTACGATGGACGTCATACAAATTCGAACTTTTACAGAGTAGATACATTCGTATCGTATATAAACTTCGATCGTCCGAAGTTTCGAACTTCGTTTCGGATTAATATAGTAGGGCCCCTTGTGCCCCAAGGTTCGTTCATGATATCGAACCTGGGACTAATTATTCATTATTATTCTTAACATATTATTTAATATTTCAACAGGTATTGAGTACGGGTCCCGTCAAAGCGGCGGCAGAGAATGAAATGCAAGTAGACGAGGACGAATCAAGCTTGCTGCCGAAAAAGTTAAACATTAGAGCAAAATTAGACAAAAACAAAAAGAGCAATGATAAGAACAAAGTAGACCCCGAAATGCAGTTGGAAGGAAACACTAAACAGAATAAATTAAGGAAAATGCAGTTCAAAAAGGATAAGAAAAAGAAAGCGAAATTTGAAAAGCAAACTGTTGACTTGGCCGGAGTACTCGAGAATGTTAATTTAACAACGTATAAGAAAAAGACGAGTACGATTTTAAAGAAGATTTTTCGCTTTAGTCTAATGCCAAAATGTGATTACTATGGTATAAATATTTTGGTACTGATTAATTTTATCTAAAAAACTACCCTTAAATGTAAATATGTCAGAATGAGACATAATTATTATTTTAATCAATAATCACTAATCGCATTATGCGACTGTCGTAAAAACGAATGTAAAGTGGGCGTAAACATGAAACATAAAAAGTTGAATATGACGTGTAGTTTTGTAAAAAAACGCATTGTTGTAAATACCAAGATAAATAAAAGCGAATTATCTACCGAGTAATGTTTATTTAAATATCCTTTTCATGACAGGTTGGAGGAATTAAAATTCACAATGATAAGGTCTCATTTAAATTGTATGATAAAAGTTCATGAACCTTGACAACTGTATTAACAGTTATTTATTAAGATATATCAGCTTGCATAACTCCCACTGTTGGGCACGCGACTGATCACTCATACATTTAAAATTATTGAGGAAGTGTGCATGATGTCATTTCTCTTGTACGTGTACGCGAAACTTCATAACTCCTATATTTTATATGAGTATACGTTCTTAGTTATTGCGTGGTGGCATCTTGGTAAACGGACTAGATGCGGCTTCCGACATGTCCGGTGGTCGCGGTTTCGAATCCCAGGGCACACCTCTGACTTCGGAGTCATGTGTGTATTGATAGTCAATCACCACGCAATACAACAGTGAAGGAAAGCATCGTGAGGAAACTTACATACCATAGCGATATATAAAACTTGTATGTTACGTAAGTTCGCCAACCCGCACTAGGCCGGCGTGGTGGACTATATGGCCTAACCACTCTCAATCGTACTCTCGCTTGTAGAGGAGGCCAGTTCCCTGCAGTAGGACGTACATATTTGGGCTGATACATACATACTTTCTTACCCCTTCTATCCCTGTATTACGGGGTTACCCCAACGCACTTAAACTAAAAATGGTGTGCCTTGAAATCGAACCTCAGAACTCTGATGTAACCATCCGTTAATGCAATGGCGAAAAATGAAAATGAAAATAATTTATTGAATCCATTAAAATGTTCAACATCATTTAGATTCAGTCATTTTTTATCTACCACCCGGTTCGGAAAGCGGTTTTCACTAGATAAAAACGGGCCAGAAACTCTAGTGTTGCTCTTTTCAAAACCAGTTTACAATGTAGGGATCATTACAAAATTTACAAGTTGGTTTAATCAGAGCAGTTCATTAATAATTTGTTGTAAATTTACAACAATATATTTTATATGAATATGTTTATGTTATAATTACTATGGCCGAAAGTAGCGAAGTCACCCAGAACGGAGAATCAGTACACTCTTTTTCGCCAAAGCAGCGAATAATTGCGAAAGCCTTATGTAATCCATCAATTAATCCGTTACAATGTAAGCAAATCGAATAGACCAGTCTACGCAAGCAGCACCTGTTCACGAGTATGACGCATGTGCCAGCCATCGGCCTCCTCAACCATGCTACAGGGAAGTGACCGACCCGGTACACGACGCCACCGCAAGCACAGACTTTTTGGCGAGCATGACATACTCAATCACTTACACAGCAAAACAACGGCAAATGTGCTAAGTTACTTAATTTGAATGATGTTATACAGAGCACACCAAGACTTCCGCTTCGAGGTACTACACATTTATTTAATTTTATTCTATTCCCAAGCCTTGTTATCATCTAGATATTCAGAAATTTTATAATATGCTTTATTGCATAATTTTTGCTTGATAGTTGATTTGAATTTTGTAATCGTTAAGGCTTTAATATGACCGGGAACTTAGTTATAAAAATGTATACAGTAACCCTTAAAAGATTTGCAAATAGTCTAGTATCACTGCAAGAACTCCCTTTAATAACTTTTAACAATATCTAAATTTTATTCGTTTCCTAGCGATTGCCTGTTTCCTTATAATATGATCTCCCATGCTCTCCCCGTAATAGGTTCTGTAAAACTTATTCTAAACGAATTGATTTAATGCACAATGTCCTTATCTGGGGGGTCGCTCTATACTCCGACACTACGATGAATGTTCGAACTTCGTACGGAATGCTGTACGAATATGCTTAAATACCATACTAAATACTTTACAAAATGTTAGAATCCTCTATCGTAAGTCGTATCCTTAGATGATAATGATAAGATTCATAGAGAATTGTATTAATTTTTAAGCATTCAAAATTCGTGTCGTAGAATAAATAACCCCCCTGAGTCGCAACATGTTTGCATCAGATTTTCGATCCTTGATCCTACAATGCCCGATGCCATCGATCGATGCGTAGGTTTCTTTATTTCCAAGTTTTATTGGGAAACATTTCGCATTCCAAGATAGCAAAGGAAGTTCATGCCTAAAACCCCGAAGCGACAAGCAGAACCTATTTTTGGTCTCAAACGTGAGAGCTGTGAGCTGAGCGACGACGTGCCGTGCCGACTTCTAGTTCATAACAATCCTCGCGAATTTTCAGAAAAAGGATTCAAATCTCAACCCCCTCCACTTTCTCAGTTCGTAGTGTACTCGGTACCTACTGTGTAACAGTACATATCAGGCATAGAATAGATACAGAACTTTGAGTGTTGATATTCCTGTTACATCGCTACGATTAATATTCGGTACGGGCTCCATATCTGCGCGCTGGAACAAATAAATACCATCATTTTTATGGTACAAATTGTTGAAAATCTGAATGATTAAGTTACGCGAGCTCTTCGTTATATTGTTAGTTGACCATACGAAAATCCACGTTGACTCAAAGTTAATGGATTGTGTCACATTATTACAATGTAAACAAACAGTTCTATACCTACGAAGTTCGTGCAAAAACAATGTATCATTCAGAGCACAGAAACAGTACTAAATACTAATACTGTACTACTGTTCACAGCAAAATAACAAATATAATATAGGTATATACTTAAATAAAATGTCGATAAATAGCAAAAAAGAAAAGAATGGATAAGCCCACAATGCAATGAGTCCTCGACACGTAAGTGGAATTGATCGGAGTCCGTCCCTTTCATTCCCGTTATTATTTATATTTACATTTCGCTCTGTTACATGTGAGTGAGTGATTGGACGCTTCCAATTTAAATTATCTGTATTTATGAATGAACTTTCTAGATCATAACTATGAAACTCTGATAATATGATTTGTAATTAGATTCAAGGTATCTAAAATATTATTTATAGTCATTAATTACACGTATTCGCTAATTACAGATTTATTTATCATAATAATTAAACATAACGCCTTACATCATCGGCTCATTCGTATTTTCGCGCCATGTGATTCTTTACCTTTATGCAGTGTGTTCGATTCCTATTTGCTAAAAGTTGACCAATGACACCGTTCCATCTGTCTGTCACAATTCTACGTCACACGTAGTATTTCACATCCATTGTCTCTCTCTTACTTATGGCAACGTGCCGTATAGAAATTATCTCTAGCCTGCTTGCGTTGTACGTAATAAGATTACGTGTATATAGCTCTCGCACTTGCACTCCAAAATGTATCACTAGTGTGAGCGAGACAGTAGATTTTCGTACTCGCGAACCGGTTGGAATAATAATAGATAATTCTCCAATAATTTGAAGTTATTCGTGGCCAGTCTTTTGCGGAAGAAGGTGGTTGTGTGAATCAAAAAAATGAAAGCTGTTGTAGCGCTGGCGGTTGTCAGTTTACTGGCAATTTCTACGATAAATTGTGATGTGTTCTTTGAGGAGAAGTTTGTAGACGGTAAGTTTTCCGTAATTATTCACAAATGCATGTAAAACTTTAAACCGGCGTGGCGTGTGTATCGATTGCCTAGGCGTCGGATGCCGGCATAATTTTGACTAAATTTGTTTTGTTTCATTACAGATTCATGGGAATCTAACTGGGTATACAGTGAACACCCCGGCAAGGAGTTTGGCAAGTTCCAATGGACTGCTGGAAAATTCTACAATGATCCTGAGGAAGATAAAGGTAGGTTCCTAAAGAATTCATAATCCTTTCTAATTTGCTTATATGTGTGCTTTGTGTTATATAGAGAAATATCTAGCTAATTGTCAGTAAAGTCTGTTTACTAATGCATTCAAAGCATTTTTTGGCGTGGCACACAATGTTCGCAAAATGTCCACGTATTTAATTATAAAGTGCAATGCGTAGGTTCATACAAATTGTGATTAAATCTATCAACGACTGCTCGCATTGCAATTCGTGTAACAAACCATACTACCCCATTTATTCTTATTGTAAAATATACAATATACTGTTCATGAAATAACATTGTACACAAATTATTTTTTAAATCTTTGAAATCAATTTATTCTTGATGATATAACTGTTAAACATGGGCTTCTTCATTCATAAAATATCAAAAATATGTAAATATCCATACGATATTCATTAATTGATGATTCTAGGAGAAACAATTGTATTTATTTATTTCAAAAAAGAACAATAATAATTTTATACATTACAATGAAACCACAAAGCCAATAAGCCTTCATATAGGTACGGTGTCTTCGTGAACTGAAGTATTGACACATAACTTCGTGTTCAGGTCTGAAGACCGGCGAAGATGCGCGGTTCTACGCGCTGTCTCGCAAGTTCAAGCCGTTCAGCAACGAGGGCAAGCCCATGGTGGTGCAGTTCTCTGTGAAGCACGAGCAGGACATCGACTGCGGCGGCGGCTACCTCAAGATCTTCGACTGCAAGCTCGACCAGAAGGACATGCACGGAGAGTCGCCTTACGAGATCATGTTCGGCCCTGACATCTGCGGTCCTGGCACCAAGAAGGTCAGTTTATATTCAACAGTCACATACTCTGTTGCATCAAGTAACAACTCTTAAAATCCTAAGTGTATGGGGTTGGTAGTTATACCTATGGTCAAAGTTACTTGTTGCAACTGAGCCTTGTCAGATATCAATTTGTAGATTGTAGATAAATCCTGGACTTGAGTTTTCGATTGTTTATCAATCGATTTAGAAACCACTCTTGGCGTGTTGGGTAAGAAGTTAGGTATGATATGAGACGACAAAAGTTCGATTCTTTATTGCAACAAATGTTGTTTAGACAATTGCAGATTCCTTAGCAGTTTTTAATACCTAGACTCGTGTGGGTTGAAGAAGGTATTGTCTGTGTTGGTTGTAGTTGTTATTTATCCAATTTAGGTAATTCTCTTTATGCTAGGTATTAGATTTTTAACGATGACGTAGTTACCTATAATGCCAGGGTAATTAAATTAGTGGTGTAATTAAATGTAATTTTGTAATGATTATTGAGAACATAGTTTGTTTAAAATTAGGTAATTGTAAAATGATAATTTAGTTTTCCGGTCAACATTCAATTAACGAATATATCCAAACGTATTACACGAAATAATTGGAATATAATCGGTTACTGGTACGAAATTGTTAGCCACAGTGGAAATAATTAAATCGAAGGCTTGCGAAATACTAGAAATTGATTATAAGATCTCTAATATTTAATTCTGTCATGAAGAAAGAATATTTGTCGTCATAAGTTTTTTGTTCAACAATGCATTAACAAAGGTCACATTTCATATGTTTGACATGGCCATCACCTAAAGACTTCTATTGTCATGAAAATAAAACAGTACTAATGAGGTTTTTTGGTGACCTCAGATATATTGTTACCATGGAGATAAAAACATATTTCGTCTAAAAATAAAATTATATTCTTACTGCGCTTTTTTTTCGTACGCTAACGTAACACTCGTAAAACAAAAGAGATAAACAAGAACTTAAAAATAGTGAATTTGATAAATGTAATAACGTAAAGAGTGGTAACAGTAAATACAAGGTCTGATTTTTATAGATGAAAAGTAGGTAGGTAGCGTGCTATAATGACATTGACAAAATGATTATAATCTAGCTTCGTATGGAACAAGTAATAATTACTATCCATAGAAATATTCATGAATCAATACGAAATAATTCAAATCACATTTGTATGTTAAGCACGGCAAAATCGAAAATGAAACCAAAAATCACACATTTTACATAGTTATACGTAGTAGTTATATGTACGTACCTATGATTTTGGGAAAACATTAACAAGCAAAAACACATTTGTAGCTATTGACTTATATCTTATGAACTCGGGATGCCGATACTTATTTAATGATGAAATATATTTAATTTTGTAATACATAGAATATCGGGATAAACCAAACCCACGTTTGAAAATTGACGGAATTAACGGTTGGTATCGTTATTGCAATTAAACCTATCAGTGATTGGTTATACATCGACCAATTATCACAGCGATTCATTATAGCGAAGGTCGCCTGAAAATATCGCCATAATGTTCACATTTTGTTCAGTCAACGAAATTCGGTCACACAAAACATATGTGCAAATATGTACCTTCTATATCATTTCACCGAAAATTCTTTCACCTTGGAGAATATTTTATTTACTGAACAAAGAACAATTTACTTTCATTTCAACTGACAATATGTAAAATACAGGTTTAAAATATATTAATTTGTAACTCCCACACTTTTCAAATCGCCTTTTTCAAAAAACTCAAACGCTTATCAAATGGATTTAATTTCAATTCTTTACAAAGATTTTTTTCATTTTAATATATATGTTAGCTCTCTACTGATGAGTACTCCAAAAATGATGCTCGCAAGTGCGGCATTACATTACTACGACAATTGGAATGTTATTTCAATATAAGTATATGTACATACAATTTAGTACACCAATTTGTGCAACTTTAATAAAACAAGCGAAGGTGCATGACTCGTTTTAACAAAGCCGTATGAGTTTGCGAAAAAATAAAATCGTGATACCTATTCATTAAACCAAACCAGCGCGGTGTGGTAATCAAATCTGACTAGAGCAAGACTAGCCGGATTACGGATGGTGTAATAATATTACGTTGCAATGGATCGATTTCATGACAATGTTCGGCACTTTGTGACACTTGACTGAGTCTATTCATTATACTCCAAAAATATTTATTAAATTGTTGGTTATGAAGTTTATACCATGGTTGATTTGAATAAAGCGGTAATATTAATTTTCTCACTACATCAAAGCTTGAATAATTCATTTGAAAACATCCTCACATTTTTCTAATTTCTGTAATAAAAAACATGGCTTGAAATATGAGCAATAAGTCGAACGTTCTGTAAATACTTCAAAATACCATTATTTGAATTAACTCTTAAAACCAAATCCCAGCGGAAACTGTCAAATTTGGTAAGTTCTTCTTTAGGAAAACAGTAGTATAATAGGAAGTCAGTGCATATTTATTTACATAGTACATATGGTTAAGGAAATGGCTACTGGCAACTGACAATAACAATTTTATTCGGTTGTTGCCTCGTATCATTCGTATGGATCATTAAAAGTAGCACAGGTCAGCGGTATTGATCGCATTATTTTCTTATCTCCGTGGCAAGATATTTATCCATATTTTTCCGAATAATGATATAAACCATACAATTTATTGATTAAAAAATCTGATAGGTTGGTCGTCGTTTTAAAAACCGAATAAAACATAACACTGGAAAACTATCTAAAGAGCAAATCACTATATATTCATCGATCTTATAAAACAATAATATAGAGTATAGACAAAATAACTGGTTGATAATCTTGGATTTTAACGTATACAATTCACACAGAAACATCTGCTATACAAAGCAGTAGAAATGCAACAAAAGTGGAATCTTTAAACAATGTGATGCTAAAACTGCACACCGAATCGTCATGATTTAAGATTTAAATGAAGTCGAGAAGAATTTAAACTTTTGTATCTTGGCTAAGTAATATGGGATTTAACAGCTTATACCTCGGATTCCCTGCGGACTAGCGACCCGCTCGTCTCATCACACAACAAAATATTCCTTAACATATTTTAACATAATTTCTTTGTCATCAGGTCCACGTGATCTTCAGCTATAAGGGTAAGAACCACCTGATCAAGAAGGATATCCGCTGCAAGGACGATGTGTACACCCACTTGTACACCCTGATCGTGAAGCCCGACAACACCTACGAAGTGCTCATTGACAACGAGAAGGTCGAGTCTGGAGAACTGGAGGCCGACTGGGACTTCCTGCCGCCCAAGAAGATCAAGGTAAAATCTTTGGCCACTAAAATATTGGATAGTTTGAAGTTTGAAAAATGTTCTGAAATTATACTGGGGATTAAGGTTTCGTCAAATGTTAATGAACACTAAAATGTTTGAGATATGTGAAGGTGTTATGTTAGATGTTAGAAAATGCTTTTAACTACAATAGTTGCTTTACGAATATGGTCATTTGGGAATATACAATTATAATTCATCATATTGATTATTATACTTTGTATTTCATACGTATATTTTAGGTGACAACATGTTTTAAATTCGAATTTACAGTATTTTTAAGTTCAATAACCTTTTTATGTGTCAATTTAATTTGCAAGTATTTTATGCGTTCATTAACACGTGCGGGCTATACGTCTTTCGCACAGATAGGAGTTCAGGTTTTTTCCAATTACCCTTTAACTTTAAAAATTCTCTTTTCGTTCAGGACCCTGAAGCGAAGAAGCCCGAAGACTGGGACGACCGCCCCACCATCCCCGACCCTGAGGACACCAAACCCGAAGATTGGGACAAACCTGAGCACATCCCCGACCCTGATGCCACCAAGCCCGAGGACTGGGACGATGAGATGGACGGCGAGTGGGAGCCTCCCATGATCGACAACCCTGAGTACAAGGGCGTCTGGGCACCTAAGCAGGTAATTTCATAACAATATTTAGATTTTTTCAAAATAGGTTTTATTACACGTGATTTCGGGTAAATGACTTTTTATTAGATTCTCCAATAGTCTAGTCTAGTGTGCTTCATTCACAAGACACGTAAAATCGATAAAGTCAAAATTATGTGTAAAAGGCCATCCAAACACAAATAAAATGTATTCAAAAAACTAATAGAAAAATATATTTTGTCTTGACGTTGAATCTTTGACGAAACTCGATAATACGCTAAATGAGTAGTTTCTACAAAGTTTGTTGACCTGTCGCACCAACTCACATACAGTTATGTGTGAATAGCCGCCGCTTGATGTTCAAATACGTCCGCTGTTATGACGCGTCGTTCAACCTAGGAAATGTTTCGTGGATTATTGAGTCATTTGAGCACATTACGTTACAGATAATTTCTCTATACACACGATATCAACTCAGTATTAGTATTATAAAAGTGGGCCGTGCTTTATCTCGGAATTTATATTATTGATAACTGATAAGATTTTACCCAGAAATTAAATTAATCCCACTTGATTGCCAGTTTTTGCTATCTTAGTATTACATCTATAAACATGAAAGACATCAAGATGTAACATTTTTCTAATTTGTGTCTGATTTGATTGCATAAAATAATGATTGGACATAACGTAAAATGTATTAAAGATAAAAACTTCATTTGAACAGCCGTTATAGCGAAATAAGTTAAAATGCCGCCCCGGCTAGTAAACAAGATGCCGCGGGCTCAATCGTCACATCGAAACCAATATTTGTGTCGTTCACAAATATTTCGTTTACTGTTTTTTTAAATACACATAATTTCCTATACATATATTTGCCTTGCTATTTTCACAATTCAGATGCTAAATTTAAAACTCTCCCCTTCACAGATCGACAACCCTGCCTACAAGGGACCCTGGATCCACCCTGAAATCGACAACCCTGAATACACCGCCGACGCCAACCTGTACAAGCGCGAGGAGATCTGCGCGGTCGGTCTGGACTTGTGGCAAGTCAAATCTGGCACCATCTTCGACAACTTCCTGATCACCGACGACCCGGCTGTTGCCAAGGAGAGGGGAGAGCTCATCAAGAAGACCCAAGAAGGAGAGAAGAAGATGAAGAGCGAGCAGGACGAGCTCGAGAGGGAAAAGGACAAGGCGGAGAAGCCTGATGATGAAGATGATGATGAGGACCTCGATGATGAGGCTGGCGACGCTGCGCCTATGGTGAGTAACAATTCTTTTACAAATGAATGTACAAGTAAAAATCCTGATGGAAATTGTTAACATTTCTATTTCATATTGAAGTCTAACTATACTCTCTATTACAATTGATAGGCACTCGTTTAATTTTAAAACTAGTTAGCGCACGCTGAGTCACGGCCCTTGTAAAATAGCACAGAGGTTTCCTTATGTACAAAGAGGATTACGTGGAAACGGAAAAGTATGATGAGTCATAGCTTTTTCATTGTTTTTGGCGTCATGGGCTACTGCCGTTGCCTTTGTATAAGTGCGTATTTGTGATGTATGTTTTCTTTTGCAGGAGGAAGAGCACGACGAGCTGTAAGTGTAGTGAGTGTGTGCAGGACAGTCGTACCGCCGGGTACTAGTGTGAGTTCGCCGCCGCGTTCCATGCCACCGTCGCGCGATGCGTAGCGTTCCTCACAATACTTTAATATTTTTAGCACTGTGTGTCTAAGTCTCGAAATATTCCAATAGTAGTTGGACGCGTAATGCGTGTATTTATTTCCGCGTCTGCGACGTACTGATTTGTGTAAAGATATCGATGTCACGCTCAGGTTTTAATGTAATAAATTTAAAGTGATGTGCCCGGCACCGTGTGTCGGGGCGTGTGTGCGGTTCGTTGTACAGTGTCAGTTAAAGTAGCCTAATTTTTTAAGATTGTGATTGATGTTGTAAAATGAATCGGGATGTTTGTGTTTCTCATTTTATGTTGTGAAATGAGTTTTATTAAAAAATAATATATAATAAGTGATTTTATTATTTATTCCCATAATTTAGCGTTACTACAGGGGTTCAGAAATACTCTATGCATAAATAAAATTAAAAGTTGGCTCAACAAGAATAGAACAACTATTTTACAATGTCTTATTGGCAAAATGTAATTTTTTATTTATAATTGATACAATAAAATATATTTAAAATATTTTGAATATATAATTCAAAAACTCCAGATAACTCTTCAAGAAACTATCCATGGACTTCTTGTTTTGCTGCGGTATATCTTTCTCTGATTCTGCTCTCCAAGGCATTACTGCTTAAACAAAAGTGTACTTGCAATTTATTACCAATAAAGGACAATGCAATGTTACAAATAAAAAGCAGCGTCGTCACCTGATTGAATTCTGGTGAAATTCTAGTGTTCAGTTCAGTGGAAAAGCTAGACGAAAAATGTAGGCGAAATGGTTTTTTCGGCGTACTGTTAGCAGAAAAGCTTTAATTTGGAGCAAATAAAGAAACACGAAATGCAGAAGGATTTCATTGAATAAACACTTGGCTTTTGTTTTTTAATCTCAAGTCAGTTTTGTGCTAAATCAGCATCTTTTTCCATCGTGGGCGCCACAGACCTAAGTGTGTTCAGTGAGTTGGCTTATGAGCTAAGAAGTATTTTTTAGTTGCAACCAAACAGTCATGCACAAAGTTGATCCCACAAAATCGCCTTTATGTAGCACCACTGCTGGCATTTTGTTAAAATATAGGGCCTACTACATGGTTTTGTATTAGATAAAAATGAATTGGAGGAGGATTATACAGGCGGTCGGTCGTGAAATCGTATTTTAAACACCGGCCTACAGACGACAGCAAACATCTGATATCTTAACATTACTGAAAGATAAAGGCAGCTAGAATGTTAGGAGTTAGAACACGTTTATTTTTGCGGCCTAATGATTCGATTTCTGTTATAGCATGGTCTATGATGACTCCTTTACAATATAATGCAGTGCCAGGCTGCACCTCGTATTAACAAGGTCTTTATGGTTTTAGTCTTAACGGCAGGCAAGGTGCTTAATCCATGGGCAGCCGGCAGGCGTGACGATAGCCATGAGTCGAACGTCCAGTTTACTCATCCTTGTTTACAAATTTGAATACAGCTCCATCTCTTACTGTAAGCCAAAACCTTTTTGTGCATGCATTTTTTTAAGGAAATGACCAGATAAGACAATTATTTTATTTCATCAAAGGAAAAGTTTAATAACAGCCAGCTTTGAGTAGCCTTATTTTACAAAATGGAGTTAAGGAAATACTTACGCCATTCTTGCAAAACTGAAAGAGAACGAAAACTAATTAATTATGTCATATGGGAAGGAATTAATATCTTAGACAAATAAGTATAAATAACAAACTAATAATTTACTATAGGAAATCAAAATCAATAAAAGTGGTTTGCAATAATTTATCGTGGCTTTCGAACCAGTTTCGCATAAGTTACCGGCAGGTGGCGATGTCATTTTGGTTTCATAACATTATCATAAGACTTTTACTTTATATTAATTTACGTTCTTTTTTGCATCATGATGAGATAATTAATGCATATATTTAAACATATATATGAATTTTGTTAACCATTGATATAAAATCGGTAATTCGCAATGCATTTTCATAAAATATTAATTTGAAATCAACGACTTTACCTTGTTTCTATTTTATATTGTTGCTATAATTTCTCAATCAAAGGAACATATTTTTACATGAAATAAACAAAAGAAGAAAATAATTAATTTTAAATCTGAGGCAACTTGGATCTTAGCTTTGGTTGTAGTGCGTCTAATAAATATAGAATACCTAATCATATCCACGATATGTTACCTGTTTGTACGGTGTAATTAGTTATAGATGGATAGTAATTCGAATTAGAATTCCTCACTTAGTTTCTCTCTCTGCAGCCTCAGGAAGTCTATTGCTGGACATAAGCCCCCTCTTTTTTCTATAGCAACATTTTAGAAGCGGCCTAGCCAGCAACTACCAGTACCTACCTTAGCTAAGTCGTCTGTTTTTCTACACTAACTTTTATTAATTATTATTTTATTTTTATTGCAATAAATTCCGAGATGGGCATGCCGTTCACTAGTAACTGAAACGACCGCTCATGAACAGGGATAACACCAAACAACACCTTGAATTACAAAGAAATGCTTGCAATTCTAGTGCACTCCCCATCCTGAGACATAATATGTTAAGTCCCAACATGCCCAGTAGTTACTCTGGCTACAATCTTCTTCAAATCGAAACACAAAAGTGCATTTACACTGCTGTTTGGCGGGAGAAATAGACATTGCTATAGCAGTGCTAAAGTGGATTGTTAAAGCATACACTCACGTTTGTCCAATCTGCTCATATTGTTAGGTGTTTCCTCCTGTGTTACAGGTTCCTTTACTTCTTCAGGTGGTGGTGTTGGTGCCTCAGGGTGAGCTTCGTGGTAGTGGTAGTGCCGGGAACCAAATAGCTTGAGACATGGATCCGGAGCTGCGTCTATAATAATCCAGTATATATACGTCCTAATGCATGGGACAGGCCTTCTCTACTATCGAGAGATCGATTGAGAGATGTTTGGTCATAGTCTACCGCATTCGCATATTTGATTTATATTTAGTAGGTTGGCGAACTACCTCCTCATACTAAAGAAACTCTGTAAAATCTCTACACCATAAAGATTTCCTCACGCCGTTTGCCTTTATCGTTAAAGATCGTTGTAAATTAATAACAATACACGCATTATTCCAAAATTTTAGAAATGTGCCTAGAGATTTGAACCTGTGACCACCATGTCGCTATCCAGAATCGGTTCGTTTCCAATAAAGCCCGTATTGTACTGATCATTTATCTAACATCAAAGTGCATTCACAATTATTATAGAAGCAGAAAGGCAGTTGTAGAATTATGAATTTGATTACTCACCTCCATTTTCTGCTGCCAGCAATACCTGAAAAATAATCACAAAAATGAGACATAAAATTGCTACAAAGTATGTTCTGTGCCGTCCCTAATGGATCACTCCATATTCCACACACACTCCATGGGCCCTACTATATAAATCCGAAACGAAGCTCGAAACTTCGTGACGTTTTTCGTTTCGAAACCTACTCTGTAACACGAAATTCGAATCTTCGGATCGAAGAATGAATTATTCCAATATATCGGCAATACGAACATTTACAGAGTAGGTACATTCGTATCGTCACAAACTTCGTTCGTCCGAAGTTTCGAACTTCGTTTCGGATGAATATAGTAAATAAAAATGTAATTGTTCGGATTGCCGATATATTCGAATCATTCATTCTTCGATCCGAAGATTCGAATTTCGTGTAACAGAGTACGTTTCGAAACGAAAAAGTCACGAAGATTCGAATTTCGGATTTATATAGTAGGGCCCCATATTACATATCCGAAACAATTTTATACCGATCTTACAAAGTTACAAATATGTCTCGATGGGTGGACCGAACTCGTAGCCACCCTGGTTTTTCATCCACTGCGCCGCGCCGCGGAGGCTGTCCATCATTTGTACAATTACAAATTTTAATTAAAGGAATTGTTAAGTTACCAAAACAAAATTAAAATCTCACCAAAGTAGCAACACAGAACGTGAGTGTCCTCTCAAATCTCATCTCTAACAACTCGACTGAGACAATGCCGTACATTGTCCATCTTATATAAGCCAAGAGCCACACAAAAGTTTGGTCACACTACATTAGCCCCCCATTTTCTTCGTACCATAGAATTCGTGGCATTATTGTAACAATTGACATTGCTCCGGTCCAAACTAAGCTTACCATGAAATTATACATTTATTCACATGTGTTACAGAATTGGTCTTTTGAAAGGAAAATACTTAAATATTTTATGATACGGCTGTCATTGCTGTCAAGTAAATAAAATATTAAATAAAATAATTAAATTAAAATGGCAACGTGACTGCTACAATGTTACTGGTAATAGGTCTCACATATTATGTGAGAGGCCGCATGGGTACAACTGCAATATTTATTTCTCCCACCAAACAGCAGTTGCAAATGCACTGTTGTGTTTCGTTTTGAAGGCATAATATAATGTAGCAAGAGTAACTACTGGACATAATGAGACAACAACTTGTCTCAGGATGGCGAGCGCATTGGAAGGCCAAGCATTGCTTTGTAATTCCTGGTGTTTGGTTTTGCTGCTGTCTATGAGCGGTCGTATACTTACCATTAAGCGGATGGGATGCCCGGCTCACCATTAATTACAATAAAAAATGCCTTCTATATGGCAGAACCACAAGAAATCTGATTGAACGTACTCTGTGTCTGAGGGAGATTTCAAGTCTAAGCTCACCATTTGACTAATATTATTTCTGATCTATGATTTGACCGTTGAGCTAATGTAATGTAGAGGGTGGACGTCACATGCTTACCTAGAACCTAGTCGAGATCTCAAAGATACGCAAGTTTCTTTTCAATATTTTCCTTCACTGACCACAGTTAACGTAAGTGATATTATAATACAAGTATTTGTATTTTTACAACGGAATTAGAAATGTGAAGAAAAAACCGTAAAAAAATAGTAGTGTGTGTGTCTGGGATTCGAATTTGCAACGTATGGTCAGTCCGGCAACATCCTACTCAGCTAAACCACAGAATACTATTATACTAATCTAATAGTTAATTCTACTATTTAGTATATGTGGCTATTAGCTCACTACTACTACCAGCGCTCAATGTGTGATACTTTATAAGCTCGTTGTTTTTATAAAAATATGTTTGTGTTATTGTAATTCTAATAATATAATATAATAACATAAATCTAACATAAACTCATGCCTTTTTCCCAGAAGGGTTAGGCAGAGGTGTTACTGTGATATTCACATTTCGCCTTATATGTTCCGTCCAACGATGTGTTAAAGGGCAAGCTTATCGCCATATCGGGCACAAATTCCTGACTCCGGGCTGATAATGAATAGAAAAATCCAATATCACTGTGCCCGACACGGGATTAGAATCCGAGACTTCAGTTTTGTAACCGTACCGTGGTACTACTACGCCATCGAGGCAGTCATAGACAAATTATTTTTATGATTTTGCATAAATAAAACACTCACGGAAATACAAGTGACTCGTTCGATGATATAAAACTGCATTCAACAGATTCTGTGTCTAAATGTTCCCGCCCCCTTTCACTTCTTTTCAATCGAACTTTCAATTGATATTGACGATGCAATTTTTTTCCAAATCATTTCGTTACTTGAACAAATAATTCTAATATTGTCCGATTGTGTTTTATTTTATTGCATTCACTGGCCCCCTGGGTAGGTTCCACCGCAATGCCTATTTCTCCCGTCAAACAGCAGTTTAAATGCACTGTTGTTGTGTTGTATTTCGGATTGAAGGACAATGTAGCCAGAGTAACTACTGGACATATTGAGACTTAACATCTTATGTCTCAGGATGGCGAGCGCAGTGGAATGCCAAGCAATGCATTTGTAATTCAAGGTGTTGTTTGTTTTTGCCACTGTTCATGGGCGGTCGTAACGCTTATCATTAGGCTTTCGGCAAGCTCGTCTCGCCATTCCCTGCAATAAAATAAAAGTAATAATAAAAAAGCTAAGTCTTTACAATATACTCACATATTTTCTTATGTCTTGCTGTGACAAGATTATAAATAAAAGACAATGGGAGATAACATTCGGTAGTTGAAAAGGAATAATATCGTTGCAATTTCTAAACGATTAAATTAACAAACAACAGTAGTACAACGAAGCAGGTACACATTCCCAAGTGTCTTTAACAAATGATAACATTCTCGGAAATGAAAAACTTCATCCAATTTGAGTTAATACAAGCAGATAACTCGTGGAGATAAGTAGCATAGCAGCTGAACAAATAAGCGGCGGAATTCTCAAATTAAAAACACAATACACATTTAAATGGTCTCGAAGATTCAATAGGGTGACTTTGAGAAAAATATTCCAACTGGATTATGTATTTAAACGAATTGTAAATAAAAAAAGATATATTTTGTTAATACTCATTTTATAACGTTAATACCTAAAGTGTTGATTGTTAAGTATTTTAACTCCTCCGTTAGGTACAATATAAATAATTAGAAAACAATACTATAATTAATAAATAATTTACACACCAAATGTCATATCAGATCTACACAAAAATAATTCGTATTTAATACGAAAATGTGAAGATTGTCAAACAAAAATATTGTATGTTACAGGAAAAATATTGAATGATTTAATTATTAAATAGTTACTCTAACAATTAATTAGTTAAATGGTCTCGAAGATTCAATAGGGTGACTTTGAGAAAAATATTCCAACTGGATTATGTATTTAAACGAATTGTAAATAAAAAAAGATATATTTTGTTAATACTCATTTTATAACGTTAATACCTAAAGTGTTGATTGTTAAGTATTTTAACTCCTCCGTTAGGTACAATATAAATAATTAGAAAACAATACTATAATTAATAAATAATTTACACACCAAATGTCATATCAGATCTACACAAAAATAATTCGTGATTGTGATAATTATCAAAACCCTAATGGACTTTTATTCATAGTTAGTGACCAGTGTATAAACCTATTCAAATTATTGAGTGTTTTATCTTCGCTCAAACTCAATTCAAAAGCCATTTCAAAGGGACAAAATATCCGATAGCTGACATAGGATTATAAATTGACAATGAATGAGGTCTTACACTTGTAAAAAAAACGTACAGGAAAAAAACAAGTGAACTTTTATGTAACCTCCGTAAAAAATAAAGCGTGTGATTCAATTAATTATTTATTGTTTAAAGCATGTAACAAATATCATAAAATGTCCATGGGAGTATCTTTGACGACCCTGTATCGTAGTCATCCTTTTTACCAAAATTCTGAACGCTTGAGTAGGTATGTAGAGTTAGGGTCTTAAAAGATAGAGCGTTGTCTTTACACTTAGCTCTCAGATTTAAATATGGTTTACCATTAGTGCAATTATTATGATCCTGCCAATTTGTGCATTTACATAAAATGTTTGTAGAGATATCTACTATTACCCAAATAACCTAGATACATACAATTGCGCAAAATACCTATTTAGGTACACGAGAATCGTATGCCATTATCGCCTGACATAACCGCCATAGATTATCGTGTTCTGAAAAATTTACACTTTTCTATATCCTTATAATAATCGTATCTTCGAAGCGAGAAACTCCCCCCATTTAAATGGGACTTAACTGATTACAGACTAACATAATTTTAAGAGCTAGGCGTGTATTTAAGTCGTCGTCGTCGTGTAAGTAGAGAATATTAACTTTATTTAATAAATGGCCTAACATTGTATTTGCATAAACTCATTCAAAGTTCTGTCTGGCAGAGTTGACTCGATCAAATGCTGGAGCTATCAACATAAATACATACATAATTAATGTAATCGTATCCGCTGAGAAAACAAATACGCACGTGCGAGCAATAATTTCTTCATTATAACATGATTTTTTAAATTTTCATATGTAGGAATTTAATAAGTACTGTACTGTATCAGCCCATATATGTCCCACTGCAGGGTTCGAGCCTCCTCTACAATCGATGGTCCAATTAAGAGAGGTTAGGCCACTTCGCTGTCCTAGTGCGCGTTGGCGGACTAATATGTACACAGTCAGGTCATAAGTATTGTCACACAGTAAAAACTTTTCTTTTAGAATGCAGGCCACAAAAAAGTTTATTGAATTCGAATTTCGAATTGTTCATAAAAATAAAAATGTATACTTTTTAGAATTTTACTCATTTTTATTTTTTAAATACAGGGTATATCAAGACTGCTACCGAAAACGAAGCCGGGTGGTAGTTAAAGTGACTTCAGACACAATGCAACAGAAAATGTTGGAAAAAAAAGCAACAATTTTATTCTTTTTATTTTTTTATATGGTCGTATTTGGGTGGTAAATACATTTTTTCGTAAAATAATAGTGTATAACCTTTTATTTATAAAGACTCTAAGGTATAAAAGAGTTTAAATTATTATTTTAGCAAAAACTATGGATTTTAATGGAACAAGATATGGCAACACTTGGAGGAAAAGGCGTGCTCAAAGCCTCATCCCAATTTAGAGTCACTCAAGACATCCTTGATAAGGCAGCCGCCGATATTGACATGGACCTCGTTCGTGCTGCGATAGACAACTGGCCGCGCAGATTGAAGGCCTGTATTCAAAATCACGGAGGACATTTTGAATAAACTTTAGTGTCATAAGAATCTATGGTTTGTTAAGTTCATTTTGGTATATAAATGGTTACATAATGAATAAACTTGTTTCAATTATTTTATATTAAACATGTGACAGAATTTATGACCTGACTAGGTATATATAGAAATTCTTAGAAATTCAGGTTTCCTCACGATGTTTTCCTTTACCGTTATGCGGTGTTTGACTATCAATGATTTGATGTGTGTGTGTGAACCCTCGATTACCTCTAATATGTTGTCAGCCAAGTCTGGTTCGATACAAAGATAAGAAATAAACATAATTAGAGTCGCTTGCTAGAATTCGATCTATTTGACTGACCAAGCGTCACCTTATATCTATTAAGTACTTCAGGTTATTCGATTGCCCAATGTTGGAATAGAACCTAACATAAACACCATTTCAAGATTCCTTTAAGACTTTAACAGGTGAAGTAAAACATCGTGAGGAAACCTGCATACCATTGCTATTTGTATGAATTTCTATAGTAAGTAAACATACACAGAAGATTCCTTCCATTACAGACAGTTTAGTCTGAGTGGTCTGAGCATCCCTTAAACCATTACACGATGCCACTAGACTAACGACTCCATTCCTATCCGGCGCGGCGGTAAAACCATTCTAAATGGCAATGGTTGAATGTCTTTTTCGAAAGCTGATAAATGCAACTTAAAAAGAAAACTGATTCAACTTATTGGTCCCTCTGATACATAGTTATTATGAAGTTAATTTTATTTTTATTTAGCTTTTGATCGATACGTTTGGCAACTGTTCAATTATTTTCAATGTTAAATAAGGTTTAGTCCTACCGCAAAATAAACCTTGGCGTATTATAACAAATGGAGGTTAATTTAATATTAGTAACAGGCACCGTGATCTGACTTAAACGAGGTCTTATTTACAAACGTAAAGTCAACATTGTACAAACGCGCCGAGGACGCCGTAACACCCGGCAATGCTTTGTTTTTACAACCACCCTTAATTTCTACTACGACCACATTTATTCCTTCCAAAATCCTACAAATCTCTCCAAAACTTTCGACAAATAATTTTCAGAGCATTGTACATAAAATTGGTATGCTAAGACGCAGTGATAACGAAAAGTGTCAACATGCCTATGAATTCCACCCCATGCTTATATTTTCGGTATTAAAAGACAAGGCTGATAACTTCAGAATAAAAAAAATGACAGTGTAATGGAAACGAGGGGAGTGACGGATCTGTTTGTATTTTATACGAAATAAAAGCAGATGCCATTAACTTTAATTAATTAGGTATATTTTCCGCTTTTAAAAGATTACTTTGGTAAAAGGCTTCTGTAGAGGAATTTCTATGAGCGGGTCTGTTTATTTGATTTGAAATATTTTTATGAACTTTCCTTTTATTGTTTGTAACCATCTAAATAAGAAAACAATTTTATTGGAAAATAGAGTCAATTTATCTGATATCTAGTGACTAGTGGGCCCGTAATATACTACTTATATAAAAATACTTATATTAGAACATGAATTAGGAATTTAAGCTTAAAACTATGTAAAAGATCTTTGCACATACATATGCATGCCTAACGAATGTTTAACACCAAAATGCCTAGTTTAAAAATAACAGGCAAACAAGACCTGTGTGCTCCTTTGACGCAAAATACCCTTAAGCAAGAGTTTATTTTTCGAACTTAATGTGACATTTTTACTAACGCCGTCGTAAAGCGTCTTTACGCGAGACAAGGCAAACATTATGGCATTTTTACGTCCCAAGTAAGACCGACTGGGGAGCGGTGAATCGATTCTAACATTATTAAGGCGAACGGACATAGGCCTCCGGAGAATTATAAAAAATATCAATATTATTTATAGCTGGAACGTAAATCATCACTCAATCGTGAGGGGAAGTTCGGAAATAGAAATGCCCATACGTTTGTCTTTCCGCAGGCTATTATGTGTTTCACTTGAGGACACCCTCGTCCTCGCGACCCTCCAAACAATACATTAAAGTTATTGGCTGTACGAGTGTTACAACTATATGAGATTCAATTTCCGTCATTTCGTATCAAGTATTTTTTGTATGAAGCATTGGAAAGGGTCTGTTAATGGAAAATAATCACCGCTACTCATGAAGCTGAACATGAAATGTCACCTGAAGGAAGAAATGTGAATGAGGTAAGACTTATATTACTATAGGCTTTTGATTCAAGCAGAGCCGGTGTTTACTATTGGAACGTTGTATTTGGAGTTATGATAGTTTATTGTGAATTTAGGCGAGGGGTCGCATATTTCATCTCACAGATCTGCTATGGTTGTAACTACACATCCAACATTTTTATTCAAACCTGATTTGATGGCAATTGAGTAATTTTAGACTTATATATGGTAAAATAAGATTTTAAAAAATATTTGAAAATGCGCTGCAATCATATAAGCTTGGAATAGGACAAAATAAGATTTGAATAAGTTATGTAAAAATGTTCCACAGTAAATTCTCAGCAGAGCTTAATGTAAAGTATGTTTTATATTAGGTACAGGACGGCGCATTGTTCTTGATACGCGTTTGAAGCCTTCAATTGTCTTACATTCTACACTTTGGCCATCGCTTCCTTGAACAATAGAAACTTCGAGTGCTGACTCAACAATGAACTATGACCATTTGAGATTTTCTTTTTTATACAGAACTCTTTATTTCCAACAATTAAATCGAAATCCACGAAAATATGATTAACTTCGAAAATGACATTTGTGAGTAAACAACTGTACATTTCGTTGCATTTAAATTGTTTAAGTGTTATTTAAACTTTAAGGTTTGTTAAGTCGTACTGCCTTTTGTAAAGTTGTGCGTTAATGAACCAGTTATTTACAGTACAATTTTTCGCTGTGACTTAAATACTTATTCAACAATATCTACCTACCAACTTTCCTACAAAGATTATGCGACCAGCCCTGTATGGCAGAATCAAGGTACGTAATAGGGTTATGTCCAAGATTTTATTTGAGCAGTAAGTAATCATTCCTTAAAAGCACCGTTTATAAAAACAAACGAATTTGAAAACAGCATCAAAATTGAATGTAAAATGACTGAGATATTAATACATTTAATAGTATGGTGGGGACACTCGTTGTCTCTTTCGCACGCGTGCACCTTATGGAAGATGACGTCACGCCGTGCATGTTGCATCCTTTTCTATCACTCCTACCACCAACTTTCATATATTTTATAAAATTCTTTCTGATTATGATTATGCGTAACGTAACCTTCCGTTATAAACAAAAATAAAAATGTTCGAAACTAGCCTATTGTATGGACCGAAATGAAAGGTTCTAGTAAGTTATCTATATATATATAAAGAAGAACCTGACTGACTGACTGACTGACGTATCAACGCACAGCCGAAACTACTGGAGCCAGGAACCTGAAATTTTACACAGGGTTTCCTATTGGGACGTAGGGTAGCACTAAGAAGGGATTTTTGAAAATTCAACCCCGAAGGGGGTGAAAAGGGTTAAAAACTGTTGTATGGAAAATCGAAACCGTTAAAGTTACAAACGTCAAGCTTGGCACTTTGATCAGTCATTTAAAACGAAAACTGACTGCATACTTTGTTTATCCAAAATTAGCCTTTAAGGTGTTAAAATAAGGGTTGAAGTGTTGTGAGAGTAGGGTGATTTTATGACTGTCTAATCAACGCACAGCCGAAACTACTGGAACTACAAATGTGAAATTTTACACAGAAGTTCCTATTATGACGTAAGGTAGCACTAAGGAAGGATTTTTGGATATTCAACCCCTAAGAGGGTGAAAAGGGTAAAAAACGGTTGTATGGAAAATCTAAACCGTTAAAGCTAGAATTCTCAAACTTTGCAAGTTAGTTAGCCTATCAAAAACAAATATAACTGCATACTTAATTATTCTAAAATTAACCCTAAATAGGTATAAATAAGGGTTGAATTTTTGTAGAACCGAACTATCGGATCAACGCACAGCCGGAACTACTGGAGTTAAAAAGGTGAAATTTTGCACAAGGGTTCCTATTATGATGTAGAGTAGCACTAAGAAAGTTTTTTTAGAAATTTAACCCCTAAGGGAGTGAAAAGGGTTAAAAACTGTTGTATGAAAAATTGTAACCGTTGAAATTGCAAATATTAAACTTGACACTTAGGTTATTCATTTAAGAACAAGAGTAACTGCATTTTTTTTTCTGTAATTAACCCTAAATGAGTTAAAATAGGGCTTGAAGTGTTGTATGCAAAATCGAAACACTGAAGTTATTGATATCAAAATTCGTATTTCACGACTTATTTTAAACGAAAAATAATGGCGTGGCAACTTTTAGAAAAATAGCACTAAGGGGGTGAAATAAGGGATGACATTTTCATATAATGTATAACTTTTAAGTCCGTATTATGATAACATAAACACGCAGACGAAGTTGCGGGCAAAAGCTAGTTAATCAATAATTTACAATTATTTGTTATAGTTTAATGCGTCCTAAACGAAGTGTCGCCATCTACAATAGTTTTGGAGAGTTAGCTCGTGTTGCCAACGTCGCAAGGTGAAACGAAAGCATTTGTTTCGCGTTGTGCGCGAGCCTTCCGCTGTCAAGGCCGCAGACAGCGATGATTAAATACCTACTGCAAACCGGTAATGTTACAATAATAAAACGCCTTTTTCTAGTAGTTTGCACTGTAATAAGCATCGGGATAACATATTTTATGTGCCTTCAACGGTCTCAGCGCCATCATATTTGTCTTAATTGTTTAGTTACAAGAGCCGTTGCTCTGGTTTGGTTTCATATGATTATAATATAAAATAATGTATTATGATGATAAAGTCTCGTGTCCGTGTCTTACTAAGCGGGGTCGGCGCATGTTTTTATTCATGTTGCGTAAAGTTTACATTACATGTTAAAGTATCATTATGGATGATTAAATTTAAAGATGGATGCTGCTTCAGTCTGTTAATGAATATTCTGGCAGGAATAATAAGTTAAAGCAAGCTTCGTCAACCATGTTAAATTAACGTACTAATCAAGAACAATAATGTCTTATGTTAAAACCTTATAATATAGAAGGAGCACTTGCATACATTCACGTCTTGAAAAACGTAGATATTTTCTTGTTCGTATTGTTGGTAGCGCTCCTATATTAGGGAAAATTAAATTAATTATTTAGCAATAAATTGCTATAAATTCCTTAGATAACCGAAATTATATTTAAATATTAGCCTTTTAAAACGAGTTTGAGAGGAATTAAATAGCTCTACTTTACTTTTCCAAGTAATTCATGTATTTTGGACAACCTGTCAAATATCAGCCAAAAGGAGTGCAGAAGAAGGTGGCCCAGCACCACCATTTTTATCTATGTTCTTGAAGTACCACCGCTCCCTCTATACAATTAGATAGGTAATTTATTAACTAATGTAAATGACATAGATCATAGATGCTGCTCTCGATGGTAAAGTTTTTGTATGGCATGGCACTCGGCAGTCATTACACTGCACTTTTTATTTATTTTATTTAACTTTATATACAAATATGTACTTAGGCGGACTTAATGCCAGAGGCATTCTCTACCAGTCTACCTTGCACTTGATGGTAGCTATGGCCCAGCTCTGCCAACAGGTAACATACGGATATCTCTCGCCATTCGACACAATTATTTAGACCTGCTTAATCTCAAAGTAAAAAAGATTAAATATTTGGTTATACACTTACCGAACAATTGTAATGTACTTACAACGTATTTGAAAATATTTTTTAAACTTAAATTTTCCTGATTTGGCGTACGGCTGCAGAATTTTGGCAAGTTCAGATGGTAACAGCTAACGAGCAAAGACGTTGGAATATCGATGAAACATACAGAGCGAGGTTTGGTTATTTAGATCACGAACCAATCTGCACCTTGGAGAACACATTAATCTTCTATCTTTGTTGTGTCAATGGCAATCGGTAAAGCCGAATTAGAAGCCTTTCATGACGCTTGAAATTGTGTCAACAGAATTATCACTTTATGTAAAGTATTAAATTACTAGCGTTTTCTGAACGAGCTACCCGTTTATTCGTAGATACTGGAGTTTATAAATATTTACAAAACCGTGAAATTTTAAGTGTAGTTTAGGTCTTTAGGGTATTGAATATATGAGAAAAGCAAAAAGGTATAGTGGCGTAGTTACTAGTTAGTATCTTTGACAAATCAATTTTCATATTTTAAAATAGCGAAACTCTGTTTTTTTAGCAATAGCTGATTAACAATGCTTTAGAAACGATTGCCAACTGGCAGAAGTCAGATACATACATAAGCATATCGGAATTCAAGGCAATATGTCGATATGTGTAGCTTTGAATATGTGACTACGGAGTCCTGCAGGACATATACTCGATGACGCTACATTAGGTAATCCGTGTATGGCGGTGTATGCAAGATGCGGATCTCGATGCAGGCCGGCCGACTGATCGCGCCGAAACTCTGGTGTCTTCGACCTTACTACACTCCGCTTTGCTGCTCGCCTCTTGATTGTCGCGGTTCAAGCACAGTGTACTGTTTACATTGACGGATTTATAATGTGAGTATTTTAAAAAAATATTTTATTCAAGCAGTTATGATTAGATTAGGTTAGATTATACAGAGTACGGAGAATATCTCGTGATTGGAATCTGTTTTAATTGTTTATTTCTTTTTTTTGTTTCTAATAATTAACTACAAAAGTTATCTTTGTAGACATAGTAAACGATGAATTTATAAACTTTATTTATCTGTCAATGTTGCATAGTGATATCGGAGCTAAGAATTTTCTTTACATATTGCCCATTTTCCATCAAAGCAAACTTGATTTCTGCTGTTCTATAACGAGTTTCAATAGTAAAGTTGATACGAACCAGCAATGTACGCGCAAATTATGTAAAAACCGTGAGTTTGTTGCTCCGCAGTGTCAGTCGCTCAGCCCCTCTTCCCTCAATAGAGAGGGCGCACCTCAGTCCTCGTTTACATTCGCCGGAGAGCGCACGTACTTCCGCGCCTCAATACAGTGACGATACAACAAAAAACAGTTGATATTCTGTATAAATCGTGGTGTGTTTAAACTAAATTCCTAAGTCATTGGATTATTTCATAAGTAAGTGGTATTATTTAGTTACAAATGTCGCGGTGAAAGCTCAAAGCTTGGCTCTGAAAGGTTGCGCCTGTTGTATTTGAAAGGTGAATGAAATCGCTTAGCTTGTTACGCTTTTATATAAGTTTATCCTATTAACAAAATAAATTGAAAAGGTAAGACGCGATGCCACTCTTTATATTATTAAATAAAAATACGCGTGAAAATTGATTAGTTAGTATTTCGCGCTAAGGTTTTAATGAGTTTAAGTTGTTTTTTACTTGTTTTTATCAAGGTTATTTTACGACATTTTTAAATAATTATTAAGTTAGAAAATTGTATTGTTGAAAGTGGTAGAATGAAATTAGTCATTTTGTTGTGTTTAAAAAGTAACATTTAGTTGGCCTTGAAGTAAAGAAAAGTAAACTGAACAAAAGTAAACCAATCAAACTACCTTCATTTCTTATTATAAAACTTATTTCAATTTAATATAAATTATATAATACTTATGTTTATGACATAAACAAGATATCAGAAGGCATAAAAATACCAATTTTACTTCGCGAATGTTATTCCTGTTATGTTTATCTCGATGATTTCGCAAGGACTGCGATCGGTAATGTGATAACTCATATTAAGTTTCTTCATAAAGTTTAGTTTTGGAAGGGGTTGACGCCAAGGCAAAATACATTAGCTTTTTATTTTAATTTTATACTTGTGAGATAGCGCTTCTTGGGAAACGGTAGGTTGAGAGTTTGGAAAAAGTTGGTATTTTATAATTAGCAAATTTTTATTGAGCAGGTTCGACTATATTTATTTTATGATACCAAACTATAAACTTGTTTACACTAAACTTGTATGATGTTTAATTTAGTCCCCTAAAAATTATGACGACATATTTTTTCACATATTAGCACTGTAGTGAGAATGACTAACTCAAAAACTGTCATTTATTTGATGATCATGAAAACTTGCAAATTAGTTGGTTGTGTCTTATGCATTGTAGTTAGATATTAATTGTTAGACTAAAAACTATTATTAGAAACCAAGAAATCACGACACAAAATGATTTCTTGTTTTTTAGTATTTTCTTCTTGGAAAAACACACAAAAGCTACAAAAAAATTGTTTTAAATATCTATATCACAATTGCAGAACGAATAAAACCTAACATAAGTTATAGCATTGCCAAATAAATTTCGAAACGCACACTTTCATCATTTGAGTTGCGCTGTATGATATTTGATAATAAACCTCGCTATCTTTGTGTAGCATCGGAGTACGTCTTGCTAAAGGAAATTAGGGCATCGGGTAATATTAGACGAGAAACGACCTTTTCCTAGAATTACCTCGGCTCGTCCACCTTCACGCATTGTCTGATGCCCACATGTAACCCGATGCTAATTAATTGAATCGTTAGCGTATTGAATCAATGTAATCTATTGCTATAATCTTACAGCAGGGCGCTAGAGTAAAGTGATAGATGGACAATTCTAGTGTTTGAAATAATTTAATTGGACAAGATAGGCAATTTTGTATTTTTTCTGGGTATTTTAGATAAAAAAAAATCATATTTAGGGAACGTACCTACCTAGTAGTTGAACTTGTAAGTTATAATGTTTTAGGTCTTCTAGTTTATGCCCTTATAAGTCATTGTTTCATAATAACGAATGATTGATTTAAAATTAAAAATTGAAAATAAACAAACACCCAAACCCGGATTATCTGTAAGCCACAACTTACTCTTTTTAATGCGGTGGTGAAAACCGCAACCTTCGGCGTATAAGGCCAACTTATTCTATAGCAATTATACTTGAAAATTACATAAATAAATTTTCCGCTTGACAAAAGTGCAAGCGCTGCAATCAGCGGCACAACCCGCGCCTTTTGTTTGCCAATTAGTTCGTTGACACAAACAGACCGAGTGACACTAGTTAATGGTAATCTGGTACGGGCGCGGAATGGCAATCAGTCGGAAACACGCCGCGTCGCGTCATCGTGAGAAGCACTGCTTTGGTACATCTGATTGTTTTGCCAGTGCATGACACATGCTGGCCTTTTATTTAACGATTAAACCGTATTTTCTACTTCGTAATTATATTTTTTGGTGTTCAACTATATTGAACGCATGTTGCATTCTTTATTTAAATAAGAATAGACTATAAAACACAAAAGTATAGTAGTTACAGTATAGGGGGCCGGTAGTGACTGGATGCATAAAGCAGAACAGGCTATGCTGTACCTTCGGAGACGCCTATGTCTTGCTAGACTGTGAACTGCAATGGGCTGATCTAGACGAGATTTTAAGGAATGAAAATAAATTAACTGATCTTGCATGATTTGTAAATGATATCCCTGAAAACGCTTGAGTCATAACAAAAGTTTGACTTAGAAACTTTGAAAAATTGTCATTCTCACTTTGAAATAGGCAAGTAAAAACTAGCGCTGAATTTGTTTCGTACCCAATCTAAGTTGTGTTTCTAGAAAGTGTTCAATTTAGGAAGGCTATTGCAGTCCATTGGTTAAATCTTTAATTTCAACTAGTTTTTCTTAGTCTGAGACACGACAATTACTTTTTGTTACCTGATATTATTCTGGCCAGTTCCATTGTCTGACTTTCTGTTTAATCTTATCGATTTCGTCAAGAATTTTGTGTACATTGTTATCTTAAATAACTTGGCTCTACCCTTTATGACTCTAAGGCTCTACCATTGACAGTATGCTGCCATCGGTTCTTAAAAATAAATAATAAGATTTTCATTAAAAGAAAACGAAAAATATAAAGTTGAAAGGTGAAATTGCAAATATTTTCACTATATTTTTTATTTTTATGGTATATTAGTTGAAAAAAAGTGCCAGCATAGCTGTATCATGTTACTCGAGAAAATATAAACATTTTATGAGGCCACGTCCGAATCTCCTTTGTTCAGGTAACTACTCAATTATTCTCAATTTTGGGACTCTGCGTATATTTTGTTTTTCACATGTATTGCAAGACGATCTTGGTTTTTTATTGTTTTTTCCTACACCTGTGAAATAATTAGTAGATAAACACTATACAGATATCTTCACGTCAATATGAATAAGACGTTTATTTCTTAGCACAAAATTTCACATAGCTTTTATCTGCAATAATGAGCTTTTGTCATTAGACTGTATGGTTTATGTTCCTTAGTCCATTTCAGAAAATACCGTTTTATTATATTTTCAAATATCCTTTATAGAAAGTAATGATGACCGAACGCAATTGGGGCAAAAAGTAGTCACCCAAAAATGAGCTTAAATTGAAATTCTTATACAATAAGCGAAAACACGAAAAACCTTTTTGTTAAATCGTATTACCTCGGGCTCTTTTCCGTCGCTCCACCGCAGAAGTTATTGCGTCTTTATCCTCCAGTTTGACACAGCGAGATTAAAATAAACTTAAAGCACGATTATTTACATTATAAGTACACGTATTGACTAGGAAGATCCTTATGATATTTAAATATATTGCGTGTGTTCTGGGAAGTTGACGCAATAATATTTTCTCAATGAAATGTTATTGTGCTTGTCTCATTTGCCGTATTGTGTCATTTATTGTGTATAACATTTTATATAATTTTTTTTATCTGCTATATTTTCTCCTTTACATATATGTTGGTTTATTAAGATTTTATGTAAGTATAGGATTGAAACCCGGAGATATTATATATAAGGTAAAGCATAAATCGTTGTTTGATTTTAATGAAATCTGGTTTATTATGAAAGAAGAACAATCTGATAAATAGCGTGTAATATAGGTAGCATCACATATACCTATGTATATAGAATTATGTTTATATAAGAAAGGTCTAAGATACTTGTTATAGTTCAGAAGAAATATTTTCGTATCCCTTATTGACGTTCAAGTTATAGGGGTTTAGAAAGTCACGCGAAAAATTTACACAATGAAACCTTAATTTAGCGACGCTTTGCGGTTACGAGGAAAAACAGTTTTAACACCAAGTGAAGTAATGCTAATTAGATCCTAATATCACACAATTAAGAGTTATTTTTACTGCTTTCATGAGTGGGCACGTTAATTTACTAATTATACCTACTTATGAGACGATCAGTAGCCTGCTTTTGTGAACAGGATAAATGAAAGAGATAATCAGGCTATTTTAAAATAACTCTAATGGTTTTAGTACATACCAGGTATATCAAGAGTGCTACCGAAAACGAAGCCGGGTGGTAGCTTTAGTGACTACAAACACAATGCAACTAAAAATTTCGCAAAAAACGCGATATTTTTTTTTAATTATGTTTTAAACATCGTCGAATTTGGGTGATAAATCCATAGTTTTTGTTAAAATAATAATTTAAAGCCTTGCATACTACAGCGTCTTTAAAAATAAAAGGGTATACACTATTATTTAAGAAAAAACTATGTATTTACCATCCTAATCCGATGATAGACAAAAAATAACAAAAAAAAGTCGTCACAAATTTTTGCACAAAATTTAGTTGCATTGTGTCTGAAGTCACTAAAACTATCACCCAGCTTCGTTTTCGGTAGCAGTCTTGATATACCCTGTATATTAAGTCAAACTATCCATCCATCCATCAGCCAAAGGAAGTCCACTGCTGAACATAGGCCTCCCCCAATGATTTCCACAGAGACCTGTTGGAGGCAGCCTGCATCCAGCGACGTCCCGCGACCTTTACCAGGTCGTCGGACCATCGTGTGGGTGGACGTCCTACGCTGCGCTTTCCGCTACGCGGCCTCCATTCGAGCACTTTCTGACCCCATCGGTCATCAGATCTCCGCGCTGTGTGCCCTGCCCATTGCCACTTCAACTTGCTAATCCGGTGGGCTATGTCGGTTATTTTAGTTCTCCTACGGATCTCCTCATTTCTGATTCGATCTCGTAGGGAAACCCCGAGCATAGCCCTCCCCATAGCTCGTTGAGTGACTTTGAGCTTCCTAATAAGGCCCATAGTGAGAGGCCACGTCTCGGTGCCGTAAGTCATCACTGGCAACACACAACTATCGAAGACTTTCGATTTAAGGCACTGAGGTATTTTGGACGAGAAGACGTCGCGTAGTTTCCCGAACGCTGCCCAACCTAGTTGGATTCGACGATTGACCTCTCTCTCGAAGTTGGACCTGCCTAACCGGACCACTTGTCCTAAATAGACATATTCGTCAACAACTTCAAGAGTCGAGCCCCCAACACCGATGGGGGTGGGCACAACATGGACATTCGACATGATCTCCGTTTTGTCCATGTTAATTTTAAGACCCACCTGTTGGGAGACTCGATTGAGGTCTTCGAGCATAGTGCTAAGGTCTTCCAGCGATTCTAAGACTACAATATCGTCGGCAAACCGAAGGTGAGTGATATACTCGCCGTTGATGTTGATGCCGAATCCTTTCCATCGCAAGAGCTTGAAGGCGTTTTCCAGCGCGGCAGTGAACAGTTTCGGAGATATGACATCTCCCTGTCTCACGCCTCTCTGTAGTGGAATAGCCTTCGTACTCTGATCTTGTACTCGGACCGACATGGTGGCGTTGTTGTATATACACTTCAACACTTCGATGTACCGATAGTCTATATGGCACCGCTGGAGAGACTGTAGCACAGCCCAAGTCTCGATCGAATCAAAGGCTTTCTCATAGTCCACAAACGCTAAACAAAGCGGCAAGTTATACTCCTCGGTTTTTTGTATAACTTGCCGAAGCGTATGGATGTGGTCTATGGTACTAAAGCCTTTTCGGAAACCGGCTTGTTCGGGAGGCTGGAAGTCATCAAACCTGCGTTCGGGACGATTTGTGATGACCCTCGAAAACAACTTATAGACATGGCTCAGGAGCGAGATGGGCCTGTAATTCTTCAGCAAAGTGTTATCACCTTTTTCAAACCTAACCTAACCTAAGTCAAACTATAAACCGATTTTACTAGTTAATATACAGATACTAAGAAGAACATCGATTCTGCTTTTTATTTATGACAAAAAATGTGTCCTGTATTTTGTCATATTATTTACACTTAAGCAATATAATAACAGAGTTTTATTCAAAGCGTGTATCAAATTGGGTTCTTTTTTTTATATATTTCTATGAGATTGGATATTCAATTGGGTTATATTTATTTGTGAAGAATGGAAAGCGAATTATGTTTTCCCAGAAAATAATAATCTGAGACTTTATTCAAGTCCTTCTCTGAATTTATAATTTAACATTAATTCCTACAAAAGAAATCCATGTAATCTTGCATAGTTGTTATTAAATTCTAGGAATACACTATATGTTAAAGAGCTTAAAAGGGGATACTACTAACTGGAAAGAAATAGCAACTTGGTTGCAAAGTTTCATTAAGTAAATAAGTTTCCTGGAGGCGCAACAACGCTCTAAAGAACACTGACCTATCTTCAACCCTCCTATTGTTTCGTACCTTAGAATATTTATAATATAGAGGGAGCGCTGTGATATATTTTCGTCTTCAATAACGTAGATAATTTTTTGCACATAAAATTATTTAATTAAAAATTAATATAATTTATATTGGTAACCGAAATAATATATAGTTATTATACTTCTAAAACGAGTTTGAGTGGAATTAAATAGCCGTAAACATTTTTTTTATATTTTTCTTTTTCAAATAATTCGTGCATGTTGACCAACCTGCCAAATGTCAGCCAATAGGAGGGCACAAAAAGATGGTCTTTTTGTGCCCACAAAAAGATGGTCCAGTACAATAATTTTTATCTACGGTTTTAAAGTACCAGTGCTTCCTCTATATTACAATAATTACACTTAGTTAACAGGATCATTAACATTATAAAATAATTTACATTCATAATTATGTATCAGCTCTAGCCTATAGTTTTCAATAATAATAACCTATTCTCAGAAGCACGTCACATATCGTTCCCAAGAACTAACTGTCAAAATGTCTATACATTTAGCAAATAACTTTGGTAAGGCGTATATCATAAGGATACCGCGTAATACATTACACGGGCCGCGTGACCTGTTTCTTTATTATCTGGCCAATGTATAAGATGAGGACTGAGGTGAACTACATTATATTTTGTTTTTACATCACGTTTGCCGTTTACAACTGTGTACACGAACGTGGCGTGTGATGTCACCTTATCTGATTAAGGTTATTGCATTTTAGGGGGTCTACAGTTGTCTTAACAAGTTTTGTTCCCTTGCTTACATTTTCCAGTTACGCTCGAATGGAAATTGTATTAACTTTTAAAATATAATATTATGTAACTAATGACGACAATACAAAACTGCTCTGAGAAGGAAACCGAACATTGCTAGTCGCTACCAGTCGTAACAACACCAGATTAAAAAGAAAAAGAATAAAATACTAATTGATTCTTTAAGATAAAAGGCATTACGGTTAAGCTTTATTTGCCTTTCTATTACAATTCCATTGGATTCCTTTGCATAATTTGGGTCGAAAATTCGAAATACACAATTATCTTATTCTTAAGCCGCTTCAAAGTCACCTCAATTAGACAAAGCTTATACGTAATTGTAGATTTTTCAATGTCGCGTATTAAGACTTAATTTATTTAAATAAGTCTATCTGATAACAAGAGGATAAGCGTTACGTTGTCATAGACAAAAATAGTCACACATGTTAATTACATCGCGTAGAATAATACGAATTGGTATAGCAGTCTTAAGGAGTACGGAATGGTGTGTTTGAGCCAAAGGTCATTGGACGTGTTTTTATAAATATGCTTTTTGTATCAAACATACAACATTTAATAACTAGTTCTAGGCAGTGTATTTATGTTATTTAAGTCCATCAAGAATTAATTGATTTTAAAAACATGTTCTCAGACCAACTAAGTTATCGCTATTTTTTATATCAATTAAAATGTTAAAGTTAAAACTTCATTTACTTATAATGTTGTTATTTGCTGTATATTTGCGCGGCCATAAAACGTTTCCAGGTATAGGCACATAAGTAATAAGTTCTCGAATATCGCTTGGGTGTATAAAATCTCAAAAAGAAAACCGGTTATGGTTCTTTGCACAAGTGCATAAGGAATCGCACGGTGACGCGAGGCCCGCCGCAGCGCCCGACTCACTACTCAGAATAAGATGAGGACGTCGGCACGGTCACGTGGTGTGAACAAAGAAAAACAGTTTCTTGTGCGGCTTTGCCGTCAAATTTCATACTCTTGTGGCAGATACTACATCAATTATTAAGATCTATGAGCCGCCTGTCTGGATCTAAACGTCGGGTGTCTGAACTATAACGATTCCCTGGAAAGTTCCAGTGAAATCAGTTCGCTGAATGAATTGACTTTGTGACAATAGCGCTCGAAGCTTTGCTATCGAAACTTTTATCCATTTTATGAAAAAGGGCTCTTCGCAGACCGGTAGTCTGATAAGTTTCTAGAAAAACTTGGAGAATAATAAAATAGTGTTTTGCTATCCAAAGGATGCAAACGGATTCAATAGCATTGAAGTTGAGGGGTAAGAAAAACTAAAGAAAAAAGCCTTGATTTGACTTCGATATTCTGACGGTAAAAGGTCCATAGGAGAATGTTTAATATGCTATTGTTCCATCAAATACTTTTAGAGTGCATGTTTGCCAAATGGTTGAATGTATAGCTTCTCCACTTATTATTGATACGACTGTGATATTTTCGGGGCACATGTAAACAAAATACCTTAAATCAATTCAAATCATTTATTTAATAAATGTACAGGGTTAAAATAGTAACATTTGCAGCGTTCCTTGCACTAAGCGAACCAGAATCCCGGGAAACCAAAACAATTTACAGTTATAAGTGGTCAACCTGATCGATAACATAGAATAATTATATATTTTCATGAATGCTACATAGGGTTTTTTACATATTTATATCATAATACAAATGCTTTGAGTCCAAAACTAAGTAGTACACGTAAATGGGTACACATAGAGAAACAGTTGAACTTTAGGCGCCCACTCGCCGCCCACTGGCGCAGCAATGCATTTTCCTTATTAGTATTCCGTGGCTATTTAAAGATTAATCTACAATTTATGCTGTCTTGTTTTTTGTGCCGGTATCACCAAATTTATGGGACATTTTTCTCTATTATTCTGTTGGCCGGACGGTTACATAATTTATATTTCTTAATATTTCATATCTCATGATTCGTCGTTAAAAATCCATGTTTGGGGCTGATAAACGGCATTGCAACATAATATTTTTTTCATTTATATGCATCAGAATTCCAAGCTGACATGATAATGAAGATATTAAAACATCTAAGTTCAATTATAATTAAAAATATGTTATAAATTATATGAATTATTACAGTTTGCCGCTACAAAATATAAGCCAATCATATTCCAAGATTTTTAAAAATAACGGCCGTGATCTCATAAAGCTTCAACAATTTAAACAACAATTTAAATTTATACACATTCAGAAATGTGCTAAACGTTATGGCATATTTATCTTCTTGTTATTTTTTTTTAAACGTAACGATGGAAAAGCTTATGTTTGCAAAAAATATAAAGTCTTAGTCAAGAACACTGTTAATTCGAAAAATGACACAGTTAAGTCATAAAGAGTCGAAACAAATGTATTTTAAAACGAGAAATAGCCACCTTTTGGTAAAGTACCCGAGCTGCAAATTCATGAGATCAATGCGCAGGTAGATCACCTAGGTAGAGTTTTTCGGGTTGAATAATATTGTTTGTCATACATTTGTTTCCCAAAAGCGAAGTTTTAGTTAGGCATCTAGTCCAGAAATCCACTTAATATTTTAATCATTCATGATATTTTGAAGCTCAATCATTGTAAATGAAAATCAGGAATTAATAATTTCGGAATACGGTTCAAAATATCGAACTGACCACGAGGTGAAAATAAATATTACGACAAAAACTGGTTCTTCAGTTCACCGAAGATAACCTCAATTTCCATAATGATATAACCATGCATAAAAGCACCAAAACTCTGAACGTTGTTGATTTATACGCGAGATACAAAAGTGTACCAACAATCGCGAGATCTTAAGGCACAAACATGTACCGTTGGAGGCTGGCAACAGCCAACAGTTCCCTATATACTTATATTAGGCCACCAGACCGGTTATGTTACCAGGTTAATTTTGTCGCCAACGCGTTGGTTTGCGTTCGGCGCACCATTGTTGTTTATAGTGGGGCTAAACGTAAACCGAGATTGTAGTTGCGACTTGGCGGTGAGTCACCGACCAGTAGATGCATAAGGTGCAATTTGCGAGGTATGAGTCACGTATTGTGATTCAGGAACGTGTCCTGGGAACGCCTGCATGACTTCTTATTTGTCAGACTATTTGAGAGGAATGCTCTACGACAATGAACTCGGCGATCTAAATCGGAGCGCTCGTCATAGATCTAATTATAATGACTAATGGATTCTAAGTAGTTTGAGTTTTCCTCTTAGATTTTCTCGTGTATCTATCTCGGATTATCATAAATACATATATAATTACTCGAACGAATGACAGCTTAAACGCGTCTTTGGTTGTTTACAATGTTGGGTTTTAAAAATAAGTAAAAACATTGCAAAAATATAATGTTCACCCTAAAATGTATCAACAACTAACTTAACCCAATTAGATAAATATAATTATGTACTTATAAAACAAGAATATGGGTCACCATAATTTGTGTAACATTGTGCGTTTTGGGAAATTATCAAATTAATCGAAAGCGCGACCCCAGTCATGCAAACTACGGCGCATCCATTAACCCGCCGCACCTCGACTATTCTGATAACGTTTAATTAAAATTAATTGAATTATTCGCCGAATGTCGTGCGATGGTAAAACTAATATGACACAAAAACGCCATTTGTTAACCGCCTGGTGCATTAGGGTGGGTCCTGTCTACATTTGGAGGACGGTCTAGTTATTTATTATTAAACTTCATGATGATAAAATTTATATTTTATTGCCTTTCATTGCTTTTGCTGAACAGTGTATACCGATTCCGCAGTCAGGGCGACCACACTTAACTCAGCCGTACAATATAATCATTATTATGAATAATTTATGAACTGCTCTGAATTTCAACTCCTGTATGATCACTGTATTGTAAACTTATTTTGAAAAGAACAACGCTAGAGTTTCTTGCCCATTCTTCTCTGGCGAAAACAGCCTTGTGAACTGGGTGGCAGTGGAAAAAAAATATGACTGAATCTAATTAGTGTATGACATTTTATGGATTCAATAAATATTTTCATTCATTTATTTGACTTTCATTAGATGAAAACTGAAATCAATTCGTTACCATACTATTTATTTATTGTTAAGTTCGTTGGTGACTTATTAGAAATATGTATAAAAGAAGCAGGTGATTTTGCAGGTTTACTCATTCATACTAAATTGTAGCAGATACTCGTGTTTTTAGAATATAGATGTATTTTTATTTAACATAGGAACGAGTTTTCACGAGAATATTCAAGAAAAAAAGAGGAATACTGATAAAGTAGACTTCCCTAAATCTAACAACGTCCTCCTGGACAATTCCAGTTTGATTCTACAATAATCAGCTGTTTATATTTATACCTAGACATCGGCCGGGATGGGTGTGGATTAAATAATTACAGGGTACATGGTATTTCGGACAGCACATAACTCGGGTCCCCCTTCTTTACACTTGACCCATTTCTCATGTTTTCCGCACGACAGACCTCAACGCGGGCGTTCCTAAAATAAACCTCGCTTTTATTACACACTGATTTTGATTGAAATATTAACCAAGGGAATAAGGTTTGTTATATACTTATTATATATAAAATACTTATTACTTATTATATATAATAAGTGCGTGGTGGCCTGTTGGTAAAAGGACTAGACGCGGCTGCCAACATGTTCACGGTGGTCGCGGGTTCGAATCCCAGGGCACACCTCTGACTTTTCGGAGTCATGTGTGTATTGATAGTCAATCACCACGCACTAAAACGGTGAAGGAAAACATCGTGAGGAAACCTGCATACCATAGCGATTCATAAGAATTTCTATGGTATGTAAGTCCGCCAACCCGCACTAGGCCAGCGTGGTGGACTATATGGCCTAACCACTCTCAATCGTATTCTCGATTGTAGAGTAGGCCCGTGCCCTGCAGTGGGACGGATATGGGCTGATACAGTATACAGTATATATAATATGCATGAGTTTATGTTTGTACTTATAATTGAAAGAGTAGCTGAAAGTGACACTAACGACAATCCCAGATCGCTAACCTTATTTTCGTTTTAAGACGTGGCCCAAAATATATCCATTACTACAATTAACAATCATCGGTATGAACGAAAGATCGCGCTCTAATTTCAGAATATTTAAATTCCGCACGTTGGCTTTAAAACTAAACATTAAAATTAAATACAATAATTATTTGGGTGCTGTCTCTCTATGGAGTTGTAAGGCCACAAAGAAATGACTAGATATAACATAAAATAGACCAAAAACAAAACTTATGATCTAGTTGCAGATGCTCAACGCTGACAAATAAATGTTGGCGCTTTGAAGTAAATTAATTTACTTAATAAACTTCTAGAGTAGTTTAAGATAATGTAATTAGCTTTTGCCGAGTTAGTTTAAGTCGGTCGGGCTCGCGTAGTTTCTTGACGTTCAATCAATCTAGTTCCACCGTCTGTTTCGGTAGACATTATATCCGTTTAAACTAAAACTTCAGAGGCAGAGTTTCACTTTGTAAACTTTACGAAATTGTCGTTTAGGTAAACCTTTGAGCTCCAACGCCAAAGTTTGTGTAGTAGTTATAGATAATAGTTAGTGCAAATATTTATAACTAGATATAAACAATTCAGTTACATAGGCTATGGTATGTGTCTATACAGTTTATGGCAACTTGGCACATCAGATTTTTAGCAATCGTGATACAAAAAGATTAATAATCATGTTAAGTTTTGTTCCTCCTATTTTAGAAGGAAGTGTGGGTGTATAACAATAACAGTTTTGCTTGTTTGAATCTAGATGACCTTCCACAGCGCCAATTTACTGATCAAAATCTTAATTTCAATACAAAGCCTTCGAAAAGTCTGATTAATGAATTTATTTCATACGAAATTTATTTCTTGATCTAGAATATCTACTCATAGTAAAATAATGGTAAATACTAGTAATAAAATAATGATATACCGGTTAGACAACGCCATAATAATGTAAGACAAGACGTAGCACCAAATTATACATTCAGATGAAAGTTTACATAATAATGTAGAAAAAATAACATTCGATGATATGGTATTAGTATAACATTCAAAACAAACATGTATCATTCATAATATTACATAATATACGAAATCATTGTTACATTATGTATACAAGGATATTAGTTGCTTTCTTTTTTCTTTGTATCTTTTTACACAAAAACAAAATATTTTTTTGGACTTCATTTCAGATGTCAAAGAGAAACAAAAGATATTTTTCATCCCCAAAAGATACTTGGTTCTTGTGAGATACATCTCAAGGTTTCAGGAAGTTACTCAGACGAATGCCAACTAACCCTATATAACAATATCTTTAGCTATTCAAGAGAATATAGTAAATCGTTTTTTAATTTGGTGCAATTTTTCGTAAGTATTAATCTCGTCCCGGTATTATTTTGTGTGTTTAATATAGTTATGCTCAAGCAAGTACAATTCTCTAAATGTCTACTATGTTTATGGTTATTTGTTTGTGTTTCTAATGACCAAAGTGAGCAATGTGTGGAAACATGTAAGCTGTTAGAACGTCACATCTAACGTGCAATTTGTCCTCACCGTCGCGATAGTGCACCACGTTTCTCGTCTGGATCTAAATTAGATCACAGAAACGACGTTCGAGACGAATCTTGGTTGCCTTTTTAACTTAAAAGTTACGAATAGAAAATATTTTGGGATAGGGAAAACATTTTGTTATGCAGCCTACACGGATAGTGTAGTCCTCTCGAAAAATATTAACCAAAAATACTATCTATCAATCCGCACTAGGCCAGCCTGGTGGACTATATGGCCTAACCTCTTTCAATCGCACTATAGATTGTAGAGGAGGCCTGCCATATGTGCCCAGCAGTGGGACTTATATTGGGTGATATTCCAACCGATTTATTATTCCAATTTATTGTATCTAAATTCTGACGAGATGTACTGACTGAGTAATGGCATTTAAAGAGATTTCAAACTATTAAAATTACCAATAACAGCGAAAATATATTTTAGGATGGGCATTTATCATCTGCTGGATAGGAACTTCAGCATTTTCCTGTACGTATCTGTATCAGTCATATCTCAGATATAGATCTTAAACAATGCTGGTCCCTTAATGGGAATATAGCATGTCTCCCGAGTCAGACAATATGTCACTTTACATTTTCATTCTATTCTTTGTATACCAACTATTTCTTGATGCTTGGAATACAGTACTCTATGAAATTTCGTTCGTGTTTATTTATGTAAATACATATGTAATTTTTATGGAATTATCAAGGAAGGTAGACACAGATGAGAAAAATAATAAAAGAGAGAGAGAGAGAGAGAGAAGTAATGTTACCATTCAAAAATATTAAGTATCATATAAAAGTCGTCAAAAATTGGGTAGTACTGCTAAAATATCGGGCTGCACTGATAACAGTGTCGCTTTTTTAATAGTTTCTCATCTATTGGCAAAATAAAAAAAATAAAATATTAATCGATTTCCGTGACATTTCTAGTATTTTTATCGTATTGCACGGGCGTTGGGGGCCGAAGCCGCAAATTGATGACATTTGGACGCCACGCTCACGGTCAATACATTTTTACGTTCACTGTACCGTGACCAATCGGCTTAATTGTCTTATAAATTGTCATTTTTTAATAGAAGGCTTTGTAGGTACAAATGAGTGGGTACACATTAGTTTTCCAAGAGCATTAAAAAAAAGTATTTTTCATCTACTTTTTTAGTAGAAATATATAATGTATGCTAGAAACGGAATTAAGTCTAAGAGAAATCTTTTGAAATAAACAACATCAAGGAACGTTTATAAGTAATTAATATTCCGACGTAAGATATGGAATAGAAAAACATTTATTAGCTTCTGAGGATATTTTTATATGCGACGGGTTGCATAAAGCAGTGAAAATGTTAATTAGCAGTCTCTCTTCTTCAAAGACATTGGTGCGACAGTTGCATAAAAAACTAATTTAATCATCTTTAGTGGAATGAAAACTAAACGATATAATTAATTTTATATTATTATTCTAGCTTCATTTCATATAGTATTTGGTTATATAAGATGTTATCTATTTTTATATAATCATTTAATTAATTAGCAAAAAGATGGAAAGATAAAAAGAAGGTGCATATACTTGTAATTATCTCATATTCATCTTATTGGATATAGATAGAGTAGAAATTATTGGAGTTACGCTTACACCCGTAATATAACAGATGCGAATCTGACATCAGCCGCCCGTCAACTTACAAGAGATTTAAACGCCTAGATAAAGTCAATAAAATACAGCATTGCACTTAGATTACAAACGGAATAGGCTGACCAGTATCATGTTGACATAAAGTAGCGAAATTATTGAAAACTGCATACGATAACTTAGTGCTTACCATCAGGCGATACTTATCATAGTGCGTTGAAAAGGCATTTTCAATGAATAAGGCATATACTTCGTCTTCTTCAGTTTTTATTGAATCTGTCTATTCAAATTCTTGATAATTATTTTTTCGTTAATTCTTATAGTTTCGACACATAGGTATAAATATGGTGTATCGAATGCACTATAAAAACCAACATTTCTGCTAAACTCTGAAAGGTCTTACGTGGCAACGTATTTTTCCTCAACCCTGGTCTATTCTTCGATACTTGTGTAATACGAATTGCTGTATTGACTAGCATCTTCTCCAGTTATAAGAGACAAAAGATTTATTTATATTAAATATACTGGTCTCTCATATGTGAGAGGCCGCCTGGGTAGGTACCACCGCAATGCCTATTTCTCCCGCCAACTATTGTGTTACGGATTGAAGGATATTGTAGCCAGAGTAACTACTTGACATATTGAGGAGACTTTACATCTTATATCTCAGGATGGCGAGCGCAATGGAATGCCATGCATTGCTTTGTAATTCAAGGTGTTGTTTGATTTTGCTACTGTTCATGAGCGGTTACCATCGCTTAGCTTAGCTTAGCTTACCATCAGGCGAACGAAGTGCTTTCTTAGCAATAAAAAAAATTGCTTGTTGACTACTTAATATAAAAAAAGAAAAGTAAAACGTAGCTCTGGTTGTACCGTGTAACCGAAGTGTCGGCGCTCGTCGCGAGTGCGCTGCGCCGCGCTGCGCTGCCCGCGCGGTCCGATTTCTGTAACTCGTGCCCGATACGGCCGCCTCGTATTACACTGCACTCGCAATCTCGTTTAGTTTTCTAATCGCTTTTATTGCATTTTTACTTGTGTGTTAGACTAGATGAGTAATAGAGATTTTTTTGCGCTATAAGAAAGTTTGCCTAGCACAATTCGCGCATTTTGTGTTACCAAGAATTCCGTTGGTATTACAGAAACAATTGCTTCAAATAACGTTGTGTATGTTTTAGCCAAAATAAAAATAAATAAATACCACTGACCGATTAAATTTGTCTGGACCGCTTTGGCTAATTTGGACACAGCTCATTGAACCATGTCGTCTGGGCTTTGCAACGGTATACATCCAATTGTATGGATTTGAAGGTTGAAAGTATGGATCAATGTTCATTGCATTAAAATAGTTCTTTTTGCATTATTTTTATTGTTGTTGTAATTCCTTCAATACCATTATTCTGCTAATAACATATTTCCACTCAGAAGCAGCGGCTGCCGTTATACAAGCAAAATAGTGATGTAATTTTACGTCATCTTAAGTCTTATTACAAGTGTTGTATTATCGACAATAAATTACACTCATTTGCCTTTTTTGGTACACTCGTAGGAGTAGGTAGGAACCCTAGAATATTTAATCTAAACACCATTAGAAAATATTAAAGTGTTTGTTGAAGGTTAAGTAGCAAGGTTTATTTTATTACAGACAAATTATGAAATTACTTTTTGTGGGAGTTTACAATGCACCAAGCATCTGATTATGTGGTATCGATGTGCCTAAAGTCTATTTTATATAATATATTCTTATTCAATATTGTAGTAAATATTATTACATATTCGCGAAACATGATATTAAACAGCAAATGCAAGAACGATTTCCTTGTTTGTCAAACTTGCTAACAAGCAGATAAACGAAATACACATGGCTTTGGATAATAGCATAGTTTAATAGTTGAATTAAACAATAAACGCATTTGAGTGGGCTCTCAAGTCTCCCAGCGCCACAGTCCGCCGGCGTCGAAACTCGTTACGGAAACAATGGCGCCGCAAGGTTGTAATCTTTGTAACGTAATATAATAGATAATAAGCACAAATACGCCGTAATGTGTTGAAAATTCACTTGAATTTCCATAATGTTGGTTAAGCATTGAAATTTATCTTACATTGGGTAAATGCTGCTTGCGCCTAATAGGTTATGTGATCTCACGGAACAACTAAATGTTGGTTAGTAGAAAAGATGATAAGATATAGAATTATGATAAACTAAGATTAAAAATCAGGCCAGACTAAAAACTTACCAGAAAACCGCCTATTTCTCTATATAACTACAACTATTGATTATACATTAACTTACTTCAACATATCTACTAACGGCCGATGCCAATAATCAATCGAAAAAAATAGATTGAAGTCAATCTGGATTGTTTTCTACTTTTCGATTGGTCTCTTGTTATGTTGCCATAGTTTTTTCACTACTGAGATTGATTATTGGCAATATAGTATCAGAAAAAAGATTGAGCTGCCAATCTAAAACGGCAAATTTTGGATTGAGATTGTCTATTGGCAGCGGCTGTAAGACAACATTTTACTTAGATGGGCAATTATATAGTATAGTGTATTTTATGATGATTTTAAATTTGTATACTGGTGGTAGAGTCAGGCTCTACCCAGTCTTGCCTTGCTGGAGTCTATTCGCCAGGAAAGATTTTACTGTCTCGACGAAAACCATGTATTCTAAACGGCAATGAGGGTTTCAATAAATTGCTGTAGCATCCAGATTTAAAATAGCTTAACATAAAACTATGTTTAATATTTCAAACTACACTTACACTTATGTATGAATTATTGCTGCGGTATCATTTCGCAAGGTAATCTCACAAAAATTGATAAAAAAAATTGACCTAAGACAAACATGTAAACATTTACTTGAAAATAGAACAATTTACAATATGAAAGACAAACACGGCTTTTTTTTAAACATGAATAAAATAAGGTGGCCTGTTGGTAAACGGACTAGTCGCGGCTGCCAACATGTTCACGGTGGTCGCGGGTTCGAATCCCAGGGCATCCTCGGACTTTTCGGAGTCATGTGTGTATTGATAGTCAATCACAACGCACTAAAACGGTGAAGGAAAACATCGTGAGGAAACCTGCATACCATAGCGATTTATAAGAATTTATAATATACTTATCTGTCGTATACCTAGTTAATTCATTATTACATAATTGCCTTGTTATAATATTATTCACTTTTATAATCCATTTATAATATTAGTGTAGATAAGCATAATAGTGATCCGCCTTTCCAAATGATAATTCTATAATGATCTGGTGAAAGTATCATAAGTATTCATCTGCCGGCCAGGTCTCGACCAATGTTAACTCGTCTTAGAAACTAACGACGTTATTTAAAAAACAAAATAGCCAGTCTAGATATAAAACCTTTATTAGCAAGACAAAAAATATATCTGGATCATTAAATAAAGCAAAGGAAATCGTATTATACGGCCTACACATAAATAGAAAAGTTTCACCCTCAGCGTTATGATTTATGTCAATTAACATATCGCGCATCTGAATGTTGAGCTGAACAAGGCTCTTTGTTCTGTCCGTCTCCTGCCACCGATTGTGTCGTGATTATAATGTGTTTTCACCACAGATAAGACTCGTTTGTATATTCAGATGGCCAAAATGATTGCACACGGCACCAAATCGCAGATATCACATCTACTTTGAGACAACAAAATTTATGACGTGTAATAAAATGTTTTAGGAAGTTTATTGACATGTTATTTGTTGTTGATTAACTTAATTTTAAAAGCATTATTATCAATGTTAAACGATACATAAGATATTCTAGACTTGATCACGAGGCGCAATCGATACTGGTTGAGCAATAAAATTGGTTTATATTTATAAAGCAGCAAGGCTTTTAAAACACAATATTAAGTCGACCGGTTTTCCTTGGCGGCGAGTGGCAAAGTTCACTCCGATTTGCTCTCACAATAGACACATTTGAGATTTGAGTGACCGAGCTAGTTTGTGACGATGTTTTGAGGTCACAAAAACTTGCCGCTGCAATGAGCTCCAAATGAAGCGATTAACATAAATAACAACTAGCCGGAACGATACCCAACTGATGAACATGATTTTCGTGTTTACTGTTCATCTTTGGAGTCCGTTTATTGAAGTTTGATTAATTTTGTTGCACAATTTTTAAGTATAGAACACATCATCCAGGAAAATAGTTGTATGATTTTCTTATTTGCATGAGTCACTGCGTTACATAAGTGCATGTGTGACGGATACGGTTATAAAAGGTTCCGTTTATAGAAGGCTTGAAATTCTTATTGAGTTCTAACATTTGTAGATTAATAAAAAATAGGAAAACAGATAGATTTATTTGTCTTGGGATATTAAATTAATAACTTTTATATTTGTTCCTTTAATGAACGCTTGTCTACTATTAAAACTTCCTGCGAAATTTTGAACATTTAGAGGCGAGTAGTAACGCAAAAACAAATGCGCTTTAACGGATAATAAAATAATTACAATAGTTTATGCACGTATTATATGTGAAAGAAAACTGGGCCAAGTGAGTACAATGATAATTTAACCAAACAGGTTGCAAAACGGTCACACTTCGTAGACTCGCGTACTTCGCCTATATTTAGAAACTCATTATGCATTAGACTTGTAAATATAACTTCTACAATGTATTAAATAGAGTTAAAAATCAAGTAATATCAATAAATATCAATTAATGCTGTATCACGATATTTCTTGTTAGGATCACTGTCATTTATAAACGTCCAGCTTAAGAAGACCTAAGTGTTTGAAAAGCTGCTTTGTGTGATATAGGCCTTCCGTAACTAGTCGATGCATCGTCAATTTGCGATATTGTCGGTGGCTGGTGCGTGCAGACAGATATTCGTACGTGAGCATTGTTAATTGGCACACGAATATAGTGAGGCTAATTTATAACTGAAAATCATTTTTATGTTCAATAACTGTTTAAAATATATTCAGTGTAATGACTTGACAATTTTTTTTTGATAATATTCGTTTAATATCTTCTTATTTCAACAGCACCGGTAGTGGCTAGTGGTAATCTATTTCGAGTTCATTTTGTGTGGTAAATAACCTTCTGTATTTGGTGCTCTGCCTACCCCAATGAGACATAGGTGTGTGCTATATATGAACATATGTGTTTCGAACAGTACCGGTAATTCCCAGTGGGTTTTATAGCTACAAAGCTACCCTATAACTGTAGAGAGTACAAGTTCTATATTGTATGTGCTCAAAGCGCCGTCATAATTGCTTAGGTTTCTGAATTAATGCTGTTCTGACTATCAAACTTATTTTCTTCTGTTTTCTAAATCATTCATTATTTCTCTCTGTTAAAGTTGATATTATTGTTTAATTTATCTCTATTAAATTACTTGTCTTATTATTTGTTGTTAATTTATGTTTGATAGAAAGTGTAGTTAATGTACTAGGACTACATACGGGTGTCTTAATCCATGTTTTGTACTAAATTTAAATTGCAATTCAAATGTGCATGGGTATACGAACCTAAATGATAAGTTAAAGTGTCTGTAACTAGAAGAGGTACTTGCATTTTCTGCAGAAACATCACACAATACTATCATAAATGCAAATTTTAAACTCGTTTTAAAATACATAATACTTTTTTTTCAATTTTATTTTATTTATGGAAATACACACTTAATAACTGCATAACATGAATGACTAATATACACCAGGATAAAAATAAAACAATAGAGAAATAGCCTTGCCCACGATCTCCCGGCCCAGCATATTGTGACGTGGAAATAGATTTTGCCCCGAGAGAAAGGACTCGCAGGTTTATTAAACTGTCACTTGTTCCGATCAAAAGTGTCATCTACAGAAAATAACTCTGCAGCACCATGGATTGAGACTGCCGATGTTTATCGCGTATATTATCTTTTTATTTTTTATGTTTGTATAATTCTCTGTCCAGTGCAATAATTATATTGAATAAACAGTTATAATCCGTAAGATTACAATTTGGAAAAGCATCTAAAGGATTTTCACGATTTAAACTGATACAAATCATTATTTTGCAGTCCAAAAAAAATTACATAAAATTAATAGACCATTTTGGAAAAATAATGTAAGGCTTAGCTTACAACCTTTCCACGGATTACGTCAAACAATCAAAAATTGGTAATATCTGTACATTTTTATAATTTTCAACCATTTTCATACAAACTATTCTTTATTAAACCTACCACAGAAATAACAACAAAGTCATCAAATACTGAAGCCATTACACCGCCCCAGATACACGTATCATACACAAACCGATTAAGTAACAGATAATATTGATTCGCCGCTTCCGTTCAATAGCCATAAAGTAAATCGGAATGTTAGAAGCTACGAATAATACACAAAAAGGGAAAGCCACAACCTTTAGCTTCGTGATCATTTAACCAGAAGCATTCACGTAACGAACCAATAGCTTAATTATTGATCCGTTCTCCTGCGCTTTCTAACAAATGATTCCGACTTGTTAAAGTACGAGAAACAGTAACCGTTGTTTATGTAACAGTAAGCACCATTACCGGAGACCAGGTGGAGCTTCTAAAATTCAACTTGGTAGTATCGACCGCCGGACTGAATTACATTAATTTTAAACATGAGGTAATTGCGCTTGTAAATGTTGTATTCCTGCAATTGTAAAGTGCATTGAATTATTCAGTTGTATGTGACAATACATTTTAACGCTTAAATTACATATTTTTTTACCAAGTGAACTTTTGTATTAAGAGCGTTTATACCCTGCACGCGCTTTTTGGCTTAAAAACAGGACTTTTCAAATGAGTTAATAGCCACCAATAAACAATTTAAAGGAAAAATAATTATAACTAATTTTAGAAAAGGTTGTCATCTAGGGATTTTGGTGGAAACATTATAGATTGATGGATAATTTGTGAGTACTATACGGATTACTGAACACAAGTTTCGTTATTTAGGCTTTAAATGGCAATTTAGAAGCTTAAGATATCCGAAACCACTAAATATAAGATGAAAATAAAAATATTATCAGACTAATAAGACCCTTATGGAGGGATTTTGCTGAGAAAAATAATCTTTTTGTGTTTAGTTCCTGAAAAATAAAACTTTAAACAATGCGAAATTATTCAGAAACTCTCGTCAAGAACATATTTTTTTTCACCAACTTATCGTACATAATTTTTATAGCAATTGCATATTACAATAGAAGAACATCTTATCAATAAATTACCATTTTTATATTTCAACAAAATTAATTTTCATGTTATCTACAAATATTTTAAAAACCACTATAAAACACGCTGTCCGACGTGGATCAAATCAGACCGCCGCAATGCCTTCCAGAGGGAGGGCGTATCGCTCGTCGCTCCGGCCTGGCTGCAGTCGATTATGCCGCGCGTAGTAAAAATAGCCACGCGCGGAATGCGATTACCACATCTTAGTACTTTGGTAGTAAAATATTTAATTATTTTTATTACCTACAATGATTTTGTAGTGAGTATAAATTATATTTCAGGTAATATAATGGGATGTAATTCCGAGGCTTAATTATGTTATGTATTGTAATATAAAATTAAATATATTTCGTAATTGTAAGGGGTTGTAAGGCCCCTAACACTATTTATGTGTTCGAACACGAAATGATTAATAAAACGTCCGTAGTGTATACTGATTGAACACTGATTTGAATGCAACTTAACAATGTAATAATAACGAAAATATGATTAGTATCCAAAATTTGTATTATTCTTTGCTTGCACAGTAATATTTGTCTACTTATAATGCAAATAAAATATTTTTATGATATTATATTACAGTTACATTTCAATTGAATATTTGAAGCGCACGGATCAAAGTTGTTTGAGCCGATTGTATAGCGAGCCGACGCGGCAGCTCTACGCACACAGCTTTGGTCGTTTATGTGTGCGTGAAATTAACAAAGAAATACCTATAGTTGACTTTGCGCGCAAGGTGTATACGCTCTTAAGCATTACTTATTTGTATTAGTTATGTTATATGTTATACGACTGTAATGTCTATTTCTCCCGCCAAACATTAGTATAAAAGCACTGTTGTGGTAGGGGTCGAATGACATTGTAGCCAGAACTAGTTACTGGTCATAATGAAACTTAACATCTTTTGTCTCAGGATGACGAGCGAAATGGAATGTCAAGCATTGCTGTGTAATTCTGTGTGTTGTTTGGTTTTGCTACTGTCCATGAGCGGTCGTCTCGCTTACCATCATGCGAATGGGATGCACGTCTCGCCATTAATCGCAATAAAAAAGAAATATATATTTGAATACTCATATAAACAACATTACATCGTATATATACCTGCATTGATGGTATAGAGATGCAATAGGTATCATATAATAAAAAAAACGGCTTCAAAAAGCCAGTACAAAGTAAAAAATTCAAATACCACTTACGGTAAATGCAAATTTTCTATATTCATATCGGCTTAGCTTGGGAAAATTGCGTCCTTAGGATAAATAAAAAAATAAAAAACAAGTGATTAGCCTACCTACGAAAACATCCTCCTACTAACTCATGTCTTACCCATTAATAAGTTGATAAACTCATTTCAAATTACTAACTACATTTCCGTGACTTCTGTCTTCTTCGGCGCAAATATAAACCTTGTGTAATAAAAAGTGTGCAAGAACTATGAATTTTAAAATGCATTATATAATCACGACTGTTCGTAAAACGTGACAGCGGTAAGAAGACATGTTTGCAACGACAAATTTTAAAGTTTTTACAGAATAAATATTGAAGTGAAGTTTGAGATTTTTCTTAATTGTTTACATTTTGAAAATTATTTTGAGCTATATAATGACTAATTCCTGGATTATAAACAGTCATTTTAAACATAACGTGATTCTAAGTTTTGCCATAAAACGCCCAATTAGTGTTTTGGTATATATGAGTGATGTCATCACAAATGTTTGTTTAAGTTGAAAACAATTTATCCGCCTCGTATTAAATTATTACCTAGAACTTTCTTTGGGCTGAAATATTATATTCTGGCCCTATAGTTCGCGATACTTGGTTCTTCCGATTGAACCTCATGTTTCTTCGGTCATATATAACGTTTAATTGGGAGACTACCACGTACTTCAAAAACCTTGGTTTCACACGTGATCATGACCGCGCCGACCTCGCCCGTCGATTTATCGATATTGTACCTTACACTCGCCCAGAAACCTAGCCAATTTTTATCACACCCGCAATACATTATTCCAAACGATAGGTCCTAGACTAACCGGCCTTAGACAAAAGGCCAACTCATAATCTGCTGGGTTTCTAGTCTAACTAGCTGCTAGAAAGGTCGGGCTATTAATAGCGTACACTAATGATTGCTTACTTTTGATTTTGATAGGTCAGTTTAGACATATCGCTTTCATTGCATAAGATGGAGCAGATTATCTGATAGTCCAAAGAAGAAACCTATTAACTATAATAAATCTGGCTTTAATCTGATCACTATGGTAATTAAATATATAGATATAACAACACGACTTACGTTAGCGTAACTAAGATTCAAGACCCTATGAAGGGTGTTAGAAACGTTGATTTTATAAAAATATTTTAGGAAACGACCTTATAAAACAAATGTTATTTTACAACCAAAAAATACGTGGCTATTTGCAGTCATTTAATAAATAAATAAGAAACACGTATTAATAAAACAATAATGGGAAACCACCAACAAAAGAATGACTTCACAATAAAAGATCCCAACGCGGTATCGCTGATTTTGCCAATTAAGAAGCTAAGCATTATTCAAGTATTAATACTTCTACCTAAAATTTTACTTGACAACAAAGTTATACAGGTGAGTTGAACTGTCTCTGATTTCAGTAATCTCTTTGATGAATTTGCAAAACTGTTCAAATACCTTCCAAAGTATCGAGAGTTTCGTGTATTACAACAAAGTTTTGCTACCGTTTCTCGTGGAAGTTTGAGCGGCATGCAAAGTTTCAGATTGGTTCTTCTCAAACGCTTCAACTATCGATATCGACCGCAGCTTGCTCGTAAAATCGCAGGTGATATTTAACATATTCTTGTAAATGTATGTACATTCATGGTGAACATGAATTACACATTTATTAAGTTATCAAAACTAAATCTTACTGAGAAAATTCAGGATACAGAATTGAAAACTATGTAGAACCACACCACCATATCTATCATATATATCAGCATACTATAATATTAAAGGTTGTAGACCAGGCTTTTCATAAAATAAAGACGCAGTCATCCATCCAAACCCAAACCACGGCGCACATTACTCAACGGCAACCCGCGCTCAACACTCCAATACACGATAATGTAATTAAACTCAGACAAGTAAAGCTTTTTAACAATTTACCGCAGGCGCCTGCCAGCAAGTTTGCCATAAATACACATTAAATAATAATTCCACTTAAACTCCAGCCGGCCCTAAATGTTGTGCGAAAACAACATAATTGCACATATCATGACACTGCAGCGGCCACGGAAATTTACATTCGACACAATAATTGCATGTAAAACTAGTTTTATTCACGAATCTGTTTGCGTGGCGGAGTTTATCTGGCAGGTGTTCTGTAATTTTAATTAAGAATGTTTTTTGCGATGTTTAATTTGCAGTGATTAGCATGGTAATGCTTTAGCTGTGTCTTCCGAGAAATTTATTTGGCATCTTACAACCTTTCCTTGCAGCTGCTCTGTACCGCGGAGGATGTGTTCCACATTTTGAATACAGAATTTATGAATTCTGTTTACTTTTATGGTTAATTATGGTAATTTCCCAGGAGATGCAAGCGCCGCTTTATATTAATAATGTGTGGTGTCATAAAGTTCAACCGTATAAATGGAAACCATAGTCTAAATCATGAAGCGTAACAAGAATTGTAATTATATTCCTCTCAAGGGAACTTTTGATCCGGGATATAGCTCCTGTGAGTTGATTTGTCACAAAGTATGAATCACTGTTTTATTAATCATGGTTCCATTCGTTAGACAGATAATTGCTAGTAATCGACGACTGATTCAATTATACATCTACACCATATTTGTAACAATAATTAGCCCGATATTATTACTGAGGTAAATGACTTATCTAACTAGGTATTATAATCAAAGGCCTTATTCATAGTCAGTTTATAAACCTATTTTAGTTAGGTATCGATTGTTTTGTCTCTTTCGACCGACTTTGGAATTGATTTTCAGCGAAGAAGACAAAATACTCAATAAATAAAATAGGTTTATATGCTGACTATGAATAAGGCCGCAACTATTTACTGGATTAGATTAGACCTTTTCACAGCGCATTCAGCAATTTAAACAGCTTCATTTAATATCTTGTAAATAAACTCTACCTTCAATTTTAATTCGCGATCTCAGAACAAAGGGGCTGTTTATGTGAATGGAAGCCTCCTTCCGGTGCTTCTATGCATACAGTCCGTATTTGTATCGGCAGTAATTCAGTCTATTGTCCGACCGGCCTTGCTACGCCTTTCACTGCTCCGCTTGAGAAATTACGCCTCAAGTTTCAGAACGGCACAGAGGTAACTGCCGAACCGATCTATTGGCATTAGCTATTGAAGAACTTTCTATCTGATAAGGAAAGCATGTCTAGACTTCATACAAAACCGATAGCAGACTTTCAATCAATATTGTACCGGTATAGTATTTGGCGGAGGATCCGATTAGGAAGGTTAAGACATTGAATGGTATAAAGAATACCCATACATGATGAAATGAACAAGGACTATACATTTATCAGAAATTGACAAAAAATTACATTAATGCACGCAACGTGCCGTGACGTCACAGTACAAATTTAAAGTTAATGTTGGTAATTTACAATTGCATTAGTAACTGAATTTGCAATATTGATATAAATTGGAATGTCTACTCTGCCGAGATTAACAAATATAATAAATAATTGCGCACAAAACCACTTACATTGAAGAACATAATGGACGAATATAGTTATTAAGTCAAATTTTAGTTGAATTATCTTTCCTTATACCATCTGCGATTTTTTTTATGTTAAAATATCTATTAGCTCCGTCAGGTTTTAAACTTAATAGAGCCATTACTGTTTATAAATAAACATTAGTATTGATCTCTTCAATTTAGTTTTTTGATTCAATTGCACAAAAACTGTTGCAATAGATGTACGATTTAATTTGTGTAGACTGGCAAGTCATGTTAAAATTTGTCGTTTTGTTGCAGGTCCATGGTTTGGCAAGATTGAAAGAAATCGAAGACTTATGAGAACTTCACTTCCTTCTTCTTCCTAGGTATGTTCCTCATTTACAAAGATCACTCTTATATATTTTTTAAATACAGTTATGAAGCATATCCAGCCCATGGACGATAATACAATTTTTATGTCTATGGTTACAAAATTAAAGCGGCTGATCACCTTACGATTCAAATTTGAACACAAATAGCAATCAGCGAGTGTTTTTTGAAGTTCAAAGTTTGAGTAAATCCAAAGCAATCGGAGCGTAACGTTAAAAAAAATATGAAATAAACGACTGATGAAATATCACGGAAGCGTAACAAAACTCGTGATAATAAAAGCACGCCTTTACAGGCCACGAATTGAGTTGAAACCGTCGCAACTCATAGCCTATGCATGAAAATAACGCAATTAAAAAAGGAGCTCGAACAATAAATTTAATGTTTGCAACAAAATTAATGGGCGTTGTCGGCGGCGAGATACCATTTCGAAAATTTGAAATTATAATTTTCGATCGTCCGCTCAATTCATCGCTATTCGACAAGCATAAATATATTTATTTTCCTGCGCTTAATTCCTTTATCCCTCATTTGAATAAGAATACGGATCATATGAGTGTTTAAATAGGGTAAAAACTGCAACATGAGTTACAATTTTAATTAAAGTCAGTGCTTTCTGCACAACCCGCCGACGCTATCCATCTGGGCGTCTTGCCTAACTTCATATGACAGAATGACACACTTTGCCCACATTTTCTGATCGATTAGACGCGTACTCGTGATTATTCCAGATACCATGGTTACAGTATATAATTTACCATCTTATTTTGTTATCTGCGATTGAGACCGAAGGCCGGATTATGTCAGACGCCACGTCACCGACAACCTGCCAGCCAAACTAGTTTTTAAAGCCAGCTGCTTTTAATAAAAACACCACGAATCATTTCTTTGCACCAGTTTTCGATGCAATTACGATTCGTCAGTTTTATTTTGTTATTTTAAAGCGAGATTTATGATTTTCTTAATTATATTGACATTTGAATTGTATTTCATTTATGTCAATAAAATAATTACCTTACTCGGACGGACATAAATTACTCTACTAGAACATCGGAACAAAGCTTTAGTAAGAAGGCGAAACTTGGCTTATAAACATTATTTACTAAATTACTTTCAAGTTAATTAGTGTCGAAGGCAGGTTTGTTAAAGTAATATATTTACTGTATTGCCTTTTCATTTCGTTACTAAATACGCAACTTTTCATTTATCAGCTTTGGTGGCACAATTTGCAGTCGGTGCATTGAAATGAAATATAATACCAGACACGGCAGTCGGAAAACGTCAGAGGCCTTTGTGCCAATGTAACTTAAAGTAGATTGAGTCATATTCTCGGAACAGAAGCAAGGACAGGCGAAAACAAACAAAACAATAAATGTATACGGAAAGAAATGTATTAAAGCCAATAGACTCATTTTTGTATACTGTATCAGCCCACATACGTCCCACTCCAGAGCACGGGCCTCGGGTTAGGCCATATTATAGCCCACCATGCTAGCCTAATGCTGGCCTAAAGGCATTTTTGCATGATAACTTGCAAAAACGATGTAAAATTGTCTTTCGAGGCGTATTGTTTTGTAATTTATTTATTCAGTTCGCTTTTCCATAAATGTCTTGACGCAGACGAATTCAATTATGCAGCAGATCGGTTAAACGTTGAGAACATTTCCTCTGCAGACGCCAACAATGGTGGGACGAGTGTTTGCATTTCCCGAGGGCCCGGGCTTACTGCTCCCACCATATTTCGCCCGAAGAGCTAAGCGCAGCTGCTTCCGATTGCTCTGCCAAAGCTGTGCGAGGCAAATTGTTGGTATCGATTAGTGGTTTTCCATTAGCAATACATTTATATGAGCGTTTTACGATATAAAACATTTTATATTTCGAAGAAATACTCTTTTATATCATAGAAATGGTAAGGTTGTTTTGAATCAGTACAATAGGTATTTAAGTTTCTTCTAGTAGAATAGACATTTAATATGAAAGAAACATATTACCTGTTTTGGTTAAAAGTGATCATCCACAGTGTTTAAACATATGATAACTGAATCGAATCATTTTTTATTACGGCTGTTCAACATTCGTTCGTATAATATATTCAAAGATTCTCATAAAATACGTTAACGCGGTAAAACATCTCATTCCTCATACATTTCGTAGTTCTAAGAATTATAAAGTATTAAAAAACTCTTGATAATTACATTTGAGGTCTAAAAAACTCAAGTACACATATCAGATATAAACGAGGTCAGTTCCTTATTTCTTCAATCTCTGGAAAAAACTTTAAGACGCAATATGTGTTCTCTTATTGTCTGAAGCTGTCTAACCTTCAGTTAACTGCAAGGTGAATGGGTCGAGTAAATATATGCAATGATATAATCATAAACATGGGTTATGCTCCGTGCGTATTAATTGGCTGTAGGACATCGACCTATACTAATTACAATTAGGCCGTAGATACCCTTAATTCCAAATATTGATTGGTTTCCAGCAGGCTAGGATATTTGTGTCAATAAAGAGATCCATCTTTCATCAAATACTCTATTTGGTCTGCACTACACTTATCAGAAAGTGCTTTATAGTATTTTTTGGCGCGAGTAAAATTTGATTTTTCACTTGTAAAACGGGAGTCCGCAAATGTATTAAGCTAGATTAAAATTCTAGTTGTAACTCCTATCCTTCTACGCCTTGAGATTTTACAGCAACCAACAGTAAATATTGAAAATCCTTTTAATTTCCAAGATTCAGCATACATTTGCACTTGTCATCACTTTAGTTACCTTGTCATCTAAAGAGCCCTAGATGATTACAATAACACTATTTATAATCTTGTCATCGGCTATTAAGACTGCGGTATGATTGAGATCGAACACAAAGGGTGCCTCAAGTAAAATCGACGTGATGAGTCAATGTCATCGCGTCTCAACCTCATTGCACTTCATCGCGTCAGAACAATGGGCTTTCTTAAATCGAAGCAAGGACCATTCATTTCGCTGTTATTTGTATTTAATAACCTATGAATTGCTCAATTTGTATTTATAAACTTTATTGCTCTCAATTTAAAAATCGATCTATTAAAAATAATGGCGTGCAAAGAAATTGGAATTTAGAAGTTAAGTCATGATAATCCCTAATATTTTACGATAATTTTGTAATTTACTTTTATTAAAGACATGTTTCATTTATAGTCGATACTTTTATTAAGTATTGTAAACAATAAACATGTTGTTTAAATATTCTAAAATTAATTTAAAGGCGTCGGTATTTTGTGCGAATATTTGTAAGATCAAACAAACCCATAATGTACGTTTTGTGTCATGCAATAAATAATATTAATGTGCAAGCTACGAATTTCTACAAAGTAATTAATCTTTAGAAACCTGTTTATTAATTAACTCAGATTTAAGCAGTCCGGCTCCTTTTCACAGCACCTATCTTTTGATTTATGATTGAAAATGATGATTAAAAATGTATTAATTAATATCTCTATTTCTAGTTTTCGTCTTTGGTTTATACCATTAAAGAAACGGATTTATATTTACATTAAATATTTGTTTTTGTTTTAAGTTGGGTTATTATTTAGATCTATGACATATCATATTTCTTCGTGTAAAATATTGTAGTAACATTAACCACGAAGCTATATTATGACAGTGGCATGAAAAGGAATATAAAAAAAAGTTAACGAAATTATTGTAATATTAAAAAAGCCGCTTACACATAATTGTATATTAGACACAGTTTAACATCCAGGGTCTCCTTTCGTTTTTATGTAGACAACAGTTAGGTATCTAGTCTACCGGCTACTTTATTCAAATAATTCAATTTACGTTTTACTGGTTAATAAGTTAGTCCACGACTTACTCCTGAAATTATAAATATTTATCTATGAGCTGTAACCCCAGTCATAATTTAATTTCATCCACCTGACAAAACATTGCAGCTCAGAGCTTTTTAATATATTATAAAATATTTAAATTGAGGACCAGCGCTCCTTCGTCAAATGTTTAAAATTAAATATTTAAATGTTCTCCAACTAAATTCAATAAAGAGAAACTGCGTTAAATAAAACTCCAAGGCAATTGGCGTAAAGCGAGGATCTGTGGCAGCCTGGCACTTAGCACTCAAGTTGTGTGGCACGGCAAGTGGCAACTGGCAACGGTCCGCTTGTGGCTAATGCTCTGTTTACTTGTTTATCTGATTCGTCATTTCAAACAAAAAGTGATACATAACGGCATTTAACAACTCGACACTCCGAGCTCAACCGAGAAATAATACAGATTAACCCACATTGTATAAATGATCCCGATTTGCTTCATTTTATAATTGCACTCATTATTGTTTTTACTCGATTTGTTGATAGCTACTTACTATTTTATCGCTTCAAATTTTTACTGAATGTGAATAGTTGTGGTGGCTACAATCAAAATGCTCTGTCAACTACATAATTTGTTATTCTAGATATCAATGGCTACTAAAGATTGGAATATATTATGATTTATGGACGATATGAAACATAGTTGAGATTTGACTTTTGTGTAGCATTAAGCATACCTAGCACTTAAACACAATATAATACAGATTTATACAACGAACCGTTTTGCACGAAAACCTAATAAAGCGCTGAGAGATTTTAAGTTGTCCGAATAAGTAGGGAAATTCTAAATACAATAATTAAATTCAACTTTTTTGCAATTCACAAACACCGCAAAAAATAAAGAAAAACCAATAATGGATTTTCCTCCTAGCTGTTCATATGCATTTTATAAGCAAAAAGGTACAAATCATAAACACGAGGTGATGATTGCAAAAAAGTTTAACCGCGGAATCGCTAACGTTTTTCTCGCATATATAAATGGTTATTTTTTTTAGGAGCTGTCGGAACCGGTCGGCTAAGGTCGTGATCCGAAACAGCCACGTCAACGCAATACTGCAACCATAAATAGTGTGTGATTATTTCCTTGATGATATTAGGTGAATAATTTTATGTAACTTACTTGTGCTAGCTTTACTGAGCTATCATATCAGGGTTGCTTATGGCGCCCAGTAACCTTGCGTATAGAGTATAAACAAATAAATCAATGATTATAAACATAACTTCGAACTGGAAATACTTTTTGTTTCTAATATCGTAGGTTGATCGTAGGAATATTCATGTACGACTTTTGGATCCCAGAACAACAGAATTGTACTTAGTATTTTTTATGCGAGAGGAAATATTTACACCAAAGAGGTTGTATATAGTTTTATTTATTTCTAAAATTAGTACTAAAACTGTCCAAGTCAGAGTTCTTAAAGCAACTGTTGTCTAAAAAATAACACGTTTTTAGTATTTTTTCATAGCTACTTATACACTATCTGACTCCGTAGTATAATAGATAATTTATCCAATATCCGATGCGGAAATCTACCGTATTAAAGTGAATATTTCTGTTGCATTGAAATAAAACTATTATTTACGGATTTAATCGCGAATTTAGTTTAATTTTAAAAATTTAACGGACGTAAATAATAGTTTTATTTCAATGTGTAACTTTCGCGTAAATCTAAGAAACCATTATTTCTGTTGCGTTACTAAGCGGGCTCACTAAACCCGCGTATCGTCTGTCCCACGCTAATTTAGCGCCATAAATCCACTGTCCAGCTATGGTTTATCTTGTCAGTGAGTAATTCCGTTCCCTTGGCCGCAGGCGCGGATTAATTTGAGGGTTGATTAACTGGGGACATATAAATTTGTCCATTCTTGTTCACGCTTTCATTAAAAGCCATCTGCTTATTTCTTATATTTTAAAACTGCTATAAAACATATCAGTCAGACCTATTTCTGACTATTATTTAAACGGTAGAGTAAAAAATACTTGCATCAAATGTTATGTGAAACATTACTTAATGCACAAATTCTATAGCAGTGTTAATAGATTAAAGCTCTCTTTAAGATGCTTACGCTCGAATACTCGATCGCCATTCAAATAATAAGAAGCTGTTAACAGCGCACGGCCCACTTAGCCAGTACATTTAATCGGGATTTAAGTAGTTTATAGTTAAGTGCAACATAATATTTAAGTTGCGTTCCAGTATTCGGGCGTTAGTTTCTTCTCGTGAACATAATCATTTTCTCCATTTGAAAAATACTCTCCGAATATTTAAAAAAAAAATTGTGAAAAGTACAAATGGCTTAAAGCAAAAACAAAAAAACGAAGCTGCAACTTCATGATACTAAAGGCATTGATTCGGCTTACTTCGTCGTTGCTGAGGGGGAATAAAACCACAATATTGCATTGAAAAATGCAAGCTGAATTTGTGGAGTAGAGTCGGGTCAGTAATCCCACCGATTGGATTAATCGAACCAACTGTCGGATCACAGCTCACAGCTTCGATTGCATTCTTGATGTCGCAAAACTATCGTTCGGATTTCCCGGCGCATCGGGTGACGTGAAGATTGCAAATTCTAGGTGTCTAATTTGATTTTAACGTTGGTACGTTTAGCGTACTATGTTACTATGTTTTTTTTGTGGATAATATAATGTGGTTTAATTTTAAGTATTAGGTTAGTGTGTAGGTGTTTACTATAAAATAAATTGTTCTATTATAACAACACCTACGGATGTGGGGTTCAAAATGTCATTGTTTTCCCTTTTCTTAAATAAATAAATACACTCAACGGAGTAACAATCATATACACAGTCCTGAACCCACAGTTAGTCAGTCTAGTCTTGTGTCTTGGGTATCAGTTACTAGGAGACGACTCTTTGGAGTCACAAACACCCAGACTCGAACCATATGCCTATGGATCACAAAAATCTTGTTCTCAATGCAGGGATCATACCCGCAGTCTCACGTTACACAGTCGGTGTCTAACCAACTGCGCCATGGAGGCTATTAAAAGTCTGTCCGTCGTGACTGTTTACTTTACGCGCTTTCCGCCCTGTCCATATATTTATGTCAATTGAATGACGGGAGATAATCATTGACGCCAGTCGATATACCAGTGCATACGTTGGCTACGTAATAACGTAAGAAGTAAATCAATACAGAATTCTTCGCGTCATGAGAATTAAATAATTTACTAATAGAAGTGCTAATCTAAAATGCACATGTATAATTTCTATAATTCTTGCATAAGAAATAGACGTAGAAAGTGGATGCGCGATGGACGTAACTCATAAGTGTATCATTATTAGAATTTCAAAACCGCAACAAGTGGAAAACTGATGATGGAAAGTGAACTTCAATAAAACCATCGTATAGCTGCTATTGAACGCTGAATTACCCGCAGACATCATTATCATAATGTAGTTTATCTTGCTGTTTACTTGAAGTACTTGTTTACTGATGGTCTCTCATATGTGAGAGGTCGTCTGGTCGCCGCATAGTCTGTTTCTTCCGACAAACAGCAGTGTAAAGGCACTGTAGTATTTCGGATAGTAAGACATTGTAGTCAGAGTAACTACTGGATATATTGAGAAGTAACATCTTACGTCTCAGGATGGCGAGCGCAGTGGACTGCAGCATTACTTTGTAATTCAAGGTGTTGTTTGGTTTTGCTACTGTTCATGAGCGGTCGTATCGCTTACTATCAGTCGAACGGTATGATCGTCTCGCCATTCATTGCAATAAAAAAAAACTACTTTAGTGGTATAGACGGAATGTTTGTGTAGAGGAAGTCGCTGCATACAAGGTCTCTATGACATCCTTGAGGGAGAACATTTTTTATTGGATTTTCTGTGATTGAAAATCAAAATGATTTGATTGAATAAATATGCTCTATCCTGTAGCTAATAAATCTAACCATGTTAATAGCGAATATAATAAAAATATGTCCAAAAGGAAAGGTGCTAATTTATGATCTTCGACTAGCTAACTGATTAGTGAAAGTCATAATTTAAATGTTTTTTTATAAATATTAGTAAGCTGTTGATAAAATTGGTTGTTAATCCAATCCAATCGAAATCCAATAGTTTATTTAATAAAAAGACTCATGAAAGTAAATATACTTATGTTTGCATTGTGGTATCGAACTTTTAGGATCTTCTCGCATTGAATTCTAGTCACGAAACGAAACTCATGTCATGTCGTCTCGCTCACGATTTTAGAGCAATTTCACGATTTTAAAATATATTTGTTTCTTGTAAAAGCTGAAGTGGAGAGTTTTAGCGCGTATACTAACTTTCTGAAGCGATTTTGTGACAACGGGTCAAGAGTTTCTATTTCAGAACAATTGTGTGTAGATTTAATTTTAAAGTATTCCCAGTTTTATTTGTATAATTAATTATAATTTATTATTTAGTACCAAGGGCTTTTTAAGTCGGGAAGGGAATGTCATCACTCAGGAGAGATTACAGTCTCAACCGACGCGACGTGCCTTAGGTGTGTGTGACGTCAACGACCACATTTCCTGTTAATCTTGTAATAAGTAAAAAGACAGAAATGTGAAGAATAAGTTCAAAACCGTTAATATTTAATTATAAATTATAATTTATATCCGCATGGTGCTAGGCACCTACATCATACACCGAATTTATGAGAACACGTGCCATCCAGAATCAAAACAATCACAAATATACCACAAATTATGGAATAATGTGACATTTGAATAATTTTAAAACCAGTCCATCCATGTATAAAATATCATAACGTAATAGCGTAGTGATAACATGAAAACAAGCTTTATGTGGGTGTAAGTTATATCTCTAGGGTGATTAGGTACGCCGCTGAGTTTGGGCTTAATATAAGTCGTTGAACGCGTAATCAGTGCAACCAGTATAAGTTGACCTTTGGGGTTTAAACTTCTTTTCATATCGGCTACAATATTATGAGAGGGTATACCTTTATGAGATGATTCATAAAAATATTTCCCCAGAAAGCTGAAGTACGAATTTGTGTGGTATGTAAAGTCCGCCAACCCTTACTAGGCCAGCGTGGTGGATTATATGGCCTAACGCCTCTTAATAGTATTCGCGATTGTAGAGGAAGCCCGGGCTCTGCAGGGGGACGTATTTGGGCTGATACAGAACATAAGCTGAAGTAGGGTTGACACCATTAACACCATTATTATAAATCTTACAATTTAAACACCATCACTATATTAAAGTTATTTATTCCATTGTATTTATTGATTTTAATTTATTAAGGATCGATGTTTGATTGCCATAATTACGTGATAAAAAATACAAAACTGCTGTCCGAGAGCCGAGTTGATCCGACACTACAGCGAAGACATCCCGGACATCAGTCGGTATGAGATTCGGATGGCCTTTGATCGACTTAAAAATAACAAAGCGCCGGGCGAGGACGGAATTACAGCAGAGCTTCCGAAAGCGGGTGGAACGCCGATACTGCTAGGCCTTCGGAGGCTCTTTGATTCCGTCCTGCTTGTGGGCACAACGTCAGAGGCATGGAGCAGAGGTGAGGTGGTACTGTGCTTCAAAAAGGGTGATAACAGCTTCTTGAAGAATTACAGGTCCATCTCACTCCTGAGCCATGTCTATAAGGTGTTTTCAAGGGTCATCACAATTCGTTTGGAATACAGATTTGATAACTTCCAGCCTCCCGAACAAGCTGGTTTCTGAAAAGGCTACAGTACCATAGACCACATTCATTCGCTCCGGCAAGTTACATAAAAATCCGAGGAGTATAATTTGCCACTTTGCTTAGCGTTTGTGGACTATGAGAAAGCCTTCGATTTGATAGAGATTTGGGATGTGCTGCAGTCTCTTCAACGGTGCCACATTGATTATAGGTATATCGAAGTGTTGAAGTGTTTGTACAAAAACGCCACCAAAATCAGAGTACGAATGCTATTCCCTACTACAGAGGGTCATGAGACATGTAGATATAATATCTCCGAAAATGTTCACTGCTGCGCTATTCGGCATTCGGATTCGGCATCAACATCAATGGCGAGTATATCAATCACATTCGATTTGTCGACGACATCGTAGTCTTGGCGAAATTGCTGGAATCCTATGCCATACGCTCAAGGACCTCAATGGAGTTGCTCAACAGGTGGGTCTTAAAATGAACATGGACAAGACGAAGATTATGTCGTGTCCACCTGGATTGCTGTTGGAAACTCTACGCTCGGAGTTGTGAACGAATACGTCTATTTGGGACAAGTTGTCTGGTTGTAAGTTGTAGTCGCAGTGGGCCGGACACATGGCGCATAAAACCGATGGCCATTGGGACCGAAAGGTTCCATAGTGGAGGCCACGTACAGGCAAGCGAAATGTCGGACGCCCGCCTACAAGGTCGACGGACGACCTGGCTAAAGTTGCAGGAAGTCGCTGGATGCAAGCCGCTTCCAACAGGTCGATGTGGAGACCCTTGGGGGAGGCCTATGTTCGGCAATAGACTTCCTGTAGCTGAGATGATGATGATGATGATGATGAAGAAATACAAATGACTGATTATTAAAAATCGTTACTTTTATTATCGTTTAATAGAATCACCTATGTAAAGTTAATTTCTTTTTATTTAATTAATCACCTTTATTTGTATGATGTAATACTTAATAAGTGACACGCTTACACTAAAAGTATATAAGTAAAACAGGTTAAATGTATCAAAAATATCATTATTTCAGCGAATTTGGTGAAAAAAAAATCTTTCCACTTAAAGAATTGGTATAAAGTACAATAAGTCATCACACAAAAGTAAAATAAGCTTTTGAAATCATTGAATTTAGCGGCCCGGCCCAGCTTCGTCTGGGTGCATATATTTTTTGATTCCATTCCACACCAAATACATGTTATTTTTCGTATAAACTCTTGTATACCTAAACTTGACGTAGCTGTCCTACTGTCCGGCTCAATCCCGTCTCATCCGTCTGTTCAGTCTCTTCCCAATCCATCCCGTCCTTTCTCTTTATTATCCATCCCGTCTTATAACGTGCATTTATATTTCGTCCTATCAAATCTGTCAGCTATCCCAGCCTTCTCCCGTACCTTCCACTCTATTATATCGCGTCTCTCCATATACATGTACATATAAAGATTGCCTTATGAAATTTTTGTGCAGCAGAAATCGTAATATTTTAATTTCACCACAACTTCAAAACCAAACGTCCAATTTTAATCATTCAAAGACCAAATATTATCAACATAAACTGTACTTATTGATGAAATAATTTATTTTGATAAGGATTAATAGCATGAGTAAAATAAACGCGTTTAAATGTAGTCCAAAAAAAATTCAAGATTTTTAAATAAAAATGTGGTTGTTGTGCCTCACTCGACATAGATAGGTATAGTGCGTCGGGAACTTTTTTGTAGATATTTATAAGATCTACAATTAATTATAACATTTTTATTCTATCTTTTGTAGTTTAGGCAGCGTACGCAAAATAAGTAACATCTTTGGTTGATTTTTTTCAGTTTGTGTCCGAAAAATCCAAATATCTTACGGAACCCTATTTTTTTCCAAAATAAAATATAGTCTATGTTACTCGTGGATAATGTAGCTTTCGAATGGTGAAAGAATTTTTAAAATCGGTCCAGTAGTTTTTGAGCCTATTCATTACAAACAAACAAACAAAGTTTTCCTCTTTATAATATTAGTGTAGATAACACCTTTGATAAGTTCTGGTAAAACATGTTAAATGCAGCCCTCCTTTGCCCTAAATTTAATTTAATTCAATTATTAATTTTATTAAAACCAAATATTAAATAAAAGTAAATCTCAAAAAAGGGGTAGTTAGCCCTACTTTTTGCTTTAACAGTTTTTTTATTAATGAATTTGAAATAGATCAAATTACAACTCAAACTTTAAAGACTCATTTACTCGAATTGGCACTGACTGCATTTATTACTTTTTACCCGTAAGCAGACGATATATAATATTTGTTATTTAGTTTTCACAATCATGCGGTGGCAGCCTAAAGGATTTCAGTAAAAAAAAAATATAAAGTGCATCTCAAGGATAAGCTCAAAAATATTCTATCGCAGAAAATAAAGTTTCTAAAGTATAATCTAAAACTTTCACGTAGCGAGATAATTGCGGGCTGAGTTGAGGATAAACATCAAAACAAAACGGACGCTTTATTATTATTTGTAAATTAATGTTTTTGCCTAATAAAGTTATAAATTATAATTTGTAGCTAGAAGAAAAAACAATGTACCAATTTATTAATAAAATTATCTATTTTTAAATTCTGTTTATTAATTAATGATGTCAGAAATAAATTTATGAGAAATACGTAAAACTGAGAACAAAAAATATGTTTATCACCAGATGTTAATTTGTTTTTTTGTGTAATTTACGACTGAACCTGTTTTTCGTTTGTACATCAACATTAATGATCTTTTTTTGGACCTCGCCATGATGTAGGGGTATAAACTTACGACATGAATATATCATGGTATGTAGAGTAGACTTTTACGTATCTTACAGAGTTCTGCGGCTTCATAGATTTCGAGGCAATTTATGTTTTTAATTAAAAAAAAATGGATAAAGGACATGGTTATTTTATTGAAGATAGCGAAGGAATATTTTTGCTGGAAAAATAAAGCAAATAACGGCGTAAACAGCCTTGTCAGATCGTAGAATATAGTGAATATAATATTCCAGTATTTATTCGATAGGTCATACCTTGAATACTGATAAAATACGATCCAACACGCCGAAACCCAATACCGAAACTCGAGAACCAATCTTAGTTACATAACTTCCTCCTTTTATTTTACAAATATATTTCGAAATTCGAACTCTGTATACCATTAAATAAGTATTATTTATCGAAGGTGTTGACGGATCAAGTTACGCTGGACGCTGGACGTGACCGTGCTTTTATTGAAATATAAGAGATTTCAGTAGACACGTTTCCAACAAATGTTTAGAAAATCCATTACATCGGAACTTGTGAAGCAACAAACGAAGCTGTTTAACTTTGCTAATTACGTTAACGAAAGAGAAATGATTTTAGAAAACTGAACTACTGTACTAACAACGTATGAATGTAAGTTTATTTACCATATTTTGTAAAAATATTACCCAGTCTGTTTATTATTTGGTATAGATTTTTGTAAAAATAAATTTTAACAATATAAATTTAAAATATCACAAAGCCAAGGATCGAATTAACGAAATGCTCCCTGCGGGTAAATGCTGATGGCTGACATACCCAAATGTAAATAATATTTTCTACAATAGCGATGTCTGTGCGAAAAAAGACTTCCACTCATTTATATTTTACAGTGCACAAAAAGGAACACGATTCGATAACACATTTTTATTGCAATTCCATTATTTTCATTACATGGTAAATTGCAAGAATTTCCAAGCTGTAATTAAGTTATCGACGTTGCCACTTAACACAATAACGATGTAATTGACAAATTACAACTTGCACTGCTCAGTACCTCCTTTCGCGTCTAAAATCGTACAAAAAGTTAAATTATGGTGTGAGAAATATCTGAGTTAGCAATGTGCGAAAATAAGGCAATACTGCACGAGTTTTTAAACCATTAACAATGTAAATGAGCTGTTTAGTACCATTTTAAATATGCGTCAGACTACTACAATAGCAGAAGCTGTAAATCAAACGGCATTTTGTAATTTAATAGTCGTTACATGCCATGATAATGTCATGTGTTTTTTAAACCTATGACCTTTGAATATTATTTCGAATGGTCACATGAAATTATTATTTTCTTACTATTTGAAATAAATCGACCTGATCAAATATAATGTTTAAAAAAAACTTTATATTCTCATCGCAGGATAGGTGGACAGGGTTAACTTGAATAACATCGATTCATTAAATCAAAACAAGTATAGAAGCAATAGTGATCATTGACCCGAAACGATCGACCCAAAAAGTTTACTTCAAAATAATAAAATTGTTTTGACAAATCTACTTGATTTGTAATATTTTGCAGTTGCAATATATATTCAAGTTCTCAGTATCGGTAATGTTGCAAGTTAGCGATTTGATACACATATCGCGTTGCGGCGTGTCGTCAGCCTAAGAGCTAGCACGCCGAGAATGGCAGTGAAAATAACTGCCGACACCATTGCCGACACTCGTGTACTTTCACTCACAGCTTTTTTACCCTATTATATTATGGCGGATCAGAGGCCTCCTTACTAATACATTGAAGTGATTCCGTCTTAAGTTGTATCACGGTCTGTAAAGTTGGATCTTCAATTCAGCCGATGAATCCAGCCAGATGGTCATGGTACATATTCGATTAGTGTAAAAATGCTGAAATATTTTACTTATATTATATGATTTTTATGGTTGTTGTGGTAATGTCTCAAAATATTGAAATGATAATTTGAGTCATTCACTTATCTTCTTCATTTACATTACAAAGACTAATATTACTGTAGCCAGTCCTTCTTTATTATACTTTTTGCAAAGCAAACACTCATAAGGCTTAAACTTCCATCCTGAAGTCCTTTCGTATATTCATAAACAGAGTTGTTGCCGATGTCAGAAATTAGAATACCATGAATTACCGGTTATGGTGTTCCTTTGTAATTTGCCTGTTATCGGCAGAGCGTTTAGGAGTAATTAGGTAAGCATGACTGTGCATGCATGTAAATAATAATAAGTTTATGCTGCATTTATCATTGGAAGGATTGAGTAATTTAGTCATATCTATGCAAACAAATACGATTTGAAGATTATGGGCTTTAGTTTTAAAACTGTTCTATATGATAAATCTATCGTCAAATCGATTCCTTCGTATTTACCATTTAGTTACTATACCTTACCTAAAACTCAATTCTAAAAACGTCAGACCTCTAATTGCAATTCATCAATAAATCTGTTTCAAGATGTTTTTGTTTTTAAGATCCATCAGCACAGGCAGATGTTTCATTAACTAGTGACATGGAGGTTATGTGTATAAAAAGCTTATCTAACCCACGATTGTGATGTGTCAGAGGAAGGTCGCGGTGACACGCGCGCTTCCGGATACCGATGATTGATCGGCTGCCAATGAATCTGCTCTTTGCTTACCTAATTATATATGTATAACGTGTGTTGTTAGATAATTAATTAATTTGTTAGTTTTATTCACTACTATATAGACGAGTTGAGATTTCATATTGACAACAATCAACATCAGAAAATCCGAACTAGTTCGCAAAGATTTATTGACCATGAAAGCTGCAATTAAGAATACAGTGTCTTCTACATAAATAAAAGGCGAAATATATATGTCTGGGAAGATGAAATAAGAACAAACAAAGATTTTTTTGTGTCTGGAGTAAAGCCTTTAATCTCCCCTTACGTTACCTCGGGAGAGGCCCGACTGGGTATGCGGGTATAACCTAAGGCTTAACATATTTTTTCCCGTGGAAAGGTTTAACCTTTAATTCTACGATCAACTTTTCGCGATGATTACCTATTTGGGAATTAAGTTCTTTAATAACCATATTTGAATACGAACGTAACATTCCAAGCTCCAGGTGTGCTGGGAGCTACAAATATGCTAATTGTACAACAGATAAATCATTTCCTGCTCTAATTACCATTGCATACATTACTGCTCGATGTGCAAGCGTACGCCACCTGGGGCTAATTAAAAAATAGCCTCTCACTCCTCTGTAAGGGCTCTGTGGAAATAATGGAAACATTCAAGAGTTGTTTAAGATGTTTTAACCATATGTGGCCGACATTTAACTGAAAATATTGTATAGTAAAATACTTTTGTCATTGTAAGGCAACCTTACAATTCAATATCAAGAATCGTCGTGAATTCTGATGTCACCGAGGATGAAATCAATGTCGAAATGTTAAGGTAAACAGATCCATAAGTAACCAATGTCATACGTACACGATGCGAAGCCTAAAACAATGAGTAACCGTTCCCTAATTCGTCCAATTGACAGTTTTTGAACTCCATACCTATGGTCAGTTTGAGCACGCGTGGCTGGTGACGTCACAACATGGAATCGTGATTGATCGGAAAGAAATATTCGTTAATCAGCTGAAATAAGGAAGCGATAATCTAATATCAAGGATTTTAGAACAAAATAGATTAACTTTAGATTGATTAGGATTTATTAGATTATTTATTTTGCGACTAAAAATATTAGATGTAAAGTCTTCTTTATAATAATCGTACATGTTGATATAATAGCGGCTGGACACAGCTATCCTTTATTAATGACAGTCGAATACTAGTTTATTTCACTACAAGCTAATAGACATACCGTTCTGTAAAAGACCAATAGTTAAAAATTAAAATAAAATATTAGATAAGATATTTCATTTTGTTAAAATTTTGGTTTCTAATGAAATGTATGTAAGTTATAATTGTTTGTGAATTCGGTTTTAAAACTCAACCACTTCCTATTTTCCTATAAAATTACCGCGCTGCTAAGTGAATTATAAAGTCAGTACAATTGTAGTTTATTGTCGGCGGACGGAGAGATGCAACAAAAAGATATCCACCGTCGTGCTTTGAATGCATAACTAAGCAACTTCAATGAATTCATGCGGAAACATAATGGGTGAACACACTCAGTTCAACTCTTGTGGGGAAAGATGCTTAAAAAATATGATATACGCTTAGTTTATGACTTGCGAGAAAAACCACGGTAATATGCAGCTGTGAATTGCTTCATGGTTATTCGTTATTGCTATTTTTAGTGAGTTATAGCAAGATAAAATATTTATAATTTTTGTTTTGCAATATACATAATTTGTTTACAGCTCATAAGATTTTTTACGTTCATATCGTAATTTACATAATTAAAAAACAGAGTGCACCATGAACACTAACCGCATAAAACCATAAACTACATAACTTCATAACAACTTCCCCGTTTTGTAAAATTCTTCCGACTCTTGATACTTTATTTCATGATACCATTGAAATGTCACCATGTCATTTGCAAGGATCAAGATTTCTTTTGTTATACATGATAGTCGTGACTTCATTTTGCAAACAAAAAATATAAAGAATTTAATCTCGTCTCGATATTATAACGATAATTTAACTACGAGGAACAAATGGGGCTATATTTGTTGTAAGGTTTTCTTCTTAATGACACTCGTTAAATTTCATCGCTATTGTTTTTAATAATTTCTACGTTGTTACAACGCATAATGCATTCGTATATCTTTTTTAATGCAAATCCATCCCTCTTTCTTTAAATTAAATATTTGATTCACTGATGTCGTTTCCGAGATATATTCCTCAATTCGGCAAATCATCTCATTATGAATGCAGAAGTGTGTTTCTTAGTTTGTATTTCTTTTACGTTGCAACGAATCGATATTTCTTGTCTCTGCCTCTAATATTAGATGTTAATTTCATTCATTTTACGAACCAAAAAGCAACATCTACTTACAACTGTAAGTATTGGATAAATTCTAAAACAAATTCAACGTTTCTGACATCTTCTTCTTCAGACCTATAGCAGATATCTTTTTGAATAAAGCTATTAAATAATAGGGTATTTGACTGTTTTTTGGAAAGTATCTCAAATTGTTCATTTTACCATAATACACTTGCAATTTGATTATTTCTTTGTGAACTGCTATATTTTCAATAAAAATCATGATTAAAGTTTGAATGATAAATAAGACCGCCAAAACGCGATGGATACCATATATGCGGGTCACGTGATATTATTACGTCACTTGCTTGCAAAGCAAACATTTTGATTCAATATCAAGAATCACATTGATCAGGTTACAGCTAAAAATGCCTTATTGTTGTTGCGGCATCTCTTCCATTAATTTTATAGTTTAAGTTAATTCTTTACGATAATTACGCTCTAGTATATTATTAATATCAATTAAATATATAAGCATACCTATATTATGATAATTCCTGCAGGCGCTTCGTTATAAGTGTCATTTTTGAAAATACATTACACTTTGAATCGTTGTCGTTGCTGTTTCATTTGTAAATACTACAGAGCCGCTCCCTCAAAAGATGCGAAAATTATTCCCATCCTTTAATACAGGTATGTAGTCTCAAAAACATCTACTTAAACACCGGATAAAATGTTCGTAAGCATTACAAAGAACACCAAGATTCGGGTAAAGTGGTTAAAGCTCGCTCTTATAATAATGGAATGATTATATGATATAATAGTGGAATATGTCAAACAGTTGTTCTGAATGGCTACCAATATGCCACTATAAATATAACTCACAGAATTCCACAGGGGTCGTTGCTAGGGCCGTTGCTCTTTATAATTGTTGTTAATGACATAGGTTCATGCTTTACGCGTTCTAAAATAATTATGTATGCTGATGACATGAAAATCTTATGCCCTATCTCACAATTTTCTGACTGTCTTGCCCTCCAACAAGATTTAAACGCCCTGCAAAATTATTGCCATCTTAATAAATTAGACTTGAATGTATCCAAGTGTTTTGTTGTCTCATATACTCGAAAGCCTAATTCTTTTGTCTTCAGTTACACACTGCAAGGAGGTCCACTTATCAGAAGTAACATAATGAAGGATCTTGGTGTCATCTTTGATTCCAAATTACTTTTTGATGCTCATGTCGAAAATATTATAAAGAAAGCTAATAGGGCCCTTGGCTTCATATTGCGATTGTCAGCAGAGTTTGAACATATAAAAACTATAAAGATACTTTACTGTGCTTTTGTTCGCAGCCACTTAGAGTATGCTTCGCAAGTGTGGAACCCGTGTTACAGCATCTATACTGATAGAATAGAACACATCCAAAAAAGATTCCTGTGATTCCTTCAATTTAAAAGCAAAAGTTATTCAATTGACTATGTAACAAGATGTAAAAATTTTCACATTTTACCGTTACAGGAACGCAGACGCATAGCAGACCTTATTTATCTCTTTAAAATTGCAAATGGTACAATTGATTGTCCAGAATTACTGGGAAAGCTGGGTTTCGTAACGCGACATATATCGTTGCGAAAACCAAGTCTACTGCGCATACCCCCAGCACGTACAAGTTATAGGCAGAACTCCTTCACAATCCGTGCGTGTAAATCGTTTAATCAACTTGCCGATAAGCTGAACTTAGATTTATTTTTTACGAGTGTGTCTCAACTCAAATATCTTCTTTCTAATACGTTTTCAAGGTTTAATTACTATTACGATGCTTGTTTTATGTGTCTTTTCCTACGTAAAGTGCTATATTTTAATTCTATTGTTCTTTGTATTTTACTCTGTATCTCATTAAGTTAAGACCTAGCCGACTGTTACGCTATTTAAGTACTAACATATTTGTGAAAACTTGTAAATGGCTTTATAAGTATACCTGTATTATCTTGATTTACTATAAGTTTGCTGTAAGTTTTCCGAATAAATAAAAATAAAAAAATAAAATAAAATACAATAATTTCTTGTATTTTTCATACATTGTTAGCTTATTGTTTTTTTTATTGTATTGAAAGGCGAGAAGAACGTGCCGTTCGCCTGATGGTAAGCGATACGACCGCTCCTGAACAGTAGCAAAACCAAACAATACCTTGAAATACAAAGCAATGCTTGGCATTCCACTGCGCTCGCCATCCTGAGACATAAGATGTTAAATCTCAATATGTCCAGTAGTTACTCTGGCTACAATGTCCTTCAATCCGAAACACAACAGTGCATTTAAACTGTTGTTTGACGGGAGAAATAGACATTGCGGTGGTACCCACCCAGGCAGCCTCTCACAGATGTGGGACCTACCACTCGAAAATGCTTTAGCTTATAATATAACTAATAGTGATATTTACATAGGTATGTTTATAAGGTTTGACATTAATAATTTAATTGAGCAGCGTAAAAGTAAGGTTTGTTAAAAAAAATAGTCCGACCACTATCGCGTCTATTTTTGCGAAGTTTCCACTGTCAGCTTTTATATTTTAGTTTCCATCGTACAATTATTAGAGATAAAGTTCGCATTGTGCCCTTAGCGGCGCAATTGGATCAATATTTCAGAAATTACTGCGAAAACAAAGGAAAACACTCATGAAATGTTCTAAAAATCGACTGACAACAAGAAAGTGACGTCACTCTAAATGCAACCAATGGCGTGCGTTTTTAGTCACGTGGTCAAGCTCGAAAATTTAATTAATTATAAAATTATTTCTTAAAGCAATCCAACATTGTTTTAAATATTTTATTAGTTAATATGGTTTAAAAAAATATTTACAGTTAGTCTAGTAACAATATGTTTCATATTTTCATCATAGTCAAATACCCTATTATAAAATAAATTAATTTAGAAATAAACAGCTTTATTCTCACGGGTATTATCTGCGAATGCATCGGTGCAGGCCTGGGCGTCGCCGTTAGCGTGAGATGTCACTGAGATAGCGCAGCTTCCTACTTCTGTGTACTCATGTTACGTTGTTTATTGTAATACAGCGCCAACGTGTGAAAACTATACTTATTACATGAGCGTTAACATTGAGATTGGAAGCGTCAAGGTGCCGAGTAAAAGGATTGAGAGCGAATTAAAGTTATGATTTTGAATTTAATTTTGGGTTTTATGAATTTAGTCTTATCGAACAATTTCATCAAATTGGTTTTTTAGAACTAAGTTTAATCATTTCAATTTACACACTTCGCAAATTGATATATTTTACATAGCTGCAATACATAGTATCTGTGTATCTACGAAGTACGAGGTCTTAGGCTCAGTTTCAGTTGAAGTTCAGAGTACTAGAGTAATATTAAATAAGACGTCTACTCGTCCAATAAGGCACCGTACATGCCGTACAAAAAAGTTAATCTGTCATACGCGGCAAAGATCATGCGAGATAAAGATTTCATGGTTATTGTGGATGTTTATTATCCGCAGAAGAATTTACATACAATAAGTTGTGACGCCGAGCTTTAACTTCGAATTACCGCTGTATAATCATATTAGTAAATATATTCTTTGGGGTATTAACGGAGATAGAATGAGCTCATTGACATTGCCGCGGCGTCCGTTGGATATGAACTATGGAATCTTGGTATTGATTCTTCGTATGCTAAGTTTTTATTTCAATAGCTTTCTGCACGCATAAACATCCACAATATCAGATAGTAGCAGAGTTAACATGTCTTAAAGAACATTTCTGAAGCTGATGTTAAAGGAAGAAAAGTACCTATTGCGAATGTTATCCACAATATAATCTATTGAAAAAAGAACCATTGGAATGATTATACTATTCAATTTTGAGGAGTTAGGTAATCGCTAGGTCCGAAGAGGTTCAGATCAGGTCTTCACTTTATACAAAAAAAAAGGATTCCAACGAATTAAGAACCTCCTCCTTTTTTGAACTCGATTAAAAATACAGCTACAAAGCAGCAAGAGTCATCTTTTGAATGATGAAAATGACGTCATCTTCATACAATAAAATTAATTATCTCATCTGTTATAAAATACCGCAATCTAAATATAACATTCCGAGCTCCAATAAACAACAGATGACACAAAGGCCGTGCAAAATAATACCAACGAGTCTACGACCTGTACAGACAAGGCGTACTGCATGTAGGTCATGATTTATATTCAAACTACAATTACCGCTACTCGTGTCACAGCTACATTAATATCAATTTATTTTAAAGAGATTAGTATCGTATCTTTGCTATCTTAAGACTAAATGTTTGAAAGACATTGGTGTCGAAGCAACGCTACGATAACACTGATAGGTCCTGTAAACTTTGGCGAAACTACATAAACTACAGATTTTACAGCCTCCGTGGCGCAGTTGGTTAGACGCCGGTTGTAAAACGAGATACTGCGGGTTCGATCCCCGAAGCAAAACAAATGTCCACAGGTAATTGTTTCGGGTCTGGGTGTTTGTGAGACGGAAAAGTCTCTGATAGACTAGTAGCTTCTGATACCCACGATTAAAGACTCGGTCTTAATGTGGGGCCAAGACTATGTATGTGACTGTTGGGTGTATTTTTTTATTTGTTGACAATATATATTAGAACCAATTTTCTTAGATTACAGCTAACAAGATATTATAATGAAAGGTACATAACAAAATTATTAAAATAGCAAGAAGGTTATTTCTAAATATACAACACATATCGTTTCCCACAAAGGTGAGGAACCTCAGGAATTCTCTCCAGATTGTTCGATGTACGTGAATTGTTAAAAATAACCGCGCATTCATTTTATCGCGCTAAATAGCTCTCGATTGAGTCAATAGTTTTTCGTGGCCATCCGCGGATGTTTTGAAATCGGTAGGTCGCGAATTGCCAGGATGTGCGCTCTTCGTGCGTTGTTTACATTTGTACCGTTAATCATCATGCCGCAGATACTTCCGAACAGCAGTCAATACTCCTTATATATAGGACTTCTTTTTAGTATTAGAAGTTACATATTAAATGAAGCCACTTTATGGATATTAAATTAATTACGTTTAAGCCATACACTAATTAGTATTAATGAGTTGTAATGAAGTAACAGCCGCGTTTCTTTGATCAGCGTCCAGCGATCACTCGTCTCTTATGAATAGAAATCCGTTTGTGCATTTGCATAGAAAATTAAAAAAAAGTCTATTACTTTGGCAATACTACTTGATACTAACGCAATTCCTAGAATATTTCAAATACACTACCAACTAAACAATCATCCTAGGCCTCGGGTAATTATTTCCTTTGCCATTGCGAAATAAAAAAGAACATAAAGTGTAATTATAATAAAGACTCGTAATAAAACAGTAACAGCATTTGATCGCGCTATCAGATCCTAAGCGATATTAATTCGAATGAAGCAACTCTCAAGGTGATACGGGAATTGTTTGAACCGTAATTGGTTTTTGATGCTAATGTCAGATCGTTCCGGATGTGTTTGTATTGGCCCTATCCTGTTCGCACTTGTGTAATAATTTAATTGTATTACGTGAAATGTATCAACTGCGCGAAGGTTAGGCACGCAGCCTTTTATAGGCTTATAGGCTGTATCTGTCAGCCTGTAAACCTCTTGCCCCGCCGGTTGTACTAGAGTACAACCAATAATTCGATTGAGACTATTTCGGCGATACTTAGAACGTCGGCATAACCGGATGCCTAATACCCCTTCCCTGTTTCCATACTTTATCCTTCCCGTTCCCCTCTCGTTTGAATGACCTGGAAACATACCTGATCTAAGCGTTATGGATGTTCATGGGAGGCTGTTATCACTTACCATTGACGTTTTTGCTCGATTGTCGGACGTGTGCAAGAAAAAAAATCACGTGCCACAGAAACATTGCAAAGAATTTCTAGGATGTAAGCTACCTCGCGATGTTTTTTTCCTTTACATTCCTTTACATTAGGCGATAATGGAAACATTATATTCGGTTAGGGAAGAAATACGCCATAGGTGAATGAATAGTAATGATTAAGTTTAATGGCTATAGGCTCGCCTATGTTACGTCTTGACACGGAAATAATCTCGGCAATCTGTAGGTGGTATTATTGGCAATTCAGCGTAACCTTTCGGAAATACAGGCATCAGCTTATGTATAACAAAGTCAACTACCGATTGACGAAGTAACTATAGATTTGTATTTCCGCGCGAAAAGATTGCCGGTTTGTTCCCCGTATGAGTAAATATTTGTGTTATCTACAGAATACAGATATTTGTTCCGGGTCGGAATGTTTGTGCGTGCGAAATTTATATTTTATAAGCGAAATATTCACATATTTTGCGGGTCCCTACCAACAATACACGTTACTATTTCCATAAAATTTATTAATATGTAAAAAAATGTGTATTTTTATTTATATGGCTTTACGATTCTAATATGTCGATGTGCAAATTCTGGATGGACGCCTATATGCATTCTACTTTTAATATCTGTAGATTTAAGCTTTTCAATATACTACTAAAATCTAACCTTATCTAAGACTTAATCCATCAGCATAGATTATTAGCTAACTATTGAAAATTGCTAAGTTTGTCTTAAAACTCAAACTGATGAGCTTCTTCATACAAAATGACTTCAGGCCTTATTTACAAGTCCAACACACCTGTCCCTTCATTCATAGCGTTTATCACGTAACCAGGGGTAAAGGACACTTTTTATCAGTTGTAAAACAGCGGGCATTGTGTCAATAGTGCTTAGACCTTGAGCGGACTCGGCTTGCGCAACCAATGAGCACTGCGGTTAAGTAACGCATTATCCAACTCGGGTCGTGGGAATCGTCACAACTAACAACTAATAAATGAAGTATCTCGAGACACTGGCTGATGACTGATGTCGAGCTTAGAACATCAGTTATCATGTCAATTGTGACGTGGAACGATGGAATATTGGGCCAATGTTTGCTTAGTTAATTAATTGATTGGCATTTTAATAATCTTTGTGTTTTGGTTAGTGATTGTCCATACGTTTAGGTTAGATTATTTTTATTTCAATACATTACTCAAGTTTTTCGTCAACAAGCATAAAATCCTTGTTAACCTTATATCTTATTTACATATATTTATGTAAGATTAAACCAGTAATATATTCATAATATTAGTTTACTACTAATATTTTCAATTCATATTTAATTTATAATTTGAATAATGATAGAGTTGTCAGGTTAAATTCGCTTCTGTATTTACATAGCAGTGTACGAAATGTCGACGATTGGAAAATAATAAATTTTATTAACAAATTAACGCGGCTATAAAACAGTTGACATGTAAACTCATTAGAAGAACAAAGTCAGAAAAATAAACAGATTTGAATGTGTGTACGCAACATCCTGCGAGCGAGCTGTGACGTCAGTGCATGTGTAGGGCGACAAAACATTATGCCAAGTATAATTAATTGCGATAATTCTTTGAATTATTAAAATATTTTTGCTGATGTGAAATCTAGTAACCCTCAATATCCTTCGACAAAAGATAAGGATTTTTAAGTAAATATTACTGCGGAATCGAAACGAATGAACATCACGTGGTTTTCTCGCTATATTGAAAACGTTTGTGTTTTATTATCTAAAAGATAGAAACATATTATATATTACCTATTGAGACTTAACACCTTATGTCTCAGGATTGCGAGCGCAGTGGAATGCCAAGCATTGCTTTGTAGTTCAAGGTTGTTTCTTTTTACTACTGTTCATGAGCGGTTGTATCGCTTGCCATCAAGCGAACTCATCATGCTAGTCTCGCCAGTCATTGCAATAAAACACCAGCTTTGTTAGACTATTGCGAATTTAATCGTCCATGTGTTCTATATTTTATGACTTTTAATAAATGATCGTTATATATTTAGTTTTGTGATCTATACTCAGATCAGAAGTTTTTAATTAATTCATTTACATGCTAATTAAAATGCAATAAATTATGTTAATTACAATCAATCAAGAAACGATTCCCATTGTAATCTCACAGTCGGGCTACCGTATAGAAGAGGCCCGTGGTAGCCGGTGGTGCTCTATAGAGTAATGTTTCTGAATATGCACTGGAATATTATCCTTTTAAGAAACTGTATAAGTCAACAATAATTTTGTTTAACTAGATTCTTTAGGCATATGTTTTAGTTGTGACGACATTCATAAAAAGGATGTTATTGTATTTAAACTAATATTCTAACGATAGAATTTAGCACTCTAGAATCTCTCGTCACACTGCTGAACAAAACATAAAGTTGATGTACTAATATCTTAATCTCTAAACAAATTAAATTAATGTATAAATCAGTTATTGCTCTATAATATGAAGGAATATACAGAAAACTATTCAAGTTTACTCTAATATCTTCATCGAATTAAATGAGCTCTTAATAGGGCATGCATATATTTAGTACCCGGACCTGGATTCTGCGTCTACGTCAATGAGGTTATTAGTGTTAATAATAGTAATTGAAATACGTACCAACATTGTAGGAATATGTATATGCAATTTGTGGCCGTGAACGTGACTTATACCAACCGTGGCTAATTAGATTTGCTTGTAATAACAATTTTTACTTTAGATTGTATATGGCAGAATTTACTCAGGCTACAATAAAGACGGGTAAGCTGCTTCAATCCTTCAACTTCAAGCCATCTGATGTTAAATGGAATGTAATAGAGTTTCCAGCGACAGAAGGAATGTTATCTCACTATTTAGTCCATTGAAATGTTACAATTTAAGGACCGAATATTGCATTTTTTAGGGGATTTCAATGCACTAATTTAACATTTTTCTTGCCTGTTCGAAATTCAATATAATACAGTCTGAACTCGAAACGCGACCCACATGCGAAGGCCATTGTGATGGTTCTTCCACCATTATGAATTTATCGATACCACCAAAACAATTATTAATCTATCAATTACAAATCTTATACACAAATCTTTTGCAGCCATTCTTTGTAACAATACTAATCATATACAATTAAGAGATCTTAAATTACAAATTCCAATTATCACTGTTGAAAGTGGAATGTATGTGCAATAAATCGGCGGAGATAATAAAACGTCGAAAATAAGAGTATATTTTCCCAATTTGCCGTGGGCATGGTGTCAGCAGTGCGTGGCACAAGTAGAGCGAGAAGCGAGCGAGTGTTATTAATTAAATACGATTGCGATAAATAACTGTTTCTCGACCAAGTACTGGAACAATGTTATACCCGCCGCGGATTTACACTTATCTGTAAACTGTAAGCGACTTGAGAGACAGTGCGATCTGGCAATATGATGCTAGGTAAACACAACTTGCTCATATTCAATTTAGTGTTGCTCTACAGAGCTGCTTAAATTTCAGATATTTTTAATTGCATAGGCCCTGAAATCGAGTATACCGGTCACCTGATGGTAAGTGAACACTGCCGCCCATGAATATATACACAACACTTGGATCATAAATGCGTTGCCGGGCAAAAAATCGGGAGAAGAGTGGGAAGGAAAATGGATGGTTAGAGGAAATGGGTATTGGGCATCCGGCATTCTCACTCACCGAAAAAAACGCGTTAGCTAAGCTGTCGCTATACGTCGATTTCCTGAGAGGCAGTGGTACCACCCCAATCGAGCCTGCACATTCATGCTGAGTCATTGATAACAGCTTGGCTCTAGCACATTCAAAAAGAAAAAAGTAGCAGCTTTGCTATCAGTGACATTGCTGAAGCTGTCATAATAGCTGCTCATTCACGTAAATTCTGTACTACATTTTCTATTCCTTCTTGGACTGCTGACAACGTAATCCACAGGTGTTGTGAATGATCATTGGTAGCGATGATCACCGGCCAATTATCATCATATTAATGTGAACTGCATGCATACCGATGTTGTGCAATAAAACAGCAAATTGAAACATAAATATCCATACTTGTTTTCAAAAAATTCGTATAATAGCATTTAATGAAAAGAGGTTCGACAAACAAGTTTGAAGTCGGGCACGGTACGTCGCTTTGTCTTTATGTTTATGATCACTATTATGTGCGGCAATAACAACTCTTGTGCTGGCAGTTGTACAAACACTAGTAATACACCTTATCGAGTTTACAAAGACCTGCGAATCGCTAATAGTTAGACGTATAAACCCATGTTATTGTCAAATTGAACAAATTTTCGGCTGAATAATGATGGCTTCAAAGTGATTCAATGTTGTTTTGATGAATCGAAAATAGCATATTTTTATACATGACTCTTGTAGATTATATGACTTAAATCATTTTTCACATATGAATTTGACGTAGCTTTTGTTCCCTTGGCAGTAAATAATTAAATGATTTGGATAACCTTTCAATTATGCACTTTAATCTACAAGACCCAAAATAAATAACTTACACTCAAAGAAAAGATCTTCACTTAAGTAAGTCCTACTGTTTCAGGTCCATGGATTTCCAATTGAACGCATTAATCTCCGACTAAGATTACACGAGGCTTAACCATCAGATTAGACCCTTGTCACTTGTAGGGACTGGCTTTACACTACTAAGAAATCAGATCTTGCAGAAGTTAGTGTAGAACCGAGGCCTTTCTATCTGTTACGGAGCTGTGAAAACCCCAAGGCCGTGGTCGCTCAACTTGCAGCGTACAGTTTTACATCTCACAATAACATGATGTCATGCAATTCAAAAACTTGATTATTGAATTATGTAATTGGATATATTAATAACATAATTAATTGTTTAATTTGATTTAGATTAATGATAAGCCAATTAATTATATTCTCTTTCAGTTATTCATTTTCGTTATATGGTGGATTGTGTTCCAGTTTATTAGGTACATTAATCTAAATGTAACATCGATAACAAGCTATGGAATTTTCAACACAATAGTCCCAATATTTTCTTTTTATAACATTTTCTACCAAAATCGGTACCGGATTTCCAAGATTGTCCTCAATATCAATCAGAACAAATCATCTATTCAAGCCAGTCGGTCATACAAATATATTATTTCTTATTTCTATACCCATATCATTTATTACGTGCGTCTATTATTAATATGAGTACGATCCGTATATTAACCACACAAAGCAGCCATAAACAACAGATTTATAATCCGATCATAAATGGTCCTCTGCTATCTATTAGTGGATGTAATTAATTATTTATAAGTTAGACAATCGGATAGACGTAGGGTAGAATTTAAGTGATGTAATAATTGCGACATATTATATTGAATTGAGGTAAGCACACGTTCAACAATCGCTACTATTATATAAATCGTCTGTTGCGAGTATTTTGGTATATTTTATTTTATGTGAAGTTTTATTTGTGTGTGTGTACTTTTATGAAGACATGACTTGAATGCGTTTGATATTAGTCACTGTGAAAAAAAAAAACGGTGTCCCAAAGTATTTTTATAACTCAATTAGAGTATTCTTTGGTAAGTTTGAACATTAAGGCTGAAGAGAAAGATCCTGAAGCAGAAGTAGGTATTAACTAACTGCGTACTGCGTCGTGTTATCGTCAGTTTGATAAGTTAAAGTAAAGAGACAAGTAAGTACGATCTTTTAGTTCTTACCGGATAAAATTAAATTCAGCGAAATAATGTCCTTGTTTATTTTGTAAATGACAATGAAACCCTATTCTGCATCAAACGGATTATTCAAATAGGCATTAGCAAAGTACGGGACATTTCAGCTGGCTGCGGTTTAGTGCCGCCTGCGTCCAACGACTACTTGCAACATTTATTAATGTAGCTGGGATGCTGCGTGAAATCTGCAAACTGGACAATGGCAGTTATACGGACTATTGGATATATAACTTGAATGCGATCACGAGTGAATGAAAATGCCTAATGAATTAGGGGTCAAATTAAAATTAATATTTTCAACTATAAGCTGCTGACACTTTGATAAGCAATTGATACTTGAAAATCTTGTAACAGATTTAAAACCCTAGTACCTATTGGACGAATGATAAATAAATAAAAAGAATGTCAGACAATGGAGCTCTATAAAAAATCACAACGGGCTTACGTACTCAGGGCCGTGTAAACTTTGCAACTTTATAAAACCCATGTTGGCAATTTCAAAACAAAATACAACACAATATAGGTTACAGATTCACTATAAGCCCTCGTTTAAATTGGAACAGGGCTGTTAAAGAAAACAAAAGCAATTAAAACGTTTGAATTGCAACCGAAAGCTTCCACGAATACTCTCCAATTATTGCTGAATAAACATGATAGGAAACAGGGTTAACAGATCAACGGGGATTTGTACCAACGGTTACTGGGGCTGATGAAAATAAACTCTTTAAATTGCAGTAATTTAATATGGAAAAAGGTTTATACTTGAGCAAAGCTTGTGAACACAAAGATGTTATAATGTTCCCTAGCCCGTAATATATTTATTATGGCTAATAAGTTGATACTCTATATATCCGCTGCATTATACTGTATATAAAACTTTATATGAATGAAGATGGCAGAAATTTTGCATCTACAAAATTTGTTTGTTATGTTACAATATCTTATATATTTATGAAGGCTACTAAATTGCCATTCGATTTGTCCAACCCTGTATTCGAAAAATTCTATTTCGCGTGAAGCCAAATTAAATTTATTTTATATTTTTATTTATTTTATATTTATTTCGGAAACATACAGACCAATCAAACATAATTAGACACAATTTGTTACAATTTTTAATTTATTTAATTACCTAGTCCCTTGAAAAAATGGGTCAAAGTTGAAACTCGCTATTGAATATTTAACAAGCTGCATCAAGGCAACGTGGTGGACTATGGCTCAAAGTTTCACCTAGAGTCAAATAACATCAGATGTAGAGTATTAAAAGAAAAAAACATAGTCTGATGCATTTCAAAATATTTCATTGTCATTTCTCCATACAAATCATGACATAATATGCTTTGTAATAAATGAGAGTACAAATAATTCCATCAAAAACATCCTGTAAAAAAATTCCAAGTCTCGCAGCTCAGTTTTTCTACCGCAAAAAGTTGTGAGATCCATGTAATACCAAGTCGATTAATTTATTTAGTCCTTGATTGAGGGACGTTCTGTATAAAGTTATAACGTAAGTTATTATCATATCAATATTAAAAATTCTTTACGTTTTAAATAAATAGATCGACTTGGCCATCGCATGAAAACATAATGTATCGTACAATTAATGCATAATGCTGCTGGCCAAGTCGATCTATTTATTTAAAACGTAAAGAATTTTTAATATTGATATGATAAAAACTTACGTAATAACTTTATACAGAACGTCCCTCAATCAAGGACTAAATAAATTAATCGACTTGGTATTACATAGATCTCACAACTTTTTGCGGTAGAAAAACTGAGCTGCGAGACTTGGAATTTTTTTACAGGATGTTTTTGATGGGATCTCACGTCTTTTTGTAGAGTCCTACTTTATTCCTTTTCGGTACTTTTTATTTCTAGAATATATATAATTATTTTTCTTAAAGCCTCTGTCTTATGGTTTTTTTTTTATTTTTGAAGGTATCAATTTATCACAAATATAGCGGATTTGATTATTAGTGTTCTTTCTTTCATGGTGATTGTTTTCGAGCTATTTAGTCTATTTATTTGCAAAGTTATCATTGTCATGTTTTTCTAGAGGAATGTTGTACAGTTTAATGGGCTGAATACACCCTTTCCCTCTTTATACCCCCCTCCTGTTATGCCTCATATATAATATATATAGATACCAATCTACAACTATTATTCCATTATATACGGGTACAACTAATCATTAACTGCAAATGTATCTTTGTAATCCTATACATTTATATGAGATTACAAAGTTATTCACGCAGTTGGTGTATCTAGAAAACTAGACAGAAATTATGAAATGTTTGAATTTTTCCTTACTTTAGACACTAAACACTAATTATATTCTAAATTTGAAGATTCTATGTTTGCTAGAAGTGCCTTAGACTTTTGATGATCGGTCAGTCAGTCAGTGAGTGACAAAATTGCGAAAGTTTGACAAGTTATAATTTTTAAACTACTGGTTGAAATTGAATGAAATTGACCGTGTTTACACAATGCCTAATTAGTAACTGAAAATTCAGGCTTCTTGCTTTAACCACAACAAAGTTATGGGGGGTTGAAAATGGTCTGAAGTGCTTCGAGAAAAGGATAGTACGGCTGTGCCGCTTTTTAGCTCGACTTGGAGACAGACGGACAGATTCCGTGGCAACAAATTATGAATTTGATTACAATTTAATTGGCCGATTAAAGTCTTTATTATCTATTTTAGGTCATTAGAATCTAGTCAGGATTTTGGCTAACATAATAAAATAAAAATCCAACTTATTAAATATCGCATATAGCGCAAATACTTAATTACATGTAGACTTTATTATTGTAATGAAATATTTATTTCAAGGTGAAACATCACGTAAATGGTACCGTGCAAATATAAAATGCATAAAATAATTCGTACGGTATTTATTCGTACGGTAATTTCGACATTGGTAATACGATTCGTCGAGAAGCGACAGATCTTTGACCAAGTTCTCAAGATCAACAATCTGCGGTGCGTGTATTTCGATTCCAAAAACATATATTGCTCGGGACTATAGACGTTTTCTGTTAATTATATTTTAGAGCAAGGCCGTGCGAATAGTAATCGGCCATAGAATCCTGCATCAGGCTTAAAAACATTTTCAGTTGATTTCACCAAAATACGGGCTGAAGACATACAAAAACAACACCAACAAAATTCACCACAATCATTTATATCTCTCGGAGTCTCATTACTCCAGGTAAATAAAAACAAACATTAAAAATATGTAGAACGAAAACGGCGGGCGTTGTCGACCTCGAGTGTCCCATTTGCCTACGGAACCACATAATATTATGGCGTAACAAATGTGCCAGCGATTCACAATGTTTACGTGAGGCGACAACGTTGACAATTGCACAGGCCTCGCAGCGAATTAATGGCGGTTTTTAATTGTCTATTAACAGGTAAACGAGTCTACTGGGACGGTTCACAAGTACTGCACGTACACTTTCATATATTTTAGTTACTTGCTTATAAAAGGGACTACCTATATGATTTTATTTTTTACACTGATTTACGCTCTTAATTGTCTGTGCGTCTACATTACACATTGTGGAACATGGTCTCAAAACGGAAACTACTATCTAGTGGTTATAACATATTTGTCTCGGGGCTTTTAGTGCAGAAAGCTAGTTTTCCAGCAGTTGTACCAATTGGCAATTATTTTATCATTACTATTTTGATATGGCTAATGTACGGTCTCGCCTTAAGGTTTCTACATTAATTTTATCTGGTTTTATTAAAGCTAGCTTAACAAAAGTAAGATAGATCAAACAGTACTGCAACATTTTATAACCAAAGCATATTTACCTACTGAATGTACATAACTTGAAAAACCAATAATAAAATACTGCCTTCAACTAATCTGTCGAAAAAAACAAAAAACAGGCTCAGTTCGCCCCCGCAGTAAAACCTTGCATTAACATATTGAATATCCTCGGAAGTTGTGTTTGTACATTTAATATTTGCAGTGGGGAGCGGCGACTTATACTCCAAGTACGAAATGCACAGAATTTTACCTGCTTTCAAAAGCTTTTCCTGCTTTGCGGATTAACCTCATGCAGACATCATTTGCATTCATGCTGCATTGAATAAGACTACACTTTCCGGCCTTATGACAAGTAGGTTGTTTAAGTTATAAAAAGTAAGCATTTCCGAAAATATTTATTGAAATATATTACTGTACGTGTCATAGTAACTATACGATTAGTTTTTCAGGTTTTTTGTATACTTTAATTTGACTAAATTCACCGCTAAACCTGCTTATTATTCCACTTAACATAGCCATTATATGCTTTCTTTCCCCTACTTATACAAAAATATTTACATTATGATCACGTAAACACATCAAACCTACTAAATATGCAACAAACGACCACGAAGGAAAACTAGAAATACGAAACTTTCAATAACATAATCTCATCAAAATATATTATGGTATGAAGTGACATAGGCAAGATGGCGGCCGATCATGTGTGCTAGAGTTAGGTAAAGTGCACTGACCCCTACCAATGTTAATGTCAGCTGTTCGACCGCGTACCGCCGCGCCGTGCCACGCCGTATTCAGTATTGACGAGCTGCGATTTATGACTATGCCGCATAGTGCCTATCACATCGGGATTAGTTTTTATAAATTTAAGCCATGTGGGAATTACTTGTGAGAAAAGCTTTCTTTGTTGTTACAGTTATACTTTGACATCTGTTTGAACTCGTGTGCGTTATAAAATGAAAGGTTTTATGTGCTATAACTCATCAACATTATTTGCTTTTTTTTGTCATCTCGTTTTCGAACATATAAACTAAGCAATCTAATTAATCAGGGCAAATAAAATACAATATTGGCTGTCATTATGAAATCATTAATTTTCTTGAACAAATATAAAAAAAAATTCGTCGCTTCGCGCTTCAAAATAACATCATCCTATTCGAACAAGCTAGAAAATAATAGTTTTTAAATCACACATACCTAGAAATGAGTTTTTGGAAAGGTGAAAAATTTACATAGCTACGCTACATAGCTTGTTATTCAATGAGAGTGATGTGAAATATTTTGATTAAATCAGTAATGAGAAAAATTTAGAGCGAATTATTCACTCTCAGGACTACGTGCTTACAAAAACCATGGGAATTAGCGCGGAAAGCAAGGAAAGTGTCTTCAGTTGGCTAATAATTTGTGGCAGTCTCTAGTTGTCTGAGTATGGATGTTATGTTAGAAACTGGCGCGAAACGGCGAACACTAAACGTCGCATTGTTCGTCGAGTGGAGCGCCGATCACTGCGCGCGCAGGGCTGTACATAGCGGGCTATTTTAAGATTTAGCAACCAGGTACTATTTGGATAGCCGTCGTATGTATAAAGGATTTGCCGTCCCGTAAATAAATGAAAACATTTAAGCCGTAGAGACGTATATAGCAAAGGTTATAGGAACTCATTGGAACCAAACCTCTTTCGATTCGTCTCTGTGAAAGTCGTTGGAAGAGGTATAGTCAGCAATGGATGTTGTAGATGATAATAGTACATAGTTTTATGCGATCATTCCACCGGTATCCAATCTATTGCCCTGAGCCGCTACATGCGCTAACAGCTTCTATTATTGTTAAAGTATGTCTTAAACTAGCGCATCATTAGCCACAGAGTATCCACCATTGAACATAGCTATATTTTTGTATATATGATGCGACTTATAAAACGATCTCATAGTTAAGTCAAGTATTCAATATAATATGAACTTCGAATATGGTGAAGTAGTCTTCACCTTTTCGATAGTTCCTTTCATATTTAATATGTTTATGTTTGTCGATACTACAATGCCATCGAAGAAATGTAGGCTTGAAATATATAAAACATTTTTGAAAAAAAATATCAAGAATGTTTAAACAGTAGGTACACATTTAAAGGTAAGGTCTAACAATCGTGTCTTAGATGCTTTTAGTCCAACAAAGGAACGATATTCCCTCGGGACTTAAAATTGAGGAGCGCACTTCAATTTCCACTCCTTTATACTCGGACGTTCATACATCGCTCCAGTTCGGATTTGAAACATGCGGTAAAAAACCGTAGCAACTCGCTTTCTGTTATTTTGTTACTCCGATAAATCGTTTGATACTGATGGGACATCGTCGTAGCTCGATGTTCCCCGAAAAATTCACTGAAGCTGGGTTTTTATCGAGCAAATATTTCAAAAAACGTCATTTCTCGATTCCTTGAAAGCATGACTCTCAGAAAAATGACAGGCAAGAGCAAAACAAACTTTCTGCTTTGCACAGCGAGCCAGCATAATGACGTTGATTAATTAAACGAGCCCACCATTCCACTAATTAATAATTTGAATGTGAAAATTTTCCCAAAATTTGTAACGTTAGTGGAAAAGATTCCAACTATATTAACAGTTCAGGTTTCAATTTAAAATTTATCGAGCCTATTTGTCACGTCAAGAAAGTTTCTGAACCCAGTAACTAGTACAACCAATGGCTTTTTACGATACCGGTTACTTAAATAAATCTCAGCAGCAAATAATGAGTAATTATTCAATTAAACACAAATAAGCACAAAATGTCTCATTTGCATGGGTAAATATTATGTCTAATTCTCCTGCCAAACAGCAGTTTAAATGCTATAGTGTTTCGGATTGAAGGACATTGAAGCCAGCGTAACTACTGGATATATTGAGGCTTAACATCTTTTGTCTCAGGATAGCGAGCGCAGGGGAGTGCCAAGCATTGCTTTGTATTTAAAGGTGTTACTTGGTTTTGCTACTGTTCATGAGCAGTCGTATCGCTTATCACCTGGCGAACGGCAAGCTGGTCTCGCCATACATACGTATAAAAAATGAATGTTTTTATATTTCTTCCAATAAAACCTCTTTATTTAACTTTGAAAAAAAAAAAGAGTGTGATGGAACATCGCCAACCCTGAGAAAACGAGCAGCGTAGTGGAGCACACTTTATTATATTTCGAGCACAATGCCGTGTACTTTGTGGCGTGTGTGGATGCTGTGCGTCTGCCTTGTACAGTTGTGCAGTTGGGCCTAGCTTCCGCGATCTTGGCTTCGTATGTTTACAATATACGATGGTTTTGTTTCGATTTTTGCATTTCATAGAACAAAAGCGTAGACATTGATTTTAACCCAGGACCTGCATCAGATTGTAATTGATGGATTATAATAGAAAATATATGGATGGATTATTATTAATATATGGATATTATAATAAATAAAATAAATAAATAATGACAGTTCGATTTTACTTATGCATATGATTTATTAGTACAAGATGATTGATAGAGCGTTTATACCCTTTGCGCGCTTTTTGGCTAAAAACAGGACTTTTCAAATGAGTTAATAGCCACCAATAAACAATTTCAAGGAAAAATAATTAGTACTAATTTTAGAAAAGGTTGTCCTCTAGGGATTTTGGTGGAAAACATTATAGATTAATGGAAAATTTGTGAGTACTATAAGGATTACTGAACACTAGTTTCGTTGTTTAGGCTTTAAGTGGCAATTTAGAAGCTTAAGATATCCGAAATCACTAAATATAAGATGAAAATAAAAATATTATCCGACTAATAAGACCCTTATGGAGGGATTTTGCTGAGAAAAATAATCTATTTATGTTTAGTTCCTGAAAAATAAAAATTTAAACAATGCGAAATTATTCAGAAACTGTCGTCAAGAACATATTTTTTTTCACCAACTTATCGTACATCATTTTTTATAGCAATTGCATATTATAATAGAAGAACATCTTATCAATAAATTGCCATTTTTATATTTCAATAAAATTAGTTTTCATGTTTTCTACATATATTTTAAAAACCACTATAAAACACGCTGTCCGCCGTGCATCAAATCAGACCGCCGCAAGGCCTTCTAGAGGGAGGACGTATCGCTCGTCGCCCTTGCCTGGCTGCAGTTGATTTTTGCCGTGCGTCGTAAAAATAGCCACGCGCGGACTGCGATTGCCACATCTTAGTACTTTGGTAGTAAAACATATTTTTTCTTTTTATTACCTACAATGATTTTGTAGTGAGTATAAATTATGTTTCAGATAATATAATGGGATGTAATTCCGAGGCTAAATTATGTTATGTATTGTTATATAAAATTAAATATATTTCGTAATTGTAAGGGGTTGTAAGGCCCCTAACTCTTTTCATGTGTTCGAACACGAAATGATTAATAAACGTCCGTATAGTGTCTACTGATTGAAAACTGATTTGAATGCAACTTAACAATGTAATAATAACGAAAATATGATTAGTATCTAAATTTGTATTGTTCATTGCTTGCACAGTAATATTTGTCTACTTATAATGCAAATAAAATATTTTTATGATATAATATTACCAATATATAAATCATAAGTTACATTTCAATTCAATATTAGAATTTTGAAGCGCACGGATCAAAGTTGGTTGCGCTGACTGTATAGCGAGCCGACGCGGCAGCTCTACGCACACAGCTTTGGTTGCTTATGTGTGCGTGAAATTAACGAAGAAATACCTATAGTTGACTTTGCGCGCAAGGTGTAAACCCTCTTAATATTATTTCTAATGCTTGCAAGCTAAGCTTTTTAAGCTTTTAAGCTTTCAGAAGCTTTAAAATTATAAAGGCAGGTAACAACTAGGAACTTTTGTCTATTTTTGTTTATTTCGATCTTCTTACTGAATTTTTAGAGCTTTGTGGTAAACATTGCTGAAAAAGTTTACCTATTAATTACTCATTTTCCTGCGTTTATGTACTCGTTTTTTTACTAGGACATGAAATCATCTTATATTTTTTTTTTATAATAGAAAACATATTTACATGATACAACAGCAAGTTGTTACGGTAGTCACTGACGGAGTGCTGCAATTACGATACGCAGAGCCTCCATTCTTTGTGTTCTCCATTGTTGTTGTGTCTAACTAATGCGCGTTATAGAGCTCCTACCGCCTATATAGCTGCAATATTTCTCTTGCAAAGCTTCTCTTCCGCATCTGAATATATATAACAAAAATATATACACAATTGAGAGGATAATCATGTATGCTTATATGTATAAGACACCGTGAAACTTTTTACATTTGGGAATGAAATATAAAATATTTTATTGTCTGAGACGAGTTCGCACGCGTTTCCAATACAATAATGCAAGTCGCGTGCCGACAGACGTCGCGATGATTAAGAAAAAAAAATGACAAGTCTAGCGTATTATTAAATAAAAGAATTCAAACATAAACCCCGTATGTGCCAGTGTTAACTTTCTTTTTGACGAGAACATGTTACTCAATCATGTCTGTTGTGCGTTTCAGATCTCACGATGAGGTGTCTGTGATCTCACTTGCACGGCAGCGGAGCGGAACGGCAGCGCGGCCACCATGACGTCGGAGCGAGCCATACCTCACCTGCGGGACATCTTCGGTCTCAACCAGCAGTACGACGGCAAGACCTTCGACGAGCCCGACGACACCGTCCGCAAGACCAAAAAGAAAAAAGAAGACTACCGCACTTACGCCAATGGCGACGTCAAGACTCTGGAGAGACACCTCAGCATGAAGAAGACGATAAGGAAAAAGATTATGCGCGATCTTCAGCAGGCGTTCGTTGAAGACCCTAACGAGTTTAAGGTCGAGAACACGAGCCCTGAGAAACTGAAGGCTGAGTTGAGCGCTGAAGCTGTCAAAATCGAGAAGAACGTTCGCAAGAACGATCCCACTTTCCTGGACATGTTGCGAGGCGAGACGAGGTCTGAGGAGGCCCGCGAGGAGCAGCCGCCCGCCGAGAAGACCAGCTTCTGGCGGCGTCTCACCATGAAGAACAAAAACAAGAGATAAAGACAATTGCACTGCCGTGTGGGCGCGTCGCTCCACGACCGACCCGTTCTCACTACCATTATTTATTGTCGACAACTTTTTGATAGTATTTTACACTAGATATGGTCTGGATAATATAAAATTAATAGGACGATCCTGCTATTTGTATCGGAGTCATGCACTGTAAGACGCTTTTTAAATAGCTAAGTATCTGAAAACAATATGCTAGGTAAACGTAAGTGAGCTTATTCGATGATAATGAAGCGACGTGTTACAATTATTCTCGGCCATTGTTACTTATAAAAAAATATCTCGTTCTATGTGATGTAACGTTAAGCCGGATAAGTTAGTGTAAGAGTACGTAGATATGTGCGTAGGCTAAGTATTTCGTAAGGGCGATTGTGTAAGGTAGACTTCTGGCAATTCCTTGTTGTGACAATTTTATTATGATGCAATATAAATAATTTTACACATTTAAATCCGAGTATCTTATTTATTCACCTGTTAAGAACTATCAGTATTAGAAAGTGTACATAGCTAGTAACAAAATCCAGGACCTTATAGGAATAAGTGAACTGGATGGATATTAGTATGTTGATGGTAATGAACTGGATAATAAAGACGGTAGGGACTAACAAGAAAATTCCTTAGAGTATATATATATATATATAGAGGGAGCGCTGGTACTTCAAAAACGTAGATGAAAATGGTGGTGCCGGGCCACCTTTTTCTGCCCTCCTATTGGCTAATATTTGAACAGGTTGTGCAACATACATAAATTATTTGAAAAAGATATTTTTAATAAGTAGTTTAGGTCTATTTAATTTCACTCAAACTCGTTTTAAAAGGATAATAGCTAAATATAATTTCGGCTATCAAAGGAATTTATAGCAATTTGTTGCTAAATAATTAATAAAATTTTTACTAATATAGGAGCGCTACCAACATTACGAACAAGAAAATATCTACGTTTTTCAAACCGCGAATGTATGACAGCGCTCCCTCTATATATAAATACTCTAAGGAAAATTCTTATTAAAGAAAGTATGTTCTATCTTGAAAAATAACATTTTCTAATATTTTCCTGTAGGAACCTCAATAATTCATAGACTAAATCACTTGTAAATTGCCTTGATTAATTATAGTTTTTCAATATACATACGTACAGCGTTGCCTTAAAAGATAATTATTGTTGGTATAAAAGGACAAACTCGCCTTTGAAAACGTATATTACTGTAGAGTTTTCCGTATCCCATCTTGTGGCATAAAAATTTGTGCTAAGTCTTTCAATCAACAATACAATTTGTTGATTGAAGGTTAAAGCTCTTGAAAAAGACGTTTATTTAAGTAGAGTAGTACTTAGGACTACATTAAGCTGGATCGTTAAAACAGATTTACGTAAGGATATTTTAAAAATCGAACTTAATCTTTTAAGTATATTATTTTATTGCTATGAATGGCAAGACAATCATTCCAATCGCCTGATGGTAAGCGACACGACTGCTCATGAATAATAGCAAAACCAAATAATACCTTGAATTACAAAGCAATACTTGGCATTCCATTGCGCTCGCCATCTTTAAGAGCGTTTATACCCTGCACGCGCTTTTTGGCTTAAAAACAGGACTTTTCAAATGAGTTAATAGCCACCAATAAACAATTTAAAGGAAAAATAATTATTACTAATTTTAGAAAAGGTTGTCATCTAGGGATTTTGGTGGAAAACATTATAGATTGATGGGTAATTTGTGAGTACTATACGGATTACTGAACACAAGTTTCGTTATTTAGGCTTTAAATGGCAATTTAGAAGCTGAAGATATCCTTAACCACTAAATATAAGATGAAAATAAAAATATTATCAGACTAATAAGACCCTTATGGAGGGATTTTGCTGAGAAAAATAATCTTTTTGTGTTTAGTTCCTGAAAAAAAAAATTTTAACAATGCGAAATTATTCAGAAACTCTCGTCAAGAACATATTTTTTTTCACCAACTTATCGTACATAATTTTTTATAACAATTTCATATTATAATAGAAGAACATCTTATCAATGAATTACCATTTTTATATTTCAACAAAATTAGTTTTCATGTTTTCTACAAATATTTTAAGAACCACTATAAAACACGCTTTCCGACGTGGATCAAATCAGACCGCCGCAAGGCCTTCTACAGGGAGGACGTATCGCTCGTCGCTCCGGCCTGGCTGCAGTCGATTATGCCGCGCGTAGTAAAAATAGCCACGCGCGGAATGCGATTACCACATCTTAGTACTTTGGTGGTAAAATATTTAATTATTTTTATTACCTACAATGATTTTGTAGTGAGTATAAATTATGTTTCAGGTAATATAATGGGACGTAATTCCGAGGCTAAATTATGTTATGTATTGTAATATAAAATTAAATATATTTCGTAATTGTAAGGGGTTGTAAGGCCCCTAACACTATTTATGTGTTCGAACACGAAATGATTAATAAAACGTCCGTAGTGTCTACTGATTGAACACTGATTTGAATGCAACTTAACAATGTAATAATAACGAAAATATGATTAGTATCCAAAATTTGTATTATTCTTTGCTTGCACAGTTATATTTGTCTACTTATAATGCAAATAAAATATTTTTATGATATTATATTACAGTTACATTTCAATTGAATATTTGAAGCGCACGGATCAAAGTTGTTTGAGCCGATTGTATAGCGAGCCGACGCGGCAGCTCTACGCACACAGCTTTGGTCGCTTATGTGTGCGTGAAATTAACGAAGAAATACCTATAGTTGACTTTGCGCGCAAGGTGTATACGCTCTTAAGGTTACCACTTACGACTCATAAGACCCACCCGGCACCGCCTCGCCTCGCGCGGTTAATATTCTTTATATGAAATTGTATGGCCATACGCTCTCTACATCAAGTCCGTAACGTCACCGGATCGCCGCCGTCCAGGCGTTGACCACTCGGTGACAACTCGTTGATCGCGTTCAACCTGCAACGAGGCAGTGCCTGGTGGGTGTAATGAGTGGTAACCTTTAGACATATGTTGTTAAGTCTCAATATATACAGTAGTTACTCTGGCTGCAATATCCTTCAAAACGAAACACAACAGCGCATTTACACTGCTGTTTGACGGGAGAAATAGACATTGCGGTGGTACCTACCTAGGCGGCCTCTCACATATGAGAGACCTACCACCAGTCTTCTTTTAGGAAAAAATGACTTAATAGAATAAAACAAAAAGAAAAAGCAACATACAGTCGAATTGAGAACCTCCTCCTTTTTTGAAGTCGGTTAAAAAGAACATGAAACGTTAGTTGTAGTCAAAGAACTAGCTAGAGCTCTGAGCAATTTACAGAAAAGTTCACAGAAAGTAGAAATTCATGCAAAATCTATAAGAGAAGATATAAATTAGATATCGGCGCGGCAGTCGACTCGTAATTTTGACAGCAGAATCGCCAGTTATTTTTAATTTATCAGTGAATTTTTTGATTCTATTGCTTGTTCATAGTGAACAATATATGAAGTACTAACGCCACCTGTTATAAAACCATGATACTAGTTTAATTTAATTTAGTTCAAGGTATGTCTCATAGATGGCGGTTACAAACATTTTAAAATCTTAAGACAATGGCCAGAATACCTGTCTCTACTTTAAAATTAAAAATCCAAAACGCACATAACGCTTGTCTCTTCTCTGAATAAACATTCAGTTATCTAATTTGACAGATATTCAGAAAGAAACATCTAATAACCGTACCCGTTTCTTACACGTTTCTTCTTCACAGCTACAACACCTTCCGAAGCGGTGGTAGATGAAATTGACGATTTAAAAGATCTTGTGAAAGTCTATTTGAATCCATACTAATATATAAAGCTGAAGAGTTTGTTTGTTTGATTGTTACCTCTAATCTCAGAAACTACTGGTGGTTAATCGGGGAATGCTATAGTCTATGGGCATCATCACGCCATCTATAAGAGGGAAGCAGTAGTGAAAAATCTAGCAAATACGAGAAAATTGTATTCGTTTTTTGTAGTCCGCTTGTTCGATATTCTAAATTGATAGCCGGAATTGAACTTTCTGGCCATTTAGAAAAGTGTATCGGCCGCTACGGACCGCTAGTAAAGAATTTTTAGATTTTTTTTATTTTGATTTTGACAATCCTCGCCGCTCTTGATTTCGTGGCTGTTATGAGATTGCTCTCTTAATATAAGTGTTCAGTCCATCATTTTTGTCTAATAATATTTTCCTCTTCACAGATGTCACTAGTCTACATTTGTAATGCTAGTCGGGACGGTACCACCCTTTTGGGAAACTATGCTCTAGCTAGTCTAGTGTCACCATCAGTTGCAAGGAGTAAATTTCAATAAAATTACTCTATTCATTTTGTTTGTACTTCTAACACAACAAATATACGAAGAGGGAAAATATATTTTTACACTACCAGTTTCACCTATGAATGACAGAGGTCAGCATTGAGACTTGTCACTCTAGATACTTGCACCTCTAGATGGCGACACTAGACACTAGTTAGAGCAGTTTCCCAACAGGGTGGTACCCATGTGGTACCGCACCTTATAATGGCGGGCGTTCATACATTGCAATAAAAAAAACATGTTTTTCCATTTCCCCCGCCAAACAGCAGTTTAAATGCACTGTTGTGTTTCGGATTGAAGGACATTGTAGCCAGAGTAACTACTGGACATATTGAGACTTTACATCTTATGTCTCAGGATGGCGAGCGCAGTGGAATCCCAAGCATTGCTTTGTAATTCAATGCGTTGTTTGGTTTTGCTACTGTTCATGAGCGGTATCGCTTACTATCAGGCGAACATGCTCGTCTCGCCATTTATTGCAATAAAAAAAACATGTACAATTGATATAATTAGATACTTATTACAGATGTAAAGGTGGCGGCCAGAGAAAGGCGGGCGGCAATCCAGAACAGGTTTGTAGCAACGATCTAAGGAGTGCGCCCCGGGTCCTGGATTAGTGGTTTATAAATATAATATATATATATACAGGGTATATCAAGACTGCTACCGAAAACGAAGCCGGGTGGTAGTTTAAGCGACTTCAGACACAATGCAACAGAAAAAGTTGCAAAAAAAAACGTCAATTTTTTTTTGTTATTTTTCCTATGCCCATATTTGGGTGGTAAATACATTTTTTCCTTAAATAAAAGTGCATACCCTTTTATTAACTAATAATCTAAGGTATAAAAGAGTTTAAATTGTTATTTTAGCAAAAACTATGGATCTACCACTCAAAAATGACGAGTTTTAAAAAATAATAAAAAATAATTGTCGCGTTTCTTTGCGAAATTTTTTATTGCATTGTGTTTGCAGTCACTAAAACTACCACCCGGCTTCGTTTTCGGTAGCAGTTTTGAGATGCCCAGTATATATATAAATTAAAATTAAAATTAATTTAAGTAGCCGAGGGCCATAATTATGCTGTCACTATAAGATTTCTAGTCAATAATTTCAACATTCAATCATTAATAAAAAAGTTATAAATAGCGGCGAATTTGGATTCTTGGAGTATACAAAACGAAGAAGATAACCGAGCTATTTCTTCGAATTTATATAATATACTTAAATATTAAATTGTATTCCATCTCGATGAGAACTACAAAATATCCACTCCTACCCCGAAGCGGGTTAAAGAACACTGTTTCAGAAAATTCAATCCCTACTCTTGACCAAAAACAACGCGAACCATTATTTTTGGTTTGTAATAAGTAATTAAAATATTAATTTTCATACGATAACTTCAGAGGTTCCAATTTTGCTTACATTTAAATCCTTATTTTTGCCTCTTTAGGGTTAATTTTAAGAAGAGAGTATGCAGTTGTTCTTGGTTTCTAGATTAGTAACTAATAAAGTTCCAGGTTTAACAAGTTTATCTTAGGTTTTCCTTAAAACAGTGTTTGACCTCAGATCACAACAAACAAGGTGTTCGACCTACTTAGGGGTTCATCATCATCTCAGTCACCGGAAGTCCACTGCTGAACATAGGCCTTCCCCAAGGACCAAGAATCTACACATGGACCTGTTGGAACTTGGAAGCGGCCTGCATCTAGACACTTCTTGCAACTTTAGCCAGTTAGTCCGTCCACCTTAGGGGTTGATTAATCTTACGTCACAAAAGGAGCCATATTTTGCAAAATTTCACATTCCTAGATTCAGTAGTTTCGCCTGTGTGTTGTTACACCAGTCAGTCGGGATTCTGTTTTATAAATGTATATAGGTATTTAATAAAAAGTAATTATTATTCACATAATATGTCATTTGCCGATTTCAATAGTTGTGTGTGATACTTATTTATTTACTTGCAGTTGAAATATCCTTGTGTTAAATCATTCCAAACAGCAAAAATGTATTCACATTTTGTGTAATTTCTCTATCGTAAAATTTTGGGTGTCATGTGTGGGGAATAGTAACCAAACCAGAAACTTTTTATCAATTTTAATTATTATTTGCATATCAAAGTGACATATTTATAAAGTTTCTGATTAGGTGGACATAAGCAATAAAACGACAAATAGATTTAAAAAAATGTTTATTTATTTAATCAGTTATTCGGTTTATGTTGTATAATATACTTATTTATTGTGATGATTTTTTGTAGGTTCTGCAGCATTATGTAGAAGCTAAAATAAATTAATACACAAATGGAAATAATACAAACATTAAAAATAGAAGGTAAATAATTACAGAAATCTCTCAACAATTTATTATTTAAATAAGGATAATATCGATCTGTAACAAACAAGGTTTGACATAAATTTAAAATCGTAAGTCCGTGTGTCTTACCAACTTAAAATTGTTATAATTGTATTATTCAATATTAACAAATAAAAAAACTTTCATAGTGTAATACTATTTGTTGAAAGTATTTTATTTTTGTTTGAATTTATTAAATTTGTTTTTATCTGTATTTCGATTGCAGAACCTGTTTATTTTGTATTTGAATTAAAATACTGGAATTTCTGTCTGTATTTTAAATATAATTGTATATTTGACAATTTTATTTATTTGAATTTGTATGTTTGTTTATTAATTAATTCTCTTCTGAAATTAATTATATTTTGGGTTTGTTTTTATTGTAAAGTGACTACCACCGGTTTCAAACCTACATGACGTTAATGTGAGAGAACCGGCAAACTCATTATTGTATTCATTTTGATTAAATGTATTTATTAATCTATTTTTGTTTTAATTGCAGTGACTCTACCGCCGGTTCGTAGCCTGTCATTGATTGAGAGGAACCAGCAAGCTCTCCGTTTTCAATTTTAAAAATTTAATATTGCAATTTTTTACAAATTTATTTTATTTTTTGTTTTTTGATTTTATTTTAAATTTGGAAAATGACTCTACCGCCGGTTCGTAACCTACAATCGACTGAGAAGAACCGGCAAGAAACTCAGTAGATTATAAATTGGTGGTAATATATTCTCACCATTATTATTCTGATACTGATATGAAATGTAATATTCTAAATTCCGAAATTAAATCGCAATTTCTCAGATTTTGCATCTCAGACGACGCATTATTCGATGTCAATTATAACCAATGAGGTCATATCACGTCCTGACCTACGCATAATATGACTTTAGGGTTGCGTCTAGTGACCTCCCTAATCTGTCCTCTATGGCGCGCTACGGCACCTCCGATTAACACCCAATAGGTAGCCCTAAGCCAGCATACCTATTAATGATGATGACTGTGATAGAGGAATCGAACAAGAACTACATAATAAATATATTTAAATATTGTGAACATTCTATACCGAGCTACCAAATCTACCATTTCCTTCTAATTATGCATTGAAAATTTACATTGCATGGTCAAAACACTGACGTGTTAGTTTCATCAAAGCAATGTCTCGTTAGCCAATACCCATGAAATAAAATGTGTGCATTCCAATTCTCAACATAGAAAATATTTAAAAGCAATGTTTATTCATTTTGCACCTCAAGACTGTTCAGATATTAGCACAAGTTAATATTGTTCTGCGTCAACTAGTTGTCAGACAATGCATTTTGCAAAAGCATATGTAGCAGCAAGCTTGCTTCATCATCTTCGGTATTTCTAGCCATTCTATTTTAAAGTTTCGCTAATACTGACAGAAAGCAGTAATGGGGAATAAGATTGGGAATATATCGGTGAGGTTTTATAATGAATGATTTCCAAAGAAACAAAATAACTAAGTTTGCTTATGGTTGGTTTATTTTCTGCAAAATATATTTTAATTTTTTACAATGACCAAGTACTTATTTTTTATACTAATTGAAAATAACTGAGCATTAAAATTACTCTTATGATTTTCTCTATTTAAAATAATTGTGCGCTTTGAGTCAAGATACATACAATTTATTATATTATTAACAAAATATACACGTTTTAAAATTATTCGACTGCAACTAGAGGATTAGAGATAGCAACTTGTAGAGTTCCGCATTAGACTTTTAGCTAACATTAGGCACTAATGGAAATGTTCATGTGTTCTTATACCATTGGCTTTGTTTTAACTATGTTTCAACTATATAGCATTTGTTTAAACATATGAATTGCTAAATAATTGTTGGCCCTACTGCTTAAAAGCGACATGTACATAATTTACAAATCAAAAGTGACTTAAACTCCACCTACAAGAACTAAGTAAGCCACGCCTGCGGTTTCAACTAATGTCAATTTACTTAGGCTTCGGTCAGATTCTGATACCTCTAAACTTGAACATCCTAAGAATACAAGTTATTTACTGCCCAATGCAGGACAAATGATATTACTGGCACTACCTACATAATTATATTTTAATAGCATAAATGTACAATAGTCACTACCTATCCTAACAGTGGAGATACCTTTTTTACTTCATTCCTAATAAATAACAAGTAAAATAAATTAGTAAGTAATAGATATACACTGAATGTGATAATTACATAAACATATCGAATAATTCTCACATCCTAGCCATCGCCCGGTGTATTTCATAGTACTACATAATTTTTACCTCATTAAATTTTCGCCAAAAATTGGAACTCTTAACAGCCTCTTATGTTTGACTATCTCTAATTGACTCTCAAGTCTAAAATTATATGGCTTTATATATTTTTTACTTATTATTCAATGAATACGTATATCAGATATTATTGCAATAATAAAATTTACTTTGAAAATATTTCATTTAAACTTTAAAGCAACGAATTGATGAATAATTACATAAAAATATACATGCATACAATATACTGTTTTAAAAAATGTTTTGTTTATGAATTTCTGTTAACTAATATTTAAGCGCCTTATTCTTCTAAATTCCGCTCCTGATCTCCTGACAGATTTTATTTAGTGTAATGTAAATCTATCGTAGCCTATCGATTCCGTGCCGTAAAAAGCCTGCCTGACGCCTCCGACATAATAAAAACTCATCTGAAAATTAAATATTGTAAGCAATTATTCTATTCTAATAGTCATTTCTGTGTGTAAAATAGTAGTGTTAGTAATACGTCTATCATATTATCTGGCAGGTTTTATTGCCAAGACGCTTCTATAGTATACTGCTATGATCATTATCCTAGCATGTGCCAGTTTGATAATGTAACCATCAACCTTGATGTGCACATGCACACTATCAGAATACATAATGTCTGACCCAAGCAAAATTACAACTCATTGACGAGTTTTATTGGCTGATTTCACGCATTTTAAAGATGTTAATATCATAAAATTTGTTTTGCCTTATCCATCATGTCATAAGGTCCTCTCTTAACTATTTAAATAGTTATTGCGTGTCTATAATAGAAGTATTTAAATAACTTATTAAAATAAATATTTCGATTTACTCATCGGGAAAATTTAATACCTTCATGTTTTAATAGCTTTCGAAAATTTACGATGTAAAGCTGAGTTAAACGCCGGAAACTATCTGGGGTTCCTTCCTCGTGAGGTCCGAATGTATTTCTAAGTGACGTTTGCCAGTTTGTACTCAAGACCACCCCGCCATTCGGATACGATGTTACGACGGAATCTTAACGGGCTCTGCAGAACAAGCGTTGGCAATTACGTTACTCAAGTAAATACACGGTTTAGCTCCTGTAAATGTAATTAAAGTGCAAAGGTATTAGATACAAAAGATGATTAAATCCTTAACGGGGAAACGCTACGGCATTGTGGCCACAATATCACTTAAGCGACCTAATGGAAACCAAAATGACGCTAAAATAAGAGCAGTACATTTAACACCGAGAAATTTTCAAATCACTCAGTACTAAAAGAACTATGGTGCAAATTTTGTGATAGCATGTTCAACTATTAGTGAAGCGATATCTCTAAAAATGCACAGGGACCGACCACGAGAAATAAACAAATGACACATATCAAAGCATTTAATTTTTACTATAACAATACCCGTGTTATTTTGTGCTCATGCTATGAAAACCACTGGATTTATTCAAAGTTTCTCATGCACAGTATACTTCTGTGATGTCTATAGAAAACAATATTGTACCACTTAACACAGGAAAGCGTAACAAATGTCACAATTTACACGTGAAAGTGCCGTTAAGGGACAATTAATACATGAAGGTGCGTGTGAAGTTATTTCCGAAAACAATTCAGTTTGAATTTTAATTTCTCAATAACAAAACACTAGCAGCATTGAACAATTTATTACCTACAAGCTAAAGCACCTAAATGTAGTCTCACAACACAAACCCCGTCTAATGCATTATTCTAATGGAGATACACTTTTCGTTTCCAGTTTTGTAATTTTAGAACACGTTCGGTCTTTGGTCTTTAAGAAATGTGATCATTTGAATTTCTATGTTGCTAATTCCACACTATGATTAAATTGTGAAACGCTTGTAGCTACAATAATGGGCTCTTGTAGATCAGCCTATGACAAGTTTCCTTTATAATTACTTAAAAGTTAAAACCAATCAGGATGTCTCTAAATTAGGTACTTTGTTTATTTCTATCATTTATGGTAGCCTTATCGGTCCAACTATTGCTATATTTCTAAACATACATTTTATCCCTATAGGTATTCCTCAATTAGATGACAAGTCCTACCCTTTGTATCATAATCAAATCGTATTTCATGGTTACTAAGACAATTATCAATTAAATTTATTGCTTTAATAAGTACTTTAAAACAAGCTAGTTTACTTAAAATCTGTCTTTTCTGATTTCATTTGCTTCATGAACCCTCATAAAAGATCTTGACTTTCGATTATTTAACAATAATCGAAAGAAAGTTATGATATAGTGACCTATATCATAACTTTCTTAGCGCATTTCTATAAATTCGTATAGAAATCTGCGATATTAAGTCTACGATATTGCGAAACTTTTCGTTAGTATTTTGGCTGAAATTTGAATGCGAATTTATATAATATAAAGTATAAAATAAATTTGTAATTGCTTGTACTTTTTTTGCTATAAATATTTCTGCACTTAACATTTTTGCATACATTACCTAGTTCATTTCATGTTCGATTGACTTAATCTTTCCTTATAATGTTACATAAGTTTCGGTGCACACACTGTATATGTGTAATAATTTTGTATTTTACTTTCATTCCTACCATTACTAGAATGTTCTTAAACTAATGTTGTGAACCAAATCATAAAGACGGATGCTTTGCTTTCTATCGCTCATTGTTTTAAATGATTATTTTGTTTTTCCGTCACTTATTTTTGTTTCTTATTGTCTTAAAAATTATAACACTAAGCTAGTTCATAGTCTAAATAAATGACTGTTATTACTAGCATTATATCGCTTTCCTATAGGCAAGTACGCCAGTATTACCAATTTTTGACTAAACATTTATACGTTTATTTTAACACAGGTCAATTTTATGTAAATAGACTTTAATATTTTCGGTCCTAGCTCCATTTTGTCTTTTCTTCACTATGTTATGTGATAATAATCAATAACTATACTGTTATTTTTCAAACCATTTGTACCTACCTATAAAATCACATTTGTATGTAGTGTTATATGCGCAATGTTTCATTGAATAATTTAACTATCAATATGCCTATAATTTATTATGAGTCCTACGTTTGATGGTATGTACAAATTAATAGTTTTATGTATTGCCTTAAGCGCTCCATCATTATTTCTATACCGTAACAGTTATTTTAAATATATCTCGTCTGTTTCTTGTAATGCTTATTGTATTTATCATATAAATTTATAAGTCGCAGCTACTTCGTATAATGAACGTTATCCGTATTAAACAAACTTAATACCTAAACTTATATCTAAGAGTAATTTCAAGTGTGTACATGAATACGCGGTATTATGAAACCGTATACGTATTCTAAAAAATAAATATATCCTTGTTTGTGTAAATTTCTATCTATAGATATGTATATTATGTTCAGACTTAAACTTATAACAATGTACGCTTTAAAGTAGATATTCCGATATATTCAGAGGCCTAACATCAACGTTTCTCCATTTCCTCATTTCATTCGCTACGCTATTTAGATAATCTCCACTCCCAAATGCCATGAAGATGTATTATCTAAGATCAATTGTATCTAATTTAAGAACTAAGAATCAAATATACTCATAGATAAAGTCAGAAGTTTTTCTGAATGTATTTATTTATCTAAACTCATTCAGAAGAAACTCGCTATATTTCTCGTTACAATTTTGTATTATGTTTACACTGTTCCATTTAAGCTGGTCTTCAATAATAAGCTGTTAGCAATTAAGCTTCTTCTATTATGCTGTAAAGATTTATCCGAGATTGTCCGATCCCAATTTCTGCTTAAATGATATAAGTCTCCACCGTTCCATTTACGAATCTAGTATCTTCCATAATAATCTATAAAAACGATCTATATCCTAAGCTTTAGTTTGTCTTTATTCTGTAAAGATTTAATCTAATAATGGATCTTATAATTTCCAATACTTAAAATTTACATGTTCCTACTATTTTAAGATTATTACTTTCTTCGCTATATCAACTTCTAAGACAGACTTCTAAGTTATATTTTGTATTATGCAACAGAGCAATATGCAGTCTGAGATCGTCCAGCCCTAATTGATCTATATTACACGTATCTACCGTTCAATTTAAGATTATAAGTATCTGCCATATATTCACTATATCAACTTCTAAGACAAACTTCTAAATTATATTTTGTGTTACGTAATAGAGATCTATCTGAGATCGTTCAGCCCTAATTGATCTATAAATCTTACACATCTCTACCGTTCCATCTAGGATTCCCACTTCCTTCACTGGTCAACTTAAAAGACTATTTCATTCTTTAGTTATATCTTGTATTTTGTTATAAAGATTAAATCCGAGGTTGTCCAATCCTAATGTGGCTACAAATCATATATATGTCTTAACTGTTCCATTTAAGATTATAAGTATCTGCCATATCTTCACTATATCAACTTCTAAGACAGACTTCCAAGTTATATTTTGTGCTATGCAACAGAGATCAAGATCTGTATCAGCCCATATACGTCCCACTGCAGGGCACGGGCCTACTCTACAATCGAGAATACGATTGAGAGTGGTTAGGCCATATAGTCCACCACGCTGGCCTAGTGCGGGTTGGCGGACTTACATACCATAGAAATTCTTATGAATCCTTATGGTATGCAGGTTTCCTCACGATGTTTTCCTTCACCGTTTTAGTGCGTGGTGATTGACTATCAATACACACATGACTCCGAAAAGTCAGAGGTGTGCCCTGGGATTCGAACCCGCGACCACCGTGAACATGTTGGCAGTCGCGTCTAGTCCGTTTACCAATAGGCCACCACGCACTTGATCTAAGATCGTTCAGCCCTAATTGATCTATAAATCTTACACGTTTCTACCGTTCCATCTAGGATTTCTACTTCCTTCACTAATCAACTTCTGAGACTATTTCATTCTTTAGCTCTAACTTGTATTTTGCTATACAGATTAAATCCGAGGTTGTCCAATCCTAATGTGGCTACAAATCATATATATGTCTCCACCGTTCCATTTAAGATTATAAGTATCTGCCATATCCAACTTCATAGACTATATACTTCCTAAGTTCTAAATTGTACTATGCTATAGATATTTATCTGAGAATTTCCAATATTATCATTATTTGTACATAAATCATAACTTTTCCACCACACCATAAATCTCACACGTATTCAGCATTTTATTTAGAATATCTCTACTTCCTTTAACAATCAACTTCAATTCAAAGACTACTTCAATCCTAAGCTCTAAAATGTGTTATGAATACATGTCTGTACTTACTATTCTATGTAAGATTCCTACTTTTATCACAAATCAAATAAAAAGAATAATTTATTCCTTAACTTAAACTTATGCTGTCGAGATAAATTTGAGGTTGTCAAATCCTAAGATATTCATAGTTCATACCTAATTCAGAAACGTTTTCACCGTTTCGTTTAAGGTTCCTACTTTTTTTACTAATCAATATCAAAGAATATCGAAATCCTAAGTTCTATGATATATTACGCTGTAGTATTGTTATACGAGTTTCTCCAAACCTTATTTATCCATGAATCTTACACATTTCTAACGTTTCCACATCACAAGACTATAATATCAATCCTAAGGTATTTGCTACATTATGCTACAAAGATTTATTCGAGACTATCCAATCCTAATTAGTCCATAAATCATATACGTCTCCACCGTTTCATTTAAATCTGTAATAATCAACTATTGCTTACAATATCCATATCACTATAATTTGTCCATAAATATCACACGTATCCACTATTTTATTTAAAATTTCTACTTCCTATAACAATCAATTTCAAATACTATTTCATTTCTAAGCTCTATTTTGTTCATAACATCATATAACATCATACTTATCTCTACTATTCCATTTAATATTTCTACTTTTACCACTAATCAAATACAAAGACCCATTTTTTTTCTTAGCTCAAACTTATATTATGCTGAATAGATCAATTTCAAGTTTTCAGATCCGAAGATCTTCATAGTTCACACCTAGTTCATAAACGTTAAAGTTCCTACTTTTTTTCTAATCAACATAAAAAAATATCGAATTCCTAAGTTCCATGATATATAACGCTGTAGTATAGTTATACGAGTTTGGAACCTTATTTGTCCATGAATCTTACACATTTCCAACGTTTCCACTTCACAAGACTAATCAATCCTAAGGTATTTCCTATATTATGCTACAGAGATCTATTCGAGATTGTCCAATCCTAATTTGTCCATTAATCATATAGGTCTCCACTACCATTCCATTAATGATTTTAAGTATCCGCCATAACCAACTGCAAAGACTAGGTATCTAAGCTCTAACTTTATTATGCTTTAGATTTGTCTGAGAATATCCAATACTATTGTAATTTGCCCATAAATCCAATACGTTTCCACCGTTCTGACGTCACCGAGCTTTGATAATGTTCATTATTATAATTTTTCCATAAGTCTCGTATGTATACTATTTTACTTATAATTTTTACTTTTTTCTACAACCAACTTTAAAGAATGTCTAATGTGTCCTAATGTGTCCATAAATCTTGTGTCTCTACCGTTCCATTTAAGGTTCCTACTTTCTTCACTCATCAACATTAAAGGCCATTTAATTTTTACGCTGTATCTTATAGTATGCTGTAAAGATTAATTTGAGGTTTTCAAATCCTAGTCTTTATAGTTGACATACGTTTACATCGTTCCATTTAAGGTTCCTACTTTCTTCACTCATCAACTTTAAACGCCATTGAATTTTTACGCTGTGTCTTATAGTATGCTGTAAAGGTTAATTTGAAATTTTCAAATCCTGAACTTTTATAGTTCATGTACGTTTACATCGTTCCATTTAAGGTTCCTACTTTCTCCACTCATCAACTTTAAAGGCTATTTAAATTTTACGCTGTATCTTATAGTATGCTGTAAAAATTAATTTGAGGTTTTCAAATCCTAAAGTCTTTATAGTTCACATACGTTTACATCGTTCCATTGAAGGTTCCTATTTACTCCACTCATCAACTTTAAAGGCCATTGAATTTTTACGCTGTATCTTATAGTATGCTGTAAAAATTAATTTGAGGTTTTCAAATCCTAGTTTTTATAGTTCATATACGTTTAAATCATTCCATTTAAGGTTCCTACTTTCTTCAGTCATCCACTTTAAAGGCTATTTAAATTTTACGCTGTATCTTATAGTATGCTGTAAAGGTTAATTTGAGGTTTTCCAATCCTGAACTCTTTATAGTTCATATACGTTTACATCGTTCCGTTGAAGGTTCCTACTTACTCCATTCATCAACTTTAAAGGCCATTGATTTTTTACGCTGTATCTTATAGTATGCTGTAAAGGTTAATCTGAGATTTTCAAATCCTGAACTTTTTATTGTTCATGTACGTTTACATCGTTCCATTTAAGATTCCTACTTACTTCACTCATCAACTTTAAAGGCCATTTAATTTTTACGCTGTATCTTATAGTATGCTGTAAAGATTAATTGGAGGTTTTCCAATCCTGAACTCTTTATAGTTCCTATATACGTTTAAATCATTCCATTTAAGGTTCCTACTTTCTTCGCTCATCAACTTTAAAGGCTATTTAATTTTTACGCTGTATCTTATAGTATGCTGTAAAGGTTAATTTGAGATTTTCAAATCCTGAACTTTTTATAGTTCATGTACGTTTACATCGTTCCATTTAAGGTTTCTACTTTCTTCACTCATCAACTTTAAAGGCCATTTATTTTTTACGCTGTATCTTATAGTATGCTGTAAAAATTAATTTGAGGTTTTCAAATCCTAAAGTCTTTATAGTTCACATACGTTTACATCGTTCCATTGAAGGTTCCTATTTACTCCACTCATCAACTTTAAAGGCCATTGAATTTTTACGCTGTATCTTATAGTATGCTGTAAAATTAATTTGAGGTTTTCAAATCCTAGTTTTTATAGTTCATATACGTTTAAATCATTCCATTTAAGGTTCCTACTTTCTTCAGTCATCCACTTTAAAGGCTATTTAAATTTTACGCTGTATCTTATAGTATGCTGTAAAGGTTAATTTGAGGTTTTCCAATCCTGAACTCTTTATAGTTCATATACGTTTACATCGTTCCGTTGAAGGTTCCTACTTACTCCATTCATCAACTTTAAAGGCCATTGATTTTTTACGCTGTATCTTATAGTATGCTGTAAAGGTTAATCTGAGATTTTCAAATCCTGAACTTTTTATTGTTCATGTACGTTTACATCGTTCCATTTAAGATTCCTACTTACTTCACTCATCAACTTTAAAGGCCATTTAATTTTTACGCTGTATCTTATAGTATGCTGTAAAGATTAATTGGAGGTTTTCCAATCCTGAACTCTTTATAGTTCCTATATACGTTTAAATCATTCCATTTAAGGTTCCTACTTTCTTCGCTCATCAACTTTAAAGGCTATTTAATTTTTACGCTGTATCTTATAGTATGCTGTAAAGGTTAATTTGAGATTTTCAAATCCTGAACTTTTTATAGTTCATGTACGTTTACATCGTTCCATTTAAGGTTTCTACTTTCTTCACTCATCAACTTTAAAGGCCATTTATTTTTTACGCTGTATCTTATAGTATGCTGTAAAGATTAATTTGAGATTTTCAAATCCTGAACTTGTTATAGTTCATGTACGTTTACATCGTTCCATTTAAGGTTCCTACTTTCTTCACTCTAAAGGCCATTTATTTTTTACGCTGTATCTTATAGTATGCTGTAAAGATTAATTTGAGATTTTCAAATCCTGAACTTGTTATAGTTCATGTACGTTTACATCGTTCCATTTAAGGTTCCTACTTTCTTCACTCATCAACTTTAAAGGCCATTTAATTTTTACGCTGTATCTTATAGTATGCTGTGAAGGTTAATTTGAGATTTTCAAATCCTGAACTTTTTATAGTTCATGTACGTTTACATCGTTCCATTTAAGAGACCTACTTTCTTCACTCATCAACTTTAAACGCCATTTAATTTTTACGCTGTGTCTTATAGTATGCTGTAAAGGTTAATATGAGTTTTTCAAATCCTGAACTTTTTATAGTTCATGTACGTTTACATCGTTCCATTTAAGGTTCCTACTTTCTCCACTCATCAACTTTAAAGGCTATTTAAATTTTACGCTATCTTATAGTATGTTGTAAAAATTGATTTGAGGTTTTCAAATCCTAGTCTTTATAGTTCACATACGTTTAAATCATTCCATTTAAGGTTCCTACTTTCTTCAGTCATCAACTTTAAAGGCTATTTAAATTTTACGCTATCTTATAGTATGTTGTAAAAATTGATTTGAGGTTTTCAAATCCTAGTCTTTATAGTTCACATACGTTTACATAGTTTCATTTACGGCCGTTCTCTATATCCTATCTATCTTTAACAAGAGGTTAAAATGGATATCGTTACTATGTCGATACCACTATATGCTTCAATAAACAAAGATAGACATACAATACTATCTTGCCTAGATATTTATAAATATATGCACCTTATCTAAATATCTCTGTCTTTCTTTACTGAAGCAAAAAATGTATCGAAATTTCGAGAGAAATCTCTTGTTAAAGATAGATAGATTATAGAAACCGGCCGTTAAGGCTCCTACTTTCTTCACTCATCAACTTTAAAGGCCATTTAATTTTTACGCTGTATCTTATAGTATGCTGTAAAGGTTAATTTGAGATTTTCAAATCCTGAACTTTTTATAGTTCATGTACGTTTACATCGTTCCATTTAAGGTTTCTACTTTCTTCACTCATCAACTTTAAAGGCCATTTATTTTTTACGCTGTATCTTATAGTATGCTGTAAAGATTAATTTGAGATTTTCAAATCCTGAACTTGTTATAGTTCATGTACGTTTACATCGTTCCATTTAAGGTTCCTACTTTCTTCGCTCATCAACTTTAAAGGCCATTTAATTTTTACGCTGTATCTTATAGTATGCTGTAAAGATTAATTTGAGGTTTTCCAATCCTGAACTCTTTATAGTTCATATACGTTTACATCGTTCCATTTAAGATTCCTTCTTTCTTCAATAATCGATTTCAATTTCTGCTGCTATAATATATTCGAGGATGGGCAATACTAATGGGTCCTTAACTTATATACATTAAATAATACCTGTACTTATCAACTTCAAGGACTATTGCATTCTAAAGCTCTTACTTGTAATATGCTACAGATATTTGTCCGAGGTTGTCCAATACTATTATAATTTGTTCATACACGTCTCTATCGTTTCATTTATGATTCTTACTTCTTTCACCAATCAACTTTAATTACTAATTAATTTCTAAGAAACTTGAAAGATTTTTTGAGGTTGTAAATTCCAAACTTACAAATCTCACTCACGTTTGCCTAATTCCATTTCAGGTTCTAACTTTTTTAATAATACCAAAGAGTATCTAATTACTAAGTTCTAACGCATTTTAAGCTGTAGTAATTTGTCTGGGTTTGTCCAATCCTAGTTTTCTTCATAAATCATAAGTTTCTCAATGGTTCATTGTCACTTTCTTCAATAATTAACTTCAACTACTATTTAATTTCTAAACAATATAACTAATATTATCCTACTGAGACTTATTTTGTTTTCAAATACCAGACTCCCAATTTCAATTTAATTTTTACGCTGTTTCAATTAAGGTTCCTACTTTCTTCTATTATCAAATTTTCAACTTCAAAGCCTGTAATATCCATTCTAGTAGAGATTTGTTTTAAGTTGTTACATTGTAAATTAGAGATCTATCTGAGATTGTTTAATTCTAATTTTACAAGTTTGCTCCGCTCCATTTAAGGTTGCTAAATGATTAAATAAGCAACTTCAAATTCCTCAAAATTGTAGAATACAAAACTACATAACTATATTATGTTTACGTTTCTATCTTCCTAGTTTTATTTCTGTTTCTTCAACATCACTTTAAATGTTATCGTAAATACACCTATGCATTTGTACCATTTTTGGATCCACTCTCTTTTATTTGATCTGGTTTTCGTTGTAAAGTCAACTGGGTATCAAGTATCAATCATATGATTATCAAGATTTTGATTATCGGAGAATTAAACGGTAATTGTAAAGAACCCCTGGTTTTCTAAACCTTGCCACGATTTCTTAATAGTTGCCTCTCGGTAATTTCATCCTAACTTCTCCAGAAATATAAATCTCACATTTAATCATATTGCACGTTCCGAACATTTATTCTCATTCTTGCAGTTGTAGCCGATATGTTTTGAAATATAAGCATAACCTTGTGTGAACATTATTGACTTTCACTTGATCCGTTATTTTGCTTTAGGCTCTTCTGGATATCATACCGATAAATAAGTAAATTATTTAGGGAATTAATTAAAAATTGTATAAAATCTATTCCTTAATGTTCGTTCCTCATTAAATTCAATTTTATTATATAAATCATTAAATATCTTCCGTACATATTTTATCATCATCATAATAAATTTTCTTCTTAGTTCTATCGCCTACGGCTCGACTTAAGAAACTTTATTACATGGTTTCTTCTAAAAATTGTGTTGTATTTATAAGAATGCCTAATATGAATTGTGTTTGTTTTTAATTGTTTCCTATTTTATTCTACTAATTTCTTCCAAAGTTCTCGATAACTATACGTCCATCACTTTTACAGTCATATCGACTAGTCTTATTTATATCTCCAATTCATTATTTCAAAATATGTGATAAATACATCTATGATAATCTGTAAAATACTCATGAACTTTCTATTTAATCTGGTTTTTTATTCTGGTTATGACGTCAACTGGGTATTAATCACATGATTTATCGATGAGCATTTTGACTTTCAAAAAGTAAATTGCCAGTTGTGGAATGTTCGTCACCATAAATTTTTCTTATATTTGATATTCCGTCCCTACGTGTTTCAATAACATAATAATTATGTCTACAGTCTACACACCTAGAAGCTTATCATAGCTGTATATGTTGCGTCTTCTATGTCTTCTCATAAAACTACAACGCTTACGTTTTGCTAACTTCGTTCTCCTTTCTCCAAGAACTACAACATTAAATCTCAGCATTCTTTAATACGTTCCCCGATCATATCTAGTATTTTTTGTTCCTTCTCTTGTATCACCTCATAAGAACAACGCTTCCAATTAAAACCTTTGTGTGCAAACTTATATACTTTTTTCGATGCGTTTTTCCGCTGCAGTAAATATTGATTACAATTATAGTTCTATTAACAAACAATAATTAACGTGTATATACATATATATATACTCTCTACTACATTGTCTAGAAGAAACCACCTGTGCCAAGTTTTACGGTCCCTATTATGGGCAATTCGTATTTCTGTTTCTTTGGTCTAGTTTTCCGTTGTTAGGTCAACTGGGTATCAACCGCATTATTATTTAGACTGACATACAGAGAATAAATTTAATTACTCTGTAATATGTATTTACTGTCGTAGCATCTGTTATCTTATTTTATGTTCATTCCTTTCGCACTCTATCACTTAGCAGCCTATCACGGTCCAATAAAATGTTTGGTGGTACTGCTATTGTCTTCGCGTTATTCTTAAATGTTTTCTGCTTCCTACTTTCATGTATAAATTTTCTTTAAGGCTCTAACGTTTATCACGTTTCACGATAACATCGCCTATCTACTTTTATTTCTCTTCCGATAACTATATTTTCGTATCATAGCCACCTCTCCTCAAATGAGATAAATACATATTATTAAGTATTAAATGGCATATTGAGTATACACTTTCTATTCGATGCGTATTATCGGTGTAAGGTCAACTGGGTATCATGCCTAAACATCGCTATATTGGTTTACGGAGAATTGCTCAATTATGTGAAATAATTGGTATCCTTACATCTTTCCATAAGTACATACGTTTTTGCTCCTCCCTATTTGATGTTCTATTCGTAGAATCCTTCCAAATGCAATACCGCACATTGTATTGTTTCACAAAGCACAGCATCACGTGAAAGTATACAATATCAAATTGAATACTGTTATGCATACTTCTCAACTTCCTAAATATTGTTTTAAGATTACCTAATTTTCTCATACGTTTTCCAGAACTATTTACTTGCCAACCCTTTTATCACGTGTCAAGGCTCTAATATCTAGTTTAATGCCTATTTAGTATCCGAAAACATTCCATGAGGTTTTTGTTGCTCTTCAGAATTTGGTAGATATTCCTTTTCAAGTTCTATAAAAATCTAATCAGACTACCTAACTTTGTGACAGCTAACAAACTAACCAACTGAAGATCGGGCGGGCATCAAAAGCCTAACGTGACTACATAAAATGTTTTATTCCCTAAAGTTTTACCAAAACCGTACAACTGCTTGTTCCTTCAACAAAACCTTATATCATGTTTCAAGATCCTAGAGCTTAAAATAAATAAAATATTTTCATTAACTGTAATTTTACTATTACCAATTTCATTTAAAAAAATAATTGTATTGTTATACATTTAAAACACTAGGTTTAATTATTCTATTCCTGCCTCCATCGTTCGCTATAAAGCAACGATACGTCTCAATGAGTTGCATCACTCTACAGTATTATTAGTCACAAGTCAATGTTAGTCACCATATAATTAAAAAAAGTATATCTCAATATTTTCGCCTTTTTATTACAGGTTATTTTATAATAATTGTTCATTTTCCTAGTTATGGTTCAACTGAATAAAACTGATCTTTGTTTTATAAACGTCCGTTTTTTATGAATAAATACATATAACAAAACAATACATGTTTATTCCTAAGCTGGATTGAATAGTAGACTTAGAACCTTAGGGAGAAAATATATTTTTTCATATACATACATGTAAATTGTAAATATTATAGGATTTCATTCAAAAATCAGACCATTGAACCGCCGCAATTATCTTACGAAACTGATTTGAAAGCGAACTCTAAACGCAGTACTGATCACGAAAAATTGAAATACTCTGTATAACAAAAAAAAACTATATCAATTACAAGTCCACGTTAATTAAATACAATTATTGTCGACGATTTTATAATTTTTTGATATTGTTTAGAATATATTGCATACTTGGCAATCATAAATAATAACATACATAAATATACGAGTATATCGCAACGGGATAAACATTTTAATTAATACTTTGCTGCTAAGTAATTTTCCTGTTTGTGGGCTATTTTTGCGTTGTTCAATATCGTATTTATTAATTATCACAATACCAAACTATGAATAAATTTATTTGTGGATTTATTAGTTATTTATTTGTTCATTTAATGCATTTTAAATACATCTCGTCCATTTTCATTACGTGTACGTATAGCACTTCTAAAATGTTATATTCGAAATAATTATTTCATTTTTTGGTTATTTCAATTTTCCAGTCTTCGCTAAAATATATGAATATATTATTATAGGGAATTTTCAGAATTTTCATAATATAATTTATGTGTTGTTTGTTGTCTTTGTTGATAAAAAAGGTGAAAATTAAAATCATCTTACGTAATAACTGTAACCCACTGAGTTCTACTCTTGTTATTTTCATTAATTATATTTTTTTCTACTTATTAGTTATTTATTTGTTCATTTAATGCATTTATAATTCGTCTCGTCCATTTTTTTTTTTTTTTTTTTTTCGAAATAACGATATCATTTTTTTTGGTTATGTTAATTCCAGTCTACGCTAAAATATATAAATATATTATAATCAATTTTCAATCATAAAATAATTTAGTGCTTTACTTTGTTGAAAAAAAAAAAGAGGTGAAGATTAAAATCATCTTTCGTATGAACTGTAACCCCCACTGAGTTCCACTCTTGTTATCTTCAATAATTATATTTATTTGTACTTGCGTCATTCTGGCTAATATAATCCAAGAAATCAGGAACATAAAATGATTACAACCATTTTTAAGAATTCATTTCTTCTCATAATCTTCACGAAATAAATAGATTTTTAATTTGGCAAAAGTAAAATATATTTTGGTCATCATTTAATCACTTCATTGTGTTTTCTTGAATGAACAGCCATTATTATTTCGGTTTTTTCTTTTAAGTTAAAATATACTTCATTAAGTATGTCCTGTGCTGGACTTGAGTGAATATAAAATTCAACTTAAACCTTTAAATCTAAATGACTATGAAGTCATAAGTCTTAAATATAAATATTTGATTGCATTTACTATTCATGGGTGAAAATCTGGTGAGATTTGTAAAATGTCAACAATCTGTGTTTTAGATTAAAGTTTCAAGGAGATTTAACATTTATAATAAGAAATATTTCCGCCATTTTTCTCTTTATTTAATCCTCCTAATTTTGTTGTCTCATTTCAAGTTCTTACACCTCGTTTTGAAATAATGAGCAATATGTGGCGCATAATTTTGTAATTTGATTCATTTCATATTATGACGCATAATTTCATAATGTTAAAATATACATTTAAAACCTCGCTCTGATTTCAATTGAATTCAAATATTCAATAAATCGATTTTTAATGGCATTTGTACTTTATCTTGTACAAAATAGGTTTCTTTCCCTTTTAATTTTAAGGCTTGTTTCAATATATTGCGACATTCTCATGAAAGTAAGGTAAACACAGCTATCTTAATAACAGCAAGATAAAACAACTTATCATTAGTTTATGAACCTTGTCTTTAACATTTTCTGATAACTTTGTTTATTTGCAAGTTATTATGCATTAAGATATGCGCTGGGATTCATACTTATTTACTTTCCGTGTGGTGTAGAATGATTGTAAATCAAAATGTTTTAATGTTTTTTGGGATTATTATAGTGTGTTTTAGCCGTCTTTTCTCTATTTTACGCAACTATCATCGCATTTATCGTGTATTTCCAGGAACATTGCGTAATGTATTTATCGGTATCGAGTTTCCAACCCGGAAAAAAATTATCAAATCACAAGTAATCATATTATCCGACATAGCAATCAAAATCTGAAATCTATAATCTGATACATTCTTGACGACGGGCAGTATTGATTAACCTTTTTACTTTTTACATCTCAAATATCTCTTGCCATCAATAATATCTTCATGTTGATGTTGCTTTCGATCATTATTAGAATTGGATTCTAAACTTTCGTTAAAATAATGAAAAAAAATGTTCAAATCACGTTTCCCGTTATGAATTATATAAGTTTCTTGAGTAGGTCAAATAAAAAGCATTTATTATAAGTTAAGTCTTCGTTAAAATGTAATTTGTTTACTAAATTGTAAATCAGACGTCAATAACATTTTCTTTTTCAAAATTGTAGGCGACTTGAAATTTTCCTACATCGATTTCAAAGTTTCTTATTCTTCGTTCCGTCCGTTATTTATTTAATGTCGTATCTCGGGTATTATAACAATCGTTTCTTGTTTATTGGAATAGGTAATTAGACGTTAAAGTCGATTTATCAATTCGGGTTAAAGAAATTTCACGCATGTCAAATGGCTTCATAATAAATGTAATAGAAATATGTTTCCCATAAATTAGTAAAACTTCTGTAGTGTGTTAAATGATCGTATTTTTTTATATTTAAATTACAAAAAATCTTCATATACACAAATCACTAAACATGTCAATAAAACCATCAAATATTCTACATAATACCACTTCACTCATTACACAGATTGGCAATTTTAAATCATACAATTAAATTCTACGTTTTATTTAACAGCTGAAAACAAAACTTTTAACCTTTCAAAACTCACAATACACTATACTACAGGGAATTGTATAATTTAGATACTACATTTTACTACTAACACTTTAATTTAGAATTAGGTACAAATTAAAAAAAGAAATACGTTTTGATCGTTAGAAGATCTCAATATCTTTTCTATTTTTAAATTGTACATAACATTTTACTCGGCAACACATCACTTCACACTTCACAAAATAAAATAAAGCTTTTCAAAACTCAACACAACAGTTTGAACTACAATAATAAAGAATAACATTTGAATAATACTCTTGTAACTTCACAATCTTTTTTCAAAAATAAAATGGAATTACTATGTCAAAACTTTTTTGCTCACACTTCGCCGAGACTCATTTTCACTTCAATTTTGTTGGTTTCGTAATATAAAACTTCGAATCAACCCCAAACTTGCATAATTAATAGAACTTTAAGTTGTCGTTTTCTCGTCTACCCTATTTTTATAATAAGGGATTGAATTCACTGTAAGAAAAGTGTTAAGTATTCTCTTCGAAATTAGTACATATGTTTTACTTGGTTAAATCGAAATTAGTTAATTACATACTGGTACAGTCATTGCTGTTCCAAATCATAAAAAAAATAAACATTTGATTCTATAGTTGCTCGCAGCCGATCAAAATATAAACCGAAGGGTAAAAAATAAAACCTTAATATAACTATTGCATATGCTTTTAGGCGTTGACTAATTAAAAATACCCTTATTTGTACCTATGATTTTTACTATCTATGTCTCATGTGAACCTTAAAGTTTGCAAATAAATAAGTCCCTATCCTATACATATGTATTTCAACATCATATTAACCTAAATATATTGTTGGGCGAATTTGCAATTAATCCTGGCTTTCTATTTTTGTTCCTTATTGTACTACACTCTGCGTAAGTGTATTTAACGTACACATATACCACTATATTAACGTTTCGAGTCAAATATTTAAATTATAAATAGGTCTCTGATTATGATTCCTATATTTATCAACAGGTTTTAAATCAGTAGATTTCTTTCCCTATATTTTGGTTTTCATCCTTAAAATCAAAGCTCAAAATATAACCATTTTAATAATTTCTTATAAATAAATAAAAAGTATTGTAAATATAATATAAATCATATATGTAATTGTATAAATAATACGTGTATAATTCAGAAATTATGTGATGGATAAATATATTTGATAAAAATTGAATGAAATGCTATATTAAGTTAACTTTCTCTGGCTGTTCTCACGAGCGTTTTCAGTATCTACCTCATTCTCACATTACACTGTATCCAGTGGTATTGTAATTAATCCTATGTATTCTATTTATCGAAATAACAAATAAAAATACATAGAATATAGAATTTGTGATACAGCTACATAGAATTTGAAATTGTTGACGTGATATTCAATTCAATATTAATGTATTGTACTCAAGTATTACTTTATTTCGTAAATTACGTACGTTTAATTAATCTTGTTGTAATTAATCCTATTCTATTTATCGAAATAACAAAAATACATAGAATATAGAATTTGTGATACAGCTACATAGAATTTGAAATTGTTGACGTGATATTCAATTCAATATTAATGTATTGTACTCAAGTATTACTTTATTTCGTAAATTACGTACGTTTAATTAATCTTGTTGTAATTAATCCTATGTATTCTATTTATCGAAATAACAAATAAAAATACATAGAATATAGAATATGCGATACAGCTACATAGAATTTGAAATTGTTGACGTGATATTCAATTCAATATTAATGTATTGTACTCAAGTATTACTTTATTTCGTAAATTACGTACGTTTAATTAATCTTGTTGTAATTAATCCTATGTATTCTATTTATCGAAATAACAAATAAAAATACATAGAATATAGAATTTGTGATACAGCTACATAGAATTTGAAATTGTTGACGTGATATTCAATTCAATATTAATGTATTGTACTCAAGTATTACTTTATTTCGTAAATTACGTACGTTTAATTAATCTTGTTGTAATTAATCCTATGTATTCTATTTATCGAGATAACAAATAAAAATACATAGAACATAGAATTTGTGATACAGCTACATAGAATTTGAAATTGTTGACGTGATATTCAATTCAATATTAATGTATTGTACTCAAGTATTACTTTATTTCGTAAATTACGTACGTTTATTTCAATATGTTAAACAGTATTTTACGTTTATCGTAGAAAAATTCATTTCAAGTAATCTATAGTTAAAATTAATATTAGTTAAAATATCTATAGTTTTGTTAACTTTCTTTGTATTCCGCAATTGTTCAATTATATTCTCCTAACGATAAAGTTACAATTTATCTATATGACTACACTCGTATATTCTGTAGCCTTCTATGATTACAATTTAGATTTTATGCAGTATTATTAATGAAACATTATCCGTAATAAAAATTATGACGTGTAAATATCAATTATTGTGTTTTTCTGAAACTAAATATTCCGTATGATAATATTCCGTGCGTCGTAAATTAATTCGTATTTTTATTCCTAAAAGTCAGTAATTTCGAGAAGCAAACGTTTTAAGTATAATATTACATTGTAAATATTGTAAATATGTTACACACCTATTGTTAACTGTATTCTATATCGTTCTTATTTCACAAATAAAACTTTAAATATGTAATCATCAATAGAATATATATGTTAATCGTTGATGAAATAATTTTGTTCTTGTTTATTTCGCTTTTGTAGACTTTTGTTGTATTTAGACGTTCTGAATATTCCGCATACATTATTCCAATAAAAGTAATAATTTAAACTGAACTCTCAAGTCACGTATGATGTGATTGCAAATCATGAGAACCTACTTTTAATCAAATTTAATCACTAAAATTTGTAAACCAAATTAATGGTATTGCCGAAGCTTTACTACTATACTACATTTGTGCAGTAATACATTTGTACTGACAAAGTATACAATTTTCCTACATTAGCCTAACAACTACGGATTAACACTAAGTACTAACCATTATTTGTAGCCAAGAATAATCGATTGTGTCCTTATTACTCATTGATTTAAAAATAATGTTATTACTTCACACTTATGCAACAGTGTTCTGTTAAATACAAGTTTACCTAGATGACCAAATGTAGATAGTTGGCAATATAAACTTTTCTGAAGTAGACCTTTATTTTTAGTTTGTTTCGCAAATTAATTAGTTTTTATTACTTTTATAACTATATTAATTTTTTCGATGTTCTATATACCATATACATATATGTTCTGTATGTACATGTAATAAATATATAAATGTATTGTGCCTACGCGATTAATTCTACATTACATAATATTTAGTCAGTGTGACTATATGTCTCAAATAATTTCCATTTTTTATTCCATAGTCACAGTTTTACACTCATCGATGGAAATATTCTATATTGGAGTAATAATAATATATATTATTTTTATGACATTGAAGGAATCTGCCCAAGTGACTAAACTTGCGCTTAAGTATGCTATCGGTCTTTGCCATTATTTCGTGAATTTATTCGTCCTTATATTCCTATATCATCGTTTAATAGTGTATAAACGATGATATTATTATATATATTTGTTTTATTGACGCTTTAGATATTCCGCATTTTCATTATACTCGAATCGCTAGGTATACCATGTGCCTACGTGAGTATAAATAATATTTCGTGTGTATTTTTCCATTATATCGTAAAAAATCCGAAAAATTATTTTAAAATAAATATAACATCAGTGCCCTGAGTTCGTCGCCTATATAATTAATTTCAATTAATATCTCATTTTCGATTGTGCAAAACATATTTCATAAATAAAACTTGTAAAAGTATTATTATTTTAATTACATGTACTATTTGCTTACGTGATGACATTCAATATGTCTAGAGTTTTCAGTATAATTATAGTAACCTTGTTAGACCTTTCTCAATAAAAACTTATATTTATATCCGAATAAATAATTTTACACATAATAATATTATGTATTTTGTAGATATTTACTTTAATTTCTCATCGCTTGTTATTTACTGACGACTTGCTTGCATGACAGCAACTTATGTAACTTATCTGATGCGTCCTAAATAAGTATAAAGTATATTAGTATATTTTTAGTTTATATTATAGTATTTTTTTTTTCTAATCAACTGAAGCTTGTGTTTTAATTTGGCCGGTAGTATATTACATATTTTAAATAACTTATAATAATTTTCTTTACATTTATTTTTGGTTTTATTGGTTACGAGTAGTTTTAAATATTTTATATCTATGTATGGTAAATTATCACATTTGTATTCGTTACAATGGTAACTTTGATAATACTTTGTATTCTATGTACACACTTGGCTAAATGACGTAAATATACGTTCCATCCTGAATACGCAACAGCTTGCCTACCTTACACTTATGTCCTAAATTGTGTCAATACTGTCAACGTCAGAACCTAGGTATACCTATAGTTATATATAAAGCTACCGTAACTACATCGCACGATAAAACCAATACTTATATGAAATACTCTATATAAGCGACAAAGATGATATGACGATAAGCTAGCATTTTATTTCATCTTAATATATCCTTTAATACGGTTAATTATGTAAAAAATGTATCTATAATAGGTAATTACTAATTTCCTACGTACTAAACAGATGCATCTCAAATGTTTTTAAACTATTCTATTCTTCTACCTACCTAATTGACCTTGATGTGTCTTAAAATTTTCATTTAAGCTATAAAGCAAAACTTACTTTAATGCAGTAATCTATTAATTTTACATTAGTCACTCAATATGTTAAAACGACAAAACACTGATATCACCGACAGTAAAACACACAATAACGTACATAAGGCATTTAGGAAACAACCCATGCCATATGGTATGTATAGTCGCACGAATCTCTCAGTGCGTTTTTGTCATTTCATAAAACATTTAAAAAACAAATGAATTAAACTAAGGAATTAAAGGATTTCAAATTATGAACTCATTATGCTTTACTACAGGATAGCAACGTATGCAGTCAGTAAGAGTTGTGCTCTTCAAAATTCGAATGTCATTCGGAGTTACAATACCATATTATGATGCACAAAATGCTATTATTAATTGCAAATAATATGTTTATACAGAATTAAATTAATGAGTATGGCGGCTAGTACGTTAGTATGGATGGCAATCTACCATTAAATAATTTCATTGGGGCTAAGATTCCAAATAATTGATATATTCGTAACCTTATAACAGTTATTTTGGTTATCTTAAGTACCAATAGACTAACTGAATTTATCAAAATAATACATATCGTAAATAAACAATACCATCGTCACTTCAAAATAAATATTGCTAGGAATTATACAATTCCGAAGTGTATTCCGAGCCGCACTGTCAATTTCGTACAGCTGTGTGTCTACCAGGTTCTATCAGGTAAAGCATTTTAGGAATCTTAAATCTTGTAAAAAAGCATAAATGTAACTGAATGAATATTAGTTGACGTGCGCAATCAAATAACGACTTCAAGGTCAAATAAAGTCGAAACTCTCAAACCTGCTTTATCCTACACGTATGTTACCAGATTCACCGGTTTTTATATAAATATACAATAAATGTTACCTACCTTACATTTTATCCACAAAACCGTCTTCCCCGGGTTTCTACATTATACTACGCAGTTTCAATTCAACCGGGCGATGACGCCGCCATCTTTAATTTATGGACTAATCGGTCTTGCCGCTGCCCTTGTTTTATTGCCGTAGCCGTTGTATATTGCTATTGCAAGTTTCATTTTATATTTTACTTCCAAATCAGCCTACATTTTTGGAAAAATCTGTCTACATCTACTCAAACCTAAAATAATTGATATAACCAAACCTCACTACTACACTTCGAAAAGGTATCTCACCGAAATTGGTACCGTTGCCCTTTATATACCCGGCCGATTTTGCCGCACCCCGCAAACGGTAACGGTTATACTGTAAAATTGCGAAGCACACTAGTTCTCCTTATTCAAATAAACATTAACGCTCTAAGATATGGTCGGTTTACCCTTCTAGAATGTTCGGCAAGAAGAAGAAAAGAGACAAATGCCTAAGTTAAAAGGAGACAAATGCAACCGCAGTGGATCTTTCTAGAAAAATCTACTGCGCAGTAAGCATGAATGAAAGAGGCAGCAATAACAATTAAAGAGATAGATGCATCAATTATGAACGTTCTAGAGTTATTGATCTGGAAAAAAACAACCAGGGATACCACAGCAAGAAATAAATAAATAAATAGTTTTGATGCCTTAACTGTAATAATTATACTAATGAGTATTTCTCAAAAAATGAAATAACTTACAGTCATAAGAACACAACCCATTATTTATTAGGAATTAACGCAGTTTTTATTGCCGTTGAAATGAGGTGACTAAAAACATTATTCATAGATGTTCAAATCAGTTATCAGCTATTTAACAGCTTATTGACTTTAACATGGCCGTGAACCTTATAACCTTAAGCAAAATTATAAGCAGAAAATGGTGGGTGTCTGTCTGAAAACTTATAATATTTAGAAAAAAACCATAATGAATAGCAAAACTTAATTAACTATTTATCTCCTCTCATCATGACTTGACTTATTTACATTGATGTAGTTGATTAGTGGTTTTTTTAATGAATAAAGGGGATAAAATAAATCGTATAGTGATATTATTTTAAGAAAAGTGTTTGATTGAATTCTGATGCCCAAATAAAGATTAACTTTTGGCAATGGGCACCAGTGGTTCACGTACATAGCACTTGTTTGTAACGATATATATAGCTAAAGATAGGAGATATCAGTGGTAAAAATAGGTTAAATTATCTTACGGCCGGTCTGAATATCCTATCTATCTTTAACAAGGGGTTAAAATAGCTAGAATGACTATGACGGTACGATACTACGCTTCATAAAAAATAGACATATATATTTATATAATTTAGCTATCTATAAATATGTGCAAAATGTTCCCACCTCTTTATCTCTGTTAACAGAAACATAAAATGCATCTAAATATCTAACGAAATCTCTTGTTAAAGATAGATAGATTATTGAGAACGGCTGTAAATCAATTGGTTATAGATCTGGGGTTAAAATATTATATTATGCTTATATGTAACTTTCACTACTAAAACGACGTAAACGATTTTATGAGTGGAGTTAGAATATTTGTTTAAGTCCATTGGCAGTCGGAAAATTTACGTAGTACTAAATAACTATTTAGAAAACATCACTTTGGTGTAAATGAGTCTCATCTCTCAATAGGTCATAAAACTTATTTACCTAATTCTATCTAAAGGGTGTCACAAAATGTCCACATTCAACTAAATACATTGAAACCCATCTTGATTCGTTAATATTTTATTGATTCATTGCGTAATATTACAATAATTTATATGAAACAGTAAAAATATTAATCCAACCTACACATTTCTAAATAAGATTCTTATACATAGGTATATGTACATGAGTTAGTAAAAATTACTTTACCACAAAGTTATAGAACATAACATTTCTGGAAATCTGACTACGCTGACAACACTGACATGAATTTTCTCTTTTAACTTGTGTAGTTCTATCTCTTTCATCATTGTTCCCTGGCCTGTGATTGGTGAACAAAATCGGGGTTCTCGATTGTTCCACATTATACTATACGTGATTGGTGTATTAATCCCGATCTAGAATGTTCTCGAATATGATTGGCTGGCGCTGTTGGGGTATATAAGGCTCGACAGAGCGCGGCAAAGCATCAGTATTTGAAATACGAACAAGCTAAGTGAAGTGAATATTCGGAGACAACTCCAACCAAGCGTTACTTATTCAAGCGACTATTATATCTATTGAATATTGAAGAAAACACTATAAAACAAAATGCCAGCCATCGGAATTGATTTGGGAACCACATACTCCTGCGTGGGAGTATGGCAACATGGCAACGTGGAGATCATCGCCAACGATCAAGGCAACAGGACGACACCATCATACGTTGCTTTTACGGACACAGAACGTCTCATTGGAGATGCAGCGAAGAACCAGGTGGCGATGAACCCGAACAACACCGTATTTGATGCTAAGCGTCTCATCGGTCGCAAGTTCGATGATCCCAAAATCCAGCAAGATATGCAACACTGGCCCTTTAAAGTAGTCAACGATTGCAGCAAACCTAAGATTCAAGTGGAATACAAGGGGGAGACCAAACGGTTCGCGCCAGAAGAGATCAGTAGTATGGTGCTGACCAAGATGAAGGAGACCGCAGAGGCGTATCTGGGTACAACAGTTCGTGACGCAGTAATCACTGTGCCAGCGTACTTCAACGACTCACAAAGGCAGGCGACGAAAGACGCGGGTGCCATAGCTGGGCTGAATGTACTGCGTATCATCAACGAGCCAACAGCAGCAGCGCTCGCGTATGGTCTTGATAAGAACTTAAAGGGCGAGCGGAATGTCCTCATATTCGACCTGGGCGGCGGTACCTTTGACGTGTCTATACTCACCATCGATGAGGGTTCACTGTTTGAAGTAAAAGCGACAGCGGGTGACACCCACTTGGGCGGCGAAGATTTTGACAACCGCTTGGTGAACCATCTGGCCGACGAGTTCCGACGCAAGTATGGCAAGGACATCCGTGGAAATGCACGCGCCCTTCGAAGATTACGAACAGCTGCAGAGCGAGCCAAGCGCACCCTCTCCTCAAGCACAGAGGCTAGTATTGAGATCGACGCGCTACACGAGGGCATCGATTACTACACGCGAGTTTCTCGCGCCCGCTTTGAAGAGCTCAATGCAGATTTGTTCCGAGGCACTCTTGCGCCCGTCGAGCAGGCACTGAAAGACGCCAAATTAGACAAAGGTTCCATTCACGATGTAGTCCTCGTTGGTGGCTCTACCCGCATTCCTAAAATACAAAACCTATTGCAAAACTTCTTCTGCGGTAAGAAGCTAAATTTATCCATCAACCCAGATGAGGCTGTGGCGTACGGTGCCGCCGTACAGGCAGCTATCCTCAGTGGCGAACAGCACTCCAAGATCCAAGATGTGCTGCTAGTGGACGTCGCGCCGCTATCACTCGGCATAGAAACAGCCGGAGGCGTAATGACTAAAATCGTGGAACGCAACGCCAAGATCCCGTGCAAGCAGACGCAAACATTCACGACTTATTCTGACAACCAGCCAGCGGTGACGGTTCAGGTGTACGAAGGTGAACGCGCCATGACAAAAGACAACAACTTGCTTGGCCGATTCGATCTGACGGGCATACCACCAGCACCACGCGGCGTACCTAAGATAGATGTCACTTTCGACCTGGACGCCAACGGTATCTTGAACGTATCTGCCAAAGAGAACAGCACCGGCCGCTCTAAGAACATCGTTATCAAGAACGACAAAGGCCGTCTATCGCGCGCTGAGATAGACCGAATGGTTGAGGAGGCGGAGAGATACAAGGAAGAGGATGAGCGACAGCGGCAGCGCGTGGCGGCGCGGAACCAGCTAGAGTCATACGCGTTCAACGTGCGGCAGGCGCTGGACGAGGCGGGTGACAAGCTGAGCGACGCTGACAAGGCGACGGCCCGCACGGCCTGCGATGATGCTCTGCGCTGGCTCGAGAACAATACGCTGGCAGAGTGCGACGAGTATGAACACCGATTACAAGAGCTGCAGCGAACCTGCAGTCCAGTCATGACGAAGATACACTCTGCTGGAGCCAACAACGCGGGTGCCTACCAGCAGCAGCAGAGTCAGCAACGCGGCTATGGCCCGGGACCTACCGTCGAGGAGGTCGACTAAGCAACGATACTCAAAACTCCCACCGATTAGTTGTAGACAGCTAGGTATTCAGATCTCAAATAAATCTCAATTGTACAAAGTTAGTTCATAAGTATGTCAAATAAATAGGTTAAGTTAATTTATTGTAAATTAAGCATTCCAATTTTGAATGGTGATTATGATTGCTGCTAAGTAATAAATAAATTGAGTAGTTTAACATTTTATGCCTTTTATTTCAGTTTATGCATTACATCATATACCCTTTCCTCATTAAAATTATAACATTCAACTACAACACATTATTTTGAACTGGGCGTCTAATACATAACTACTTATGTATGTACTTTTGTAGTTACACAAATCTTAATACTAATAGTCACTAAATTTTAAGTATTATGCGGTTCAACTAAGAATAGGACTGACCCTGCGCCATATTGGTTCGTAGTAGCTGTCAAATCGCACAATTTAGGTAGGGTGAGCAAAACAAGATTTCTTAAAATAATATTTTTGTTGAATAAAAATAATATTTTTAATATTTAATAATTCGTAAAAAAATTAATGAATGAATAATGTCGTGTTATAGTTACTCTCTGGCGAATAATTGCATATGAAGTAAATAAGAAATTAAAAAAATATACTTTTTTAAGCCATTTATAACTAACATTCTTGTTTATGTGTCCATATAACATTTTGTAATTGTTTCAATTTATTTAGTTAATTTATGTTCAAGAATTCGACTATGTGAAAAAAAAATATAATTGATGCGTAAATATTTTTTTGTTGCTAACCATACTTTTCGTGTGATATTTGACAACTAAAGGTCATTGACGTTCCTATTCTTATTTGAAACGCATAGTACAAATATGTATCTACTGTACCAAATCTTCTACTAACAGTGGCACATAAAATTGAGTAAGTACCACAAATGGTACAAAATATTTTAATCATGTCCTTATATTTTGTATGTGCTTATACCGGGTATCTCAAGACTGCTACCGAAAACGAAGCCGGGTGGTAGTTTTAGTGGCTACAAACACAATGCAATTAAAAATTTCGCTTAGAAACGCGACAATTATTTTTTATGATTTTTTAAATATCGTCATTTTTGGGTGGTAAATCCATAGATTTTGCTAAAATAATAATTTAAACTCTCTTATATCTTAGAGTATTTATAAATTAAAGGGTATACACTATTATTTTAGGAAAAAATGTATTTACCACCAAAATATGGCAATAGGAAAAAATTACAAAAAAAAAATTGTCGCTTTTTTTTGCAACTTTTTCTGTTGCATTGTGTCTGAAGTCGCTTAAACTACCACCCGGCTTCGTTTTCGGTAGCAGTCTTGATACCCTGTATATACAATTAATTTATCATTTGTCAAATAAAAGTTATCCATCAACTTGTGTTATCTATTGATATTAATCAATTGTTGTTGTCATATTGAGGAATACCTCAATATGATAACAACAATTGATTAATTTTTAAGAGAAATAATGCAACAATTAATGCTGACCTGCAGCAGACACATCGCCCATCAGCTATTGAGGTTAGGAAAATGCCTGTAACACCAAATGAAACCACAAACTCGCTTCTCCAGCTCGCTGCAAAATTGGGGAGACTTGTTCAAGTGGAAATCTCAAGTGCAAATATTAGAGACATTTACCGACTTCCTGGAAAACCTGGTCACCCAAGATCGATTTTTATTGAATTCACATCAGTATTTCTCAAAAATGAATTCCTTTCAGCCATGCGAAATTACAACAAGAAGCGCCCAGTTCCAGAAAAACTGAACACAGGAAACATAGGTCTACCAGGCGATCCAAAACCCCTATATATTGATGAACATCTCTCTAAAACAGTCAAAAGATTGTTTTATTTAGCACGCGAATTTGCAAAACGTAACAAATTTATGTTCTGTTGGATATCGAACGGTAAAATATTATTGCGTAGAAGTACTGATGCAAAAGAAACATACTTAGTAAAAACTGAACAGTGCCTACAAAATCTGGAGACAAAGCAATGACTATTATCAGTATTAGTCGTAGTTCTCTTCGCGCGCCACAACTTTAAATTACCGAGCTATCTTTTTTTTGTAAGTAATCAATTGTTTTTTATACTATGTTTATTCACTGGTTTTGAATATGAACATAATTTTCATAATAATACTTTAGAGCTGCTTTTTCTTAAAATATTTGATTTCTGTAACCACATAGGAGCCAAGTACATTTATGTATCTGTAACCCTCATCGCAATATATATCATGGTTTTTCAGGACATGCCTAACATTTATCTTGTGTTTCTTCAGCTTCATAAATTATTTAGCAACTTTGCTCTTTTTTGAGCTGGTTAATTAGATTAATACAAAACAATATAATGAACAATAAAAATAGTTATTTATATAATGAAATAGACCACTTTAAATTAGCTTTTACCCACACATGTACGCCTCTAGAGGTTTCTGGATTAATTCCCAGGCCTAATGACCAACTCAAGATAATACATCTCAATATTAGAAGCGTAAATAAAAATTTTGATCAATTTGCAACTATGTTAGCCATGTTTAACTTTGATGTAGATGTAATAATTTTATCCGAATGTTGGCTAAAGTCTTTAGATCATACTCCAGTGCTTGACAATTATACATCTCTTCTACACATAACATTAATCAAAACGATGGAATCGTAGTGTACGTTAAAAATGCACTGAAATGTGTCGTATCGGAACCACGATTTTTGGATGCTAACTGCTTGTTATGTACTATTGGTACTACAGCCATTGTTGGGCTCTATCGATCTCCATCACACCTGGACCTTACAAATTTTTACGCGAGTCTAGAAAATGTTGTTAGTTCAATAAAAACATACAAAAGCATAGTCATCATAGGTGATATGAACATTGACATTAAAAAGGAGAATAACTGTGATCGAAATTGTAACGAATATCTTCTTGTCGCGGCCTCCTTGGGACTACTTCCAGCGCATACGCGTCCTACGAGACACAAAAATTGCCTTGATCACATTTTAGTAAAAACTGATGCTCCGGCAAAAACCGTGCTATTGGATACGCATATAACAGACCACCAACCAGTATTATTTTTTCTCGAACAGCGCAAAACTAACTATCATGGTTTTACAAAGCATAATATTACTAGACTGAATTATCTTGCAATTGAAAAAGACATCAATAAATGTGATTTTGGGCCAGTTATGGAAGCTCATGATGCAAATTTAGCAACTGATATACTGATTTCTAAAATAAAGAACTGTATTAGTATACACACGGCACAAAAGACTGTTACAAGACGAAGTCGCCTGCTAAAACCCTGGATGACAGAAGGTCTTCTTCGGTGCATTCGAAACCGCGATAAAATGCATATGGATGTAAGAAAAAATAGCAGCAACAATATTCTTCTTATAACCTATAAGAGATACCGCAACTTTTGTAACGATTTACTCAGAAAACTCAAATGCAAATACGAAAAAGAACAGTTTACTAATGCTGGTAAGAATACCAAAGCGATGTGGGATGTTATAAACTCAATTACAGGCAGAAAACATCAGACAACACCTCCAACGGAACTACTTCACTTGTCAGCTGATGAGTACACATCTATAAAAAAATATCTCACATCTAAAATGCGTAAACCAGTATTTCGTTGGCCTAGGGGAGAAGCTGGCTTCCAGACAAACAAAGTCCACATAGCGAACTGTCTCCACCTTGCAACTCTCTAGCTATCACACCGGTGACTGAACAGCAAGTGGCTACCATTATTGCCTCGCTTCGGAGAAACTGTGCTGCAGGTTGGGATAATATACCACCCCTAATAGTTAAACTATCTAGCAATAAATTGATATCACCCATAACTCACATATGTAATACCTCTATTGCCACAGGGATATTCCCCAATAGCATGAAAAAAGCCCTGGTAACTCCTATTCATAAGGATGGGAATAGAGAACAGGTTCAAAATTATAGACCTATATCAATTTTGAGTTGTGTGTCACAGATTCTAGAAAGGATATTGAACAATTGTTTAACAGATTACCTTGTAAAATACGATATTATATCTAAGAATCAATATGGGTTTAGAGCTGGTGTATCCACTGAAGATGCTGTCGTAAATTTCACCGAGGCTGTAGTTGACAAATTAGACAAAGGTTTTAAGTGTTATGGTGTATTTCTGGATTTATCGAAGGCCTTTGATACGGTTTCTATCCCCAACCTCATATAAAAATTGGAAGCCATAGGAGATCGTGGACTGACTTTGGATCTTTTTAAAAGTTATCTGACAAATCGTACCCAGGCGGTGAAAATTGATAACAAAGTAAGTGAAGAGGCAAAAATTAACTACGGTGTACCACAGGGGAGTATCTTTGGGCCCACCCTGTTCTTGGTGTACGTAAACGAGTTGTGTAAGATGAAAATCACTAACTGCGATATTTTTGCATAATATGCTGATGATACAGCTTTGTTAATATATGGTGACACCTGGTTAGAGGCCAAGTCTTTTGCTGAAGATACTTTGAGAAGAGTAAACTCTTGGTTATCCTCAAATCTGCTCACACTAAATGTAGAAAAGACCAAGTACATACGCTTTTATATTCAAAATACAAAAACCCCTCCTGCCGAAACATTGTCTCTCATCGCTCACCAATGCCCGAATAATAGTAACACAAACTGCACCTGCATGCCATTGCAAAATGTTACTTCCATAAGGTATTTAGGAATCTTAATTGATGAAAGACTTGACTGGTGACCACAAATAACTACCCTCACACAGCGGCTAAGAAAGCTTATTTACATTTTCAAAAATCTCCGATACTCTTCAGATCCTACCATTATGAAGACAGTGTATGTAGCTCTTTGCCAATCCATTCTCAGTTACTGTATCCCTGCCTGGGGTGGAGCTCATAAGACCCTGTTTCTGCAATTAGAGAGAGCACAGAGATACATCCTCAAGGTCATGCATCGCAAGCCACGTCTGTACCCTTTTTATTTTATTTTTATTTTATTTATTTATATAAGACATAAAACAGAATACAATCAGACACAAATACAAGCATTTTATCATAATTGTTAAAAACTAGATTGCATTCCCAAGCTTATGTCCTAATCTAATAACGTATGCTTAAATAGTTCAAATTATTTTGCTTTAAAAAATGTTATACAAAGAAAAATCTCTCTCTCTCGCTCTTAGTAAATATTAAGTACAAAATAAAATAAAATTAATAATATATATAAAAGAAAAATTGAGTAAAAATAAATATTAAACTTAAAACTATAATGTACACAATCTGGATATATCTCGCTTGAATCTACTAGATCTATTATCCATAATATCGAGGATTTTATGTTTTTCCGACAAATCGTTGTACAACCTACACATCCTAATAATGGGATTAAAATACGACGTGTTATTCTTAAATATTTGAAGTACGAACATTTTAGGCTGACGTATTCTATACATCCCTATTCTATACCCTACTACCAAATTATATAAGGAGAGCAAAGTTCTAACCGTGAGGCAGATATTTATTCTCCGTGCCCTTCTGCGAAGACATATTGACCTCCCCTTGAATAAGAACACGGCAAGAAAAAGACTAGGTGCTATTGTTTGCCAGCCCGTAAAATGTCGAACTACATTCGCAAGCCGACAGTACAGTGCCCTGACTTCTAGACTGTACAATAAAATAAACAGCAAGATTTCCCTGTATAAACTATGTAAATATAAACTGAAACAAAAATTATGTGCTTGGTTACAATCTTTAGATTATAATGAAACTGAAAACCTATTAATGGTTTTAAAATAGAAATTCATGCAGCAGAAGTAGATTATTATTAATTGATATAGTGCTAAACGAAAATTGTAATTAACTTTAACTTACTTTTAATATTATTTCATAATTATTATTTTATCCTGATATTAACTCCACTTTAAAAATACATATTTTATTGTGATTATTACTTTTATAGAAATTAAATGTACAACAATTTCCACCTTGTCGATGCTACTTAATAGCTAGTGTAAAACAAAACGGATGTAAACCGATTCCTATAGTACGAGCATGACTCAGTTTAGGAACTACCTTGTATATAATGCCCTGTACAAGTTTTTCTGTGCACCCTTATTGTATGTACATGCTTATGTGTTGTTTCTTTTGTACTACTTATTGGAAATAAAATTTATTATTATATTATTATTACTATTATTTTAAATTTGCTCTTGTGTCAACGAATTATTTCAAGAATGAAAAACAGGGGCAAGAAAAACAAATATATTTAAATATGAATGCTATTTTGGCTTTCATCCCCCATAGTTGTGGGTTCGACTCCCGCAAGGTTTATATTTGTGTCGACCATAATAATATATACAGTGCATTCTTTCTCAAGTCTGTTCGGGCATATTCTAATATAAGTTCGTAGTGTGGGGCAGTGACTAACAATAGGTCAGTGTGGTGAAGAACGGTCTGCAAAACAATGAATCCAGGTTTCAATCCACTGACATTTTGAAGTTGCTGGTGTTGGTATTTCTTAATTATTTTGTTTTAGAAATTCAGTCCTAATCATTGTTATTTCAATCTAGTTGGCCAAAACAATAATTTAGAATTACCTACGTGTTTTCAAGAATCGTGTTGGGTTTCTTAGATTTACGCGAATGCTACACGTAGAAATAATACTAATTTTTGCCAAATTTATCACGGACCTAGTCTTATTTTTAAATTCTTTAACTTCCCGACGCGACGTTTCGATTACCTTATTTTACAGCTTTTGTGGTCATAGGGCGGACTCAAAGAAAGGGAGAAAAGTATTTGAAATGTATTGAAGATATACATGTTCAAATTAAAATAAATCCGCAATAAAAGCGGTATTTTTTTTAAATTTGATAATGTTGGATCTTAGTCTTAATCTAGACCAGAATCCACCAAACATATTTATATGCGCTTGCCATCATGAGACATAATATTTAAAATCTCAATATGTCCAGTAATTACTCTGGCTACAATGTCCTTCAATCCGAAACACAACAGTGCATTTAAACTGCTGTTTGGCGGGAGAATTAGACAGGTGGTACACACCCAGGCGGCCCCTCACATATGAGAGACCTACCACCAGTAATGCGATACGATGTTGCCGTTTGCATGCCAGTGACAACCCTCTGCCGTTCTTCGAAAGAGTTTCCGTCATTTACAAGCTAGATGGAGCATGCGTCACCGCCCATATATCTGCAGAAGGCTTTAAAGAGACAAAAATATCTGATTATACACCGTGTAACTTACCACCATTATAGTGCGTGGTGATAGAATATCCTTTTTATTCTTCCTTATTTGAACCCGAGACCACCGTAAACATGTCGGCAGCCGCATTTAATCCTATGCAACATGCAGGCCAAAGGTTTATATCTAATGGAAACTACAATATCATTTCAGTATCTATTTAGTTACGTCTGGATGTTACACATTTAATTCCACTGAATTTGTACAGAGGGCAGAATAAAACTACATCTCCTATGCCTCTGACTAAGTATTCTCTTTAAAAGGTAGGGTCTATCATCATCATAAATATTTTTGGGATCTGGCGACATCTTACAACCAATAATGTCGCTATTACTTAACATTTAAACTTCCTTATAAACCTAACGTGATGCAGACGTATTTCTGACATCGTAGAATAGATGGCACTGCTTATCTAATGGTATTTTCGTAGTCTACAAAAAACAAAACATTATGCAAAATATCCATTTCCATCTCCGATTTCCATACCTACATTCATAAATAATAACACCCAACAGTCACATACATAGTAACCACACTAAGATCGTCTTGTGTCGTGGGTATCAGGAACTACGAGAGACTTTACGGTCTCACAAACACCCAGACCCGAAACAAATATCGTAATGATTCACAAAAATATTTATTTGTTTCGGTACGGGAATCGAACCCGTGGCCTTTCATTTCACAGCCGGCCAACCGGCCAACACCAACTGCGCCACGGAGGCTGTCGTAGATAATGTATTTTACACTAGAAATCTACATCTTTAAATGGCATAAGTGGTCCAAATGTATGTTGTTAACGAATAGGATGCGACTGCCGGAATAGTGTTAGAGGGTTCGAATCCCAGGTCACACCATAGAATTATCGGAGTCAAATTGGTATCGATAGTAGACGGATAGCACTTTAAAGGTGAAAAAACACATCGTTAGCAAACCTGCATATTATAAAAATAGAAAATCTTAACAAGATTTACGCGAATGTTACACATTGAAATAAGACTATTATTTACGGATTTTATCGCGGATTTAGTTTAATTTTTACATTTTTTGAATTCCCGACGTTTCGATCACTTTACAGCTTTCGTGGTCACGGGGCAGTCCGCCCCGTATCATCAAATCCGTAAATAATAGTCTTATTTCAATCTTAACAAGACTTTCTTCAATATTTGATGTCGGTCAACCCGCGCTAGGTCAGCCTGGTAGATCATGACCTAAGCCCTCTGTCGAAATGTCGGTTATCCAGGGTATAGGCAGACTGCGACCGAAAACGAAGCAAGATGGTAGTTTTTAGTGACTCCAGACACCATATAACTCAAAATTTTGCAAAAAACGTGACGATTTTTTGTTATTATTTTCCTGTCCTATTATTTGGGTGGTTAATCATCATTTTTCCTACAAATCATAACGTAAATCCTTTTTATTTTAAAGACGCTATGGTACGCAAGGGTTTAAATTATTATTTTATCAAAACTATCGATTTACCACCTAAACACGATGATATTGACTTTAAATTGTTTAAAAAAATGTGTTTTTTGGGAAATTTTTATTTGCATTGTGTCTGCAGTCACTAAAATTACCACCCGACTTCGGTTTTTCGGATTTCGGAATACCATATACCCTGTAAAAGAGGATATCAAGATATACCCTGTAAAGGAGGCTCATGCCCAGCAGTCAGAGATTATGGACTGTAGTCTGTATAGTAAATAGTTAATGCGAATAAATAAAATTATTAGTTTACCAATACGGTAAAAACATTGGAACCAAATTCTTGTGGTTTTAAGTGTAAGTTCAATTTTTTAAGCACGTGATGGCAGCACATGGATACGAAAATCATAGTTTTCATACATATTATTTACTATTTTAATATTATCAATAAATTATTAAAGCCCATCTGTCATATCCATAAACCTGAATTCAAAAGATATACATACGTGGTAGATATTGTAAGAAACGTTTGGGTGAATATTGGATGTATTTCAGAGACAGTTCAGCTGTTTTCCCAGGAGTGTGAGGTTATTGATTTATTTTAAGCCTATTTAAGCTGACTACCCACTACTGAACCTATTTGAACTCCTCGAGAAGCCGGCCAGCATTGTAAATCTGGGTGTCCAAAGGTTCTAAAACAGCTCATCTAGGTCCTACACACGTAGATGTTTTGGCATGCACTAGCTCCCATCTGCTACTCCGCGGATTTAAAAACCCACACTAGATAAACTAACGTATGAAACACTGTAAAGTCACACGCTTAATCCTGAATCTTGATTACTTTGTATTTCTTTCTTAGATATTTCAAAGTGCGGTGCATTGGCTCTCACATAGCATGCTGCGACCAAATATTTATCGTAGTGACCTTAGATTATATACTTGTCTAGATGACACATCACACCTCACCGCGCGGCTCAAAAAAAGTCTACCAAATTTGGTAGACTCGCTTCTCACGTACGTCAGTGTCATTTGAACTACATATGGATAAGCTCCCGAAAAATAATTAATTATGCCGGTTTGTGCTGTCGAATTGTATCGCAATTGTGTGGGAAAACTGTATAATAATACCAATATCACTTTCTATCGGTAACATTATTGTTAAACCACTATTATTTGAAGAAAACATGAACTTTTAATTCATTATTTTGAAGATGAGTTTCATTGGCCAGTGTTGTCAATTTATTACTAGGAAGATTTGTTGAAACTATGGGAGAAACTATAAAACACAAATATCATTACATAATATTTCGATCAGAATAACAACAAGAAGAATGGCATTATTTATTGAATGAGTAAATAAGACTTACCTACACGATATTAATGAAACGCACGACGACATGCACTTCATAGTAATTTTATTAATTCTTTGCCTTGCAAGTGTATTACCATTCAAAATTTCACAAACGGGGTACTGCTATTGTCATCTTTGAAGAAACAGCGAGAACTTATTCAAGGTCCTAATAATATTTTTAGACTTCCTACGGATTCCGTACTAGCAAATTGCTGGAGAGACATTACACAGCGGAAACGAAAAGAAGACCATATTTCGTAGCCTCATATGACTTCAGTTGTGTGTTCCGAACATTTTACTTATGATGATTTATATTTTACATAAATACAGAAATCAGATAACAGCCCAGGCAATAAATCCAAAGAGTTAATTCTATTCGGAAACAAACACAGGAGATGGGTTTAGATCTTTATTGTTTTTACTAAAATGCGTTATAAATATAATTAATAGTATGATTACTTTAAATAAAGAAAAAATATTTTATTTAATCTATTTTGTACATCAAATAATGGGGAAAAGTTAAGTTAATAATCTAGAGTAGGCATCCCTAAACACACACACCTTGACAGTTGGATTACAATAATTACACGACCCGTACTCACACATATCAACGAAAGTGAGGACACTTTTGGCGCATCGTTTGTTGACATTGCTCAATCTAGACGAGTATATAATCTAATGCCCCGTTCACATATTCGCCCAACATCGGCAACTATAGGCGATGACGGTAATGTGTACGGCTTATTGCCTTTCATTGCCGATATTCGTGTACATCACGACACATATAAGCAGTGTTGCTAACGAAATATTTTTCATTCCCAAATCTGGAGAATGTAGCGGTTCCGCGAAGTATAGTAAATAAAGTTATACTTATGTTAAAATAAGTAACAAATTATTTATAATGTTGACTCGTGTAGTGTTTTTTTTGTAATGCATTTTTATTGTTAATCTTATATTATTATAATACTAAATAACTCACATTACAGTGTAATGACTCTCATAATTTAACTCGTTATCATAAAATGAACCAATTAAATTATAAATTATTAAGATATACACCCACAATTTAGGGATTTGTTCCAAAACTTATAACCCTGGTAAAATTTTACAACATTTGTGTTCGGGGTTTTCCGCCAACTGTCGGTAATCAGAGTGAGAGTAAAGTGAGAATACCCATGTTTGCCTGTCATCGTCGACGATCCGCTAGTTATGGATTTCTAGCCACATGCTCCGTGGGTTTGTGACAGTGTATTGCTATAGAAATTTAATTTTTCATAAAAAAATATCGAAATACAAGTTTCAGTAACAACAGCTAGCATTTTCCGGAGCTATCAGTTATTTCTGTATAATAATTGGTTCAGTTTGGTCACAATACGAAATCTATTCAGAAATAAGTATCGTAGTTTATAAGTGTTTGTACATGATTTAAACTATATAGTTGAATATTATGATTTATATCTGTATGAATATCACTCCGCTTATGCCGATGACGTGCATTGCGTTTACAGAAACGCGGTCTTCTCAAAATATTTGTTCATTTATTGTTATAAGGTCCGCGTACTTCCACTTTAGCTTGCTATTGCGGGTTGATATTTCTACAATATATACTAAAAGAAAATAAATAAAATTATAGATGTACAGAAAATATTTATTTCAAACAAGAATATACAAAAAATACTTTAAAATAAATAAGTCGAATTATAGGACAGGGCACGCGTGCGTTTCACCTAGTTTCACCTTCGTTGCACCTAGTTGCCTGCTGCAACTTCTTCGGTTTCATTTTCTTATTACAAAATTCCACACCATTGTTCAATTCTCACTACATGTAATATAGTGTACGTAAAAAGCACAATTACTAATTGAAATAATTCTAAATAAACTGTTACATTATTATTTAATTACACCCCATACTAAATAAAATCATCATAATTTTCGTATATTTTTATATTTTTGACAAAGATGACACAATTGACATCTGTGGATATATACGACCAAAAACCTTCATCGTCCATTACCAATTCAAGTTTTTAATCCAATTAATATGTCTGTTATTAATAACTTCGTTTTTTTATGAAATTCTACTACGAGTTTTATGAGTACCTGCTTTAAAAAACACTAGGCATTGCGGGCTTTGCGATTAGTTAAATGATTGACTTCCAAAATGAAAAATAAATGTCGTTGAATCATACGCCAGCCTACGTGGCGCAGTTGGTTAGACGTCGGCTGTGAACTGAGAGGTCGCGGGTTCGATCCCCGCCCCGCTAGAAATGTTTGTTCTACATAATTAATTAATTAATTTATTTATTTATTCATTAATTCACCCATTGATTTGAACCAGGTATTAGTGGTACTTGTTATAATTCAGAGCTATGTGATGAATAAGAGTTCATCCACCAGAGTTATTTGGTTTATAATTTTACGACCAGCCAATTCTATCAATCCAATTAATTCTATGTCTCTGCTCGTGCTGCTCTGTTTCTGTTCATCTTATTATGTCTACTTAATATTATAAATTCAAACGAAACTCTTTGTCTGTCGTCTGTCTGTTTTTATTAATGGAAAATGAGAAAACAAATCACCTGATGGTAAGTAATCACTACCGCCCATGAACATCCATAACGTTCGGATCAAAGATGTATTGCGTGTCCATGAAATGGCAGAGGAGTGGAAAGGAGAAAGGATGGGAAGAAGAAAGGAGCATTGGGCATCCAGCAATCTCACTTACCGAATGCAATGGAAATGCTGTTACTTCACGTTGATCATTCATGCTGAGCAATAACTGACAACAGCGTGGCTCTAACACTTCTGTTTGTTTGACAGTCTAGTGCCTGTTAAACTTTTACGCCTAAACCACTGAACCAATTTCCTTGTGGGAGCTGTGTAAACGGTTAAAGTTACGTTATCTATTACGTTTATAAGGCAAAATTTTTAATCCTAATAAATTTCAAAAAATATATCCGTCGTAATTTATATAAGTCTATCTTCTTGTTATTCAATATAATCGTTTCAATAATTATTTAAATAATGTATTATTTTCTATTTTGTGTTTATAACCATGATATTAATCGTAATACAAATAATAAGTTACTTTAAGGGTTGTTCTGGCTATCTACGACGCTCTATTTGCATGTAAGTGGATGGTATGCGAGAAAGTATGAGGCGAATAAAATAGGACAGGATTGAGGTATGGCATCGAATGAAACTTGATAAGACGGGATGTAACGGGAAGGAATCAGAAATGTTAATGATGATTCAAAACAACAACAACTCAAGGGCGATAATAAGAACATATTGTTTTCTTATGTAGTGTAAAATATATCCCTAGAAAAAACGTTGTTTTTACGATTACAAATACCTAGTTATGTTGCGGTAAATTCTTAACATCCACCATCTTCTACTTATCTGTTTACTCGGAATTATTTGGTTTTTATATACCGGGTATCTCAAGACTGCTACCGAAAACGAAGCCGGGTGGTAGTTTTAGTGACTACAAACACAATGCAACTAAAAATTTCGCAAAGAAACGCGACAATTATTTTTTATGATTTTTTAAATATCGTCATTTTTGGGTGGTAAATCCATAGTTTTTGCTAAAATAATCATTTAAACACTTTTATACCTTAGATTATTTATAAATAAAAGGGTATACACTATTATTTTAGGAAAAAATGTATTCACCACCCAAATATGGTCATAGGAAAAGAATAACAAAAAAAAATTGACGCTTTTTTTTGCAACTTTTCTGTTGCATTGTGTCTGAAGTCGCTTAAACTACCACCCCGCTTCGTTTTCGGTAGCAGTCTTGATATACCCTGTATATTCATAAAACTCGTATCTATACGCGCTTTTTAAATATAAACTCATTTGCAAAAAAACGGGCACCTAAGCAATGAACCATTTCAAATGTTACTATTGGTTTGTTTGATAATTATAGGTAGTTTTACTTTCACAATTTTGTAAATTAATAAGCAAATAATCGTTTTCGTCAGTATTATCATAAAATTTTGATAAAATTTATGGGTTTTAATGCTAAAGTTCACTAGTAGTGTATGCTCGCTAGTAGTGCATATGCTCGTGAAGTAAAAGTTAACAAAGATTTTTGTTTGTTTTTTCTTTAATAAAGTAAAAGCAGATAAATGTTTAGTATCGAGTGTGACCCCCTCTAGCTGAAATCACAGCTTGAATTCATCTGGGTATGCTAGCGAGGATATCCCGGATACTTGCTTGCGGAATACGTTCCCACTCCGCGGTAATCACATTCTTCAGCTCTCTGATGGTCTGCGGAGCCGGTTGTACTGATCTCACGCGTCGTTTCAGAACGTCCCAGACATGCTCTATAGGATTGAGCCTGGTTCTGGAAGAAAACCATGTACCCAACCATGGGATGATCGTTTTCTTGTGAGTCGCGCATTGAGAAATCGCAAGTCTTCGTATGTGGACCTTAAGAACAACCTCGAAGAAGTAAGAAATGTGCATATTAGTCTATGGACGGTCAGGAGGAGGCTTCTCGCGGCCAATATACGTAGTCATCGCCCGGCCCGCGGCCCTAAGTTACTCTGTGAGCACAGAGTTGCCAGGCTTAGGTTTGCTCGAAATTGTGAGTCATGGACTCAAGAAGACTGGAATAGGGTATTGTTCTCCGATGAAGCCAGGATATCGTCGGCAAGTGCTACGAAGACGAGGAGAACGCTTTGCAGAGGCTTGTTTTGAAGAAATCACACCTTATGGTGGGGGCTCTGTTATGTTTTGGGCAGGAATAAATTCAATGGATCGTACAGAGTTAGTCTTCATTGAAAACGGCTCACTGATTGGACATCGATACATAACGGAAGTTCTAATTCCTCATGCACAACCCGCATTGGCCGCTTTAGGCGAAGACTCAATTTTTATGGACGACAACGCTCGCGCCCACCGGTCTGGCGATTAGCGTATGTGTCGGCATTCGTCGTTTGGATTGGCCAGCTCGAAGTCCCGACCTCAATCATATAGAGCATGTCTGGGACGTTTTGAAACGACGCGTGAGATCAGTACAACCGGCTCCGCAGACCATTAGAGAGCTGAAGAATGTGATTACCGCGGAGTGGGAACGTATTCCGCAAGCAAGTATCCGGGATATCCTCGCTAGCATACCCAGACGAATTCAAGCTGTGATTTCAGCTAGAGGGGGTCACACTCGATACTAAACATTTATCTGCTTTTACTTTATTAAAGAAAAAACAAACAAAAATCTTTGTTAACTTTTACTTCACGAGCATATGCACTACTAGCGAGCATACATTACTAGTGAACTTTAGCATTAAAACCCATAAATTTTATCAAAATTGTATGATGATACTGACGAAAACGATTATTTGCTTATTAATTTACAAAATTGTGAAAGTAAAACTACCTATAATTATCAAACAAACCAATAGTAACATTTGAAATGGTTCATTGCTTAGGTGCCCGTTTTTTTTGCAAATCAGTTTATGTCGTGGCAACCGCTAATGCATCGACGTCGATCGACGTCCATTTTTGACGACTTATCTATTGACAACTCGCTCGAATACGTGGCGAGGTGCGCAAAATTTGTGGCAATGATGCGCAAACGTGTCATCGCCTATCATCGGCGAACATCGACGATAGTGTGAACGCGCCATAAGATAGTGACATTTCTCAGCGTAAGATACAATAAACGTTACCATTAGTACTCTATTCTTGTGTGAGTTTGAAGAGCTTACTTTTAATACCTTATTTCAGGCAATACACTAAGACCAGAAAAAAACAAATATAGTCAATTGAATTAACACTGAAAATGTGTAAAATATTCAAGCTATAATGCATTTCACATCCTTAATATAATACTATTGGAACATTGACTTTAAATATCTCTTTTGACTTTAGCATCATAGAACAATTTGGTTGAACTTTTATTACACGTTCCTAATTCTCTGACGAAGAAAAAATAATTCAGATAGGGATATTCATAAGTTGTTCCTGATGCAATTTATGTTATTCTCTGACATGAGTGGTAGTGGTGGTAGGCTTCTCATATGTGAGAGGCCGCCTGTACCGCCGCAACGCTTTGTATTTTTAGTATTTTTTGTTATGGCAACGGAAATACATAATTTATGAAAATTTCAGCTTTCTAGCTATCGCGGCTTATGACATACAGACGGTCAAATGGACAGACAGATAGACAACGGAGGTTTAGTAATAGGGCTCGTTTTTACTTTTTAGGTGCGGAACCCTAAAAAGGACTCGAAGACTATGACGCCTTAGAAGTTGATCCTTATTGATACGTTTAATATTTTAAATCACCATATGATTTAAAAGGTAACGCCACTGTTCCTATACAATTTGTATCTAATATCATGGACTTATACCAAATTGAACAAGAGCTAACACCCCTCGCATCATATTGAAGAGGCAAATATTAAAAGGCACACAGGCACAAAGTGAATGTGTGAGTGTCCGCCATTTTAATCTAGTTCCGCTTTCATGAAGACTACAGCTAATCAGAGAAAACATGAATATTGTTACTTTGACTACCTCAGTGGCGCAATTATACTACGGTATGATTACAACGCTGAAATCCGGGGTTCGAATCACCGGTCCGATGACGTAATATTGGATCTTTGTATTTATTATTAGCCCGGAATCAGAAAATGGTGCCTGATATTTTTTATTGCAATTTCCGACAAACAGGTCTTCTGATGGTGTGATCACTGTCGCCCCTGAACATCCAACCGCTTGGATGCGCAAAATGCGAGAAGAGCGGGAAGAAGTGGTATTAGACAACCGTCAAACGAATCGAAAATCAAATGATTAACGAAACGTAAGGCTGTTCGAAACGAGAGTTCTACAAATATTTATGTTCCTTCCAATTACTAACTCGAATTTGGCCCAGGTCATTTTCCACCATATTATTCCAGCGATAGCGAAATGAATACGATAATAATAGTGGCTGACGTACGATTTTCAGTGTAGAAAAATAATTTAGTCTATAAAAATCACAATTATTCTCCAACTTATTTTACCTACTTTGTACCTTAATACTTAGTCCAATTTTTTCTTAATTTTTTATTTTGTATGCCAATTCTATTTTGTGAGAAGCCATTATTTTATTATTTCACATAGTATAAGGTCCGCCCAGTGGTGAAGGGGCGTCAGAATTCCACCACGGTATCCCCTGCCTGTCGTAAGAGGCGACTAATAGGGGCCATCGGGGTCGCTAAGCACACAGCCGGGGCTGTGCGCTCATGTCAGGAGTGGCTCCGAGATGGGCGGCAGAACGTGTGGCCTCGTATCTGTCGCGGACGCTTATCTCACCATGGGCGTCCAAAGTAGGGAAAGTGGCATCTGCGCTCCCCCAAAATGGGAGGAGCCATATTTGGCAGTGCGCCGGGTGGCACGGCGAGTTAAATGGGCGCCATTCGCCTGTCCACATCGCCTGTCATCCATTAAGCGCGTGATGGCCACCGAGAGGTTTTAGTCGGTATGCCGGCAAAAGATCTTCTTAGATCTCGGTAGGGACCCAACCTGGATACAACATTTGCGCAGTGCGGACTACTGTCCCCGCGTCCCAGGCTGGAAGGCCGGAGACCCCGACATGCCCCTTCCGGTCCACCCCCGAGTATCGGAAGGAAGGCTAAAGGAGCTTTACCCTCGTTAAAAAAAAAAAACAACAAGAAAAATTGTATAAGGTAGGTAGGCGTGGTGGACTATATGGACTAACCACTCTCATTCGTACTGTCGATTGTAGAGGAGGCCCGTGCCCTTCAGTGGGACGTATATGGGCTGATACAGAAGGTATCTAATATTTATTACTGTATATCATTTTAAAACACAAGTTGTTAATTTGTTATCACTTTTAGTCTTAGTACCTACAATAATATTGTTTGGTTTCCAAAATACAGGCTTGCTTAGTTTGGGACCAACAGATTTATGAATGACTAGCTGTGCCCGCGACTTCGTCTGCGTGGAATTTAACAAAAAAGTTAATTAGTTTATTTAGTTTTTTTTTTGGTTTTTGCATTTTTATTTTAATTATCAACCTTTGTAACGAAACCATACCGCGATCTAATTCTACGGTGACGCCATCTCTTAGCGAGCGGCGGTAAACTCCCGTTACACATTTATTTTCGGTTTTTTGTTTTAGCTTTATTGAAAAATTTCTTTATATATACAATATTTTGTAAATGTGATATTGATTCGTTGGTGGGAGAACTGGTGGGAGGCGCCTGACGTGACGGCCTAGTGGTGGCATGCGCGTGAGCTGCGCGCGGGCATTGCAACATTACTTTATTTTTCTAAAATAAAAGATTTTTTCTAAAATGAATGTAGCCTAAGTTACTCCTTGTTATATCAGCTACCTGACAAAAAAAGTCCCGTCAAAATCGGTCCAGCCATTTCAGAGATTAGCCGGAACAAACAGACAGACAGACAAAATTTTTTTAAGTATCATTTTCGGCACAGTTATCGTGTATATAACTATATGTAGAAGGACATTTTTTTAAATTTTCACTCTTAAAACAGACACTTCAATTTTATTTATACAGGGTATCTCAAGACTGCTACCGAAAACGAAGCCGGGTGGTAGTTTTAGTGGCTACTAACACAATGCAATTAAAAATTTCGCAAAGAAACGCGACAATTTTTTTTATGATTTTTTAAATATCGTCATTTTGGGGTGGTAAATTCATAGTTTTTGCTAAAATAATAATTTAAACTCTTTTATACCTTAGATTATTTATAAATAAAAGGGTATACACTATTATTTTAGGAAAAAATGTATTTACCACCCAAATATAGCCATAGGAAAAAATAACAAAAAAAATTATTGTCGCTTTTTTTTAAAACTTTTTCTGTTGCATTGTGTCTGAAGTCGCTTAAACTACCACCCGGCTTCGTTTTCGGTAGCAGTCTTGATATACCCTGTATGTATAGAAGATTGTATTCAGGGTTGCAAATCAAGACAGCTACTGAAAACGAAGACGGGTGGTAGTTTTAGAGACTACTAACACAATGCAACTAAAAATTTCGCAATGAAACGCGATATAATTTGTGTTTTTTAAATCTATACATCTTACATCTATACATACCGGGTATCTCAAGACTGCTACCGAAAACGAAGCCGGGTGGTAGTTTTAGTGGCTACAAACACAATGCAATTAAAAATTTCGCATAGAAACGCGACAATTATTTTTTATGACTTTTTAAATATTGTCATTTTTGGGTGGTAAATCCATAGTTTTTGCTAAAATAATAATTTAAACTCTTTTATACCTTAGAGTATTTATAAATAAAAGGGTATACACTATTATTTTAGGAAAAAATGTATTTACCACCCAAATATGGCCATAGGAAAAAAATAACAAAAAAAAATTGTTGCTGTTTTTTGCAACTTTTTCTGTTGCATTGTGTCTGAAGTCGCTTAGACTACCACCCGGCTTCGTTTTCGGTAGCAGTCTTGATATACCCTGTATAAATAAAATTGAAGTGTCTGTTTTAAAAGTGAAAAAAAAAAAAATCCAACTGCATATCGTTATATACACGATACCTGAAAAAATTTTTGTCTGTCTGTTTGTTCCGGCTAATCTCTGAAATGACTGGACCGATTTTGACGGGACTTTTTTGTCAGGAAGCTGATATAACAAGGAGTAACTTAGGGTACATTTATTTAAGACAAATTCTTTTATTTTAGAAAAACAAAAGTAATGTTGCAATGCCTGCGCGCAGCTCACGGGCAGGCGCGTGAGCTGCGCGCAGGCATTGGCACTGGACCGTTACGTCGGGCGCCTTCCACCACTTCTCCCAGCAACGAATCAATATCACATTTACAAAATATTGTATATAACGAAATTTGTCAATAAAGTCAATACAAAATACTGAAAATAAATGTGTAACGGGAGTTTACCGCCGCTCGCTAAGAGATGGCGCCACCGTAGAATTAGATCGCGGCATGGTTTCGTTACAAAGGTTGATCATTAAAATAAAAATGCAAAAACCAAAAAAAAAAACTAAATAAACGAATTCACTTTTTTGTTAAATTCCACGCGGACGAAGTCGCGGGCACAGCTATACTCCATCGGTTTAGGTACTTAACTAAATGTAAACAAACCATAAAAAAGGTTATTTAACATTGCCATTTCCCATTTCTAAATTAATTGAAAACAAAAAATTTTTTACGTAAATGTAAACTACATTGCATGTTCAAATTTATTATAACGATTATAATTATGATTGTGTGAGCTTGGAAACAATTAAATTATGTAAGATCATGATTAAATTATCTAAATTAAATTATCTAATTTTACATAATGCAATCTGTCTATAAAAAAGACCCAAACAGTCAGGCATCCATAACATTTTCATAAAAGTTACAAGAAATATTATGCTACAAAATCTAGAAGTACGACTTTACCGTAATGCGACCATTTAAATGAAAGATAATGCGTTAGGTCGGATAACTAAGCATCATCATAATATGTTATCTATGGCTACTGTTTTCGTGAAGTGATGAAGTGTTTGGAAGTGTTCATCGTTGTTCTTTACTCTGTTTTAGTTATTATTTGTTATAAGCTGCTGTTAATTGTTGTTAATAGTTGTTACTTGGTTGACTAAGAAAATATTCGTAAATTGGACATTGCAATAAAATGTTGAACAACCAAGCGTCACGTGTTCTGGTTTGTTTACATTTAGTTAAGTACCTAAACCGATGGAGTATAGTATCAATGATATTTATAAAATGTCAATGATGTTTGGGTGGTAAATCCTTAGATTGTGGACTCAAAAATATTGGGTTTATACCAAAGAGTCTCGATCAACATCTACAGAAGCTGTGTTGAGTCAAGAGTCAGATTCAGAAGGCAGTATTGCTTGACAATGCACGTATTGTTAGGCGGTTGTTCATCGGCCTCGCTATTATGGAATGACTTTTATATTTTTGTATATATTTATATGTATATTGTTTTTATATAAAATTGTACAAAATATATGATTCAATATACAGAAAGTGATATAAAAAAAATTGACATCTGGCCGATCCTGCTAATAACCTAACAATGTTACCAGTGAACATTAGTTTACTTGGGAGAAGATCGGATCGTTAAGGACATCTGGGTTTAAACTCAGAGCACCCTCCACTTATTTGTTGGAGTTATATGTATGATTATTTTTAAATGTCTCTGCTGTAACAGGGAAAGAAACATATTCAGAAAACCTGCACATCTGAGATAGGTATCCCTACATAAATTAGTCATCTGAAAACTAATTTGCACTTTCTTAGTTATATTCAACGTGGTTTTTCATGAAGCTTTAATCCCATAAGCTAATTAAACTATTCGTCTATCTTTTAAAATGCATATTATTAGGTATTCAATTCGTCGGTATCTCTTTTTTAAGTATGTAGTCCGATTACACGAACCGATTTGAAAAAATATTATTTTTATTTTAAATTAAATGGTAATCTTTCCAGATGGTTCCAAAAAATTGGTGAAGGCCTGATAAATTTCTTCGAAACTAGATAGTAAGAAATTGGGTAAAATTCCAATGGTTCTTTTTACAATAGGTTCAATATTATAAACCAATCTATACGTATAAATAAAATTGAAGTGTCTGTTTGTAAAGTGAAAATTAAAGAGAATGTCCAACTAGATATCGTTATATACACGATACCTATAACGAAAATGAACTTAGGTTTTTTTTGTCTGTCTGTCTGTTTGTTCCGGCTAATCTCTGAAATGGCTGGTCCGATTTTGACGGGACTTTTACTGTCAGGTAGCTGATATAATAAGGAGTAACTTAGGCTACATTTATTTTAGAAAAACTCTTTTATTTTAGAAAAATAAAGTTTTTGTTAAATTCCACGCGGACGAAGTCGCGGGAACAGCTAGTCACATCATAAAAACCTCTGTCCGTCGTCCATCTAGGTTCTAGGTACGATATTATTGATTTGAAACGCAGGGAGCCTGCGCTATGCACCTATGTAAGTTTACAAAATTGAATCAGTCCCCTTATGATTGAATATTATGATGGCACTATGAGTGTTTTCGTGAATGACTACTATTTTGGAAGTCCGTAGTGGCCTGTTGATAAACGGACCAGACGCGGCTGCCAACACCGGCGGTCGCAGATTTGAATTCCAGGCCATACCTTAGACTTTTCGGAGTCATGCGAGTGCTGAGTGTCAATCACCACCCACTATAACGATAAAGGAAAATATTGTGAGGAAACCTGCATACCATAGGCGTTTTGTAAGAATTTCTTTGGTAAAAGCCGCCATAATGCACTAGGCCAGCATGGTGGCACACAATACCTATGGCCTAACCACTCTCAATCGTACTCTCGACTATAGAGAAGGTCGGTGCCCTGCAGTAAGACGTGTATGGGCATACATTACAGTACATTACGACAAAAAGCTCAAATTTTAGTATAGGATCACGGCTATGTATGTGGGTGTACTAAATTTATTTATTATACTGCTCCAGCTCAACCATTTGTCCTAGTACCAAATGTCGTGGGTGACCACTTTCCATCGGATGAGATGCGTAGTTTCTGAATCAAACATTACAATCTAAAATAAATATTTACAGGCCATTCAGTCGCCTGGTTGCTGAAATTTAATATTAAAATATTAATTATCGAGCCCATATTCGATCATCCCACATTAGGGCACAGAAGATAACCTTTTTTACAATTAGGAGATTTACGCCATACTCCACCACGTTGTCAAGATCGATTTGATAGGTTGACAATGACTCTGAATACACCATATGACTCAGGTCGCTACACCTTATACACGTTATAGCAATACAAATGCAATCAAAACCAGATACCTAACATTTTCTCGTTATAGTATGTTAACAACTAAATTTGGTGTATGTTGTAAAAACGAGTTAGTGATAAAGAATTTTGGTGATTATATAAATAATAAATAAATTTAAAATGTTGCAGGCGACCTTGTTCGAGATCTTCCCACTACGTGAAAGCCGCTTTAGCGCGATTAGTTAACAGCCAGCTGTGAAACGAGAAGCAACGAGTTCGATCCCCGCAACTGAGCTAATGTTCGTGAAGCCAAAAAATATTTTTGTGACGTAATTTAAGGATGACCCCTTTTTAAGGTTCTAATTCCCACCGTATTAGACAAGACTGTGAATGTGTAGAGAGTATTTTTTATTTTTATTGCAATGAATGGCGAGACGAGCAAGCCGTTCGCCTGATGGTAAGCGATACGACCGCTCATAAACAGTAGGAACATTCCACTGCGCTCGCCATCCTGAGACATAAGATGTTAAGTCTCAATATGTCCAGTAGTTACTCTGGCTACAATGTCCTTCAATCCGAAACACAACAGTGCATTTACGCAGTGTTGTTTCACGGGAGAAATAGACATTGCGGTGGTACCTACCCAGATGGCCTCTCACATATAACCTACCACCAGGACTTTTTTATTTATTGATAATTTATGTAGGTAGTCGTAATAATTACTTCGTCGTTGATTTACTTGAAACCCGTAACTTTTGTGTACATGTGATTCATTATTAATAACTAATAAATAATAATGAAATTGATATCCATCAAAGCTAAAAATCAGCGGGCCGGCAGCGGGACACAAAGAGATTCCATTTTCTATCCTCCCGCATTTCCTTTCTCTGTCTAACATAAGCTTTAGCCGTAGGACCGCCGCCCGTGCCGGGAAAATCAATACTCTGGCCGGTGGGGTGAGGAAATTATAAGCTTCTAGAATGTGCTCCGCTCATTGGTATAAAAGGCGGCCCGGCAGCCGGAGCTCGTATTCGGCATCATGGAGGAAAGGCGCGAAGACGACATCAGCTGAAGATGGCAACCAAGACGTTTCACCACTGTAACAACCATGGTGTTGGTCTGTCTTTAGACGGCATCAGCATTATGGCTGTAAATCGGTGGTGAATCGTCTTGGTTTCCCGGACTGCACTTGAACCTACGACGTGGCTTATTACAAGAGGACACTGAGGACCTACTTTTGTTTTTAAATCCCAATTATAATTTCAATAAGGACCGAAGACCGAAGAAACGACGTGATCTACGTACACTTTGTTCGTGCTCGGCGACGGGGCCCGGCGTGTACGGCGTATCTCTGGGTGCTGCTAACCTCTTCGGGTTCTCGTCGTGGTGAACTTCTGCGGCCTTCGGGAAACATTCGTCGAAGGAGATGATCCCGAAGATGGATGTTTAGAATACTATAATAATCGTAGTTGAGTGGACTCTCATTACTTTGTATTATCATTCACGTTCCTTCTGGGGCATTCTTCGCCCCAGATCGGCATTGAATGGTAAATAAGTTAGTATGTAATCACTATTTATAAATGTGTAAAACCAAGGCGCTTTTTATATAAAAACTAAAAAACCCAATAAATCTTTTTATTTATGAACCTTATGCCCTAAACACTTACAACAAATTACAACTTAGATTGTTCATTACACTTAACACAATACACTTATTTAAAATAATATTCAGACTTGAACTTATAGTTACCTATAGAATTAAGATGTTAAAGATAAACACACAACAACACACCTCTGAACTTAATCCACTACAATTCTACTTATTTCTCTTTAAACGGCAAATCTCCTATCGTCTATCATACACATCGACAGTTTTAATAACTTAAAAAGGAAATATAGACTTAAGTCTAGTTATTTTAAAAATAATAATAGCAACTGCCCTTAATAAACTAATAGACAATCCAGAGCCTTATGCTAAACAAATATAATATGCTGTTCTTAGATTAATAACATTTACATACTTAATCCATACTTCAAATAAATAATAGAAACACTACACACACACACACGTAGAGATAGTATTATACATATTATATCGTATTGTACGTACGAAGTGTTCAGTCTTGACCAAAAAATAGATGGTCTTGACTATTATGGTGCAAAGACAACTTACAACTTAGGTACTCATGTAGTAAGTTAAAGTTTTATTGCTGACACGGCAAAATGACTACAATGCACTTGACAATAGTTACCTAAGTGAAAATCATACAAAGATTATTTTTGTTTAATAAGTTATTTAATTATCATTACGACGTGTTTTTCATCATTTTGTGCGATCCACTCATCTCTACGCACAATCAACATATTTTTCAGCGTCGCAAATGCATATTTGAAGGTCGTTTGAGGTTAACAAACTTGATGGTTTGGTCCGACCTACCGCAACATAAACTTGGGCCAAACCATCGATTTCTTTGTTTACGTAGACACCCTTGAATGCGCCCTTCAGCGTTAGGCAGAATGTTTTGACGGCTACTCCGGACTAGGGATTAGTCATAGTATTCATCATGCGAGCCTGACCATAGGCGGAAACATTTGATGGTTTGACCATAATGGTTTTTATATGCAATTTTTCCGTTAAAAGAGAAAAAAACAACTAGGAGATAGTAAATGGGAAATGGGCTCTAGTTAAAGTGATGGGACTTACGTAGAGACTCTTGTTTTAGTCAATATCATAATTTTCACTATAGTCATGAGCATTAACTGATTAATTGTCAAATGCATTTAAACAGAATCTAAATGATGAGATTAAAATTAGGTACTCTAACGCATAAACATAAAATATTAAATATATCGTAAACAAGATATAGGCAACCCATTTCAATTAAGCCCCTCACTCATACAGAGATTTCCAGGATGGCGGCCGGACTATATACCTGAGTACTTGCAAAGTAATATAATTACCCCCCCCCCCCCCTCACGTAGCCACCCTTGCAGCCACCTAGCACGGGGGGCTTGCACCCCTGTCTGGGGTTACTGGTTTGAGGTAACCATGGCGATATCGATTTATATGCAAGAGTGGGAGGCTGCATGCATCCGCCCGGTCATCGAGGCTACTTCGCGTCCTAGTTATTTATTAGCTATGTATGTACGACTATGTACTTGCGCAAGGGTTTGATTTATCTCCTATTTTATGAATATAAACTTTATACTTGCCTCGGTTGCGCTGTGGTTTGTGATTGGAAAGCTTAGACCTCGGGTTCGAATCCAGTGTCCGGCAAAGTGATATTGGATTTTTCTGTTCATTATCCGGAAGTCAGGGATTTGTGTCCGATATGGCGATTGGCTCACCTTTATCACATCGTGATTCGTGGGATTTGGGTGTACTGGTGCCTCTTCCTACTCTTTCTGGAAGAAATGTGTGAATTAATGTTTGTATGTAATTTGGATATGTTGTATAATGGCACATATAGAACGTAAAATATAGGACTAAGGTGATGATGATTTAATTTCGCCAGTAATGGATGACGCACCGAATACCTTGTATTGGTAGAGGGATGTACCCAGCAGTGAAGATTTGCATGCTAATTGTGACGATTTACCCAATTAATTTCTATGTCACCAATGATTTCATAGGACTTAATTAAATTGTCGCGCATTCTTTACGGGTTTAATTTTTATAATTTAACTTCCTGGCGTTTACTTTACAGCTTTCGTAGTCATGGGGCGGACTAAGGTATTAGTCATCCGCTCGGTGAACGAAGCGTACCTACCTATTAAAATTAAAAAGATAGTTGATTATAAAATTTGTAAAAATTAAAACAAATCTGCGATAGAATCCATAAAAATTGTTTTATTTCTATCCAGTTCTGTGTTTTATGGCCTTGACAGACATAAGCATGATATTTATTTAAAAAAGACACATCAACAACATATGCATTAAAAATTACAAACTTATTCAATAAAATGCTGATAGGCATGATCCTATCAGAGGAGTACAACATTCACAAAACGAGGGTATGTGTATAGCAGTGGAAAAACATCAAACATAAACTATAATACTAATAAAAACAACATAAAGTCTTGGTAAACATTAGGAAAAGAGAAATAATAAAATTACTCAATATTTGAGCAGTAGGGTCAGTACTTGTTTGTTGAATTTAGATATAGAATGGACTATGGAGTTTTAAATATGTCCAGATCTGATGTTATATGAAATGATAAACGGCTCGCCTGATGGTAAGAGATCACCACCGCTTCTCAGTACGTAAAATTTACTCTTTGATGACACCTTCACATTCATCGCTCATTGACCTTACCAGTGCCAGAAGTCCAGCGTCCAACCAGTGGCGTAACTACCCCATCGGGGGCCCGTGGCAAAGTTCATCAAATGGGGCCCCTTCGTATATGTAAAAAAAAAAGATTGTTATTTCGTTGTTATGAATCCTGCATGCTATGACAGATATTACACCCTTGATGTGATTCCTTGGATTAAGAGGACAGCGGATATTCACACCAAGGATATTCAGGTCATTCCCCGTTGAGAGGGGAGCACCCTGAAATAAGAGGAGGGGAGAGAACGGGGATTTCTTGCGCATGAATACACACACCTGGGTATTCTTGGCATTGAACTCAACCATATTCCTGGAACCCCATGTAGAAATGAGATCCAAGGTCCGGTTGAGCTCAATGACAAGATTTGCACGTCCACTCACAGTTTCGACTCGGTAACCCGAAGGCCCGCAGTGGTATCGCTCATGAACCGAGCTGTCATCTGCATAGCAATGAATGTTGCCAAGCGAAAACATGTCATTGATATGCAGAATAAACAAGGTGGGCGACAGTACCGAGCCCTGTGGAACTCTGGCATTTACCGACATGAGCGCCTAAGCGTGTTTATCGACGACGACATGTATTGTACGCCCATGCAGAAAGCCGGAAATCCATTAAAACAGGTTGTCGGGCAGACCATATGCTGAAAGTTTGGAAAGAAGACCACGGTGCCAGATCCTATCCCGGCGTTGCAAGACAAATGCAAGAAGATCACCCATAGATCGGTTTTGACGGAATCTGTATTATCTGTCACTGATTAACGAGAAATTCCCCAGGTAGCGGATCAATTGAAAGTTTATGATCCGTTCCATAACCTTACAAATCACTGAGGTAATAGCGATAGGGCGATAATTGGAAGGGTCTGACCGATGACCCTTCCTGGGGTTCGGTTACACATTGGCCTGCGTCCAAGATTTAGGCACAACTCCTGTGCGTTGGAACGCTCAAAAGAGAAGTTAGCTTTGTGGTCAAGGTGACAAGGAAACGTAGTTTACCAAATGCTGGAACCTCCTCGTAGCGTCTTTCTCAAAATTGTTTCCATCTTGTTAAAGTGTCGGCCACAGGTAGGAATATTCGGAAACAACTTCCAGCTGGTAGTCACATAAAGTGACAGGTTGGATTAAGGTGGTGGTTGATCATTACTTTGTTTTGTCGAAGTTAATTTTATGGATCTATTCGCTGTGAGCCTGAAGCCAGGCCGTGCAGCATCTATTGAACTAACTGTTCACTTCTACGATCGTTTATTATTTTATTTTTATTGTCACTGTCTCATAAAAAGGGGCCATTGGGCCTACAGTAACTTTTCTCAATCACAAACAGTTTCACATCACATTTTTTTTAATCACACCTGTCTGTAACATATGCAGATTTTAATATTTTCTACTCCTATTAATATGGTTCAATTTTATTTTTGTTCATACTTGGTTGTGATTGTTCTGAGCCTGAATATTGATTATCGTCAAGATTTGCTATTATGGCATTTTTAGTTTCATCCATTCGTTCATTTCTGGGACTCTGTTTCCTCGCCTTTTTATCAATAAATTGCTGGTTCCCTTGGTTGGTTATTGCTTCAGACTTCTTCCTCTTTCGGTCTTCGCTACCACTTAAATAGTTTCTATAACAAGATTTGTTTCTTTATATTTTAATTTATTATATAACTAAGATTATACTATACCGAAATAAAAACATTTAAATCAAATATTATAGTGAAATGTTTGTCATGTTTAAAATGTAGCCAATTATTAATTTGTATTAATTAATTTCGTTATTGATCTTACATTATTCTCTGCTTACACCCTGTCAGGCTTAAGCCCGAAGCCCTATCGAGCCGGGGCCCTATCGAGCCGAGGCCCTGTCGGGCCTGAAACCCTGTCGGACCGGGGCCCAGCCGAGCCGGGGTCCCTAAGGCCGGGGGCCCGTGGCATTTTGCGCACTCTGCCACCCTATTGTTACGCCACTGCGTCCAACACAAACAAAGTAGCTGCCTATTATGTCTAGTGCTGTTTCTGTTTTTTCGATGTACCCATAGGCCATTGTCAATGTGGCATGGCTGGAGACAGTGCAGCTAAACCCAAGTCACTATCGGCTGAAAGGCTTTCTCATAGCCCATAAACGCTAAGCCAAATGGCAGGTTCAGCCTCAGATTTTTGTATAACTTGCCGGAGCGTATGAATGTGCTTTATAGTCCTATATAATTTTCGGAAGCCAGAAGCTTTGTTCGGAAGTCGGGACGTTATCAAATCTGCGACCCGGACGATTTGTATATTTTTATTTTAATAGCCCTTTAAAACAGTTTATAGACATGAGTTAAAGTGGGATGGGCCTGCAATTCTTCAATAAGGTCTTATCAACCTTTTTGAAGAAAACACCACCTCTCTACTTCTCCACGCCTCTAGCGTTGTGTCCTCAAACAGAACGGTATCATCAGGGGCGATCAGGGTTGTAATGGGTATGTAGGAGACTCGATATTACAGTCGGCAGCAATATCTTCAAGCGAACTGAGCTGGACGGTCAATAACATAATACCCCTACCAGCCTCTTTCAAGATACAAGAAAAGAAGCATAATAGTTTTCTCTCGACACAAAAAACGGGGCGCCAGCCCCCATACGATGCCTAACCTACGGGCTTCATGTGTATAGATACGCCACTGATACGTAAGTTCTTGTAAATAAGCAACGCCACGTAAGAAAGTATTTCTTCGTCGATTGTGAATGTTTTTGATTACTGATTATACTCGTATTACTGTAAAATAAAATGAATGAAAACACAAAAATCGCCATAGCAATGTTTTCGGTCTGTCTATCCACTTCTTTGTGTCACTGCAGGTTTGTTCTGGTTAATCTCCGAAACGATTGAAACAAAAGAAAATGCAAAACACCCATAACTCCCAAAAACTCAGAGGATTGCCGATTTTTGAACCCGCGACCACCGTAAACATGTTGGCAACCGCCTCATCCGTTAACAACCACCATTACGCACTTTATACTAATTATTGTTAGTTACATAGGTACATGAACTAACGCCCTATTCGCAGAAGGGGTAAGCAGAGGTGCTAATGAATAGAAAAATCCAATACAACTGTGCCCGATCCGGGACTCGAAGAAAAATTGTGGCAATACTATTAAAAATGAAGATAATATTTTTTAACACCGTTTAGACGAAATCAAAATTAATTTGAGGTACTTAATTTGATATTTGTTTTATCGTTTTTAAAACACTTTAAGTATGTGCTGAAGGGCCTGTCCTTAATTTTTAAATCAATGCATTTAACACTTCTGCTTAACCGTCGCTTCGGCCTTCGCGTCACTTTATTTGTGCACCTTTACACCTTACGGTAACGAATAAATATTAAATTGCATTCTACTTCATGATGACTTCATGCAATAAAACTTTAAAACGAAGCAAATTAATAAAAATAACACTATCTAATAAGCTATCTGGGGGCACGGCCGTGCTCGCTCCAAGTCGAACAAAGAAGCGGCACGGCCATATCATCCTTTTCTCGAAGCAACTCAGGCATTTTTCGACCCCCTATAACTTCGTTGTGGATTTACTTGTCAACTTTTCTTAATTTTATCACTCACTGACATGTCACTGACTGACTGACTGACTGACCGATCATCAAAAGTCTAAGGCACTTCTAGCAGACCTTAGAGTATACAGGGTATATCAAGACTGCTACCGAAAACGAAGCCGGGTGGTAGTTTTAGTGGCTACAAACACAATGCAATTAAAAATTTCGCATAGAAATGCGACAATTATTTTTTATGATTTTTTAAATATCGTCAATTTCGGGTGGTAAATCCATAGTTATTGCTAAAATAATAATTTAAACTCTTTTATACCTTAGAGTATTTATAAATAAAAGGATATACACTATTATTTTAGGAAAATATGTATTTACCACCCAAATATGGCCATAGAAAAAAAAAATAACAAAAAAAATTTGTCGCTTTTTTTGCAACTTTTTCTGTTGCATTGTGTCTGAAGTCGCTTAAACTATCACCCGGCTTCGTTTTCGGTAGCAGTCTTGATATACCCGGTATACATATAGAGGGAGCGCTGGTACTTCAAAAACGTAGATAAAAATGGTGGTCCCGGGGCCACCTTCAGTCCACACATCCAGTATGAATTGAGACAGCTTGGAATACGCATTATAATTACATGAAAAAGAAAAATGAAAAAATGTAGTTTAGCGCTATCGAATGTCATCCAAATTTATTTTAGGGGTAAATTATTAACTGTGTATTCGTTTATCATCGACAATAAATCCAATTTCTTATTAATTAACAAGAAATAATTTAAATCATTTTACAGAAAAACCTTAGAGTATTTATATAAAGAGGGAGCGCTGTCATACATTTGCGACTTCAAAAACGTTATATTTTCTTGTTCGTAATGTTGGTAACACTGCTATATTAATGTTACCGATAAATGACTTTTCCACGAAAAATATATAAATAAACGGAAATCAACATTTTCACGTTACATTGTTTTTAGCAATCATAATACAAAATATTAATAATAAATGAAAAATAAAACTCACCCTTGGCTTTTTATAATTTATTTCGCTCCAAATTCAAATATTTTATATTTTTTACCTTAGAGTAAATACATATAGAGGGAGTGCTGGTACTTGAAAAACGTAGATAAAAATGGTGGTGCCGGGTGCCACCTTTTTTTTCCCGCCAATCAGTATGGATTCAGACAGCGTGGGTTACACATGAAATCTTCTAGAAATAAAAATCTTAAAATACCATTTAGCGTCATTAAATTGTGCCCAAATTCTACTGAACGCATAATTAATAAGTATATAATTAGCTACTATAGGTAACATTGCATATTTATTAATACATCGGGAGATATAATCGACGAAATTTTACTAAAAAAAAAATAGAACTTGCGCGCTTTCTATAGACATATTTTTCAGTGTTGCAAATTTATAAAAAAATTATTAACTTGATATCCTGGTTAATTGTTTACGTTATATTAAACCGACAAAATAAAATTATTGCCACCATTTATTTAATATGACAATGAGTTAAAATTTACTAAGTTTGTGACTAAAAATGACTTGTAATATAAATATTTTGTAATTCTCTGATCTTATATAATTGGACATAATTTTTAAATCTGTCTGACTTTAATCCGGATTGTGAATATTGGCTGCCATTTAAATTTTAGAGCTTTAGAGCGACTTCTGGTAGGAGGTATATATTTAATATTTAACGGCCGTCCCCGTGTACCGGTAACTTAAATTCATAGTCAGAATTGTATATTTTGGCCACCATTTTGAACTTTTTTGTTTTTAACCCGATTGCTCTCAAAATCAATATCTATCTGTTAAAGGTATGTAAACAGCCAAATCTATATAATGTTTTTTTAGGATACCCCTGGATCGAAAAATAAGACGCCAAAGCGTTAATATTATAAGAAGGAGTCGTTTAGAAGACTGTTGGATAGCTACAAAATATTTTTATTATAATTAATATGATGAGAATACATTTTTAATTTTTAAATCATAGTGAACCAACAATGTAGACGGTCGACCTGATTAAGGTTTCAGGAAGTCGCTGGATGCAGGCCACTTCCAACAGGTCAATGTGGAGATCCTTGGGGAGGCCTATGTTCAGCAGTGGACTTCCTATGGCTTTTTATGGCTGAAGAGAGAGAGAGCGAGGGAGAGGGAGACAGAGAGAGAACCTTAGATTTTGATTCTGAGAGCAATGGCAGCCACAATACTTTCAATAAAGTATTGAAATGAAATGAAATTTTTTTTATATTTATTAAAAATATATCATAAATATTTTCATTTCATTTCAATACTTACCTATACCTATAAATGTGGCTTATTGGTACCGAGACCCCCTCAGATATTAATTTTGAGAGCAATCGGTTTAATAAATAAAAAGTTCAAAATGGTGACCACAGTTTTTTAATCTACTTATAAATTTGGTTTATTGGTGCCGACTGCCGAGATATCTTCAGATGTTGATTTTGAGAGCAATTGATTCAATAAATAAAAAGTTCAAAATGGCGGCCACACGTTTTTTTAAACCTTACTATGAATTTGGCATATTGGTGCCGAGATACCCCCAGATACTGATTCTGAGATAAATCGGTACAATAAGTAAAAACTTCAAAATGGCGGCCACGATTTTCAATACCGAATACGAACGAAACTCGGCTATCGAAGCATAGGGACTAAAACATTTACCATTTCACCACCAAGCATTTTCAATATTGCAATGCTATTGTATAATAACGCACAGGTAAAATTACTTCGTATTCGCAGTGAAAACGTATTCGGAATTATAGATAAACGTGTTAAAACAGTCGCCACAATTTTTCATTCTTTAAAAATATTATTTATCGATATTGTTATTGGGACCAAAAAACGTAATTAAATTTTGATACAGTTGGGGGAAATATGTTAACCGGCAACCCTAATGCAGCAATGCTACCAACATTACGACCAAGAAAATATCTACGTTTTTTAATACACAAATGTATGACAGCGCTCCCTCTATATGTATATACTCTAAGTTTTTTACCTAAAAATTATTCCGGAACTTTTTCGGAATTTCAACAATTTAAATTTTAATAAAAAGGCGTTCGAAAATTTAAAATATGAATATTTTTCTGTAAATTGATGTATATAATGTCTTAATAATTAGTAAGATATTGGACTTATTGTCGGTGATAAACGAATACGCAGTTAATATCTGTATCAGCCCATATACGTCCCACTGCAGGGCACGGGCCTCCTCCACAATCGACAGTGCGATTGAGAGTGGTTAGGCCATATAGTCCACCACGCTGGCCTAGTGCGGGTTGGCAGTTAATAATTAACCCCTAAAATAAATTTAGATGAAATTCGATAGCGCTAAACTACATTTACCTATTGATTTTTCTTTTTCATCTAAATCATGCGTATTCCAAGCTGTCACAATTCATACTGGATGTAGGAACAAAAAAAGGTGGCCCTGGCACCACCATTTTTATCTACGTTTTTGAAGTACCAGCGCTCCCTCTATTTAAACGAGCCCCGATGCAAAATATAGTAGTTATATATTATAGTTCTTCTAGTATGAAAAGTAGTGCAAGCCTAAAATATAGAAAGTAAATATTGGTAAAATAATAAAGAACTTTTAATAAAAAGTAAACCATAATTTGAGGAACATTTTAAAGTTTATTTTAACATAAATGAAATTCTTTCATGAAATGAAATGAAATGAAATGAAAATATTTATTGAATCCATAAAATGTCATACACTATTTAGATTCAGTCATATTTTTTTTCCACTACCACCCAGTTCACAAGGCTGTTTTCGCCAGAGAAGAACGGGCAAGAAACTCTAGCGTTGCTCTTTTCAAAAATAAGTTTACAATACAGTGATCATACAGGAGTTGAAATTCAGAGCAGTTTATAAATTATTCATAATAATGATTATATTGTACGGCTGAGTTAAGTGTGGTCGCCCTGATCGCGGAACCGGTATACACTGTTCAGCAAAAGCAATGAAAGGCAATAAAAAAATTAAAAAAATGAAAAAAACAAAACAAAGTAATTAATATTATCATTATAAGCAAATTGAGCAGACCAGTCTACACAAGCAGCACCCGTTCACGAGTATGACGCATGTGCCAGCCATCGGTCTCCTCAACCGTGTTATAGGGAAGTGACCGACCCGGCACACGACGCCGCCGCAAGCACAGACATTTAAGCGAGCATGACGTACTCAAATTGCCTACAACTATGGTGACACAAGTGGGATAATTATTTTAATTATATTTAACAGAATACACACAAATCCGGTTCGGGGACTTATATTATGTTTTATTCCCACGCCTTACTATCTTCTAAGTATTCTGAAATTTTATAATATGCTTTATTACACAACTGTCGTTTAATATTAGATTTAAATTTATTTATAGATAAGGCTTTTATGTGAGTGGGAACTTTATTATAGAAATGTATACAGTAACCCTTAAAAGATTTGCTAATTTTCTGGAGCCTGGTCTTATGAATGACTAGATTATTTCTATTTCTAGTATTTCTGTCATGAATATCGCTAACCTTTTGAAATTGTTCTATATTCTTATGGACATACATTAAATTAGCGAATATAAATTCTGATGCTACTGTCATTATATTTGTTTCTTTAAATTTTTCTCTCAGAGATTGTCTGGAGCCCAACGAATAAATAGATCTTATGGCTCGTTTTTGAAGAAGAAAGATGGTATTAATGTCAGCAGCACCACCCCACAACAAAATTCCGTAACTCATTATGCTATGAAAGTAAGCAAAATAGACCAATCGAGCTGTATCAATGTCAGTCAATTGGCGAATCTTGCCCACTGCAAAAACTGCAGCACTCAGCTTTTTAGCTAACGCTGTTATGTGGGGACCCCATTGAAGTTTAGGATCCAATGTGATTCCCAAAAACTTAGTAGTCTCCACAAGGCTCAACACATCCCCGTTCATAAAAATGTTGGCATTCACTTTTTTTACGTTAGGTGTTATAAACCGAATGCATTTAGTTTTTTGGCTGTTTAACAGTAAATTGTTAACGCCAAACCAATGTACTATTCTTGAGAGAGTGTGGTTTACTTCGTCAAAAATTGATTGATGTCGTTTAATTTTAAATATCAGTGAAGTATCATCAGCAAACAACACTACCTCACATTTATCCCTTATAAAATAAGGCGTCATTTATATAAATCAAAAAGAGAAAGGGTCCAAGAATTGAGCCCTGCGGAACCCCCATAGTAACAACAGATCCATGTGATTTTTGTCCGTTGACATCAACCCTTTGAACCCTATTGTTTAAATATGATTTACATAGTTCAAGAGCAAGTCCATTTATTCCATAGTGGCTCAATTTCCTGATAAGAATATCATGATAAACACAATCAAACGCTTTGGATAGGTCACAGTATACACCTAAAGCATCCTGAGAATCCTCCCAAGCATCAAATATGTTATCTATGAGCTTCACACCAGCATCAGTGGTGGAGCGACCCCGAGTAAAACCAAATTGTTTGCCATGAAGTAAATTATTATTTTTAAAATAACTTTGCAACTGTATAAGCATCAGTTTTTCAAAAATTTTGGTAAATGAAAGCAGTACTGATATAGGTCTAAAATTAGAGGGATATAGACTTGACTTTACTTAACTTATTTTTTTTTAAATATTCTAAAAAACGTTACGCAAAAGTATTCGTCAACCCTTGTCACTTAGTTGCGTCTAGTCATGCGCAAAATGAATCACTGTGAAGAAAAGAGAGATATATATCTTTTGAGTCAAAAGGAAAGGATTTAGAGGTAAATCCCCGGGTCATGACGGTCTCAGCATTGAGCATCTTCAATATGCGGGCCCACACTTACCCAGAGTGTTATTCCTTTTATTTACTTTTTGTATTAACCATAGTTATATACCCAGAGACATGTTACGTACCATAGTAGTGCCTGTTGTAAAGAATAAAACAGGTAACTTATCTGATACGAACAATTATCGACCTATTTCTTTAGCCACTGTCATAGCTAAGGTACTTGACAGCATGCTTAATGACCAATTAAATAAATATATTACAATACATGAAAATCAATTCGGTTTTCGTCCTGGGCTATCTACAGAGAGCGCTATTCTGTGTCTTAAGCATGCTGTCAATTATTACACTAAGCGTAGTACCTCGCTCTATTGCTGTTTCCTCGACCTTTCTAAAGCTTTTGATTTGGTCTCGTATGATATTTTATGGAAAAAATTGCAAAAATCTAAATTACCAATCTCGATAATTAACATCTTAAAATATTGGTACCGGGGCCAGGTCAATAACGTACGATGGGCCGGGGCTCTGTCTCGCTCGTATGGGCTGGAATGTGGAGTAAGGCAGGGAGGATTGACTTCGCCTACGCTTTTTAATTATTATATAAATGAGTTAATTAGCGAGCTGAGCAATGCCAGGGTCGGATGTCATATTGATGGCTATTGTGTAAATAATATCTCATACGCGGACGACATGGCGTTGTGGAGCGCGTCGCCCTGTGGTTTGAGCAAACTTTTGTCGATTTGTGAAAGTTATACTGAAAAGCACGGACTTGTTTACAATGTCAAGAAAAGTGAGATCATGGTCTTTGAGTCCAGGGGTCACGCGCCGAAAACTATGCCGCCCGTGTATCTTTGTGGAACGCCGTTAAAACGAGTTCAAAGTTTTAAATATTTAGGGCATGTGTTGACCCCCGCACTCAAGGATGATGGTGATCTGGAGAGGGAGCGTAGGGCGTTGTCGGTAAGAGCGAACATGCTGGTTCGTAGGTTTGCACGATGTTCAAAAGAAGTAAAACTTACACTTTTTAGAGCTTATTGCAGATCTTTCTACACGTGTAGCTTATGGGCCAGATATACTCAAAAATCGTATAATGCCCTTCGAGTCCAGTACAATAATGCATTCAGAATGCTGCTGCTGCTGCGTACGTGGGTTTGTCTTACGCATAGAGTAAAGAGTACAAAACTATGGTAAAGAGCACATCTTACATGGTTCGTACGGATCGTCAGAGGGCCCACGTACGTTTTTATTTTTTTAATTTCATTGACAAAGGACGGTTTTCTCGTCTGCCAATGACTAAGCTTTTAGGGATGGAAGAGTCGATTTTTATGTACTCTTTATCTCATCTCTATATAAACAAATAAATAATATACCGGGTATCTCAAGACTGCTACCGAAAACGAAGCCGGGTGGTAGTTTTAGTGGCTACAAACACAATGCAATTAAAAATTTCGCATAGAAACGCGACAATTATTTTTTATGATTTTTTAAATATCGTCATTTTTGGGTGGTAAATCCATAGTTTTTGCTAAAATAATAATTTAAACTCTTTTATACCTTAGAGTATTTATAAATAAAAGGGTATACACTATTATTTTAGGAAAAAAATTATTTACCACCCAAATATGGCCATAGGAAAAAAATAACAAAAAAAAATTGTCGCTTTTTTTTGCAACTTTTTCTGTTGCATTGTGTCTGAAGTCGCTTAGACTACCACCTGGCTTCGTTTTCGGTAGCAGTCTTGATATACCCTGTATTTTATTAAATGAAATCAATCCTAGTTGGCGCTTATTATAAACAGTTCTTATCTGTGATAACCTGTGGTACTATCACATTCGTAATCACATTCGAGTTTGCAACTGTTTTATTGTCAAAATCAATGATTTAATTAACATTGAATCACACATCAATCAATTATATAATACTGTGATTGATTAAATTCTGTACACAAACATAGATTACATATTGAGAATAAATTTACTGTGGAAAAATGTTAAGCAACAATGCCGTGTACACATATTAGAAATACTTATGTATAAAATGTGTGAATTCCAAAGTAGGCAAGATCGTGTTTCGAGCACACGTCTTGTTCTTGTTGTCTTTTTTTTATATATTTCTACTACCAGTGTCATTTTAAAAGAAAACAAAAAAGAGACTACCTGAAGACAAATAACAAGGTTAACTTTTTCCTATTATAATTCCTAAAACAGCGCGTGTATTTTGAAAGAACATCGGTCACGTCCATACATTTTGCGACCTGACAAAGAAATATATTGTACACAGCTGGGATATAGTTTATTGTGTTGTATAGTGCATGAGGAGTGATGTCCAGTTGCAAAAAGATTTCCAAAAAGCCGGAGATTTTAGAATTATTCATATATTTGTAACTTTTTAGGTTACGATTATACTAATAAAAAATAGCACATTATAATGTCATTGTCATTGTCAAATATACCTAATGTAGGGTGGTCTTATGGTTATCAGGTACCTAGGAAAAAAGTGTACTAAATCATTATGATGGCTTAGTAATTACTATGCTCTATAATTTCCCTTGTCATAAAACTAATTAACCGTTGAATATGGTGTACACCATACCTGTGTTACCTTAAGGTAATGAGAGAAAATGTAGTATTTTGCTGTCATTATTTCGCAGAATTTTATCAGAATTTACTAGACTGTTTTGAGTATTTTTCGCTATTCTTCATAGTTTATTTGGCCATCTACACACACTTGAAAAATCCCCCTATATGTTAGTGTAAGAATATAATACGCAGTGGTCACAAAAATAAAACACATAATAAAATAAAACACAGAAAACATTTTTTAAATGTATTATTTCTCATCTTCTCTTATTACAATAGAATCTAAGAACTCTGCAGGGGCAGCAAGATCAAAGTCATGACATGGACACAGCAACAGTACTGTGCGACGTCCTACTACACAGTTACAACAATACTTAGTTATTCCGTCGCTCCTTGATTTGGAAGTTTGGCATCATTGTTTTTCATCAAAACACACACACTTTTCCTGTGGGAACTCCAGGATACTAAACCATATTGACTAAAGGGTAAATAGGATACCTTGTAGATTCATGGCTAAAAAAAACTACGATTAGTGGACACACTCACAGATTACAGAAATGAGTATAATAAGACGGGTATTGCATTGAACACAATGCACAAATTGTTGAGGAGCGCACTGTTGCTCCGAGTTCATGTTGGTAATATGGTAATACTTCACACTTTAAACCAAATCACAAAGCGTTATCGTTAAACAATGGTTAATCTTACAAAGTCGTCAGAAATACAAGCGTATATCGGAGTCCGTGATTAAAGCCAAGTCACAAATATAAACAGAAAATTAACAGATGTTCAACGTTGTAGTTAAAACCTTATTTTAAAACAAAGTATGACTGATGGAACGCACTCATATGCGTTCAATATTATTAAAAACACTTTAAGTTTTTCTTTTTTATCCGGGTTTTATAAAATAAATTGAAATATGCATTTTGACTCTAATAAATTATGAAAATTTTTGATGTACCATTCATAACTGGTCCCGTTCATGGTCCATTTTCGCCGATGCTCTTTAACATCAATAACTTAATATTTGATTGTATAAAAATTACTCCGTTATCCTTAGTATGATACTTTATTATCTTTAATACAAATAGGTACTGACTATTTGGGAACAAACTTCTTACTTTAGGTGAGCATATTTGTATTCTTTACATTTAACATTATAAATAATTTCTCTATTACGCACATACTCTAATCGTTTTTCTTCCATTTTTTAAATGAACGCACAGACGAACTTTTGGCTAATTACTGATAATTAAATAAATAAATACACGTAACAGTCACATACATAGTCCTGACCCCACATTAAGATCAATTAAGTGTTGTGTCGTGGGTATCGGGAACTACGAGAGACTTTTCGGTCTCTCAAACATCCAGACCCGAGACCAATACTTACCGGGTCTCACAAACATTTGTTTCGGTGCGGGGCTCGAACCCGTGGCCTCTCGTTTCACAGGCGGCGTCTAACCAACTGCGCCACGGAGGCTGTCAATTACGTCCAGTCTAGTATTTACAAACAACTGGTCAAAGAACTGCGGTGTTTATTTCTGTTAAGTCAAGTTAGATTACCAGCATGTAAATAATTAGAAATGTCCAAATTGTATTCAAAATTTTTAAATTGTATGCAGATTGAATGAAGAAAATTATGCCTTGTATGTATTATAAATTCTAATTTAATTGTAAGTTTTAAGAAATGTTATATTAGTTTGGCTTAAAAAGCTGATAGCCATATTTACAAAACCTATTTTTGTGTAAACTCAAGTTCTCTCTCTCTCTCTTCAAATTTCATTACATTGGACATTATTATCATTACTACTATTGGACTACTAGTATAAATGTACATTGTATAAATTATGAAAGAATATTTTAATGAAAGCGGTGTAGATATTTTTTACTTTCATTTCTAGTTCCTAATTTCACCACTTGTCAATTTATGTTAGTTGCGCTGTATGTCTCAGACGTTTTTTGTTTTTGAAGGTCATGCCCTCGAATTTCGACCGACAGTGTGCACACAACAAAAGAACCTATTGTTCAGATCGCTGTAAGACGCGTTGCTCTAGTATTTATGGCCGCTTCTTTACTCTATGCGTAAGACAAAAACCTACAGTTTGTTTTCAGCTTTAGTTTGAGTGCAAGGGATATAAAGATATAATCGCTCCGTACGTCGGATAGATATCTTTTTAGTAAATCACTCCTGAGTTACACATGTCTAGTTGCGTCGCCTTTGCTCTTAATGACAGCTTTAATGCGAAGAGGCATGGCTACACACATACTACACACTCCTTAGGCGTAATTGACTCTCAGACAGCCAAGAGTTTAGCATTTAAGACGCTCTTCGATGTTGATGGATTTTTACGGAGAACTTTTTTCATTTTCCACCATAGGGTTTCGATCGGCGACAAGTCCGGACTGTTAGATGGCCATTCGATTGTACGGATGCTTTTCGACAGTAGCCACGTCTTTGTTGTCCTAGCAGTATGGCAGGAAGCACCATCCTGTTAAAAATGAAGGAATCTTGATGCTTAAGTGACGGAATAGAGGGCAGAAAATTATCTTCCAAAAGGTTTTGATACCTTGCAGCATTGATAGAACGATCCACAAACTGCATAGGGTAGACTGGATACAGTTGTGACAATTTTGGTTTGCTCGCCGATAATGAAATGAAATGAAATGTATTTATTGGTCACGTAGGCAATTTAAAAGCTCTTATGACAAGTCAATACACATAGAACTTAATCTCTATAAACAATATATTTCCTATACTTAGTATTACCTACTTATTTTAATTTCTTGGTTTAATTAATTTATTTATGTAATTTATTTATTTTAAATTATTTTTATTTCTATTTAGAATTAGTTTTATTTGTTTGTTTACTTTTTATTCTTGTTTTATTTAAAGTATTAGTTATGTCTTTATGGTTATTTATTTTTTAAAGAAATACAATATGTATGTTAGTCAAATTAAATTAATTAGTGGACCATGAATATCATTACAACGGTGCGTAGCGGTTTATTGTTACCACCGGATCCAACGCGGCCCTTCCTGAGAAGACCCGGCGAAACAAACTCAGTGGGCTTTTTTTGAAATTTTGTTAATTTATCAGATAGCTGGGAAAAAACTAACACAAATCATTATTTATTTATTTGTCTATTTAAAATTACTAATATATTGTCATTAAATACAATAAGCAATAAAATCAAATTAGATAAAAAAGGTAAGTGTCACAACCGACCACATTCGGTTACATTTTTCTTTACCTCTTTAGCCTTCAAACGTTTTTCTTTTCTTCGTGTTTTTTCCTAACTGCCTCTTTCTCAGGCGTATCTGTGTAAATAGTTGATTTTTTAGATCTAGCACCTCTTGATTTTCTTTGGGCATAAGATCGAACAATTTCAGGCGAAAAAGGTGGTAGCGTGCGGTTGCGTGCGTGCGTGCGTACGTGCAAGCGTGTGGTTGTAGCAGCCCATTGAATCAGGACAGTTTCAGGCGAAACAGTTGTTTTGATAATGCCTGGTATGTCGTAAATCGACATTGTCTTCCCAGGATGATTGCGCATCCATCCGTCAAAAGCAGTATTTAAAGTTTTGAACATCTGCATTAGCATCCTCATATGTACTAATATTAGCCTGGGCACGAGTGGTCTTCCGCAGGCATTTTCTAGGCATCTGAAAGCAAAAAAAGCGAATAAGTATATGTCACAATTGTACCCATAAAATTTGTCACAACCGTACCCAAAGCACAATTTTCAAAACAAAAAATCGCCATATATCTGACAAACAATCTACGTAAAAAGTATTCACTCGTAGTTAACTACTAACTTATAACTTATAGCAAGAAAAAATACGATACAATCTACCTTTATCCTAAAAATAGTAATTATTAAAATAAATCAAACAAAAAAACTTACTTTTGACTGTTGAAAAGCAATGTAGGCACCTGCTTATGTCAACGTCGCACGATGGCCGATGCGATACCAGGGAACGTGTTCAGAGTGGCATGCCGCGTCTTTCTCCCCTTGCACTCTTCCCCGAATTGAGTATAGTTTCGCTGTTATGACGACTGTCACTACCGTACCCTGGCACAACCGTACCCAGTCTACCCTACCACCAACACCTTGTACAGACATGCAGCCCCATTTCATAAGAGACGCCGGAAACCTCACTTTGCCGAATTTCATTTCATTTCATTTCATTTCATTTCAATGAATAAAACTGAAATTTTCAGAATTTATACTGTCTCACTTAAAAAATGATACAGAATTACTTTTAGAAATTTAAATTATGCAACATAATTGTACACAGAAGGAATAATCTTATTTAACTCACCGATAGACGAACTCTTTTGCATCGATTAACAATTGGACGAACTATTTTGCTTATAACTTCTACGAATTTAAAACAGTCTTGAGATACCCGGTATACAGGGTATCTCAAGACTGCTACCGAAAACGAAGCCGGGTGGTAGTTTTAGTGGCTACAAACACAATGCAATTAAAAATTTCGCAAAGAAACGAGACATTTATTTTTTATGATTTTTTAAATATCGTCAATTTTGGGTGGTAAATCCATAGTTTTTGCTAAAATAATAATTTAAACTCTTTTATACCTTAAAGTACTTATAAATAAGAGGATATACACTATTATTTTGGAAAAAAATATATTTACCACCCAAATATGGCCATAGGAAAAAAATATCAAAAAAAAATAGTCGCTTTTTTTGGCAACTTTTTCTGTTGCATTGTGTCTGAAGTCACTTAAACTACCACCCGGCTTCGTTTTCACAATAGCTAAATATAATTTCGGTTTTCAAAGGAATTTATAACAATTGATTGCTAAATAATTTATTCAATTTTTACTAATATAGGAGCGCTACCAACATTACGAACAAGAAAATATCTACGTTTTTCAAACCGCGAATGTATGACAGCGCTCCTCTATATATAAATACTCTAAGTTTATTGGTTCATAATTAAAAAATGGCATAAGTAACGCGACATGTGATAGTAGAACAGCTTAATATTTTATATAGATATACAAAAATAATGAAGTTAGAAAAAACTTACAGAGAAAATTTCACACTAGACGAACTATTTTGCATCGGGGCTCGTATATATACTCTAAGAGAAGAACATTCATATTTTTGAATTTTCGAACGCCTTTTTATTCAATGTTGCAAGTAATTAAATAGTTGAAATTCCGAAAAAGTTCCGGAATAATTTTTAGGTAAAAAATATAAAATATTTGAATTTAGAGCGAAATAAATTATAATAAGCCAAGGGTGAGTTGTATTTTTCATTTATTATTAATATTTTGTATTATGATAGCTAAAAACAATGTAACGTGAATATGTTAATTTCTGCTTATTTACATACATACATACATACATAAACTCACGCCTTGTTCCCAGAAGGGGTAGGCAGAGGTGCGAGGGCACCCACATTTCGCCTTGTATGTTCCGTCCCACAATGTGATAGGTGGCGAGCCTATCGCCATATCGGGCACAAATTCCTGACTCTGGGCTGATACTGAATAGAAAAATCCAATATCACTTTGCCCAACCCGGGATTCGAACCCGAGACCTCAGCTTTATAACCGTAAAAAAATAGATTTCTTAGGTATGAATAAATTCATACCTAATAATCTATCAAGCCTAAAACTTATCCTGTATGGTATAGTTTTGCACTTATCAAATCTATCAAGGAAAAATATAAATATTTTAAGAAATTTAAAATGTATGGCAACAAATCTGATGAACTATCATTTAAGCTGCTGCGTGATAGAGTTAAGAGTTTAAGACACTTGAATCTAAATGTTACGTTGATTACCTTGCAGCTACAGAAAAATCAATAAAAAAAAATGCCAAATATTTTTGGACTTTTGTTAAGCATCGGTATAATTCGAATGCTATTCCTAGTGTACTTAATTATAACAATGAATCTTTACTTTCTGGGGTCTCGATTTGTAACGCATTCTCATCTTATTTCCATTCAAATTTTCTTAATTCTAACTTTCCCAGTGGTATACATGTTCGAACCAGCTGTCCCTTGACTTGTCGTCTAATACAATAAGTCGCATTTATATTAAAGTTGAAAACGTGACTAATTTACTACGCAAGCTTGATACATCAAAGGGTGCTGGTCCGGACAAAATTCCTGCCAAATTTCTTGTCAATTGTGCAACATCAATCTGCTTACCAATCACTATTTTATTTAATAAATCTTTGTCTACGTGTGTCGTACCCAGGATTTGGAAGTCTGCATTCATTACACCTGTGCACAAAAAAGGTGCGAAAACTGAGATCACTAATTATAGACCAATATCGAAACTTTGTACTATAGCCAAGGTTTTTGAAAGAATAATATACAATCAGATATACACAACTCTTTCTCAATCATTTAGTTCATTCCAACATGTGTTTTTAAAGGGTCGGTCCACTACCTCGAATTGAATCCTTCTTAATGATTTTATTACCAAAGCCATGGATGATGGTGAGCAGTTCGATGTCGTTTACACGGATTATAGCAAGGCCTTTGACCGTATTGAACATGGGATCCTGTTGAAGAAGTTGAACTCCATGGGAATTTGTGGTGATCTTTTTAGGTGGTTTTCTTTCTATATAGAGAATAGGTCACAAGCTGTAGTGCTTAATAATTATATGTCGAAATGGGTACCCGTGCCTAGTGGAGTACCACAAGGATCATTGCTAGGGCCGCTACTATTTATAATTTATGTAAACGACATAGGCCTGTGCCTTAAATCCTCTAAATGATTATGCTTTGCAGATGACATGAAGATCTTTAGGACTATTTCTAATTTCAATGATATGGAAACACTTCAGAGTGATCTTTGTCGACTACAAGAGTAGGTCAGTACCTACTCTTGTAGTCGACAAAGATCTGTAAATTGAACAAACTCGATTTGAACCCTTCGAAATGTTCCGTCATTACTTACACAAGGAAACATAATGCCTTAATTACTGACTATACTTTGGGAGGCCTACCATTGCCCAGGTGCCATACCACACGTGATCTAGGGGTATATCATGACTGCAAATTAATTTTTGACAGACATGTTGAAGCTGTCGTGACGAAGGCTTCAAAATCCCTTGGATTCATAATGCGGATCTCTAAATCTTTTACTGAGGCCAAAACTCTCAAAATACTGTATTGCACATTTGTCAGGAGCCATCTTGAGTATGCGTCGCAGGTCTGGAACCCACTTTATCATAAATATATTGAACGTATTGAGAATTTACAAAAACGTTTTGTAAAATACCTTTGTTTCCACCAACAAATCCCATACAGCACCGATGATTATTTCCAACTCTGCAAAAAATTCCATCTACTGCCTCTTAGTAATCGTAGAGAAATAAGTGACTGCATATTCCTTTTAAAAATATTGCAAAATGATATTGACAGCCCCGAACTTTTGGCCAAAATATTTCTTAATATTCCTACTCGATCAATTCGTTTTAATCCACCAATACATGTATCCAAGGCATCTTCGAATTACCGACAGAATAGTTATTTGGTGCGTGCTACCAATTTACCAGGACCTTTAACAAATTGTGTAAAGAACATGATCTTGATGCTTTTACAACCAGTGTGTCTATGGCGAGAAGGCGCTTGAGCCAAAGTTTCTTTAGCCAATAAGTTATTTATTTTCTTACACATATTAGAATATATATATTTTTATATCAGTGTATCTATAAGTGAAAACTTGTTATTAGCTCTATGTTATTTATACTGTGTCTACTCATTCTGTTATTAGCCGTAAGTTTTCCATGTTTTAAAATAAAAAAAGTATAAAATAAAAAAAAATATAAAAAAATGTATGACAGCGCTCCCTCTTTATATAAATACTCTAACAGTCTTACTAATAAAAATATATTATACTATTGTTTAACGTTTATATACTTATTCAATAGATAGAGCGTGAATAGCTACTTATACAATACTTTACTAATAAACAGCGTATAAGCCTTGTATAACTATTTAATTGTTATGACTCCAACTACTGGTAACATTTTGGGAAGCGTTCCGAAACCTTAAAACGTTGAATACACCACTTATTTCTTTTTTATTTTTCTTTAATATTTACATGATTTTATTTACCAATGGCTTGAGAAATAGGTCAACAACAATTTATTTTTATCAAAAAATATCTTCGGTGTAAAATATATTGGTTTCTAAATTGTTCATTTAATATTTCCCATTCTGTAAATTATCATCGAAAAATAGAGAACATGTTTTGAACGCGCATTGAAACGTCAACTGTCATTTTCCGCAAGAAATGTAAAAAGTTAAAAACAATCCGTTGTTTTTCGTATCTATAATTCGTATGCATTTTATTATTGATTTTGTACAGGTGTAAACAAATAGCTACTTAGCCCATAACCTGCATCTCCAAGTAAGCGGCCATGGAATTCTCCATTGCCAAACTTCTGGCGCATACGTGATTCTCTAAATATTAGAGAGTAATGTGTGCTGCCTCTCCAGTGAGCTACAATATCTCTAATTTGCAATTTCGAGTCACAGACTGGCACGTTAATTTAGGATGTTGATACAATATTGGGCACTGTGTCCGCCAACTTTTTAAATTTTAATACGTGTGCAATCAATTGCAACTATCACATGTCCAAAGCCACAAATACTACGGAATCTAGCCATCACTTCTTCCTCTTCCTCGCGTGTATATAGTTGCGCTGCTTTACTTGCTTGCGACGGCAGCGCGGCGACAAACAATAGTGATTGATTATTGACTCATGCCATGTATGTCAGCTGCATCGTCTTGTACTTCTTCTGTATCAGCCATGGTATCAGCCCAAATACATCTCACTGCAGGGCACGGGCCTCCTCTACAATCAACAGTACGATTGAGAGTATTTTATTTTATAAATCGCTATGGTATGCAGGTTTCCTCACGATGTTTTTCTTTACCGATTTAGTGCATGGTGATTGGCTATCAATACACACATGAATCCGAAAAGTCATAGGTGTGTCCTGGGATTCGAACCCGCGACCACCGTGAACATGTTAGCAGTCGCGTCTAGTCCGTTTACTAACAGGCCACCATGCACTTATTTCTTGCCGCGCCCATACCCTGAGAGTTGTACAAACTTGAAACTCCACAGAGAAGCCACTACCCTTCATTGACTGTTCTATATCTTCTCGTATCAAGTCCACCACTTCTGTGACATATCTTTTAGTAAATCTGTATATACCTCTAAATTCATCTTCTTTCAGAGAAAAGGAATCGAAGCGTGTTTTATAAGCTTTTCTCTTTCTTTGCCGTTCCTCATCGTCCACAAGTATATCAAAATAGACGAAATAATACAAAAATTCATATTTAACACTAAATTAAAATACGTCGCGAGATGATACCTGATAATGATTTAAAATTTGACGGAATAAGGATTGTATAAAATGGCATACACTTATACAACTGTTATAACAAGCGTATAAGGTAAAAATCCCTATACATCGTTTATTAGTAACAATTTCACTATAACGCTGCCATACAGGATGCATAAATGTTTATTAGTAAGACCGTAAGTATATAGCAGATATAGAACCTTCAAAGGACAATGGGCACAAATGTATGGAACCTGGTACCAGCTCCAATCGAAATGAGTGATACACCGTTGGAAAGGTATTTTAGTGTAGATTAATGAAATCAAGGGCGCTAGACCTGATTCGCTGTCCAATCGAAGAAATGGTACTTTATACTTAAAAAAATGTTGTTACATCATATTAAGTACACATACTTTTATTGTTGTTTTTTTTTTTTCAATTTGGCATGGTATTATTATAATCCCAGGGCGCACTCCTGTTTTTTCGTAGCCATGTGTAGAGTGATAATCAATTACTTTGCACTTTAACGGTGATGGAAACATCATGAAGGAAACCTGAATATCATAGAGATATTCCAGAATTTCTGTCTAGGTAAAGTTCACCAACCCGCACTTGGCCAGCGTGGACTATGGCCTGATACGTCTTGATCGATATTTCGATTGCTGCGGCGTGCCTTGTAGTGTGACGTTTATGGTCTGGTATTGTTAAAGTATAATATTACTCTCACATGTCGGTACTGCATACGTGCACGCAAAAGTTCAATCTTCAATTCCGTAGTCAGTTCATGTCCTCCATTATCCATAGCAGCTTCTCTATAAGTTTTGATGAGATATAAAATGTTATTTAGGTGCTAGTTTTAACTGGTATGTCCCCAATTATAGTAATATCACGTCTTGTACACTTAATCGTGGAAAATCGGCCATATCATTGGCTTCCAATCTCTAAAAAGCTCTTTTGTCATTTGATATTTTTTCTTCTTCATCTGTATCAGTCCATATACGTCCCACTGCAGGGCACGGGCCTCCTCTACAATCGACAGTACGATTGAGAGTGGTTAGGCCAAATAGTCCATCACGCTGGCCTAGTACGAGTTGGCGGATTACATACCATAGATTTTTTTATAAATCGCTATGGTATGCAGGTTTCCTTACGATGTTTTCCTTCACCGTTTTAGTGCGAAGTGATTGACTACATACATGACTCCGAAAAATCAGAGGTGTGCCCTGGGATTCGAACCCGCGACCACCGTGAACATGTTGGCAGTCGCGTCTAGTCCGTCTACGAACAGGCCACCACGCACATAATTCTTCTACATTTCATTACATTTCTTCTACATAATTGTACAATAAGTTTGGGATTTACAATTTTTCAGTTATTTTTTTGTAGAAAAGCTTCTGCGTATTGGCCATCTCCAACAGACGAACAGATCTCCAAATGATTTATTATTGCTGCTGCAATCGAAAAGTCCGCAAACATATTGTGAATTGTAAAAATTAAAACATATTAGGCACAATAGCTTAAACTATCTTTTAATTCAGCCGTTAACCTCTTCCACTACCCATCGGCATATTGTAACTAGTCGGGAATTATTTTCATAAAGAGAAAGTTGTGCAGGTCCCAGGTTTTTTGTCGGAGAAACGCGGTATTTGTATGCATATTCTTTGATATTGCCTAAACTGTCTCTTAGCCCACGATGAAGCAATATGTGCAAGGGGTTTTTTTCATCGTTCATAAAATCAGGCATCAGTCTTAGTGGCAGCGTATGGTTCTTTTACATCTGTAATGCATCCGTCATTCCTCATTTCCGAATAGTGTTTTAGGAATCCTGAGGTTTCTATCAAGGACATTGTCTTTAGGTACGTGATCGAAATCCTTGTCAAGCACAATATAGTTAGTTCTAAGACACTCTCGTGTAAGGGCCAACTGGCGTTCGACTTTTTTTCCTGACATATTAAACAATACTCCAAGTTTTTCATTGCATTCTCCAGTAAGTAGCCTTGTGAAAAAATATTCTGACGACTATATTTCACTACGGACAATACATACAGGTATGTCGCCATAATATTATTTTCTTCTCTTGAAAAAAGCTATCCAACGAGACTAAATTCATTTTGATTGGACATGGGTACCAAAACGCCCATCATCCTTTAGAATAGGTATAGGTGTTAAGTGTCTAAATCAAGGGAAAACTTAAACATTTCATAACTTCTCCCCAGTTTTCTAAATACACTAACTGCTAGAATAACTTTGTAATCCCATTTAAATGTATAGGATTACAAAGTTACATATTACGAACATATTGGCGCGAACCAAACGGTTCTCGAATTCGTTTTTCTGCCGCACCATCAGGCTGTGGAATTGTTTGCCGTCTCACGTGTTCCCTCCTTCCTACAATCCTGGGTCCTTCCGGCGTGGTGTGAAGAGGCACCTTAGCAGGCCGGCATAATTGTTTGGATACTCTGCCTGGGCGGCATTGGCACTTACCATCAGGTGCAATGCCGCCACCATGCCAGGCCATTATAAAAAAAAATGTAGTTAATGAATCATTGTACCTGTATATAATGGAATAATAGTTGTAGATAGGTATCTATATATGAGGCATAACAAGAGGGGGTTATAGAGAAGAAAAGGGTGTATCCAGCCCATGAAACTGTACAACATTCCTCTAGAAAATATGATGATGAAAAACTTGTAAATAAATAGACTAAATAGCTCGAAATTACCAATTATCATCAAAGATGGAACACTAGTAATCAAGTACGCTATATTTTTGATAAATGAATACTTAATACCTACAAAAATAAGAAAAAAATAATAAAGACAGAGGCTTTAAGAAAAATCGTTATTGATATTTTTAGGATCAAAAGTCGGATTTACTTACTTAAAAAAAAATAACAAATGAGCAACACAAAATATAATAATTTATTTCTAATTTAATATTTCAATAAGAATTTATCAGCAACAAACAATAACTCATTATCAGTAATCGTAATTGACAAACAGCCGTTATACTGTTTCCATTCGTTTATTTTATTTTTGACACATCGAGTACTGAATCAAATAGTGATGGCCTGATGCGTTATCGAATCAATTTTTTATAACAAACGATTTTATTTTTGAACAAGTTTTAATCGATTTAATACATATTTTATTTTTTGCTCCATGCATTGTTTTATAAAACTTCAGGGATATTTAAGTTACTTGATTTAATAATTATATTAAAATAAACCATTTACTCATGTTAAGTTAATATTCTTATCACTTCCGTCGGCAATAGTAATGTTGTTAAAAACAAATTGTGAAACGGCAACACTGGGCAGACAGGTGACGCGCGCCGCCATTTTGTGGTCACTCACAACGAGACGCCCGCGCCCGTGCTAGTGTTTTCCGTTCGCTGAATTTTAATTCACATTTTTCATACGTCGAGTTGAGTATTTATATTCCTCCGTATTGTTTTACCCGTGAATTCCTACATTTGGTTGAATTGAGAACATCGTACCTGCCTTCATCACTTTCAAAATGCCTAAAGGAAAGGTGCTTAAAGGACAAACAAGGGAGTTTGTGTTGCGACTTCATGAGTACTTTGAAAGGGAAAGCCGTAATGGTGGACCTCTTATACCAGTGACTCAAATCAGAGACCGTGTTTCAGCAGCATTAGGTATTACTGCTCCAACAGTTTCAAAAATAATTAAAGAAGGCTACGGCAGTAGTGGCATGGAACAAAACAAGCCATCTACACCTAAGAAAAAACGTCAGCCCTTTAAAGTGACAGCAATTGACAGTTTTGATGGTGATGCTATTCGTCGTCATATATACGATTATTACCAAAGAAAAGAGATTCCTACTTTACATAACCTAGTACAATCTCTGAAAACTAGTGGCTTGTTCCGTGGTCAAAAGTCTTCTTTGGCGAAGGTATTGAATAGGATTGGATTCCAATACAAAAAATGTGACAAAAGAAAAATATTGATGCAACGCAATGATGTTGCTTTGTATCGATGCGAATTTTTAAGACAAGCTAAAAAAATAGAAGACTGGTCGAATGTTGTTTTCACCGATGAAACTTGGCTCAATGCGAATCACACGGTATCAAAAACTTGGACTGACAACACTGCTAGCTCCTCGACCGCAGTGCCAATGGGAAAAGGTGAAAAAATTATAATTTGTCATGCAGGAACCGCAAAAGGATTTGTGCAAGATGCTATGTTAGCTTTTAAATCAAAGAAAACAGGGGATTACCACGAAGAAATGAATTCCGAAGTATATGAAAAATGGTTTCGGGAAATGTTATTGTCACTCGAACAGCCATCAACAATATTTATAGATAATGCGTCCTATCACTCTCGGCAAATTAACAAAATGCCAACGCAAGCCAGTAAAAAAAATGAAATAATAAACTGGCTCCGTAACAATGGCGAGGAGGTGGACGAGTCCCTATTAAAAGTAGAGTTACTTAAAATATTAAAAATGAGGAAGCAGCCTAAACGATACGTTATAGATGAAATGGCTGCAGAACATGGGCACACCGTCCTTAGAATTCCTCCATATCATTGCCAGTATAATGCCATAGAGCTAATATGGGCGCAAGTGAAAGGATATGCTGCGAGAATAAATACAACTCCTCCTTTCACCGCAAACAAAATGCTGGAGTTGCTTAAAAATGCGTGTGAAAATGTGACGCCTCATAACTGGGCGAGTGTCGTAGATAAGACGAAGAAAGAAATAATGTCTGATTGGGATCGCGATGTCGCATTTGACAACTTACCCATGCACTCATTAATAATTAGTGTTACTGGGGATACGAGTGACGACGACGCCGATTCCGACGAAACAGACGATTGTTTATAAATAAAAATATTAACAAATTACCTTTTAGTTGTTTTAATTATTTAATCCTTAAAGTACTATGAATTCCAACATGGTTTAACTGTTTATTACAAGTAGGTACTAAACATTTATTTTCGTTGTAATCATTGTAATTATTTTAAATTAAACTCTTATTAAAAGTCACTTCAATACGTATACCTTTATTCATATTAATTAATTTGCAGCAAATACATTCGATCCTAATATTGGGTACTATATTACGTTTAACTGTTTTCATTAGCATTTTAATGTAATTTTATTTCAAATGATTCCGATTGATTGATTCTATTCAAAATCGTTTTTGTTATCTGTGGCCATTCGTTACGAATGGCACAACTCTAAGTGGGCGTTACCCGTCAAGAAAGTATCTACTTTTATTTCAAAATATTGTTCTACTGTAATGTCGTACTTTATAGGCGTGAACTGTCAAAAATAAAATAAACGAATGGAAACAGTATAATGACACAAAAATAATAGATCACAATCACTAGTGAACTCTAAAAAATATAAGACTTACTGCAAATAGCGTCGACACCTCACGACAACCTTTCCGAATGAAAACCAACCAGCAAATACCTAAACGGGCGAACTGACCCCTCTTTTATAATAAATCGTGAGATGACGTCACTAAAAACATTAAACAATCCCTAATTATCCTAACACGGTCTCTCCTGATCGTGCGCCGTTTTCGGACACGTTTTCAGCGACATCTTCGGTGACGGGCAGGGGATCTACAGGCACTGATGAGGGTACTGCAATCTCATCGTCATAAGTTTCATCCTCCGCGCCTAGAGAAAAAAAAAACGTAGTTAACTTTATAACTTGTTAACTCGTTAAATATTGCCTACACTTACATACTTCACGCTACCAAGGCCCTCTGTCATAGGATCATACAAAGAAATAAGAGTCGTTCACTTCTTGTACACACACACAGCTGCATTTGATCAAATACTTTCATTCTCATACATCACCACCTACACATATCACATGATATTTCTGCCGGACCGCAGTCCACACGTGTAACGTGTCTGCCGGGACAAAGCCCACACACTCATAGTGTGTCTGCCGGGTAAATACCCCATACGTAAAACGTGTCTGCCGGGACAAAGCCCACACACACGCATAGTGTGTCTGCCGGGTAAACACCCACACATGTAAAATGTGTCTGCCGGGACAAATCCCATACACTCATATAGTATCTGCCGGGTAAACTCCCACACACATCGATATGTCTGCCAGGATTGCCTCCAGAACCTCCCCCTGAGCGTTCCGACCTTTCGTGACAAAGCCAATCCTCGTACATTCCAAACATTTACACATGCTGGAACATACACACCTAAAAGCTGTAACATAAGATATCTGTTAGTTACACACCAAATGAAAGTAAGTACTCACTTTCAAAGAAAGCCTCACAGCTCTCGGGACACCACTCCCCTTTCCAGGGTACCATGTATTGTGCTGCTGCTTGTGTGGTTTTCCCACGAGCACCACCTAATAATTGGAGCTCGTAGCGGCCACTTGGAAGCACTCTAGTCACTCGATAAGGGCCTCTCATTCCTGAGTCAAGTTTTCCGGTGGATTGAGAGTACTTTATGACAAATACACAGTCGTTAATCTGGAATATTCTGGGAGGGCGCCGATGACGATTCACATAACAGTCCTGTTTATTTTGATTCTTCTTCAGCAGGTCCTTAGCTCTATCCCTGCACATCTCTCGCCACGCCTCACGGTGTGGTTGCGAGTTTTCAATCGCCACATAACTTAATTAACGCACGAATAACAGGAGTGGTCGCGTCAGATCCAATTAACAAATTTAGATCAGACAGCTGAATAGTTTTTTGCTTTGTTATATTTAATACTAGCTGAATTTTGCACAGCGTGTCCGACCAGGTAGTATTTTTATTGTGACTCTCAACACGAATGAGGTTTAAGATGGTTCGTACATATCTTTCTACTTAGCCGTTTGCGTGATGCAGGCGTTACATGATGGATCTCACAACCCATTCCTAGTACCCATCCTTTAAAACTAGACGCCTCGAACATGCGGCCACGATCACAAATTAATAATTTTGGTACACCAAAAAGTGATATCGCGTTTTCGAATACGCGCTTGAGTTCGTTAGTGTCTTGCCGGTACAGGGCATAAAGAAGGCAAAATTTTGTAAATGCATCTACCAGTACAAAAACAAATTTAAAACCATTTGACTCGGGCAACGGACCTAACACATCTACATGAATCGTGTTGAAGGGTTCGTCAGGCTTTTTCCATGACGTGATAGGTTGACAAGGAGCTCTGGGAACCCTTTTCTTGGACATACAAAGTAGACAGTGAGACGTATACTTATAATAATAATAATAATAATAATAATAACACCCAACAGTCACATACATAGTCCTGACCCCACATTAAGATCGAATCTTGTGTCGTGGGTATCAGGAACTACGAGAGACTTTTCGGTCTCACAAACACCCAGACCCGAGAGAAATATTTGTGGGCCGCACTAACATTTCTCTCTGCGGGGATCGAACCCGCGGCCTCTCGTTTCACAGGCGGTGTCTTACCGCCTGCGCCACGGAGGCTGTCAAACTTATCAACCAATTGTTTAAGGCCAGGGAAGCAAAAATGTTTACGAATGAGGCTCAATGTTTTCTCAGCTCCTATATGCTCGTGTTCGTCATGGAAAATACGCAAAAGGCTGAGTCTGTGGCCTTTCGATATGAAACATAAAAGCCTCGACTCTTCCCCGACCGGAGAGTAACGATAATAGAGAAGGTCGTTTTTGCACACATAACGTCGTGTGTCAAGACTACCGTCCCGAAGCTTTTGTAAAAGCTCCTGAGTTTCATTATCAGCGGCCTGTGCAATCTGAGCCCAATTTAATGGCTTCTCGATGTTATTGACTTGCGTCACTGGTGGATTCCTGCTCAAGTAATCGGCATGAGACATCATAGTGCCCTTTCTATATTCAATAGAGAAATCATAATCTTGCAAATAAATCCACCAGCGCGCAACGCGTGGGAGCAGATCCTTTTTGCGCTCGGTGGACTTCAATGCATTGCAGTCGGTTATAATTTTGAATTTGACACCGATCAAATAGTGCCTAAAATGTTGCAAGGCCCTGACGACCGCCAGCGTCTCCAACTCATACGAGTGGTATCTACTCTCAGCGCCTTGTGTGACTTTGCTAAAATAAGCCACCACACGTTTACTGCCGTCGCTATGGTCTTGCATCAATATGGCACCGTACCCTGCACTACTCGCGTCTGTGTGGAGTTCAGTTAGTAATTTTGGATCAAAAATTGCAAGTATGGGCTCATTGGTCAATATTTTTATTAGCTCCTGACAAATTTGCTCTTGTTCGCTACCCCAATCAAATTTTACATCTTTCTTGGTCAGACGGGAAATACTCGCAGTTTTTGTGGCATAGTTTTTAATATATCTCCGAAAATACCCAGCTAGGCCTAGGAACTGCCTAACTTGTTTTACGTTCCTTGGTATGGGAGCGTTTATTAAAGCTTTGATCTTCCGGGAGCTCGGCCTAACCTGACCATAAGTTATAACGCGGCCAAGGTATTCTACTTTCGTAGTTAAGAACGAGCCCTTTGGGAGATTTATTGAAAATCCAGCCTCAGTTAGTGTTTTTAAAACTTCTTGCAATAAATTAATGCCTTCGCTGACTGTCATACTCATAATAAGGACATCGTCGATATACACTAAGACCTGGCCTGACTCAATAAATCTCCGAAGGGTTTTATTGATAATCCGTTGGTAAACGGTAGGGGAATTGCATAAACCAAATGGCATTTTTAGGTACTCGTAATGTCCTTCAGGGGTTACGAAGCCTGTCTTGTGGACTGAGGCCTCATCTATTAAAATTTGGTGAAAGCCTGAGGCCATATCAAGGCCTGTGAAAATTTTCGAGCACCCAAGACGGTCAATATGATCCTCTATCAAGGTCAGGGGATACCTGTCCTTGACTGTGATACGGTTGAGTGCTCTAAAGTCCACACACATTCTGTCTGTGCCATCCTTTTTTTTTACTAGGATAATGGGACTAGCATATTCGGATTTGGACTCTCTGATTATATTTTTGTGCAACAAATCATTTATTATTTCCCTGACTAAGTTTTTCCTGGTATGACAAGCGATAGGGATGATATGCCACGGGGGTATTGCTTGTCAAATTAATTTGCATCTTACACGTAGTTACTGTTGTGGTGGCGGTACCAGATATGAAAAATGGTTTAAAATTATTTATTATATCGATGAGTAGGCTTAATTCTTCACCTTGAAGGGGTGTAATGATTTCGGAAAGCTCAACAGACTTAACAGTGTTTGTAGTACGAATCAGGTTCGAGTTATGTGCCAAAAATTGATTGTGTTTTGTTCTAACATACGTAACGCCGTCTCTGTTAAGCCCTGGTCTGCTGTGAAGCTACGCACAGCGTTGCGTTGCGCGGAATGCGGTGTCAAACTCGGTTTTGTATGGAAAACATTGACATTGACATGACGTTCCACCGCAGTATGCGTCAGCCAGCGTCTGCGGTCACTTCCCCTCTGGCGGGGGCACGGTGATGTGACGTGTTTACGTTCTCCTCATTTTAAATTGTATTTTGTGTGTTTGGAGTGCATTTAATCGCTCGTGGGTTGCATATTGTTGTATGGTGTAGTATTGTGAGCAACGGTCTGTAAGTTTTTAAATGTTTTATTGCGTAATTTAGTGAAATTAAGCAATTAATCCTCGGTAAGTACTTTATATTCTTTTTAGTGTGGGTATCGTAAAAAAAAAATATCGCTCGGCCGGCATACAATCAGCTGTTGTTTCTTTTCTAAGTAATATTTTATATTGTTTGTGTCATTTTATAAGATTAAAAATAATAAAATCTTAATTTCATTTCGGCAAAATAATGTCAGCTCAAAATAAAGTTCCGCCCGACCGTGGGCCCAATCCTTTCGGTCAAAGTAAGCTAACACCTAGGTCACCTAATTCGGCTAAACGACTTTTTAGTGACACGACTTCACCAACTTATGTTTCCCCGTATCTTCCAAACGTTTGCAATTATCGGAATCGACCGAGACTTCATCTTTAGATAACGGCAGCGACGCGAGCCGCGCGGACTATTGTGATTTGGTGTCAGATGTTTCCAATTATTTGTCGAAAATTAATGAGCTTGTTAATGATCAGGGCTCGCGTATGAATGTGGCGAATAGGTCGGCAGTGTTAGATATAACGCAACGTGTTACATCCATAGTTTCGTTACTAGCATTAAAATCATCTTGCAATGAAACCAAGTTGGCCAATATGCAACGCGAATTAGACCAATACAAACGTCATGATATTGTCGAGAATAATAATTCACTTTTCTCCGATCGACTTAAACTCCGTTTACCGAAACCTGCACCGCTAGTGGAGTCGCGCGCGCCACGGCCGTGTATTGTTGCATGTCCGACGGACGAGCGATCAGCTGATTTGGCGTCATCGTCCGCAACTAAACAGGCGCTTTTTAAGGCAATAAAGCCAAGTGATGACGGATTCCAAATTGTAGGCGTGAAAAAAACAACGAAGGGTCGCGTCGTGCTTCGTGTTGCGAATGAGAAACAAATTAAAAAACTCGAATCTGTCGAGGCAATTAAATCGGCGGGATTACGTCTCGAAAAACCCAAGGGGCGCCGCCCCCGTATCCTCGTTAAGGATGTGCCATCCTCTATGGAAGACCGCGCTTTTATTACCGCACTGTATCGTCAAAATATCAAGGACGAATTGCCAATAAAGGAGGATGATTTCATTAAATCCATTAAAATAGTTCGTAGACGTAATTTAGATAACGGTCGTAAATGGATTGGCATTGAGTTAGATTCAGAGATAAGGAAACATCTGGCGGACACAAAAGAGAAATTATTTATTGACTGGGCCACCTGTCGATTCATTGACGACTTAGAAATAGTGCGTTGTATGAATTGTCAATACTATGGGCATGTGCAAAAGTTCTGTACAGTAAAAACACCTACGTGTGCCGTCTGTGCTGAAGCACACGAGACTAAGGCGTGTCCGCACAGTTCAGACACAGATTTTAAGCCAGTATGCGCACCTTGCAAGCGCTTTAAAAAACCCCACGATCATCGCTGTGGGTCTCAGGAGTGTCCAACGTACAACTACAAACTCCAACAACTATTTCTCTCGACCCAGTACTAACACAATATGAATAACTTTACCATCGGACAGTTAAACCTCCATAATGATAGGGTAGCAACGTCGGAATTAGATACGTTAATTCGCGAGTATAAGTTAAATATCGTACTAGTACAGGAGCAATATCAACATGCGCGTATATCTAGTAAGGTCGTACAACTTGATAGCAACTCACGAGCAGGTATTTTTGTGTCGGGTTCAAATCTTACCGTAACCTCTGTGCGTAATCTTATGACGTCACACTGTGCTGTCGCTGAGGTGTCTAGTCCGATTTGTAAGGTTTATGTTGTGAGCTGTTATTTTCAATACTCAGATCCTGTGGGTCCTCACCTGTGTCACCTCCGCTATCTCTTGCGGTCCCTCGCTGGACATAAAATTATTATAGGTGCTGACGTTAATGCGTCATCTGTCCTTTGGTATGGCAAATATCGCTCCACTGATACCGAGCGACGTTGCGCTGTAGAAGATTTCATTGCAGAGATGAATCTCGAAATACACAACACCCCCGATGCACCACCTACTTACAGTAGCCCTATGGGCGAATCTTCTATTGACGTCACACTTTCTAGTGGAGACGTCCGTATTGATAGGTGGCGCGTCCTACCGGACGCGTCGTGTAGTGACCATCGCCTGATTGTGTACGAGTTCTTGCCTAGATTGACGCAGGGTCCGGTACATAATAATTTTAATTTTAAATATAAATCTCGAGGCGCAGACTGGGATTTATTTAGCTCGCTATTTGCTCGGCATGCTGGGGACTTCACTCGCAATGATCTGTCAGCTGAAACCTGTGCGGAGATTATGTCGGACACGTTTACATATTGCGCAGACGTTACCATCGGTCGAGGTTCCATCACTAACGCTCGGAGGTGTGATTGGTGGAATGATTTACTAGTCCAACTACGTCGGACTTTTCGCAGAGCGCGTAGGCGTTTTAACGGGCTTAAGAGACGTTCTGTCACAGGGGAAGCAATTACATCTGCTTTAAATAAACTGAGAGTTGCCAGATCGCATTATAAAGCGGCCGTCCAAAAATCTAAGGGTAATTTATTACGAAAAGTTGTGGCTCGGTTAGATAGTGAGGGTCCGTGGTCTCCTTTATACCATGAATTCAAAGCGAATAGGTCAATCAATTTGGCATATATTGAGAATTTAAAAATTGACAACAACTACACCACTGGTATTGAGTAGACAACGGACGCTCTGTTACAATCGTTAATTCCGGATGATAATGTTGAAAATGACACAGAATACCACAAGCAGATTAGGATGTGGGCCGGGGAACTGCCGAACTCTTCGGATTCAAATCTGTCGTCGTTTGATGAATTTAGTGAAATCGTACGATCTTTGCCCCTAAACAAGGCTTCCGGTGACGATAAAATATCGAACAAAATGATTAAAGAGGCGTGTAAATCGGCAGGCGATGCGTTACATACAGTTTATAACAGATGCATTGCTGAAGGGGTATTTCCGCGAGTATGGCGTACCGGTTTCATTCGGATAATACCCAAGAGTGGCGATAAACCTCCACATGATCCTAAGTCGTATAGACCTATTACACTCTTGCCGTCGCTAGGTAAACTTTTAGAACGTCTTATCGTCCCTCGATTGCTACCGGGCGGACCAAAATTTCACGAAAATCAGTTCGGTTTTACTACGGGTAAGTCAACTATCAACGCGGCAATTTCGGTTAGAAGAGCGGTAAGTACATCGGTGTGTAAATATGTACTCGGTATTTTTCTGGACATCTCCGGTGCTTTCGACAACGCTTGGTGGCCAATGCTGCTTCTTAAGTTGAAATTACGAGGTTGCTTTAAAAATATATATTCACTTATTTACTCGTATTTCTCGCATGGAACAACAAAACTTAAACTTGGACACTATGCCGTGTCGAAACCACTGACGATGGGTTGTCCACAAGGCTCGGTCTTAGGTCCTTATTTGTGGAATTTAGGCTTCGACGATTTTCTTACAATCCCCTTACCGTCGGGGTGTTCTTTGACCGGATATGCGGACGATGGCCTCTTGCTTATAGAGTCAAACAGTAGGTCGGGATTAGAAAATATGGCAGACGCGTGTTTAAAATTAATATGTGATTGGGGACATCGAAATCGCTTACAGTTTGCACCACATAAAACGTTCCAATTACTTCTAAAAGGAACTTTAAAATCACCGCCGCGAATTAAATTTAATAGTATCACTGTAAAGAAAAAAGAATCGGTTTGTTATCTCGGTTTAATTTTGGAAAGGAATTTTTCCTTTCTGGAACATATTAAGAACGTCGGGGAAAAGTCGAAAAGGAACTTTTTTGCTTTGACAAGAATATCGAAATCAACGTGGGGGCTATCTTTTAATACACTAAAAATCATCTATGGAGCAACTTACTTAGGATGTATTTGTTATGGATCTCCCGTATGGGCTGATAGGGCTACTATCGGTGCTGTGCGAAGAAAACTGCTCCAGAGCCAACGTTTGGCGTTGATATTCTTGTGCAAGGCATATAGAACTGTTAGTACCGAAGCTTTGCCTGTCCTGGCGGGTGTACTTCCAGTCGATCTGGAGGTGCAACGTCGCGCCGCCATGTATTACTCTACTAAGGAGAATATGGATCAAATATTTTTAACTGCACGTGAACTCTTAAAAGTCGACAGATTATTTAAACCGCTTCATATGGTATATAGCGAACTATTAGATGAATGGCAAAATAGATGGGAGGTATCTTTGAAGGGACGGCATTTATACCAATATTTTCCTTGCGTGCGTGATCGTTTGACGAAGACATGGCTAGATGTCGATTATTGCGTATCACAGTTCCTCACGGGCCATGGTAACTTTAAGTCTAAACTATACTCTTTTAAGCTTGTGGAATCGCCTGCGTGCCCATGTTCAACAGCAAATTGCGAATATGAACAATCCGCGCATCATATACTTTGGGAGTGTAGTCTTTGGCAGAATGAGCGTAAAACCATGCTGGATAGTATGCAAATATCCATCTGGAGTTGTATACTACACGGACCTTGTAGAGACTAGGACGAATTTCCGTGCTTTCCGGCGTTTTTGCCATACCTATTACTGGAATCAAGTGTAACAGCTCACATATTAGGTCCCATTTAAATGTAATAAGGATTTGATCCGTGGTGCTTTACAGCTGGCTTCTCCGGCTGTAAAAGTCTTTTTGCGAGGTTATTTACCTCTTTATTTCATTGCTTTGTCACCCGCTTTGCACGGAGGGAAGTGGACAATAATTTATTTCCAACTCCTCCTATTAATTTAACTTTCTGATTGATTTCGTTGCGGGTTAAAGACAAGTTAGACATTCCCGGAGACTCGCCGAGCTTCAATGCTCGGTGTCATTACATTGCGTGCCACTGTTGATCCTGGCTTACAGGAGTTGCAGTGGTGGGTGTGAGGGCGGGACAGTCTCCAGCCAGCGTCTGCGGTGAGGGTTCAACCGGGTGACGGGTAGACTCGGTAGACTGGTCTTTTGTGCTGTCACAGTATGCGTCGGTGTAGAGGGGCAAGTGAGGTGAAGCGCGGGGCGGATACACCGCACAACGTGCCATCATTCTCATCATTTCGTCGCGGTAAGCGTATTTGCGCAATGGATTAATTTGAAAATATTTTTATCAATTTTCGTTTGGTTTAAACTTTTGTATAGGCTGTGGCGCGTATATCGACTATGTGCTGCCGCACAGTACGTTTAATACAGTTCACGTACGTTCCCAATGACAATGGCGCAATATTACACCACGTAGGAATAAAACTTTAAAACCTTGCTTTGGCAAAAAAGATACAATTAAAAAGTAAAAATAATTAATATTTAATAAGTACAAGATTATAAAATGGAGTCAATTACATTTATTTTATTGTTATAAAAATGGCGAACGGAACTATATGTTAATTGTTATATGTTATAATATGTTCTAAGTACCTAGTACCCCATGCTTTTTAACAAAATATAGCAACGGAATTAGTTCCCAACTGATCAGGGTACAATTGGAGACGATTTAAATAGTAGGTATCTACTGGGTATCTCAAGACTGCTACCGAAAACGAAGCCGGTTGGTAGTTTTAGTGGCTACAAACACAATGCAATTAAAAATTTCGCATAGGAACGCGACAATTATTTTTTATGATTTTTTAAATATCGTCATTTTTGGGTGGTAAATCCATAGTTTTTGCTAAAATAATAATTTAAACTCTCTTATATCTTAGAGTATTTATAAATTAAAGGGTATACACTATTATTTTAGGAAAAAATGTATTTACCACCAAAATATAGCAATAGTAAAAAAATTACAAAAAAAAATTGTCGCTTTTTTTTGCAACTTTTTCTGTTGCATTGTGTCTGAAGTCGCTTAAACTACCACCCGGCTTCGTTTTCGGTAGCAGTCTTGATATACCCTGTATATACATTCAGTCTTCATCCCAATTCGCAGGGCACTTTATCAGCCCATATACGTCCCACTGCAGAGCACGGGTCTCCTCTACAATCGAGAATACGATTGAGAGTGGTTAGGCCATACTATAGTCCACTACGCTAGCTGGCCTTATCCCTATATTTGCATAGAAAGAAATACAAACAACAAACCCAATAAAAACATCAATCGTTTAAGTGCACCCGCTTTTTATATGAGCCCGAAAAAGTAGCTACAAAGAATCTTATGATGAGTTTTGTATCAGCCCATATACATACATTCGTTGTATAATGGTTGTATGTTGTATTATCGTCGTAGTTATTTACAAAATCCACCTGCAAGATATAATAAACTATCGCCGTTCGACACAATTAGCACCACTCTCCTAGCACCTGGAGTGCATCATGTGATGACATGGTGTAATCTTAAATATGTAGTTCCTCAACGTAGTATCAAGTTCTGTGTTTTCCCCTTTTTTCCATTCCCCTTCCATTAAAACCCCCTCGATATATATTGTAATTTGTACTACTTACACCTACGCATATATATTTTGAGCTCTGTGTTATGAATTCTGTTAAATACTAAAATAAAATTATTATTGTAAAAAGTGTCCATCAGTATTATTCCAGGTTTTACTTGTGACAATTTTATAGGAAAATAATTTAATCGTTATGGAATTTATTTTTACCCAATTCCTGGTACGATAATGATAATGTAAGAAAGGATATCTGGGTCATACACATACGCATGTTCAGAATGAATATTATCTTCAAATTTCTGGATTGATTCTCTGACTTTATTTTGGTAAATGCCTTACAAGTATTACTATTAAGACATATGCCAAATAAGGAATTATCTTCAGAAATGATTAATATAACAACAAAAATTTCCTCAAACGTTCCCTTCTGTGGACTGTTCGTAAACGCACTTGGCATATTTTGATAGATATTTCTCATACTTGATATGCGTTATCTATTTAAGTTATATTAAATATCATTAGTATATATACTGACTATTAAAATTTTACTGAGTAAATTAATATATGTTAAAGTGACTCCACAAAAATTTCAATAAACTGTTGGTTACACGGTACTGCGACTTTTCTGTGGACCTTAAATTCAACCGAATAAATTGGCCTGAATAAAATACTATTTTACAAAAAAAAAATTAAACTGGCCACACTGACGGGTGGCATCGGTCACATTGGATTTAATGACTGAGCCCAGCGTAAGTTCTTCATTAAGATATTGAGATCTTTAATAGTGTTATTGTCAAAGATCGGTGCTTCTTTTCTGTTCCTTGTGTACTTGAGTAAATAATTATTAGTTTTATTAATTCACATGCTGCCGAAATAGCTTAAGGGGAGTAGTTGTGGAATAAATTTACCTACTTGGCTACCCTCAAAACTAAATTAGCATTGCTAATTTTTTTTAAAGAATTTCCTTTCTGTGGACATCTTTTCTGTGGATTTATAAGTCCACACGAAAGACAATGTCTACAGAAAAAAATAAGTAATAATGATTTAACAAGTAAAGCAGTATTTTGCTTGCCTGTAAACGTAGACGTGGAGTGCTGTGGGCTCGATAGTAATGTATTTAGCTTATAATAATATTAAATTATTACTCAGTATCGGAATAAAACCATGTTCCATATGATAGCGAATTATGTGAATGCCGTTCATCATTCTTTAACTTTAGTGATTCAGATAACTCAATTGCACCATCGAAAAAACAAAAAATAAATTCAGCGATCGAGACACTTGCTTTGTAACTATTTTTGATATGTTTGTTCTTTTGTGTAAACACAACACCCTTCTGTGCTCGAAAAAAAAATATTATAATTTCATTTTTTAGCCTAATCGAGGAAACGATCTTGTTTTATGTTTTAATTTTAATATTCTGATAATATCATATTAAATGAGACTGATTTCGCAAAAATCCCGACCATGTTTTTTTTATACAAATTTTCGCCTCGTTTTGTGTATGACCCATCTACATAAATCTAGTGAAATTTAATTTGATCTGACAATAAGTTGTTTAGCCGAAAAAAATGTATTCAGCAGACGCGTATTTCATTAGAATAATACGAACCACTTTTATCACGTATCAATATTGCGAAAATTGACTCGTAAACATATGTACCCAGCTTATTTAAAATGACACACAAACATTTTTTTAGGAAATTATATATATTTTCGAACTTAAATGATTGTTATTTGTTGTCATGGAAATTCAAGAAAACTTCAATGCGAAATTGCCATAGTAACGTTGGTTGTCAATGAACGGTTCTCCCATTGGTCAACGGTTGTACGCACAGAGTGAAACCTATATGAGAACCACTTTTTTTGTTGCTATGTGAACTACGTTGCATGACGTCATCACGTTGCCGCTTAACGCAGTGCCGCGCGTATTCTTCGCCAGACCAGGCCTTAACCACATCTGTTCCGATGATTATCGGTGTATTCATATGCAATGCCGGCACCACAACGAACTCTATTTCAAGAGAGATCTTATTGAACTCAACCGTTAGGGTGACGTACTCGTGGGCAACGATACCGTTATTACCTATACCTTTTAGTATACGATAGGTTGGCTTTCGTGGGCCGGAAAAATGTCTGACAATATCCGATGAGATTAATGATACGTCAAGCGCACCACTATCTATTAGGACGTCGACTGGAATACCCTGAATTACAGCGGTGATAATATCACTGGCCCCCGAAGAGCCATGCATCTCTCTGCACAGGTTCACCTTCCGTTGATTGCTATTCGAAGCTTCGACGCGTTGCTTCGTATAACAATCATTCGTGGCGTGCCCAACCTTCTTGCAAAAAGTGCATGTCACTGTATTGGGTTTTTCGTCGGGTTTACGTCTTTTAGGACAATTGACTCGTAAATGTCCCGTTTTACCGCATGAGTAACACAAATTACCCGAGGGTACATTGTTCCGTTTGTTGAATAAGTTGGGCTTTGAATTTGTACGATTTTCAGTTTTATTTATGATAGGTTTGGTATAAATTGCTAAGAATGTAACAAGATTGTCAACAGTCAGCTCAGCGTTCGCTGCCGCGGCTCGAACTTGGGCATCATTGATACCTCTAATCACTATCTGAACCATCAGTTCATCGCTTAAACCCTTCACAATGCGAAGTCGTAGCAGCGATCGTCGAGCGTACTCAGCGTACGTATTAAATTTATTGGAATTCGTATTCATGACCTCGAAGAGAATGTTCGCATAGTCCAGTTTGTGCGGACACAAAGATCTAAATTCTTTAATAAAATTGCTCCAAGAACGATCGTTGGTGACCCATTCGTTTAACCAGGTCTTGGCATCCCCTTTTAAACAATGAGCTATCCGTGAAAAACATTCCAAATCACCCCAATTGTTCGTTAATTTTGCCCGCTCAACTTCATCGCACCACGTCTGGAAGTTGTGAATTGCTGGATCGAAATTCGACACGTAATAGTTATGTGATTTCACTTTATTTATAACTGCGTTAAAGGCATCAGCTAACGTATCAGTCGCGGATGGTACATCACTATTACAATGAAGACTGGTGTTATAATCAAGACATGGAGGCACGTGTTGACGTGTGCACGTTGTGACGTGCTAGCCGCGATTCCCTCTATAGCATCTAACCGCGTCATAATGGCTGTTAACGCCTGATCAACCGTGCCCTTACGGTCGCGAGAGCGTGCGTGTCGAGATCGCGAATCGCGACGAGAATGCGATCGTGAATGCGAAATGGAGTCGCGGCGGGAGCGCGAACGAGAATCGCGATGGTGCCGACGCGTTTTGCTACGCTTATGTTTTGTTTTACGGCGCGGTGACACATCAGAATCATCTCGAGACAAACGAGGCATTGCAATGACAGATTAACAGCTGTTTCTCAAAACGAATGTGATAATTTAATTTATGTGGGTATATTGGGTGAATCCCACTTCTGATTTTAGGATCAAAAGTCGGATTTACTTAAAAAAAAATAACAAACGAGCAACACAAAATATAATAATTTATTTCTAATTTAATATTTCAATAAGAATTTATCAGCAACAAACAATAACTCATTATCAGTAATCGTAATTGACAAACAGCCGTTATACTGTTTCCATTCGTTTATTTTATTTTTGACACATCGAGTACTGAATCAAATAGTCATGGCCTGATGCGTTATCGAATCAATTTTTTATAACAAACGTTTTTATTTTTGAACAAGTTTTAATCGATTTAATACATATTTTATTTTTTGCTCCATGCATTGTTTTATAAAACTTCAGGGATATTTAAGTTACTTGATTTAATAATTATATTAAAATAAACCATTTACTCATGTTAAGTTAATATTCTTATCACTTCCGTCGGCAATAGTAATGTTGTTAAAAACAAATTGTGAAACGGCAACACTGGGCAGACAGGTGACGCGCGCCGCCATTTTGTGGTCACTCACAACGAGACGCCCGCGCCCGTGCTAGTGTTTTCCGTTCGCTGAATTTTAATTCACATTTTTCATACGTCGAGTTGAGTATTTATATTCCTCCGTATTGTTTTACCCGTGAATTCCTACATTTGGTTGAATTGAGAACATCGTACCTGCCTTCATCACTTTCAAAATGCCTAAAGGAAAGGTGCTTAAAGGACAAACAAGGGAGTTTGTGTTGCGACTTCATGAGTACTTTGAAAGGGAAAGCCGTAATGGTGGACCTCTTATACCAGTGACTCAAATCAGAGACCGTGTTTCAGCAGCATTAGGTATTACTGCTCCAACAGTTTCAAAAATAATTAAAGAAGGCTACGGCAGTAGTGGCATGGAACAAAACAAGCCATCTACACCTAAGAAAAAACGTCAGCCCTTTAAAGTGACAGCAATTGACAGTTTTGATGGTGATGCTATTCGTCGTCATATATACGATTATTACCAAAGAAAAGAGATTCCTACTTTACATAACCTAGTACAATCTCTGAAAACTAGTGGCTTGTTCCGTGGTCAAAAGTCTTCTTTAGCGAAGGTATTGAATAGGATTGGATTCCAATACAAAAAATGTGACAAAAGAAAAATATTGATGGAACGCAATGATGTTGCTTTGTATCGATGCGAATTTTTAAGACAAGCTAAAAAAATAGAAGACTGGTCGAATGTTGTTTTCACCGATGAAACTTGGCTCAATGCGAATCACACGGTATCAAAAACTTGGACTGACAACACTGCTAGCTCCTCGACCGCAGTGCCAATGGGAAAAGGTGAAAGAATTATAATTTGTCATGCAGGAACCGCAAAAGGATTTGTGCAAGATGCTATGTTAGCTTTTAAATCAAAGAAAACAGGGGATTACCACGAAGAAATGAATTCCGAAGTATATGAAAATGGTTTCGGGAAATGTTATTGTCACTCGAACAGCCATCAACAATATTTATAGATAATGCGTCCTATCACTCTCGGCAAATTAACAAAATGCCAACGCAAGCCAGTAAAAAAAATGAAATAATAAACTGGCTCCGTAACAATGGCGAGGAGGTGGACGAGTCCCTATTAAAAGTAGAGTTACTTAAAATATTAAAAATGAGGAAGCAGCCTAAACGATACGTTATAGATGAAATGGCTGCAGAACATGGGCACACCGTCCTTAGAATTCCTCCATATCATTGCCAGTATAATGCCATAGAGCTAATATGGGCGCAAGTGAAAGGATATGCTGCGAGAATAAATACAACTCCTCCTTTCACCGCAAACAAAATGCTGGAGTTGCTTAAAAATGCGTGTGAAAATGTGACGCCTCATAACTGGGCGAGTGTCGTAGATAAGACGAAGAAAGAAATAATGTCTGATTGGGATCGCGATGTCGCATTTGACAACTTACCCATGCACTCATTAATAATTAGTGTTACTGGGGATACGAGTGACGACGACGCCGATTCCGACGAAACAGACGATTGTTTATAAATAAAAATATTAACAAATTACCTTTTAGTTGTTTTAATTATTTAATCCTTAAAGTACTATGAATTCCAACATGGTTTAACTGTTTATTACAAGTAGGTACTAAACATTTATTTTCGTTGTAATCATTGTAATTATTTTAAATTAAACTCTTATTAAAAGTCACTTCAATACGTATACCTTTATTCATATTAATTAATTTGCAGCAAATACATTCGATCCTAATATTGGGTACTATATTACGTTTAACTGTTTTCATTAGCATTTTAATGTAATTTTATTTCAAATGATTCCGATTGATTGATTCTATTCAAAATCGTTTTTGTTATCTGTGGTCATTCGTTACGAATGGCACAACTCTAAGTGGGCGTTACCCGTCAAGAAAGTATCTACTTTTATTTCAAAATATTGTTCTACTGTAATGTCGTACTTTATAGGCGTGAACTGTCAAAAATAAAATAAACGAATGGAAACAGTATAATGACACAAAAATAATAGATCACAATCACTAGTGAACTCTAAAAAATATAAGACTTACTGCAAATAGCGCCGACACCTCACAACAACCTTTCCGAATGAAAACCAACCAGCAAATACCTAAACGGGCGAACCGACCCCTCTTTTATAATAAATCGTGAGATGACGTCACTAAAAACATTAAACAATCCCTAATTATCCTAACAATATTCTATAAGAAAAAGGTACCGAAAAGGAAAAAAAGTAGTACTCTACAAAAAGATGTGAGATCCCATCAAAAACATCCTGTAACAAAATCCAAGTCTCGCAGCTCCGTTTTTCTACCGTAAAAAGTTGTGATATCCATGTAATACCAAGTCGGTTCATTTATTTACTCCCTGCATAAGTTAGACCTGCCAAACCGGACCACTTGTCCTAAATAGACATATTCGTCAACAACTTCAAGAGTCGAGCCCCCAACCCCAGGGGGTGGGCACAACATGAACATTCGACATGATCTTCGTTTTGTCCATGTTCATTTTAAGACCCACCTGTTGAAAGACTCGATTGAGGTCTTCGACTTTCGAGCATAGTCTTCCAGCGATTCTGCCAAGACTGCAATATCGTCCGCCAAACCGAAGGTGAGTTATATACTCGCCGTTGATGTTAATGCCGAATCCTTTCCACTGCAAGAGCTTGAAGGCGTTTTCCAGTGCGGCAGTGAACAGTTTCGGAAATATGACATCTCCCTGTCTCACGTCTCTTTATAGTGGAATAGCCTTCGTACTCTAATCTTGTACTTGGACCAACATGGTGGCGTTGTTGTATATACACTTTAACACTTCGATGTACCGATAGTCGATGTGGCATCGCTGGAGAGACTGGAGAGACATATTGAGATAACATCTTCTGTCTCAGAATGGTGAGCGCAGTGGAATGCCATGCAATACTATTGTTCATAAGCGGTCATTTCGTTTGCCGTCAGGCCAACGCACAGACCAATCAACGCGACGGCAGGCTCGTCTCACCTTTCATTGCAAAAAAAACCCGCGTCGTAGTCTTTTTTTGGCAACTATACCTATTTATGCAACTATTTTATGCTGTGCCCAAGAAACATATACTACAAGTAATATAATTATTAATAAAACTTGATACATGAAATGGATTTACATGAGGAACTTGTTTTTTTAGTAGTATCAAAATTGGGTCAAAGTTACTTCAATTATAGTCCTACAAACTTATCTGACCCGGTGAGAGAGTCGCTGTAATCGAATTTGGTGTTGCCATTAAAAATAGATATTGCAATAAATGGGGTAAAGTAAGATTTTTCAATCCGATCAATAGTGTCGAGAAAATGACCAGTTTCATCTGCATATTATTTTTTCTTCACACGATTTCTAACAAATCGCTCCCCAAAACCCTTAAAAAAAGTGTATCTGTATTTTCCTCCATAATCGAGAGTACGATTGCGGGGGGTTATGCCATATCACAGGCCATATAGCCCACCACGCTGGCCTCATGCGGGTTGGTGGACTTACATACCATAGAAATTCTAATAAATCGCTATGGTATGCAGATTTCGTCACGATGTTTTCCTTCACCGTTATAGTGCATTTTTATCAATACAAGCATGGCTCCGAAAAGTCAGAAGTGTGACCTGAGATTCCAACCCGCAACCAGCATGAACAAGTTGGATGCCGCGTCTGGTCCATTTACCAACAGGCCACCACACACGTAACGTAAAATGAGACGAGTTATCTTACTCGTCTCGACGAGTTATTTTAGTTTATTATATGTACTTACATATTATATTCTACTAGTACGTACATAATTCTGTTTTCGTGGAATTTATTTTGTAAAGCTGACAACACAAACCTTTGGTGGCAGCTACGCGTTAATACAATTTTTCGAAGGGTATTATTGATGTCGGAAGACGCTTTTCATCCTACGTAAAATTTAATACCTAAAGTATAACGTTCCTAGCATAACTTTTTAAAGCTTTCGGCATTTTTCACTAGTTTTAAATAATGCAGGAAAAATAAATACATTGAGTAAACAACCAATGGCGGATATGTCAGGGACTGGCAGCTAGATTGACAATTTCAAATGACGTCTTTGTTTCCAGTTTTGGCCACCGGGCCAGTTAACTTTGTGGCTCTATACAGTGATTGTAACAATTTTATGATGACAGAATATATTTTATCTGTAGCCTACGCAATGGAAAACGTCAGAATGACATAATTCCCTAGTGTTGTACAAAGTTGTCAGAATTATTTTATCGACTATTGGTCTGTCTTATCGATATAATATTTTGGAAATCTGCTTTCTTTCTTACCATCCACTTACAAGGTGTGAAATTAAGTCTCCGCTTTAGTGTTTATAGTGCGTTATGACCTTTACTTCGTTACACCAGGCTTAAAGAGAGTACTTTCCTTGGGTGGGGAGCAATCTGGGTGTTTTAGACTCTTGAAACTACGAAAAAAGCTGATATCATATTATACTATTGCCGTATTTACTATACCTATTTAAAATAAAGTATAGTAAATTTTTACTACTTGTATTATATATCAATTGATAAAATCCTTAATTATAGTAATTAATTTAGAATTTAGTAATGAAATAAGCTTCCAAAAACGCCATTGCTATTCACGTCCTACAATTTTATTTTTTATTTCACAACATACTTACTTCTCTCTTATAAAATAAGTTTAGAAAGAATAAACAGCAGGTAATGATTTCACATAAAATAATTGTTCCTGTTAGAGCATAGAGTTGCTATTGGATTGTATGTAACCTCATGTCAGTGTGTAAGACAGGCTGGAAGGTATTTTTGAATGTAGATTCAAAAATAAAACAAACCTTCGAATGTGTGAAAAATATTTGGGAAGTCAGTCGTTGTTCAAAGTTGTTATTGTAAACACACAAGTTTACATATTATGTCATAAACATCAAATATTTTTCACATATATATATTTTTGCTAAGTTCTTATTGTGTTGTGATTAAAGTTTATACCTAATGTATGTATAACATTAAACGCTTGCTATGGCTGAACTCTGCTGAGTATTCATTTCACTAAACATGTGAGAAAGAGAAAAGTGGAGAAATGCGATTCAGGAGGAGATCAATGCTCTGAATAAAAATAATACTTGGAAATTAGTGAAGCCTCCGAGGTCGAGTAACATCGTTGATTCTAAATGGTTATTCAGAATCAAAGAAGAAGCGGGGGGAAAGATTCGTTATAAGGCTCGACTCGTTGCAAGAGGCTTCAGTCAACGGCGAGGCATTGATTATTTTGATACGTTTTCACCTGTTATCAGACATAGCTCGTTAAGGACACTGATAGCATTAGCTGCGAGAGAAGGACTGAAAATTGATCAAATGGATATGAAGACAGCTTTCTTAAATGGAAATTTAAATGAAGTAGTTTACATGAAGCAGCCCGAGGGGTTTGAAGTAAAAGGAAAAGAAGATTATGTATGTCTTCTACAAAAATCTTTATATGGGCTGAAGCAGGCTCCACGAGCATGGAATGAAAAACTTCATTCAGTACTCACAAGATTGAAATTTAAAAGATCAGAACATGAACCATGTGTTTACATGCGGACACAGAATGGAAACACAATTATTATTGCTGTGTATGTTGATGATATGTTACTGTTCTGGAACAACAAACAAGAACTGCTTAAGGTCAAAAGTGAATTGATGTCCAATTTTGAAACAAAAGATCTTGGCAAGGCTGAATTGATGCTAGGAATCCATATTGTGCAAGATGACAATGGAATTAAGTTACATCAAGAGAAGTATGTAGATAAAATTCTGAAGGCATACAACATGGAGGATTGTAAACCTGTGGTCACACCATTTGCACCAGGCCAAAGGCTAGAGAAGCCGTCACATAGCAAGAAATCAGACGAAAGGATTCCGTACCGAGCATTGATAGGGTCACTTATGTATCTTGCAGTATGTACACGACCAGATATAGCTCATGTAGTGAACTACCTTAGCCAGTTCAATGAATGTTATGAAGAGAAACACTGGATTGCTGCTAAACGCGTATTGCGGTATCTCAAAGGGACTAAGAGTCACGGTTTGAGATATGTGAAAGCGACACAACAACTAACTATAGAAGCTTTTACTGACGCGGATCATGCAGGAGATAGTGATCGACGATCTTATACAGGAAGGAGGAGCTGTTTCGTGGCAAAGTACGAAACAACGGACGATTGCTCTTAGTACAGCGGAGGCAGAGTACGTAGCAATATCCGAAACTGCTAGAGAAGCAATATTTTTGCAAAGATTTTTTGCTGAAATATTGAATGGACAATATAAGTCAAGTGAACCCATGACTGTCTACTCTGATAGTCAGTCTGCCATTGCTATCGCTAAGAACCCAGTACACCACCAACGGACCATACATATAGATGTTAGGTACCACTTTGTACGTGAGGCAATTGTGAATAATAATGTGATACTGAAATATAAGGAGACAGCATGCATGATTGCAGATGCTTTAACGAAACCACTTCCAAGAGGGAGGTTTGAGTTTTGTGTGAGAGGTATGGGTATATGTGTTTAAGCAGTGTAAGGTACTTGCATGGACATTAGGTTAAGGAGGAGTGTTAGAGCATAGAGTTGCTATTGGACTGTATGTAACCTCATGTCAGTGTGTAAGACAGGCTGGAAGGTATTTTTGAATGTAGATTCAAAAATAAAATAAGCCTTCGAATGTGTGAAAAATGTTTGGGACGTCAGTCGTTGTTCAAAGTTGTTATTGTAAACACACAAGTTTACATATGTCATAAACATCAAATATTTTTCACATATATATATTTTTGCTAAGTTCTTATTGTGTTGTGATTAAAGTTTATACCTAATGTATGTATAACATTAAACGCTTGCTATGGCTGAACTCTGCTGAGTATTCATTTCACTAAACATGTGAGAAAGAGTTCTCACAAGAAGGTCAAAGAAGAGACCAGATATTAGTGATATAATAATAACAGCTATAAACCTCCATTAGTTCCTATCGATGTCAAACTTATCGATAAACTTTATCATGACACATCTCTACTTAATTAATGCGCGAATAGCAATCGCTGTGAATGTGAAAGATTATTTTGTCTGTGATTATTTTGTTTAATTCCGTGAGGTAACGGTGTGGTGCTTGTGGTATTAGTTTCCGGTGTGTTTTAAAATCCAGATGAATTAATTTATTTATAATACAAAACATGGCTCCGAGTTTAAGTAAATTAACAGAAAGGACAGATGTTAAAATCGCAATAGCTGCTTCGGCGGCGTTAAGTGCATGGCTCATCAGGAACTCAATAAAGTCAAGGTGAGTGGACTTTAGAGAATTTTCCGTTCATTGATTATTAAATTACGAATGTACTTTTTTAAAATCATTCAACTCCGAAGGCAAACTGGCCACCTCATGTAATTTTTTTTTAATTTATTTTGTTCTCAGTTCATTACAACAAAACAGATTGAAAAGTTCCGTAATATTCTGATAAGTTTCACTAATTTGTACTGTCTTTAGTTTGTATTACAGTTGAGTTGTCCTTTTATGGTTTTGATAACAATAATGAAAAATTCTTATGTAATGTAGAATATTATCACCTTAGAATTTTATCACCATGTATTTCGTTTAGTCAACTTTGTGTGGTGTAGTAAGTTCATACAAAACACACATCTGTGTCCCCACGGGATGTGCAATGTGTCCAAAGCTTATACCGTCTAGAGTCCATACAAAACTCTTTCTCCTAATTTAATCATCAATCTCCTAAAACAAGGCGTGTTTATTACTCATGATTCATGTGGCCTTACAAAAGTTGTAATTAATATTTATAGCATAGATAAAAGTAGATATTAGCATCATGTTGGATATATTATTATCTTTAAAGTTAAATTTTTATTGTAAGAAACAATGTGATTAAAATGAGATTAAATTACCACATGTGTATTCATATCTTTTTTATCAACTTTATTCATTTGTTATCAATTTTTTAAACTCAAGAAGACATTTGTGGATTCAATTATAAGTGCTCATAAGAAAACAATACCTTGCTGCTTCTAAAACTCTAGATTTACCATGCAACAGTCCTTTGTCCTTTCCCAAAATAGAGTATACATTTATGTTGTTTTAAGACTGTATACAATAATCTCAAAGTAACATAAACTTGTACATGTAGAAAGAAACATAAAATTCTACTTTTGAAGTTGTTGAAAAATATTTGGTACAGCCAATGTTTTAGTTAGTATTCCAAGTATCATATTCTAGTCAGATCAAGCTAATAATATTTAATCTAATAATATTGTTTTGTTATGGCTCATCCACATTGCAGGCACCTGTTTTTGAGCAACATGGGAACAAACTGTATTTTTGTGGCTATTTGTTTCTATTTGCTGAATGATACTCATTGTAACCAACTTTCTGTAACAATGATACCAAATGTTAATTGTTTTTCAAAAGCTTGGCAATATTACTGAACATAATATGTATATTATAGTTGTCACAGTATACATACTAACATGGCAACATGTAATAATATTATGATATCAGCTGTTGCTGTGCAGCACAAAAAATCACTGTCGTGTTGGTATATGTTTATGATTCAACAAATATTTTAAATATTAATTTAATTAAGTAATAAATAATACTATTTATCATATCATAATTATGTTTATGATCATCTAAACTAATAAAGAGGAAAGATTTTTTAGATTTTTTGTATAGAATAGGCTCTGAAAATTACTGGACTGATTTGAAAAATTCTCTCGATTAGATCCTACATTATCCTTGATAAACATAAGCTATAGAATATTTGTTACCAAGGAATTTACTCCTATTGGAATTCTTATTTTAATGCTATATCTTTGTTATTTTTATTTTATGGGGGGTTAATAAATTACTGAATTATCTTGTTGCATTTGTATTCAAAGAAATAGCCAATCTTTATTACAAAGCACTTATTAGTTATTGGTAATTAATCTTATAACTTAAATTGATTACTCATATTCAAAACATTATATAATTTCCAATGCCTGAGTTTTTCAAAATTGTATTAGTGTCTTAATTGTGAAATTTAATCTTATTATTCTATTATAATTACTTATCTGCTACAATCACAAAAAGAGTACTTGTCTTTTAAATGCAGCATTTTTCTTTTGCATTGTTATGTTATTTTTATTTAATAAGGAAATAATAAATTAGTATATTATTTATATAATATAGTTGCGCTACAAATTTGGTCACTAATTAATTTCTTATTATGATACACTAGAATATTTTCTTTGTTTGTAATCTCATGTTCTTGGTTCAACTGGTTCCCTGAACCAAGTGTATCATAATACATGTGGTTTAAACGAGAAAAAAAAAGAATGATTTATAGTAGATATAATGAAATCAGCTTCCTAATATTTATTTATTTATTTATTAGATCGATACACCATTGGTGCGCCATTGATAAAATTAAATATTGTTTTATATATACATATTGTGCAAGGTGACAAGCCTTTATAGGGGTGATTCATTGATAAATATAGGTATATACTATATAATACTACAGTTTCTGAACTCACAAATATTTTTTAGTACCTAAGGCATATATATAATACATTGTTTATACAAACAGCCTTGGTGCAGAAATCGAACCCGCGGCCTTTCGTTTTCAGTAGGCGTCTAACCTACTGCGCCGTGGTTGCTGTGATTTGTATGAAGAATTCATGCAGAAATAATACTTAGAATGTTGAAATATTCTACTTACTATTAATTTGTCTTACTATTAATATCCATTACTTTGTATGCAATGTCACATTGTATAATATTTAACCCATATTTAATTCATATTCTATGACATACATTAAAATAATCTATCTGCGGTCTCGTCATGATGCACAATCCACGAATATTTTTCAGACGAAATTGGCCCGCCAAAAGACATACCTTTTTTGACAAGCTCTCACAAGCTACTAAATAAACTCAGGAATAACTGCGATTCACAGTGCTATCACAAATATAATCAACTTTCCTACCAAATAATAAATGATGCCATAGACTTAAATATTTTTTTCATATTAACGGATTTGTTAAAAAAATGATTTTAGGGCAATGTTAACCTGTGTGGCAAAGTTGTCAACTTTTACGGTATATACTTAAATTCCCATGAGAATTAGAATAATATTAACATTTGTAATTTTAGAAAATAGTTCCATTGTTCTAATCAAACCAACTATTAAAGCACCGGCCAAATGCGAGTCGGACTCAAGCACGATGGATTCCGAACCATCGTCTTTAAAAGAAACCCTAAAAATCATGTTTGTTCCTGTTTTTTAAGTTTGTTTTTTTTTTCTTTATGGCAATATATGCCGATATCGACAATTCTGCCAGTGTCAGATGTGCGATGAGAATACGTGTGTGCTATCACTATTTGTTGCAAACTACCCACTACAACATTAACATTGATTCGACAGTGAACTTTACGCATAAAATTGTGGCGTCGCGTCGTGGTTAGTATACTGAAACAAACACAATCACACGTAATGTATATATTATATTAAAATAAAACATTGACATATAAATAGTTGTTAAAACATTGAATAACATGGGTATACCACAATACAACACAGACCGGATTTTAGTATCACAGTCTGATGGCGTTACAACTTATGAAGGTAATCATAGCTTCGAAGAGTCGAGGGGAAGAGTAGGTTAAAAGACAAGGAAGGTTAATAGGGACGGGAATGTTCAATGATGTTAAATGACCGTATAGATCGAATGGGGAGGTATTTCTAGGACAATTAAAGAAAATATGCTCCAGACTACCATCGTCCAGCCCACATTCGCATAGGGAAGAATCCCGAACCCGAATTTTGTTCAAGAATACAAGGGAAGAGCAGTGGCCTATACGAATTCGGGAAATAGTAGATATGACAGGTTTAGACACTTTTTTAAATTTAAAAAACCAAGGTTTAGATGGTATGGTTGGTTCTATGGCATAGTAATATCTGCCTTTTTGCTTTGCAGAATTGTTCCAATGGTCCTGCCATAAAGACAACAATGTCCTTTGAGGAAGGCTTAATAAATCGTAGTTATGATGGACAAAATGCTTCAGATCAGATGATGCTGAACTCGAACGGACTCTTTAGGGCATTTAAATTGCATAATATTTTTTGAGTTTTGATAGTATACGGCAGCACCTGTATAATCATCATATGTAAACTTGGATGCATCGGTAAAAAATCTTTGAAAATCATGCCAGCGTTCTCCAACCAATGCATTGAAGATCCTATCCGCTGACACCATATTTTTAGAAAAGCCAATATGTAGGAAGATTTCAGGTCTAAAGTGGAGAACTTCAAATTCGCAGTTAAATAGTGGGAGTCTATGTAACTGTATTGAGCCCTCTAAATTTTTAAAGGAGCGATAAGATTGAAGGTAAAGTGGAATTTCTTTACGGATCCAAAAAGTAGTTTCATTGCAAACTCGATCTAATTTTGTAATTTGTTCATACAGGGTATGGGAAACATTGCCACAAATTCTACTCCAAAACCGGGTGGCAAGACATTGTCTTCTCAAGGATAACGGTGGCTCTGAACATTCAACTTGTAATGCATTAATTGGAGAGGACTTCATGCAGCCAGATATAATTCGGAGGCATTTAGCTTGCAGCTGATCCAGGCTAGATAGCGCTCCCTTGTTGCATGGAATTATGAGGAACGTACCATAATCCATGATGCTACGTACTAGAGCATTATAAACCACTTTCATTGTGAAGGGGTGTGCACCCCACCAAACACCAGCTAGTACCTTCAGCATAGGAATTACCCGTTCACATTTTCTAACTAAATGGTTGATGTGGCTTACGCCAGTTAGTTTGGAGTCCAGATACACTCCCAAAAATTTGGCCTTAGAGACAATTGGTACAGCATGTCCGTCTAATTCTATTTGTATCGACGGGAGTTGCCTTTTCCGGGAGAATATGACCACATAACTTTTTTGGGGTGAAAGACTCAAGCCATGTCTCAGAAGCCAATGATTCAGGGATTGAAGAGAGAGGCAAAGGGATGACGCTGCATCATGGATTGAATTGTTAGTTACGTACAAAGCCAGATCGTCGGCATATTGGAGGATGTGGCAATCGTAATTAAGGCATGTCCCAATATCCGCCGTATAAAGGTTATACAGAATTGGGCTCAGCACGGATCCTTGAGGTAGACCTTTCCATGTTAATCTTTGATCGAATTGCTCACCAGGAACTCTTAGGGTCAGTGACCTTGACGTAAGCATAAGGCATATACATTGAACCATCCTTGCCGGGAATCTCAGCTGAAGCATTTTCTGCCTGAGAGTGGGAAGGAGGACGTTGTCATATGCAGAAGATACGTCTAAAAAGGAAGCAACTACTGAGTCATTTCTGGAAAGGGCGAGTCGAATATCTGTAACTAACACTCCGACGCTATCCATGGTACCGAGTCCTTTTCTGAATCCAAATTGAGAGTTTGGAAGCAAGTCTCTCGACTCCACAATCCACTCTAACCTGTTTTTGATTAGGTGCTCCATAATTTTCCCCAGGATCGATGACAAAGCGATTGGTCTGAAGCTGCTAGGATCATCCGGGTGCTTGCCTTGTTTTAAGATGGGAATAATAATTTGTAGCTTCCAATGCTTTGGTATTAGACCATTATAATAAGAAAAATTTAATAAATTCAAAAATATGTTTTTGCTTGTATGCCAGAATGAACTAAAAAAAAGTAAGGTATTCCATCAGCACCGGGAGCAGAGTCCCGAACTCTACCGAGAACCAGATCAAGTTCTGCCATTGTAAATGGATTATCATATGGGTCTTCGGATGTAAAAACGGCGGGAATTTTAGCTTCTTGTAACGTAGGTACATAAGGGGGAGCTATTTTATCAAAAAACAGACTGGCAATCTCCCTGGAAATAGTAGAGGAAAGTGAAGGAGAACATCCAGATCGGAATCTATTTATTCTTTTCCAAACTACAGTATGAGGTGTTGAGGGTGACAAAGTGTTGCAGAAATTCGCCCAACCAGTGCGTTTCTTTCTCCGTAAAAGTCTTTTAGATTTTGCATATATCTGCTTATAGTGCAATAAATTTTGGGTGCTCATATCACTGTTGTATTTCCTCTCTGCATTGTTGCGTTCTTTGATAACTGAAGTGCATTCCTGATCCCACCAGGGTGGGGAAGGGATTTTGAACCTGCCACTATTTTTAGTTGGGAAACAAGAGTCCGCGCAGGAATGTAGGGCTTGTATGAATTGCTCACAACAAGTATTCACGTGAGAGTTATTAATGTTACCAAAATTTGAGTCATTTATTTTAGGCGATCCAGTGATTCTATGCTCTAAAAGTGTTGCAAATTTGGACCAGTCTGGATCAGATAGATTATACTTTAATAACGGAGGGCATGTATTTTCTAAGTAAGTTCGATGAGCAAAAGAGATGATTATGGGATAATGATCACTACCATGTGTCAGGTCTGTGCATTGCCAACAGGCAGATGCCGCAATATCCGGGGAACAAATGGAGAGGTCGACGCAACTTTTTCGTTGGCCGGGTAAGACTCGGCGAGTCGAACAGCCATTGTTAAGGATGCAAAGATTAAGGTCATCTAAAATTTCAACTAAACCTGTACCGAAAGAGTCACAGTGTTCGGAACCCCATCTATAATGGAGGCAGTTAAAATCACCCATAATCAATAAAGGTTTACTTAAATTTTCGAAGGCGGTTTTAATTATGGGCAAAAAGTTTCGGTCGGGGTGAGCGATATAAATTGAGACAACGTTAATGCCGTCTACTTTGCCTGTTACCATATTTATACCACCTAGTAAAGGTGCAATAGGAGAGGTTAAAAAAGGGATTCGGTTATTAACTAAAAGGGCGGAACCTCCATAGCCATCAGGTCTGTCGCATCTGAAACTATTGTATTGTGGTACACGGAAGCTAAGGCTTGGAAGCAACCAAGTCTCAGCCATAGCACAAGCCAATGAATTTGTTAAGAAGGAAAATGAGGTCGTGCTTCTTATGTAGCACGCTCCTCACATTCCACTGGAGAAATATTAGTGGGGAAGCCATTTTTATAGTTGATTAAAGTTGATAATAGTTCTTGGGCAATGTTGGACGGTTGTTTAGATGGTGAAGTATTATGGTATTGAGGGGAATTTGTAGAAAGGAGTAGGGTCAATATTTGGGTAATTATATCTATAGTGGAAGGGTCCAAGGATGGATTGAGAGCACAGCCATTATGCTGTGAAGATCTAGGAGGATTAACAATGGTACGATGAGCGACTTTATCATAAGAAGGGGATAAGGGTATATGGGTTTCGGGTTGACGGAAAACTGTTTTGCGGTGGGAGAGGGGAACTTGGACTTGAGTAGATTTTACAGTATCTGCGTAACTACGTGAGGGCGATGTCGTTGGGGTCATTTTGCTGGCTTCAGCATAAGATATGCTCTTCTCCGCCATGGTAATTTTAATGGCTCTCTGTCTGCTGTATTCCGGGCATACTTTGCTATTTGCAAAGTGCTCACCGGAGCACAGCACACAAAAAGCATCTCTCTCCAATATATCGCAACCACTTCCAGGATGGTCCTGCCCACATTTAATGCAGCGAGGCCTGGACCTGCACATATCTTCCACAAGGCCATATCTGCAGCATTTCCTACATTGGATTGTGGGGTATATATACCGTTCAACTGGGAGGGACGTATAGCAGCAGTAAACTCTTTTAGGAAGCACTTGCCCATCAAAAGTAAGAACGCAGGTCTCAGTGTGTTTCCACTCTGAAAGCCCGTCTCTGGTAACTTTCCTACTGATACGTCTAATTTTGAGGATATGACCGCATCCAGGTGGGACGGTTATATATTTCTTTGCTGTTTCTTCATCCATATCAATCGGTACTCCAGAAACAACACCCATTCTAGTAACATTAAAGGTCGGTATAGAGGCGTTAAATTTATGTTTGGTTAGAATTGAATTTGTCAGGAATGAGTTCGCATCTTGAGGAGAAGTAAACTCAACAGAAACACGATTTCTTCCTATTCTTTTTACGCCATCTCTAACAATATTGTGTATATTCTGGTTATAAAGAAAAAGGCCAAAAGTTACTGGATGAAGAAACGTGCCAGAATTGGGTTGGGATTCGATACTGGACACATGTACTAGATAAGGAGCTTTATCCTCAGCCTTATACTTGGTTCGTCCGATATTGCTTTTGGACTGCTTCGAAGGGCGGATGTCTGTCGGTCTGTCATCATTAGCCGGTCGTTTGTTTGCATGAGAAACAGAGTTTTCATTTTCTAGCATGCATGCAAAGCGGGCTCAAATTACTGGGATAAGAAGAAGGGATTGATGAGGTTGGGGATAGCGGCATAGTAATGTCGGGAGGGTCAGGAGGTTTATTCCGATCATGATTCATAATGAACTTACCAACTTGTTGAAAATTAGTTACAATAAACACTAAAATAACAACAAACAGAAAAGTTATTTATAAATACCGTAAAGAATAATATATAAAACAACACAAATAACTAAAATCAATTCAAAGTCGTAACCGATTTGAAAATATAAAAAAAATATATCAATTAAGATAAGGAAAAAGTATTCAATGCACACGTGTTGCTCATAAACACACTGTGGCGAGAATCCAATTACGTTTGTTATATGGCCTCTTTTAATGTTTACTTGATTTTTATTTAAGTAATTAAGTATTTATTTTGAAAGGTAATGTACAATTAAATATTCTGTGAAAATTTTAAGCGTCTATACTCCATCGGTTTAGGTACTTAACTAAATGTAAACAAACCATAAAAAAGGTTATTTAACATTGCCATTTCTCATTTCTAAATTAATTGAAGACAAAATATGTTTACATAAATGTAAAATTACATTGCATGTTAAAATTTATTATAACGATTATAAATTATGAATGTGTGCGTTTGGAAACAATTAAATTATGTAAGATTACAATTAAATTATCTAAATTAAATGATCTTATTTTACATAAAGCAATCTGTCTATAAAAAAAGACCCAAACAGTCAGGCATCCAAAACATTTTCATAAAAGTTACAAGAAATATTATGCTACAAAATCTAGAAGTACGACTTTACCGTAATGCGACCATTTAAATAAAAGATAATGCGTTAGGTCGGATAACTAAGCATCATCATATGTTATCTATGGCAGCCATTATTATTCATTGCGTTTAATATAATTACTGTTTTCGTGAAGGGTTGAAGTGTTTGGAAGTGTTCATCGTTGTTCTTTACTCTGTTTCAGTTATTATTTCTTATAAGTTGCTGTTAATTTTGTTTATATTTGTTACTTGGTGGACTAAGAGAATATTCGTAAATTGGAAATTGCAATTAAATGTTGAACATCCATGCGTCACGTGTTCTGGTTTGTTTACATTTAGTTAAGTACCTAAACCGATGGAGTATACGTGTCACCGTTATTAATATCGAGCACAAAAAAAAAAGAAAAAAAAACACGTTTATTGTATAGGGACCCCCAAGTTTTGTTGATATGGCGGCAACGAAAATACATAACTTGTGAAATTTTCAAACTATCACGGTTTATGAGATACAGCTTGGTGATAGACATACAGACAGCAGAGGCTTAGTAATAGGGTCTCGTTTTTACCTTTTAGGTACGGAACTCTAAAAAAGCACCAATATTTTTATGAACGCTTTACAATACGAGGATTTTGGGCCTACACCAATATCAAATTATTGGCGATTAAACCTACATACATTCATACATAAACTCACGCCTTTTTCCCAGAAGGGGTAGGCAGAGGTGCCAGGACACCCACATTTCGCCCTGTATGTTCTGTGTGTCCTGAGCCTATCGCCATATCGGGCACAAATTCCTGACTCTGGGCTTATTCATTGTCAATGAATAGAAAAATCCAATATCACCCGCCTAATATTTTCCAACCCGGGACTCGAATCCGAGACTTCAGCTTTGTAACCGTCTATCTATATCAGCCCATAAACGTCCCACTGCCGGGCACGGGCCTCTTCTACAATCGACAGAACGATTGAGAGTCGTTAGGCCATATACAGCCGTTCTCTATGATCTATCTATTTCTAACTAGAGATTTCATTGGATATTTCCATACAGTTTGTGTTTCAGTTAACAAAGATAGAGAGATATAAATATGGTGCACATGTATATATTTCAATCTTAGTTTATTGAAGTGTAGAATTGTACCGACATAGTAATGGTATCTATTTTAACCTCTTGTTAAAGATAGATAGGATATAGAGAACGACCGATAGTCCACCACGCTGGCCTAGTGCGGGTTGGCGGATTTACATACCATAGAAATTTTTATAAATCTCTATGGTATCAGGTATGCAAGTTTCCTCACGATGTTTTCCTTCACCGTTTTAGTGCGTTTTGATTGACTATTAATACACACATGACTCCGAAAAGTCAGAGGCGAGCCCTGGGATTCGAACCCGCGACTACCGTAAACATGTTGGCAGTCGCGTCTAGTCTGTTTACCAACAGGCCACCATGCACTTTTGTACTTTGCACTTTGTAACCGTACTTTAGTACAATTACGCCACCGAGGCAGTCAATTCTATGCAATGCCCAGAAACATAAATACGTTTAGCCTGATTTTTTGTCAATTACATGACTCATTATACAATTTCGATAACTGCATTACTTATTTAAACAAATGATATGTGCAATATGCATTCGTGCAATTCAATTTTGGATGCAATTCTATTATAGAGATAAGTAGTATTTACTTTATAGGTGTACAAATATTGTATCATAGCAAGCTGTTTTCTTTTGCAGCAAACCCAAAAACACAAAACCTGGACGGCTATCACCTGAAGAACAAATACAGTACATGATAAAGGAGCGAGACAAAAAAAACGCCGAAAGCCCAAGTCGATGCCAGGTTCCTCGCGGAATTGAAGGCGCTATGGAAGATTATGATGCCAGGATTATGGACAAAGGAGAGCGGATTTATGATCTTGATTGCATTTTCGCTTATATCTAGATCAATGTGTGATTTGTGGCTCATACAACAAACAACACTTGTGGAAGGGTGAGTTACGAGAACTATCATATCTGTCGATTATTAAGAGTTACCTTTGGACCTAGCTATTATTACACAGCAGTACAGGCGGTTAAGATTATCCTATTTTTACTACAAGGTTATTTTTTGTATAAAATACATCCGAAAACATAAAACGATTTTACATACGCAGATAAAGTACCAAATAAAATTAAAATAACGATGGTTATTATTAGGTTTTCGGCCCCATGATCCATTGATGACTAATGTAAAAGCACGCGAAAACACCAGAAATGATAAGGGCGGCATTATTGACCTAATCAGTGCATGAGAGCATTTTTAAGACGTGGGATAATACATAATTAATTATTATTATCGCTCTTTATCGGTTAATGAAAACAACAAAGCAAATCCTACGTAACGGGTACTTCTTTAAAACTTTCTTTGATACCCTATGCCCTTACATTCACATACAGGGTTGTATGATTTATTATTATGACAAATATAAACGAACGAAAAAAAAAACTTATTATTGTATTCGTTTGTGAATTAATTCTTAAAAAAGTGTATTCTCCGTTAATAGTTATGTTTGTGACAATTTTGACGCCTGCAATATTACGTAAGTAACATATGTTATCTAACCAAAATTGTATGGCAATTACTTCCTCAGATAAACGTAGGTATATCAACTGAGTCATAACAGCTTAGAAACATAATACTACGTATTACCTCAGAGGAGGCTCGACCTCACATAATTTTGGAGAGTTCTTTCACCCAACAGTATCAGGGCCAATATATTCTAGAAGGTAATTTGAAGTAACTTTTAAGACACTTGTAGTTCAGTTTACATTCTAATATTAGATATCGTAGCTGAAACACTTTGAGATAATGATTATGACTGGAGTTTCCATACTTAAAAAATAATTATACTACAATTAAGTTTTATGTACGCTGATTTGAATATGCGCAAAATTGTTGCCACTTTACAGTCACTGACGTCGACGAATCTTTATACCTGGCTGTTTTATTCTAAAACTGCGTTAACGTGTTCTCTTTTTTCTACGATTATGCGGGTTATTCTATTCTTCGACACGAAGTTCAAACTTTTGAGTCCAAGTATAAGATAAAAGTTTTTCATTTCTAAAAACCAATTCTATTCTATGACACTTATTATTCACTCCAAACTTATCCTAAGGTTGCGAAGTACGATAGGGGATTCGAACATTATCTGAAATATTTATATTAGGGGAGCCCACGATGCTAAATGGGGATTTACTCGAGCGTCGTAGAGACCTATTGGGTTGCAAAGCTTAGATGATAAGAAGAAAAAAATGTTATATGATAAACTACCTATACCTTTCATCGGTGAGGGTAGCGGCTATAGATTTTTAAATATGTAAAAAAAAACAGTTGCTTGGACATCCTCGAGCGCGTCAGATATTGATAGCATCAATGCCCTACGTATTTTTAATAATGTACGTATATTAATCTGATCGTTTGCATGATGCGGGTGGTTGTATGTATGGGTTGAAAATGAAAAAAAAAAATCATCGAGCGCGTCAGATTTTCTAAGGGAGTGTTAAGTGAACCAAAAAATGCTCTCATTCACTAATCTGACGATTTCGATGGAACGCAAACTCGCGGCCATTTTCATAATGTGCAAAAAAATTCGCCATTTTGAAATACTCAACGCGTCAGATTAAGATATATATGGTTCATCTTTATGTTCTAAACGTACTGTCTCATAATCTGACGATTATCTAGAGGGATTCGCTTGATCTGACAAAAAAAAATTAGAAAAACGGTTCACCCTAAAGGCCATCCCTGCAACTTCCCGCTACTTCCATTCCTGGGCGCTTAAATGAAATGAAATGTATTTATTGGTCACGTAGGCAATTAAGGAGCTCTTATGACAAGTCAATACACATAGAACTTAATCTCTATTTACAATATATTTCCTATATTTAGTATTACTTATTTTAATTTCTTGCTTTTATCTATTTATTTATTAAATTTATTTATTTTTAAATTAATTTTATTTTTATTTATAATAAGTTTTATTTATTTATTTAGTTTTTATTCATATTTTATTTGAAGTATCAGTTTTTACTTTATGGTAATTTTTTTGTCAAAGCAATACATTATTTACGTTAGTCAAATTAAATTATATTATTTGTGGACCATAGATATCCCATCAAAAACATCCTGTAAAAAAATTCCAAGTCTCGCAGCTCAGGTTTTCTACCGCAAAAAGTTGTGAGATGCATGTAATACCAAGTCGATTAATTTATTTAGTCCTTAAGGGACCTTCTATATAAAGTTATTACGTTAGTTATTACCATATCAATATTAAAAATTCTTTACGTTTTAAATAAATGGATCGACTTGGCCATCGCATGAAAACATAATGTATCGTACAATTTATACATAATGCTGCTGGCCAAGTCGATCTATTTATTTAAAACGTAAAGAATATTTAATATTGATATGGTAATAACTAACGTAATAACTTTATATAGAAGGTCCCTTAAGGACTAAATAAATTAATCGACTTGGTATTAAATGCATCTCACAACTTTTTGCGGTAGAAAACCTGAGCTGCGAGACTTGGAATTTTTTTACAGGATGTTTTTGATGGGATCTCACGTCTTTTTGTAGAGTCTTACTTTTTTCCTTTTCGGTACTTCTTACTTCTAGAATATCACTAACGATTTTTCTTAAAGCCTCTGTCTTATGGATTTTTCTTATTTTTGTAGGTATCAATTTATCACAAATATAGCGGATTTGATTATTAATGTTCTTTCTTTCATTGTAATTGATATTTTCGAGTAATTTAATCTATTTATTTGCAAGTTTTTCTTCGTCATGTTTTTCTAGAGGAATGTTGTACAGTTTCATGGGCTGAATACACCATTTCCCTCTCTATATCCCTTCCTGTTATGCCTCATGTATATAGATATCTATCTACAACTATTATTCCATTATATACGGGTACAATGATTCATTAACTGCAAATGTAACTTTGTAATCCTATACATTTATATGGGATTACAAAGTTATTCACGCAGTTGGTCTATCTAGAAAACTAGACACAAGTTATGAAATGTTTGAATTTTTCCTTACTTTAGACACTAAACACTAATTATATTCAAAATTTGAAGGTTCTATGTCTGCTAGAAGTGCCTTAGACTTTTGATGATCGGTCAGTCAGTCAGTGAGTGACAAAATTAAGAAAGTTTGACTAGTTATAATTCTTAAACTACTGGTTCAAATTGGATGAAATTTTAAATATACCGTGTTTACACAATGCCTGCTTAGTAACTGAAAATTCAGGCTTCATGCTTTAGCCACAACGAAGTTATAGGGGGTTGAAAATGGTCTGAATTGCTTCGAGAAAAGGATGTTACGGCCTATAGCTCGACTTGGAGGGGGCTCGGCCGCGCCCCCAGATTAAAACGGTGCGTAGCGGTTTATAGTTACCACCGGATGCAACGCGGCCCTTCCTGAGAAGACCCGGCGAAACAAACTCAGTGGGCTTACACTACCACTGGAACTACGCGACGCGACCCAGTCCTGAGTATATCCAGCGACAAAGACTCAGTGGGCTTGTTTTGGGTCCAATTTAAGACAACGACCATAAGTATTTCCGATACGTCCCGTATGTTTAGGCTTACTGCCGGATCCAACGCGGCCTTGACTGAGAAGACCCGGCGAACAAACTCAGCGGGCTTTACTTTACCACTGGATAAAATTATACTTATGACATTTTTGAGCTCAAAATATAATTTATGTGATATTTTGAGCTCGCTGAGTTCAAAGAAATAATATTTGTATGCATTTGAGCTCTCCCAGTAATTTTCATAAGAATTGAAATATTTTATAATTATCGATTGTAAACTATTGATACTTTGCAGCTCCAAAATTAGTTGATTTAGAAAAATCTTAAATAATATTGAATTAAATTCATATGATAATTAATGATTTTATATTTATACGGTACAGCTAAATTTTTACTATAATAAAACCTATTTGATAGTTTTTAACATTTTTTAACATTTTTCTTCGATCATTTTTGTATTTTTTTTCTTTCAATTTTTTTTTATTATGTGCCAAAGAAGTACAAATTCTAACGCGTGTACATGAGTACACACACCTTTTTTTGTATAAAAGTTTAACTAAATTTTTTTTTTCAATGAAAAATGTTTTCTACAAACACTTATGAGACTGAAGTTAACAGTACACATATCAAGTCAACATATCACTCATATTAAATATTTATAAACTTTTATTCACATAAATAATATTAAAATAGCAAAAAAAGCCAAAACGTTGGAAACACGTTGTAAACAGTATGCCACGAACGAGTCTTTATGATCAGCTGTGATGGCGTCATGGCAGCAGAAACCAGAGTGGGAGTGAGAGAGTAATAGATAGAGAAAGAGTGAGAGAGGAATAGAAACGCGGAGAAGGAAATGTAGGCATCACGAAGCTGCACGCATTAAACTTTATCGACGAATTTTTGTTATTTCGGCTTGCGGAAATCGTCAGATTATATATTTTTGATTATTCTTGAATTATTTCCTTCAAAATAAAAAAAAAATTAGCTACGCTCGAGAATGTCGAGATCACGTTTTTTTTTACAACTTTGCTGGCCTCCCCTTTCTTTACGTCACTCTCAAATTGTCAGATTAGTGGAATATACACTTTTTAGGATGTAATTAACTCACCCTACCTTAATCTGTCGCGCTCGAGAATTTCTGATGGTCAATTTTTTTTTACTAATCTGATCCTGTATCCTTCACGGGCGGCCTTATATATGGGCCTCATGTTTGGTGGAGGTACTTAACCGGGTACAAGGTATCCCCCTATATATTAATCTGCCGCGCTTTAGTAAATCCCGAAATCCCCGCTTGGGCTCCCCTACTATTAGGCATAATCGTAAAATTTTACATATGACGTTCGAACATTTGTCGTCGTATCAGAATGTAGAGTAAAGTGAGTGAGTCATCTGTCGTAGTGCGAAGAAATAGTTGTGGTGATTGTAGACCGTAGACCAGCTTAATTGTGTAGAATGGCAGGAGATAACTGCCTGCTGCCAATTATTACTCTACCTGGATGCCATTCCCCTTGTCAGACTTGACTGTGATACATGCATATCAGGCTAGTTGCTCACTGACCGGTCTACACGTGGCCACATACAATTCAAAAAACAGTTCCGGTTCGGTAATATCACGTTCCAAACATCAGCCGATTTTACGTCATGCATACGGGTTATGTAATGAGTTATGATTTTATCTGTTTGCAGTAGTGTTTGTAATAACCAGTTTTTTGACATTTATATACATCCTCTCCAATGTGGTCGATGTCAGTATACATTCACGTTTGGAGCTGGGTTCAAGTCCCAGGCTTAAGGACTATACTTATAAGCTAGCCAAAGAGAGTGTATCTGTATCAGTCCATAAACGTACTACTGCACGCACGCATGCAGGCACGGGCTTCCTCTAAAATTGAGAGTACGATTGAGAGTGGTTAGGCCATATAGTCCACCACGCTGGCCAGGTGCGGGTTGGCGGATTTACATATCATAGAAATTCTTATAAATCACCTCACGATGTTTTCATTCACCGTTTTAGTGCGTGGTGATTGATACACACATGACTCCAAAATACAGTCAGATGTGTGCCCTGGGATACGAACCCGCGACCACCATGTACATGTTTACAGCCGCGTCTGATCCGTATACCAACAGGCCACCACGCACTTTTTCGTAAAGAGAGTGACATTCTAAAAATCAATACTATTCTCTTTGAAGCTTATAATTCACTCCGAACTTAGTGTATGGTTACGATATACGATATGTTGAACATTTTGTAAAGTATAAAGGCATATTCGTAAATTTTGCGTACGCCGTTCGAACATTCGTCGGTGTGTTGGATTATAGATTAACCCCCCTAGTCGCCACTCTATAATATATTTGCCTAGTTACCTATTATGAGATTTGGCATATTATAGGTATAATTTGTTTATGCTCAACATAAATCATCGCCAAAAAATCTATAACACCTGCTGAGTGGCCCGTTTCACTTAAACTCCGAAATGTATGGATTTCCATGGACTTTTTTAATTTTTAATAGTCGCAATCTACGATATTATATCACTAAGATACGTGCAATTTATTGTTTAAGAAATAAAGTATTTTTTATTGATGGAAATATATTTTCCAGGATTTATACACCCGTATTTTAATTACCATTTAATTAGTAAATTCCTAGTTTTGTAACCATCCGTCGTCCAATAAAAAACTGTAAACGGAGTGACCTGGCTCTTTTTTAAACGCATTGTATGCAAAAGATTTAACATTATGCTAAGTCACTGACATGTAATGTTTCAGAAATGATACTTTTACAGCAATGTTCCTTTTGTATGTTAGACGAAAATACGAAGTTCTTTAACTTATATGTATTCATTAACTAATTTAATATTGCTAATATATTCGCAGACAATAATGAATGGCCAAATGAAGACCCGACGTGTAATTGTATAATTCAGTACCTAATTGGAAAATTCTTTATAAGTTAAATAAATCCGTGAGTCAAAGTAATATTCTATATAATTTAGCCTTGGGGCATGTAATTGAACCACAGAACAGTTGAATATGGTTAGAAAGCCAATAGCCGTCAAATTGTAATGAAAACTAGTGTTGTAGTTTTCGAAACACAAAACCTCTACAAATCTTTTTTACTGGTGGTAGGTCTCTCATATGTGAGCGGCCATCTGGGTAGGTACCACCGGAATGTCTATTTCTCCCGTGAAACAACACTGCTTAATGCACTGTTGTGTTTCGGATTGAAGGACATTGTAGCCAGAGCAACTACTGGACATATTGAGACTTAACATCTTATGTCTCAGGATGGCGAGCGCAGTGGAATGTTGCTACTGTTTATGAGCGGTCGTATCGCTTACCATCAGGCGAACGGCTTGCTCGTCTCGCCATTCATTGCAATAAAAAAAATAAAAAATCTAATATAGAAAGCTTGCAATAGTCAATTTAAAGTATCGATAAAATTATGAAAATATGTTTTTTTTATAAGACCGGAATTTGTTTTATCGATATGCTTAATGTTAGGAGCTTGCAATAGTCGATTTAAAGTATCGATAAAATTATGAAAATATGTTTTTTTATAAGACCGGAATTTGTTTCATCGATATGCTTAATGTTAGGAGCTTGCAATAGTCGATTTAAAGTATCGATAAAATTATGAAAATATGTTTTTTTTATAAGACCGGAATTTGTTTTATCGATATGCTTAATGTATTTTCCTGATACAATTATTTAATTAGTATTATGTTGATAGACAAAAAATAAATGAGACTACAATATCTAAAATTGAAAGTTAATTTTAATTTGTATACTATTTTACAAATCTATTTGTACAGGATTTTCAAGATTTTCAGCTGTGTGTGAGATATTAACATTTTTATTATTGGAAAAGCACATATTATATGCAAATATTACAATAAAATTATGATTTCTTTACGTCAATAGTTCCGTGGTTTTGATTTTTCATACGATCATTCATTATTTTACCCCTATGATACAGTTTTTCCATTAGTGTTGCCGGTAATTATTTTTGGTTTGTATAAAACTTATGATACAGATTTTTTTTTATCGTCTTTTGATTCACGTAAATGAATACATAGAACAAATCGTACTGGATTTTGTAAGAATTCAGTTGTCTCTATGTGTTTCCTTTATGGACTCAATCGTCAACGTTATCAAACGTTCAGAGTACTGCAATTAAAAATTACTATAGGATTTGAATTAATTTTCTTTGTTTAATTCCTATGAAAAATGATTTACGAGTAAACGAAATCTATAACTACATCGATATAGTTACTATGTACATGACTACAACATTTTGTGACATGTGACAAATTTCGAAGTTGACATAACAAAACTGAGTCATATGCATTGCGTAGGAACTTAGAATTCGCGTACATTGTATGTAAGCGTAATCAGCAGTGCATATTTTTGTTATGTCGTCGATCATATTGTCGAATTCTCAAAATGTCGTAATTATAAACCGCAATTTTTGGAAATAAAGGTGAAAATCAATAAAATCGGGATTAATAGTGGTATAAAATTCTTCCTCTATTGATATTCGACGCTTTAGTATTAGACCAACAAGATAATATAGCTGCAAATCTGCATTTTTACTCTATTTTGCCGGAGCACCACACTCCAAGGCATTTCGACAACGACTGATTTGACAGATCATCCGATCCGTGGCAGTGATGCTTTTTATGCACCACCTTGCGACGCGTCAAACGGTCCTATTTCACTTCTAACTACACAGTCAGGTCATAAGTATTGTCACACAGTAAAAACTTTTCTTTTAGAATGCTGGCCACAAAAAAAGTTTATTGAATTCGAATTTCGAATTGTTCATGAAAATAAATATGTATACTTTTTAGAATTTTAGTCATTTTTTAAATATGGAGTGGACGCGTAAAGAAGACCGTGTTGCAGTTATTGCGTTGCATCGTTGCGGTTACGCGCCAATTCAAATTTTTGACATACTGAAAATTTTGAATATAACCAAAAGAATCGTTTATCGTACCATCAAACAATACAATGAAGACTCTAGTGTAGATGACAGGTCAAGAAGTGGTCGCCCTCGGTCTGTTAGGACTCCAGCAGTGATAAAAGCTGTGAAGGCGTGAATTCAGCATAAAAAAAACATCGCCTTCGAATGCAGAAAAGCTCGCGGATCGCATGTAGTAAGCGGCCTTCATTGCTAATGGATTTTTGTATTCACCGATGCATAGATAAGCAGCTGAAAAGTCGAATTCTAATGGGATGCTTTATATTAAAGCTTAAACCATTGCGACAAAAGGAATCCTAGTATGCCATAGAAGTTATTTAACCTAAGGCTTATTTATCTATCTGTATCAGGCCACATTAACCCACTGCAGGGTGGAAACCTCAGTTGCACGTCACTCCTTTATGTCCAACTCCAAATGTCGAGTAAATCCATTGTCTTCATGCAGCACTTATTATGTCCTCTCATCATCTGGTCGTTAAACTGTTTAGGTTTATTGGTCTTTGACTTGCATAGAGGTTATGTTTCCATAGCCTTCATTTGTTATTCATACAGTAGGATCCTAAAATGTACTAATTACTATTCTTTCCATATAATTAGTTTATTTAACAACAATTAAATTAAAGAATTACTTTTTCAAGTTACAAATACAATTTTCAAGGATTTGTATAATGTATTATTATTTAACGACTTTACTATTATAGGAAACTAGTAACTATGTGAAGTGAATAACTGTGAGTCACTACATTAAACAGTAAAGATAAACTATTATCTTCATATGAATGTTCTGTGCAACACGCAGGGAAACGATGCTAAGCACATGGACATAAACTCGGATAGCACATTGATCTTTGCATCCCCTCTACATAACGCATAAGACGATAAAATATCATATACTTCTATTTCCTCTTTCTTTTACTTTTTGTTGTTTTTTGCAATATTTGGTAATACGGAAATCGGCACATAAAATACAACATTATATTAATAAACTTATTCCTCAATTTTGGTTAAATAGGGACGGACAGATTTTTGTATCATGTGTATTTTTTATTTGTTTTACCTTGACCTCATTTCATATTTTATGTAATAAATATTAATTATTAATGATGCATTATAGACTACAAGCCCGTGGCAAAAAGTGAGGGGTCAAATGAACCACGAGGAGACCTATTTAGTAAGATACAGGGGCTTAAAATAATAATATTTAGCACTATGCCGTCACTTGTAAGCTGTCCGTCTGGATGCAGATGAGACTTCAAAAGTACAGGTACAGTAAGGGTGTATATTTTGGTCATATATTTTTGTACGGCATTTCTACCATCGATAGATCCATGAAAAATAATAAGAAAACACGTAGTGCCGTACAAAAATAGTGCGCCACAAATTCAGCAGAACGTTAGATATTCCGGAATTTTTCTTGGTAAATTTGGTCATTTGATTTTATACGGCATCGTTTCCATACAATTTCAATACCTCTTCTAATCCATTATTCCGCAACGCCGTACAAAAACTATGAGACAAGGGAAAAAAACCGGCGGTTGCAACCCACTCCCCTTCAGTGGTCCGGGAGGTGATTTGAAAAAGTACGGCATCGGTTTCATAACTATTATGTAGCACTCAAAAGAACTATTTAAAAACATGCCGTCAAAAAATATAGTTCATTTGAATGTATAAAATCAATAATATCTAAATTTATCATAAATCTAACCCTGAAAGCTGTAAGGTCATTTGATCCTGTACGGCAACTACTTTTTTAACATTATATTGCTAAATCCAATTGTTATATAACATAGCCATTCAATAAAAAATGTTTTAAAAGAAATTGAGAGGAAAACAAAATACGACTTTTTTCATATTACTTCTAAAGTTTAAACTATCGTAGGTTAATGAAAAACAGCAACTTTCTGAATATTATTGTTGTTTTAAATAGAATCTAGGTAAATGAATCGAGAAAAAATGATGCCGTACATTTTAATGTAGATCATAACTTTTTGCTGACTAAAATGACACTACCATTTCAGGGGTAACTTTATGGTCATCTGATACTGTACGGCATTAACATATTTTCGAAGAGAACAAGTGTTAATATGTATTAATCACTATGCCGTCTATTTAAAGCGAAACTGAGGGTATATTATATCCAAAAATTTAAAACTATCGATCTCAGTATTCATATTCTTGAACAATTTTAGATGTAATGTACTTTATACATGGACATATATTTTTTAATTATCTTATTTTCTGATGTTTATTGATATATATATACAAAAATGAAAAACAAATAGGAACCGTCAACTGCCCTAACTTAGATATTTATGCCCTTTAACGGGAAATAAAGTCTAAAATACGATCGATTTTTATGATATACCGGGTATCTCAAGACTGCTACCGAAAACGAAGCCGGGTGGTAGTTTTAGTGACTACAAACACAATGCAATTAAAAATTTCGCCTAGAAACGCGACAATTTTTTTTTTATGATTTTTTAAATATCGTCATTTTTGGGTGGTAAATCCATAGTTTTTGCTAAAATAATAATTTAAACTCTTTTATACCTTAGAGTATTTATAAATAAAAGGGTATATACTATTATTTTAGGAAAAAATGTATTTACCACCCAAAAATGGCCATAGGAAAAAAAATAAAAAAAAAATTGACGCTTTTTTTTGCAACTTTTTCTGTTGCATTGTGTCTGAAGTCGCTTAAACTACCACCCGGCTTCGTTTTCGGTAGCAGTCTTGATATACCCTGTATACACATATTATCGTAAAAGTCGCGGGTTCGCATCCCATAGTACACCTCTGCTTTTTCGGAGTCATGTGTGTATTGATAGTCAATCAACACGCACTAAAACGGTGAAGGAAAACATCACGAAGAAACCTGCATACTATAGCGATTTATAAGAATTTCTATGGTATGTAAGTCTTCCAACACACACTAAGCCAGTGTGGTTGACTATATAGTATATGGCCTAATCACTCTCAATCATTCTCTCGATTGTGGAGGAGGCCCGTGCCCTGCCGGGGAGACGAAATATGGGCTGATACCGATAATAAAAAATCCCAAAGAATGTTGTAATTTTTAAATATTTTACCCCGTTTTTTTTTGTACATATAGTTATCGAAAAATTTTAAAAGTTAGACAAATTCATGATCTCATTTCTGTGACATTCTAAAATGTACTTTTTATCAAGATAATACGACACAATTTGCGTGATTTATTTTGTGAGAATTTGAGGAGGTGAAATTTTCTAGGCAATGTCTGGACACCATATTGCACAATTTCAATAAATAATAATAAATGATTAGGGTGGTCTCCTTAGTGACATAAAACAATGAAACAAAATATGTAACATCTTATTTCTTTTCCAAAGTATGTATAATAAAATAGTAAAAAAAGCAACTAATGTAGGTAGTGAACAAATAAAATATTCTTAAAATTATAGCAATAGTACGAGTACCAACACGTACTAGGTCAGCATAGTGGACTATACGGCCTAATCACTCTCAATCGCACTCTAGATTCTACAATCGAGATTACGATTACAGGGCACGGGCCTATTCTACAGTAGGCTCGTGCCCTGCAGTGGGAGGTACTCGTATATGGGCTGATACGGAGTACGAGTTTAATAACTTTTCATTAAATTTTTCATGGCGACCACTTAACAATATATTCCATATCACAACTTTTTATCAATATGAACATTGAGATTTGTATGGAATTGACTTTTTATGGACTATTGCAATAAAAACAAATAAATAATCTAAATGCCGTCCAAAATTTTCATACTAAATATCAACTTAAAGTATATAGTTACGTGGATTTTTCGAGAGTGTTTTTCGCCCTACAGAAGTTTGGACCAAAAAAAATTTACGGCATGTGAAAAAATGTTATCTATGCCTAAAATACTTTCAAAATAAATTAATTTCATGTTGCGTCAAATCACCCCCCTGACCACTGAAGGGAAGTGGGTTACAACCGCCGATTTTTATTCCTTGTCGCATGGTTTTTGTACGGCGTTGCGGAATAATGGATTAGAAGAGGTATTGAAATTGTATGGAAACGATGCCGTATAAAATCAAATAACCAAATTTACCAAGAAAATTTCCGGAATATCTAACATTCTGCTGAATTTGTGGTGCACTATTTTTGTACGGCACTACGTGTTTTCTTATTATTTTTCATGGATCTATCGATGGTAGAAATGCCGTACAAAAATATATGACCAAAATATACACCATCTCCCTGTACTTTTGAAGTCTCATCTGCATCCAGACGGACAGCTTACAAGTGACGGCATAGTGCTAAATATTATTATTTTAAGCCCCTGTATCTTACTAAATAGGTCTCCTTGTGGTTCATTTGACCCATCACTTTTTGCCACGGGCTTGTAGTCTATTATGGTTAGTTAAATAATTTCAAACGTCACGAGACATGTATTAATTGTTATTTTAAATACATTTATGTTTATTATTTAGTTACAAACATTAAATTAATTATACTACGGAGTCTGAAATACTTTTAAATGTAATTAAAACATGTGTCATATGTGAGAGGCTGCCTGGGTGGGTACCACCGCAATGTCTATTTCTCCCGTCGAACAGCAGTTTAAATGCACTGTTGTGTTTCGGATTGAAGGACATTGCAGCCAGAGTAACTACTGGAAATATTGAGACTTAACATCTTGTATCTCAGGATGGCGAGCGCAGTGGAATGCCAAGCATTGCTTTGTAATTCAAGGTGTTGTTTGGTTTTGCTACTGTTCATGATCGGTCGCATCGCTTACCATCAGGTGAACGGCAAGCTCGTCTCGCCATTCAATGCAATAAAAAAAAACGTGCTTATTACGCAAAAAACGGCATACGTTAATACAAACTGGTTTTCACTTATATGCTGCGCGCAAAATATATATTCATAAATCTAAATATATACGCAAATGTGATGACTTTGCGAGTGTCAGGTACATTATATACAAATAATACTCGAATAGTACTTGAATGGGAATAAGTAAGGGCTATAACGCATAACGACCTCAAAATAAAGAATAATAATCATGAACTTGATATACTAAAGGGGTAATTCAAGCATGATAATAAGTTATAAGCATAAAATGTACCTTCGTCATATCTGCACCATCCCAAGGCAGACTAGAAGAGAGCGCCTCGCCTTAAATAAATACATACAAGTACATAATTCAATCGGTTAATTACGAGGTTGAGAAATCTATTATTACTATTTTTCACGTGTGTTTAGATTATGGATATATTTTTCATATTTATTGCGAACACTAATCTTGGTTAAATAAATTGGTACCACTTGAGAGTAACGTGGTAGAAACTATTAATCTTAATTCTTGATATACAATTAGGTAGGAACTTCTATCTTTTCTTTCTTTCCTGGTTCATGTGTTGTTTTGAGTCATCATTGCGTTTTATATGCACCGCAGTACGTGGTAAAATAGAGAAATAATTAATTTACGATTATCCACATTAAAATTTCCGAAACAAAGAAAATAAAGGTATAATTTATTAATATCCTCGCGGAAAGTTTAATATGGCTAATCTGACCACTCGGCCACCACAGGAACTCCTGTATTGTTGATTATGAATTGATACTGAGTGCTTATAAACGTCGCTTCTCTTAGGCACACTAGCTTGTAGCTTCAAACAGCCTAAAAAATAATCAGGTATATAATAAAACGCGTGAAATTAAATCGAATTGTATTCCGAGACCTCAAGGTTCAAACAAAATAAGGTAACTCTAAACGAAAAAGACGAGATAAAAATGATCCCATTAACTTTATTATTTGTTTACAGTTCCATCATCTCCATGAATCAAAAAGAATTCAGAAGACTACTCACACAATTCTTCATGGCTATGCCACTGGTAAATATCTTTTAATGTAATATTCTACCTGGGGTGTATTTATTTGTTTATCTAACATTTATTGATTATAAGAAGTAGCCTTTAACGTTTCCGATGCATCGGGGAAGCCGATAGGAAATGCCAATGACACGGGCCTTTCAGCCCGGCATTCTATTACTGTATGGTTGCGTTTAAATAATAAAAAAGTTAGTTAACTGATTTAGCCATGGAGAAGTACTTATAGTTACTTTCGCACTTTTAATATTAATCTAGTATAGTATCGACTATGAATCCATTGCATATGGTGTTTATGTCCATCACTTTGAAGCTAGCTAGACGTGTTTACTGTATTTCCGTGTATTTAAGAGAAAACCACATCACAAGACAACTAGTTCTAACGGGCCGGACTCACAACCCGTTCATAGTATTTTATAAAAAAGTTTTTATAGTATTTTATAAAAAAGTTTTTATAATATATATAAAATTATTATATTTATTACGTAATCACAAAAATGGACGACAAGGTTTGGAAAGTGTGATTCCAAAATCATCGGGATATCATATGAGCACGTCTGTTGCCTGTTACATTCATTACTTGTCGCGAATTGCTGTGTTAAAGAAGGACAAACAAACATACTTTTTCATTCATATTAAAGTGGACAATAAAAAAAGGTAATTAGTATAATAAATCGAAAGACTGAAAGGATAATGTTCATTTCTGTACACGAGTATTTTTTATCGCGTAAGTCTACAGAACAAACCAATGGCTTATCTGACGGCAATTAATTACTACCACCCATGAATGACACTTCAATCATAGAAGCTAGTCGATCGGATTCACCTTTAAAATGGACGGGAAGAGAGAACGAAAAATTACGGGAACCAGAAAGGGATTTTGTGCTTCCCACAAACCCAGTAATTGAACACAATTACCGGACCATTCGTAAAACAGTCCAAAAACTCATATTCGAAATTCTTTTTGGACGGCATTGAGCTTACCATCGCGTGCTGTTTGAGTTTGAGGTAAAAGAAAAAAAAGTTGCTCTATCACTTCAAAAATTATACATAATATGTTTAGCAAACTCGCTTACGCTTAATTTTTTCTTACATTAGTTTTTTTGTTGCTTTGAATGGCGATACGAGCGTGCCGTCCGCCTAATGGCAAGCGTGAAGCGATACGACCGCTCATGAACAGTAGCAAAACCGAACAACACCTTAAATTACAAAAAAATGCTTGGAATTCCACTGCGTTTGCCATCCTGAGACATAAGATGTTAAGTCTCAATATATCCAGTAGTTACTCTGGTTACAATGTCCATCAAACTGAAACAAAACAATGCATTAACTCTGCTGTTTAGCGGGAGAAATAGACATTACGGTGGTAGTTACCCAGACGCCCTCTCACATATGCGAGTTCTACTAAAATTAATTCAATTCTCTAATTTACCTTGTATTTATACAAATGCGTTTCTTTTCAGATATCACTAGTAAACAACGTATTGAAATGGAGTATAGGCGAGTTGAAGTTACGAATACGGACAAATCTTTCGCTGCATCTTTATCATGAATATATGAAGTAAGTATTTACGACATTCATTTGTTTGTATTAATGGTCTATTTTAATGCTATTCTCAACCTTTTTCGTAAATATTGGAAAGATGCATGTTGTATCTTCTTTGACATTAAGTCATGAATCAACAGGACACCTTTTTGATGTGAAACATCTAAAGGCTCACTTGTAAACCGAATTGTTGGCGTGGCGACGCTTGCCGTCGCGACGGGTCGCCACGCTATACTAAGGTATACATTATATTTTATTATTATTATATTAGGTATATATTATTTATTATTCTTTTATAGATCGTATTTTTCAAGTGTCCATAAATGGAATTATTATATTTTTATATTTAATTAATTATATTCATATTAATCATATTAGTAATTATATAAACTAGTGGTCGCCTAGTGGTCGAAAAGAAAAAGTTTTTACCTGTATGATGATGTTGTTATTCTGATAATTCGTGCACATTTAAATGTACGTATCTCTCAAAATTATTTATTTATCCTGAAGTATTTGGGGGCGCGGCCGAGCCCCCTCCAAGTCGAGCTATAGGCCGTAACATCCTTTTCTTGAAGCAATTCAGACCATTTTCAACCCCCCATACCGTACCCATATATATACCGTACCCATGTATACCCATACCCATACACCCCACTCACTGACTGACTGACCGATCATCAAAAGTCACTAGCACTTCTAGCAGACATAGAACCTTCAAATTTAGAATATAATTAGTGTTTAGTGTCTAAAGTAAGGGAAAATTCAAACATTTCATAATTTGTGTCTAGTTTTCTAGATAGACCAACTGCGTGAATAACTTTGTAATCCCATATAAATGTATAGGATTACAAAGTTACATTTGCAGTTAATGAAACATTGTACCCGTATATAGTGGAATAATAGTTGTAGATATATATCTATATACATGAGGCATAATAGGAGGGGATATACAGAGGGAAATGGTGTATTCAGCCCATGAAACTGTACAACATTTCTCTAGAAAAACATGACGAAGAAAAACTTGCAAATAAATAGATGAAATAACTCGAAAATATCAATTACAATGAAAGAAAGAACATTAATAATCAAATCCGCTATATTTGTGATAAATTGATACATACAAAAATAAGAAAAATCCATAAGACAGAGGCTTTAAGAAAAATCGTTAGTGATATTCTAGAAGTAAGAAGTACCGAAAAGGAAAAAAAAGTAGGATTCTACAAAAAGACGTGAGATCCCATCAAAAACATCCTGTAAAAAAATTCCAAGTCTCGCAGCTCAGGTTTTCTACCGCAAAAAGTTGTGAGATGCATTTAATACCAAGTCGATTAATTTATTTAGTCCTTAAGGGACCTTCTATAGAAAGTTATTACGTTAGTTATTACCATATCAATATTAAAAATTCTCTACGTTTTAAATAAATAGATTGACTTGGCCAGCAGCATTATGTATAAATTGTACGATACATTATGTTTTCATGCGATGGCCAAGTCGATCCATTTATTTAAAACGTAAAGAATTTTTAATATTGATATGGTAATAACTAACGTAATAACTTTATATAGAAGGTCCCTTAAGGACTAAATAAATTAATCGACTTGGTATTACATGCATCTCACAACTTTTTGCGGTAGAAAACCTGAGCTGCGAGACTTGGAATTTTTTTACAGGATGTTTTTGATGGGATATGCAATTACTAAAATCGTAAACTACAATAATTGCTTTGAACCAGCAATAGCAAATTATATATTTTTTTTGTACCTGAATGTTGTTATTGCAGATTGCTGCTACAGAACTTTCTTTATGCATATAATGTGTGCATTTACATAAATGTATCTTACTGCTACACAATTTGTATAAGCGCTCAGTATTTCACGCAGTATTCGTCAAATAAATCTTTTCTGTTTGACATTCAACAAAACCACAGTAAACAAATTTTCTGATTGACATTCATAATATGTCTATAATAAACCAAAGAAACAATTTGACCAAAGAGTATGTATACGTGTACAAATACTTGTGTATGCGTGTGTCAAATGCATGCTGGTTTATTTATTGATTTAATGTACTTTTCATGCATTATTATTAAAATCTTTTTTTATATTACATTTAATATTAGGCCTTATATTAATATTATTGCCTCATTTAAAATTAATATTCTCTTTTAATATTAATATTATTACCTCATTAGGCAAATAAAACTTTTTTTTATATGTCTATGTCAGAAGAACAAAATGAAAAACAAAAGAAACAATTTGACACCAGAATATGTATGCGTGTACAAATACTTGTGTATGTATGTGTGTGTGAAATGCATGGTAGTGTGTGTAATGTTTTATTTTTTGATTTAATGTACTTTATAAGCATTATTATTGAAAAATATTAGCGTTCTGCACTTCTCCTACACATAAACTATAAGTGTGCCAAATTTTATGCTCCTGCGTCCACGCAATTTTCGTAAAAAGGGGTCCAAAGTTTTTGCATCACGTATTAATATATAGATTATATTAAGATTAATAATTATATAATTTATGTTAATATTATCTTCAATTAATTATTTTTTTATTAAAATTAAATATTTAATGTATTATTTAACTATTTAATGTTTATTAAATAAAGTTACCATTTTCTGTAAGAAATTCGTAATACTTCATTTTTTCATTAGGCTATATTTAATTCCTGTAATAATATTATCTTTTATGCATTTTACTTGTACACACACGTTTCACATCTGCCAGGCGTCCCATGACGGCTCACATTTTTTTATCGTGAGATTAGCTGAGGCGTAATATTACTTCCGTGCTCTCGGTCTTAATGAATCTCTGGCACTATCTATGTCTATATACAGTAGTAATAACTTTAAAATAGCTTAGGCGCCTATTTTATGCTGGTTCTACTTTTTTCAACAAAAACATTGGTTCACGTCAGGTAGGTACCTATTTAATTTTTTTACTACCTTTTGTATGCGTGATTTTGTTTAAATACTTACTCAATAGATATTAACCTAAACCTAATTTCACCCCCATTTCTTCTCTCAAATGGAGAAAAAACTAAAACTACGATTGACGTTATTATTTGTTTGTTATTTTTCCGTCCCGTCCCGTTATATGCCGCCCATCCCGTCTCATTCTCACTTAAGGCATGTAATCCAGTTATTCTAGTACATAGTACATCCATCGATATGTATTGATAGATAATAAGTCCGGCAATCATTTACTCTTTGCCTGAAAAACTAAAGACTCGCGACGATAAAGTTATTATATTCTCTTGTCATTTACGATCGACACAATTATATCGATCTACTAGAGTCATTTTCTGTTTCCGCTGATTACATTTAAATTGTTTTCCAATTTTAAACAAGGATGCCTTTACAAAAAAGGCATACAGTACATTGTTTTAGCTGTATTGCTTTATATTTAGAGCTATTACAAGGAACGTAAAAACCGGTTGCTTCTATTATTTTCCCATTTTGATATTATAGTGCAAAAATAAGGGGAATTCCGAGATATTATAATACTGTTCATTATTACTAAATATATATAAATGCTTTGTAATTAAGATCATTGAATATTATCTGACAACGGATATCCAAATTAAGCTTGATAAGCTATTAATTATAAATGACCTTATGCTTTTTTGAGAACTTTTGACATTGGTTAAATGCACATGCAACCTATACCGACAATATTTTGATAGAAAATATATGAGAAATATGAAATAACAAATCATCTTCCTATCATTATTTACTTTAAAGCATTCACGTTTATTGAAAACCTCTAAGAGCAATATTGATTCTTTAAAAAAATGTATCCGTTGAAAAATGAGAGCTATTTTTAAATTTTGCTTCTAATTTTCCTCTTATATGCTAAATATACTCCTCATTCTAATCTCATAATATTACCAGCGGCCTCATAATCGTAATATACATAGTTGTGCGACTGTTGTTTTTATTACTATATTTACAAAAAAACTATGTTAAAAAAACAACAGTCATACCACACAAAAAGTCAATGAGCTTAATATTGAAAAAGTTCCGTATATCGAATATCCTTATTAGGTATCTCAAAGTTTAACTGCCAGCGATGCTTTGATGTTCACATATGCCGTCAACATTGATTCTTATCTTAAGAGCGTTTATACCCTGTGCGCGCTTTTTGGCTTAAAAACAGGACTTTTCAAATGAGTTAATAGCCACCAATAAACAATTTAAAGGAAAAATAATTAGTACTTATTTTAGAAAAGGTTGTCATCTAGGGATTTTGGTGGAAAACATTATAGATTGATGGATAATTTGTGAGTACTATAAGGATTACTGAACACAAGTTTCGTTATTTAGGCTTTAAATAGCAATTTAGAAGCTTAAGATATCCGAAACCACTAAATATAAGATGAAAATAAAAATAATATCAGACTAATAAGACCCTTATGGAGGGATTTTGCTGAGAAAAATAATCTTTTTGTGTTTAGTTCCTGAAAAATAAAAATTTAAACAATGCGAAATTATTCAGAAACTCTCGTCAAGAACATATTTTTTTTCACCAACTTATCGTACATAATTTTTATAGTAATTGCATATTATAATAGAAGAACATCTTATCAATAAATTACCATTTTTATATTTCAACAAAATTAGTTTTCATGTTTTCTACAAATATTTTAAAAACCACTATAAAACACGCTGTCCGACGTGGATCAAATCAGACCGCCGCAAGGCCTTCTAGAGGGAGGACGTATCGCTCGTCGCTCCGGCCTAGCTGCAGTCGATTTTTGCCGTGCGTAGTAAAAATAGCCTCGCGCGGACTGCGATTACCACATCTTAGTAATTTGGTAGTAAAATATTTAATTATTTTTATTACCTACAATGATTTTGTAGTGAGTATAAATTATGTTTCAGGTAATATAATGGGATGTAATTCCGAGGCTAAATTATGTAATGTATTGTAATATAAAATTAAATATATTTCGTAATTGTAAGAGGTTGTAAGGCCCCTAACATTATTTATGTGTTCGAACACGAAATGGTTAATAAAACGTCCGTAGTGTCTACTGATTGAACACTGATTTGAATGCAACTTAACAATGTAATAAGAACGAAAATATGATTAGTATCTAAATTTGTATTATTCTTTGCTTGCACAGTAACATTTGTCTACTTATAATGCAAATAAAATATTTTTATGATATTATGTTACAGTTACATTTCAATTGAATATTTGAAGTGCACGGATCAAAGTTGTTTGAGCCGATTGTATAGCGAGCCGACACGGCAGCTCTACGCACACAGCTTTGGTCGCTTATGTGTGCGTGAAATTAACGAAGAAATACCTATAGTTGACTTTGCGCGCAAGGTGTATACGCTCTTAACACCTTCTCGTTGTACTAAGTTGTAATTTATCATTATCCTTGCTCCTTTAAAATGTATCTCCTTTATGTTCTCTATGTTTGTCTAGTTTTGATGGAAATAAACAATTTTTATTTTACTTACTCGCCTGAGTGAATATTAAGTCGTCCTTGAATAGATATCGATATAAGTGACTTCCTGACCCGGATTTTCAGCTATGATCAGCATTAAAAAGAAACATTGAAATGAATTATATCAAACTCACTTCGACTAAAAGTAATTAAAATTATAGTTGATTGTATAGCTGTAATGACAAAATAGAAATCTTTATATTACATAGTCGTTAAAATTGCTGTTGTTTTTGTAAAAAAACCATATTAAGTAAATATCGTTTTATCAATACTTTTATGATACGGGACTTACCTAAATGAGTAAGCCCCTTATTTGAGGATATTTTTAAGTTTGGGAACCACTGGTATATACGCTTGTCCCATTTAAAATGATTATGGTACACCCCATTATTTTTGACGAGCTAAATTTAAAAAAAATCGAGACCTGAACAGCATTAACTTTGAAATTTTATACATAATTTATTTTCCAATTTACCTTCCATAAATCAACTCATATACTATGAAGTTATAACAATAGTATGTAAATGATATATCATTGTCATACAAATAGTATGACAATGATATATCAAATGAAAAAATCATGCCGAGGTTGTTACTTGTAGTAGTCAGTTCGTTGTCCACATTAAAATGATATAAATACTCAACATTTTTGGACTTTGAATGTGTTAAAAAACAACTTTAAAAACAGCTGTTTTGTTATCTCCAAATGATAAGGTTTTTATATTTTTTGTTTGTTATTTAATGAATTTTGATTTTAGATTTGCTAAATTGATTAATTTTACTATACAACAATAAAAACATTTTATACATGCTACGCAAATAAACTAAACAAACTGCTACCACAAAGTGTTTCTATTCATTCACTTCATTTTTATTTATTGATAAACTAAAACGTGACTTTCCTCTTTAATCTCAATATTTTAATACAAGGCGTGTAACTGTGAATATAAAAAAAAATATTCGTGACCTTTATGCCCAAAACCGGTAATAGATTATGATTTTGTTTGATACAAAGACAAAATATTCGATAAGTTAAAATAGAACAAAACTATCTTTAAATAATGCCTTAAGAGCGTTTATACCCTGCACGCGCTTTTTGGCTTAAAAACAGGACTTTTCAAATGAGTTAATAGCCACCAATAAACAATTTCAAGGTAAAATAATTAGTACAAATTTTAGAAAAGGTTGTCATCTAGGGATTTTGGTGGAAAACATAGATTGATGGATAATTTGTGAGTACTATAAGGATTACTGAACACAAGTTTCGTTATTTAGGCTTTAAATGGCAATTTAGAAGCATAAGATATCCGAAACCACTAAATATAAGATGAAAATAAAAATATTAGCAGACTAATAAGACCCTTATGGAGGGATTTTGCTGAGAAAAATAATCTTTTTGTGTTTAGTTCCTGAAAAATAAAAATTTAAACAATGCGAAATTATTCAGAAACTCTCGTCAAGAACATATTTTTTTCACCAACTTATCGTACATCATTTTTTATAGCAATTGCATATTACAATAGAAGAACATCTTATCAATAAATTACCATTTTTATATTTCAACAAAATTAGTTTTCATGTTTTCCACAAATATTTTAAAAACCACTATAAAACACGCTGTCCGACGTGTGGATCAAATCAGACCGCCGCAAGGCCTTCTAGAGGGAGGACGTATCGCTCGTCGCTCCGGCCTTGCTGCAGTCGATTATGCCGCGCGTAGTAAAAATAGCCACGCGCGGAATGCGATTACCACATCTTAGTACTTTGGTAGTAAAATATTTAATTATTTTTATTACCTGCAATGATTTTGTAGTGAGTATAAATTATGTTTCAGGTAATATAATGGGATGTAATTCCGAGGCTAAGTTATGTTATGTATTGTAATATAAATTTAAATATATTTCGTAATTGTAAGGGGTTGTAAGGCCCCTAACACTATTTATGTTTTCGAACACGAAATGATTAATAAAACGTCCGTAGTGTATACTGATTGAACACTGATTTGAATGCAACTTAACAATGTAATAATAACGAAAATATGATTAGTATCCAAAATTTGTATTATTCTTTGCTTGCACAGTAATATTTGTCTACTTATAATGCAAATAAAAAATTTTATGATATTATATTACAGTTACATTTCAATTGAATATTTGAAGCGCACGGATCAAAGTTGTTTGAGCCGATTGTATAGCGAGCCGACGCGGCAGCTCTACGCACACAGCTTTGGTCGCTTATGTGTGCGTGAAATTAACGAAGAAATACCTATAGTTGACTTTGCGCGCAAGGTATATACGCTCTTAAGTGTTTGGCTTAAACATTGTCAATTTGCATTAAATTGTGTCCGCGTGGTCCGATTGTTCTCAACATCGAGCCTTCGCTCCTATATTCATTTTGGCCGCCATTTTGAACTTTTAATTTTAGGTCCGATTGGTTCATACGATCAAATGTATTACTTTTCCCATATTTTTTAAATGTTATTGCATTGATGTCGGTTAAGAATTCAGTAAAATATGGAACGCAATTTTAGTAAACCTTCCAATAATAGGTACGTATCAAAAAAGGCTTTTCCTATCTTCTACGATGGTTTAACGTTTTGCCGTATCATATATGTATGTAACGAAAGTGTCATTTATTACAACATTGCCCAGGGGGCATTCTTTTCCAAATTTAGGCTCCTCCCAAAGATTTCCACAACTAGTATTAGAAACAGCTTGCATCTAACGACTTTCTACAACTTTATAACTATGTATACATATCTACTAGTTCTTTTTACATAATAAACTTTTCTTTTAGTAAGTGTATGTTGCCGAGTCTGATCTAATATTTAGCCATTATGTTGAATGAAGCTGTTTTCAAGGAATCTTTCGAGCTACAAGCGAGGCCGTAGTTGTGTTTGCTTATCAATTTGCTTAGGGTAAACAGATCGATCTTGGAAAAACGGAACCAATCAGATGTACCACCTACTTGCTGTGCTTTTATTTTATCTTGTTTAGTATTGTTTAAACATGTGAATGAATTTCGTTTTGTAAGTATCGTCATACATATCTGTTTAGTTTTTCATATCATCATAATTGACCGTGTACTGTGCTTTAGGAGGCAGCGGCAATTGTAAAGCAAGGTATTGGGATTTGGTTTCCTAGGCACAGTAAGTGTAAGTCTTTCGTTTAGAGAAATCTCTTATGAGCTGCTCAGGGAATACAAGCTGTGTGTGTTGGTACATAATATAATGGGTAAACAATAACACAATTTGTAATTCATAGATTGGCTTTATCCGTTTTGACATATGAAATAAATATACGGCGAGTTCATTTATAAATTCGCTTCTTCATCGTGACTAAGTGTGCTGCCAGTAAATATTGATTTCTTAAAACCAAATTATACTACGGTTACTAAATAAAATGTTTCCGATATTAAACTAGTAATTATTAGCTATTATATTGTAAATGTACATAAGATGATAGTTGCGTGCTTCACAGAAGCATATTTGTAAAACAAAAAACCGTCACAACAAATGATCGTACATGATTCATCCTTTCACTTTTAAATGTTATGAAAACGATTCCGTAGAATACGTCGTAGGTAACCGAAACTTTACTTTCTCTGTAAATGTTAAACGTCACGACTAAATAGTGACTTTTATTTCTAAGCTGGTGGTAATAGACTTCTAGTAAAGCTTGGAATAATACCTGAGTCCAATTAAAACTAGTGCGGTTAATGACCCTTCAGCGATTGCTCCGTTTGAAATGGTAATTTGTTTACGTACAAACATGAGGTCGAGCATTGCACGCACAATGCGAGAGAGCCACGTTGTGGTCAATCATGACTCCGCATGAATGGATAGGCTCGTTCAGGGCGGTATTGTCTCATAGGAGATGAATGTTAAGTGATAGCTTTGCTGTCGCTTTTCGTTCGTTCAGTGACATTGCCGTAAGTCCCTTCCTCTCCTCCTCCCCGTCTCCCCCATTTAATTATCTGGCTGCTAACACGTCTCCGATCTAAAGGTTATGGATTTTCATGGGCGGCAGTGATCTCTTACTATCAGCTGACCCGTGAGCTCGTTTGCGGACCTTTTGTATAAAAAATACATGCATACCTATGACTCAACCTCTCTCACAATCTTCCTATCGATTACATATAGTAAATAAATTCAACATGATTAATTATTTTATGTTATAAACATATATTTTTACATATATTTTTTCTGTTTCCTACAGAGGCTTCACATATTACAAAGTGACGAACTTGGACAACCGGATATCGAACGCTGACCAACTCCTGACGACCGACATCGACAGGTTCTGCGAGACTGTCGTTGATCTATACAGCAACATTACCAAGCCTCTGTTGGACATCGGCATATACCTGTACCGGCTCACAGTCAATCTGGGCGCTTCGGTGAGATTATATCTGAGACAAATTATATCAGATGACCTCAAACTTTTTTCTCATAGACCCCTTGCCCCTTGCAATATGTTTTGGTTTTAGATGGACTTTCATATGTAATATCTATCTCTTCGACATGAACATTTATTAAAGAGTCGTCGATTTTTTTATATAGTCCGTAGACATAGGGATTAGACCGCTTCGCATTTAATTTATTAACATTATGTGTATGACGTATTCTCAACAATTTATGCATTCACTGTGAAAGCAGCATTGTATTGTGTGACTTTATAAAGGTCAGTTAGGTGCAAAGGTCGCCATGTCCTGTGAAATGTTTAGTGCCTCTATAGAACCATTATTTTTTTCATAGGGAGAAATATATAGAATATTTTCAACAAATTTTCATAGCACAATTGCGACTCAAGCCTTCTTGGAGAAATTAACTTGAATTCCAATAAAAAAATCTACGACTATAAATAAAGTCATAATGTCATGATTGTTACTTTGTTATAAAAATCTGTCACCTGTAATAAAACAGGAAAACGTTTAAGGACAAATCATAGAAAATGCTATAATGAATTGTAAGCAGTATCGGTATCGGGATCAACGTATTATTTTTCCGACGCTATGACTAAGCATTCTCCTTTTTGACGTAGGTTAAGGAAGGGAAGAGGGGGGAAACTTGTATGAAGACTTGGGTTAAAATTCGGGGTGGGGCCCTATACAGGGAGCGCAAATAAATGGCGCACCTGCTCAGTTGGATACAAGGGTATAATATTAATATCATAATAAAAAAATAATATTTGGAAAATACCTATCCGTTTTGAAGTTATGACCGTTTAAAGTTTTAAGTTTAATCACCACTTTTTCGCATAAAACCATTGGAATGGATGAAGAACAAGATTTAAACACATACGTATTTTTTCGTTTTGTCGTTAATTGAACGGTTAACGAAATATACCACGAAAACCATTTTTAAAAGCATCAAAACTTTCTTAGACATCGCTTTAACCGTTGTTTACAAATGGGTAAGGTCATGAAATCTTACCCCCAAATACTGGATAGCTACTCAGCCACCGGACTCATTTGATATGACGTTATTTTGAGGTTCTGTTAAATTTCGAAATGAAATACTGGATAGCCATTTAGCTCATAAATCGGTCTACTCAGCAAACATCCAGCTAAATTTCCACAGATTAACGAAAAGTTTGTTTTCAGTTACAATTTTTATTGTATAAATATAAACGTTCCATTTGACGCAATATTCTTCATACATGATTTCCCTAAATTGGAAATTTAACCCTTTATATTTAATATGAGGAATCATTGTAACGTTTTTACTTTTGTTACGATTATGTTTAAAGCTATATTATATATTGCCATGTTATTATTTTAAAAATCTGTTAAAAAATCATGTGGGTGAAAAAACTTATGTCCCTATATCCGTAGCGAGTTTATTAAAAATATTATGATGTTTGTTTATTTTATTTATTGTTTACAATTGCACTCGGTTTTAAAGTTAGTTTTTGGAATATCTTTTCAATAAATAGGTATATAAAATACCAAACAACGGCTGCAGAACCACCTAAGTACCAAATGGAGAAGACTATGTAAATAAATACGATATGAGAAAGAAGCTGTGCTGGATATTATAAACAGGTAAGTATACACGTATTCCTCTAAGTTTTAACGAATTTATATGATAATTAACTATTTAATATATAATATGAATCGATTATTCACACATTTTAAATCATCATCATCATCTACAGCCTGTAGGATCCCACTGCTGGGTACCTATAGGCTTCTCTCATATTATGCCTCCTATATATAATCTCCTCCTCATATAGTAGTATTATGTAATAAATATGGAACATAAAGTATGGTACAATGTGTATAACTATAAATAATCCTTTGTTTCAGGAGCTGGAGTGGAGTACATAAATATTCAATGTGTACCTATATAATAAGACCGTCCAAGAAATATGGCTCATATATATAGTGCCATGTATATCAGCTATAGACTAAATAAGTAAGCTCAACAAATATATATAAAAAATAAAAAGAGATATATAAAATTATGACATACTTTAACTTAAACACTTTTGCAGGTAACGCTATAGAAATCATGCATACAACAAATCATTTGGACAATACACACCCTTTTGAAATGAGTATGTAATATAAAAATATACAAAAAAGAATGAGACAAATTGTGTCAAGGAAGAAATATTTGCATCAGAAAACAGTGTTTTAAATCAAAGTTGAAGAATGTTATGAATTTTAATTAATATGTAATACATAAAATAAATTGTTTATTTCACCTATTTTCATTGTTAAATAATGTCATATTATATTTCTATTGTACATTTTTAATAGTACATTTATTAATTTAGTTTTAAATTAATGTTAAAATTGTTATTATTGTTATTATTTTGTGTTTATAAAGGAATATAGATATAAATGTAAGACAGATCTAAAGAAATGTAGATAATTAAAAAAATATAATATGTACTAATGCTGTTATTAAAATAAATATACTACAATAAAACATAACTCATTTTTATTTGTATTCATTCCATGGTAATTCAATAAAATGCACTGTACGGTTTAAAATATGTATTTTATTATATTATTCCTTGTTGCAACATTTTCATTGGTTATACTATGTGGAGCTGGTGGAAATGATTCAGAAAGATCAATCTCCAATATATGATCATTCTGGGAACATGCTATATTATGTAACACAGCACATGCCTCTATAATAGTAAGCTAATTTTCAAAAACTTATAGCCTAACTTGCAGACAAGAAGATCTTTGTTGTAAAACCAAAGACCCTCTCCACTGGGTTTCTTGTTTTAGTATGGTCTTGATTGTAAGCTTCTTCAGTCTCCCCTTTCCAGAAATGCACATAAAGGAGAATCATTGAAATTTTTACTATCATGCACCGCGCCTGGCCATCGGCCTATAATGTTTCTTATCCTCAAGTTAGGGTCGCAGACTGCTTGCACATTTATAGAAAAATGGCCTTTACTGTTTCTAAATGTTTCTGCTTGTAGTCCTCCTAAAAACAAGATAATAAAAATTAGAGCTCTAGCAAATATTCTTATTTCAAACTACAAATAATTTTATGTAAATTGAAAAAATATATTCATAAAATTGAATTCTTTATAGGAAACTACTATTGTAGTTGAACATTGTTCCAGTATATACTGAATACCTACAATCAGTACAAATCATTGTATGATTAATTATATTATATTATATATTTAGCCCTACAACTATTTAGAGAGCTTGGTTATATGGGGTACAGTGGGCTGGGGAAGAGCCAATTACCTGCTAAATGTTTTGATTCCAACAAGCATATTATTGTGTAGAAATCATTTAGAGTGTGCCTTTATACTGTGCATAATATATTATTCTATTCTTTGATTAATAATATAATATTATGTACAGTAAAAAGGGATACTCTAAATGATTACTACACAATATAAAATACGCTAGGCATTTTAGAAGCACATTTAGTTAAAATAGGATAAGAAAACATATATTTGTGTACATGTAAAAGCTTAATAGTTATGTATACATTATTATAAGTAGAAATTACCTGGAGATTTGATCCTTATATGTATGAAATTTATAACTTCAATCACTCCTGCGATCGCATAGAAATCATTCGCAATATGGCATTGTTGTTGTTAGTTGGGAATTTTCATGCCACGATTTTGTAGTTTAACTAACTCTGCTGCAACTTTGTGTTGTAAAGTCGGCTGTTCCACATGAAATACATCTCCAATAATCTTCTGGTAACTGCCTGTCGTAGAATATCATAAAGCAAGTAACAGTTGGTCGCAAGTTTTTATCAATCGACTTCTGTGGGTTCTATTTTGCGTCCAGCAAGGAACACAGATGCAGAACAGTTTCTTTCTTCAGGCGGAACCTCACTTTGTTTGAATGTTTTCTTCTTTGTATTTGTCAAAAGCATTGATTTTTTTCTTGATTGACTCGCCTTGATGAAGCTATATCGTCATCAGACAGCGATGAAACCGACGCGAGAGTCATTTTAGTAAATTTTATGTAGAATTGATAAAGTTAAGAGTGGTCGCAGGCGGCCTTAAGACGACGGCTGCTTAAAACTAGAAATTCTTAAAAATTTGACTGTTTGACAGCTGTCAAACTCTTAAGTTGCTTTCGAGAATACGAATCGGATGAATAATGCCCCATTAAATATTTAATTCTTAAGTGGTTTAATCGAAGTTATATTTAGCTGGAATCAATTTAACAGGTCATTAGAGCTAGTTAATCGGAGTTAAAAGTTAATTGGCTTTCCAGTATTTGGGCATTAGCTGTATAATTGATCCTTTTCTAACTTCAAAAAAGGATATGTTTTGTTTCATTTCAAATAAATCAATCAGTTAAACAGGGACGTACTTAGATTTAAGCGTCAATAAATTAACAACATAATAACTTTAGGTGCAGTTGCATCGTGTATGGATTGATTATTTTGTTTGTCATTATTTTCCTTAGTGTCACAAATCCAAACTGAAAGATACCAAGATAGTGTGATTTCGTCATCGCTTAAATCATGTAAGATTGCGAATTTAATTATAATTAGAAAAGTTTTAGGTAATACCTACATAACATTTAAATTATCTAAATAATTAATATTCATCGAAAAAATAATCTGATGACACTGATTAATAAAAAATAAGATTTTTAAAATGATGGCCCAATTCGGCCCTATTAGTCAAAGGAAGCCGCCGGTTATAGTGTACTTCGTCGGATCCAACGCGGCTCGATTATTCTTCCTTTGAGGTTGCCGCCGCCCTTTGTGAGTGCGAGCCGAAAGGCGGTTAATTTCTTTGTCGGTAACTTTTAGCATTTTGCAAAGGAAGCCCGACATCTTGAGGTGTGCTCACACTACACACTTGATATAACTAAATATGATTAAGTACTCCGACGTAAAAGTTACGTTAAAACAAAAAAGATGTTATTGGACTGATAGAATGGTCCTTACTTGCTCAAGAGCTTATAATATTATTTAAATATGTCATCAACCGATCCAGTCAGTTACAAATTGCCTATTTACTTTGCTTATTATTGTATTTAACATTACTTTAATGTATTTTGAAAATAATGTTACTTTAAAGTGATAAAATTTCTTCTAAATTCTTATACCTAGAGAAATGTCTACCATTATAGCATAGAATTTGCATATGAGACTTCTGTGAGATAAAATTAGTGAAATCAATAAACACTAACTACTAATTTACTGCACTGGAGACCCCGTGCCCTGCAGTGGCACGTATATGTGCTGATACAGTAGGTACTAATACTAATTGTTCAGATGAATTATTATGAACTCAAACAGGAAAGCTTTGTATCCAATGTGACCAGGCCTTTATCTTTCCAAAATCAAAATAATAATTTATTTTTTATTAGTTGAATTCGCATTGCGATCGCGTGTGCATGTATTAGTCGTGTGCATATTATTGTAAATTTGTTTTCAGTCATTTTAAGTAAATTTTATTAATTTCACTATGCTATAACTTGTGTTATGTGAAATGTAAAAGAAAAAGTGATTTGTGCTACCAAACTGTGACAGTGTTTTCGTGCGGGTTTTGGCGGATCCTGCGCTTCCATCCTTGCCTATCAAGGTCAATACGGTTTACATTACAAGGTCAGTTAACTATTTTAGTGGTCATTAATGACAACTAACCAGCCCATATGAGTCACCGACGGCCTCCGTGGCGCAGTTGGTAAGAACCGCCTGTGAAATGAGAGACCGCGGGTTCGGTTCCTGCCCCGAGACAAATAATTTCCGTGAACCATAATTCTTTTTCTAATACCCGCGACACAAGGTTTGTATCTTAGTGTGGGGTTAATACCCATGTATGTGACTGTTGACAGTATTAATTTAATATCTTTTTTAAGTACCCTGAGCGTTATGCAAACAATCGCACGACTTATAAGTAAATAATGAGCTCTGCTTATTTATTGTTGAGTATCTACCGTTCAGTTGTAAGGTTCAATCACTTTAGCGTAATGTGTTAAGGGGTAGCATATGTAACGTTAGTTTTTTTTTCTCGGCATCTCTTAATATTCGCTAGCGCCATGCAACTCCGTCTTAATTAAGATTCCTTCACCATATACTATAATGTATATTAGCAGGTGCGCCGTTTTCTTGTCCACCCTGTATATAGGCCACTTTAAACTAAGATGTTTATAAAGCATAGATGCGTTGTCCGAGCTTTATAATGGCAAGACGTTTGGGAGGTAATTGCCTCACTTGCAATCAGTCACGCTTCGAGCAGTGTCGCGGATACACGTTTCTCGGACTATTTGTATTCTCAAAACAAAATGCGAAAAAATAGATTAGAGTGATTTAAAATACTGTACAAATTATTCTGTAACTATGAAACAAAAGAAATATGTTATTTAGTGCGCAAGTACACACTAATTTAATTTTTCATTAAATAAAATTAATAAATTCGCTCTCATAGCGACGTTTGATAGCTTTCGCCTCGTTATCCCGTACTTCATGCTTGGTGCTACGTTACACGGGCTTTGGCCAATAACCGTGCCGCACTTATTGTTACGTAACTAGAGATGTCTATTTATCTTCTTCTAACATAGTTATCTTGTGTTTTTTACTCTTTCTTCGAACCAATTTGAAATTACAATACACATAGTATTGGAAAACAAGGAACTCAAGATTATAAGTTTAACAACGTTTATTCACCGGTAAAGATATTACAATAATCAGTAAAATAGTTGACATGACAAGTAAAAAACACAAGCACCACAAGTGGCCAGAATGCACCACTCGATATTCATATAGAAACTATTTAGTATAAATTATTTGATGTTTAGTATTCCAACACATCGCGCCATTTTTTTGTGCCATTATGTTAGTGTATGACTTGTCTATTTGTAAAACATCTGTATCAGCCCATATACGTCCCACTGCAGGGCACGGGCCTACTCTACAATCGAGATTACGATTGAGAGTGGTTAGGCCATATAGTCCTCCACGCTGGCCTAGTGCGGGTTGGCGGACTTACATACCATAGAAATTCTTATAAATCACTATGGTATGCAGGTTTCCTCACGATGTTTTCCTTCACCGTTTTAGTGCGTGGTGATTGACTATCAATACACACATGACTCCGAAAAGTCAGAGGTGTGCGCTGGGATTCGAACCCGCAACCACCGTGAACATGTAGGCAGCCGCGTCTAGTCCGTTTACCAACAGGCCACCACGCACTTTTTTTATTTGTAATACATCTTTGACTTTAAAATTTGATGAGTAGAATGAATTTTGTTAACCTATGTTAACCCTTTTTGTAATAACTAATAATGTTTATCCATTCACTTAAGGCCAGGCTAGTGTGATGACCAATACCAAGCCGACAAATATCAATATTATACTCGATACAATTTATTATTTGCAATTGAATTATTATATTCCCCTCTCCATATATTTTTTGTGTGTAATTAATTTACTATTATTCGGAAAAATTACAAGAAATAAGGGTCTGAGTGCAAACCGCGCGAATGGTTCGAGTGACTAACTAGACTGACTGTTTGTTCCTGACAGTTGTATTTATATACATCTTATTTTGGTTACCTATGCGATTCGCGAGTGCCCTAGTGTGCATGATCCCTTACTTAACAGGGGTATAATAGTACGCATTCAATGATGCATCATACATATTTAATTATGGTGCTAATGTACAAATTTCAAGTTTGTTGGAATATATCTTATATATAAAAATGAATCGCAAAATGTGTTGGTAACCGCATAATTCAACAACGCCTGGACCAATTTGGCTGATTTTGGTCTTGAAATATTCGTGGAAGTCCTGGGAAGGTTTTAGGGGTGAGAAAAATAGGAAAATTTCTGAGGAAGATACTAAAAACCTTTTTTTTGGGTATCGTTTAAGCGTGATGCGTCCAGCCAATATAGGATGATCTTTGTTTATTTGACGGGAGACGTAAAAGACGGTCCAGCTTCAACTACCATCCAACGTAAAATGATCTATCTTTCCATTGTCTTTCATTGACGGCTGACGAAATATAGTCTAAGATCCCGCCATACATCGACCTTCACCGAGATGTTTATTTGATGAAACGTATTTTATATTCAATTTAATATGTCAATAAATATATTGTATAGGGGTTGCCTAGCAAATTTCAGTCCATATATTTTATGTGACACCAAAGTATATACTGCCTCGGTGGCGTAGTTGTACTAAGGTACGGTAACAAAGCTGAGGTCTCGGGTTCGAATCCCGGGTTGGGCAAAGTGATATTGGATTTTTCTATTCATTATCAGCCCAGAGTCAGGAATTTGTGCCCGATATGGCGATAGGCTCGCCACCTATCACATCGTGGGACGGAACATACAAGGCGAAATGTGGGTGTCCTGGCACCTCTGCCTACCCCTTCTGGGAAAAAGGCGTGAGTTATTTTTATGTATGTATGTATGTACTAAAGTATATATACATTTTTAGCAAAAAAGAAGATTATATTATTACATATATAATACTAATCTTGCAAATTGTATCTTTATTATTAGAAGACAAAATAAAAACAACAATTAAAAAATACTTCTGTTTATTGTAAAAAATTGTAAAAACAAAAAATTAGTCAGATTCCGAGTCATTTCTTTTGAATTATTGTTACCAAATGGTCGTTTTCCCAATAATCAACCAGAAACCGCACCAGAGCCAACAGCTTTTAAAAATGTCATCATTAAAATTAATTAAATCAACATCCGAATCACACAAAAAACACTTTTTCGCCATTTTTTTAACAGTAAATAGTAGCACGTTTTTTCAATTGCAACTTTAACCACAATCTACTCCAAAATGATGCACAGCATATACGAGTCTATCGCTGTCCTTTTCATTCTCAACAATAAATAGCATGCGCACCATCTTTCTTTAAATAGGCGGACTTCGAACAGCTTCTATTCTGTGTCCTCTTCTATCGCATGGGATGGTCACTCGGAGCAATATTTCACTTTTCTAAATTCGACAACCGCAATTCGGGACTGATTTTTCGCAGGCAACCCTATACCACCGTGTTCGTAATAAAATGATCTTTATTTTCATTTAATTTTCATTCAATAATCAGATCGGTGCAAAATGCTAGAAGCGATTTACCTGTTTATACCTGGCAACCTGAGGGTTGTGACCGGAAAAAAATAGGCAACCTAACGTTTACATATTCTATGGGCTTCATACTTTCGATTGGTATAGACTTTGTTTAATAATCAAACAGGTGAAATGAATAAAAAATTTTTTTAATTTTTAATTAATCGTATTCTGGACTGAAATTTGCTAGGCAACCCATATACAATATATTTATTGACATATTAAATTGCATATAAAATAGGTTTCATCAAATAAACATCTCGGTGAAGGTCGATGTATGGCGGGATCCTATACTAATAGAACAAAATTCAAAAAATGTGTACATCGTGTATATCGTGTATATAATATTATCTAGATACGGCGTCTTGCGCATAATTTTGTGAAATGTAAATTGAAATCATGTCCATATCTACCAAAATCGCCCATTGTTTTTTGAGATTATTGCAACAGTTTTAAACAAGGTATACTCTATCGAAGCGTTTTGCCGGAGTACACCAAAATATATCTAATTATAATTTTTCGTTTTCATAAACGACATTGTTTTTGAATTGATACTTTTAGATGCGCTGGGGGACATATTTAAATTTCGCATTAATATTGTTTTTAGACTCAAGAATAAAAAGAATATTGGTACGTTGATGCCGTATCTAGACATTATAACGAAACGATATGCAGTTTTATATAAGGTACACCTGGTAAGGCAGTATGAAGGTTTTATTAATTTGTATATGGTAACGTAATATACGCGACTGCCAACAAGTTAACGATGGTCACGGGTTCAAATCCCAGGGCACACCTCTGACTTTTCGGATTAAATTCTACGTGAAATAAAATCCGCCAACCCGCACTAAGCCAGCAGGGTGGACTATAATATCTTCTATAATATAAAAATGAATCGCAAAATGTGTTGGTAAGCGCATAACTCAACAACGCCTGGACCAATTTGGCCAATTCTTTTTTTAAATTGTTATTATTACTTTATTACTAACAAAAAGTAATGGCGTGCAATATTATTAGGAAAAACAGCATTTTGGTGCTGAAATAAGGGAGGGAATATTGGATGGACAATAAAAAAACGCTAAAGTTTTTAATGTAAAAATTTCATAAGGCAATCTTTATATGTACATGTATATGGAGAGACGGGATATAATAGAGTGGAAGGTACGGGAGAGGGCTGGGATAGCTGACAGATTTGATAGGACGAAATGTAAATGCACGTTATAAGACGGGATGGATAATAAAAGAAAAAGGACGGGACGGATCGGGAAGAGACTGAACAGACGGATGAGACGGGATTGAGCCAGACAGTAGGATAGCTATGTCAAGTTTAGGTATACAAGAGATTAATACGAAAAATAACATGTATTTGGTGTGGAGTGGAATCAAAAAATATATGCACCCAGGCGAAGCTGGGTCGGGCCGCTAGTATACGTATAAGTGTTGTCTAGGTCATAGTTTCATTTGCAACATTTATTTGTTGAAATCGTTGTTGTAACTACGCAAAAAAAATATTCAGGAATAAAAGAAAAAAATAAAGTACAAATGGCGGTTTTAACGCTTAAACCAATGTCTTATAGACGACCATAGGATGGATTAAAAAAGGGTAGATATGTTATTGATTTAGATTTATTTTAGATTTCCACAAATTCAGTAAGCTAATGCAACATGTTTGGAAAATTATATGGCTTTTGTTGGTTACTTAATATCGATCATTTATATCTTTTGATATAAAATTTTCTAGAATTTCTCAACACAAACACGAGCAATATACTAATTTCATTTATTTTTATATTTCAGACTCCGGGTATCATGATGGCATATTTACTACTATCCGGAGTGTTGCTGACGCATCTGAGGAAGCCAACAGGTAAAAAAAAACATAAGGAAGTTATAAAAGGAAAATATTTTCAATATGCAATAAATTTCAGTATTTTTGTTTTGTTTTATTGTAATTTATCTATTTCTATAAAACAATTAAAAATGAGTTATTATGAAGTTTATAATTATTCATGTATGCCATGAATAATTTTGAAATTATAAAAGTCGAATGCGTTCAATTCTCAAACGCCTCGTATTTATTACTAAGATAATTTCCTCATTAAATTAATGCATGGTTTTTTTACCAAGAAAAATTAATGGTGTATATTTTTAATTTACAGCTCGTATGACTGTGCAAGAGCAAAAACTTGAAGGCGAATTCAGATATGTAAACTCTAGGCTTATCACCAACTCGGAGGAAATCGCATTTTATCAGGTAAGCAATATATTAATTATAAGTGTTATTTTTATATCTTTTTGATTCTAAAGCCAAAAGATTTAAGTTTCTTGTATGTATCTATTAATATCTAATCTCTAGAAGTATTCTAGCACACATTACATCATTGATTACAGGGACAGTTCAGTAACATCTAATGAATGCTTTGTATATATGTATAATGCAATGAATATTTTAGAACCTAGATAATCATACAATACACAGTAAGGAGCATCTTGCGAGCCTCACAGACCCGTGTTGATAGTTTTATAACTGGTAGAGCCACGATGTTGTCATTCATGACTCAGGATGAATAGTTAGATTCGTCCGGGGTGGTAACACTGTCTCGAAGGAAATCGGCTTGAAGCGACAACTATGCATTCGCGTTTCGTTCGGTGAGTGAGATTGCCAGATGCCAAATATCCCTTACCCCTTACCATCAGTTTCCATCCTGATACCCTCCCGATTTAATAGGCTGGCTACACATCTACAATTCATTGAAAGTGTTCAAATAGCGATGACTTACCATGAGGTGACTTGTTTGCTTGTTTATACTTACGACCAAAAAAAAAACCATTTTTCATAACTTCCTTGCGTAAATTTTATTGGTTTAATATTAAGTAATCTAATTACAACTGCAATTTAAAAAATTCAGTAATTAATTAACATGGCACGCTTGAAAATATGTCACAATTGAAACAATTATTCCATTCATAATATATTCGATATAACGAAACATACAAAAACCGCTCAGACTTAAAATTGTTTTATAGTCCTCGGAGACATTCTTTATCATCACTTTAAATATGTTAATAAACAATAGTTGTAGGTTCTCTTTTGCATTTTTGGATAAACTATTAATATATAGTACAATTTACATATAAAATCCTTAGAAATCCAGTTATTCAGTATGTATCCAGTTATGGTGTCAGCGTAGGAATGTGAAACTGCGATGCTGGATTCCATTTGTCGTTAAACAGATCTACTTTGTACCTACCTATATACTAATGGTTAGCTATTAATCATGTCAAATCCACAAAAATCACAAAATACATTGAATTAAGGACATGCCATACAATAAAGTCATGTCAATACAACTATGAATAATAAAAGGTTCATTCATCTCAAAAAACATTACTTATCATGTTCTGCTTAATCATTGCGTCCATGGGCAATAAATCAAGTATGATCATAAATAAAATTATAAAATTAAAAGACCTTGACTTATAAGGTAATATATCGTCACCAACTTCATTCACAAAATACTTGATGTCATAATAAGTATTTACGAATAGGCATATAAATTCACCTTAAGTAAAAATTAAGTATAATTGTAAAAACTTAATTATAGTGGTAGACATACGATGGGACTGAAATGTATAATTAACGTCCTTCGTTCCTTCTACCTAGCGTTATCCCGGTCGGTACCAGGGTTCGCCATCCCGCTAATTCTCCTCCACTTAGAATAATTTGCACAATTGACGTCAAAAGCCCCGAATAAATAAATATAAATTCAATTTAGTTCAATTCAATAGATTGTAATTAGAATAGTAATACATAACATAAATGCCAAAATAACACAACTTAAGTTTAATGTCTTCACTTCTATTTAAAATGTAGTGGTTAAAATATGTTCAATGTTTTATGGAAGGCTGTTAATATATAACAATTATTTTACCTATTTCATCTTGTCATAATTTGTAATTAATGTTATTAATATAATTAATATTACGACATTTAAACAATTTAATTATTACCATCGGAGCAGATTTATTAAGGCTGTGACTTGATGTTTTTTTTTTATTCCCACGATAATTATGTTTAGTAGCTTATCTGAATTTACCTACAAGCAACAAAGTTTAATTAATCATGTCTGATGATTTCTTGTGATAATTTGATTAAACGTATTACTTACTAAACTATAATAAAAATATCATCCATCCTATTATCAAAGTTTTCTGTATCTGTATCAGTCCATATACGTCCCACTGCAGGGCACGGGCGGGCCTCCTCTACAATCGAGAGTACGATTGAGAGTGGTTAGGCCATATACGCTGGCCACCACGCTGGCCTAGTGCGGCGATTTATAAAAAAATCTATGGTATGTAAGTCCGCCAATCAAAGTTTTATTGACATATAAATCTACATGTACATAACACGCTTATTTGAACATTAAACTTATTGCTTCACAGCTGATATTTATGCTGCAATCAAAATATGTCAAATGTATGTAAATACAACGACTATTACTGAATAGTCATTCTGGATATTTAGTTTATTAATTCGATATTTACAAACTGCTTCACAACTGGACGTTGTATGGCTGGCACATGCGTCATACTCGTGAACGGGTGCTGCTTGCGTGGATGGGCTGTCCGATTTGCTTACGTTGTAACTGATTGATAGATTACTTAAGGTTTTCGCAATTATTCACTGCATTGGCGAAACAGAGTATACTGATTCTTTGTTCTGGGCCAATTGTAAACTAGTTTTGAATAGAACAATACTAGGGTTTCTTGCCCGTTCTTCTGTAGTGAAAACCGCACTCCGAACCGGGTGGTAGATCAAAAAATTGTTGAATCTAAATGATATTGAATATTTTAATGAATCTTATAAATTATTTTCATTTCATTTTACCAAAACTTTAACGGCCTTATTCATAGACAGTTTTAAAACCTATTTTAGCTATCGAATGTTTTATCAGCGTCATCATCATGTTTTACATGCGATAACTAAAATAGGTTTTAAAACAGCTTATAAATAATGCCGCACAATGCGCGATTAAAATTATTGGGAAGGAATAATATTTAAAAAATCTTATTCATTGATGCCTACATATCGCCTACACGTCGCTCTAAAAACCATGTGTATTAGTCAAAAAGTATCAGTGCATTGTAAACTGATAACCATATAGGATGGTAGACTAGAATTAATTCATAAAAAAATATATGTTATAGGGTAATCACAGAGAGCAGTTGACTCTCCTGGCCAGTTTCTACAAACTCACGAGACATTTGCGAAACTTCCTCAACTTCAGAGTGTGCATGGGCTTCGTTGACAACATCATCGCGAAATGTAAGTTGATGTATCAAAGCATTCATGCGAGCTCGTTTACAGATCATTCATGAAAAGTTTTATTGACATAATATTTTAATGGTGGTAGGTCTCTCATACGTGAGGGGCCGCCTGGGTAGGTACCACCACATTGTCTGTTTCTCCCGTCAAACAGCAGTGTAAATGCACTGTAGTGTTTCGGATTGAAGGAAATTGTAGCCAGAGTGACTACTGGACATATTGAGACTTAACATTTTATGTAAGTCTCAGGACGGCGAGCGCAGTGGAGTGCTAAGCATTGCTTTGTAATTCAAGATGTTGTTTGGTTCTCTTACTGTTTATGAGCGGTCGTATCGCTTAACATCAGGCGAACGGCATGTTCGTCTCGCCATGCATTGCAATATAAATAAAACTTCAAAAAAAACTTCGATGAACCCATAACACAAAACCAGAATTCTGTTAACACAAAGTATAAGTCTTAGAGATTTGAGAATTCATTTTTGCATACCATACAATCTTAATGCACCATTTCAATTCATTCAATGGGTTGCGTTATTTAAAAATAATTTATGTTAATTTATGACACTAAAAATATGACCATGAATAATTTGAAGTCGTCGTCGTTTAAAAGTATTAATTGTTTGATTTAATTTGCCGGACTTAATTTAATATATTTGGTTTGTTATTTATTCCTTTGTTATTTAGAAGAAAATATCTTTAAAAGTATTTCCTTTTCATAAATTTGTGTTTTGCAATTAAGTTAGCACGAAGAGAAAAATGCATAATCTTACCTATAATTATTTTATTTACAGACATAGCAATAACAGTCGGTTTCTACGCGGTTTCAAGGCCGTTCTATGCGAAAGATCACAATCTACTCACCACAGGCACGGATAATGACAGGTTTAAGGTATGTTTATTCAAATTTATTTTTAATTTACTCCAAATACAAAGCTTTTAGTTTTTAACAGTTATCGCGTTACCCGGCTTTGTTTTCGGTAGCACACTTGATATACCCGGTATAATACCTTCCTAATGCATGATATTGTCCTAAGCACTATGAAGCATGGTAACTTATATATTAAATAAAACATTAACCCACTTGGTATTCTGTTACTTTGGATAATGGGTTCTGCTATAATTCAATCATTATTATCTAGGGTATATCAAACCACAATTTATGTAGCGAATGTCCACAAAACGCCTCACAGCCTGGGCCAAAGTTACCCTAATCGAGTGTTAATGTCCATCACCAGCACTACTACACATACGGGCGCATGCTGGTGAAGATGGCGGAGGGTATCGGTCGCATCGTGTTGTCCGGCCGCGAGCTCAGCAAGCTGGCCGGGCTCACGGCGCGCGTCACGCAGCTGCGCACCGTGCTGCACGACATCAACCAGGGCAACTACTCCAGGACCATGGTCGAGAGGCACGCGCATAACGGAAACGCAGGTGAACACACACACAACAGTCTCATCTGTATCAGCCCTTATACGTCCCACTGCAGGGCACGGGCCTACTCTATAATCGAGAGTACCATTGAGAGTGGTTAGGCCATATAGTCCACTACGCTGGCCTAGTGCGAGTTGGCGGACATACCATAAAAATTCTTATAAATCGCTATGGTATGCAGATTTCCTCACGATGTTTTCCTTCATCGTTTTAGTTCATGGTAGTTGACTATCAATACACACATGACTCCGAAAAGTCAGAGGTGTGCCCTGGGATTCGAACCCGCGACCACCGTGAACATGTTGGCAGCCGCGACTAGCCCGTTTACCGACAGGCCACCACGCACTTAAACAAACAACAGTCTCATAAATAATCTTATCCCCAAGCGTTATTTTTTTTCTTTTTTTTTTATACTGACCCGGTATAGTGGCGGCATTGCACCTGATGGTAAGTGCTAATGCCGCCCAGGCAGAGTATCCATTGGCATCGGACGGCGGTCCCATGCCAATGGAAACAATTATGCCAGCCTGCTAAGGTGCCTCTTCACGCTACGGCGGAAGGACCCAGGATTGGTTTCTTACTGAGATCCAAGATCTTTCGTCGACTTACCGAGTATAAACTGTCAATGGCCCTCACGTGTGAAAGGTGATGTGGACAGGGCGAATGACGCCCATTGAACTCGCCGTGTCCGGTCACTGTCGTAATATGGCTCACTACTTTGGAGGGAGCAGATCACCACTATTTCCTCTATTTCGCACGCACTTGGTAATATCGGTATATAGTCCTAACCGCACATTTAAAGTACATGGATTATAGTACGCCGATTCCCGTTTTATTCCTATCCTATTATTTTTATTATTTATTAACAGCCTCAAAGAGATTGTCAAAGTAATGTGTCATTGGCAATTGTTTTCCTGTTCCTCTTTTTCTAGATATGAAATATTTTAAAATTACTTAATTTTTTTTTTCAATTATTTTCCAGGTTATTTCTATGTTAGATTATAATTACTTATCCTTCAGCACCATATTTCACCTTACATTAATCCCGGCATCAATTTCCTGCCTAAAATTCCAGTTAAATCTAACACTAAACTTTTCTCAATCTGATGTTTATTGTTATGCACTACCAGGTGTACCGACGCTAATGGCGCCCGGAGCGGGTCGCATCATCTACCAGGACAAGATCATAAAGTTCGACAAGGTGCCGCTGGTCACACCCAACGGAGACGTGCTCATCAACGAACTATCCTTCGAAGTCAGGTCTGTATTCATTAAATGTTAATCTCGGATTTGCAACATTTTATCAAGGTGTTTTTTATTGTGCCGATTTTAGATTTTATTTTTGAATATTATATTTTAGGGTTTATTGGTGTATACTTATGTTAAATGAGGTAGATAATAATGGTATATTTTTTTTCCAAATTAACGTAAGTAGGTGTAATGGATTTTGAATTAAGTCATAGCAAATATTATTGTAGAATTAATTGTTTTAAAATTTGTTGAATTTGCCCCTGACATCTAAACATCAGCACACTATTCACATAAATTACCTATCCATTTTATTTTTAGATATTGTTGTTTTGCTAACTGCCTGTGGCAATGACCTCTTACTGTTAAGTATCGAAATAAACTTGTTTTTATATTTCATAAACATAAACATTGCATCGACCGTAACGGTTAATTTTATTGATCAGAGGTGGTCATTATGGGCAAAACAGACTTTCACAGGATGTTAGTAGAAGTGAAGATTTTTTTAATACATATCACATCTTAATTTTAAACAAAAAAAAAATTAAATAAGCTATGAATGGCGGGTTTAAATTTTTTTTTTAGTTATTGAATTTTTGTCTTCGCTCAAATACCACGCTCGGAATCCCAAGCATTGCTTTGTAATTCAAGGTGTTGTTTGGTTTTGCTACTGTTCTCGAGCGGCCGTATCGCTTACCACCAGGCGAAAATGCTCCTCTTGTCATTCATTGCAATAAAAAAATAAAAAATAAAGGGAAATACATACCGGGTATTGAGATACGCGACAATTATTTTTTATGATTTTTTAAATATCGTCATTTTTGGGTGGTAAATCCATAGTTTTTGCTAAAATAATAATTTAAACTCTTTTATTACCTTATTGTATTTATAAATAAAAGTTTATTATTTTAAGAAAAAATGTATTTACCACCCAAATATGGCCATAGGAAAAAAATAACAAAAAAAATGTCGTTTTTTTTTTGCAACTTTTTCTGTTGCTTTGTGTCTGAAGTCACTTAAATTACCACCCGGCTTCGTTTTCGGTAGCAGTCTTGATATACCCTGTATAATAAAATAATAAATAACACCCAACAGTCACATAGAGTCCTGACCCCACACTAAGATCGAGTCTTGCATCGTGGGTATAACTACGAGAGACTTTTCGGTCTCACAAACACCCAGACCCGGAAGAAATATTTGTGAGCCGCACAAACATTTCTCTTGGTGCTGGGACCCGCGGCCTCTCGTTTCACAGGCGGCGTCTAACCAACTGCGCCACGGAGGCTGTCAAATTTGTATACCGGGTATATCAAGAGTGCTACCGAAAACGAAGCCGGGTGGTAGTTTTAGTGGCTACAAATACAATGTAAATAAATTTTTTGCAAAGAAACGCGACAATTTTTTAAAATTATATTTTAAATATCGTCGTGTTTGGGTGGTAAATCCATAGTTTTTTTGTAAAATAATAATTTAATGCCTTGCGTACCATAGTGCCTTTAAAAATAAGTGGATGTACACTATTCTTTTAGAAAAAACTATGTATTTACTACCACCACGGCGATAGAAAATAAAATCGTCACTATTTTTGCTCAATTTTTAGTTGCATTGTGTCTAAAGTCACTAAAACTACCACCCGGCTTCGTTTTCGGTAGCACTCTTGATATATCCTGTTTAGGAAACATAATAATAAATACGCACGCAGGTCCGGCATGAACGTGCTAGTGTGCGGGCCGAACGGTTGCGGCAAGTCGTCGCTGTTCCGTCAGCTGGGCGAGCTGTGGCCCATATTCGGCGGCGCGCTCACCAAGCCGCCCAAGGGCAAGCTGTTCTACGTGCCGCAGCGACCGTACATGACGCTCGGCACGCTGAGGGATCAGGTACATACTACATACTTTATGCTATAAATCGGTGGAGGCTTCTAATTAGCTGTAGTTATATGTAAGATTAGTTATTTGTTTGTAAGCTTCTCTAAAATAAATAAAATAAAATAAAAAATAAAATAAAACTTACGAAATGGCCAACGTTACAGACAGAGTGTGACGTGATAAGAACCTCACATAATATGCTAAAAAATTTATGAAATTATTTCAAAATAGACCATGTGCCACGACAGAGTGGGATGAGATAAGAACCTCACACGTTATGCTATAAAACTTACGAAATTATTTCAAATAGACTATATGACAGATAGAGAATGACATGATAAGAATTACTAAGTGTGATTAAAATTAAAGTTTTAGTAGGAATAGGTGCTCACTACACATCACTCACCTCACACTTCATACTATAAAATCTATGAAATTATTTCAAAATAGACGATATGACAGATAGGGTGTGACATAATAAGAATTTATTACATGCAATTATAATAAAAAAATTGGCAATACCCGGTACTCACTACACACTACATATCTTACACTTAGTGCTATAAAACTTATGAAACTGAAACTTATTTCAAATTCATAAGTTTTATAAACCATGTGACATAACAGAGTGTGACATGAAAACAATTAATTAAGTGCAATTAAATTAAAAGTAAAGTTTGGGCAAGACAGGTGCTCACTACACACTACACACCTTACACTTTATGCTATAAACCTTATGAAATTATTTATAAATAGACCACGTGACACGATAACATTTCGTTGTATACAATTAAAATTAAACTTTTGTCAAAAATATATAGATATGAAATATATTTCTCTATAATAATGCAATGCTATAAGTTTATTTTGAAACAAAAAAAATATGCTATAATAAATGTATTTTTTCATACTAATTGTCTTAATTAACATAAACTTTATAAAATACTAGCTGTCGGGCCCGGCTTCGCCCGGGTGCAGATAGTTTTTGAGTCCAATCCACATCAAGAACATATTATTTCGCGTGTCTACTAACTATATTTCCCGCGTGCCGTCGACTATATTTCCCTTCCGTAGGAGAGGACATCCCGTGCCAACAATTTGAATTTGAAAGAGTAGAAAATATGTATATTTGGTTTCCTGACTCATCCCACGGGAACACTACATTTTTCGGGATAAAAAGTAGCCTATGTGTTAATCCAGGGTGTCAGCTATCACTATACCAAATTTCATCAAAATCTGTTGAGCCGTTTTTTCATGAAAGAGTAACAAACATCCATACATACATACAAACTTTCACCTTTATAATATTAGTAAGGATAGTTGAGACGGGCCTGAACACGTAGAACCAGGACTATTTGACTTATATCTATACAGGGTATATCAAGACTGCTACCGAAAACGAAGCCGGGTGATAGTTTAAGCGACTTCAGACACAATGCAACAGAAAAAGTTGCAAAAAAAAAGCGACAATTTTTTTTTGTTATTTTTTTCCTATGGCCATATTTGGGTGGTAAATACATTTTTTCCTAAAATAATAGTATATACCCTTTTATTTATAAATACTCTAAGGTATAAAAGAGTTTAAATTATTATTTAAGCAAAAACTATGGATTTACCACCCAAAAATAACTATATTTAAAAAATCATAAAAAAAATTGTCGCGTTTCTGGCGAAATTTTTAATTGCATTGTGTTTGTAGCCACTAAAACTACCACCCGGCTTCGTTTTCGGTAGCAGTCTTGAGATACCCGGTATATATATAAAAATGAAACCCGTTTCGCGTTGTCACGGCATCACGTGTGAACGGCTGAACCGATTTCAATAATTATTTTTTTAAAATGTTTGTGGAAGTCCAAGGATGGTTCTTACGGCGCGAAAAAATCGAATAATTGCCGGAAAAACCCTAAAAACAGCCCTTTTCTTTTTCCCATACAAACGTTTTCTAACTAAAACGTAAAGTCAATTTGAGCTTTATTGCTATTGTATAAAGTTCATATTACATTACAAGCACTCACTGTTGTTTAAACAATGTAGGTATGTTCCTAACGTCAAAGAGTCAATTTGCACTTTATTACCGCTAAACAAAGTGAAAATTCAATCATATCTATCAAAACAGTGTGCGTGATTTTCCCATACAAAATGTTCATGGGTTTGTAACTGTCATTTAATTTTCACCCTGTCGATATGGTAAACTCTTCCCTCGAATTAAAGGACGTATTTAAATAAAGGTTTCGAATCGAAAACATATATCTTGCCATTTTTATCACGAAGTTTTACAGTGGCCTTTCATTCGCTATAATTCACTGATAGAAATGTACATCGTATCGGAGTGAGATAGGTTATATTATAAATAAATGGGGTAAAAAAAGGGTTGAAATGTTATGTCTAAGAAAATCGAAACCACTGAAGTTATGTCTATGAAATTTTATATTTTAACTCTTTATTACTAACAAAAACTAAGTGCGTGGTGGCCTGTTGGTAAACGGACTAGACGCGACTGCCAACATGTTCACGGTGGTCGCGGGTTCGAATCCCAGGGCACACCTCATACTTTTCGGAGTCATGTGTGTATTGAGAGTCAATCACCACGCACTAAAACGGTGAAGGAAAACATCGTGAGGACCTGCATACCATAGCCGATTTATAAAAAAATCTATGGTATGTAAGTCCGCCAACCCGCACTAGGCCAGCGTGGTGGACTATATGGCCTAACCACTCTCAATCGGTAGTCAATTGTAGAGGAGGCTCGTGCCCTGCAGTGGGACGTATATGGGCTGATACAGAATTACTAACAAAAAGTAATGGCGTGCAATATTTTTTAGAAAAACAGCATTTTGGTGCTGAAATAAGGGAAGGAATATTGAATGGACAGTATAAAACGTTAAAGTTTTTAATGTCAAAAATTCATAAGGCAATCTTTATATGTATATGTATATGTATATGGATGTATATGGAGAGAAGGGACATAAAGTAAAATAGAATGGAAGGTACGGGAGAGGGCTGGGATAGCTGTCAGATTTGTTAGGACTAAATGTAAATGCACGTTATAAAACGGGATGGATAATAAAGAGAAGGGACGGGACAGATTGGGAAGAGACTGAACAGGCGGATGAGACGGGATTGAGCCGGACAGTAGGATAGCTACGTCAAGTTTAGGTTAACAAGAGTTTATACGAAAAACAACATGTATTTGGTGTGGAGTGGAATCAAAAAATATATGCACCCAGGCGAAGCTGGGTCGGGCCGCTAGTTTATATATAAATATACAAAAAATAATTTGACCAATCGCACCTTTAGAATTAAAGTGACCTAATCCAAAACTATTCAATTTTGGCTTTTAATCATATTTTGGCTCAAAATGACCCATCGACTCGTGATTAAAAAAGAACCTTTTGACGCATGAAAGGCAGAAAATCGGCCTTCTGGATGGATCTTCGTTATGTCCAAAATTTTTGTTGTAAATCTTTAATGAATATTTCCCAAAATACATATATATATATATATATATATATAACAAATACATATATATATATATATATATATATATATATATATATATACAGGGTATATCAAGACTGCTACCGAAAACGAAGCCGGGTGGTAATTTGAATGACTTCAGACACAATGCAATAGAAAAAGTTGCAAAAAAAGCGACAATTTTTTTATAGTATATTTTTTCATGTGGCCATATTTGGGTGGTATATACATTTTTTCCTAAAATAATAGTGTATACCATTTTATTTATAAATACTCTAAGGTATAAATGAGTCAAAATTATTATTTTGGCAAAAACTATGTATTTACCACCCAAAAATGACGACATTTAAAAAATCATAAAAAATAACTGTCGCGTTTCTTTGCGAAATTTTTAGTTGCATTGTGTTTGTAGTCACTAAAGCTACCACCCGGCTTCGTTTTCGATAGCAGTCTTGATATACCCTGTATATATATAAATATATATATACTGTATATATATATATATATATACTGGGTATCTCAAGACTGCTACCGAAAACGAAGCCGGGTGGTAGTTTAAGCGGCTTCAGACACAATGCGCTAGAAAAAAATGCAAAAAAAGGCGACAATTTTTTTTTGTTATTTTTTTCCCATGACCATATTTGGGTGGTAAATCCATTTTGTCCTAAAATAATAGTGTATATCCTTTTATTTATAAATAATCTAAGGTATAAAAGTGTTTAAATTATTATTTTAGCAAAAATTACGGACTTACCACCCAAAAATGACGATATTTAAAAAATCATAAAAAAAAAATGTCGCGTTTGCTTGCGAAATTTTTAGTTGCATTGTGTTTGTACTCACTAAAACTACCACCCGGTTTCGTTTTCGGTAGCAGTCTTGAGATACCCGGTATGTATACAGGGAGCGCAAAAAAATGGCGCACTTGCTCAGTCGGGTACAAGGGCATAATATTAATATCGTAATAAAAAAATAATATTTGGAAAATACCTATCCGTTTTGAAGTTATGACCGTTTAAAGTTTTCAGTTTAATCACCACTTTTTCGCATAAAACCAGTTGGAATAGATGAAGAACAAAATTTAAACACATACGTATTTTTTCGTTTCGTCATTAATTGAACGGTTAACGAAATATACCACGAAAACCATTTTTAACAGCATCAAAACTTTCTTAGACATCGCTTTAACCGTTGTTTACACATGGGTAAGGTCATGAACTCTTAGCTGTATAATTTATCCTTCTCTAACTTCAAAAAGGATATTTTTTGTTTCATTTCAAATAAATCAATCAGTTAAACAGGGACGTACTCAGATTTAAGCGTCAATAAATTAACAACATAATAACTTTAGGTGCAGTTGCATCGTGTATGGATTGACTATTATTTTGTTTGTCATTATTTTCCTTAGTGTCACAAATCCAAACTGAAAGACACCAAGGAATCACATTGGTCATCGCTTAAATCATGTAAGATTGCGAATTTAATTCTAATTAGAAAAGTTTTCGTAATACCTACATAACATTTAAATTATCTAAATTATTAATATTCATTGTAAAAATAATCTGATGACACTGATTAATAAAAAATAATATTTTTAAAATGATGGCCCAATTCGGCCCTATTAGTCAAAGGAAGCCGCCGGTCATAGTGTACTTCGTCGGATCCAACGCGGCTCGATTATTCTTCCTTTGAGGTTGCCGCCGCCCTTTGTGAGCGCGAGCCGAAAGGCGGCAATGTCTTTGTCGGTAACTTTTAGCATTTTGCAAAAGAAGACCGACATCTTGAGGTGTGTTCACACTACACACTTGATATAACTTAATTTGATTAAGTACCTATTCCGATATAAAAGTTACGTTAAAAAAAGATCTTATTGGACTGATAGAATGGTCCTTACTTGCTCAAGAGCTTATAATATTATTTAAATATGTCATCAACCGATCCAGTCAGTTACAAATTGCCTATTTAATTTTGCTTATTATTGTATTTAACATTACTTTAATGTGTTTTCAAAATAATGTTACTTTAAAGTAATAAAATTTCTTCTAAATTCTTATACCTAGAGAAATGTCGTCTACCATTACAGCATAGAATTTACATATGAGACTTCTGTGAGATAAAATTAGTGAAATCAATAAACACTAAGCACTAATTTACTGCACTGCCCTGCGGGAGACCCCGTGCCCTGCAGTGGCACGTATATGAGCTGATACAGTACTAATACTAATTGTTCACTTGAATTATTATGAACTCAAATAGGAAAGCTTTGTATCTAATGTGAACAGGCCTTTATCTTTCAAAAATCAAAATAATAATTTATTTTTTATTAGTTGGATTCGGATTGCGATCGCGTGTGCATGTATTAGTCGTGTGCATAATATTATTGTAAATTCGTTTTCAGTTATTTTGAGTAAATTTTATTAATTTCACTATGCTTTGAACATTACCCAATTTGATAGCTTTTGATGTAACTTGTGTTATGTGAAATTTAAAAGAAAAAGTGATTTGTGCTACCAAACTGTGACAGTGTTTTCGTGCGGGTTTTGGCGGATCCTGCGCTTCCATCCTTGCCTATCAAGGCCATTACGGTTTACATTACAAGGTCAGTTAACTATTTTAGTGGTCATTAATGACAACTAACCAGCCCATATGAGTCACCGACGGCCTCCGTGGAACAGTTGGTAAGAACTGCCTGTGAAATGAGAGACCGCGGGTTCGGTTTCTGCCCCGAGACAAATAATTTCCATGAACCATAATTATTTTTCTAATCCCCGCGACACAAGATTTGTATCTTAGTGTGGGGTTAGTACCCATGTATGTGACTGTTGATAGTATTAATTTAATATCCTTTTTATGTACCCTGAGCGTTATGTACACAATCGCACGACTTATAAGTAAATAATGAGCTATGCTTATTTATTGTTGAGTGTCTACCGTTCAGTTGTAAGGTTCAATCACTTTAGCGTAATGTGTTAAGGGTTAGCATATGTAAGGTTAGTTTTTTTTTTCTCGGCATCTTTCTTAATATTCGCTAGCGCCATGCAAATCCGTATTAATTAAGATGCCTTCACCATATACTATAATGTATATTAGCAGGTGCGCCGTTTTCTTGTCCACCCTGTATATATTTTTAATTAGATCTCTATAATTCTAAAGGTGCAAAATATTTATTTCCATATGAAAGACTAATAATATACCCAAACAAACTATGTTTTTTTTTTTTTTGTTGTGCAGGTGATCTACCCACAGACCCGCGAGGAGATGGTGCGTCGCGGTCGCACGGACGCGCAGCTGGACCGCTTCCTGGAGATCGTGCAGCTGTCGTACCTCACGGCGCGGGAGGGCGGCTGGGACGCCGTCGAGGACTGGATGGACGTGCTGTCCGGGGGGGAGAAGCAGAGGATCGCGGTGAGTGGGCAAATTTTTTTTTATGTTCAATGGTGAAACTGGCATATACACCTACCATCCAACTAAACTAATAGGTACCGTTTGACGTTTCATACTTATCAAGTATAAACCACTTTTTACAGACGTAACTCAGACAACTCCAACAACATTTTTCGTAAAACCACAATTCCATGTTTTTAAGGAAATAGTTATTGAAATTGTTCGTATAATAGTAAGGAATACGACCATATTCATGAATAGTTGCAAAACCAAAAAACACCATTATAATGCAATACTTGGCATTCCATTGCGCTAGTGACTAGCGCCTGAAACATACGATGTTAATTCTCATTATGTCTAGTATTACGAGACCAGTGAAATATTAACTATACTAGGGGTTCTCAAACTGTGCGCCCTGAAGCTCCGCAGAAAGCGCAAAAGGCCTTGAAACAGTTCTCTTTCTATCAATTTTAATTTTTATACCCCATAAGTGTCATTGTATTTATCTATTTCGACCAGTACGATAGATAGGGCGCTAAACAAAGATTGGAAGACCCTAGACTATAAAATCAAAACACAGCTTGTTACAAAGTTTTTCTACTCCAAAATAGAAAGATTGATTGAAATCCCGTGACTTATTTTTAGATGGCGCGACTATTCTATCACGCTCCACAGTTCGCTATACTAGACGAGTGTACGAGCGCCGTATCCGTGGACGTAGAAGGACAAATGTACCAGTACTGCAGAGAGGTAATTTATCAACTTTCAAATTACTTTAATTAAATATTTTTTATGGACTTTTTCATAAGGATTTGAATGATTTCGTTAGGAATTATAGACAAGGTACGCTGGTGTAAGATTACCGGGGCAATACCCCATGATGATCGCCAGTTTAGCTTTGGGATTTCCAGAGGAAAACTAACAATGTGAAATATGTTGTTCCATTTTTATTATTGCAGACTTTTTGGTTCAGGCTTTACTCCCAAATGCTGATTAAAAAAAATAAACAAGTAACTGTAATGATTAATTATTTTGTAAATAAAATATCTTGCACACTTAAAGTTTAAATCCCTCAGCCTGTAGCATTTATATTTAAAGGTTGCCTTTTTCTGTTTAATAAATATACAACATCTTTAGATTCAACTGTTCCGAATAAAAAATATAAATTGCCAACAGATGGGCATATCTCTATTCACTGTGTCCCACCGCAAGTCACTGTGGAAGCACCACGACCACTACCTGCAGATGGACGGGCGCGGCGGCTACGTGTTCAGCGAGATAGACAACGACACGCAGGAGTTCGGCTCGTGAAACTAACTTCACTGCAGTTATAGTCGACGCAGAACAAGTGGACTGGTGTGAAGTTGACACGAGTGGATACCCAAAGGGAATGTCTCATTTTAATACATTGTTAAGCTTTTTGATGGATATAATAACAAGACGAAATGAGTTTTTTTATAAGTTATAATATGTGTGCTTAATTTAAAATTGATTGTTGAATATTCAGTCAGTCAGAATTCCAGTCTGTTTTCCTTTCAGCAACATTCTTTTGATTCGCATTGGAAAAATTGTTTTGCTATATTTATTGACTATATTTATCCGTAAACGAGGTACTAAATAATAACTTCTAATATTAGTCCAATAAACTATATCAATCCTCGCATTTTTCTACTCGACCATGCATGTTTTTTTTTTCAAAGGACTGTGTACTAAATATATAAACAATTTGACAAGTTCAAATAGGTATTTAGTGATTTTTTATGGCTATATTTAGCTGTTATTAAAATTAATTTTATTTTAATATTTTACATTATGTATATGTTACATCTTCATAATCAGCTCCTGCTACGGCGTTTCTATATTAAACTAAATATAAATTTTATGTCTTTAATTGGGATCAATTTGAATTAAATACTTGATTTTAAAATAACAAATACAAATGTGTTTAATAATCATCATTAAATTTAATTTAATAATATTTAAATGCATATAAAATTTAGCAAAAGTTCTATTCAAGTCAACCTAAATAATTATACAACGTTGATGCGACCGATGGGCATTAAATTACACTATGTATGCTATACGTCTTTGGTATTAATTCGGCACGGCACAAAAATTAATAATACCAAAAATGGGATTTTGTTTGTTTCAAACAAACTAAATAGCTTCCAAATAAGACTAAAACGCAACCATCCTGTGTAAATTAATTTCATTGACCTGTAGATACGAATAGATAACAAATTGGCAAAGTCGCGCGCGGCGCGTGTTATTGTCGTGTCCTTATTATTGTGTGACTTGTGTAAGAGCGGCAACAACGCGCAGATTTTAGTACGATCTATCGTTTTAAGGTGAATGACCATGCGGTAGGCGTAATCAGCTGTTAGAAAAGCTACATCGTGTTCAAATGGGGCAAAAACTTAAAAATCATTTATGACTAAACTACTGCTCCCATTTAATTGATTTTTAGTACAGAGCTTCAAAATGGTACCTAGTTTATGTAGTTTAAATAAATGCCCATCGGTCGCATCAACGTTGTATAAATATACAAAAAATAAAATTGAAAACCTCACTTTCCAGTTATAACTTAATTCATGTCATGGTTCGAACATATTTTGAAAAATGATAAATTAACACTAAACCAATTAAAATATTATCAAAACAATTCATATTTTTGAGTTCCTTCATCGATTTTAAATCTTGAAAAACTTAGCAGTCCTCTGTTTATGCATTCATGCTTTGTGTTGAAAATATTATGTGTTCATATTATTTTTGGCTCAGAATCAAGCTAATTACAATGTGATTTACAAGGTCGCTAGTTGTTTTAGATTGTTATCAACAATTGTCTTTGTGTTAATTAACCTTCAATTACACGTCTCATAAAGCCAGAGGTCGTTAGTAGCGTCGGCTCTGTGTTACCTCACGATATCAAAATAAAATAATAATAGTTCGATTTGTATGGTATATTTGATATTTTACACTAAATTATCATGTGAACAAAATATGTTTTTTACATTCAAATTCTATTAAATTAGAAAATTACGAATAAACATTTAAGAGTCGCAACAAAATGCCTTCGTGTTTATTACAGAAAATGTACTTACGTACATCTTTTATGTACAATTTAAATATAAGATTTCTATTCAATGTGCAATTTTTACAGATTTACATGAATTTTATGATATGAAAAGTAATTTATTATGTTATCCATTGCGTTTAATTCTATGGTTCAAATACTGTACAATATTAATGAAGGGAATCAAATAATAAAACTCACAAAACGCAATAGGCCAATATTTATTTGTAAGTAAATTCAATAGGTGTAAGTTAGTAATTTTAATAGTAAATGGAAATAAAGATGGCGGTTTTATTTATGTAATGGCTCATAATATACTTGACATATAAATAATTTTGATACTAGATGTTATAACGTTATGTATGTGGTTCAACCACTGTTGTATCAGATTTTTGCAAAGTTACATTGGATTTTTAATTTTAATTGTACTCATCGGGGATAAATATTTGATGCTAATAAATAAAATTGTTTTGTTTTACTGCCTATATACAGTTATTTAAGTTTCTTGAAATTCAATGACGAAGATGTAATAACGCTATGCAATAGTAATTGATTTTCCCTAATTAATTATCAGTTGGAAATGATAAACTGAAGCTTTTCAAAAATCTGAAGATACATTGTTTTTTTATTTGTGATGTACCAATTTATGTGATAGTTTTGTTAAAGGTATATTCAAAATTTTATAATAATTATTGTCTTAAGACATAATATATTTATAAGTAATTGGAAGTTACCTTATCTGTAGAATATCCCTACTGTATTTTTAATACACTTTGATACCACACACTTAACACTTTCTTTAAGTGTGGTGATACATAAAAGTCTTTAGCAACTGCTTTGCTATTAACTTGTTGTAATATTCCAGTGGTAAGTCTATTATAGATATCAAAATAATAAATAAGCCTGTGTCCTGCATGTAGGCCAACAGAATGTGACAATGTGTAAATGAATACCATTATACCATATTTACTAGAATTATTCAATGTATTTATTTCTTCTTTAATATCCATATTTACAGATATTTTTTGCATTGTCATTTAGTTGAATCAATTCTTGTCATACGTATTTTATTTGTAAAAAGACCCCATTTTTTTTATTTGTGATAAATTAATGTACGCGCCAGGAGCGTCAAAACATTCTCAGTTACATTGTTTGTTTTAAATATGTTAAACGTTAAATATAGCATATAAAATATTTTACCACAAAGAGCGTAATTATGTTTAATCAAGCTTTATGAAATGTATCACAATTTTTTTTTAAAATAATCTTATGACGGAATATTTTTTTCATTCAACCGTGTAAATAGTAATTAATGTAAAATAAAGCATTTTTCTTAGTACTTTGATAAATAATATGTTAAACAACCAAATGTAATTTTGCCCTTTGCAAAAACACTGTTAGACGTGAATGCTGCTGTGATAGCTGTTAAGTTTGTTGTTTTGTCAATCTGTGGGTGCTGGGCCAATAAACATGGTTGAGGGCACGATTTGTCTGTTTTATTTATTATCCTGGCTATACAAATATAATTGGGTTCGAAGACTAATATAATAATTTTAATTCAATGAACAAACTACTAATTGACTAGGCTTGACGTGTCTAAAATTGCTGAATTGATATTTCCTGTACGCCTTATTTAGCCAACAATAATGAAATTTAGTCACGTTCTTTAAAGAAGACATAGTGTTAGTAATAAATCAAAATTATAATGATATACTAGTTTAGTGCGTGGTGGCCTGTTGGTTAACGGACTAGAGACGCGGCTGCCTGCATGTTCACGGTGGTCGCGGGTTCGAATCCCAGGGCACACCTCTGACTTTTCGGAATCATGAGTGTATTGATAATCAATCACCACGCACTAAAACGGTGAAGGAAAACATCGTGAGGAAACTTGCATTTGCATTTGAAACTTGCAGCGATTTATAAAAATTTCTATGGTATGTAAGTCCGCCAACCCGCACTAGGCCAGCGTGGTGGACTATATAGCCTAACCACTCTCAATCGTATTCTCGATTGTAGAGTAGGCCCGTGCCCTGCAGTGGGACGTATATGGGCTGATACAGATACTAGTTTAACGTTAGGTTGAAAATTCCCGCATAAAGCCTTGGTGGGCGTCATGTGACGTCATATGACGTATAGAAGTACAAGTACCTCATCAAGTTCTTTACACGCAATGTGCCTTTGACACTTGCAGTGTCAATTACTATAGTGTGTATTTCTATGGTATTTATTGTTTTGTAGTTTTTACATTCAAGATATTTACTCATAAAACATTTTCAAAATGAAATCACTGTATTTTAACGAATAATGAGTGGCTTTCATTTTAGTCGACTTCTAAATACAAGAATGGAACGTAGACGTTTCGCATCAGCTGTTGTTAAAAAAAATTAACGGGATATCGCGATGTAACTGGTCACACCGACGGCCACATCAAAAAACTGGGGGTCTGGCGTGACCCTGTTACTACTATCCCGCAATAAAATAGCTGTGTAATCTAAGATAGTTGGTGTGTCGTGTTAATAGTGGCATATAGCAAATTCTAGTGTAATTTATGTGTAAAATATGGAACGCAGCACAGGAACAGAAGTGTACGGGTGTGGCTCAGCCCAAACTGCAAAAATAACGCTGAATATACAAACCACTACGGGTGGTAATTTCTCCATCAGTTTGAACGGCAAAGACACAGTGGAACAATTAAAAAAATCAGTGTCCAAAAAGTTGAAGGTGTCGAAGGATCGAATATGTCTGTTGCATCGCGAGAGGTGAGCATTAGAGGCGTCGACGCCAAGCTTCTATTGTCAAACATATCACGGAAATATGTCGATACGATGACGCATCAGCGATGCTCGAGTGGTGTATTGACGTGCACTTGTTTGTTTGCAGACAACTGCGCGACGGCACGCTGGAGGACAACGGGCTCCTGGATGGCTCGCGCGTCATCCTGTTGCCCAGCGTGGAGACTGGACTCCTGGTGAGTGGTGACACCCGCGCCACTGTCGACATCGCTCTCGCTCGCCACTCGCCATTCGCGATAATCACGTGTTTCACAACAATGTGAAACTAATCAATGCTTATTTATCTATCAGCAACATTTTATTGCCTTTATTGACTAATTTGTTTTACTAACTTTGCCATGTAATATTTCAGAGTCAGAGGCCAGAAAATTCTGTGATGCAAGCCCTAGAGTCTTTAAATGACACACAGGTCAATGATTTTCTGAGTGGGAAGTCCCCCTTGAATCTGACCATGAGGTTAGGTGACCATATGATGCTTATACAGCTTCAACTGTCCACATTAAATTCAGCATCATCTAGTTCATCTAGATCTATAAGAACATCCACCCCCACAAAAACCACAAGTGCATCAACTGCCACAGCCCAGACAAAAAGTGAGACTAAAACATCACCCAGCCCTCAGAGCACTCCACTGAAATCTTCACAAGTTGATGATTCAAGTGCAGATAAATCAAGTCCAGACAGTAATAAAACTAAGCCAGAAATTCAAACAAATATGTTGCATAAGAAAGACTTGGAAATTTTACAAAATGCTTTTGACTTATATCGCTCAATGGCCGAAGAGAAATATGCTGAAAAAGCTGAAACTACAAACTGTGAACACAAACAAGATTCATCAGCCACATCAAATGGTACAATATCAAATTTATCTGATACATCTGTAGAAAATGAACAATCTCCAATAAAATCATTATCCAACTTAGTGTCTAGTCCAATTGATGCCTCTGCAACAGAAAATAGAGAGGCGGCAATCATGAATTCCGTTAGAAGTAATTTAATAGATTTTCTTTCACAAAATAAAATTAGTGAACAAGTGATACCCACAACAAGTTCTGGGTGTGCCAAACAGCAGTGTGCCTCAACATCTTCACACACACCTGACAGTTCCTTCAGTGATGACAGTGACAGTTTTGCTGACCAAAGTTTATTCCTCACAGAAAGTACCATTGATGAGTATCCAATGGAAAATCTATTCAATAGTGCAGTGGATAAAGGTCTATTTCAGGACCAGGAAGAATGCATGATGGACAGAGAAATCTCAAATCTGGCAACTACAAGTCATGGGCAAGAAACTAATACAGGAATGTTGCCCTCATTTCAAAGTATAAATGAACCATTGAAAAATAAAAGATTCCAATATTTACTCCATAAAACTTCCAAGTTTAAGCACCCCATAGGACAGAATAAGCAGAAAGCATTCATGCAGTCTGTTGTTAATAAGCATAAGAAAAGAATGCAAAACCTTCAAGATAATAATCTAGTGCAGCCTTCTACTTCTAGAACTGAACCTTATATAACTAATTCTAGGAAATTAATACTGCAGCCAAGCACCAGTACTCAGACTGAGGAGCAAGCAACACCGTCTACATCCAAACAGGTGTCCTTTAGGCCTCCTGATGCACCAAAGAAGCCACAGAGAGCATCCCCCACACCTGCTGTGGATACCAAGGCTCTTATAGAAGCCTCAAAGAATTTAACACAGAAACTGAAAAAGTTGTCTAAGGAAGTTTTGACAAATAAGATTGATCTCAGAACAGCAGAAGAGTCAGTGCGTTCCAAGATAGGTCCTGGAGCTGTGATAGAGTCCATGAAGCATCATGGCAAAGGAATATATTCAGGAACCTTTTCTGGAACACTCAACCCAGCTCTTCAGGACAGGTAAGAATAATAAATATAACAACCAACCAGTTCTCGAAAATGGTCATGCAACGCTGTATTGGGATCGATCTATTATCACAGACAGGACTATTCTAGCCAATAAGCCTGACATTGTGATAATAGATCGATTGGCGCGCCGGGCTATACTTGTTGACGTCACCATCCCGCATGACGATAACCTTGTCAAAGCTGAAAAAGACAAAATGTCTAAATATTTAGATTTGGCACACGAGGTTACCGACATGTGGGATGTCGACTCAACAATTATTGTCCCGATTGTCGTTTCTGCCCATGGGTTGATACCAAAGAGCCTCGACCAACATCTACAGAGGCTCTCAATCGGCTGTTGGGTCAGGAGTCAGATTCAGAAGGCAGTATTGCTTGACACGGCACGTATTGTGAGGCGGTTCCTCACTTTGGGCTCCTAACACCGGTGGCTTGGGTCTCGAGCCTCGCCATCATTGGATAACTTTTTATATGTATTTTGTTTTTTAATATATATATAAAAATGTAAGAAAAAGATTTAAAATAAAGAGAAATATAAATATAATACTACAATACTACAATAAATATAATAGTGCACTAATAACAATACATAGCTGTAACTTGGATAAACATTGTTTTTACTTGTTAGAAATTTCACCATGGTTTGGAACCGTTTCTGATGCTGCTGTGTTATGATAATTTCATGTTTTGAAAAATAATTAGCTTTGTTAATTACATAAACCATAGATACAGGGTATATCAAGACTGCTACCGAAAACGAAGCCGGGTGGTAGTTTAAGTGACTTCAGACACAATGCAACAGAAAAAGTTAAAAAAAAGCGACATTTTTTTTTGTTTTTTTTTTTCCTCTGGCTATATTTGGGTGGTAAATACATTTTTTCCTAAAATAATAGTGTATACCCTTTTATTTATAAATAATCTAAGGTATAAAAGAGTTTAAATTATTATTTTAGCAAAAACTATGGATTTACCACCCCAAAATGACGATATTTAAAAAATCATAAAAAATAATTGTCGCGTTTCTATGCGAAATTTTTAATTGCATTGTGTTAGTAGCCACTAAAACTACCACCCGGCTTCGTTTTCGGTAGCAGTCTTGAGATACCCTGTATATAACAGCAATATGTAGCATTGCTTGCTATAATTATTATTTGTTTTAGATATGGCAGACCAAAGAGAGATATTTCCACAATTATTCATATATTGAATGATTTATTGTGCGCGACGCCTCCGATTGCTTTGTCTCAGGTAATTTATTAATGATATTTAACGACATATGACGCACGTTTTGTTTAGTTTTCCCTTTTATCTAATGTCACTGTTGTGCATTTCAGAAGGATTCAAGCAATTCATGTACGAGTATGTTAGAAGACCAAAATAAGTGTTTAGGCTGCAGTCAACCGTCGTGTTCGTATGGCCTGTGCGACGGCCACGTTCCTTCCACTTCCACCGCCAACAGCAAAGACTGCCCGTGCAAACTCAAAGACTGCCAATGCAAACGACTCAATCCAGAGCTTTGTTCATCGTGCGTCGGCAAATCGGCTGCCGAGGAAATTTGTAAAAAATGTGATACAGCTAAAACGTTAGCCATGGAGAATTCCAAGACTAAGTGTAAACTGGAGCAATTAAGGCTCGTGATGCAACAGAAAAAACAAAGACGTGAAGCAAGGAAACTGAAGACATTGCCTTATACAAATTCTCCGCCTAAAACTATAGGATCGCCGGAGCAAACGGCCGTCTTACAAGAGGAAATAGAAACCGTTGCCTAACACGCAATAACATTGTAATTTATTAGACGACGCACGCTTGTAGAGTTGTAACGACATGCCGCCATTTTGTCACGCTTTTGTATGGAAATTACTAATTATTTCAGTCGTTTCTCTGAACGCGAGGAAATCGGACGGGTGATATGGTTTTGTTTGAACTTGGGAGATTTCCGACTAAACACGCATACAACGTGCAAAACAATGTTATCTTACCTACGCTGTGTCTTTTTGTGCCTTTAGTTGGCGTGTGTGCACGACGCGTGCCTGAAGCTTTTGCGTTACTCTCTCCGTGTGTATTGTATAGAAGGATATTGACATATGAAACTTAGACAAATGTTTTTAAAGTATGATAAGTACGAACTAATGCAAAACTATATTTTTTTGCTGTGAAATGACGATGGCACTGTCGTGTTTTGAAAGTGAGAGGAGCTTCGTGTGTATTTGATATCTGCGTGATGACCGAGACTCAAAGTCTATCATATTCTAAATTACCATTTTGCCTAGTTTACACAATAAACGTATTATCGTTGAGTGCTATTACACGCATGTACAAAATGATAAAAAGATTGAATTAGCTAAATCACTAGTGTAGATATAAGGTAGGGTTGTCCGACACAGTTGCCTCGAGCGACTCTAAATTAACTTGTTGTTATTATTTTAGATTATATTTTATTTTATTGGTTCAGTCAACTATTAAACACTTGTGTAACTAGCTTATATACGAGTATATTATAAAGTAACTTTTTGTTTGCAATAACATTAACGGGACTTATATTTACACACAAGGGCGGATCCAGCTTTTATGCCAGAGAGGGGGTCACATTATAGTTCATGTCAGAACACTGGGTCCGATTTCAAGGGCCCTACTATATTCATCCGAAACGAAGTTCGAAACTTCGGACGAACGAAGTTTGTGACGATACGAATGTACCTACTCTGTAAATGTTCGGATTTGTATAACGTATATCGTAACCATAAGTCGATGGTTACGACCATAAGTCAATAACGACCATAAGTGTATATAGGTACATTCGTATCGTATATAAACTTCGATCATCCGATCATTTGAACTTCGTTTCGGATGAATATAGTAAGGCCCCATTCTTTCTTCGATCCGAAGATTCGAATTTCGTGTTACAGAGTAGGTTTCGAAACGAAAAACGTCACGAAGATTCGAATTTCGGATTTATATAGTAGGGTCCCAATACTCCAATTCGTAATAATAACTTTTTAAAGTTTGTTACAGTCGTGATTTGTAAACACACTCATAATTTTTTACTTTATTTATCGACATACAAAGAATTAAATGTGCTTATAAATTTTATTAACAAGATAATTAATAAATTTTGTCAATCTGGGGCCAGCCCAGGGGGGGTTATGACCCCCATGACCTGACCATGACTCTGGATCCGCCCTTGTTTACACACTACTGACGAAAATTACAACTGTAAAAATATTGTTTCTACATTCATCAAGTACCGAATTTTGTTCCGCTTTTTTACACAATTGGCACTGTTATTCTTATAGTTATTTTTCTTTGTTCTCTTTTTGTCTCACGGGTATTTTGTTAAAATAATAAATATGTTTTCGCATTACACTCATTTCGTTTAGTTTCTTTGTATTTTTTTATTAATTTTTTATTTTAAATTGATCACGACTAGCGCCTTGTGCTAAGAACACCAGCTTGCGTAAAATGCAATAATTAAAGTATAAAATGTAACGACCACATCTTTAAGCAAGTGACGAACACTAGAGTAGAGCTAGCTAGCTATGTATATAAATATTACGCAAATGAATAGTGGTAAAGTGCTTTTTTATTATATTTCATGGATTTTATATTTTAAAAAAGTTTTAATGTTGAATTACCTAGAATAATTTTAGGGGATTACTATGGAATATTCTGTGAATAATAAATATTGCATAACTAGTAAACGATGCGATAGCCACAACATAACGACGGCAAATTTAATTTTATAGATACACAAGATAATTATAAAAAACCTACTGTATATGACCCACACTTGCTTTTTATCGTATGTTTGCGAAAATATATATAACAGGGAAGGTTGGGGGCAGTATACTAAACACATTGTGTCTATATTCTAAGTTAGGAAATAATGCAAATTGTAAATATTTGTGTAAAGCGCGGTATAAAATGGAAAGGTGCGATATTCCCGTCTATATATTCAATCCTGTGTAGCCGTATTATAGTTTGCAAAGATAAGGACCTACATTTGTATATTTGTGGCAGTGTTCCTTATAAAGTCCTTTTGCATTTTTACCGACTTAGACGGCCCATAAAGTGATATAACACTTTAGCCCAAATTAATTTGCATTTAGAATTGATCACAGTCGTGGGTAGCTACACATTCGGTCTTCCACAAACTTTATATGTTGCATTTTCGTTCCCCAATTGGTAAGGGACCAAATAGCAGGTTATAATTTTCCTCACAGTGATGAATCAATATTTTCATAAATGTGGCTTTTTATAGCCAGGGCCATCCAAAGCATTATAGATTCCACTGGATCTTTTGATTTTCAACTCACAGACGCTGTTAAATGTGACGAATTTTGTGGTGAATTTTGGAGTGGATTGTCAATCGGATCCAGCCAGACCTTATTTTATGCTGACGATAGAATTATTTAAGGTCACGGCACCTCACAGAAAGTATTAAAAATATTGAATTTATATTCAATTCTAATTATTTTGCTCGGAGATGAAATAAACAATGTTTTTTTTATTTTTGGCATTCAAAATTAAATATAGTGCATTATTTCTGTAGGTGACAAAAACCGTTTCCTCACACCAAGTGCCTGTAAGTGTAAGGTACGTGTGCTGTATTAGTGTAGTGCCATACATCTACCGATTAAGTTATTTTTGTGTATTTTGGCACTGTTAGCGTTTCGTGTACGATGTCCGATCTCTTACCAAAATCATATTTATAGGATCTCAGAAATATTTTACTGCAAAATTGTAACTTGCATTTTGGTGATTAAAATGAAACATTGCGTCCTGTGACTTTGAACTCGGAATAGCTGTTTTATTCAAAAGAAATTGTTGGTCTAATTAGATGTATTCGTTACATATACCGGATATAAAAATATTTAAAAAATATAATGCTTTAGATGTAATGCTGATATGTAAAAGTTCCTCAATAAGCGTTGCCGAGTTCAAAGTCGTAGATTCATCTGTATATACATTTGTTACCAATTATTTAAGTCGTGACATGTTTTTGTTGAGGTTTTGAGGGAAAAATCGTGAATTGTTTTTGTCCTTGTATTTGCATATATAGTGAGGAGAATAAAGTAAAGTAACAAAACTATTAAATTGTTTTATATGCTTTTCCATATGTTCGGCACTGGATATTGGGATGTGTGATATTAGTTGTTTGAAATTAAAGAAACAAAATTATTATCAACTGAAAACGAATTTATTCTAATAACTATTTCAATTATGTCATGTACTAGTGAGGAATTTTATACGAAACATTTTTCACATATTGATTCTGGTTGACTAACAACAGAACTGAATATGAACGTACCTATACGTAAATTATATGTAATATGTACTTGACAACAAAAATATACATCTCACAATGTGATATCCAACGCGAACTTAAACATAAATTAAGTTTTGTAAGAAATGTCTTAACAAAGTTGGACTGCAAGTCTAAATTAAACGAAAAGCTAAATTTACATCGAAAATAACTTACAATCCTAATACAGCAGACCTCCGGTAATCCAGCCCCTGTCTAATCCGGCGCCCCTTGTAATCCGAACCTATAGCCCATAACGCCACTCGAAACTGTACATTTTGTTTTGTCGTTATTTATATTTTAGATAGAATCTTACAATTTTGATATGTAGTTTGTTACTAGGTGTTCTATCTATGAATTTCGGACTATAAGGGGTGTAATCCGACAAATTCGATAGTCCGATACCGCCACGCAAAAGGTTTGTCGAATAACCGGGGGCCCACCGTATTTGTAATTTCCCATGTAAAGTAGCGCGCTGCACCTAAGGTCTCGGAAAGAAAACAGTGAAGGTGTCGTAAATTATTTTATTATAAAGTTCATTTCATATAAATTAACACATAACCCACGCTCGCTGTCACGCACACAACATGGCGCCAGTGGGAACGTCACCTCTCGTTTATTCGCTACGTTATAGTTTAAAGAAAATGAGACGCGGCGTTGTCACCGACGCGTCTATTATGATGTTTAGAACAGGAGAGTGCTCATGCCTCCCATCTCGGCCTGTTCTTTGACGAAGATCTCGAAGTACTGGTAGATGATGGTGACGGCGAGTAGGATACCGGTACCCGAGCCGATGGCTCCGAGGAAGTCGGCCAGCACTGACAGAGCTCCGATACAGAGACCGCCGAAAGCTGCCGCCGTCGGGATGTAGCGGTTCAGCTCGTGGATCATAGAGTTGTCTCTGTGGCCGCGCATCACCATCTGCTGCTCTTTCAACTGCTTGGCAACCTAACATTACAAAAACGATAAGTAAAAAATTCGTGGCTATAACTCGTGACGCTTTCTTGTGTAATTAATATTTCAGCCGACTAAAATCGACGAGTGAAAGTTGCCAATATCTGGACACTTTTGGTGTAGTAATTTTCAATTTATGTGTATATTAGATGTCTATGGTGCGAATATGTCATGAATTTGATGGTTTGATTAACTATTGCGTGGTAAAGATTATACAATTACGTTTTGAATCATCATCATTTGTTCGTTTAAGTGAAATTTCTATCATAGTGACCTCGCATTTTATTTTCAATTTGCAAATACTTTATTATAAACAAGCCAATATAGCACTGTTTCAGAAGGATAGTATAAGGACTGCAATATACATACCATCAAAAACATTGTATATTGTATTTTGTTAATCATAAAAAATGACAAGCCAAAAACGCGATACCTAATATAAAAAAAAAAATCACAAACAAATGAACGTATTTGACAAGCTTGCACTCACATCCTTAGCAGAAGATCCCGAAACATCAATCCACGTCTTGGAGAAGAACGCGCATGATCCGAGCATGAATACGATGTACAGCAGTGCGTGCAACGGGTCGTGGGCGATGTGGGCGAGCGACTCGGGCGGCGAGAAGTAGTAGCACAGCCCGCCCACCGGGTACGCGCGCGCCGGGCCGCCGCCGCCCACGTCCGCCCACACGCCCAGCAGGTTCACCAGGAAGTTGCCGCTGAACTTCACTGCCAGCATCTGGAACGGGACGTGTACAGTGTACTGATTACTATACACTAACATACTCAATATCTGCAGGGTATATCAAGACTTCTACCGAAAACAAAGCTGGGTGGTAGTTATAATGACTTCAGTCACAATGCAAGTAAAATTATTGCAAAAATTTGTGATGATTCCTTTTTGGTATTTTTTTCTATCGTGCGTGGTATTAGGATGATAAATACATAGTTTTTTCTTAAATAATATTGTACACCCTTTTATTTAAAGACGCTATAGTATGCTATATGGCCTAACCACTCTCAATCGTATTCTCGATTGTAGAGTAGGCCCGTGCCCTGCAGTGGGACGTATATGGGCTGATACAGAATACAGAATAGTATGCAAGGCTTTAAATCAATATTTTAGCAAAAACTATGGATTTACCACACAAACTCGACGATATAAAAAAATAAATAAAAAAAATGTCGCCTTTCTTTGCGAAATTTTTAGTTGCATTGTGTTTGTAGTCACTAAAAGTACCACCCGTCTTCGTTTTCGGTAGCACTCTTGATATACCCGGTATATTGCACATGTACAGTATACTAATCACTCTACAGTACCATACTCAATATCTTTATTACACACCACTTTTTTTTAATGCAATGAATGGAGAGACGAGCAAGGCCGTTCGCCTGATTGTAAGCGAAACAACCGCTCATAAACAGTAGCAACATTCCACTGCGCTCGCCATCCTGAGACATAAGATGTTAAGTCTCATATGTCCAGTAGTTACTTTGGCTACAAGGTCCTTCAATCAGAAACACAACAGTGCACTTATGCAGTGTTATTTCACGGGAGAAATAGACATGCGTTGGTACCTACCCAGATGGTAAAAAAAAAACTATTTTGGGTTACACAGCACCAATAGCAATGTTCTCAATATTGTAAAGGATTTATGAATCCTTGTGAAATTCACATTACAAATATATGCATCCTATTATACAACGTGTAACAGGATTAATTCACAACCTCAGACACCCCAACTTTAAAATATTATTGCAATCATAGTTTATGCATTGAAATCGTACTACCATAATTACAAAATCTTTTATATATGAAATTAGTTATACCAAATGTAGGCACTTAACATGGTCACCTCACGAGTTACAAATAAGAGAGTACTACTACACACGCTCGCGGACACGCACACATTTACACAAGACCTATTCACACGAGTACCTAACGCCGAACGCTGCGACGCGCTGCGCCGCGCCGCGCCGCGCCGGCAGAAAACAGCTGACTATAAACGAAATACAAATTACGTACGTAACTGATTACTGGGTGGTTTGGTAAATTAATTATTATTAATTTAATCTGTAAGCATAACATTTGTGTTTTAGCTATAAAATCTAAATATTTTACTTACTAGATATAATGCATACGAACCCAACGTAAGACAATATTTTGCATGAATCGGCTATAAAATATTATTAATTTCACTTCCGCTAAACTTCGTTCCTACAGGCGGGTAGGATACGGGCGTCATTTATTTTGAATTACTAATGAATAAGATAATTAGATAACAGCAATATCTAACAACGAAGACTAGATTGGGAATCACAACACAAAAAAATACAACAAAATTAACTTACGTGTTACATGGCACTCATGCGGCGATTTCTTTTTAAAATATTATGTTCGAAATGTCCACCACCTTGATACACTTTGATGCACATTTGCGTAATTGTTCACGTAATTTATGTAAAACTTCAGTGTCACTCTTCACTTTTAGGAAGGCTGCCACTATTCTACTTTTTAGTAGTCTAGTTATACCAAAGATTTATTACGTCCCCAAAAAAAAAGTCAAGAGGCGTCAAGTCGGGTCACCTAGGAGGCCATTGCACAGGTTCGCGCTCTCCGAACTCAGCATCGAGATACTGTCGGACACTACACTGGTGCCGTGCCTGTTGTTAAATGTCCTGCATGCCAATGATACATTATCACCATTCACCACACTGTGCCAAAGTTCTCACCATTTCAGTGTATTCAATATTCGAATACCGAAAAGACATCGCGCGCGAAAGTTATCGAAATATCTACTAAACACTTAAACACAAGTAGACACAGATAACTGCGGTGCACGACTGTATTTTTTTCACATAGTCGGTGCCCATTTAGGGATTGCAATAACGGGATATTAGACACACCGGGATTCCGCATACATTGTAGCAAATTTACAAACCGAATTTAATCACCATTTTAACGTTCCGCGAAATTATTTTTCATAGAAATACCTACTTGTTGTTTCATTTCATAGTGAATTTGTTACAATTTAATTCGTTTCATTTAAGTGCATGTATTGCGCGGGATTTGGATCGCCCAGTCTTGCAAATACCGGGAGTAATTTTTTTCGCGGCGCATCCCTATACCGGTTGCCAAACCTTTTGATATACCGCCGCGCCGCGCCGCGCGCGCCATCGTTTGTCGGATGGATCAAAATCATTGCATTAAACAATAGCTGCATCCTGCTCTATCTAGTTGTAGTGAAATGTGCGGAAAAGAGAATATGATAGTTATTTATTTTGGTAGCTTATTACGTTTATTGAGGCCTATCGTTGTGTGCGTTTGATTAATGATAGATTGCTTAAATAAACTTTATGATTATTGAAATAAAGTTCATTTTTGTTCATTATTTAGTTTATTAGAGTATTCGTTTAGTGATTCATTTAAAAATGATCTTATGTCCTGGAGTTACGTTTCAATTTCGTTTGTTCGGAGTAGTAAATGAAAGAGTGTCTGTAATTTACTTGGTCTTAACTAATTATTTAGAAAAAAAATACCTACCGAAAAAAATGTTGATATCGGTTCAGTAGCTGATTCTGAACGTACTACTTTCCGCTTTTACATTTAAATCTGTTACATGTTGTATACATCATGATTAAAGAATTTTTATTTATTTATTTTCATTTAATAATGAAACAAAATACCATCAGATGGACAAAACACCCTGTTATATTCAGAAACAAAATAATAATTTACCTGTGAGATGACGTAAAGGTTAGAGACGAGAGCGGACTGCAGAATGATGGGAATGTTGGACGTGTAGAACAGTTTGATCGGGTACGAAGAGTACTGGCCGCGGTAGCGAGCCGACTTGATGGGCAGGTCTACACGGAAGCCCTGGAGAAAAACACAAAATTATATTTTATAGTAAATTGTAGAGTTGAAGACAAAATACATATGAGTGCATTTTTAGGACATGTTTTCATTTATCAAATAAAATACAATATGTGCAATGAATATACAGTATTTTTTTTTCCATTTGTGTAACATCTATATGTTCTATATAAGTAAGATTAGAACTATTTCATAGATAACTTAATCTAAAGAATGGAAAGTTAGGTCTGAATCTTAAAATCGTACATCAATTTATGTAGGTTACCTGGAAGTATATGACTATGGCGAACACAAGGACGGTGGCGAGCAGGTTCATGAGGTTGGGCAGGTTCTGGCGGTAGAAGGCCTCACGCAGGGCGCGAACCTTGTCCGGTCGAGTGGCGAGCAAGTGGAACAAAGCTATCACTGCACCTTCGAATTCTGTTCCGCGACCTGTGCCACAAATCATAACCATTCATCAAAAATTATTTTTTTATTGAACTTTTTTATTATTTAGTCAATTTTTTTAAATATATGTTTTCGATGTGAATTATATTGCAATTTCCATAAATAAATAATTTTGAAAGTTTGGAAGGTTTTATATTATCTAAATAATATAGATTAACGAGTTTTGCAAAGAAAATTTGTTTAATTATTAAAATCATAATTAAACAATATACTATAGAATATTAAGGAGCTTTAAATTAATTTATACTTTAATTAATGGGATTATAAAATACAGATTAACAACACGATACATACCAGTGTTGACGGTTGCCGGCGAGAATGCTTTCCAAACGATGGTTTCACAGATGTTTGTGGCGATGAACAGGGAGATACCAGATCCAAGACCATATCCTAGGATAAAACAAAGAGCATTCATAAATAAAATATTCTGTACCAACATACATCCTACTGCAGGGGACGGGGCTTCTCTACAACCAAAAGTAAAATGGAGAGAAATTACTGTTGGTAAAAGACTATACGCGGCTGCCTTTACGTCAATGGTGGCCGCGAGTACAAACCCTAGCGCGAGTTAACCTAAATACCATAATTGCAAAAAATTCTATGGTATTTGAAGTCCGCCAACCCACACTAGGCCATTGTATTATTGGGTATATGGTCTAAACTTTAATCCCCCTCAATCGTAATTAAATTATACTATTCATTTATTCTTATTTATATTATTATTTATTTGTAATCTTACCATTTTCTGCTTTTATATAATAAACAAGTATATTTTATAAATCTATAATACTACTTTATGCAACATTTAAAAATAGTTAAATTACTATATTATATCATAAATAAAGTGTAAAACTGGGGCATTTCCCATTATTGGTCTGGTTCATTTAAATTCTTGACCTATTCCATAAATAATTACTTACACTGTATATATTATCGTAAGTTTAAATCATATTATTATAATTTAATATCAGGATAACAGCACTAAATGCCTTTCTTTAAAAGTGGCTTCACTACATAGTATAAAACAAAGTCGCTTTCTCTGTGCCTTTGTATGCTTAAATCTTTAAAACTACGCAACGGATTTTGATTCAGTTTTTTAATAGATAGAGTGACTCAAGAGGAAGGTTTATATGTATAATACGTACATATTATTGTACAGAAATCTATTTGTACCCGGGCGAATCTCCGGGCCGCTAGTTAGTATATAAATATTTAAATAATGGCTTTCATAATTTACTATTGATGAGCAAAAATAAAAGAATATTATAATGAATCTTAATGTACTCATTAACAGTCATTATCTTCAATAACACAAAAAATTTTTTTTACTAATTAAAATTCAAATATGTCAAGTATAATTTCTGTATCTGCTATCTATTATGACATAGTTCGCGTTTTCAATTTACTACATGAACAGTTACAAGACAAATAGGTTAAGGTGACTTTAGAATATTAATCATACCTTGGAATTTGGTTAGGCAAAATGTTCAAAGACTAGAGTGAATATCATAATCTTTCAAAATATACCGGGTATATCAAGACTGCTACCGAAAACGAAGCCAGGTGGTAGTTTGAGCGATTTCAGACACAATGCAACAGAAAAAGTTGCAAAAAAAAGCCACAATTTTTTTTTTGTAATTTTTTTCCTATTGCCATATTTTGGTGGTAAATACATTTTTTCCTAAAATAATAGTGTATACCCTTTAATTTATAAATACTTTAAGATATAAGAGAGTTTAAATTATTATTTTAGCAAAATCTATGGATTTACCACCCAAAAATGACGATATTTAAAAATCATAAAATAATTGTCGCGTTTCTAAGCGAAATTTTTAATTGCATTGTGTTTGTAGCCACTAATACTACCACCCGGCTTCGTTTTCGGTAGCAGTCTTGAGATACCCGGTATAGTTTTCATTTTGAGTATGGCTTAACAGAGTTCCAAAATATATTTCCTCTACTTCTATAAAGCTTATATTCATCAAAAATCTACTTAACTATTATTATACATACAAAACCAATATTATTTTTTCACCTATCACAGATAATTTTCACAGACAACCTAAAAAGTGCTACAAACCATTATGGTACAAGAAAAGTAAATAATTATTCATACAATACTAACCTTTTTGCAAGAGTTCATCGAGGAGCAATACAATGAGACCCGCAACAAACAGCTGAATGATGATGAGAAGGCACACACCGGCACCAATCTCGCTGGGCTCACCGTACATACCGGTCATTACATACACTATCGCCTGTCCCACTGTTATGACCATACCAAACACTGGAACAAAAATAAATTATAGTTGTTTTGTATGAATAGTCAGGGATTTTGTTAAAACAGATTTATATGGTATTTTCATTTACTCTAAATAATAATGTGTTTATTAGCATTAATTGATGTTATAAATTTATATTGAAAGTAAATGGTTCCAAATGTTTAAGACAGCTTAATTTTACACTGTGAAAGACTGTTCCACCTAATTTGTATACTTATGTAGACATTCTATTGACTGGTGAATATAAAATTTTAAAAAGTATTTATTGAATTTAAATAAATAATATAAATAAATATCTCAGCTGATTATGTGTCATGTAATATTATAAGAAATAGTCAGTGTTCGTTTTTTTTTGTTTTAATATATTCTGGTACATATTTACAAAATCATGACATTAATCAGAAAATTGTGAAAAGCTAACTACTTGCACATGAAGAACAATGCAACACCTACAAACAATTACTCCTTATACATGAAATTAGAAAGTAAAAATATGTGTCTGATGTTGATTTGGCAATAAGCCCATCGCTCACAGCATATTGGCAATTTGCCTTCATTATCTTGTTAGTAAATAAGTATTTTACCATAATGGAGATATTTCCTATTTTTTCAAACTATATTTTAAACCAGATTAAATAATATTGTCTCACATTTTACAGAATTATAAGAGTATTAATTTATAAAATGAAATTGAACATAACCATTCTACCTTAGATAAATAAAGTTTACACATCAAAAAGCTAAATACACAAGTGTTACTTACATTTCTGTGCACCATTGAACAAGGCTCTGTCTTTTGGTGTGTCACCAACTTCAATAATCTTTGCACCAGCCAGCAGTTGCATGATTAAACCTGATGTTACGATGGGTGAAATACCTAGCTCCATGAGGGTACCTCTATTTGAGGCCAGGATGACACGGATCCAATAGAAAGGATCTGCGCTGTCTGATGACATTATACCAAATAAGGGTATCTGAAAAAGTAGGTATTATTTACAAAGGTGCTCCTAATGTAACTGCAAGACATAAATATTGTTTTGAGTATCTCTGTAGCAGCCCATATACGTCCCACTGCAGGGCACGGGCCTCCTCTACAATCGACAGTACGATTGAGAGTGGTTAGGCCATATAGTCCACCATGCTGGCCTGGTGCAGGGTTGGCGGACTTACATACCATAGATTTTTTTTATAGATCACTATGGTATGCAGGTTTCCTCACGATGTTTTCCTTCACCGTTTTAGTGCGTGGTGATTGACTATCAATACACACATTTTGTTTTGAGTATAAAGTATACTAATTTTCCAATTCCAGTTCTTTTTAAAATTAATGTGGCATTATAACAATAAGTACATAAGATTTAGTGATATCTACTCTCCAAATTGTTGATAAAACATTAAAAATTATCTTATGATAACTTCAGTTACCACTGTTGCAACTACCTTTCTAACTAAGTATCAATTTGCTGTGTTGGCATTATTTAATACAATTTTTCAGATATTCTTACAAAAAAATAATGGTTTATTGCATAGCTCAACATAATGGTAACTGTACAAAATGAAAAAAAGTATTTTCATTAATGTATGTCCAATTATTTGGGTCATGTAAGCAACAATATGTTACAAAATGACACATACACAAACATATAACTCGAAAAAATATTAAACCATTTTCGATGCATGGCTGAATAGCTTCATTCATACACATTGTAGTAAATCCATAGGGGATATATGAAAATAAATAATTTCACTCACCTGACAGCATACTAAAAAAATAAATAGTGTGATTGCAGTCCATAATACTTTCTCTCGGAATTGGATCTGAAAAGGAACAATTTCAGTTAGAAATTGTCGAATTGATGGGTGTAGTTTTGCTGACGGTGTTTACAGTTATTTCCCAAAGAATAGGGTTAGGTTCACTTTCACCGTAATTATAGCTTGAAATCACGACAATTCTCAGTCATCCTGTTAAATAGATGCTAATACTGAGCATGATTTGAACTAAACATGTAAGAAGTGGGTAAGCCAATATCAAATACATGCCATACCTTTCTTTCTGGTTTCGCTATTTCTGGTAATATACTGCAGAACGGCTTTATAACTTCGAGGAATTTGACTGAAAACATAACAATTGCAACGTTAAATTACATTTATGGCACGCTATACACAAAAATAGAACAGAAATCGCGTAGAAAAATGAATAATACGTCCAGCGAATTTCACTATAATTTATCAAAATATAAACGATACTCACTTCCCATTTTGATTTATTGCGACTTAAATATCCTAACTAAAATATTAACTGATCAATTCGGTAAAAACCATTCAACTTTTGTTCATTAGTAACACTCCAATAAGACTTTTTCACGAGAAAGAGCCTGCGCAACGCCGCCAACGAGCCATCCGCGAATGACACGTCCACAACGTCATGTCACGTGACCTGTGATGTTGGCGTGCTTAATGTTACCTACAACCAGAAAAATGAAAGTGAAGGGATTTTAATTTTTAAGTTTTTTACACGATTTGATACAGATTTTTCATGGAATTAGGTTGTATTTTAAAGAAAATAGGCAAAAGAGATATTGTTCAATAATTATAATCACTAAGGCTCAGTTGCACCAAGTAAAGCTGAAAACACATTGTAGGCAATGATCATTGATTGTAGGTTTTTGTCTTACGCATAGAGTAAAGAGTACAAAACTATGGTAAAGAGCGCAACTGATATGGTTCGTACGGGTCGTCAGAGGGCCCGCGTACGTTTTTATTTCTTTTAATTTCATTGACAAAGGACGGTTTTCTCGTCTGCCAATGACTAAGCTTTTAGGGATGAAAGAGTCGATTTTAATGTACTCTTTATCTCATCTCTATATAAATAAATAAATAATTTATTTTTTAAAATGAAATTAATCCTAGTTGGCACTTATTATAAACAGTCCTAAGTCTGTGATAACCTGTGGTACTAGAACATTCGAGTTTGCAACTGGTTTATTGTCAAAATCAATGATTCAATTAATATTAAATCGCACATCAATCAATTATATAATACTATGATTGATTAAATTCTGTACGCAAACATAGATTACACATTGAGAATAAATTTACTGTGGAAAAATATTAAGCAACAATGCCATGTACACATATTAGAAATACTTATGTATAAAATGTGTGAATTCCAAAGTAGGCAAGATCGTGTTTCGAGCACACGTCTTGTTTTTGTTGTCTTTTTTTATATATTTCTACTACCAGTGTCATTTTAAAAGAAAACAAAAAAGAGACTACCTGAAGACAAATAACAAAGTAAACTTTTTCCTATTATAATTCCTAAAACAGCGCGTGTATTTTGAAATTTTAACATCAATAACTTAATATTCGATTGTATAAAAAATTACTTCGTTATCTTTAGTATGATACTTTATTATCTTTAGTACAAATAGGTACTGACTATTTGTTCCCATACTTCTTACTTTAAGTAAGCATATTTGTATTCTTTACATTTAACATTATAAATAATTTCTCTATTACGCACATACTCTAATCGTTTTTCTTCCATTTTTTAAATGAACGCACAGACGAACTTTTGGCTAATTACTGATAATTAAATTAATAAATACACTCAACAATCACATACATAGTCCTGACCCCACATTAAGATCAATTAAGTGTTGTGTCGTGGGTATCGGGAACTACGAGAAACATTTCGGTCTCACAAACATCCAGACCCGAGACAAATACTTGTGGGCCTCACAAACATTTGTCTCGGTGCGGGGATCGAACCCGTGGCCTCTCGTTTCACAGGCGGCGTCTAACCAACTGCGCCACTGGAGGCTGTCAATTACGTCCAGTCTAGTATTTACAAACAACTGGTCAAAGAACTGCGGTGTTTATTTCTATTAAGTTAAGTTACATTCCCAGCCACACCTCATGTAAATAATTAGAAATGTCCAAATTGTATTCAACAATTTTAATTTGTATGCAGATTGAATAAAGAAAATTATACCTTGTACGTATTATAAATTCTAATTTTATTGTAAGTTTTAAGAAATGTTATATTAGTTTGGCTTAAAAAGCTGGTAGCCATATTTATAAAACCTATTGTTGTGTAAACTCAAGTTTGTCCACAATCGCAAATCACTCAAAAGCGCTGTGGTGCACGGAGAAACCATTATTTTTTTCTCTCTTCAAATTTAATTACATTGGACATTATTGTCATTACTACTATTGGACTACTAGTATAAATGTACATTGTATAAATTATGAAAGAATATTTTAATGAAAGCGTTGGAGATATTTTTTACTTTCATTTCTAGTTCCTATTTTCACCACTTGTCAATTTATGTTAGTTGCGCTGTATGTCTCAGACGTTTTTTGTTTTTGAAGGTCATGCCCTCGAATTTCGACCGACAGTGTGCACACAACAAAAGAATCTATTGTTCAGATCGCTGTAAGACGCGTTGCTCTAGTTATTATGGCCGCTTCTTTACTCTATGCGTAAGATAAAAACCTACAATATGTTTTCAGCTTAACTTTGCCAATACCTTTGCCTATGAAAATGTCATCGCCAAACATTTGAGATGTATTTGACCTTGCGAATGTATGGAATTGACAGTTTCAAGGGTAAAGGTATTGGCAAAGTTAGTTTGTGCAATTGAGCCTAAAATTGTAAAAAAATCCGATTAAAAGCGGCACAGGTGTCAATTTAGGTCATGGATGACATTCACGTTTAGCATATGGACAAAGTTGGTAGGCTCCACCGCTCCATCGATATGTATTCGTCAAAAAACCATTTGAAGTTTGAACGTCACTGTCACAGACCAAAGTCACTGTCAAGATTTGACATTTGACAGAGGCTTAATTTCGCCATGCGGTTGTATTAGTAAATAATTGAAATAATTTAGAGATTACGGCTTTATTACAAGCAAAAATGCAACAACCGCATCGTCCTGGCACTCTTAAACAGAGCAATAAAGCTCACAAGTCTCGACACCGCTCAAACGAGGAATATCAGCGGCTGTTAAAGGTTAGAGCAGTTCTGCAGTTCAAAAGCAGCGTGTTTTTAAAACATTTCTAATAATATTTATATTCTAGGTAAAGTGAATTTAAAGGAGTTCGTCCGTCGTAATCGCCGAGAACTGAAGAAGGATGAACGTCGTCACCAAGCGTTGCAAATTCGTAGAAATAAACGCGACGAAGTGTTGGCTGCTAAACGTTCATTAGGCGGTAACAGAAATCCGCCTTTCCTTGTGTGTGTGGTGCCTTTGAACGCGCAATTGGACGTGCAATCTGCTTTGGCTATATTAAAAACTTGCTCGGATGGGGCTATAGTCAGCCAAACCGAAAATGGAATTTTGCACATAGGGTGTGTATATATCCTTAATCATTAAGCTTTTATGTCCTACATTCATTCTTTGTACCGCATTAGGTTAAAGCTGTGAAAATAGAGGCTTCAGATAAATATCCTACAGAGGCAAGTGTTTGTGGGATCCAGAAGTTGTTTTGGATTTGGGTGCTGTGAGTGTGTAAAGTTTTTATAGTATTTCTATCTTAATATAGTAAATAATATAAGTTTCTTTTTTAAACAATTATACAAATCCATGTACCACATTACATTTATTTGTATTGTATTGTATTGTATCAGCCCATATACGGCCCACTGCAGGGCACGGGCCTACCCTACTATCGAAAGTACGATTGAGAGTGGTTAGGCCATATAGTCCACCACACTGGCCTAGTGCGGGTTGGCGGACTTACTTACCATAAAAAATTTTATAAATTGTTATGGTATGCAGGTTTCCTCACGATGTTTTCCTTCACCGTTTTAGTGCGTGGTGATTGACTGTCAATACACACATGACTCCGAAAAGTCAGAGGTGTGCCCTGGGATTTGAACCCCCGACCACCGTGAACATGTTGGCAGCCGGGTCTAGTCCGTTTACCAACAGGCCACCACACACTTCATTTACATTTATTTACTTTTTAATATTATTGTGAGACTGAAATAATACTAAAATATGATAAATTTTCAGATTGCCAAACTTCAAACAACGCTTTTCATTTATATGTCCAGAGGTAGATAATGAGTTTAGCTTGCTGGATGCTCTTAAAATTGCAGATACTGCTTTATTTATAAGCTCTGCACTTGATGAGCCAGTTGATGAATGGGGCGAGAAAGTGTTGGCATTATCCATGGCCCAAGGAATGCCTACACCTGTAGTAGTGGCTATGGATATTGAAGGAGTCCATCCGAAAAAGCGTACAACAGAAAAACAAAATGTACAAAAGTTAGTCTCAAAATGGTTGCCAGATGAAAAGGTCATGCAACTAGATAAAAGTTCAGATGGATTGAATCTGTTACGTAGAATTGGAAATCAGAAACGTAACATTATCCATCATAGAGAAAAGAGACCATACATGCTGGCTGAAGAAGTTGTTTTTGTCCCTGATGATGAAGGTGATTATGGGACTCTCAAAGTCAGTGGTTATATAAGAGGCATGCCTCTGAATGCAAATGGATTGGTTCATATTACTGGACTTGGGGACTTCCAAATATCACGGATTGATGGTTTAGAAGATCCTCATCTTTTGAATATGGGTAAAGAAAATACAAAAGCAAATGATATGGATGCTGAATCAATCAAAGTCCAAGTTTTGCAAGTTGCTGATCCAGCGAAACAGGAAAGTTTAGTGACAGAAAATATCCCAGATCCTATGGATGCTGAGCAGACATGGCCTACTGAGGAAGAAATTGAACAAGCTAATTTAGAGGTTGGTAATTGCATCATAATTTCTAAATTTATATGGATTAATTTTTAGATGAGTTACATTGTTGCATCTTTTGTTATATTTTTCTATCGAATAGTCATATTTATTTTGTAAACTAAGCTTATTTCTTTCTAGACTCAAAAGAAAAAGGTAAAGAAAGTGCCTAAAGGCTGGTCCGATTACCAAGCAGCTTGGATCGTCGAATCGGATGCTGAGGAAGATGGTTCCGAAGATGCAAGTGGCGACGAAAACGACGACGATAATGACGAATTCATGTCCTGCGAAGAAGACAACTCTGACCAAGAAGGAAATAACGAAGACAATGACTTTGAGTCGGTCACAGAGTCAGTAGTGGGTCCCACTGACGAGAAGTATGATGAAACTGTAGACGCCCAAGAAGAGCACGAAATGCTGCAAAAGTTAGCCGCAGCTAAAGAAGACCAGCAGTTTCCGGATGAAGTGGACACTCCACAAGACATGCCGGCGAGAGAGAGGTTCATGAGGTACAGAGGACTTGAGTCTTTCAGAACCTCTACTTGGGATCCGAAAGAGAATCTCCCTGAAGACTATGCGAGAATATTCCAATTCGAGAATTACGACAGGACTAGGCGACGAGTGTTTAAAGAGAATGAGGACAGTGTTTTGCAAATGGTAAGATACTGTTTCTGATATTATGTATGTACGAAAACACTTACATGTTGTTTTAGGGTCCACCATGTTCGTAGCTAATAGACGTTTGACGTGTATCCGACGATCGTTGTTTTAGCGCCGTTTTGTTAAAAAAAACTCGCTTCATTCGTGTTTTATGTAATTAGGATTCTTGAAAATTTTATGTAATTAATTGAAATCATTTACAAAAATAACTACATATTTGCAATTTGTCTTTCAGTATGGCTTCTACATAACCATTCACGTAAAGAATGTTCGCAAAGACCTGTGGAAGTCCTACCGTTCAGCCAATCCTAATGCTCCATTGTCCGTGTTCGGTCTACTGCCTCATGAGCAAAAGATGTCCGTGATGAACGTTGTGCTGAAACGTACGGGCGCCAGCGACGAACCAATCAAGAGCAAGGAGCGACTTATCTTCCAAGTCGGTTATAGAAGATTCATAGTGAACCCTATATTTAGTCAACACACTAATGGCAGCAAGCATAAGGTGAGTGGGTATTGAGCCTAATTCTCGATTATGTAGGAAAATCATTTCATTCAAAAAAAGTAATGTTGTTATTTATGAGATAATTCGCGTATTATTTATTTACGAAAACCATTCGTGTATTTAAGAGCGTTTATACCCTGCACGCGCTTTTTGGCTTAAAAACAGGACTTTTCAAATGAGTTAATAGCCACCAATAAACAATTTAAAGGAAAAATAATTAGTACTAATTTTAGAAAAGGTTGTCATCTAGGGATTTTGGTGGAAAACATTATGGATTGATGGATAATTTGTGAGTACTATACGGATTACTGAACACAAGTTTCGTTATTTAGGCTTTAAATGGCAATTTAGAAGCTTAAGATATCCGAAACCACTAAATATAAGATGAAAATAAAAATATTATCAGACTAATAAGACCCTTATGGAGGGATTTTGCTGAGAAAAATAATCTTTTTGTGTTTAGTTCCTGAAAAATAAAAATTTAAACAATGCGAAATTATTCAGAAACTCTCGTCAAGAACATATTTTTTTTCACCAACTTATCGTACATAATTTTTTATAGCAATTGCATATTACAATTGCGGCGGGTTAGGCCGCCCGCAGGTAGGGGTAGGTATGTAAATGAGAACTCAGGGTAGTTACGTGGTTCGGGCTTTAATAATTTCGCATCACTATTTACACCCGGCACTGTTGCTGGTGGTATGCAACAGGAGTCACTGGCCTTCACTGGACACTGATCCGGGTCTTCGGCACGTGACGAACCCGGCGACAGCTCGCCGGCGAAGTCAGCTGCCACGTGGCCGGACACGGTGCGCAGGTCAGCGGCAGGCGCAGGCTCGGATGCAGTCCGGCAGGAAGCGGTGCGGAGCAAAGCGGGCAGTAGGCACGGAGTTAGCAGAAAAAGACGCCAAGAACGCCAGGTACGCCAAGAACCTGGAATCAGCGTCCAAGAATTCGGAATGCAAGCTAGGCTTGCAAGCGGGCAGTAGGCACGGAGTTAGCAGAAAAAGACGCCAAGAACGCCAGGTACGCTAAGAACCTGGAATCAGCGTCCAAGAATTCGGAATGCAAGCTAGGCTTGCATTCCGTGCCAGCGACTCGTGATAGTTCACAAGCCCGGCAGACAGAATACACTGACAAACAAGCAGTAAAAAGCGGTTAGCAAATAGAACACTGAACACTCACCCCAGCGGGTTCGGAAAGACGCGTGGTAGCACGCGGCTTTTAGGTTATAAAAAGGAGGACGCGAGCGACGTTACACGCGTATTTAAGCGAGCACCGATGACAGTTCGTACGTCAAATTTGACAGATGTTAGAAATGAATCAACCAATCAGCGCAACGGAGGCGTTGATTGGCATAGACAATAGGATTTATGCCGACTATTGAACTATAGATCGCAATTATAAGAGGTGACATTCCCACAACGTCACACAATAGAAGAATATCTTATCAATAAATTACCATTTTTATATTTCAACAAAATTATTTTTCATGTTTTCTACAAATATTTTAAAAACCACTATAAAACACGCTGTCCGACGTGGATCAAATCAGACCGCCGCAAGGCCTTCTAGAGGGAGGACGTATCGCTCGTCGCTCCGGCCTGGCTGCAGTCGATTATGCCGCGCGTAGTAAAAATAGCCACGCGCGGAATGCGATTACCACATCTTAGTACTTTGGTAGTAAAATATTTAATTATTTTTATTACCTACAATGATTTTGTAGTGAGTATAAATTATGTTTCAGGTAATATAATGGGATGTAATTCCGAGGCTAAATTATGTTATGTATTGTAATATAAATTTAAATATATTTCGTAATTGTAAGGGGTTGTAAGGCCCCTAACACTATTTATGTTTTCGAACACGAAATGATTAATAAAACGTCCGTAGTGTATACTGATTGAACACTGATTTGAATGCAACTTAACAATGTAATAATAACGAAAATATGATTAGTATCCAAAATTCAAAATTTGTATTATTCTTTGCTTGCACTGTAATATTTGTCTACATATAATGCAAATATGCCAATGTTCTTCTATTATAATATGCAATTGCTATAAAAAATTATGTACGATAAGTTGGTGAAAAAAAATATGTTTTTGACGAGAGTTTCTGAATAATTTTGCATTGCTTAATTTTTTATTTTAAAGATTATTTTTTTCAGCAAAATCCCTCCATAAGGGTCTTATTAGTCTGATAATATTTTTATTTTCGTCTTATATTTTGTGATTTCGGATATATTAAGCTTCTAAATTGCCATTCGAAGCCTAAATAACGAAACCTGTGTTCAGTAATACTTATAGCATTCACAAATTATCTATCAGTCTATAATGTTCTCCACCAAAATCCCTAGATGACAACCTTTTCTAAAATTAATACTAATTATTTTTCCTTTAAATTGTTTATTGGTGGCTATTAACTCGTTTGAAAAGTCCTGTTTTTAAGCCAAAAAGCGCGTGGAAGGTATAAACGCTCTTAAGTTTGGTCGTATAACTACTGTAGTTGCCAGTATAATATGTAAATGTACTATTTCTGTTATTGTGCTAAAGCCTCTTATTTACAAAACTCTAAATTTATTTTAGTATTTGGTATAAAATTATGTTCGGTTTGTTTTTCAGTACGAAAGATTCTTCCAGCCGGCATCAACATGCGTTGCAACTTTTTACGCGCCTATCCAATTTAGTCCTTCTACGGTCTTGTGTTTCAAGGTAATATTTTTAATTTCTTGTCGTTAGTTATTATTATTAATCAACTTCGATTAGTTTCAAGTCTTAATTAGTTTATTATTTTTAACAATATTCAATTTTACAGGAGAAAAAGAACACTAAACTTCAACTAGTCGCCACTGGAGTTTTGTTATCGTGCAATCCAGATAGATTAGTCATAAAGAGGATTGTACTTTCCGGACATCCTTACAAGGTAATTAAAAATATTACTTGTTAATAAAATTGACTCCAAAAGTGAGATCCGGCGAGGTTAGGGCGTTTTGTCTCAGGATTCGGGAGCCGCTCTAATGCGCTGAAGAAGACCACCGTGGGGTTTTTTTATGGTATTCCGGTGTAGGAATTTTGGCCGAGACTTGACTAAATGGTCACCTGGAAAACATTTTGGTAACATTTTTCACGGGTGGCTCAGCGTTGAGTTGTAAGCAGGGCTTGTAATACAGGTAAAAGTTTGGTATCGTTAATGGAGCTAGAAGCAGGTATCGGTAAATTCATAAGTAACGATACCTAATTTAACGTTAAATATAAATACCGGTACTACCAAACTTACCGATACTTAAAACGTTATGAGTGTATTTCGTTACCTTGGCTCAAACTTACCGATACTTTTAACGTTATGAGACTATTTCGTTACCTTCGCTCCCGGCAACTCGCAACGTTTACCAACCAACCACATTCATATGAAGAACGTGGCGGCAGTCTGCATGCGTATAAGCCGTAGGACGCCCAAGAGAACTTTGCGAAAATCGGCATCGTCGCATAAATTAACGCTACGAAATTACCGATATTTTTAACGTTATCGACGTAAAAAATATTGATAATTGTTAATGTTATGGTATCATAACGATTGTGTTTCGTTAAGATACTCAATTACCGCTACTAAATTTTAACGATACACAGGTATCTTTATGAAATTACCGGTAATTACCGATACTTTTAATGTGAATTGGTATCGTTTTCAAGCCCTGGTTGTAAGACCGGTAAAATCAAAATCTCCGCTTAGCCTTTCCCCCAGTACTGTACTGTATCAGCCCACATACATCCCACTGCAGGGCACAGGCCTCCTCTACAATCGACAGTACCACAGAGTGGTAGCGATAAATTGTTATTCCCCGCGAAAACAAACCAACTATCAGAAGTAAGAGGGCTAATTTTGTACATAAAATGTCACATAATATATTGAAGTGATGGGGAAATAACTTCCAGTTTCATTGATTTTGCAATGGTATAACTTACTTTAACCTGTGACTTTTAAGTATGGTAAGACGGGCATGTTTTATATACCTGTTTCCATTGTTTCACAGGTTCACAAGAAATCTGCGGTTATAAGATTCATGTTCTTCAACAGAGAAGACGTTCAGTATTTCAAACCGTGCAAACTTAGAACCAAATACGGACGCACAGGACACATAAAGGAACCTCTAGGTAAGTGAGAATTTTTATGAGTGAAACTCATTATTCAGGTATTCTTGGTTAATGAATAAGTGGGTAAAGTAATTTTAAAGTTTCAATTTACTGGTAAAGCTAGCTCTCTCACTATATTTATTGCATACTCGCACTATAAAAGCGCTGACGGAACAAATCGCGTGGACACTTTTTTTGTTAGTAGGTAATTATTTCACTACTAGGTTTGAATCCAAATACGTTTTCCAAAATAACCTATTAAATTACATTTAGGTTTTACAAAATTTCAAAATACAATATTTTTTGTCTAGTATCTTACCATCTTTCAAAAACTTGAAATGGTCCATTAAAATATTTTTAAGTTCCAATAACGGGTAGTTGTTCCAAATCTGAGTGTTAGTGACACCGAAGAGTCTCTCGAAGTTCCTGATACCCACGACACAAACAAGATCTTAGTGTGGGGACCTTAGTGTGGGGACCTTAGTGTGGGGATCTTAGTGTGGGGATCTTAGTGTGGCGACTATGCATATGACTGTTGGGTGTATTTATGAATTTGTCCAGGTACTCACGGCCACATGAAGTGCGTGTTCGACGGGCAGCTCAAGTCTCAGGACACGGTGCTGTTGAATCTGTACAAGCGAATGTTCCCCAAGTGGACCTACGAAAACTGTATAGTCACCAACAGAGACTCTGACGTTATGATGGAATGATGTAAATATAACATACAGTCTATATAACGATGTTTCAATTTTACCTTTTTAATTATTCAATTGTCCTATAGGTGCTAGAAGTCTAAGTGCGATCTGCAAATAAATAAATTATGAACACAAATATCAGGGCTGTAAAATACATAATGTATTAAATCGTTATACCATCAGAAATAATATAATCATAGCGTCTTAGATTATATACTCGTCTAGATGACACATCACACCTCACCGCACGGCTCAAATAAAGTCTACCAAATTTGGTAGACTCGCTTCTCACGTACGTCAGTGTCATTTGAACTGCATATGGATAACGTGTTCCCGAAAAATAATTATTCCGGTTTGTGCTGTCGAATTATATCGCAATTATGTGGGAAAACTGTATAATAATACCAATATCACTTTCTACCGGTAAAGTTACTGTTAAACCACTATTATTTGAAGAAAACATGAGCTTTTACTTCATTTTGAAGATGAGTTTCATTGGCCTGTGTTGTCAATTTATTACTAGGAAGATTTGTTGAAACTATGGGAGATAAAACACAAATATCATTACATCATATTTCGATCAGAAGAACAACCTGAAGAATGGCATTATTTATTTAATGAGTAAATAATAACTTTCCTACACAATATGAATGAAACCCACGACGTCATGCACTTCATAGTAATTTTGTTAATTCTTTCTAATATTTTTTAGACTTCCTACGGATTCCGTACTAGCAAATTGCTGGAGAGACATTACACAGCGGAAACGAAAAGAAGACCATTCGTAGCCTTACAAGACTTCAGTCATGTGATCCGAACATTTTACTTATGATGATTTATATTTTACATAAATGCAGAAATCAGATAGTCCAGGCAATAAATCCAAAAAAATCATTCTATTCGGAAACGAACACTAGGAGATGGGTTTAGATCTTTATTGTTTTTACTAAAATGCGTTATAAATATAATAATTAATATTATGATTACTTTAAATAAAGAAAAATATTTTATTCTACCTATTTTCTTTATTAAATAACGGGGAAAAGTTAAGTTAATAATCTGTAGTAGGCATCCCTAAACACACACACCTTGACAGTTGGATTACAATAATTACACGACCGGTACTCACACATATCAACGAAAGTGAGGACAGTTTAGCGCATCGTTTGTTGGCATTGCTCAATCTAGACGAGTATATAATCTAAGCATAGCGTATTGCTGATGGTATAGTCAATGTTCCCAGCTTATTAGATGTTGGGGCCAAGTATCGCAAAAATTGTAGTAAGCAATTGTACACCAAAAGTTAACGCGAAAAATCTTGGCACTCCTTTTCCAAATTGTCGGAGGTGGGTCTTATACTATCCCCATACTTTAATACAAAAAAATGCGTTCTCAAAAAAATGAAACTTTTCATTGTACTCAAAAGTTTTATAATTGCGCCAACACAAAAAATAGAGATGAAATAAAATGTAATCACATTGTTTTCACATTATTTATTGACACATGAAGCGCGAAGGCCTACGCACAGCGAATATCTTGCGGCGTACTCGTCGCCACTAGCCTAACATCGATAATCTCTTGTACAGGCAGTGAATCGTGCAATGGTAGGGCTACAAGTCGACAACAGTGTTGCCAACATTATAACTAAAAGGTTTTAAATCTGGGATTAACATTTCAGTTTCTCATATCCGAAGGTCCATTCTCAACCTTTTATTTGTCGTTATATGAAATGACTGTCGCCTCATAATGTCGGTGACGTCATAAATGTAACGAGTAACTGCTGTAATCGAAATAACAGATTATATTGTATTTTTCAGTTCTATTTGATTATTTTGCTTGTAATCGTAAGCACACAATAGTAAAATGTGTAAACATTTGTATTATGTAATCTAAAGGATTTACATAAATGTAGTACCTATGTAGTATTTTCAAGAATAACTCAGTGATACAAATTTAATCATATATCGTCTTAATGGTAATGCATAGATATATTTCAAGAGGTTTTATTGCACTAAATTTCATCGATATAACTATTAATTCTACCACAATGCCTTGTCCACAAAAAAATTAAAAACATTAATGTGGTAGGTAACAATAAGAAATAGGCAAATGAGTAACAGGAAGCCACGTAGTTACCGTCGCATATGAACACCATATAATTTAAAAAAATGTAGCCAAAATATTATACAAATGTACAAATTACAAAACAATTACAAATGTTTACACATACGAGGCTATAGGTATACGAACTGTAAAATGTTCTAAGTCATTTTGAAGAACCATAGCCGCAAATGTAACAATAATGAGGCTAAAACGCAGAAATAAAGTTTTATCCATTGTTAATGGCCGAATTATACACAATAATGGTTTAACCTTCATTCTATAGTGTTCATACAACATGTACCATTATGTAAATTTAATGACGTTAAGTTCTGTTATTTGGTTGATTTTTGTATACTCGTACAATCCTGTGACTAATTGGATCAATAAGTCAAAATACTAAATTTCATACAAATCATACAATGTATATCTAATGACTCAATACGTAAAATTAACTTTTAAGTTCACTAGGAAATCTACGGCAATTTACTTTAAATCGTTATTAAGAATTATTTTATATTGTCTGTTTTAACTGAATGTTGTAGTGAGACTATCAGAACTATGTAGAGATGCATTGAGGTATAATTATACTAGAGAGGACATCGGAAACAAAATATTTGCGCATTGTGCTGGTACAGGATTCCCAGTAAAGCGAGAGCGAAGATGTTACTGCGTAGGCGTGACAGGGACAAAAACAGAAGTACTATGGTACCTTATTTTCATTGCAATAAATCGCGAGACGAGCATGTCGTTCGCCTGATGGTAAACCAAACAACACCTTGAATCTGAAAACAATGCTTGTCATTCCCCTGCGCTCGCCATCTTGACACATAAGATGTTATGTCTCTATATGTCCAGTACTTACTCTGGCTATGTCCTTCAATCCGAAACACAACAGTGCATTTTCAATTTTGTTACAAACATTTTGTTTGCAGTGTCCCCACTAGTATGTTTCATTTGGTAGAAACGGAAATTGTGTAAGTAGAAAAATATTTTCTTCTTACACAATTGCTTCCATTTTAAAAGGACAATTGTTTGTTATTTGCAGGGACCGAAACCGGTATCGAAAATACCGATATTTTTTGGTATCAACCGAAAAAAATAATACCGGTATTTTTAATGGTAACCGGTATCCGCCAATTTTATTCGATTCCTAGAATTTAACCGGTATCATACCGGTAACCGAAATAAGGGTTACCTTTATGTTTCATGCGAAGTTCCTTATAAGTCAAAGCGGGGGCAGTGCCTGTGTGTGGTTATACCGCCGTTTGTCTTTACTAAACATTATGGCACTATACCACACAATTATCTTTACTCATTTCATGAATTTTCAACAGAATTACCCAACAAAATTGAAATGAACCGTATCCAGCGATATTGTGTAAACAACACGACAAGTATGATTTTTATTTGTTATGCAACAACAACGCATTTTCTTTTGCATTCAAGGTCTTTTTAGGTTACCGGTATTAAAACGGTTCCCGTATATAAGGGTAACCTTTATATTGCGTCATAGCGGTTACCGAAATCTTAAAGGTAACCGAAATTCGTCGATACCGGTACCGTTATGTCGAATGGGTTTCGGTCCCTGGTTATTTGTGATTTTAATAAATTAGGTGTCTGTCAATATTGAATCCTAGTATCCCCAGTGAACGGATGATTTTAACCTACGTCAACATAATCTCAAACACATGCGTTGTCAAACTATTATTAACTAACAAATCACAGGGCTCATTAACCCAATCAAACATAGTTTCAATTTCAAACATTGTTGAATGTACTAACTACAAACTTTTGTCATGATTAAATCATATTTCTCAAACGATATTGCTTTGTGATTTTAAATAAAAGCATAGTACGGGGTCATACCCGGAAAATTATTGCAAATTGCACCAAAAATAATTCTAGCGTAAACACAAAAACAACCATTTTGGGTATTTTAAATGATAACAACAAAATATGTTACGATTGTTAGCATCAAATTGTTTCTTGTGATAGGACTTTTAGTTGATATATTGATTAGCGTTTTAAATTGTGGCAGTAAACATTGTGAATAATATTAAAATAGGTCTACAGCTGGCGTGACAGCATCCAAGCATTAACTCTTAATTCCTTCATCCATTTTCTATTGAGATACTGAAATATTGTTTATGACAAAACATTGAAAAAGAAAAGAAAACATTTTTAGTACAACACTTAACGTTCCATTTTGAAATTTCGCGCTTATTTATACGGACAATAATTTCGAGGGGTTTATACATGGATAATAGAGATAAAGAGAACCATCTTGTATGAGGATCGATTGGAAAAAGTGTCCGCATGAATACGATAAGCAATAGTTCTTGTACAGGCCAGAATGGCGCTTGTGTAGGAAAAGTACTCATACTTCAATGAAATTTTAGTGACCTTTTGTAAATTCTTTAAAGTAAGCTTATGGAGTGTATAATGACAAAAAATTAAGACTTAACGTGATTATTATTTTTTCAAATTCATGGGATACGAATTCTAGCTTTTTAAAACCTACCCTCTTGCCTCTGTAGCCGTAGTAGTAGTATCTTTTGTTTTTGGACGGACATTTTTCTACACACAGATGGCGCTCGTTACCTCTACAGTCCATGTGAATTGTCTATGGTGAGTGAGCTAAGCTTTAGGTTTCTTGTTGCGCCGTTTCTTGGCGTCGCTGGTGTCAGCTGGTGGCTTGGCGTTGCTTGTAGATACTCCAGACTTGCTGTACAGGTTGTTCAGGAATTCTTCGAGATTAGGGTCGTGACTGCAATCGGTTACAAAAATATTACGTTTTTTGGTAGAAAGAATAGAATAGAAAAATCTTTATTTGTTCATTCGGTAGTGGATGAAATCAGGGTGGGGTCTGCAGTATTTTTCTTAAAAAGGATCCTGGTTAGTGTATAAGATTTTGAAGTGCAAAAATGCTGCTTCTTTATTGCGCTTATCAGTTTTACTTCAAATAAATAATTTATTGTACTTTAGCTATCGGGTACCAAATCGAGGAAAAATACTGTATTGAAAACCATGAGTCGCCTTGTGAATCATTGGTACATGAACTATTGACCATAATGCTGCGCACCTTAAGAGTATTTAAAAATGAAATAGGTGAATATTTGATATCTAAAAATATTGTATATTTTCGTTACCCAGTAGAGGGCCGCTGGTTAATATCGGCGGCGGCCGCGGCCTTGTTCCCCAGCACGATGCGGTACTGCACCACGTGGCAATCCGGCCTCAACTGTTTTAGATTCTTTTTCTGAAAATATCAATAGGTCAATCAATAACAGAAGGAAATAAATCCTTATCAAACCGTAATGAAGCAATTTAATAGTATAAATTAAAATTCATAACAAATTCTACATTATGATAAGCCAATATTGCAGGGTTTTAACAAAAATTCATTTCTGACTTGAACCAAAAGGTTAGCAAATTCTTGTATGTGCCACACCGACAAGCTGTGGAATTGTTTGCCGTCACGCGTGTTCCTTCCTATGATCCCGGGTCCTTCCGCCTTAATGTGAAGAGGCATCTTAGCAGGCCGGCATAATTATATCGAATGCCATGGAACGATCGTCTGATGCCATTCGTTACTGTGCCTGGGCGGCATTTGCGTTTACCATCAGGCGCAGTGTTGTTAATAAGCCGCAAAAAATTGATTTCGCACAGTTTTTCTACTAGCTTCCCTTGAAAACCAACCCAGTTATTGTATACTCGGAAATGCAATCCGAGATCAAAAATGTAAACAAAAGTGTTCAGGGCACGGGGTCTCCAGTGCAGTAAATTAGTAGTTAGTGTTCATTGATTTCACAAATTTTATCTCAAATAAGTCTCATATGCAAATTCTATGCTTAATGGTAGACGACATTTCTCTAGGTATAAGAATTTAGAAGAAATTTTATCACTTTAAAGTAACATTATTTTCAAAATACATTAAAGTAATGTTAAATACAATAATAAGCAAAGTAAATAGGCAATTTGTAACTGACTGGATCGGTTGATGACATATTTAAATAATATTATAAGCTCTTGAGCAAGTAAGGACCATTCTATCAGTCCAATAAGATCTTTTTTTTAAACTTTTATATCGGAGTAGGTACTTAATCAAATTAAGTTATATCAAGTGTGTAGTGTGAACACACCTCAAGATGTCGGGCTTCTTTTGCAAAATGCTAAAAGTTACCGACAAAGAAATTGCCACCTTTCGGCTCGCACTCACAAACGGCGGCGGCAACCTCAAAGGAAGAATAATCGAGCCGCGTTGTATCCGACGAAGTACACTATGACCGGCGGCTTCCTTTGACTAATAGGGCCGAATTGGGCCATCATTTTAAAAATCTTATTTCTCATTAATCAGTGTCATCAGATTATTTTTTCAATGAATATTAATTATTTAGAAAATTTAAATGTTATGTAGGTATTGCCAAAACTTTTCTAATTATAATTAAATTCGCAATCTTACATGATTTAAGCGATGACCAGTGTGATTTCTTGGTATCTTTCAGTTTGGATTTGTAACACTAAGGAAAATAATGACAAACAAAATAGTCAATCCATGCACGATGCAACTGCACCTAAAGTTATTATGTTGTTAATTTATTGACGCTTAAATCTAAGTACGTCCCTGTTTAACTGATTGATTTATTTGAAATGAAACAAAAAATATCCTTTTTTGAAGTTAGAGAAGGATAAATTATACAGCTACCGGCCCTTAGAGAAGTCGAGGCCGTCCGGGCCTCCTTCCGCACGGCCGCAGTGGAGGAGTGGCGCACCAGGCTGAACAATCCCAGTGCTGGTGTTTGGACCATCGCGGCAGTGCGTCCTGTCCTAGACCAGTGGCTGGGCAGGCGCCACGGAGTGATGACGTTCCGCCTGACGCAGGTTCTGTCGGGGCATGGCTGTTTCGGCAGATACCTGTGGCGGGTGGCGAGAAGGGAAGAATCCGCCGTGTGTCACCATTGTGACAACTATCCGGAGGACACAGCCCAGCACACTCTCTCGGAGTGTTCAGCCTGGGAAGAGGAGCGTGCAGCTCTCCGCGCAGCCATCGGAGTGGACCTCTCACTCTCGGCCGTGATTCCTTCCATGGTTGAGAGTAGGAGGTCATGGCAGGCCATGCTCACCTTCTGTGAGATCATCATCTCGCAGAAGGAGAGCGCGGAGCGGGATCGTGAGCAGAACGATCCCGCCCGCCGCCGCCAACCGAGAAGGAGGCGCCGGGTAAATGACAATGGCTGACCCGGCGCCCCGCCCAGTGGTCAAGGGGCGTCAGAATTCCACCACGGTATCCCCTGCCTGTCGTAAGAGGCGACTAATAGGAGTCATCGGGGTCGCTAAGCACACAGCGGGGGCTGTGCGCTCATGTCAAGAGTGGCTCCGAGATGGGCGGCAGAACGTGTGGCCTCGTATCTGTCGCGGACGCTCATCTCACCATGGGCGTCCGAAGTAGGGAAAGTGGGGGCATCTGCGCCCCCCCAAGCTGGGAGGAGCCATATTTGGCAGTGCGCCGGGTGGCACAGCGAGTTAAATGGGCGCCATTCGCCTGTCCACATCGCCTGTCATCCATTAAGCGCGTGATGGCCACCGAGAGGTTTTAGTCGGTATGCCGGCAAAAGATCTTCTTAGATCTCGGTAGGGACCCAACCTGGATACAACTCTGCGCAGTGCGGACTACTGTCCCCGCGTCCCAGGCTGGAAGGCCGGAGACCCCGACATGCCCCTTCCGGTCCACCCCCGAGTATCGGAAGAAAGGCTAAAGGAGCTTTACTCTCGTTAGAAAAAAAATACAGCTAAGAATTTATGACCTTACCCATTTGTAAACAACGGTTAAAGCGAAGTCTAAGAAGTTTTGATGCTGTTAAAAATGTTTTTCGTGGTATATTTCGTTAACCGTTCAATTAACGACGAAACGAAAAAATACGTATGTGTTTAAATCTTGTTCTTTATCCATTCCAACTGGTTTTATGCGAAAAAGTGGTGATTAAACTTAAAACTTTAAACGGTCATAACTTCAAAACGGATAGGTATTTTCCAAATATTATTTTTTTATTATGATATTAATATTATGCCCTTGTATCCAACTGAGCAAGTGCGCCATTTATTTGCGCTCCCTGTATACTCAATGAATTATTAATTTATTTTTCCCATTGTAAAAAAATGTAATTATGTTTCGATGAGAAAGAAAAAAAAAAGAATATTAGTGAAGCTTTCATAAGTGTAAGGTCAGGCCTAATTTCGCCCGTCTCCTTTGGATCTATTCACTAATAAAATTATTGTATCTAATATTTTTTATTACAAAATGTTTCATTGCCATGAAATGTCATTTTTACAGTGACATTTGTTTGTTTACATTTTTAATCTCGGATTCCATTTCAGAGTATAGATACAATCGTAGTAGGTTCTCTACAGCTACCACCTTTGTTTTCGCGAGTTAAAATATCGCTAATCAAATAGATGTTGTACCTGACAGCTGGCCCACTGCGTGATCTGGTAGACGGCGCCGTCCATGCAGGCGTAGTACATCACCAGCAAACCCATCATGCTCGACTCCGCCCAGATATCACCCTGGAGAACAACCGTTTTTTTAAATCGTTAAATGATAAAAAAATATATTTCTGCCGCCAGACAGCAGTATAAATGCACTGTTGTGATTCGGACTGAAGGAAATTGTAGCCAGAGTAACTATTGGACATATTGGAAATTAACAGGCGAGCGCAGTGGAAAGACAAGCATTGCTTTGTTATTTGGTTTTGCCTCTGTTTATGAGATCTGATAAACAGAGATTAATTTGATATCTTGGAGGGAGGCCAATGTGCAACCGATCCCCAAAAAGGGTGATCGATCGGACCCTACCAATTACCGCCCTATCGCTATCACCTCAGTGATGTGTAAGGTCATGGAGCGGATCATAAACGCTCAATTGGTCCGCTACCTGGAGGATCACTCGTTGATCAGTGACCGACAATACGGTTTTCGTCATAATCGATCGACAGGTGATCTTCTAGCGTTTGTCCTGCATCGCTGGGGTGAGGCGATTGACCGGCGTGGCGAGGCTCTTGCTGTGAGCCTCGACATTGCCAAGGCGTTTGATAGGGTCTGGCACCGTGGTCTTCTGTCCAAGCTTCCGGCATACGGTCTACCCGGCAACCTGTGTTCGTGGATTTCCGGCTTTCTGCATGGGCGTAGAATACGTGTAGTCGTAGACGGACACGCTTGGGCGCTCATGTCGGTAAATGCCGGAGTTCCTCAGGGCTCGGTGCTGTCGCCCACCTTGTTTATTCTGCATATCAATGACATGTTGTCGCTTGGCAACATTCATTGCTATGCAGATGACAGCACGGTTCATGGGCGATACCACTGCGGGCCTCCAGGTTGCCGAGTCGAAACTGTGAAGGGACGCGAAGATCTTGTCATTGAACTCAACCGGACCTTGGATCTCATTTCTACTTGGGGTTCCAGAAATATGGTTGAGTTCAATGCCAAGAAAACCCAGGTGTGTGCGTTCACGTGCAAAAAATCCCCGTTCTCTCCCCTCCCCATTCTGCAGGGTACTGCCCTCTCAGTGCGGAATGACCTGTGTATCCTTGGTGTGGATATCCGCTGTGATCTCAATCCAAGGAATCACATCGAGGGCGTAATATCTGCCACATCACGCAGGGTTGGAGTCCTGAACAGGGTGCGTCGGTTTTTCACGCCCGGTCAGCTTTGCCGCTTATATAAAGCGCAGGTCCGGCCGGGTATGGAGTACTGCTCGCACCTTTGGGATGGATCCGCCTCAGTACCTGCTTGATGCCTTGGATGGATTGCAGCGGCGGGCCATCCGCATTGTGAATGATGCAGACGTTACGAGCAACTTGGAGTCGCTACAACTCCGGAGAGATGTCGCCTCTCTAAGCGTGTTCTACCGCCTGTATCTCGGTGAGTGCTCTGAAGAATTGTTCAACTTGCTCCCCTCCTCTCCATTCCTAACCAGAACCACGCGTGCTGGCTTGCGAAGCCATAGCTTGACGGTCCACACCATCCCGGCGCGAACTAAACGGTTCTCAAATTCGTTTCTGTGCCGCACCGTCAGGCTGTGGAATTGTTTGCCGGCGCGCGTGTTCCCTCCTTCCTACAATCCTGGGTCCTTCCGCCGTGGTGTGAAGAGGCACCTAGCAGGCCGGCATAATTGTTTCCATTGGCATGGGACTGCCGTCCGAATGGATACTCTGCCTGGGCGGCATTGGCACTTTCCATCAGGTGCAATGCCGCCAATATGCCAGGCCATTATAATAATAAAAAAAAAAAAAAGATCATTCCACTGTTAAGTTATGTTATGTATATCGCTTACCATCAGGTGCACGGCATTCTCGTTTCGCCATTCATAGCAATAAAAAAATGACGCCGCCTGTGAAACGAGAGGCCGTGAATTCAATTCCCGTACAGGTATTTATTTCAGGTCAGGGAGTTTGAAATACAAAAAAGCCCTGGTAGTTCTATCAAGAACTGTGGGTATCAACCCACAACAAAAGAATCGATCTTGAGCGTAGGTTTCAGGACTATGTATGTATTTATTTAATTATCTATTTAAATACTCCAGATTCTTGTAATTTTTGTATGCTCAAAATATTAATTTTATTGTCATCTATGTACACATAAAAAATATATTACAGTTCAACCCTATACTGGTCTATTCTTTTGTTAAATAGTCTTCCTTTCTTCTTTACTTCTTCTGTCCAATGAGAATCACGTTGTTTGACTATACCTTTAATCAAATATAAATAAATACACCCAACAGTCACATACATAGTCCTGATCCCACACTAAAATCGAATCTTGAGTCGTGGGTATCAAGAACTACGAGACTCACACAACGGTCTCACAAACACCAAGACCCGAAAAAATACCTGTAGTTCACACATATATTTGTTTCGGTCTCTCGTTACGCAGCCGGCGTTTAACCAACTGCGCCACGGAGGTTGTCATAAATTAATAATTTAGAAATTAAAGTAGCACCTCTTTAGCGGAGTGTCGTATTTTGCACTGCACGCAGTACCGTGCCGCGTAGCACGGCCGGTCCGTCAGCACGCGCTTGTGACGACGACCGCAGTTCGTGCACCTGTTGATAATGGAAAATATTTAGATTATGGATATTTTATAGCTGAAAAGAGCATAGAAGACAGCGGCGTGGTTGTGACCAATCAGTATTTATGTAAGTGTCAATATATTACGTGCGACCTGCGTTTGGTCATTTGTTAGGGATGCTCCTATCTAGTGGTCATGGCCTGTCCTAGTATAGGTGCTACGAGTACGCGACCTCAGCCCCCGAGCTACTGCAGTCACCTTAACTTCCCTTCCGTGACTGCAGTATCCACTCCCTCAGGCCATACTTTCCTTTCCTATAACATCCTCTACTCACAAATCCTTTTTCCTTTCCCCGGTTAATGGCGGGCAGCAGCGTCATTAACGCCAGTCCCCTACTGCGCTCGCTAACCCGCCTGCCAAGCGTGGCGAGTAACGGCAAATACCCCCCACAATGACGACACAAATAGAGACCAGGCCCCCAGTCCTCGGCAGCCCCACTATTCCTGGCTATGGTAGCAGTCATGGTTACGGTGGGGCAGGGGGTGCTAAGAATCCCCGGGTTGGCCCCGGCTACCACCCCCGATGACGACTGGCCCTGGTAACACACAACATACGCACATTGAGGACAGACGAGAAGGTTGTCGAACTGGAAGAAGAATTGAGCAGGTTACACTGGGACATTCTGGGGTTATGGGAAGTCCGAAGAATCGGGGAGGATACGATAACCCTGAAGTCTGGTAACCTGCTCTTCTACCGGGGGGACGACCAACAGTCCCGAGGAGGTGTCGGATTTCTCGTCCACAGGTCTCTCATCAACAACATCGTATCCATCGAAAGTGTGTCGAGCAGGGTAGTATACCTTATACTCAGAATATCAAAAAGATATTCGTTGAAGGTCATACAGGTATACGCGCCGACCTCGACACACCCAGATGAAGAAGTAGAGGAAATGTATTAGGACATAAGTCGGGCCATACATACTTCCAAAACCTACTTCAATGTTGTTATGGGGGACTTCAACGCAAAGTTGGGCAAGAGAAGCGATGCAGAGCTGAAAGTGGGGCCATTTGGACATGGGCAACGGAACCCCAGGGGTCAGAGGCTGGCCGACTTTCTGGAGAAAGAGGGACTCTTTGCGATGAACTCTTTCTTCCAGAAGCCGCCTCACAGGAAATGGACCTGGCTGAGTCCTGACGGTTCTACGAGAAACGAGATAGATTTCATCTTGACGACAAATAGACGGATATTCAGAGATGTCTCTGTGATCAACAGGGTGAAAACCGGCAGTGATCACCGAATGGTTAGGGGCACACTGAATATCAATGTCCAATCGGAAAGGCGTCGCTTGATGAAATCTACGCTCCGACCACAGAGTACATTTTACATACTAAGATAGAGACGTCACTCAATCAATTCAAGACGCCCTCTGGCGTTAAGTAAGAAAAACAATGCCGTAATATGTCTAAACTTACTTTCATTGCGTTTATATACGAAAATAAAACAATTAGGGAGGTTTGGACCTGAAATACATCCAACGGAATGATTTGAATGTTGTCTATTTTAAACAAATTATTCTATATAGAAATGCGAATAATAAATTCTCATTTCCGCATGAGTATGAATTTTAATAAATTTAATAATTATTTTAAAATAAACTAATCAGCAAATAAGCGAATCAATGTTGTTAGAAGTAATTAAGGGCCAATAATATCTGCGTGAAATATAATCTACGTAAAATGGGGAAACCCGTAAAAATTTTTAGTTGCATCACTAAAACTACCACCCAGCTTCGTTTTCGGTAGCAGTCTTGAGATACCCAGTATACAATAACGCCACCATGTCGGTCCGAGTACAAGATCAGAGTACGAAGGCTATTCCACTACAGAGAGGCGTGAGACAGGGAGATGTCATTTCTCCGAAACTGTTCACTGCCGCGCTGGAAAATGCCTTCAAGCTCTTGCAGTGGAAAGGATTCGGCATCAATATCAACGGCGAGTATATCACTCACCTTCGGTCACTCAACGAACTATGGAGAGGGCTATGCTCGGGGTTTCCCTGCCGCGTTTCACTGCCGCGACGGTCCTCGTACCAGCACTAGGGTTCTCCAGCCTGGAACGCCACTCTTCCACAGCAGACCTGCGGAGGGAGGCCAACATGGCCTCGACCTCTTGGGGGACCAACCTCTGCCCACGCCTGGACGCCTCGTCTCGCCGGAAGAAAGCCGACGAGACGGTCTTAGCGTCCAGCACCCAGGGCAGAGTTCCCGCCAATACGCAGGCCGCCTCGTGCGAGACCGTGCGGTAGCCCCTGATTATCTGCTGCACCACCATGCACTGCGGACGATGCAGCAGGCGGACGCAACGATCGCCCAGGGACCCGGCCTAAACGGGACTCCCGTAGAGGGCCATGGACCGCACGACTCCAGCATAAAGGTTTCGGCAAGGGATGCCAGGAACATCAGTGTTGGGCAGCAGGCGCCCCAGTGCGTCCGCCGCCCTCACCAGCTTCGGCGACAACTCCTCAAAATGCGCGCGGAAATCCCATCGACTGTCGAGGACGAGACAGAGGTATTTCATCCTCGAGCCGACGGGAATCCGCACGCTCTCCACCGTGATGTGGGCCCCAGGCGGAGGCCCACACCGAGGACCGTGGAAACACACGGCCTCGGTCTTGTTGAGGGCCACCGTGAGGCCCAGTCGCCGAATCCTGCTCACCACCAGTCCAGTACCGAACGAGGCGAGGAGGGCGGACCTCTGGAATGTCCTGGCCGTCGCTGTCACCAGTGTGTCGTCCGCGTAGCAGACGACAGCGACCCCCCGAAAGAATTCAGCGCTTGACCTAACCTAACTTAACCTTAACCTAACTCTAGTACGTTTTTAACCATACATCGAATACCATGAATTGGTGTGATTAAGATGCTTAGCCTTAAATTTCTTGGATTGGAGTTGTAGTATACAGCTAGTGTGCGTGCGTGCGTGTAGGTATGTGTGTGTGCGAGCGTACCGGATGGTGTTGGCTGCGAACTCCATCTTGTCGTGCAGCTGCGCGAGCAGATGGCTGAGCTCGGTCCACGCCGCCTCCACGTGGCGCGACTCCTGCGCGCGGCGACTGTACGCCTCGCGACGCTCCTGCACACATACACATTTTTACTATTTTATAAAATTCTCTCTCTCTATTCTGCTACAATAAGTCCAATGCTGAACATAGGCCTCCTCAAGGATTTCCACTCAAGGATCTGTTGGTAGTGGCCGGCGTCGAGCGACTTCCTGCAACATTAACCATTTTGACCGCCAGCTTTGTAGGCGGGCGTCCGACACTGCGCTTGCCTGTACATGGCCTCCACTCCAGAACTTTTGGAAGATTATAAGCTTTGGTAAATCCAACTTGACACGGCAAAGAGCTTGCACTGCACCTGGTGGTAACCGTGTCTCGACTCTCAGTTCAGTATAAAGGATTTTGAAGCAGATACATAAAAGCGTTTATTACAAGGAATTTCAATAGTGTATAAAATTCATTTACTTATTCAAAAATTACATTTAAATAAGCTTATATGTTGTTTGTTTTTCCACAGAATACTAACAGAAGTCAAGCTTGTGTATGTACTTCACTTTTGTTGCCACACTCACACTACGTTCGGCGTTCGCACTAGGGTTGTTAACTCTGGCTTATGCGAAAACACTTATCGTGATAAGAGCACTCGTATCGTTTGATTCACAGAACAGATGAATATAGTTGGAAGGGAAATAAAAGCGTTTGACGCGCCGCAAGGTGGTGCATAAAAAGCATCACTGTCGCGGAACGGATGATTTGTCAAATTAGTCGCTGTCGAAATGCCTTGGAGAGAGATGCTTCGGCGAAATAGAGTAAAAATGCAGATTTATGCTATTTTATCTTGCAGTTTCAATACTGAAGCATCAAATATCAATAGAGGAGGAATTTCATACCTATATTAATTTATATTAATTTTAATTAATAAATTTTATTGATTTTCACCTTTATTTTCAAAAATTGCGGCTATTAATTACGACATTTTGAAGAATTCGATAATATGATAGACGACAAATCAAAAATATACATTGCTGATTACGCGTACATACAATACTCGCGAATGCCAAGTTCCTACGCAATGCATACGACTCATTTTTGTTATGTCAGCAGCGAAAATTGTCACATGTCACGTAGTGTTGTAGTCTTGTACATAGTAACTATATCGAAGTAGTTATAGATTTCGTATACTCGTTAATCAGTTTTTAGTCATTTTAATTCATTGTAGTAGTATTCATCATTGTAGTAACGTTTGATAACGTTGACGACCTATGTTCTAATTTCATACCTCTGCCAACTTGAGAACAACATAAACTCATTTGCAAAAAAAAACAGGCACCTAAGCAACCATTTCAAATGTTACTATTGATTTGTTTGATAATTATAGGTAGTTTTACTTTCACAATTTTGTAAATTAATAAGCAAATAATCGTTTTCGTCAGTATTATCATAAAATTTGATAAAATTTATGGGTTTTAAGCTTCCTAATAAGGCCCATAGTGAGAGGCCACGTCTCGGTGCCGTAAGTCATCACTGGCAACACACAACTATCGAAGACTTTCGATTTAAGGCACTGAGGTATTTTGGACGAGAAGACGTCGCGTAGTTTCCCGAACGCTGCCCAACCGAGTTGGATTCGACGATTGACCTCTCTCTCGAAGTTGGACCTGCCTAACCGGACCACTTGTCCTAAATAGACATATTCGTCAACAACTTCAAGAGTCGAGCCCCCAACACCGATGGGGGTGGGCACAACATGGACATTCGACATGATCTTCGTTTTGTCCATGTTCATTTTAAGACCCACCTGTTGGAGACTCGATTGAGGTCTTCGAGCATAGTGCTAAGGTCTTCCAGCGATTCTGCCAAGACTACAATATCGTCGGCAAACCGAAGGTGAGTGACGAAGCAATCAACAAGCTATGGAGAGGGCTATGCTCGGGGTTTCCCTACGAGATCGAATCAGGAATGAGGAGATCCGTAGGAGAACTAAAATAACCGACATAGCCCACCGGATTAGCAAGTTGAAGTGGCAATGGGCAGGGCACATAGCGCGGAGATCTGATGACCGATGGGGTCGGAAAGTGCTCGAATGGAGGCCACGTAGCGGACAGCGCAGCGTAGGACGTCCACCCACAAGATGGTCCGACGACCTGGTAAAGGTCGCGGGACGTCGCTGGATGCAGGCTGCCTCCAACAGGTCTCTGTGGAAATCATTGGGGGAGGCCTATGTTCAGCAGTGGACTTCCTTTGGCTGATGGATGGATGATGGATATGGGTTTTAATGCTTAAGTTCACTAGTAGTGTATGCTCGCTAGTAGTGCATATGCTCGTGAAGTAAAAGTTAACAAAGATTTTTGTTTGTTCTTTATTTAATTAAGTAAAAGCAGATAAATGTTTAGTATCGAGTGTGACCCCCTCTAGCTGAAATCACAGCTTGAATTCGTTTTTTTTTTTTTTTTTTTTATTGCAGTGAATGGCGAGACGAGCAAGCCGTTCGCCTGATGGTAAGCGATACGACCGCTCATAAACAGTAGCAACATTCCACTGCGCTCGCCATCCTGAGACATAAGATGTTAAGTCTCAATATGTCCAGTAGTTACTCTGGCTACAATGTCCTTCAATCCGAAACACAACAGTGCATTTAAGCAGTGTTGTTTGACGGGAGAAATAGACATTGCGGTGGTACCTACCCAGATGGCCTCTCACATATTCGTCTGGGTATGCTAGCGAGGATATCCCGGATACTTGTTTGCGGAATACGTTCCCACTCCGCGGTAATCACATTCTTCAGCTCTCTGATGGTCTGCGGAGCCGGTTGTACTGATCTCACGCGTCGTTTCAGAACGTCCCAGACATGCTCTGAAATGGTTCATTGCTTAGGTGCCCGTTTTTTTTTGCAAATGAGTTTATTTTAGTGTCTGAATAAACATTATAATATATTAACTTATTCATTTATACGTTTCCAAGTATGAATCGATAAAGGCAATAGGAGGAGACAACTGGATTCCTACAAAATCCAGTACGATTTGTTCTAAGTATATGTTCACGCAAAGCGGAACGACCGCGCCCGGACGATCGCGGGGACTGCACGGGACGAGGGGCGAGTGGCTGCGGGAGCGCACAAGGAGCCCACTTCACTTTCTCTTTCGCCTCTGCGCTCACCGACGACGATGTCATTCAATTTATATTATATTTTGTAACAATTGTATCATATAAAAATTAAAAGTTTCATCCGCAAATAAGGATTTGATTGAAGAGCCTGACCTCACACACAAAAGCCGAAACATCTTGGTCCTTCGAGCCGGATCATCTTTTCCTGGATCAGCACAGCAAAACGGTCAGGTCAATTAAATCCTTTCTCATCCTTCCATCCTACTCTTTGCGTTAACATTGTGCTCATAATTCCAGTGAAGTTCGCGTGTGCTTGAGACCGCTTCCAGCCTACCCACGCAATACGTTACGTTTGTTCCGCCATTTCAAACAGAAGATTCTCGAACTGTAAGTACTTGATTCTTATTTCGCACAATCACATTTCACAATGACGAAAAGGAGGCAATCTAGCGTAAATATTGAAAGTCACGAGGATATTATTCAGGAACTTGTTAAGAAAAGAAGTGTAATTAAAAGTAAATTAACTTTATTCACAAAATACGTTGCATCATTAGATACCTCAGGTTTGTCACAAATTTTAAAAGCCGAATTAAGTTCACGTTTTGAAAATTCTTACACATTATTGGCTCGGTTTTGTACAATACAAGATGAGCTCGATTTACTTGTACCAGAAGATCAATCAGAAAAGGAGCTATTCGAGAGAGAAACCTTTGAAAATAAATATTATGCTATTATATCTAAATGTAAATGTATTTTAAATGATTCATCCAATACACAAACGGAATATACCACGAAGCATAAAATCAAGTTACCCACTATTTCTCTCGCTAATTTCGACGGTAGCTACGATCAATGGCTGGAATTTAGAGACACTTACTTATCAGTCATTCATAAATGCACTGATTTAGACAATATTCAAAAGTTTCACTATTTACGATCTGTATTATCAGGTAATGCTTTAAATGTTATAAAATCGTTAGAATTCACTTCCGATAATTATTTAGAAGCCTGGGAATTACTCAACGCGAGATACAACAATAATCGCTTACTCTTACACAATCATTGCAAAGCATTATTTTCTGTTCCGACAGTCAATAAGGAGTCAGCTTCACAAATACGCAATTTAATCGACATAGTGATGAGAAATATTCGCGCTTTGAAGAGTTTGGGCGAACCAGTAGATTCGTGGGATACTTTAATTATCTACCTCATAGTAACGAAATTGGATTCAAACACAAACCGTGATTGGGAACATCACAAGTCCACTATTATGCGTGAAAATAATGATAGATTATTGTTGAAAGATTTGATTAATTTTCTTAAAGACAGAGCTAACGTTCTAGAAACTATTACACTATCACAAAGCAAAAGTAGTAAGGAAGACACATCACACAAAAAATTATCCGCGTCGTCGAGTCAAAAACACACACAAAGTCATGTCGCACAAAATGCAAACAAGTCGTCATTACACTCAAATCGGGCGAAGCGTTATTCATGTATTTTGTGCAAAGACAATCATCCAATTTATGCATGCGATTCGTTTCTTTGTTTATCTGTTGAGGATAGAATAAAATGCATTAACGAAAAGAATCTGTGCAACAATTGCTTACGTGCCGGTCATTCATTAAAAGATTGCTGGTACGGCCCGTGCAAACAATGCAACAAAAAACACAACACATTAATACACAAAGACGATGTTGACACTGGTGCATTAATATCTTCAGCTGTCACACGTTCATCACAACAATCGCAAGAGCGTGATGCTAGTGTAGGCTCCACACACACACGCACAAAGCAAACTGCATCGCACCAAAGTACAACGCTTTACTCCGACGATAAACAGGTTCTATTATCGACGGCTTTGGTTGAGATAGCGGACGTAAACAATAAATTCATTACGATTCGCGCGCTTTTAGACAACGGGAGTCAACACAGTTTTATATCACAATCGATTTGTAATAAACTAAATATTCACATGGTACAGTCCACTGTTCAAATCACAGGCATAGGTAATTGCGTTACGCAATCTACACAATCATGCACAATTAAATTAAAATCAATGTGTAACTCTTATAACACACGCATTAATTGCATAGTTTTACCACAAATAACAGCTCAGTTACCATCATTAGGAAATAATCACAATATTTCCATACCTGATAACATAAAACTGGCTGACCCTAATTTCTGTTCACCTGATAAAGTAGATTTGTTAATGGGTGCCGATAAGTTCTGGGAGTTATTAAACGATGGTTTAATACGCTTATCCAATGGTCCTTACCTTCAACACACAAAATTGGGTTGGATTATGTCGGGACCCATTTCAAATTTTAAATCACGCGCCAAGCGAGCTCAATGTAACATCACATTAGATAGTCAACTAAGGCAGTTTTGGGAACTCGAAGAAATCAATACACAACACACATTACATAAGTCGGATAGTGCATGCGAAAAATTATTCAAAGAAACAACATTACGCGATACTACAGGCCGTTTTTCGGTACGCATACCGTTACGCGAGTCAGCTGATGTTTTAGGGGACTCATTTGTGACGGCAAAGAACCGGTTTCTTGCACTTGAACGCAAATTTCATCGATGCACACCGACATATAAACAAATGTATAGTGAGTTCATTAATGAATATTTAAGCCTAGGACACATGGAGCGCATCAATGAATTTGATTCGTCTTGTTATTTTTTACCTCACCACGGCGTATTTAGGGAGCATAGTACAACCACCAAATTAAGGGTCGTGTTTGACGCGAGTGCTAAAACCACTTCTAACAAATCACTTAATGATATACAATTTGTTGGCCCTATATTACAAAATGACCTTATGTCAATTTTACTCAGATTTCGGCAATTTAAATACGTAGTGTGTGCAGACATAGAAAAAATGTACAGGCAAATTTTAATACAACCCGATCAGAGAAAGTTGCAATTTATTCTTTGGAGAGATAATCCTAGTCATTCACTTAATGTGTACCAGCTTAACACGGTGACATATGGCACAGCCTCCGCACCATATCTCAGTATACGATGTTTAAAACAACTCGCATCTGAATGCACAGATGACGTCATTCGTCAAGTCATTAATGACGACTTCTACGTCGATGATTTAATTACTGGTAATGACGACAAAAATACCTTAATTAAAATCTGTGAAGAGGTGACTAAAGTGTTAAAATCTGGTTGTTTTCCGTTAAGAAAGTGGGTGTCTAATTTTCAGTTCTTAGAGTCACAATTTCCATATAAAGATTTATCGTTGGGTAAGAATAATCAAACAAAAACACTAGGCTTAGGATGGTTCAACAATTCTGACGAATTTTATTACACTACAAAGTGCAATGAGGACATTACTAACACAACAAAACGCAAAATTCTCTCTATAATATCGCAGATTTTCGATCCGCTAGGACTATTGTCACCAACTACGATCATTGTAAAAATATTATTGCAAAAGTTATGGCTGTCTAAGTTGGGCTGGGACGATCCTGTGCCTGATAATATTTTACATGACTGGCAAAATTTCTTAGCAAATTAACACATTTACCAAACTTATGCATTCCACGTCATGTTATGGGCGAAAACACAAAGCAAACGGAATTGCATATTTTCACAGACGCATCGCAGTGTGCCTACGGCGCGTGTGTATACGTACGTACCATATCACATGACTCAAAGATTACAGTTCGTCTATTATGTGCGAAGAGTAAGGTCGCACCCTTAAAACCCCTCACTATACCTAAATTAGAACTGTGCGGGGCATTGATAGGGGCAAGGTTATGTAATAAAATTGTTAATTCTTTAAGACTTAAATTCAATTCCATTCATTTTTGGACCGACTCCACTATTGTGTTAAGTTGGCTTAGAATATCTCCAACACTATTAAAAACATTTGTACAACATCGAGTCGTAGAAATTAATGAACTGGTAGGTGACTCATCGACTTGGTCACACGTCTCAGGTAAACAAAACCCAGCTGATTTGCTATCGCGCGGGATACATTTAGATGCATTGCAATGTTCCGACATCTGGTGGGATGGGCCGGAATTTCTACACACATTTATTTTGCCTGGTGCTGCAGACATATCCAGTTGTAATTTCGATGAGTTACCGGAACTCAAAACAACAAGGTCGCATTAGTTTGTCAAAACGAATCTTATTCCTTTCCGTTCGAGCGTTTTTCTTCGTTTAATCGATTAATACGTACAACCGCATACATTTTGCGATTCATTAATAACTGTCGTATTAAAAATAAATCACTGCGTGCTAATGGTACATTATCTGTTGACGAAATAAATCAATGCACACGTTTTTTAGTTAAAATTTGTCAACATGAATCATTTTCACAAGTTTTTAATGACTTTAAAAATAATCGAAATATAAAATACCCACGTAATATTTCAAGCCTTAATATATTTATAGATAAGTATGATCTCATTAGAGTTGGTGGTCGTCTTAGTAATTCAAACACAATTTCCTTTGATAAAAAACATCCTTTGTTATTGTGTGCGAAACATAAATTCACGCAGCTTTTATTTATTCACCAACATCAGACTTTACTACACGCTGGTCCTCAGCTACTTTTAGCTAATATTAGGGATAGCTGGTGGCCACTTAGGGGACGAGATCTGGCAAGGAAAACAGTCCATCAATGCCTTAGGTGCGCACGGTTAAAGCCTAAATCTTTACACATACAAATGGGTAACTTACCTATTCAGAGAATCGAACCATCGTATCCATTCTTAACCTGTGGCGTAGACTATGGCGGGCCATTGTTCATGCTTAACCGCAAAGGGAGGGGCGCGAAATTACAAAAATGCTATATTTGCTTGTTTATATGCTTCGCAACACGCGCAGTGCACTTGGAATTGGTCACAGATCTCACCTCGGAAGCGTATATTCTTGCTTTGAAAAGGTTTATTTCTCGACGTGGCAAACCTTCTGAAATCTTTTCTGATAATGGCATAACGTTTATCGGAGCGACAAAAGAATTTTCAAAATTTTTAGACAACAGTAAATCTGATATTATTGATTTCACTAGTAGTCATTCTATAAAATTCACATTTATTCCTCCGTATTCGCCTCATTTCGGTGGATTGTGGGAGGCGGGAATCAAGTCATGTAAATTTCATATTCGGCGCGTAGTAGGAAATGCTAATCTTACTTACGAGGAGCTGAGCACAGTGCTATCACAAATTGAGGCTGTCCTCAACTCCCGACCTATAACTTCTATGTCCACAGACCCTAATGATTTACTTCCATTGAGTCCTGCCCATTTCTTGATTGGCCGACCGCTCACAGCGCCTGTCACACACGATGACCTCACAACAACGGCTACACAACGGCTTTCTCGTTTCGATCGTGTTGAGAAAATGAGACAGCACTTCTGGAGACGGTGGTCTCAAGAGTACATCTCCGAACTACAGAAGAGGACAAAGTGGCAGACTAAGCAAGATACTATTACCATTGATAGTCTTGTTCTTATCAAAGAAGCTAATACACCACCCTTGCAGTGGCGCTTGGGTCGAGTACTGCAAATCTATCCAGGCAAGGATGGGCTAGCACGGGTTGCCAGGATCAAGATATCAACTGGAGAAATTATGAGATCATTTCCACGCATATGTCCACTTCCTCTGATTACAGGAAACGAAAATTAATGACATCACAGTCAGTCTGAAGACATCGATCGCATCATTATCACACTTATTGGAATCAACCAGGTGCTTCCAAGGCCGGGAGTATGTTCACGCAAAACGGAACGACCGCGCCCGGACGATCGCGGGGACTGCACGGGACGAGGGGCGAGTGGCTGCGGGAGCGCACAAGGAGCCCACTTCACTTTCTCTTTCGCCTCTGCGCTCACCGACGACGATGTCATTCAATTTATATTATATTTTGTAACAATTGTATCATATAAAAATTAAAAGTTTCATCCGCAAATAAGGATTTGATTGAAGAGCCTGACCTCACACACAAAAGCCGAAACAGTATTCATTTTCGTGAAATGGAAGACAATAAAAAAAATCTGGATCATAAGTAATATACAAACCAAAAATAATTACGTGCAACGCTTATGGAAAAACTGTATCATGGCGATGAAATAATTAAATATTATATGAAAAATCAAAACTACTGAATCTATTGCCGTAAACAAATCGAAATTGGGTTATAATAATTGCTTATATGTGCCTTTCCTATAATAAAAATGTTAATACCTCACACACAGCTGAAAATCTTAAAAATCCTGTACATATAGATTTGTAAAATAGTATACAAATTAAAATTATTCTCAATACTAGTCTCATTTATTTTCGTCTATTGACATAATACTTATTAAATAACTGTATCAGAAAAAAAACTATTATGCATATCGATAAAATAAATTCCGGTCTTATAACAAAGGCATAATTCCATAATTTTATCGATACTTTAAATAGACTAATGCAAGCTTTATGTATTGGATTTGTTGAGGTTTTATGTTCCGAAAACGACGACGCTGGTTTTCATACAATTTGACGGCTATTGCCTTTCTAGCCATATTCATCTGTTCTGTGGTTTGATTAATATTTAAAACAAAAGATATAAAACACAAAAATGAAATAAATAAATATTAATTGTATTTACGAAATCATTGAGAATATGTAAGTCATTATAATGCGTTTTTTTATTGTTTCTGTATATTATATGTATTTTTTTAAAGAAAATTATATTCTATTATTATAGTCTGGTGTTTTATATACAAGTGTAATGACTAAAAATATCACTATTTGCGTGCCCGAAGCGAGTGACAGTCGCTCTCGCAGTGGTCTCGACTGGTTTCAAATATCGTGTCGGTGAACGCTGTCTATGTGTGCTTTGATTTAGCGCGCTTTGTATGAAGCTTGACTTCTGTTAGTTTAATATTCTGTGGTATTTTCAAGTATATTTTCAAGATATAAAAGATAAATTTTTAATTTTTTTTAAAGAATTAATTATGTAGAACTAACGTCCACTGCCATCAAGTATTTAAAGTAGTCAATATTACTTATAGATACTACACTGACCGGTTCCCCGATGAGATCGAACGCGTGCTGCAGTATCTTGAATGCCTCCTCGGCGCCGGGCTGCTGGTTCTTGTCGGGGTGCACGAGGAACGCCTGGCGCCGGTAGTAACGCTTGATCTCCTCGTCAGTGCACGTCACGCTCACGCCTAGAATACTACCCGCACAGTGATCAATACAGTACAACAATCATAATAATAACATAATGATTTCTTAGATTTACTCGAATGTTACTCATTGAAAATAATTGTAAAATAAGGGTAGTTGGATTGTAACAGTCACAGAGCGGATGACTTATACCTAAGTCCACTCCGTGACCACGAAAGGTGTAAAGTAATCGAAACGTCGCGTCGGGAACAGTCACATACATCGTCCGGACTCCACACCAACATCGAGTCTTGTGTTGTGGGAATCATGAACTACGAGAGACTTTTCGGCCTCACAACACCCAGACGCGAAAGAAATATTTGTGGACAGCACAAACATTTCTCTCGGCGCGGGAATTGAACCCGCGGCCTGTCGTTTCACAGGCAGCGTCTAACCGACAGCGCCTCGGAGGCTGTCAATAAAATAAAGTCTTGTATTTATAATTTACTCGTGGTAGGTCTCTCATATGTGAGAGGCCACCTCCCGCCAAACATCAGTTTAAATGCACTTGCGTTGTGTTTCGGATTGAAGGACATTGTAGCCTGAGTCACTTCTGGTCATATTGAGACTTTACATCTTATGTGTCAGGCGAGCGAGCGCAGTGGAATACCAAGCATTGCTTTGTAATTCGAGGCGTTGTTTGGTTTTGCTACTGTTAATGAGCGGCTGTATCACTTACCATAAGGCGAACGGCATACTCGCCTCGCCATTAATTGCAATAAAAAAAAATAGGTTGAGCGCTGGTACTTCAAAAACGTAGACATAAGTGATGGATTTCGAGCCACCTTTTCCGCCACCCTATTGGCTGACACTTGACAGGTTGTCCAACATACGCCAATCATTAAATTAAGTAAAATATATTTGGTGCTATTAAATTCCACTTAAAGCCGTTATAGATGAATAATAACTAAATATATGAGCTTTCAGCTACCTATAGAGTTTATAGCTATTTGTTGTTAAATAATGAGTTCAATTTTTCCCAATATAACGGGTTTTTTCCATCTCTTATGTTTATCCCAAGGCAGTCGGTATGTTATTAATAACATAGCAATTCCTATCTATGCTTACCTGTATGGATCTTTGCCTTTGCAGGCGAGCAGTCGTTCATAGCGTCCTCCCCAGTAGCAGGCAGTGGTATATTTGCGTTCAACTTGGTCGAATCATTTTCACCGTCCGACTCGGCGTCTAAAAAATAATTTTCATTTTGTTATCTTATAATAGGTTTTATGAGGATCCAAATTCGGGGCATTACGGTAACTTAACCGCTTCGGTGGCCTGACGTAACATGTTAGTTAACAAGAATGCCAAAGTCAGATGAAAGACTGGTAATAGAGAGCAGTGTCTTCAACTATAATACAAGTTTTTATGTTTGTATTTATCACTATATAGTATAAAACAAAGTCGCTTTCTCAGTCCCTATGTCCTTTTGTATGCTTGAATCTTTAAAAATACGCAACGGATTTTGATGCGGTTTTTTTTAATAGTCAGAGTGATTCAAGAGGAAGGTTTATGTGTATAATACGTGCATATTATTGTAGAGAAAGCTATATGCACCCGGGCGAAGCTGGGCCGGGCCGCTAGTTGTAGATATATTTTATAAATGTATATATCTATTAATATATATTTCCAGGTGTTTGTATTCATATAGTGTTATTAAAATGGGTTTTATTTTATTTATTTCAATCTTTATTGTACACTGATTTATTATAACAATACAAAGGGATACTCTAAACTACAAAAGTACTAAAGGCGGTCTTGTCGCTCTGAGCGATCTCTGCCAGACAACCTTTGGATGGATATAAGAGAAGGAGAAAGAGAGGGCAGTGTAAGAATAAAGAATAAATGCTCAAAATGAAAAAAAAGAAAAGAAAATAATAATAATAAACTAATTAATATACAAATAATACTCAGAGTCAGAGTGGTAGTAGCGGTATGTCCTGGGCAGTGGCGTGCCTAGGGTTGTGGACTAGGGCAAGCCCAATATTTTTTTAGTAAGAATATGTATTGGTTCAGGAGCAAAATGGTATTAAGAAAGAAGAACGTGTTCATCATGCGATAGGGGGCGAGCTTATGCGATGTTATTAAATATAGAAAACGACCCCAGACTCGAATCCGAGACCTCAACTTTGCGCCATCGAGGCAGTCCTAGAACTACCACACGATCTATATAAGATTAGGATAAAAACCAATTAAATAATAATTATCTTTATCACCGTTATGAAAAAATGTATTACAACAAGTTGTTCGAAAAAATCTAATAGATGGCGCGATTTTCTCGGCCATCTATTTAATATTGTCAAAATACTTTAGGCCCCATCATTAGTTTTAAATAGATGAATAAAACAAATGTGTAAGTTAAATTACTTTTGGGCATGCATACGTAACTTTATATTGTAATTATGTTGTAAATTAATAAACAGCACTACAATAGCACAAGTACGGCGCCGTGTTTAACTTCGCGGCCAGAAATTATTGTTAATACATTCATATTATGTTTTTGTGTATGCATGTGATTTTTTGATTCATCATGAGCCCTGAAAGGAAGCTAAGGAATATCTGAAAAACACTACGATTACTGTCTACGCGAGCATAATGTTAAGAAATCTCATCACATATTATGTTATGTATATGACGCTTATAGAGGTTTCTATACGCTGTTTACCGGAATTATGAAAATATATTAATGCATGCATTCACATGTTTTTGTCAATGACTATAAAAGTACCTACCAGTTAAATTATTTATATCACTATAGCCGGAACAATTCCAATTTAAGTACATCGTTCGAAAAAAATATACAACACCGACAGTATAACTTATTAGTATTAGAACATCCAGCAATCTATAGTAGTTATGTGCACTGATCTTTAAAATTGTATTCTATAGTTTTCACTACTTTCGAGAAATACACAACAAATCAGGCGTAGGTTTTCGACCAGATACGAGTAGGTGTTTGTCTACGAATTACGAAATGTAATGAATTTACCTTTTCCTCGCCGATCAACACTTGCACACACTTCAAACCATCACAAGGCACATTTTCACCAATTATTATACGTAAATCAAATCAAAATCAAATCAAAATATTCTTTATTCAAATAGTCTTTCACAAGATCTTTTGAATCGTCCTTTTCTGCTACCACCGCTTCGGAACGTGTTGTGGCTGTGAAGAAGAAGCGGCGCAAGAAACTCCCTCAGCAACACGAACTGTCTTCATTTTTTCTGCCTTTTTCTTTTTTTTTTTTTTTATATCGCCATTTACAATTACAATGATTCATGTCACAAGTTACAATAATGTCAGTTTGATTCAAAACATGATAAATTTATTCCCAAGCAGTTTTATCTTCCACATAATCTGAAATTCTATAGTATGCCTTTTTACACAGCTTAGCTTTTATTACTTTTTTAAACTTATTAATTGGAAGTTCTCTTAAACTGTTGGGAAGCTTGTTAAAGAAGCGTACACTTTGACCCATAAAAGAATTATTTATCTTGTGGAGACGAGTAACGTGTGAGGCAAGATTATGTTTGTTCCTAGTGTTCTTACTATGCATGTCACAATTACGCTTAAATTGAGTTATATTTTACGAACATATAATAAATTTTCATAAATATATTGAGATGCAACAGTAAGAATATCTACTTCTTTAAACTTTTCTCTCAATGAAACTCTTGGACCAAGTTGATAAATGGCCCTAACAGCTCTTTTTTGTAAAATAAAAATACTATTTATATCCGCAGCATTTCCCCAGAGAAGAATGCCATAAGACATTATACTATGAAAATAGCTGAAGTAGACAATTCTTGCCGCTGCCTCATCCGTTAAACGCCTAATGGTTTTAACTGCATATGCCGCTGAACTTAATCTACCAGATAGTTTATTGATATGCGGCCCCCACTGGAGTTTAGCGTCGACCGTAATGCCCAGAAACGTAGTAGACGCAACAGGATCCAATTCTTCACCGTTAATTTGTACAGTGGTAGATAATTGCCTAACATTGGGCAGTGTGAATTTAATACATTTAGTTTTCTTAGCATTAAGTAATAAATTATTAATATTAAACCAATGTACAACTTCACGAAGGGCACTGTTTACTTCATCAAAATCTAATTGTTGTCTTTTAATTTTAAATGTCAAAGATGTATCATCCGCAAACAACACAACTTCGTGATTATTCCCGACGTGATAGGGTAAGTCATTTATGTAGACCAGGAATAGAAAAGGTCCCAGAATTGAACCCTGCGGTACTCCCATAGTGACCGCAGATCCTCCAGAAAGTTTTCCATTAATATCAACTTTCTGTACCCTATTGCTCAAATAGGAGGACAAAAGATTGAGAGCTCGGTTCCTGATACCATAGTGGCGTAATTTCCTGACCAGAGTGTCGTGCTCTACGCAGTCAAAGGCTTTAGATAAGTCACAGAATACACCAAGTGCATCCTGCGACTCTTCCCAAGCGTCATAGATTTGTTTTAGGAGAGATACTCCCGCGTCAATTGTTGATCGACCCCTCGTAAATCCGAACTGTTTCTGGTGTAGCAAGTTATTGGTGTTGAAATGTGTTAATAATTGAGTAAGAATTATTTTCTCAAATAACTTGCTAAGCGTTGGTAAAATTGAAACAGGTCGGAAATTGGTCGGATCCGAGCTGTCACCGGACTTAAAAAGAGGCACCACCTTGCTTTGTTTCATCAGGTCAAGGAAAAACACCAGATACCACACAGCGGTTGAATATCTCTGCTAAGTGGGGTGCTATATGCTCAATGATTAAAGATATATTAATTACAGAAATTCCCCACAAGTCTGCGGCCTTTTTTAAACTAATTTCTTTAAATGATTTTAATATATGCTGCGGCCCAATTTGCGAGAACTCAAACGCCACGTTACATTTAGGTACAAGTTTTTCAAGTATAGATAAAGCAGACCTCGAAGATGACTGAAGATGTTGGGTGGTATTTTTGGGAATATCAGTAAAAAATCTTTCAAATTCAGTTGCTACTTCCAGATCTGCTGTACAACTCCTATTATTTATTTTAAGATTAAAGTTATTTTCACGTACCGAGTTTTTACCAGATTCAGAATTAATAATATTCCAAGTAGTTTTGATTTTATTGTTAGACATTTTGATTTTATTTCTTAAATACAACGATTTAGCTGTGGAACAAGCTCGTTTGAAAACTCTGGAGTATTTTTTTACATATTCCTTAAAAGTCGGATTTTGGTTAAACATTCTTTCATTGTACAGATTATATAGTTTATTCCGACTTTTAAATAAACCAGTGGTTGCCCACTCACTAAATGTCATTCGCTGATTTACCATAATAGTTTTAGATTTATATACTTTTCTAAATTCACATTTAATAATTTCAAATAATGAACTGTACAGTTTGTCTGGGTCTTGGTGAGGGGACAGCGCTGGCAGATTGTTTTTGATATTTAGTCTAAATTTTTCCATGCGATATATATTGTTAGGAACAAACTTAATACTTTTCCTTAGAACTTTACTTTTAGTGCTAGGTAATGAAACATACTGACCACAATGATCAGAATCTAAAACATTAATTACTGACTTTTCACAAATAGAGAAATTAGTAAAAATATTATCAATACATGTAGCACTTGAGGCAGTTATTCTTGTTGGTTCAAAAAATAAATGATGCAGGTTGTATGATTTAAAAAGATTAATGAAGCTGCAAGCTATAGAAGATTCTTCTAAAATGTTAATATTAAAGTCTCCACAGACAACAATTCTTTTTGGTGAAACACATACCTTGTGCAATGCATCTTCCATAATTTCCAAAAAGGTATTATGTGGTGCACAAGGGGGTCTGTATACACTTAATACAATATACTTTTCAATCTCTATACAAGCTACTTCCATAACTCGTTCAACAGACAGGCGCACAATATCAAGTCTTTCCTTATATTTAATAAGATTATTTATGATTATTAACGAGCCTCCATGTAAAATATTTTCTCTGTTGAACGAGCTTGCAACTTGGTGATTATTGAAATTGAACATGAACTGGTAGCTTTTAAGCCAATGTTCAGTAATACATAAAATGTCAATTTTATTACAGCTCATGAACAACTCAATTTCTAAATTTTTATTTCTCATACCTTGTATATTTTGATGTACCAAGTTGAAAGCATGTTTATTATTAAAATTACATTCAATATAATATTTATTTTCAGTTGGAATCGTAATAAACGTAAAATACTATAATTAAACGAAAACTAAACGTAGATATTCAGTGGTTACTGGTTAATCGTCCGCTCGAAAGACATAATAATAAGTGTGAAGCTAGCCACAGGTCCTATATTATGGACAATTCCAAATTAAGTATTCTAATTATATATTAATAAAAATATTTAAAACATTAGAATACGGTCTCAAAAAATATCCATTTATTTATATATATTCCAATATAACTTGTAGCAAAACATAAATATTTTTCGATAAATTTGGATCATAATATGACATGTCAAGTGCACAACTTCACTCCGCGAAGCCGGGCATTTTGCTTGGTACAAATTGCATTAAAAAATAGCTATACCGGGTATATCAAGACTGCTACCGAAAACGAAGCCGGGTGATAGTTTAAGCGACTTCAGACACAATGCAACAGAAAAAGTTGCAAAAAAAAGCGACAAATTTTTTTTGTTATTTTTTTTTCTATGGCCATATTTGGGTGGTAAATACATATTTTCCTAAAATAATAGTGTATATCCTTTTATTTATAAATACTCTAAGGTATAAAAGAGTTTAAATTATTATTTTAGCAAAAACTATGGATTTACCACCCAAAATTGACGATATTTAAAAAATCATAAAAAATAATTATCGCGTTTCTATGCGAAATTTTTAATTGCATTGTGTTTGTAGCCACTAAAACTACCACCCGGCTTCGTTTTCGGTAGCAGTCTTGAGATACCCTGTATGTATAGGTACGTAGTGTCATGGTAGTAGCATTTCATCAATAGGTGTGACTGAGAGGGCAATATACGCCAGAAGCCAGGTAAAAGCACACGAGAGAGAAAAAGATAGATAATACTTTGGTGTGTTCCATCTTTTTAAGATATTGCGTCACGCGTGGACCAGAGTTGATTTTGAATGAAATAATTTTATATTAGTTTTAGACCGCGGCGCTCGCTTAGGCGAGTTGCCGGGCGGGGCGCGGGTGCTCCGTCGCAGGCGCGGGGCTCCATTATGGCGCGGTAAATTTAAAAATGATAGACGTTTTGCATTAAACGAATGTATTTTATTTAAGGTACTAATTTGCCTTTAGGATTGAGTATATGCGTATTGAGTAAGGCAAGCCGGGCTTTTGGGCTTGTATGGAAGTACCGCCACTGGTCCTGGGCGAAACCCTGATTGGAAAGGATTTAAGAGGCTATTTTTGGTAAGGAAGTCATTTGATTGACTATGGATTAAACGTTCAAGGACTTTGGATAGGAATGGAAGAATGGAAATGGGACGAAAATCAGAAAGTACAGAGGAATTGGGTTTTTTGGGAATAGGAATGATATTAGCCTCTTTCCAAGCACTGGGAAATATCTGTGTGGAAATGGAGTGATTAAGGATATGGGTAATAACAGGAAGAATTTCGTCCAGGATGGGCAGAATCATATTACGGCCGACATGGTCACTCCCCACTGCATTAGAAGAGATGAGCGTAATGGTCTTCCTAACATCACAACTAGCGAATTGTTTGAAGACAAAAGCAGAACAATTAGGAGTCTGAAGGGTAGTAAGGTGCTTTATGGTATTATCTTTGGTCGCCTTATCAAGGTAAGACGAAGAAGAAAAATGAATGGTTCAAGGAGTTTAAATCTAAGGATTTAGGAATAGAGTCCTGTCGAGATTTACCCACTCCTAGTGTCTTTAGAAATATCCAGACCATGTTGTTAAAAAATCGATCTTTTTATCAACATTATTTGTGTGATAGAGCTTACTCCAGTCAATGTTGTCGGCATCCTTGCGAAGATTACAAAGAGGTAAGGGTATTAGGTTTTTTTATTACCAGCTAATTATTTACCCCCTAGACTGGCCTCATTCGCCAATTCACGTGTCCAACGTGGCGAGTAGTGATAAAAACCCCTAATATCATAATGTAAGATCCTTGCGGATTTCTACGTTGAATAGTGGACATCTTGTGGCTAAGGATTATGACGAAATGACATATAATTTTGTTTTTCGTCCAATGTAAGTACTAGTTATGTACAATATTAACTTATATTTTGTAAACTTGCATTATAAAGATTTTTTATCAGTTCTTTTATGACCCGGAGACCAATGAAAATATATTCAATGGATTAGAGAGCGCGCACTTACGGGCATACTCACAAAAAGTTAAACCTCAAGTACTCAAGTTCTCCTAGTTATAAAATAAACAAAGATAATACCCATTTTACTATAAAACTTAGTATCGGTGCGAAGATTGTTGTGACATGATGAAACCTACTTTTTATGTAGGGAAACAAATATATTTTCAATAAATATATACATAATTGAGACCCAGGGCCGGAGTTCTTGGAGAAATTAACTTGAAGTCGTATAAAAAAAAAATTGTATGGGGTTCTGTGAACAAATTGTAAAATTTGATGATACTATTTTATTTTATAAAAATTTGTCGCCCGGGTTAAAGCAGGAAACCTTTTAAGCCATTTTTTTGAAACATTTTTGCCGTGCGTAGTAAAAATAGCCACGCGCGGACTGCGATTGCCACATCTTAGTACTTTGGTAGTAATTTTTTTTTTATTTACTACAATGATTTTGTAGTAAGTATAAATTATGTTTCAGATAATATAATGGGATGTAATTCCGAGGTTAAGTTATGTTATGTATTGTAATATAAAATTAAATATATTTCGTAATTGTAAGGGGTTTTTAGGCCCCTAACTCTATTCATGTGTTCGAACACGAAACTATTAATAAAACGTCCGTAGTGTCTACTGATTGAACACTGATTTTAATGCAACTTAACAATGTAATAATAACGAAAATATGATTAGTTGTTCATTGCTTGCACAGTAATATTTGTCTATTTATAATGCAAATAAAATATTTTTATGATTTTACCTAGTCAAGTCATAAATTCTGTCACATGTTTAATATAAAATAATTGAAACAAGTTTATTCATTATGTAACCATTTATATACCAAAATGAACTTAACAAACCATAGATTCTTATGACACTAAAGTTTATTCAAAATGACCTCCGTGATTTTGAATACAGGCCTTCAATCTGCGCGGCCAGTTGTCTATCGCAGCACGAACGAGGTCCATGTCAATATCGGCGGCTGCCTTAATCAAGGATGTCTTGAGTGACTCCAAATTGGGATGAGGCTTTGAGCACGCCTTTTCCTCCATGTGTTGCCATATCTTGTTATCTAACGGATTCAAATCTGGACTGGAGGAGGGCCAGTCTTCGTGCCGGATGAAGTCGATTTCACGCGCCGCCAGCCAGTCTTATGTGCTCTTCGCTCTATAAGCTGGCGCCGAATCTTCTTAGAATACCCAGTGCCTGTTATACAAGGTTCGTCAGGACTGTATTTTGATACACAACTGCATTCGTTTTTACACCTTTCTCACAAAAATGTACCTCTGTTAAGCCCCAATAAGAAACTCCCAACCATACCATGAGTGAGGATGGAAAATGACCTCGTTGGACACGCTGAAAACGGTTGCTCGCTTCTTCACTACTGTGTGCGTACACCTTATCATTTTGTTTGTTGTAGCTCTCTTCCACTGTATAATTTTTTTCATCTGAAAAAAGAATTTCCCGATATTTTTTTCCCGCGTACCGCTTCAACAAAACGCGGCATCTCTTCAGTGTCAGGTCCATTAGACGAGCATTCAAACGATGTCCTGTTTTTCTTCGATATGCCCGAAGCCCTAAGTCTTCATTTAACACCCTTTTCACCGTGGTTCTGCTTAACCCCATCTGAAGGGCCAACAGTTTCTGCTTACGTTTGGGATTTCTTTGAATTCACGCCTTCACAGCTTTTATCCCTGCTGGAGTCCTAACAGACCGAGGGCGACCACTTCTTGACCTGTTATCTACACTAGAGTCTTCATTGTATCGTTTGATGGTACGATAAACGAATCTTTTGGTTATATTCAAATTTTTCAGTATGTCAAAAATTTGAATTGGAGCGTAACAACTCCACTCCATATTTAAAAATGAGTAAAATTCTAAAAAGTATACATTTTTATTTTCATGAACAATTCGAAATTCGAATTCAATAAACTTTTTTGTGGCCAGCATTCTAACAGAAAAGTTTTTACTGTGTGACAAAACTTATGACCTGACTGTGTATATTACCAATATATCATAAGTTACATTTCAATTGAATATTAAAATTTTGAAGCACACGGATCAAAGTTGTTTGAGCTGACTGTATAGCGAGCCGACGCGGCAGCTCTACGAACACAGCTTTGGTCGCTTATGTGTGCGTGAAATTAACGAAGAAATACCTATAGTTGACTTTGCGCGCAAGGTGTAAACGCTCTTAAGGACAAACCATAAAAAAATGTATAGTATATTTTAGTAGTATCGGTATTGGGATCATTGGATATTTTTTACCGAGACTATAAATATTCTCCTTTCATAAATCATATTTCTCATTGAAACCAATCACATTCCAAATAAAGCCTAGTTCATAGACGTGTCTATCTACAGCCTACTATAATCCTGCAAACACTTACACTGGTGGTAGGTCTCTCATATGTGAGCGGCCATCTGGGTAGGTACCACCGCAATGTCTATTTCTCCCGTGAAACATCACTGCTTAATGCACTGTTGTGTTTCAGATTGAAGGACATTGTAGCCAGAGCAACTACTGGACATATTGAGACTTAACATCTTATGTCTCAGGATGGCGAGCGCAGTGGAATGTTGCTACTGTTCATGAGCGGTCGTATCGCTTACCATCAGGCGAACGGCTTGCTCGTCTCGCCATTCATAGCTTTAAAAAAAAAAAAAAAAACAACGCGTGTAAATATATCCAATGACAACACGTTGACCTGTTTTCATGAAACCTAACAACGTCTAGAGCACTTTAAGACTCGCGAGTAGCGTGCGAGGCTTATCTGTAGTCTGGGGGTTACTCTGTACTCCGACTCGGCGACGAATGTTTGAACTTCGCACGTAAAACAGTGCAAATATGCCTAAATAGTTTACAATTTTTTTCTAGAGCATAATGTACATTTAATAAGATTTGTTTCGTATTGACTATTGCTGTAATGGTCAACAATACGAGTTTAATTCAAACTTGTATTTTGTCATGTACGGCTGTATAACAGTGCAGGGTCCCTACTCTGTAAATCCGAAAAGAATCTCGAAACTTCAGACGATCGAAGTTTATATACGATACGAATATAACTACATATACTTATGGTCGTTATTAACTTATGGTCCGTAACCATAGACTAATGGTTACGATGTACAGTATAGGAATACGAACTTTTACAGAGTAGGTACATTCGTATTGTTTTAAATTTCGATCGTCCGAGGATTCTAACTTCGTTTCGGATTTACAGAGTAAGGCTCCAAAAATTTATTTCGCTTATTTGCTTTTTTCTCATTCGGTTAATCTTGTGTAATGGTTTTTGCTCTTTCATGAAATAAGAAAAAGATATGTTCGTAAGCGGTAATGTCGTCATCTTAGACTAAGTTCGAAGTGAATAAGTTTCATAGAGAAAAATATAAATTTTTAAAGTGGAAACCTTTTATTTTATATGTTGTCGTTCAATATCCGAAGCATTCGAACCTTTCATCGGAATATAGAGTAACCCCCTGTACCTACAGTCGAGCTCGTCAAACCTGCTCTTAATTTGTTGAGTTTTTTTTAACCGACTTCAAAAAAAGGAGGAGGTTCTCAATTCGACTGTATGTTGCTTTTTTTATGTTTGTTACCTCGTTTCTCTGTACTGTGTGAACCGATTTCGATCATTCTTTCTTTGATTGAAAGCGGGTGCTTGTCGTTTGGTCCCATTAAAATTTAGTGAAGATCTGATGAATATCTTCGGACCTGGAGAGGGAAACTCCTTAAAATTAAGGAGAATTGCAATGGTTCTTTTTGCATTACGTTCATTAGAAAAGTTAAGTTACAGTGAGAGAGGGAAAAAGGGGTGGGGGTGAAGAGGGGCGGGTGATAAAATTAAAATACACGTCAATTCTAATATCTCCCGCAGCTTTTAACCGATTTTAGTGTTTTCTTTTTCATTGGAAAAAACGTATTAACAGGTTGATCCCAGGAACTCAACATTAAGATCTGATTGTCATTATCGGACCTGGAGAGGGGAACTCCTCAAAATTTAATAGGATTTCAACGGTTCTTTTTGCATTGGGTTCAGTATAAAAGCTAAGCTACAGTGGTCGAGGGAAAAAGGGGTAGGGGCGAAGGGAGGGGGGGAGGAGGAGAAAAATAATAAACATGTGAATACTCCAATATCTTTGGCAGCTTTTAGCCAATTTTAGCGATTTCATTGTCATCGGAAAGAACATATTCTTTGTGGGGACCAGATCTTCTTCATTTAAATGCCTATCAACACTAAAAAGATAAAAATAACTAAAATTTTTAATAAAAAAAATAAAAACCGACTTCAAAACAAAAATCCACTAAAAACCAAAAAAATATAAAATAATAACTAACCACTGCAAAGCAAAAAAAAAATATTTACTTGGCGGCCCGCCTTCAATACGTTACGCATATATTTTGATTTGGTGGCTAGTCAAGTCATTAAGCAAATTAATCAACATGCACGAGTTCCATGAAATAAATATTATTTTTGTTTTGCTTTGCAGTGGTTAGTTATTATTTTATAATTTTTTTGGTTTTTAGTGGACTTTTGTTTTGAAGTCGGTTTTTATTTTTTTTATTAAATTTTTTTTTCTTGATTAGACATCGAGGTAATCTTGCATTAATTAGGTTTTAATGTATATGTTTGTTATGTAATGTTATGGTAATGGTATAATTTTTAATAATTGCAGCTGTTTATGTATCTTCGTATGTATGTTACGATATAGCACCTACATATTATGCACCTAATAGATTGGTTACTATGATTCGTGCGACTAAATCTACATTTTAACATAACTGCGCCAAAGGCAAAAGGAAATAATATAACATATTTTTAGCAATGTTTGCATTCATTATTAAAATACGTACGAATTTGTGTGTTAATTAAAAAAAAAAATAAAAAAAATGTGTAAATCGAATTTGTTTTAACCTTAGGAACAACTTAAGATATTTTGTTAAAAAGTCGAATTCCCTATTGCATTATTTATTTTTGGTAATGACATAGTTTTCAGTTAGACCATGCAAATGTTGTGTAATCTTAGCAACTGTTATCGAAGCCATTTCTATAATGGAAATCACATTACAGTCGTAGTCTAAGGTTGCATTAGATTTACACAATAAACAATGATAAAGTGAATACATTACAAAGGACAAACTTAGTTCTATGCAGTCCTAATCATTTAATTGTCGTGGAACGAAAAATACTACACGCATATTAATCATTTTATCCTGTAACAAACCTTAATAGTAACTCTGTTCAGTACTAAAAAGGATTAAATAAATAAATGGCCACCTTATATCCCCATAGCGTATAATATAGTTTGTAAAATTAATTAATAGAGAACATTAAACTTGTTAGTATAGCCAATTGATTAGCTTTCGGAAACATGTATTTACTTTTAAACAACACGAAATAGGACTAGAAAAAATATACTAAAGTTTTATATTCCAGGAATATTAACGGTCTTATCCCAAACCACTGATATTATTAAACTGCAGACTGAAAGTGTAATCAGTGGTACATCAATTGCAGATTGCAATAAAGCCCAGCCAAGCTTCTCCCCGGCGCATACAGATTTTTCTACAATAATATGTATTTATTACATAGACTTAATTTTATACTATGTAGTGATTGTGTATGATAAAGTTAGCCCAGAACAGAATACTGACAAGTAACAATTATTTTGTATCTCCATTGGGGTATTATACTTGAGCAGAAATTGTGAGAAAAATTATGCATATTGCTAGTATATTAACCAGAATCCTGAAAAACCAATAAAGTGGGACAGAAAATAGTATAGGAGATTACAGATAAAAAAAAGAAGCGCTACATATACCTCTCTTTTTGTTACACACAGTACCATGGTATACTGAATACTGCAATATCTCAATAGGTACTCACTTTTCTTAAACCATTTGAATTTCCTCCAAAATCCGAACCGCGTGTGTCCAAATTTCCTGTCAATGTACATTAAATACTTGTTGTCGCCCAACTTTGTCAACCAATCCTTGCTGCTTCGCCATATAGCTTGGGAGCTCACATATGTTTGTGTGAACATTGAGGTACATCTGGAATTTATAACGAATATTTTTGAATATATGCAAGCTCAAGATGAACATAGCTAATTTACATTGGTCCAGCATAGTGGACTAGGGCTTCAATGTAAATCATTGTGACTTATCTTGGAAATTATATAAGTAATACCAATTATTATTCTTTCTAAATATCTTATTTAAGGCTATATCATTTACCCATATGAGAGTGTGTGAGTGGGTCAGATATGTGGCAATTTGGGATCAATAAAAAATATGAAATTGTATAAATAATAGTAGTTTAAATCGCCCTTTATGCTATCATCTTCTAGATACTTACATAAACTCAAGCCTTGTTCCCAGAAGGGGTAGGCAGAGGTGCCAGGGCACCCACATTTCGCCTTGTATGTTCCGTCCCACAATGTGATAGGTGGCGAGCCAATCGCCAATTCGGGCACAAATTCCTGACTCTGGGCCGATACTGAATAGAAAAATCCAATATCACTTTGCCCAACCTGGGATTCGAACCCGAGACCTCAGCGTTGTAACCGTACCGTAGTAGAACTACGCCACCGAGGCAGTCTATTTCTAGAGTTTCTAGATACTTAAGTAATTACTGTATCCATGTAAATCCAGTGGCATCTCAAATTTAATACCAATACTACATCTACTTGATAGATTGCAGATTCTTATTTCTTCCAAAAACATATTGAATACATATGTTAAAATTTAACAGAAATACAAATTGATACATACATAAACTCCCTTTTTTTCAGAAGGGGCAGCAACCAGGAAACCTATTTTTCGCCTAATTTGGTCACAAAGTGACAAGGGGTGAGCCTATTGCCATATTAGCGGGCACAAATTCCTGACTCTGGGCTGATATTGGATAGAGAAATCTATTATCACTTTGCCTGACCAGGATTTTAATTTTGAACCAGTGATCTCACCTTTGTAATTGTACTGTAGTACAACTGTGCCACTGAGACAGTCAAATTGATAATACAAATGAATTGAAGTGTGCCATGTTGAACCAGTTTTTTAACTTATTGAAATGTTAGAATAAAATAAATGATATCCTTAATTAGCTATGTGAATGTATAAAAGGAATGAATTCATTTGGATAATCATTGTGAATATTATTTTATGAAGATCATAACTTGTTTTAATAGTGACTCTTGCATTTAATTTATTCAGTGGTCAAACTAAGTTCTTTGCTTAATTTTGTAATCAATTTACTCTCATTTAATACATTATTATTTTTAATTGTTTTTAAACAGTGTTTTCTTTCATTGTGGTATATTTTATTAGAAAATTCATATTTGATATCACAGGATTTTTACAGTATAATATTTAATTGAAAATATTGCTCTTTTCTATCATCAAATTAGCTATTGGCTGATTTAGCAGTGGGATCTTATGACTATGGGTGGTAATAATAACTATAATATGATGTGTTTTATCCAAACTATTGGCAATCAAAATCATATAACTTACAGGTCAAAAGATAGATGGAGGCTCATACGGCAGATATCTGAGAGTAGGTATATAAACCATACAATAGCCTTCCATGTTGCTCCACCCCAATGTTCCAAATAGTTCTGAGCCAAACCCAAGTATCCAGGCTTATTCCTTTTGAACTTAAATTGGTTTCCTTTCTTTTTGTCTGGCACAGGCTTTGAAGTTTTGTGATAACTTCTGGCATCTTTTTTCTTCTTAGCTTTTGTACTATCACTCTGAGTTTCCTGAAAAATAAATGATGTTTCTTCCTCCTCCTCTTCGAGATTAAATTCGTCTTGGGACACATTATTTTGATCTGGTTGTTTAGTCTTGTTATCACATTTCTTTTCTTTCTTCAATGGTTTTTCTTGATCCTCAATGAACACAAATTGACTTTCATTATCATGTGTGTAGGATATGTCTTCTTCGTTAGTTATATCGTCAAGTGAAGACCATTTGCGTGAGATGTTACTGTGTTTGTTCTTTGATCGTTTGTTAGGTTTCGGACGTTTTTCATTTTCGTCTGTATTAATGTCTCCAGACTCACTGCCTGAAGATATTGTGTTGGTGTGTTGTTTTCTTTCATTTTTTTGCTTGTTTTCGTCATTTTGTTTTACATTGGTAATAAGCTTATCAGGTTTTGAGTTAGCTTTATTGTTGACTGGTTTAATTTCAATATTTTGAGGCTTTGTTTTGCTCTTTTGAATGGCCTCTGTAGGAGTTGTGTTTTTAGTATTTTTAGCTAACACATCAGAGTATGTTGGGCGCATTGGTTTCACTTCAGCCACAATACGCTTTTTATTACTAGTGTCTGCTAAAGGACTACTTTCATTCCGTTTGGGAGAGGTATCAGGTTTCAATGGTTGGCATTTAGTGTTAATAATAGGATTCACATGCATATTTAAATTTGAAGCATCTGGATGGTTGAGGGGATAATTTTGTCCAAAAGGAGAGTATGTTCCGCTGGAGTTGGGTTCCAGGTTACCCAACAAATCTTTTAAGAAATTAGAGGTTGGTTGGGCGTGATTTTCTTGAAAGGCATTGTTCTGGGGTATAGTGGTTGGTGGGACATGCACATTGTTGTTCACTGAATAATCTTGATTCAATGTGAATAATTGCGGCTGCGGCAGTGACATTTCGCACAAGCCTTGATTATGGTTGAACAGCTCGTACTGTCCGGACATGGGAAAAATCAACTGTTTGTTGTTTTCGTCGTAAAAAACGGGCACTACTTGACCATTGCCCAAACTGAGCATGGCCTTGCCAAAGTTCTGGTTGCGGGGTACGTTGGGCATATTGTTGAAAATTTTGTCGTCAACCTCGGCCGGTTGCGGACTGTAAACGTGTTTGTTCATGTAAACATCGCTCCCGAAGTTTGAGTTCACGTACATACTGTTGTCATTCATGCCCGAAGGACTTGGCGAGATTGGGGGTGGATTCCTCTCACCGGAGCCACCCGGTGGGCAATTTGCGGCATTTTCCGCGTGATAATTCCATGTATTATGCTTCATATCATTGTATCTCGGATCATCCTTCGGCGACCTTGCCATTTTTGGTTAGTTTACAATGAACACAATAGACATTAAATCTAATCGGTAGCACAGAAAAATGCAATATTTAACTCAATGATTTAACATTTTAGTACTTTGTTCACTAATATTGAGTTTTAGCTGATAAAACGTGGATTCTATTTTATTGACGATTTGACGCTTTTCGTCGCATTTTTAAGCACAGATAAAAAACAAGACCAAACTGGTTTGACAGATGTTTTTGTCTATGGATTCAGGTAGAGATGTTAAAAAATAATCGATTTTTAATTTAATCGATTTTTTATAAATCGATTATACAAATTATCCATAAAAATCGATTTTTATCAACAGCTCCATCTATGCGACGTATGAAAAAATTCGAAGTATGTTTATACTGTTCAATATTATTATCATGTTATGAGTGAGTTATGACGTAGCCGGTAGCATCTCTATTTAATCTGTCATCTGTGGAGCTTCTCACATATGAGAGACCTACCACCAATATTCGTTTTAGTATTCGTTTTATATTTTAGTTTTTGAGACCATAACGGATATTTTATTTCATTACTAGTCAAATGTAAAATAGCAGTGGACATTGGTGACAATAATTACTTCTAATATTTTTATTGTTTAAACTTAAAGATTAACAAAAGATAATAATATGTTTTATATTTTTGTTTTTGAGATTACAGACAACGCAGACGTTTATTTCTTAAAGAATTTTATTTTAAAACTAGTCACATGTAAAATTATCATCATCATATCAGCCTATTGCTGTCCACTGTTGAACGTAGGCCTAAATATGAAATAGTACTGGTTATTTATGGCTTTTTTTTAATTTGTTGAATATTTTAGTTTTTGAGACAATAAAGTTTTTATTTTATTGCGATGCTCATCATTTCATTTTTATTAAATAAATGATTAATTGTACTGGAAATTAGTATCAATAAATAAACTTGGTTTCCTCATTCCTTACCTTGAAAGTTTAAAGGAACATTCACTTTGATTTTTAGTTTTGAATCTGACATTTTTTTATTGATATTAATTTATTTGATTTTTATTTGAATAAATTGTTAATATGAAAATGAAAATTATAATTGGAATATGAAAACCATTTAGATTTTTGAAATAATGGAAAAAAATAGTTTTTTTTCGCAAAAATCGATTATTTTTCTATTATAATCGATTTTTAACGAATCGATTAATATTGAATAAAGAAAAATCGATTTTAATTTAATCGATTTTTTCCATTAACCTCACATCTCTAGATTCAGGGGTGACATTATGTACAACATAAACAAAGCATTAGTATAATCAAGAGTATAATATTGGTCTTTAGGCCAAGTCAAGGCCCTGGGATTCGAACCCGCGACCACCGTGAACATTTGGCAGTCGCGTTTAGTCCGTTTACCAACAGGTCACCACGCACTTTTCAATTTCGATAAAATCACATATTAACTTTCAATAAAATAAGTATAAATATTTTTTTTTACAGATACTTACTTTTATTCTTTGTTTAAATAGGACACATTTTCTAAAAGATTTTCAGCATGGTATTTTATAATTCTCAAGAAATCCTTTCCGCAAACTAAAAACCAAAATTGTATTGCAACTTGCAATACCATTTTGGATATCCATCGAAGTATCGGCTATTTACATAAATCATAGCTCGCATAACAAAGTTTAGAAGATGTCATGGAAAAGGGGAAGGTCTAGCAAATGAGCAAACAGGTCACCTGATAGTAAGTGATCAGTAATCACTGATTACGGCCACCCATGAAAACCCACAAACCTGGGATTATAAATGTGTTGCCGGCCCATCAAACCGGAAGTGGCAATTCCCTCCAAGGAAAATGGAGGGAAAGAAGTAAGGGGTATTCCACATCCGGCTATCTCATGAAGGTTTTACGTAGAGTATTGTAATACACTGGGTAAAGTTTTATAAGCCAAAGAGTTTGTTTCTTTGAGCCCGCTAATTTCAGGAACTTCTGTTTTGTTTGGTGTTTGCCTATTGAATAATCAAATGTACGTAAATATTTCAAAATCGAGTCTAGTTATCTCTCCTTTAACTTCTATATATTTAGATAGTTTTTCTGATATTATGCTGTAAATATTGCGCGTCGCCGGGATTGCAATATAATTTAGTAGAATGGTTTTGTTAACCTTTTTAATCAATTTATTATCCTCCTATTGTAATGAGTGGTTCGGCCTGTGAGTATTGCCCTATCGAAGTAGAGATCATTGGTTTCGTTTTCTAATACGTCTAGAGTGTATTTATCGATAATCAGGATTGGCAGAAGTTAGGAGTTTGTATTGGATGGCTAATTTTCGATTAATTAATATTGACGATGTATCGTACTTAAATTACCCCGGTTACGTATTGGAACATCGATTTCTACGTAAAGCCGGGGTGTGCGTCTTTGTCAGGGGTGATATCTGTTGTCACCGCCTTCGGGGCCTCGAGCGTCGGGACCTGTCCTTATTGTGGCTACGGGTAGAACTCAGGGGTAGGACCCGAGTCTACGCATGCCTGTACAGGTCCCACGCCAGTGATACGGGATCTATTCAATTATTTGAGAGCGTCCAAGTGGGGACTGACCAGATTCTCGAGCAGTTCCCTTCCGCGGAGGTGGTGGTCCTCGGTGATTTCAACGCTCATCACAGAGAGTGGTTGGGATCCAGGACCACTGATCTCCCCGGTCGGGCTGTCTATGAGATGGCCTTGGCTTATGGTCTCTCGCAGCTGGTAACACAGCCCACCCGTGTTCCAGACGTTGAGAGCCATGAGCCCTCTTTGTTGGATCTTCTGCTGACGACCCACCCGGACGGATACAGGATAGTGGTTGATGCTCCTCTTGGATCTTCTGACCACTGCCTGGTCCGTTCATGGGCTCCTGGAGCGAATTCTAGCCGCTCTTCAACGACTGGAACTCGCACAGTTTGGCGGTACATGTCAGCAGATTGGGATGGACTGCGAGAATTCTTTGCGTCCTACCCTTGGGGGCGGCTTTGTTTCTCCTCCGATGATCCTGACGCCTGTGCGGACTGCGTCGCGGATACGATTAGCTTGGGTATAGAAACTTTCATACCCAGCTCAAAAATACCCGCAGGGCGTCGCAGCCGGCCTTGGTACAATCGTGCCTGTGCTGTTGCTGCGCGCCTTAAGCAGTCTGCATGCGCGGCGTGGCAAGACGCTAGAAGGCGTCGGGATCCAAACTCAAAGGAGGAGAAACGGAGATTCAACGCCGCCTCTAGATCCAACAAGAGAGCCTTAGCTAAGGCCAAGGCAGAGCACATCCGCAGAATTGGCGAGCGACTCCAGAGCTATCCCTCTGGGAGTCGTGCTTTTTGGTCGCTCGCTAAGGCTGTGGAGGGTAATTTCTGCCTGTCCAGTCTCCCATCACTGCGCAAGCCCGATAACAGTTTGGCCCACAGTGCAGAGGAGAAGGCCGATCTCTTGGCCCAATTCTTTGCCTCGAACTCGACTTTGGATGACGGGGGCGCCACACCGCCGAACATCCCGCGTTGTGAGAGCCTCCTATCTGACATAAAAATCACCCAGCGTGCTGTCAGACGGGAGCTCAGGCTTCTAGACGTCCATAAGTCGAGTGGGCCAGACGGTATCCCCGCAGTGGTTCTGAAAACGTGCGCCCCTGAGTTGACACCCATGCTCACGCGCCTTTACCGTCTTTCCTATAAAGCCAACCGAGTTCCGGCTTCGTGGAAGGTCGCCAATGTACACCCTGTCCCCAAAAAGGGTGACCGTTCGGACCCTTCGAGTTACAGGCCGATTGCTGTCACATCCCTACTCTCCAAGGTCTTGGAGCGAGTTATAAACACTCAGCTCCCGAGGTATCTTGAGGATCGCCAGTTGATTAGTGACCGCCAGTACGGTTTCCGTCACGGTCGCTCGGCTGGTGATCTTCTTGTGTACCTCACGCACCGTTGGGCGGAGGCTTTGGAGAGTAGGGGTGAGGCGATTGCGGTCGGCCTTGACATTGCGAAGGCGTTCGACCGAGTGTGGCATCGCGCCCTTCTGGCGAAGCTACCTGCGTATGGAATTCCTGAGGGGCTCTGCAAATGGATCGGCAGCTTTTTGGATGGTCGGAGCATAAGAGTCGTAGTGGACGGCTGTTGCTCCGACCCCAAGACCATTAATGCTGGTGTTCCACAAGGATCGGTGCTATCGCCGACACTCTTTATCCTGCATATCAATGACATGTTGTCCATTGATAGCATGCATTGTTATGCAGATGATAGAACGAGTGACGCGCGGTACATCGGCCAACGGAGCCACTCTCGGGATTCCATTATGGAAAGACGGAGTCAACTTGTGTCTGAAGTCGAGAGCTCTCTGGGGCGGGCCTCCGAATGGGGTGAATTGAACCTAGTTCAATTTAACCCTTCGAAGACACAAGTTTGCGTGTTCACTGCGAAGAAGGACCCCTTTGTCATGGCACCGCAATTCCAAGGAGTTACTCTCCAAGGATTCGAGAGTATTGGAATCCTTGGCATCGAAATATCAAGCAAGGTCGAGTTTAGGAGTCATTTGGAGGACAAAGCCAAACTGGCGAGCAAGAAGTTGGGAATCCTGAACAGAGCGAAGCGGTACTTTACGTCGGGTCATAGATTGACGCTTTACAAAGCGCAAATCCGGCCCCACGTGGAGTACTGCTCCCACCTCTGGACAGGTGCCCCAAAATACCAGCTCGACCCACTTGACTCCTTGCAGCGACGAGCTTGTCGAATAGTCAATGATCCCGATCTCACGGACAAATTGGAACCGTTAGGACTGCGGAGAGACTTCGGATCTCTCTGTGTGTTCTATCGTTTGTTCCATGGGGAGTGCTCCGAGGAGTTGTTTGAGTTGGTACCACCGTCGCCCATGTACCATCGCACCACACGTTTCCGCAGTAGAGTTCATTCCCACCACCTGGAGGCGTACCGTTCCCGAACGGTACGTTTCCAGCGTTCTTTTCTACCACGTACGTGCAAGCTCTGGAATGCACTCCCTGCATCGGTGTTTCCTCGGCGCTATGACCTGTCCTTCTTCAAACGAGGTTTAAGGAGAGTACTCTCCTCGAGGTAGGCAGCCACTTTGTTGTGCTGGTCCCCTGGCACTACGGAGGTCCATGAGCAGCGGTAGCCGCTTACCACCAGGCGGGCCGCTAGCTCGTCTGCCTACAAGACAATAAAAAAAAAAATTTTAGGTCATTTCTGTTCTTATAATCGGTTTGTACTATGGATTTACAGGCTCCTGTGATGTTTTCTATAGTTTCACATGCACTATTATAGCGACGGAAAATGTCTTTAGGTAAGGTTCGGTTTTTCATTATAAGTTTTGGTAATTGTGGGTGTTTAATTAATTGATCCTGAGCAGCTATAATGAACCCTTCCGTCTCTGGGACAGTTCACCTTGAACGAGCCAGTCGTTCGTCGCAGAATTGTCGACATTGGGGTGGCTTATATTCTGCTGGTGTCGGTCGTGGAGATTTCCGGCACTTATAATTATTATTAACCTTTTATAAACAATAGTTGCAAGATACAAAATGTTTTAAATACTTATGGATGATACAAGTCTTTGCAATTGTGAAAGACCTAGCGTCTATATGCTAGCATAATTATTGATGTTTACGGCATATGTTTTTCAAGGTAAATTATGATGGAGCTTTTGTTATTTTTTTCTACGCAAATATTACGACTTTCTTTTTATCTATGTCCTTATTGCACCTTTTTTAAAGTTTACACATTATATTTGGCCTTGGATTTACCTGCAAAACATAGCAAGCATGTGTAGAATCTTATGCTATCGGGTATGCATCACAAGCAGGCGAAAATTTTGGGGATTCTTCAAGTACTTACACCTTATTTTTATTTTTTTTTGTTTATTTTTTTCGTCGTCATTAATTTGTGTCTTCAAAAACATAAATATTATTCGTAATGGTAGTGTCACTGCTATACTAGTGAAAATTTAGCTATTTTACTATTAGCTATTAGTTTATAATCGATAGTTATTATCCGTCTAAAACCTGTGAATGGAATTCAGTAGCCCAAAGGTGGCAAAGCCCCACCATTTTATTTACGTTTTGGAGATATCTAGCACTTCCTCTATGTAATGAACCTTTACACACTCAAATGGAAAAGTATTTTTGAATATTTAAAATTAAGTATGTATGTATCAGTCCATATACGTCCCACTGCAGGGCACGGGTCTCCTCTACAATCGACAGTACGATTGAGAGTGGTTAGGCCACCTACCTGTAGTGCGATTCACGTATTTTAATAAGTTCAGCTGCAGTGCAGTTGCGGTTAAGTTTCGATCAAAACAGCCCTTTTCGTATTCTCGTAATTTTGACAACCGCTGTCAAATACGCTCGCGTGAAGTTCGCGTCACGCAAACGTTTTAGCGTATTCTACTGCTGCGCGTATATATGTCAATCTCAAACAAATTTCATACATCTGACGTACAGTTGACGCGCAGCTCACGCGCAGTTCACGCGCAGCTAAACACTTACAAGAATACCATTTTGTACCAAAGCGTAAACTTAATTGTAACCGCACCGCAACTTGATCGGCGCGTCAAAAAGTTACGTGAATCGCACTGCTAGTCCACCACGCTGGCCTAGTGCGGGTTGGCGGACTTACATACCATAGAAATTTTTATAAATCGCTATGGTATGCAGGTTTCCTCACGATGTTTTCCTTCACCGTTTTAGTGCGTGGTGATTGACTATAAAATAAAATTAAGTACTTAAACAATATAATTTCCAGGAAATCGAGTTTGAAAAGTAATCTCAATAATTAAAGCATATTATATTATTTAATTTGATTGCTCTCTGAATAAATGTGATAAGTAAGATGTATAACATTATTTTATTCATTACAATGTGGGCGGGCCTCATTTCTGGTCGAGTATCAGACACAGATCTAGCGGCACTACAGCTTCCCCGGTTCAAGAACAAAACATTGGTGAGTTTTTTCTGAATATGCACTATTGGAAGTCCACCCACAAAGTGGAAAGACCACCTAATAAAGGTAGATAAGTAAGTCAGCACGTTGCAGGATGCAGATGGGTTTTAGATACAATATGTGGAGATCTTCGGAGAAAGCCTTTTTGCACTGTCTTCCAGTCGAAGATAATAATAATGCTACTAATCAACGTAAATGAAAGTATAGTTTATAGTTGATAAGATTCGATATTAAAACAATTTCTAGTTAATATCCTCGATGTCTAAAATTTTATAACTAATGAGTGATATCCTTTTTAGGGCCCAATTGGAATCCTTACAACGAGTTATGGATCTCCCGTTGATAAAATACATACCAGCACTTACAACTCAAATCTTATCCAAAATATTCACTTCATGGAGTCTGCAGCAAGGTTCGTACGAGAACGGATTCCGGATCGAGTGGTCCACGCAATTGGTGCGGGGGCATTCGGATATTTCAATGTGACGCATGACATAACTGTTTTTTGCAAAGCTAAGCTTTTTGAGAGCATCGGAAAAATAACATCTGTAGCTGTACGCTTTTCTCTCGTTGGTGGAGATAAGGGCGATAGGGATACCGGAAGAGGCGTGAAAGGGTTTGCAGTTAAATTTTACACAGAAGAAGGAAATTATGATTTAGTATGCGTGGATACGCCGGTATTCGTCATAAACGATCCACTAATGTTTCCTGGTTTGGTCCATTCAGGTAGACGAAACCCAGTTACTAATTTGCCCGATCTAAATATGTTATGGGATTTTTTGTCTTTAAGACCCGAATCGATACATAGTTTATTACTAACGAATGGAGATGGGGGAATTAGAGATGGTTTCCGACGGCTTCCGGGCTTCGCTATTCACACTTTTCAAGTAGTAAATAAAGTTGGGGAGGTGTACTTCTTTCGATTCCACTTACTTCCGGAAGGGGGTGTTCAGACTTTAACTCCAGAAGAAGCACAAAGAATCGCAAATGTCGATGCGAATTATGCTACTAGAGACTTGTATAATGCAATTGAAAGAGGTGATTTTCCCGTTTGGATACTTATATACAAGTTCTAACCTTAGAAGATGTAAAGAAGGCTGACGTTAATGTTTTTGATATTACAAAAGAGTTGTCTAGCAAAAAATATCCACTGCATCTAGTGGGCAAGTTAGTTTTAAACAAAAACCCGAAGAATTATTTTGCTGATGTAGAACAGATGGCGTACAATCCTGCTAATCTCGTCCCAGGAATTGAAGGCGCATTAGACAAAACGTTTCAAGCACGAAATATGATGTGCAGAGATGCTGCAATTTATAGATTAGGCATAAATTTTAATAATATACCTGTTAATTGTCCGATGCGTAACCGACCACTAAACTATCAACGAGATGGCGTAGCACCAGTGCATGGAAACGGAGGAGATGCTCCCAACTATTACCCAAATACTTTCGATGGTCCAGTTCCACTTAAAAATAAAAACAGTGTAAAATTAATGCACATAATATATGAAGATGATTCCTACAGTTTTGAACAATCAAGAGATCTATATATAAACAGAATGACTGAAGGTGAACGATCACGAGTGGTTCAAAATATTGCGTCAACTCTAGGCGGTGTGATTCCTCGAATACAAACTAGAGCTATTAATTTATTAACACTTGTGCATCCTAATCTTGGTATGAGGGTTAATCAAAGTCTTCAAGCCAATACAAATCAAATGTAAAGTAACTTTATTTGTAAAATGTCAAAAATATAGGTGTGTAGGGTCTGTAATTCATACTTAATAATATTAATAAAAAATAACATAACCAACATTTCTGCTCTCCATCCAGTTTAGATGGAAGTAATAAAAACACAACTTTATCGTATCTTTCTTCCTGTCGAACAATTGGGAAATTGTCCTCCTCTAGTGTTCAAACAACTTGCTGCTTGTGATGTTAGGAAGAACATAATGCTAAGTTCATCTAACGCGATTGGTAGCGACTGTGTCGGACGGAATATGATTATCCCTATCCTTGATGAAATCCTCCCTATCGTCTGCCATATCCTAAATCACTCCCTTTCCAGCGGCACCTTTCCACAAACGTGGAAAGAAGCTCACATCATCCCTATACCAAAAAAATCAAACCCATCTACATTCTCCGAGTTCCGTCCTATCTCCATTCTACCTTTTCTCTCCAAAGTTCTCGAGCGTTTGATCCACTTCCAACTCTCTGATTTCCTCTACAAAAACAAGCTCCTTAATTCTCTCCAATCAGGTTTTCGTCCTGGACACAGTACTACCACTACGCTTATTCATATCACAGATGATATCAGATCGGCTATGGACAGGGGCATGCTGACAGTTTTAGCCCTGCTAGACTTCAGCAATGCTTTTAGTACAGTCGATCTAGATGTGTTGCTCAGTATTTTGACTTCTCTTAACATATCTCCAACTGCAGTTGATTGGTTTCATAGTTACCTGTTTGGTCGCCGGCAGCGCATTTGTGTCGAGGATAATATATCTTCCTGGTGCACCATTTCAGCTGGCGTACCACAGGGCGGCGTGCTATCTCCCCTACTTTTCTCAATTTTTATAAATTCACGAATAATCTTCGATCTTCCTACTACCTTTATGCAGATGATCTACAAATTTAGCTCCCAAGCACTTTCTGATGATCTAAATGACGCTATTTCATTCATCAATGACGACATTAGAAGCATTTCTGATTGGAGCAAGGAGTCCGGATTAAAAGTTAACCCAAGTAAAACGCAAGTCATTGTTGTCGGCAGCCCTAGGTTAATGTCTAGATTAAACTGCCCACTTATACCATCTGTTTCATGTAATGGAATATCTATTCCTTACAGTGACAATGTAAGAAATCAAGGCATTATTTTTGACAAATCTCTTTCTTTGGGTTAGCTTCGAGAGTTGAGTAGGAAACTATTTGCATCGGCTGGGTCCTTGCGGAGATTACGCAATTTTCTACCAATCGCCACGAGAATTTCGCTTGCTCAATCCCTCCTTCTCCCCGTCCTTGATTATGCGGATGCCAGTTATCTCGATCTCACTGAGGAGCAACTTAACAAACTTGAGCGCCTTCAAAACTTCTGTATTAGATTCATATTTGGATTACGCAAATATTATCACTTTCCGATTTTCGAAAAAGCTCAAGTGGTTACCCATATGGTTTCGCCGGAATACACATATTCTTTCACTTATTTACTCTATTCTTTTCAATCCTCTCTCTCCCCCGTACCTTAAAACCGATTTCAATTTCTTCACGTTACACATTTAAGATCCCTGAGGTCATCAGAGAATTTAACACTGAAAATTCCAGCGCATTCCACAAACTTTTACGACAAATCCTTCACTGTACAAGCTGCAAGGCTGTGGAATGCATTACCAGTCTCAGTGCGGCGGGCAAAGTCCCTACCCATATTTAAAAGACTAGTAAAGCAGCATTATCATTATCCTTACTGGTGGTAGGTCTCTCACATGTGAGAGGCTGCCTGGGTGGGTACCACTGCAATGTCTATTTCTCCCGTCAAACAGCAGTTTAAATGCACTGTTGTGTTTCGGATTGAAGGACATTGTAGCCAGAGTAACTACTGGACATATTGAGACTTAACAGCTTGTGTCTCAGGATGGCGAGCGCAGTGGAATGCCAAGCATTGCTTTGTATATCAAGGTGTTGTTTGGTTTTGCTACTGTTCATGAGCGGTCGCATCGCTTACCATCAGGCGAACGGCATGCTCGTCTCGCCATTTAATGCAATAAAAAAAAATTATAATAATTGAAGACAGTGATTATATTTTATTTATATATATTTTCCTCTTTGTTTTTGATGTGGATACATATTTATTTGCTATGGAGAGGGCTATGCTCGGGGTTTCCCTACGAGATCGAATCAGAAATGAGGAGATCCGTAGGAGAACTAAAATAACCGACATAGCCCACCGGATCAGCAAGTTGAAGTAGCAATGGGCAGGGCACATAGCGCGGAGATCAGACGTGCGATTCTGTAACAACTCACGATCGAAATCACTTCTGAATCCGCAGTGAAAACTTAATCGGCATTCTGTAACTTGTATGAAATCTACACTAGCGCCATAAAGTGAGAACTCAAGTGAAGGGAACTATTTTCAGGTGAGATCTTAGCTATTTGACGTTGATTGGTATTCTGAAACAAAGATTTCGAAGTTCACTTCGAATCTCACCTCGAATCTTTATGTCAAATCATAAGTTAGTATTTGGTGTGCGAGTTTGTGAGTGAAAAGAAAATAAATTGTGATTTAATTAGTTAAAAAACGATTACAAAAGTATTTATTATCAAGGTAAGTTCGAAATATCGATACATACGTTTATAAATATGATTTACAGTACTTTTGCTTTAATAAATGTATATTTTGTTTGTAGATGGCTCGATCATTTCTTTTGTTAAGTATTCTTAAAGAAGCCCACGAATTAGAAGTAAGAAACAATCGTCGTCAAGCTCAAATTATAAGTCTATTAACATCTATAGACTTTCGGAGGACTTAATTCAAGATTTAGAAATTCAATTACGCCCTTTACTCGTACCAACTAAGCGTCCTAGTCGAGCGCTTTCAACAAGGTGCAAGGTACTTGAGCACTTTTTTGTGAAATATTTGTTGACGTATTCCGCTATTTTTTTTTTTATTATTCTCTTTTATTTTTTTAGATTCTCTGCACATTGTCATTCCTCGCAAGTGGGAGCTATCAAAGAATACTAGGAAAAAATATAAATACATATATATCCCAAACATGCGTATCCCGGTGCGTTAAAGAGATAGTAGAAGCGATTACTCACCCTACTATTGTAAAAAAATATCTAAGATTTCCACAAAACCGTTCAGAAAGACAATTATTAGCCGAGCGGTAAGTAGCTATTAGACTTCCCTTTAAATTGTTTATTTGCCACACATACGTAATTAAAAATTGATTAATTACAGATTTTATGAAAAATTTCGTATTCCCGGGGTGATCGGGTGTATTGATGGTACTTTCGTCGCTATGGTGAGGCCGCGTGATAATGAAGAAAGGTATTTTTGCCGTAAAGGGTTCCACGCTCGGAATGTAATGTTGGTAAGTTTTTTACAAAATAGTTTCAATGTTCCAATCGCAATATATAAGTATTATGATTAATTTGAAGTACATCTACATAAAAAGAACGATGTTGTAATGTATGACTCCTACTAATATTATATTTTATTGAGAGTCCTAGTGGTGTAGTTCGGCCGCCGAAAAGAGGTGGCATAGCGGGTTCAATCCCCGCACCGAGATAAAAGTGAGTTACGAGACAAAAAGATAGCTCACAACGCAAGATTTAGGTAGTATCTTACAACAAGGCTATACAATTTGTGTGATTGCTGGATGTATATATATATTTATTTTGCAGATTAGTGATGCGGACCTTAATATAATACACGTAGATGCGTCGTATGGCGGAGCGACGCACGATAGTTTCGTATTTAACCATTCAATTATCAGAGACCACTTAGAAAACTTGACCAATTCGGGTGAAGTGGTATATTTATTAGGTAAGTATAATTATGAATTTGTTTGTTACGGCGCGGTCCATAACAACGGGCTAAAATGACGCACGGCTGAAATATATGTATGTTGTACAATTTCCCATTTTTCCAAACTAATATAATCCCTATAAAAATAAATACCTAGCTAAACAAATATAGTTAATCAAAGGACCTGTCCCATAGGGGCTTTATAAAATATTTAGGTACATCTTTAATCAAATACGCAATAAATACGGCAAAATAAGATGGCTACAGCCTGGATTGACACTTATTTAAAGTAACTTTTAATGCTTACAGGAGACGCCGGTATCCTCAGCGCTCTTATTTAATGACTCCAGTCGCAGGCCGCAACCGGTGACACCCCGGAAGGTTATTACAATAAATTACACGCTACAGGAAGAAATACAATAGAACGAACAATAGGAATATTGAAAGGGGCGTTTTCGATGTCTCCTAGCACATCGGGTATTACATTACCATCCTGACACTGTCGCAAGGATAGTAATTGCGTGGTTGTGTACTCCACAACATTTGTAATCGTGCGGGATTACCTTCCCCAATACATGGGCATGATGCTGTGGTCAATGAAACATTACCATTAGCACAAGCAGATGCACAAGATTTGGGTCTGGAACCGGCCGCAGTTCCAGAGTTAATTTAGTAAATAGTTTATGGCTAAGTAGAACCTAATTTATATGTATTTATAGATTTTATTATTATTGTTCACTCACATTTTAGTTTATTCAAATCATTTAAAATATAGGTATTTTTAATAACAATTTAGTCACCGATTTTTTTTTAACTTTTTTACCATGATCGAATATTTACCATTTAATGCTATGATTGTCTCTAGTTTACTATACTCCTTTTATTTTGTACTATATTTTGTTTTAGATAAAGTTGTACTTTGTTTTTATCTCATGGATTGTAATGCTATGTACATCTTAAAAGCTCGTTATCTAACTTGTAACTAAAGTAATTTTATCGATGACGCACCGATGGTCGATTTCATAAAAAAATAAAGTAATGATAAAAATTTTCATAAATGATAATATTTACCAAATAATAATATTACAAAGTATAATTATCGTTGAGAATAGGTTAGTGTGTATGTGACAAAATAAATAATCAGCATTGTTTAATCTTTCTTTATTGCTTCTGCCAAAGCCTTAAGTCCCTCTCCAAGAACTATATTTGCTTGCGCCATTAAAGTGTCCGTTCAGAGTTACGTTCCAAAACGGCTACCATACGTCGTTCAAGTCCAAGTCTTTTGCTCTCCAAGCTTAAAAACTTCTCAATTATCGTTTGGAGCTGTGGACGTCGCTGGGCGGGAGGTGACCGCCTTAGGCGCACTCTGCGTCGTCTCGGAGCTGCAAAAATATGTTTCTTCATAACAATACTCAACTTTTGACTATGCTATAACAAAAATCCATATAATATCACATACTTGAAACTGCACTGGCTATATTATGTGGTGGTGTAGCATTCCCTTCCTCAACAATTCTATGAGACGACACAGTCCCTGGAGATCGCTAAAATAAATAATGTATCACTGTATTTTTTATCACTAATCCATATAACTATACTACTTAATTATAAATAACTAAAAGATTCTTATTACAATATAATATTATAATAATACCATTCTTGCAGCCGAGGCTGGAATGCAGGGGTTGGTGGAGGATCTGGATTATTTGAGGGTGGCTGATATATACCACTGTGTTGGGTTCGGGATGTATTTAGATTGAGGGGCTCCTGAAAACAAATTAGATTGTACATACATTTCCTAAGAATGACAGAATTAATTCATAATTTACAAAGGATTTATAAAATTTATCACCATTAATGAAATAGTAACTAATGTGGACAAAAAATTGTAGATTCTATTTAGTATATTCAATTCTTTCTTATATATATTCAATATATTGTAATGTAGTCTCTCTCATCCTTTATGTGAACTGAGATGTTTCTATATTTTACCAATGTTAAGATTGTTCATATAAAGTATACTACTGTTTATATTTCTTACCAAATCAATTGCAACTTGATGTGGGCTTTGGTAGGCATAATCATGACTTGTGCTTGGTCTTGGCTGGTCAACAGTATTCTCAGCATTTACAATTAAAATTGATGGGCTGTTTGGTAATGTTGGTGGTGTCTCCTGTAACGTTATAATAAATTTAAATATATACTATGAGTATAGTTTAGAGGCATATATTTCTAGATAATGGAAATGTAGATTATTTACATCAAAAACCTGAATTTGTAAATGTACATCGCCAGTAGCAAATCCATCACCACCCATCAATGCCACAATCCTCTCCTCAACCTCACTCAATACAGGCACCACCTCTGTTCCACCACCAGTCCTACGTCTCGCAGCAGCTCTTGCAGCACTTTGTTTTTTTTACTGCACTTTTTTGTCAGCCCAATACTAAAAAAAGCAAAAACGCTCAGTGTGATAAAAAGATTGTCCCCACATGCAATGGTTGAACGTTAAGTGGTTTGCGAATGAACAAAAAATGTTAACATACCTTTATCCACTTCTTCACACTTTTTATAGTGCCTCCACCAATGCTATTTAATTTCAAAGCAATTCGTTCCCATTCTTGTGAGCTTGAGCTTTGGCACTTTGATTCTTAGAAACCCTTTAGCCAGATGGGGTTTCTCCTCCAAATAGTGTACCAAAGCTTCAACTTGCTCCAACGAAGGATGGGAAGCGCGATCAATGACCTAAAACAACAATATATACATTCAATTTATTTCTTTATGACGTAAACCACACCAAAATAATGTAATTATATATTACTCACTCCATAATAATCACTGTTTTAAATAAACTTTAAATTAAATAATAACACTCCACGAATTACTGAAAGAAACTTTGTTACACAGCTTTGTTATGAGTTTTAAATTTCGTCGCGCGACGAGTGTCAAATGGCATTGAGTTTCTACTCTCAGTGTGGCAAAGGCATATTGCGTTCAGCCAAACTCTATTTATTTTTCTCTATTTACAATTAGTGTTTTTTTTTAAATACATTAATATGATTAAGTGACATATAATTAGCATAAAAAACCATGAAATAGTTTTTTTCGTGCAAAATAACAGCAGGAAATCCAATCGGTAACGTGGAATTTAAAACCGTAACTTCAAAGGTCGACACTAGCGCTAGCGACGATCTCACACAACATTTCGATACTCACCTCACTTCACGCGACCTTCAATGATGTTACAGAATACCAAAAACTTCTCACTTAAAGTGACTGTCGAAGTGAGAGTGAATTCGAGAATGAGTTTCGATTCGAGTTTTGTATTTTACAGAATCGCACTGCTGATGACCGATGGGGTCGGAAAGTGCTCGAATGGAGGCCACGTAGCGGAAAGCGCAGCGTAGGACGTCCACCCACAAGATGGTCCGACGACCTGGTAAAGGTCACGGGACGTCGCTGGATGCAGGCTGCCTCCAACAGGTCTCTGTGGAAATCATTGGGGGAGGCTTATGTTCAGCAGTGGACTTCCTTTGGCTGATGGATGAATACATATTTATTTTATTCATATGTATATGTATGTATTTTTATGCATGTTGTATGAATGTGTTTCCCAGCGGCGTAGCTAGCATAGGTGGCACCCGGGGCGGATTTTGTAGGTGTCACCCCAAAACTCAAACACAATGTATAAAATAAAAAGTAATAATCGTTTACGTTTTATTAAAATAAGAGTATTACAAATAGTAGTATATTATGTAAAACAGTATGCCAAAATTAAAATTTCTTCCTTCTAGCTTTGACACTTGCGAACTCCGAAATCACGTCTTCAAAATTTATATTTTGTGTTGCTTCATGTTCTATTGTTAAAATACCAAGATTATTTAATCTGGTTTCAGTCATTGTAGACCGCAAGTAATTTTTATTAATTTCAATTTGCTGAACTTCTCTCACATGAAGCAACTGATGCACATATTGTTATAAATAACTTTAGTGCGACCGTTAGATTCGGAAGAGATTCTGTAAAATCCCATTCCACAATGAATTTTAAATAGTCCAGTGTCACCCAATTAGAGACAGTAATATTAGCCGCTTTTATATGTCTTCTCAATCTTGGTATTTCTAAAAGTAGTTCTGTTTCTGATACTTCATCGTAAAGGTTAGTAAATTTTGATATTGCAAATTTTAACTGTTCAGTGTTGCCGAAAGCAAAGTCTTCGACTGTACAACCTCAAATAATGAAACTACGTCTTTAATGGACTTTACTCTTGTTTCGAGTTCAATATTGAATCTGTCAAGACATTCTAACATGTCCTTTTGAAGTTCCGCTCTAAGTGTTAGTCCAGCATCTGTGGACGATGCTAACTCACCGGGCATGCGCTTCTTGCGACGAATTCGTCGTTCCATCGAAATGTTGTATTCTTCCGATTTTCGTACAGCAAAATCTATTGCCTCTTCTGCTAGATGCAACCGTTTCTCTCCAATGAATAGACGAAGTGCTTCTAGTTTTATGATTATTTCATCAACACATAATCCTTTGCTTTGTAATGCAATCTGAGCATAGTTCACTTCCCTTAGCACATCATTCCAGAAGAAAAGAAAACAAAGAAATGAGAAATGCACACAGCAGGGATAAGATTTTGTGCACCACCTCTTGTTTCTAAATTTACGTCTTGGTCACATAGTTCCTCAATTGCAGATATTATTCCATCAAAATTTTCAGTCAATACTTTTACTGCACCATAATGAGCACTCCAGCGCGTTGTTGAAAGTCTTTTAACAGATGCTTTGCTGTGATTGAGGAGCACCTCCAGCGGCTTGTGGAGGTTGAAAAAAAGTTAAATATTGTCTCCACTGCTCCGAAAAATGTAACACAAGTCCACATTTTGTGCGAACGAATGCTGGCCGCATAAATTAATTGAATGATCAATGCCAACCAATAAAAATTGCTTTATTGTTTTTTTTCTTTTATAATAGCTTGCACTCCCCCGTGTATACCACTCATAACTGCAGCATTATCATAACCTTGAGAACGACACATCATAATATCTAAGCCATCGTTTTCAAGCTCTTAGTATTTCAGCGCTTAAATCAGCTGCTTTTTTTCCATGCAAGGGAAAAAAATCCTAAGAATCCTTCTTGACTTCTACTTTTCTATTATAATTTTTACATAACGAATTACTTCAGACATTTGATCGACATGTGAAACGTCAGGTGTGCTATCAAACATAATTCCGAAATATTTGGCCAGTTTAATTTCGTTGACAAGCTGACATTTAACGTGATTAGCTAAACATTTATGAACTCATTTTGTATTTCGGGCGATAAATATGTTACTTTATGTGATTTTTCCTGCTCCAAATATAATATATGTTCTTTAAGTACAACATCATACTTTGAAAGCAGCTTAACTAGTTCTAAGAAATTACCTTTATTGGATGACCCTTGGGGTTATCATCATGTCCACGAAATGCTAGGTTTTGTTTCGCCAAAAACAAAGTTATATCAAATAATCTAGATAACAGATTTTTCCACTTCTGTTTTTCCGTATTCATTAATTGCAAGGTTGCGTCATCTATTGTGGTGTGAGATTTTAATCTCATTTCCAAAGTTTTCCAATTTTCGAAATTTTCTAAATGTTCACATGAAGTTTCATGGTCCATACTTTAGGATTTAGTTTCCACCATTTCTGAAATCCAGTTGTAAATGTTCTTTGTATGTTACTGACAGCAAATAAACGGCAGCAAAAACAGTACAGATTATTTGATATAGGAGAAAATACCATCCATGATCGTAGAATTTTTTCACCACTAGGCATCTCTTTATAAAACCATTCCTGTGAAAGATGACGAGAATCTCCTTTAATCTTTGAACCATGACGAGATACAGTAGGGAACGGTCCTTCTTTGTTCTGGAAATGTTCACTGCCCTTTTTTATTATGTCAATGCGAACATTATTGGGAACCGGTAAACTCCAATGTGAAATATCCCTCAAGTGTTGCACAGATTCTTCGAAGCTAATGCTGTCTCCAAAAGTAGCATTAACGGTGTCATTGTCATTATTTGATTTGGTTCCGTCGAGGAAATGGGTTGTCTTCAATGATTCTGTATTGTCGCTGTTGCTATCTGAATGTGAGTCTTCAAGATGTGAATCATTACTTTCGTCAACAGGAGACTCGGGTACTTAATTGAACCTTGGCCGCTATCTGCTTTTGTGACATATTTGAAAAGAGATCCAGACATGCTCTGAATTTGATCCATTTTAGTCTTTTTGGCTTTTCTCTGTTGAAACCCGCTTTGTCTTTTCGAAGTATGAATTCCCCGAGGCATATTTCGTTCTATCCTAAAAATATTTTTTGTTTGTAAGTGATACGTTGATTTATAAACAATTGTAACGGTAAACACCTAGGTACACGTTACGTAACTAGCTTTGTGAAATATATATTATATAAATTAACAATCCTGCATCTGGGTGTAAATATGTATTTAAGTAGGTATTTTTAGAAAATACTAGTTAAATACTCCACCGTTAATTGTGATATCCTTAGGTGATATCCGTATAAATACTCGTGGTAGTGCTCGAGCTACTCATCTCGGAGCCGAAATCAATGTACGTGAAGATGTATGATTATAATTACCTACTTTTTATCATTAATCTAAACTTAATATAATCCGTTTGGATCAGAAAATAATAATAAATAAGTATATTAATAAGTATATTAATAATTAATAAACATTATTACCTTAAGTCTCTAAAGTATGATCGTAAAACTTGTAGATCAAATAATCTAAGATACTGCTATTAGATACTAAACGAATTAAAAAGTTAGTATCACCTTTAATAAAAAAAATACTTCACTTACCTTGTTTATTTTCTTCAAGAATCGACTATTAACTAGGTTATTTATTATAAATATAAGATACGAAAATTGTCGTTTATAATATCTAATAATTAAAAAACACTTTGCACTAGACGTTCACACGTTCACGCAAAAGAATATTGAAATGAATGCGGTCGAAAACAAAAGAATTTGTCTAATCCACAATACAAGTGACGAGCTCTATATCGAGGGAATCCCCTAAGTAGCGTTGGTTATACGCGAACAAGAAGCTTATACCCAAATGGAGATTGCATTCCGTATAAAACACTGAAGCACAAAAATTTGACCTTGAATGACGTCGCTGTTATCTTCTATCCTTTTCTTTAGAGTGACAATGAATGAAAATGACATTATGTTCATTCATTGTCACTCGATAGAAAAGGATAGAAGATAACAGCGACGTCATTTAAGGTCAAATTTTTGTGCTTCACTTTTATATACGGAATGCAATCTCCATTTGGGTATAAGCTTCTTGTACGCGAACGGAGTATTAAATTTTAGGGAATCCCTGATCGATTGACAGTGTGCAACGCACAGTGCAACGTGCACCTCAGATGAATGAAACTATTATTCGGATCGACTTGAAAATTTAGGATAATATTTTGAGATGTTGTAGAAATTAAAAAGCCAAAAAAAAACGATTTTTGAACCCACGAAATCCCTTAATGACAAAATGGCTCACGAGTAAGGAGTACTACTATATGAAGTTTTTATTGCTCTGTCTAGTTATTCCTTAGTCTAAGGTGGGTACATTATTTGTATTTATATAGGTATCAATTTATTATGCTTGTGGTACAATACTGTACTTAGGTACCTAGATTATTTTATTAGTAGCGGTTATGGTCTCTGCCACAAATTTTTGATTTTTATAGGTAGAAGTAGAAAGAACTATAACTGATGGTCAAAGTTGGGCTCGGGTGTCACCCCTGTTGGGGTGACACCCGGGGCGGACCGCCCTTGCCGCCCCCCCCTAGCTACGCCACTGGTGTTTCCTTAGTTTATTTTACATTCTTTTTATTACATATATGATGTATTTAGATATATTACATATATTGTCCTTTGACATCACGTACACCTCACAATACCCCACAGTTGTCTCTAATCATCATTCATATTCATCCTATGGTTGGTTGTCTGGAAGATATCTACTCTTTTCTTGCTTGTTAAATTGTGTTTATGTTATTTCCTTTTATTTACTGGTGTACAATAAAGCTGTAAATAAATAAATAAACATAAAATAATCTTCCAGTTATATTTATCAGCTTCATTAGGCTGAACAAAACTCTGACCAATCGACAAAGGCCTGATAACATTAGGCATCATTAATGTGTTCTATTTAAAGGTCCGTTTCACATCATTTCTGAATTAAAATATGTTGGACATGTTAAAATTTATGGTAATTAATATTAATATTGATATATTTAGTAGAGATAAAATATACTCGCCTTGCAACAATTATAATTTTGCAGTTTCTGGACTAATAATTTTACCGGTACAATGAGCAGTGTGGTAAAGTTCAAACTAAATTTAGGATGAGAGCATGAAGAGAGCTAAATTTTATTAAATAATTTGGAATAATTTGGAGTTCGGGCTATGGGCTAGTTATCCTCGGACGCCAAACATTCTTCATGACAAAACATCGACTACACAAAACACATTAAAATCTGTAATTTTATTATAGCTAATACTGGAATAATTTAATTCATTGTCAATATTTGCTTACATTTTAAACAAATAAATTCGCATTTACACTTTACCATACAGAATGTTCGTATAAAAATACGCACGATAACATTGTAACTGTATTCATTCTTTTGCCTCACATAAAAGTATCAAGATGTACAAAATTTTGTTTTTATTATTTGCTGTACTTGTCTCCGCTAAAGTATCGAATAAGACTCCGGCTGCCCAACAACTTCTTCGTTACAAAAATCACACTAAAGTGAGTATAGTCATAAGTTTTTCATAAATATAAAAGCAAATTATTTATGTTAATTAGAAAAATAATAATTATTTGATAAAATTTTGCATGCTTAAGAGCTGTAATTGTAATCTATATGTTATAACCGTGAAGGAAATCATCGTGAGGAAACCTGCATACCATAGCGATTTGTAAGAATTTCTATGATGTGTAAAGTCCGCCAAATCGCACTAGGCCTTCGTGGTGGACTATATGGCCTGACCACTTTCAATCGTACTCTCGATTATGGAGGAAGTCCGTGCCCTGCAGTAGGACGTATATGGGCTGATATAGATAAATGTATGTAATGTGCATAATATTTATTATTATACTTGTTTTTATCATAAATGTGTAAATTCATAGCAACAGTTGTCAACGTACGCTTTTTATCATTGTATTTGTTTGTTTTTTCAAGGGATCAATTGGCATCCTGACTACGAGTAGTGGAGCGCCAGTAAAAAATTTATGACACCCACACATTGAATTCTGATTTGATCAGGAACCCTAATTTCATGGAAAGTATGGCTCATCTGGTACGTGAACGGACCCCAGAACGTCCGGTTCACGCCAAAGGCGCTGGCGCTTTTGGTTATTTTGAGGTTACACATGACATAACGCATATTTGCAAAGCTAAACTATTTGCCTATATCGGGAAAAGAACACCAGTTGCTGTGAGATTCTCCCCTGTATCCATTGAAAGGGGCGGTATTGATACTTCTAGAGACCCTAAGGGTTTTGCTATTAAGTTTACACAGAAGACGGCAACTACGATTTAGTAGGGCTGAATGTACCAATATTTCCAATTAAAGATCCGCTATTCTTTCCTAGTCTTATTCATGTAACAAAACGAAACCCAGTGACTAATGTGCCTGATAGTACTATGTTTTGGGACTTTGTGTCAATGAGACCGGAAGCTATTAACACATTTATGATAACATTTGGAGACGGAGGTATTCAAGATGGATACAGACATATGCCAGGATTTTGGAATTCATACATTTCAAGTAGTAAACGGTGTTGGTCAAGTACACTTCATACGATACCACATCCATCCTGAAAGTGGAATTAGAAACATCTCGTCAGAAGAGGCGATAAGACTCGCGGGAGTTGAACCGGATTATGCGACAAAAGATTTATATAATGCTATAGCGAATGGAAAATATCCGTGCTGGACAGTTAGTATACAGATTTTAACTTTAGATGATGTCAAAAAGGCTGACTTTGATGTGTTTGATCCTACTAAAAAATTACCCGTAGGAAAATACCCTTTAAGTCCAATAGGAAAATTGGTTTTAAACAAAAACCCTAAGAATTATTTCGCTGATATAGAGCAGTTAGCCTTTAATCCGGGAATCTGGTAGAAGGAGTTGATGGTGCTCCAGATAAGTTGTTTCAAGCACGTCAGTTGACGTATAGAGATTCCGAACATTACCGTTTGGGAATTAATTTCAACAATATACGAGTTAACTGTCCAATGGGCGTTCAGAAATTAAATTACTACGAGATGGTCACGCGCCTGTAAATCAAAATGGAGGAGGAGCACCTAACTATTATCCAAATTATTTTAATGGACCAAAGTCTTTAAAGGATGAAAAGAGAGTTGAATTAATACAAATATTTGAAGATGATGCGGTTGATTTTAGCCAAGCTAGAGATTTGTATATAAACGAAATGACTGATGATGAACGATCAAGACTTGTACATAATTTAGTGGTTTCACTTGGAAAAGCAATACCAGCTATACAGAATAGAGTAGTAAATCTTTTCAAAGAAATTAATTCAGATTTTGGGAGCAGAGTGGTTCAGGGACTTAAAGCGAATGTTACCCAAGAAGCGCCTGGTTATTAATTTTATGTCTCGTTCAATTATTATGCATTTGTATTTTGTACTTTAAATTTTCATTAATGAATTTTGAATTTATTGTTTTGTTGTTTATAAATAAAATATTAGCTTAGTTTTCTGTTTATACATATCCAATGTTTTTGTGATTGATGTGCAGCCACCATAGCCAGCTATATAGAATATTTTCCGCCAAAATATGGCAACTGCGGTCGTTTCTGGAAACAAGATGAACGAAGACTGATCCGAGATCTTAACATACATATCACGATACAATCACTGCTAAACAATAATACACTTGTCGTACTGCAATAGTTCATAGCGAACTAAGAGTAAGTAGAAATGATGCAAACTGGTCAAAATCAGACGTGAATTCCCGACTTAGTATCAAATAAGACAGCCGCGTTTAGAGGCAGATTTCCTTATCGAGCTACTAAATGCTGGTTAATGATAGATTGATAAGCACGTAGCACTGAGAGTTACATGCGGTAAATAAAATCGTTAGATGAAATTTACTTAGTTTTATTGTTCGATGACTCACAGATACTAAAACTTCATACCTGCCGCAGCCCGGCATTTGTGTTTATTGTTATCAAAATAAACGTTTTTATCTATCTTTCTATCTGAAACAATAAAAATACAAGTAAGAGCACAGGTAAGAGGTTGTAATTTCATTATGTTTTTGCAAGGCTAGTATGCTATGGTTGACTTACTCGTAGTTTGGTAACGTCTGTTAGATATAAATTCCTGAAAGAGTTGTGAATAAACTTTAATATTCTGATACAAGTAATTACATATACCATACCATACATATACCATAGCGATTTATAAAATTTCTATGGTATGTAAGTCCGCCAACCCGCACTAGGCCAGCGGGTGGACTATATGGCCTAACCACTCTCAATCGTACTCTCGATTGTAGAGGAGGCCCGTGCCCTGCAGTGGACGTATATGGGCTGATACAGAATTACATATATGCATTACTACCGCCTTTCTTCAAGAAGGCGTAGTTTGGGGAAGATGTGATAGAAGAGACCATCGTCATGTCGGGCACAAATTTCGGACTCCTGGCTAATAATAATACAAAAAATCAATATCACTTTGCATAACCTGTCAATTGAACTCGATACCTTAGCGTTTCAACCGTATGATAGTTCAAAACAGATTATCATTACCGTGGTTCAAACGTGCCATCGGCGCTCCGGCAATTATAGTGCATGTAATTATAGCAGTTTAATCTATTTTATTAGGTTAGAAGCTTAGAGTATTTATATATAGAGGGAGCGCTGGTACTTCAAAAAACGTAGATAAAAATGGTGGTGCGGGCCACCTTTTTCTGCCCTCCTATTGGCTAATATTTGAACAGGTTGTGCAACATACATAAATTTATATGAAAAAAAAAAAGTTTAGGTCTATTTAATTTCACTCAAACTCGTTTAAAAGGATAATAGCTAAATATAATTTCGGCTATCAAAGGAATTTATAGCAATTTATTGCTAAATAATTAATTAAATTTTTACTAATATAGGAGCGCTACCAACATTACGAACAAGAAAATATTTACTTTTTTTTTAAAACGCGAATGTATGGCAGCGCTCCCTCTATATAAATAGTAAATACTCTAAGGTTAAAAGCAAACTGTGCCTCAAGCAGGAACATTTGGCTCTATAGTATAGTCATCGTAATAGTAAAATTTTGTATTGGAATTTGAACAGCGCCATTGTGAGCGTATTTGGAACTAAATTATGGCAGCGGGAAACGTTTACGACACTATAGTATGGTAATCGTATAGTCTAGCGATAGTTTTACTATACAAATGTATGAAAAGTGGGAGCAGGAATATTTTTTGACGTATAGTATCGTTGTAGTAATAGTATAGTAATCGTTGTCACGATACTATTACTATACGATACTTCAAAATGTTCCTGCTTGGGGGTACTGTTTACTTATTTTTATTGATCCAATGCTACTTACTGTCTTGATAAAGATCATAATAGTTTACTAATTATCGTATTCTGTCGTAGAGTCTAGTCGGTTTATAACACAGCATTGCTAAAAAAATCCTGGGTTCCACATAATTCAAGTAAGTTAAATATCGCGTTTAAACATAAGTATCACGCACAATATTGAACTATAATAATGTAGATTTCATATAGTATTATTCTACTCTTTGAATGTAGATGATCAATGAGAGTGGACTTGGTGTAGTCAAGGAGTATTTGAGAGTCAGTGGTATTATAGTCGAGGTCGCCGAGGACTGGAGATTTCAAAAATGTCAAAGATAAGGTAGCAAATGATAAATTGGCAGCGGTAGTAAAAGAAAAGTGACATACAAAATACAACCAGCTTATCCAATGGTAAGTGATAAATTTATTGTTGTTCATACATTCGGTATGTATGTACATATACAGATGAATATGCATGGCCATCAGTAAATTTATCATTTGAGAAGAGTTAAGGCGCTGCCAGCCTTATAAAATATAAAATAACAAGGACAAAAAAAAAGAAAATATTTAAGTGTGTTTTTTTCAAGATGTTAGTAACTACTATACAAATGAACTGCAAAAACGAATACAACACATAATATTTACATGCAACAACTTTGAAACAGCGCCTGTACTAAAATAAAAACAATAACGCTTGGACGTCACTTAGTATCGAAATACTTTTATTTTATGATGTATAAAATATCATATAATAATACATTTGGGATACTATACTTAATATTTTATGAATCTTTTGGTTTGAAGTTGTATTCTTTTATCTGACTTTATTATACAGGGTATATCAAGACTGCTACCGAAAACGAAGCCGGGTGGTAGTTTAAGCGATTTCAGACACAATGCAACAGAAAAAGTTGCAAAAAAAAAAGCGTCAATTTTTTTTTTGTTATTTTTTTCCTATGATCATATTTGGGTGGTAATACATTTTTTCCTAAAATAATAGTGTATACCCTTTTATTTATAAATAACCTAAGGTATAAAAGTGTTAAATTATAATTTTAGCAAAAACGATGATATTTAAAAAATCGTAAAAAATAATTGTGGCGTTTCTTTGCGAAATTTTTAGTTGCATTGGGTTTGTAGTCACTAAAACTACCACCCGGCTTCGTTTTCGGTAGCAGTCTTGAGATACCCGGTATACTTATGTAACATTTCTAGGGCTAGATCTAGGTCTTGTTTTAACCTATTTCTTTAATTATTTTACAGCTAATTGTTTAACAAAAATGAAGTTAAATTTATTTTAGTCGGCTTTAAAATATTTCTGAACTTAGTCCACTTTAGGTTGTCATAGTCTAGTCGACAAGTTGAAAATGGTACAAAATAGAGATACTGCTCTTAAAATTATGTGCGATAGCTCATTGGATCCGGAATGACGTCCTAGAAAAATGTGCCAAAAGCGTGTATTAGAACATAAAAAATTGCAAAAGTTATAAACAATTAAAGATGAAAAAAAAAATGGTATTTCGTTTTTGGCCAATATTTAATAAACTATTATGTTTAAGAATTTCAAAAAGATTCTGAAAGAGGAGGAAATTTCCAATAAAAAACTCCTGACTCCCGGAACTCTATCTCCATTATTTATAATTTTAATTTAACGCTGAAAATAGGTCTGCGCGTGACATTTTAGGATGCGCGCGTGGCGTCAAAAGCGAGTACCGGACATTAATTAATTTATTTAAGGTATTGAATATATTTTTTTAATTTGAAAAAATTATGGTGTGTTCTGAACACTATAATTAATTATTCCCGTTGGAAATTTTACTTAAAGTTAATTTTTCAACAAGTTAAACAATTGTTAACTAACGAAATTTTCTCGAACTAACGTCTTAATTGTAAGTGAAAAAAAATGTTTAAATAATGGTCGTAAAAAATTTTCGCTTCGTAGAGCCTTTCTTACATACATACTTAACAAGATCGTGCCATAAAAGAAATTAATTTAGAAAAAGAAGATTAAGAAAAAAATGTTTTTTTGTTTAAGTTAAGAAAAATGTTATAAACAAAGTATAATATTTTTTTAACTTTTATGGCACGATCTTGTTAAGTATGTATGTAAGAAAGGCTCTACGAAGCGAAAATTTTTTACGACCATTATTTAAATATTGGCCAAAAAAAATACCATTTTTTTTTTCATCTTTAATTGTTTATAACTTTTGCAATTTTTTATGTGCTAATACACGGCTTTGGGCACATTTTTCTAGACGTCATCCGGATCCATGAGCTATCGCACATAATTTTAAAAGCAGTATCTCTATTTTGTACCATTTTCAACTTGTCGACTAGACTATCCCATTTATTTCGGAAAGATCTTACGCAGCTGAATAACTTAATATGTAAATTGCATACATGTATGCGCTTTTTTATGTGAAATATTTTGGGTTATCGTGAATTTCATTATGTTATTGTCAGTCTAGACTTTACTGGTGGTGTTGTTATCATGTATTTAAAAATCTTGCTATTGTTGTTCGCACTGGCATTAGCCGACGCAATGGATGATCCATCGTCACGGCAATACTTATGTTTAAAGAAAACAATACGGTGAGTTGGATTAATATACAATAATAAGTCTTTGTTATCGTAATACAATCACTTTTATGTAAGATATTAATATATTTTAACAATAGGTCTGCAACAATTAAATTACAATATGATAGTATAAATCAATATCTATGTATGATATGTGTATGTCAATGTTATTTCTAGGAACCGATTGGCCCATTGACCACAAGCTTCGGATGCCCGGTAGAATATCGGCATGTAGGAGCAGTTTGAATTCGAATTTTGCTAACAAATCCGTATTTCATGGACTCCTTGCCGCATTCTCTCTCGTGAGAGAATCCCAGAACGAGTGGTTCATGCTGTAGGAAGCGGAGCTAAGGGTTATTTTGAGGTAACGCATAACATAACGCATATTGTAAAGCAAAACTCTTCAGCGAGATAGGCAAAAGGACTCCCGTAGCAGTGCGATTTTCAACTGTTGTTTCAAATCGAGGTGAAGCAGATACAATCAGAGACGTTCGTGGTTTTGGTGTAAAATTTTATAGTGATGACGGAAATTTTGATATAGCTGGTTTGAATTTACCAATTTTTGCCATCAAAGACCCACTGTTCTTCACAAGCTTTACAGGCACACAAAAGAGAAACCCAGTCACAAACATGAAGGATGCAAACATGCTTTGGGATTTTCTAACTTTAAGGCCTGAAAGTGTTCACTTGTTTATGTATGTGTTCAGTGACGCCGGCATTCCAGACGGATACAGGCACATGCCCGGATTTGGTGTTCATACCTTTGAAGTGGTTAATAAACTAGGTGAAAAATACTTTATCAAATTCCATTTCATACCTGACGCAGGTATTAAACATCTATTTACAGAAAAAGCCCAAAAAATTGCCGGAATCGACCCCGACTACGCAAATAGGGATTTGTATAATGCTATAGAATCTGGCAATTATCCTAGCTGGACATTCGCTATACAGGTTATTTCAATGGAAGAAATGAAGAACTCTAAAGTTGATATTTTTGATATAACAAGATCATGGCCAATTGACGAACATCCTTACATCCAATTGGTAAGCTCGTATTAAATGAAAACCCTGCGAACTACTTCGCTGAAGTTGAACAGATTGCTATTTGTCCTGCACATCTCGTGCCGGGAAATCAATGGAGGAAATGATAAATTGTTTGAAGCTAGGCGATTATTATACCCGGACTCCCAGTACTATCGATTGGGAGTAAATTTTAATAATATAGAAATAAATCGTCCTCACATTGACCGTGCTCATACTTACAACCGCGATGGGAAGAGCCCCTTATAATGGTAGAAGTGGACCTAATTACTTTCCGAATTCGTTTAATGGACCAAAGCCCTACACTGACGACACCGAAACTGAATTAACAAAAATATATCAAGATGATGCTCCTAATAACTATGATCAAGTAAGGGATAGGTATGATAATATAGTGACGATGAACGCGAAAGATTGATTGAAAATATAGTAAACAGCTTGGGGCAGGCAGCTGAGTTTCTGCAAGAAAAAGCTTTGGAATTGTTTTCCTTCATCCAACCTAGTTTGGGGAGTAAAATTCGTGTTGGATTGCAATCGTATAAACCAATATCTTATGATGATTTGTAATACAAGGATGAAGGATAAAATTAATTGAATTGTTTTGATTATAATATGAATATTTTTTTATATTTTTGTTTAATAAAAGGCATAAACGTTTTATATAAGCCCCGATATATTTTGCTCTAAACGAAATAATCCTATTATGAACAGCTGGAACTGTCATATTACTGCTATTGTTATGAAAGAATCCTTCTATATTTAAGCACATGAACCTTTTTCGTCGATAACTCCGACTGAGGAAAAATATTAAACTATTTTAAAAATGAAAGACGGATTTTTTTATGTTATTAGGTACAAATAAATTAATTTTGTTTCAATATAAAAAAAAATTCTTATTTAATTTGCAAATACCTTTATATCTATATTTTTTTAGATTATATTACAATAATATACATGAACATAATTTTAAAATCATTATAATGTTGCACATTATTGTGAAACATTTATTTCAAACAATGACTGAACTGCACTTTGATAGCTAGTTATTATTTAAATACAACTGGTCGCGATAATATACATGCCTAATTATTCATTTTTTCAAGCAATAAGTTATTTTTTGTGATGTCATTTTCATATATCTTTTACCTTGTCCATTTTTAATTAGAGTCTACTAAGTCAAATCAATATAAATTATTCGTTAATGTAGAAGTTTTTACAAGATCTTACAAATAAGATTTATTTCTCTACATTAGACTCATAAAAGAATACAAAAACAAATTCACTTAAGTATATAAAGTTAGTACTTCAGTTTGAAGTTCCACGAATAAATTTACCGAGTAAAAACATTTATTGATAAGATTTTTTTAAATTTCCTTTCAAATATAATGAATTGATATATTCTGAGTTCTAATTTCTGGTATGATTCTATTATATATAGCTGGTACCGTTCAACCATATCTAGCACATTAAACGTTATCATAAACATTATTATTGCTTTTGTGTAAAACCAACAATACAGGGTGTATTCAGACTGCTACCGCAGTTTGGATATACCCTGTATATAATTGTATTGTATAACATTAATCATATTCCATTTTGAACTAGCCTCTTTAAAAATAAAAACTACAATAAATATAAAAGGTAGAGACAGGGTATAGATAAAATAATTACCTAAATATAAGTTGTCATGGTGGGTATTCTAAGACAAAAGATATGGCGAGGGGTTTTCGAACCAATTCGTTTGAAAACACCATCTTAAGGCAGGTGTACAAATATTCGCATCATACTTATCGGACGCATCGCATGAAACGGATTTTTCATTTACAATGCGGTCCACAGTATCAGCAGCGATATAATTTGCTTGGATTACCCTTCAGAGCATCGGCATCGCCATTGCCAAAGAGTACATTCGTGCGATCCGTACGATGCGGATCACTGGACTAACTGGTTTAAATTACTATACAAAGAATACTACGATTCGTTTGGTGCGATGTATCCGATATGTACGATGCAAATATGTGGACGTGTACATATTGACTCATAAACCACGTAGTGATCACGTCAGAAGTGCATGATCCCAATAAATACTGTAAGAGTTTCATTTGTATTCTTTATTTATATTAATTTCATGTAAAAGTGCGTGGTGGCCTGTTGGTAAACGAACTAGACGCGGCTGCCAACATGTTCACGGTGGTCGCGGGTTCGAATCCCAGGGCACACCTCTGACTTTTCGGAGTCATGTGTGTATTGATAGTCAATCACCACGCACTAAAACGGTGAAGGAAAACATCGTGAGGAAACCTGCATACCATAGCGATTTATAAAAAATTCTATGGTATGTAAGTCCGCCAACCCGCACTAGGCCAGCGTGGTGGACTATATGGCCTAACCACTCTCAATCGTACATACGATTGTAGAGTAGGCCCGTGCCCTGCAGTGGGACGTATATGGGCTGATACAGATTAATTTCATGTACGTGATAAACATATTTTCTTCATGTTAGACCATGTCATACTTATGTAGTTATACAAGTGTGAGATTAATAAATGGCTTGGATTGTGGTGTATTTATTTGCATATATGCCACCTATTTCAAGATGTGGAACCAAGAGTTGTGGCTAAGTCAAGAATGACACATGTACCGGGATTCGGTTATAGTAAAATACAAACATAGTACCACGTAGTACTTATTGTAATTGACAGCCTCCGTGGCGCAGTTGGTTAGATGCCGCCTGTGAAACGACAGACCGCGGGTTTGATCCCCGCATCGAGAGAAATGTTTGTGCGGCCCAAAAAAATTTCTTTCCGGTCTGGGTGTTTGTGAGACCGAAAAATCTCTCGTGGTTCTTGATACCCACGACACAAGACTCGATCTTAGTGAGGGGTCAGGACTATGTATGTGACTGTTGAGTGTTAATTATTTATTTCTTTCTTTAAAACTCGAAACAAAAACATCTGTTAACGTCGTTTAGTAAAAAATAAAGCATTCTTTCTTTTATGGTACTATTTTTTTTAGTTTAAATAGTTTTCAAGAGATTTATTGCGAACTACGTACGGTTTGAGGTCATTCTAAATGATAAAATGCTTAACTACTACTAATTTTGTACCTATACGTCCCTTTTGTTACTCTATAGTAAATAATTTAAGTACATAATATTATGGCCTAGGAAAGGTTCCAAAGAATACATTTCATTTGTCCGATTAATTAAACTCACAAAGAAGAGCAACAAACGTAGAGAAACTACGAGGCTGACTTCACTCCACACATTTCGACTTATAGTAGGTACTTATTTTATGCCAATTACATTAAACCTTCAGCAAATATATTTCCCCCTTACTATATTGTAAATCGCTCGTTGAATTATTTTCTCTCGGTTTTCTATCCAAACAAAACATTTTTTCAGCCTTACATAACCCATCGGCAGGTAATAGCGTCACCTGCGAGCTGCGTGTATAACACAGTAACTTTTTGCCGCTTGAGAAATTTTATTACACGGCTTAAAAGTCTGTCTTGGCCATTGGTCTGCAAGGTCGCAATACCGCAGTATAAAGCCTGATGGATGGACGTTAAGCGAATTGTTCCACTTCTGTTAAACATGCTTAGCGGTGCATTTTAAAGTGAAAGAAATGTTACAAGTGTTGGTCTTATTGTTTGCGATGGCGGTTGGTGTCAGCGCGCGAAGCGAGGCAGCGCCTGCCGCCAACCAAATCGTTACGTTCAAACAAAAAAATAAGGTAAGTTTTTATACTCTTACTATACATCATATTATGAAGTATGCACATTAGAACTCCTAATAAGTTTTGTTGTCAACAATATTTTATATTAGTGACATTTTCAAGTGGACTGGTATAACCAAATCTAAGTACCTAAAGGCTAAAATTATAAAAATGAAAATCAAATGCTTCATTGGATTTTTAAAACAATAATATTCCCAGCTAGGAGTCGAACCAGGGGGGTTTCTTTATAAGACGAAACGAAGACAACGTTCGGGTGTCGTATATAAAACTGTACCAATGTGCTTAGTAGTAGTAGTAGTGCATATCACCATACATCATAATCATGACGAAAGTTAATAATATAATGATACTTATCATATTTTTAAGTGAATTTATATCATTATAATATCTTACCGCACGTCAAACATCTGAGATCGGATCATAGAGTAACCCCCCAGCTTATTCGGAAAAAAGTCACATCACAATTGCACAATGTTAGGATTGGATCCCTTTAGAATAAAGAGCAAATTTTGAGTAATCACATAAAATGGACATCTTAAAAAATGAGTACATAATTTTAAAAAGATAGCGAATTTGAATACGAATTATGCTTTTTTTATAGTTATGTAATGAACAATTCTATTGGGTAATAACGAAACATAACATAGCAAACTGTCCATAGTCCATAGATATTTATTGTTTGCAGTTAATAGGTTATAATGTTCTTTTGCTTGTAATATTATATTTTTTAATGTTATTAATAGATATACAGTCGACTCTCGTTAATTCAAACCTGCGATAATTCGAACCTCTCTATAATTCAAAGTTATCACGAGTTCCCTACAAAATCTCTTTATATTTCGAACTAAATCAATACATTTTTATGCACTTGGTAATTCGAACGAAAAAAAACCTTTGCTATATAACAAAACGACGCGTTAATTCGAACTCAACGGCTTCCAACACTTGGCAATTCAAAGTTTTAGAGAGAAAGAGGAAAACCAGTATAACATAGTTCTTTAGAAATATTAATTAATTCAAATTATGAATACCTGTATGTACACGAATGTACCTCTAAGGTTTTGTCATTGTTATTGAATAGCAGTTAATAAATAATAATTGATCAACACTTAATAATTTAGTTGTATTTACTTTCTCTCACAAATTTTGAACCTTTTGATATTTCGAACACTCGATAATTCGTAGTATTTTAAGAGTCCCTCGAGTTTCGAATTAACGAGAGTCGACTGTATTACTCATTTCAGATGATTTGCGGTTTGTATTATTGCTATATACTTAATTACTGTAATTTTAATTTAATTAAGTTTGCTATGTTAATAATATCATTCAGATTGATTGTATTTGATTCGAGCTGAGTAGTGTTTTACTCGTTGAAGTTACAAACTATCAAAATTTCTGAATAGCTCTGAGAATTAACTACTTTGTTTCCACTTATGAAAGGCTAACATTGTATTGCCGGTAAGCAATTAGGTTTCTAGTTACAACATCTAAATTGGGTTTGAGAAATTGTTACGTTAACTTATCTATAGTTATTATGTCCAAGTCAATGATCTAAAACTACTTTTCTTTCCAGGTGCCAGTTGGCTTTATGACAACCAGCGCTGGTTCGCCGATCGAGGTGAAAGATACAAGCACGTTGAACTCAAACTTGATCTTCAATGAGTTTTTCATGGACTCATTAACCCACTTGGTGAGGGAGAGAATCCCAGAGCGACTGGTACACGCAAAAGCGGGTGGTGCATTCGGTTACTTCGAAGTAACACATGACATCAGCCACATTTGCAAAGCTAAGCTGTTTAGCAAAGTTGGAAAGAAGACTCCAATAGCAGCAAGATTTTCCCCTGTTGTTGTCGAACGTGGTGGTACCGACACATCTAGAGATGCTCGAGGTTTTGCACTCAAATTCTACACAGAAGATGGCAACTTCGACATTGTCGGTTTTAATACGCCCATGTACGTCTACAAGGATCCTATATTGTTCCCCACATTCGTTCGTGCTCAGAAAAGAAATCCAGCTACCAATTTAATCGATGGAAACATGCTGTGGGACTTCTTGACCTTAAGACCAGAAGGTTTGCACATGTTTTTGCTGGTATTTGGTGACCGGGGCATTCCTGATGGTTACAGACACATGCCTGGATTTGGTATCCATACTTTTGAAGTGGTTAATGATGAGGGTGATAAACACTTCATACGATTCCATTTCATTCCCGATGCGGGTATTAAAAATCTTAGGTCTGCAGAGGCCGCAAAAATTTCGGGTATCGATCCTGATTATGCCACAAGAGATTTATATAATGCCATTGGAAATGGACAATTCCCTAGTTGGACAGTCAAAATACAAATTCTTAGTTTAGACGATGTTAAAAATGCCCATATCGATGTATTCGATGTCACAAAAGTCCTACCTCAGGATGAGTATCCATTGCGCCCACTGGGAAGATTTGTTTTGAACAAGAATCCTATAAATTATTTTGCTGAAATTGAGCAACTGGCATTCAATCCAGCAAATTTAGTGCCAGGAATACTCGGTGGACCTGACAAAGTTTTTGAAGCTCGCCGTTTAGCGTACAGAGATGCGCAATATTATCGCCTTGGAGCAAACTTTAACAATATTCCTGTCAATTGTCCTATTCAAAGCAAAGTGTTGGCTTATAACCGAGACGGTGTTGCTCCAGTTAAGGATAACCAAAGGGACATTCCGAACTATTATCCGAATACATTTAATGGTCCCGTACCGTATCGAGACGAGCATAGAGCAGAACTGATACAGATCTATCAAGATGAGCCGAATAACTTTGAGCAAGCCAGAGAACTGTATATCAACGAAATGACTAAAGAGGAACGCAGCAGATTGGTGGAAAATGTTTTGTACAGTCTTGGTGGTGCAATTCAATCTCTCCAAGATAAGGCGGTGAAATTCTTCGGTCTGATACATCCTGATCTTGGCAGCAGGATTGAGCAAGGGCTGCAAGTAAACAGAACTGGGTATGACTGGGAGCACGACATTTAAATTGCGTTGTTTATGAAGTTATCATATTTTTGGATTAATGTAATCAGTACAAGAATATTGTACTAATTTTTGTACAACATTGCAATGCAATTAAATCGACGTCAAATATTTAAATACCTACAGCTAAATTATAGTATCGTTCATGTGAGGCATAACTTTACCAAAGACTCATTTATTTATTACATTCTGTTTGCATGAAACATTTTAAGTTCCCAGTGAATTTGTTGGGTTTTATTTAATGTTCATATTTATTTTGTTTTACAAATGTATCAAAGAGCCAATCCATGTCATTGTTATGTATGTTGAAGGTATCATATTTTGTTTCCTGTTAATTAAGTTAGAACATAAAACATATTTATGAAGACGTTCAAGAAAAAGCGCCTGCAAAAACTGCAGCATCGTTTCACTCGAGTGATTGTTTGCAATTATATGGGAGTAGAATAAGTAGGTACGTAGTTTTAGTAATTGGTGGTAATTAATTAAATTATTATACAGGAATTTGTGTTTTTATTGCTTACCATCTAAAGGTTTTTAATTACTTATCAGCAACTAGACATTCCATGAATGCACATGTTCAAAAAATCATAGCGTAGTTAAATGCTTATCATTGCCATCGTAACCGATAAAAATAATTTTCTGTAATTAACTTTGTTGCAGACAAATTACCGTATTAATTTCACGGCTGTAATTAGTTAAATTAAATACAACTGAGAGATGTAATTCTTTGATAATATTTTCAATGGCAATTGATGACTTTACATCAGAGGGCCAAATTATGTTTAATAATATTATTCCGTGAAACCCGAAAAATATGTAAGTTAAACGAACTGACAGAATATCCTTAGTAAAAAAAACAGAATAACATATTCAGCAACAATAACTCGATTTCTGAACACAGGTCACCCTCAAGGATTTTCTCAACGAGCTATTTTCATCATTGAAATATTCGTAATATGTTACGGTCCCGTATTATAATTTAATATTCAATATCGGAATTCATTACATAGCGTGTTACATAAAATGTTCCTTTAGGGGTTAATGTAAATTTTAGAATGTTGTATCGTTACGGATTAAGAATATTGTGTAAAGGGCCATAGGATATTCAATATTGTAAGACATTTATATTTTACTAAATGAATCAGTTTTGTGAGTTTATAAAACAATCAATAACTTATGTTCTTGCGTAATACTTAGTAGCTAAAAAAGGGTATGGAAACTCCATTTAAAATTATCTAACGTTACATTATATTATAATTGTTATTATTTGTTTTGGTCATTGATATGGTCTAAACCAGGGATGTTGCGAATATTCGCATCCGCATCCGCAAATGCGGAGCTTCCGCATTGATTTGGACAATCTGCATCCGCATCCGCATCCGCAATAATCGATGCGGATATTTATGCGGATGCGGATGTAATACAAATGAGACAAGAATGACGCGTGCCGCTCGCACGTGACATTGACCAATAGGAGCGAAAGAAAAAGTGACATGATCCGACGCGTTTGTTGGTGGTATGATGTTAGATTCTCCTAGTGAAAATGAGAGTCGATAAATACCAGAAAATGGTAGCACTGAAGCTATACTCCAAAAAGAATTTCTTTCTTACCCATTAGAAAAGAGTCTATGTGGATGAAAATCCTCTTAAGTGGTGTTTATCGAGAGGAATTAAAGATATTATTGCCGATAGCACAAAGATTTTATCCACTCCCCTAAATAGTGATCCTAGTGAACAATTATTTGCAGCGTGGGTTTATTTACGAACTCTTCCTAACCGCCTTGTTATTAGAAAAGGCGGCGCGGCGTTTTACTTAACTAGCGGTCGGGCCCGGCTCCGCCATACACGTTTTAAAATGGCGGTCAAAATGTTTAATTCTGACTATCAGTATAGAATATCAACCAATCGGACCACGAAAAACGAACAAAATTTGCTAGAAATACCACTACTGCTTTCCTCCTATAGGTCATAGCGTGATGATATATAGCCTATAGCCTTTCTCGATAAATGGACTACCCAACACTGAAAGAATCATTCAAATCGGACCAGTAGTTCCAGAGATTAGCGCGTTCAAACAAACAAACTCTGCAGTTTTATAATATTAGTATAGATAAATGAAACGGTGTTCTTTTGCGAGCTCTTGGGGCTACTCAAAACGAAGGTAATGCATTTAATTATCAATAGAGAAGATGCCTAAAATCTTGCACAAGCATGGGATCGAATTCTACACTTAATTATATCGGAACCCAAAAGACCAACTGCCCGACATCAAAACACAGTGAGCTTCTTCTGCGTTGATCGAAATGCAAAAACAGATTAACGTTTTACATTAACTTTTTAATTTAATAATTATAAATTACGGGTAGTTAAATTCCGCCCCGTGACCATGAATCCTTTAAAGTAATCCTTTAAAGTAATAAAATCCATAAAAAATAGTTTAATTTCAATATTCATTCATATACTATATTTATACAAGATCTTAAACATCCGCATCTGCATCCGCATCCGCATCCGCGAGATGAGAGAAGAGATGTCTTCTGCTTCTTCTTCTTCAGCCTATATATCCACCCAATGCTGAGTGTAGGCCTCTTGCAATGCACACCAGGATGGTCTGCATCCGCGGATGTGAGCCTTTGAAAATCCGCATCCGCATTCGCATCCGCGGATGTGAAAAAATCGACATCCGCAACATCCTAGTCTAAACCAGTGTAATACTTAACCTTCCGCTTCTCAGTGTATGCCATGGAATTGTAGGTTTTATTGGAATAGCAACATGTTTTAAAATTAAGAGTGAATTATTCTCGTTTTTGTTTTTCCTTGTAGTACAGGCAACGAAGCATTTTTTCCTGCATAATTTGCCAGGAGTTTTTTGTTTTCATGAAGAGGTGGCATATGACCCCACTAAGTTAAAAACCCAAATACTTACAAAAATGGCGTCCGCTAGAGCCGCCATTTTGGAAAACGCGTTTGAAGCCATATCTCCGGAACCGTCCACTTTAGGCCCATCATGCTACGGACCTTTCTTGTAGATAATTAAATTTCCCATCTTTTCTGTTCAATATTTTTTTTGTACCATTAACCGTTCGCGATTTACAATGTTATTAATATTCGTTTCATGCCTTTTTGCCGATATCTTTGTTAATAATTGTTTAAACAAAAAATTGTTAATGACTAAACCTTTAAATCAATAAATTTTTAACAACTTTTCACCCATACTTTTTTTCTCTAAAATCAATATTTTAGAAGTTATCGCGCGTTGAATGGTGTACTACCGAATCAAGGTCAATGGAAACGAAGGATGCATAGCGTAATTATGAAATCCAATGATTTCTCCATGATTATCACGTAATTAATTAAATACTGATGGCATAAGGGAACAAAGCAATGAGGAAATAGTAAATTTTGTTAAAAATCCATGTAAAATTTATTGTAAAAAAGGAATAAAATGAAAATTAATAACATTGTGAATCGCGAACGGTTAATGGTACAAAAAAAAATATTGAACAAAAAAGATGGGAAATTTAATTATCTACAAGAAAGGTCCGTAGCATGATGGGCCTAAAGTGGACGGTTCCGGAGATATGGCTTCAAACGCGTTTTCCAAAATGGCGGCTCTAGCGGACGCCATTTTTGTAAGTATTTTGGGTTTTTAACTTAGTGGGGTCATATGCCACCTCTTCATGAAAAAAAAAACTCCTGGCAAATTATGCATTGCGGACAAGAGTAAACCGTTGCTTCGTTGCCTGTACTATTGCTTCTATGTTATAAATAGTTCGTAAATCTTCTTTTGGCAGCGTTTTTTTCTGGTTTGGCAAAGTGCCCGCACTGTGCCTGATGGAAATCACAATGTCGTCCAGATGTAATAACAATTTGCAACAGACAGTTATTTCCTATTATTTGATACAACTATGCCTGCACAGTGCACACACAGTTGCTTCTTCAACATTTGACTGAACAGTCCAGGATTATATACAGGAACCTGTGGGCAGGCAAAATGTACCCTACTATAGGTAATAAAACCTGATTAAATCTGACATATTATGCTGACACGACTGACATATTAGCTTACACACGAAATTCGAAGTAGAATCTCGTTACAAATAAATGTAATCATACATACATAAACTCCTTTTTCCCATACGGGGCAAGTAGGTGAACTCAGGGCACCCACATTTCGCCTTGTTTTTCCCGTCTTATGATGTGTTAAAGGGGAGAGCCTATCGCCGTATCGGGCATACATCCCTAACTCCGAGCTGATAATAAACCGATGGCTGGCACATGTGTCATACTCGTGAACGGCTGCTGCTTGTGTAGACTGGTCAGCTCAATTTGCTTATAATAATAATATTAAATAACTTTGTTTTTTTTTAATTGCCTTTCGCTGCTTTTGCTGAACAGTGTATACCGATTCCGCGGTCAGGGCGACCACACTTAACTCAGCCGTACAATATAATCATTATTATGAATAATTTATGAACTGCTCTGAATTTCAACTCCTGTATGATCATTGTATTGTAAACTTATTTTGAAAAGAGCAACGCTAGAGTTTCGTGCCCGTTCTTCTCTGGCGAAAACAGCCTAGTGAACCGGGTGGAAGTGGAAAAAAAAAGTGACTGAATCTAAATAGTGTACGACATTTTATGGAATCAATAAATATTTTCATTTCATTTCATACATTACATTTTATAATGAATGTAAAAATTCAATATCACTTTGCCCGACCCGGGATCCGAACCCGAGGCCACAGCTTTGCAATCATATCTTAGTACAACTGCGCCACCGAGGCAGTATAACAAAATAACGTAACGTATCGTAACAATACGTTCCACAGCCTAAATGGATATTACTGTAATTGAAATAGCCATTACACTCATGGTCAAATAACAAGGTCATTCTATTGATTTGTTACGTTCGCAGGGCTGCCATTCAAATGGAAAATGGGGGAAAGTCGTGAAATAGATCTTAGATTTTAGATTCAATCTGTAGAAGAATTTAATTACTAATACATGCGTGTATTGATTTGTTTTGTAAGATGTAGAGACTTGCTTATAAAACTAAAAAATATCGAATGGATTGTCTTAATGGGGTGGCACTCCTGCCTAGCAGAATACCGATCAATTAACAATATTGTTTGCAGTAAGGGACAATTTTAGAGACACTGAAGTTGGAAGTAAATATCTCATTTGCCCGGATAGCAAACACCCTACAAAATTTCCATATCGCCCTTCAAAACCTCAATATTTAAGGTGTTTTTGGTACCGTCACATCGGTCACAATGTCAAGAAGATACAATCTAGTTCCGGAGATGTCTTCTTCTTTTGCTTTCCCTTATCTCATATAACGGTGTCAGTATCAGCCCATATACGTCCCACTGCAGGGCACGGGCCTCTTCTACAATCGACAGCATGATTGAGAGTGCTTAGACCACATATATAGGCTTAGTGCGTATTGGTGGACTTTACATACCATAGAAATTCATAGTTATGTATGTAAAGAATAATTTGGCTAGAGAATTTTCACGCGCCGCCTACTTGGCATATTTTTCTTTGGGAGTGTTCCTTAGTCACAAACCTACGTCCTAAAGCTGTATATATTAGAAAATTATATCAGTATTAGAGTAGCAACCATACAGACCACATTGTCTCGCCTTCCAGCTGTCACAGTTTGGTGTAATAAAATCTATACTGCCGTACAATATGGCGGCACGAGTTTGCGATCTCCTAGTGTATCAGATTATCTGCATATTGCAGTATCGAAGGCTGTTTTCACTACGGGTAATGTTAGAATGGCATTTGGAATAGATTATTTTTGTCAAAGTAGAGCAATTCAACGTTTAAATTACACTACTAGATTGGGTAGATTTTTCGTGATTTTGAATGACCTAATTATATTTCAAGATGCTAGTCTTATGTTATAGTTATCAGAAACTGCAGGACTTTTTGGTGCCAGAACATTCACACTTAAACATTTGTGGATTTCACATTTTGTCGATAGGTACAGTGTTCGAATTTGGAGTATTTTGTTCCATAGCCAGTAACTTAACTAGTAATACCACGGAGACTATCACATTCAAAAGCTGTCAAAACTGTCGCAGGAATTATTGGAATTTTTCAAATTAGATTATTTTCTCTATATTACTGAAATCAAAATTAAAACTAATCTAGTTGTTTTTCTGCTTTCACCAAGCAGCTGGTCGAATCATTAAACACGTCTATAGCGCCTGTGTACAAGGTAAAAATACTGAAAGACATTAACGTTTGCACTCTGCGGTCGTTTGTAGGAACGCCAAGCCAAGCGTAGAGCGATCGTAGTTTCATGTAACCCGAGCACGCCATAAAATGCCCTTTCACAATTTATTGCACCGTGGGAACGCATCGATATTCAATAAAAATGTTATTGCTTTAAACATGGTTAATTTTTATGCGCATTTCCACGTTTCGCTCAAAGCAAAGCTATTGTTTGGCGTGGAATTGACGGGGAATAGCACTGTTTAATAACTCTAGAATTTTATTATTGAGATATTCTTTTCTGATTTGTTTTTGATGGGATGTTAAAAGAACCACCTTCCACTTTCTTTTTTTTACACGCTTTATATTAGCTTCACTTGTATGTTTGTTTATAACCGACTTCTTTGGGCGCGATTTTGACCCACTTTAAACGGCCAGATTTCGTTCAAATTTTGCACACCTGTCAAAGACCGATGACAATACAATAATTCAATTAAAATATATAATTATCCTGATTAGATTCGCCAGGATTAATTATTCTTATAATTGATGACCATTGCTACTGACCACTAGGTGGCGTATAGATGAACATAATTTGCTACTGACTAATAGATGGCGCTAGATGGCGTTAACATTGTATTCTTCAAGTGTCAAATGTTACTACTGACCAACAGATGGCGTTATTGATTGGAAATACAGCCGTAGATGGATGTTTTTAGTCAAAACAATTATATAATAGTTAAAAAAAACTAAAATACACGCTTTAATAAGATATACAACTAAAAAAGTAAAAATAATTGATACTGAATTTAAGATAAGAAAATGGAGTAAAATACATATATTTTATTGTTACAAAGCGTGGGGTCCAGGAGGATAAGTAATTGTTGTAAACACCCCACGCTTTGTAACAATAAAATATATGTATTTTACTCCATTTTCTTATCTTAAATTCAGTATCAATTATTTTACTTTTTTAGTAGTATATCTTATTAAAGCGTGTATTTTAGTTTTTTTTAACTATTATATATTTTCTTAGACGGGACAACTCAATTTTTCGTGATTCTCTGTAGTAATATTTGCTTCGTATACTGAAATGTGATTCAGGTATACAAAGATTATAGAAACATCATTATTTTCCACCAATAGATGTTGGCCAGCAGTCAGAGGCTCTGAAATGGACGCCAGTAAACACTGTATTCGGTCTCTCTCACCTCTATTTCTATGTATCCAATATATCCATCATTAACAAGATATCACACTATTCATCAACTAGTCTTGATTACATTTAACAGTTGCAAAATTCGTAGAGCTTTATAACACCACTGACTCAGAATTTTTCAAGTCTTCAAATTAAATCGTGACTGCTGTGCTACGCCTGCGTTGCTTTGGAAATTCACATAAAAATATCTTGTATTCTAATGGCCTTAACATTTAAAATTAATGTAAAAAATTACTTTAGCTAAGGTTTCGTCTTCTTCGCTCAAACTGAAATCAAAAGTCGTACGAAAGGGTCATATAACATTCAATAAGTAAAATAGGTTTCAAACCGTCTAATCAAAAGGCCGCATCAAGCATTTTTTATTCAATATTACGAACAAAAATACGACTCTCCAAATATGTGTTACATAGGCGTACACAATGTATGAGATTAGTAAACACGTGCGCGAAAAAATGTTATTTATATTTTGCACTTAATTGAAATTGACAGGTCCAAATAGCAACATTTAGCTTGTTTAGTAATTTCACTTGAGGCGTTTAGACAAATTGTCTTGACACGAGCATGTTATGTTGTTAACCCGACGTAACCCAACATCATCGGAGCTGCTTAAACGAAATGCCAAGAGATTAGGCCATTAATAAAATGTCGACATTTATGAATTTCTCACGAATGTAGTTTAGGAAGTCTGGTTGCCCTTATCCTAAGACTATGTGGATGTAGCAGGTGTGAACGTTTTGAAAGATAAATGTATTCAGACACCAGCAAGTAATGTTTTCCGGTTTTTAGATATTAATAAAAATTGTACTGCTACATTTTAATCTTCATAACGCAGGTCATGACCACGAACCTGCAGCAATCCTTTTCAATTAATATTAAAAGATCCCTTATATAGCAACGCAAATCTCTCCATAAACGTCTGAAACAGGACACTCAGAATTTAGGAAATTATTAGCCGCAAGAAGTACGATGATCACATTGCCTCTATCTATTTGCTCCTACAAACATCTTCGCTGAAAATTCAAGCTACATTCTCAATATCTAACCCAGACCTGTTACAAATGTACCCAGACAGCTCAAGTTCCTGACAAGCATCTATTTAGGATTAGATCTATTACAACAGCCAGTGCTATTGGGCAGTCAATCAGTGTTTCGCCCCTCGCCGACGCCGTTCGCAAGCAACCGATATGGACATTCACGATGCATCGCTTGCAACGATATACTCTCATCGATATTTTGCTTTTATTGGCCGATTTATCGTATTGAAAAGTAGCAACCTATTTTTTTAATTGCTGTATTAATGTAACAGAGGCGGAAATGACTTTTCGTTTGTTTAATTGCTAAAGGCTGTTTTTTTTTATCTCAATGTTATAACTTCGCTTGTACATACATACATAAATGCACACCTTTTTATCAGAAGGGGTGGCCAATAGTGTCAGGACATTTACATTTCACCTTGTATGCTCCGTCCCATAATGTGATATACCGAGCCTATCGTCATATCGAGCACAAATTCTAAACTCCGCGCTGATAATGAATAGAAAAAGCCAATAATCACGTTGTCCGACGCGGGAAATCAGCTTTTTACTTTGACGATATCCAGTATATAAAAATAAATAGTAAGCATTAACAGTCAATTAAACAAAATACATTGTTATGAAGAAGAAGAACAAGAAGAAAAGAATAAAGTGAAAGAGAAGAAGAAAAGTGGAAGAGCCTGTTGAGAGTTATGACTCAGTATTAAAACGCAGGCTCGTCCGGGGCGGTACCACTGTCTCTCAGGAGATGGTTGTGAAGTGACAGCTTTGTCTCGTTTCGTTCGGTGAGTGATGTTGCAGGATGCCCTATACTCCTTTCCTAGCAGCAGTTATTACTTACTATCAGGGGAATTGTTTGTTCATTTGTGATTAAAAAAAAACATAATAAATCAGCTTGAATGTATTTTTAACAAACTACATTAAAAAAAAATTAAATCACCCAAAATTCAAATACACGTAAACTCAAATAGCCGTGTATACCTTAAGAAATTAAAAAGTATTTCCCATTCATTGCACAACCGTGCTATAAAAGTCGATCAATAACCATTGGGAAGTGAGCACCGATGGTCACATTTGTCACCTATACATTCGGAGGTGCCATGTCTGTTCAACCGGATAATTTTGTTCGACACTCGTCCATCAAAACACATGTGTATAACCGTTATACTATGTACGCGAAAGTATTGCCTAATGATTTTTTTCTAGCTTTACACTTATATCACCTGTCGTGTTTTGACAGCAATTGAATATCTATAACTTTGGCCTTGATGCAATTAAATGATTTTGAGATGAAATTTGTTTTATATTGTATAAACCTGTGAACGACTGGCTTTTCATTTATTACAATGAGTGGATTGATGGATTTCCACCAAATGGCAGAAGTAATATATTTTTATTGATTCAAGAAAATTAATATAACACACCTCACACACTACAGACTGTTCAGAGGACGTGTATCTTGTGTATTCATAGTAAGTATTTTGGATACAAGCTTTGGTTATTTTTCTACTGTGCACATCTTTTTGCAGTAAATTAGGATAACCCGGCTGAAAGTTTAGAAACTGTCGTGTCATGAAATCTGGTCGTTGGTGTGAAGATACTTAGAGATGGCTATGTTCAGCAGCGGATCATTTGCGGTTGGAGAAGACTATTGACTACGGTCTACGTTCAGGAGGACAAAACCCCTGAATATTTTATTCATAAGAGCAGGGATATATAACTATATCCGATGTTTGGAATTAACAAATATACAGGAAGTGAAAGAAACATTTATATACGTCATCAGTTTCTTCGTAACATATTATGTTTGTTGATATGATCATTACAAATTACTTTATGTTACAGATAACATTTCTAGCGCATTTCCTATGCCAGTTCATCTATGCTTTAGCTTAGGAATTAAATTTTTAATGACATAATTGATTTCAAAACGTACAGTTACGTTGCAGTAATAATTGAAATTGTGAAACCAATATGAATTAAAAGTAATATGTTTGATGCTAAGATATGATCGCTGTGCATACAAATAGGTAAGCATAGAAAGTAGTGATGCCGATGATATTGTTACGCTTCAATATCCGCTGTTTAATCTAATGGAAACAGTACGCATTTGTAATATTATTATTTATTATTTCGGTAGTCTTGAGAACTAATAATCCAATTTAATAAATACAAAGAATTTGAACTTTAACGTTTTACTGTAACTAGCTATTAAATAAATAGATACTATTCAACTAAACCATTAGGTACCGTTTGACGTTTCATACTTTTCAACTTTGTACAGATGTCATTCACGTAATTCCCATAAAATATTCCGTAAAACGGTGAAATTGTTGTTCAAACGGAAGGTTAATTGTGTAAGATACGCCTGTACAAAATCATTTGTATAATAATATAAGTATGATACGTCAAACGGTATTAGTTTAGTTAGATAGTAGACTATTTGTATTAACTTCTTGTTGTATAGTATCTCTAGTCTCAATTGCCCATGCTATTTTGGCGTACGTGTGAAGACAGGTGTGAAGAGAAGTCCTTGCTTTGGGGAAAGATTAGTATAACATCCACAAAGTTTTTTGTCCGCTCATACATCAAGTCTTCATTTAAATTCACGTTGTTTTCCTTTATGCAACTGATATTTAACTATTCGAGGAACACCACTAGCTACACTTCGGCTACTATCCGTGCACCTGAGTATCCGATCTCTCTACTACAAACGACATATTATGCGTAGTAGCTGTTATTGATTGGTTCAAAAATCAGCTCACTTCGACTTCAATCACGCTACTAACACACTTGGTCTACTTAGATTTGCTCAGATCCTTGTGTGTTTAATTGGTTTACTTGTAGATTTAATAACTGATTATAATTGAAAGGTGTGGTTGTCACAGACAAGTGGTCAAGCTTAGTCAGAATAAAATTGAGTATGTATCTACTGTGTATGTTTTAGTAAGTGAAATAGTTTTGGTGCACCTAATTTAGACTAAGGGATTCGATAGCTCAGGGTTACTAAGCTTCGTCAGTCATCTCGAAATATAGAAAACTGATGCAGCATGTACGGAGAGCTTTGGTGATGTCGCATTGGTTGAGATTGTCGAACACCCAACTACAAAAACAAGTCCTTCATTCTACAACACACCTTTTTTTCATCATTCCCCTATCCACATTACAAGACTGGCTAAGGAACTAAATAATTCTGCAAATCATCATACATTACATAAAAAGTGACCATGCTTGCAAGTAGAACTCACTGCAAATAACGGATACCTTCAACAAATTACATGCTGTGTAGAATGTCCAACTAAGAGGCATTAGTTTGTAAAAAGCAATGTTTGTTTATACATGATTGTGATTAATAATCACTTGACCGGACAGCTGGTAGAAACGGATTGACAGACATCGTATTTCTCATTAAGTAATGCCACACATGAATCTGTTACATAAGGCGCCAGGTATTTAGATTGGTGTGTCAATAATCACCTTTAAAAGACACATAATATAGACTGGTGTCGTTAAAGCAAATACGGTGGCAGGTATGTACTGTAGAATTATTTTGGTGGCCTGATGTGGTTACTGGGGTTTCTAGTTAGATGAAGAAACTATTAATGAATTAATTTATATTTTCTGGGAGAAAAAGAAAGCGCCTGCAAAAAAAGCCTTCAGATAAAAATCTTTGGACAAGAAATGCTTAAATCAAGGTCGAATATCAATGTTTATAGTAACAAGAGCAATTAAGGCACCAAAGGCTTAATCTAACCTAGAACTCACTAAAGTGAAGATACTAATAAGAATCCCCTAGGATTCCGTACGATACGGGGAGAAATATCTACGTTTTCGTGTAAAGGATGCAGCAGGATAGAATATGAAACGGTGAGAAATAATCTGTGGATGCAATGTATGTACTATAATAATAAAATTTATTTAAAACTGCGTTATACAATTTAGCTTATCAGAAAAATTAACAATATAACTTAGCACTATAATTAATTTAACAGACTGTGGCCCCATACTAGGCGCAATGCTTGTATTTTGGGTGCCTGAGTTGGACTAGCGTTTATTACATAAGGTGTACAATTATTTTGTGTAAATATAGTGTATTTTTTATTTATTTTCAATTCCGTCCCTGTCGAGGAAATATATCTCGGTCAAGTGGACGTGTCGGAGCCGTGTTATCATGCATCACATCTGAAATTATTCATTGTCTGTTTCGCCAGTCAAATATTGCCATTGTAATACAAATCATTTGCGTAATTTGATTAGTATTATACTCTTTTTATTACTTCCTAGTTACCTACTTTTATTGGAAATAAAAAGTAGAATTTTAAAAAATTCTATTTGGGTTTTTAATGCGTAGCAAATTTCAGCATTGTTTTATCTTAGATATCTTTCTCTTTTTAAATCACAATTAATGCACAAAATAAGGACACCGTTTGTAGTTTGAATGTTGTAAATAAATAATAGTCTAAAATTTTGACATCAATTTGCACCTGGCGCCAATGTAAATTAGTCCACTTCGGGAGAATTAGTAATGAAATTAAATTTATTTATTGGTCACGTAGGCAATTAAAGAGCTCTTATGACAAACTTAATGATACATACTGATACACACACAAGCGTTTGACGTAAAGAGAAGTAATCATTGGCATCCAGGCATACTTTTGTAGCTGCATAAGCTCCCCGAACCTCCAGAAAGAAAAAACCATTATATAGAAGATACAATGTCTGTTATATTATTTAACAATGACAATTCAAACATTATGGCGCGTTCACACTATCGTCGATGTTCGCCGATGATTGGCGATGACACGTTTGCGCATCATTGCCACAAATTTTGCGCACCTCGCCACGTATTCGAGTAAGTTGTCAATAGATAAGTCGTCAAAAATGGACGTCGATCGACGTCGATGCATCAGCGGTTGCCACGACATATATTTAAAAAGCGCGTATAGATACGAGATTTTTGAATATCTATGAAAATCAAATAATACCGAGCAACCAGATAAGTAGAAGATGGTGGATGTTAAGTATTTACCGCAACAGAACTAGGTATGTGTAATCGTAAAAACCAAACTTGCGTCACAGTAAAAACAGCGTTTTTTCTAGGGATATATTTTACACTACATAAGAAAACAATATGTTCTTATTATCGCCCTTGAGTTGTTGTTGTTTTGAATCATCATCAACATTTCTGATTCCTTCCCGTTACACCCCGTTTTGTCGCGTTTCATTCGATGCCATACCTCAAAGCAATCCTGTCCTATTTTATTCGCCTCATACTTTCTAGCATATCATCCATTTACATGCAAATAGAGCGTCGTAGATAGCCAGAACAACCCTTAAAGTAACTTATTTATTTGGATTACGATTAATATCATGGTTATAAACACAAAATAGAAAATAATACATTATTTAAAAATCATTGAAACGATATATTGAAGAAGAAGGAGATATACTTATACAATTATGTCAGTTATTGCTCAGCATGAATGATCAACGTGAAGTAACAGCTTTTTCATTGCATTCGGTAAGTGAGATTGCTGGATGCCCAATACTCCTTTCTTCTTCCCATCCTTTCTCCTTTTCACTCCTCTGCCATTTTATGGACACGCAACACATCTATGATCCGAGCATTATGGATATTCATGGGCGGTAGTGATTACTTACCATCAGGTGAACTGTTTTAAAATTTTCCATTAATAAAAACATACAGACGACAGACAGAGTTTCGTTTGAATTTATAATATTAAGTAGAGATAATAAGATGAATAGAGGCAGTGCAGCACGAACAGAGTCTTATAATTTTTCAAAAAAAAGGGCTGGTCGTAAAACTATAACCCTCTTGAATCCTTGCAGCGACGAGCTTGTCGAATAGTCAATGATCCCGATCTCACGGACAAATTGATACCGTTAGGACTGCGGAGAGACTTCGGATCACTCTGTGTGTTCTAGCGTTTGTTCCATGGGGAGTGCTCCGAAGAGTTGTTTGAGTTGGTACCAGCGCCTATGTACCATCGCACCACACGTTTCTGCAGTAGAGTTCATTCCCACCACCTGGAGGCGTACCGCTCCTGAATGGTACATTTCCAGCGTCCTTTCCTACCACGTACGTGCAAGCTGTGGAATGAACTCCCTGCATCGGTGTTTCCTCAGCACTATGACCTGTCCTTCTTCAAACGAGGTTTAAGGAGCGTACTCTCCTCGAGGTAGGCAGCGACTTTGTTGTGCTAGTCCCCTAGCACTACGGAGGTCTATGAGCAGCGGTAGTCGCTTACCATCAGGCGGGCCGCTAGCACGTCTGCCTAAATGGCAATAAAAAATATAAACTAAATAACTCTGGTGGATGAACCCTTATTCATCGCGTAGCTCTGAATTATAACAAGTACCACTAATACCTGGTTGTGGATGATGGTAAGCAGTTTCTGATCTCGAATCGATGGGTGAATCGGCTATGATAGAATGCTGGTTTTGAGATGAGGTGTCATAAATATAATAAATAAATAACATCCAACAGTCACATACATAGTCCTGACCCCACACTAAGATCGAGTCTTGTGTCGTGGGTCTTTTCGGTCTCACAACACCCAGACCCGAAAGAAATATTTGTGGGCAGCACAAACATTTCTGGCGGTGCGGGAATTGAACCCGCGACCTCTGAGTTCACAGCCGACATCTAACCAACTGTGCCACGAAGGCTGGCATATGATTTTATGTCATTTATTTTTCATTTTGGAAGTCAATCATTTAACTAATCGCAAAGCCCGCAATTACTAGTATTTTTTAAAGCAGGTATGTACTCGTAAAAGTCGTAGTAGAATTTCATAAAAGAACGAAGTTAGTAATTACAAATATTAATTGGATTAAAAACTTGAATTGGTAATGGACGATGAAGGTTTTTAGACGTATAGATTCACAGATGTCAATTGTATCATCTTTGTCAAAAATATATCAATATGGTCATTTTATTTAGTATCGGGTGTAATTAAATAGTCATGTAAAAACACTTTATTTAGGATTATTTCAATTAGAAATTGTGCTTTTTACTTACACTATATTGCTTGTAGGGAGAATTGAACAATGGTGTGGAATTTTATAATAAACCGAAACCGAAGCAAGAATTTGCATCAGGAAGCTAGGTGCCGATACAGCTGAAACGCACGCGCGCCCTGTCCTATAATTCGACTTATTTGTTTTAAAGTATTTATTGTATATTTTTGTTTGAAATAAACGTTTTCTGTACATCTATATTTTTATTTACTGTCGCTCAATTTAATTTTCATCGCAAATCAATAACATATAACATAATATAGTCGTTAATCAATAACGTACTCATCAGGCAAAGCGCAAGATTGAATTCTGGCTCCAAATGATTGAAACCGAAGATAAACATTACACGCACGTACCCATACCAGTACTCAGGCAAGCTGACTCATACAACACTTGTAAAACAGAAAATTCCTCCTGTCGGCCCACATACTTAACATTGCAAATGGTCCAATCTACGATTTAGAGGAGTCAGGCCATATACTCCACTAGACTGGTTTAGTGTGCTTTTGCAGATTTAACATACTTTATGAATTCTTACTCAAAGATATGCAGGTTTTCTGAAGATGTTTTCCTTTACCGTTATAGTACGTGGTGACCGACTATCAATATTCACATGACCCCGAAAATTAGGAAGTGTTTTTTTTGTTCATGCAAAAATTAAGCTTCTCTTTCGATATCTTGGGGTAGGCCGAAAGGGGTATGGCAATGTATCTGGCTTTGCAGCTTATTTTATTACGGGGAGCTCAGAAGACCCCCACTTACCCCTATTTTTGGACGCCCGTTGAAGTTGTTATGGGAGTCCATGACAGAAATGAGGGTCTATCGCACGTCTCGGAGTCGTTATACGCGAGGGCGCACCACCCCGCCGTGTGCCCAGCGACTCCGATGACCCCTTATACATATAAATATTTAAAGTTTTCTTATTTTCTGTTGTAGACATATCAATCCGCAATAGCAAGCTAAAGTGGAAGTAGGCGGGCCTTGTAACACTAAATGAACAAATATTCTGAGAAGACGGCGTTTCAGTAAACGCAATGCACGTCATAAGCGGAGTGATTCGTACAGATATAAATCATAATTTTCAAATATTGGTACTTATTTCTGAATACATTTCGTATAGTGACTAAACTGAACCAATTATTATACGGATGTAACTGATAGCTCCGGAAAATGCTAAATGCATGAAGTTTGATAATTTTATTTCTTTCTTTTGTTGCTGAAACTTGCATTTCGATATTTTTTTTATAAAAATTAAATTTCTATAACAATACACTGTCACAAACCCACGGAGCATGTGGCTAGAAATCCATAACTAGCGGATCGTCGACGATGACAGGCAAACATGGGTATTCTCATTTTACTCTCACTCTGATTACCGACAGTTGGCGAAAAACCCCGAATACTAATGTTGTGAAATTTTACCAGGGTTATAAGTTTTGGAACAAATCCCTAAATTGCGGGAAATCTTAATAATTTATAATTTAATTTGTTCATTTTATAATAACGAGTGAAATGTTCAGTCGTTACACTGTAATGCAACTTATTTAGTAATACAATAATATAAGATTAACAATAAAAATATATACATGCAATACAAAAAAACACTACACGAGTCGACATTTGTTACTTATTTACTTTTAACATAAGTATGATTTTATTTAGTATACTTCGCGGAACCGCTACATTCTTTAGATTTGGGAATGAAAAATATTTCGTTAGCAACACTGCTCATATGTGTCGTGATGTACACGAATATCGGCAATGAAAGGCAATAAGCCGTCCGCATTACCGTCATCGCCTATAGTTGCCGATGTTGGGCGAATATGTGAACGAGGCGTTAGAGACAACGAAATGAACAACACACTTACCTACGTTTAATTAATATTACATCACAGAATCAATGCAAGAAAGCACATATCACCCTGACTCCGCTGACAAAACATAATTACCGAAGTAATTATGAGGACTTCCGTTTATATGATTGTAACTAGCCGTAAAAGAGATTATAGTGAAATGTATTTGACTGAAATGGCTCAGCCTGGTCCGCGAATGACGTAGCCTAGTTAGCGTGCAATTCCGTTTGAGATTATATGAACTTGACGTAACTTTGGAATGATAACTGCGGATTGCCTTTGGCGAACATTGTACTGGTTCTTTGTTCACTTAAGACCTTATTAATACATTTGGATGAGGCGAGGGATTAACTATAGGCCAATAGTTCAGGCTTTAGAATCGACGCATATATTCTTCATTCTTTTTATTTTCAAATTCTGTGGGTTGCTTGAGCAGGATTGTCATGTTACGCCGAAGTGTATTCGTGTTTATTAATAAAGTCGTGAATATTATGCTTCTCAAAATAATCGAGTCACTTCTAGTCTTCTGCTAAGGTTATACCTTTCATCCGAGATTACAAATAAGAGCTTTACAGTCCTGAAATAAAGAGCAAACTGTCTTCAAATACTTTAAATATTACCAAACTGTAATAAAAAAATAGTATACCTAATCTCATTTATAGGATTGTAATTAATGTTTGAATAATGTTGCAAAGTAATATTAGAAGAGCCCATGTAATGCAAAATCTTAGGTCTGATAATCAAGGAAAGAGACAACTGGATTTTGCGTTTAATAAAAAATAGTTGATGTCAATACCTAGTAAATCGATTTGAGAGTGACTGATTTAAAGTTAATAAAATGAACAGTGCAATTTTGGAATTCAAAAATTCAGTCAAACGTACATACCTATTTTAAAATAGAACGTAAACAACAACCTTATTTATAGAATAAATATAAACATCACAAATATATCAAAGATCAACAATGAAAATAATACATTTCATCGCTTAAGGGAACAAGTGAAACGTAAATGTACTTGCATATCGTATCGAATACGTCTGACAGATCGATGTTGGACGGTAATCGATAGAGGGATACGATGATAATTTTCATCGGGCTTGTGTTACACATATCGGATGCAGCTTTCTAGTGAAAACAGAGCGTTTGCGGTGAGCGTTGTGCAACGCACCGGAAGGCATACTCTGGGTACGGTTAGCAGAAACAACGAGCTTCTGAGGCAGTCTAAAGATTTATGAAAAAGTAAATTTATGTAAACGTAATGGTCGGGGAAACAATGATTGTGATTTTTGGGGTACATAAATACATACACACGCTTTTTTCCCAGAAGCGAAGGCAGAGGTGCTACCAGGACACCCATGTTTCGTAATGAATTTTCCGTCCCTTGCTGTGATATTGAGCGAGCATAACGCCATATCGGGCACACAATCCTGACTTCGGGCTGATAACGATCAGAAAAAATAATAAATTGATAATGAATAGAAAGATTTTTGGGATGGTATTTTTTATCCGGGCTGGAAAAATAAACTACTTCTATGGTTAACGCAACGCTCAGGAAAGGTATCTATCGTTAATCGACGAATTCTTCTACATTTACCAATCGAATAAACTATATTTTGTTAACAAAGTGTAATGTTTGAGAGTCGTTAGGCCATATAGTCCACCTCGCTGGCCTAGAGTGGGTTGACACCTAATTAACAATGTACATTTTATGACAAAGCGGTATAATGTTCAGCATGTGAGAGATGTGAATAATTTAAAGCAAGTTTTTTCTGTTTAAGTATTTTTTTTAATTCCATAGGTTTTGGAGACTGTCCCGCCCTCACATCCACCACTGTAACTCCTGTAAGCCAGGATCAACAATGGCACGCAAAGTAATGACACCGAGCATTGAAGCTCGGCGAGTCTCCGGGAATGCCTAACTTGTCTTTAACCCGCAACGAAATTAATCAGAAAGTTAAATTAATAGGAGGAGTTGGAAATAAATTATTATCCACTTCCCTCCGTGCAAAAGCGGGTGACAAAACATTACCACCTATGACCATCCATAGCTCCTGGATCATGGATGTGTTGCCGGCCCATCAAATCGCGAAGGGAGCGGGAAGTAAGAAGGATGGGAAGAGGAAAGGGGTGTTGGGCATCCGGCAATTACTGACTGACTGACTACTTACTACTTAGTGACTGAAACGCGCCAGCAAGGCTGTCGCTTACGTTGATCTCTTGTGAGGCATTGGACATAGTCCGTGGTAGTAACCTCGAAACAGCCTGCCCATTCATGTGGTCTCAAGAATGACAACAGCGTGGCTCTACAACTAAATTAAATACCAAGCTATTTTCGTTAATTTACTTTTATCTCATAAAATGCAATGTCGTTGATTTCTTCGACGCCTAGGAAAATCTTTGGTTTATTCCCAGTAGTTCCACTCACAGTTCCACTAGAATAATTAGTGGAACTACTGGGACTTTTCATTCCCAGTAGTTCCACTAATTATTCTAGTGGAACTACTGGGAATGAAAAGTCCCAGTAGTTCCACTGAAATAATTATAGTGAATTTACACTGTTTCCTTACTTATTATTATTTATTGATTATTTTGGCGACACATACGCGGACGTCGGCTTCGCTTAAGAGGTAGGTAGAAATGATACTAGTTCTACACAAAGTACCCCTAACTTTTATTTTGGCCCCGAATTTATATAGTGATAGAGGTGTACCTATCGCCATATTGGGGATAAATTACACTCACAGGCAATGCGTACCAGAATTCTCCAATCGAATACTCGCACATTATTGCGTTTCTTCGACTTGATAAGCCAGTTCCTTTTGGCCTATAAACGTTGCAAGTTGCAACTATACCTATGAAGTGTCGCGTCTATACTTTCTTGTTGTTCTCGCTCTCCTTAGCCACGGGAAGCCCATTGCTGGACACAGGTTTATTCTAAGGATTTTTAATTACTTTTTATTATGCATGAAGCATAATAAAAGCATAAGATAGGATAGGATAAGATCATAATATTTTCCAGTTATTATTGGCACGTTACCATTATCTAGGTAGAGACATTTAACCAACTTCGGAAAGAGCGGAGGATCTTAAATAGACGTAACTTTTTTTTGTTTTTTTTATTTCAATAAATGGCGAGACGAGCAAGCCTTTCGCCTGATGGTAAGCGATACGACCGCTCATAAACAGAGCGAAATTCCACTGCGCTCGCCATCCTGAGACATAAGATGTTAAGTCTCAATGTGTCCAGTAGTTACTCTGGCTACCATGTCCTTCAATCCGAAACACAACAGTGCATTTACACTGCTGTTTCACGGGAGAAATAGACATTGTGGTAGTACCTACCCAGATGATCTCTCACATATGAGAGACCTACCACCAGTACGAAAAAGTTGAAATTAAAAAAAAACCTTTTTTTTTTATAATGGCCTGGCATAGTTGCCGCATTGCACCTGATGGTAAGTGCCAATGCTGCCCAGGCAGAGTATCCATTGGCATCAGACGGCAGTCCCATGCCAATGGAAACAATTATGCCGGCCTGCTAAGGTGCCTCTTCACACCACGCCGGAAGGACCCAGGATTGTAGGAAGGAGGGAACACGTGAGACGGCAAACAATTCCACAGCCTGACGGTGCGGCACAAAAACGAATTCGAGAACCGTTTGGTTCGCGCCGGGATGGTGTAATGTGACCTAACTTCTTTCTTGTATGTTTTTGGCAGTTTGTGCTATTTTCATTAAAATATTTTATGCCATAATAAAAAACCCGTCATACTTTTCCGAGCCAATAATCATAATTATATAAATTTACGTTTTTAATATTATTCAAAATGTATATTTCTCGTTTTTTGTGTTTTTCTTCTCCATAATAGCTTGCGGTGATATCACTGTATTGTAAACTTATTTTGAAAATATCAACGCTAGAGTTTCTCACCCATTCTTCTGTGGCGAAAACACCCTTGTGTACCAGATGGTAGGAAGAAAGTGTATCTTTTTTTTTTTTTTTTTTTTTTTATTGCATTGAATGGCGAGACGAGCAAGCCGTTCGCCTGATGGTAAGCGATACGACCGCTCATGAACAGTAGCAATATTCCACTGCGCTCGCCATCCTGAGACATAAGATGTTAAGTCTCAATATGTCCAGTAGTTGCTCTGGCTACAATGTCCTTCAATCCGAAACACAACAGTGCATTTAAGCAGTGTTGTTTCACGGGAGAAATAGACATTGCGGTGGTACCTACCCAGATGGCTTCTCACATATGAGAGACCTACCACCAGTAATGGTGGTAGGTCTCTCATATCATCACCAGTATCTTTTCGAAGTTGGTTAAAAGTCTCAACCTAGATAATGGTAACGTGTCAATAATAACTGGAAAATATTATGATCTCGATTAGGTTGCGGAAAGTTGCTTTGTGCATAATAAAAAGTAATTAAAAATCCTTAGAATAATAATTTGACAGCCTCCGTGGCGCAGTTGGTTAGACGCCGCGGGTTCGATCCCCGCACCGAGAGAAATATTTGTGCAGCCCACAAATATTTCTTCCGGGTCTGGGTGTTTGTGAGACCGAAAAGTCTCTAGTAGTTCCCGATAACCCACGACACAAGACTCGATATTAGTGTGGGGCCAGGACTATGTATGTGACTGTTGGGTGTTATTTATTTATTAGAATAAACTTATGTCCAGCAATGGGCTTCCCGTGGCTGAGGAGAGCGAGAACAAAGAGAAAGTATAGACGCGACACTTCATAAGTATAGGTACAACGTATATAGGCCAAAAGGAACTGGCTTATGAAGTCGAAGAAACGCAATAATTTGCGAGTTTTCGATTGGAAAATTCTGGTATGCATTGCCTGTGAGTTTAAATTGTCCCCGATATGGCGATAGGTACACCTCTACCACAAATTCGGGGCCAACATAAAATTTAGGAGTACTTTGTGTAGAACTAGCCTACTTAGTAACCTACCCCTTAAGCGAAGCCGACGGCAGCGTATGTGTCGCTAAAAATAATCAAGAAATAATAATAAGTAAGGAAACAGTGTAAATTCACTATAATTATTCCAGTGGAACTACTGGGACTTTTCATTCCCAGTAGTTCCACTAGAATAATTAGTGGAACTACTGGGAATGAAAAGTCCCAGTAGTTCCACTAATTATTCTAGTGGAACTGTGAGTGGAACTACTGGGAATAAACCAAATCTTTTAGCAAGTCTAGCTTACGTTTTTTTGCTATCAGTACGTCTGTATGAAGGGAGCTGCGACTATTGTTATATTTTGACGACAAACGCGATTTATGTGAATACAGAACGCCCCCTGGCGGCCAAGGAAGATTCTTAGATACCGCTATTGTACTCTCGCCGTTGATTACTATCTACACGTAATTAAAACGCGGGTCAGCTGCTAAAGCAACGTGTACACAACGCCTCTGGTGGTTTCAATTGACAATAATTACATTCAACAATTATATTTGTATATCTCTATATATTTTTTAACAATGTAGATACTGACAGTGCATTTATATTATAATATTGTATTTATCGTTATGAATTTGAATTAGTCGAGTGTGCCTCTTCACATGAATATGTTAAAGGAAAATAATATAATCCGTCATTGTATATTATTCCTAGAAAATGTGTACAATTTCTGATATAGATAAGTAGGAGATTTATGATTTTTTTACAAGATCTACATATCCTAGGAGATCTATACCGGGTATCTCAAGACTGCTACCGAAAACGAAGCCGGGTGGTAGTTTTAGTGGCTACAAACACAATGCAATTAAAAATTTCGCATAGAAAAGCGACAATTATTTTTTATGATTTTTTAAATATCGTCATTTTTGGGTGGTAAATCCTTAGTTTTTGCTAAAATAATAATTTAAACTCTTTGATACCTTAGAGTATTTATAAATAAAAGGGTATACACTATTATTTTAGGAAAAAACGTATTTACCACCCAAATATGGCCATAGAAAAAAAATAACAAAAAAAAAAATTGTCGCTTTTTATTGCCTCTTTTTCTGTTGCATTGTGTCTGAAGTCGCTTAAACTACCACCCGGCTTCGTTTTCGGTAGCAGTCTTGATATACCCTGTATATTTCCTAAATAACGATTGTAAATGTATTATATTCGGTATGTCAATAACTACAGCGGGTAAGTGTATTGCTCCTCATTTTTAATTACGCTAAAGAACATACATACATAAATAAATTACATAATCGTGTATATAAATACAAAAGCTCTCGCCTTTATCCCTGAAGGAGTGGCAATAGTATTACAGGCACGGCTGATAGAGGACTAATCGACATGCTGGATACAAAGTCGTATGAGGCAATTTATAAGAGATAATTCAAACCGAAAAACTCAATGGAACTGGTGGACACACTACATGGCATATATCCGCTATGTACGTGACTAACAGGGCTACTTGTTATTCTTTATTATGTTAAATTATAAAAACAGCGTTGCATTATTTTGCTAGGAAAGTCGGACTTAGGGCTGCGTTGTATATCGCAAATATTTTGATCTACATACCTAAACTATTTATAATTTCATGTGCTGAACGACCTTTAGATGTTTTTCCTCATAATCGTTTATCCATCATCCATAAAATCTCATAAAGGCAATTACATCACGCGCGGGGTGCTATAGGAAATAATCTAGAATATTCGTGAGGAGCGCGTTATTCACAAGCAGTTAGCCGGGTGCCAGAGGTGAACTAGTGAAAGGGGCAGCAGGTGACCCCGCGGGACCATTCTCAGAATATAATTATTTGTCGCCGGGAATAATATAATTTATTATTTCGATGAAATATATATTATGATGATTTGAATTTTATTACCTATATATTTTAAAATGTTACATATTGTTACGTGGTGAATATGTAATCCTTTATCACGGAGTAAATTTATCTTGTATGTTTTGAAGCTGAAATAAGACAATTCTGCATCCTGCGAACGCCGTAACTATAGGCCAAATGTTGTTGTGCAATACATGGTACTGCTGAATGTACTAGATTTTGTGTTGTAGATGTTGATGTCATTCATTTATTGTACTGGATCTTAAAATCTGGTGTACGACAAAATACATGAATCGTATACTCTGCGAGCGGTGTAATGGCGGATTTATCAAAGAATATTCCCAATAAAAGGTAACATTTGGCTGGCGGCCGGTCGTAAAATACCCATGGGAAGTTATATAGTTTATATAACATCATAGTTCGTCATAGTTTTGCTGAAACATGGCTTTAAACTCGGCTCCCAAGTAATGAGATTAAAAAGGAAAATGAAAGACAATACGTATGAACAGAATTTAGTCCAACTTTGTTGATTTAAATACGCTATACCAGGGCTTCCCAAACTTATTTTTACTGTGAAGCACTTCTGAATTGCCATTTTTACACAACACCCTTAGCCCCAGCAATCCCTCCCCCCGCTCAAACAACAAAGGGGCCGTCCATTAATCACGTGATCTTGTATTTCGCATTTTTCAACCCCCCACCCCTCCCCTGTAGTGATATTTGGTGATTTTTAAGACTATCCTCCCCCACATCCAAAATCACGTGTATTTTTAGTACCTACAAAGAATCTTATATTATTTCGAATATTAGCTTTAATTGCAGGTACAAAGTATAATATTATTTTAATCTGAAATAAAAGACCATGATAAAATTGTCTAGACAGAAAGGTTGCAGTTGTTTTCGATTGGAATACAAGTAATAATAAACGAATCGTGTAAACATACGAAAGACCAAAATTATAATCTGCCGAAAAAAATACACGTGATCTTACTAGATCCCCACTCCGTAATGTAAGTCCGCCAACCCGCACTAGGCCAGCGTGGTGGACTATATGGCCTAACCACTCTCAATCGTACTGACGTTCACTAAATACAAATATACGAAAAGCAAGGAAGATGAATTGTCGTGGCATCTACATATAAAGCTTAGAGTATTTATAATATAGAGAGACCGCTGTCGTATACATATTTGCGTCTTCAAAAACGTGGATATTTTCGATGTTCGTAATGTGGGTAGCGCTTCTATAATAATGAAGATTGAACTAATTAAAAAAAAATTGCTATTGCTAAATTCCTTTGTAGCCGAAGTTATATTTATTTATTATCTTTTTTAAACGAGTTTGAGTGGTATTAAAAAAATATTAAACAATTTTTCTTATCCAAATAATTCGTGCATGTTGAACAACCTGTCAAATATCAGCCAATAGGATGGCAGAATATGGTGGCCATGCACAGCCGCACGCACGCACGTTTTTGAAGTACCAGCGCTCCCTCTATATTATTAATTCTCTAAGATACGAAGGTGTGTCATACGAGCAAATCCATACACAGCGCCTAGTGATGAGTAGAGTAAATGAAAGCAGTAGGGCGTGCATTTCGAATCATAATTGTTACAGTTGTTTATTTCAATTGTTTATAGTTTTAATTTGTCTGTTCCGCCTTCTCGTGAGATGCTGCGTTACTGTAATAGTTTATTGTTGCGCCGCCACTATCATTAATTCTTCCTCCATTGATTTAAATCGCTGTGGAACACTGTTCTTCTTAATTGCACGTCATTCATTTACTTTGATTTGCTAATTCGTGTTTTGCTAATTTTAGTATTAACTTTTCAGATTTAAGGGATTTTTTGTGAAGTTACTTTACGAATATTTTGGGCTAATTGTGGTTATTTTTATTCATTTTTGTGTGTGTAAATAATTTTTGCTCATTTTTTAATACATTACAACGAGAAGTCCTTTTTTATTAATATTTATGTCTGATATGGTGAAATAAGACTGTTAGTCAAAATAATTTCTGAACAAACCATAATTTTATAATCTACAGTGATCATGGTTCTTAACCGAATATAATCATCGAATTTACCCACCAGCCGATCCGCAATTCACCCATAATTTAAGGTCATTCATAAAACTTGTTACAAAATTTTATGTTTTTCATAAAATATTACAAATCATAGAATAAACCACATCGCATAAAAACAGTTCGTGCGTGTCCTAACGCTTTTTGTCGCTTGTAAGTCATTACATGGCGGGTGAAACACTTAGCGCGAGTGTGTTTGCGCCTTTGAAATTACTACTGCGCTGCCCCGCGCTGCTCCGGCGACCAGGCACATTCCTAAGTTTCACCTTTAAAAGTTCCTGATAACCTTACATTTGATGTGAAATGTTAAACACCTTATTATAATCCTAATTTTGTAATTTTAGCTGGTTTTTATGAGGATATCTATTTACTTTTTTAATTTTATGATTTTGTCTATAGTAGAGGCTGGAACATTTTACTATGAAGTTTTAATTAGGATTATAATATTTGAATTGTTTATACACATTGTATTTTATAACGCACCTATTTTTTCAATTAAATTATTGATTATAAATCAAACTGTACTGATTTGTAAATGGCGATATAAAAAAAAAAACAAAAGAAAAAGAAAGAAAAAAAAGAAGAGTTCGTGTTGCTGAGGGAGTTTCTTGCGCCGCTTCTTCTTCACAGCTACAACACGTTCCGAAGCGGTGGTAGCAGAAAAGGACGATTCAAAAGATCTTGTGAAAGACTATTTGAATAAAGAATATTTTGATTTTGATTTTGAAACAAAGCGATTTTTATAATTTATTTTGTAAAAAAAGTTTATCATGGTACTAGTTTTGCCTATGGTAGGCACGAAATATATGCTACTGGTATGTATAGACAGACCACTGTCCGTAATAGAGCGTTTTTCACGTATTGTGGGTTTTCTTTATTTTATCTCATTATTTAGATCTTGAATAATTTGATTTTAACTATAGTACCCGGAATCTATTTTTAAAACGAGTGGTCTATGACTATTATATTTACAATAATGACATTAATATTCCAAGATAATGTTTGTTCTTAGCGGATGTAACGCAGACTTATAAGTGATCTAACCTTATTGGAGCGTTATTAATAATAATTATTAGCACAAGAGTAAACACATTTCCCATTCGAAACCAAAACAAAGCCGGTTAACAACACCAAACAAGCTTCACTTCCTTTTTGCATTCCATAAGAGTTATGCTATTTGCTACCTTGCATCGGTATGATAGCCACAGTATGGAGGTGTCATTATTTCATTCGGTTGACTATTTTGAAGTGAATTTTTGCTCTGTACCTGTGGTTTGATTGCCAAAAATCAAATTTAATTGTAAATGTTTGGTCTTATTTATTTTATTTTTTTATTTATTTGGTAAAGATGTTGAATTCTATCTTAGGACCGATTTACAAATAAGTTGTTTTATCAAATTTAGTAATAACAAATGCATATAATGATTAGCACATTGGAACTTATGGCTGTCTGTCTGAAGAAAGATATAATCTTAAAATTCATAATAGATTAATACATTTCACCAATGTATGTTAAAATTCAAAATTAATTACAGCCTATAATTTACAGCTGTGGTTTTCCGTACAATTTTTTTTATTAATTCTAAACATAAGCTATTTGTATTTGTCAACCATTTATATTATTCAATCATTTCAATTACTTAAAAGTACATGGTGGTCTGTGGTTAAGTGGAACAGACGACGGCTCGAATCCCAGGGCAACAACTCTGACTTTTCGGAGTCATGTGTGTATTCATAATAACCATCACGCACTATGAGTGTATCAGAAAACCATTTGAGGAAACCTGCATACCATACGGATTTGTAAGAGTTTCTATAGTATGTAAAGTCCATACGCCCGTACTAGGCCAACGTGGTAGACTATATGGCCTAACCACTCTCAATCGTACTCTCGATTGTAGAGGAGGCTACTGCCCGGCAGTGAGACGCATATGGGCTGATACAGTACAATAATTTGAAACCGTAATCATCATATCTATTTTTAAATAATACTCGTAATATAACTTACCATAACATATACCTTACCGTACCATAACATACCTTCAACCGAATTATTAGCGAAAGTGTGCTACTGTCCTCACCCATACAGCGGAAATATCGCGTGAAAACGACAACCATTGAAGATTTAACCGAGTTTGCATGTATCTCAACCCACTTTTACTCTCCACCGTATCTTGTGTGAAGCATGACATGACAATAGCTCGTGAAACACCAACGTACCTTTATGTAGAGCACAATAAAACTCAAACATTACGCGTAAACAGTGAACTAGTCTTTTATTTCCATGTAATCCGTGAAGAATTTCTGTAAAAATACAAAGCTCTGCCCGCTCCTAAATAGCAGGTTAAACGCACATATATATGTGCATAAATTACAAATAATTGTTGAAATGAATGTATGTGTGTAATTTGAATAAACGTAATGTGAAAGTGTCCTTTTTGCGGGTAACTGTACGTCGAATACCTTTCTCAAAATTATCCGAAAATGACAACCATATATCAAGGTAATCTGCAAATTAATAATTGTGTTTAACGTGTATGCGTGCTGGTTTATTTTGATATTGAGGTTTGTGGTTTTATGAAATGAGCGCGTCTTACTTATATAATTGTGCGGTGTGCGTGTTTGCTATTATTATTACTGTAGGAGCGGGGCGCTTTTGCATTACTTTGTACTTTGATATCAATCTGACAATACGGCACTGAAAATACCGGGTATCTCAAGACTGCTACCGAAAACGAAGCCGGGTGGTAGTTTTAGTGGCTACAAACACAATGCAATTAAAAATTTCGCCTAGAAACGCGACAATTTTTTTTATGATATAAATATCGTCATTTTTGGGTGGTAAATCCATAGTTTTTGCTAAAATAATAATTTAAACTCTTTTATACCTTAGAGTATTTATAAATAAAAGGGTATATACTATTATTTTAGGAAAAAATGTATTTACCACCCAAATATGGCCATAGGAAAAAAATAACAAAAAAAAAATTGTCGCTTTTTTTTGCAACTTTTTCTGTTGCATTGTGTCTGAAGTCGCTTAAACTACCACCCGGCTTTGTTTTCGGTAGCAGTCTTGATATACCCTGTATATGTTATTTAATACATTCTGCCGCTCATGTATGTAATATATATATATGCCGAATAGCACGTGGATAAACTAGTCGAAGGTTTGATTCTTGCAAGTAACACGCATGTATTATCATAATATTATGTTCTTAAAATATACATGCCAGAATTTAGGAAAACTATTTATAGAAAAACTGTAACGTCTTTTATTTGAATACTCTTCTACCTTTTGCAATTTAGGCCTAGGTATGTACCTATACATAACTATGTAGTTTTAGTATATTTTTTATTGATAGCTTAAAATACGCTTATGAGCGTGTGGGGAAATTTGAGAAATTACAAGTATACCAGGAGAAGCTTGCTTAGTCGCTTTAAGTGGACTATTTGTAAAAGCTGATAAGTTCTATATGAAATTTTATAACCATATCTTCCTGATTGAAAATTTAAGTAGGTTGCTTCTATTGCTCGAAATATTTAGTTTATTAAAACAAGCGTAGCGGGTTAAGTGTAGCGGGTTTGGAATTTCAGTCCAACAGTAATGTATGTTTCCAAGACTCTAGTTACAAGCAATCTATTTCCAAAATAAATACCGTAATTCAGTTTTCTTAATTTGTTTGAGACGTGACTATTTCTCGAAGTGTTTTGTTGCTTACCTCACGTAGACTAAACAACTATTCGTGTTCCAAGTTTAAACGACTGGAATTCCGACTTTTTGAAATAAACTTCAGTCACATAGTTACATTTTAGAAAGGAAATTCCTTTGCCAAGTATTTCAGTATTATAAGTGCGAAAAATACACCTGGAACTTTTTTCGACATCGTTCTTGACTAGCTAAAGTGTTTTGAATATTAAACTTACGGCATGGAAATCCTTGGAGTAGATAATGTTCTGTAGAGGCTGACAAGAGAGAAAAAAGCGATTATGGTTTCGGCCTTATACATAGTAAATTTATAAACGTATTTTAATTGAAATGTTTTGTCCCTTTATAAGTGTGGTCTTAGAATCCAACTGATAGATTGAGCGAGTAAAAATATATATTAGGTAACTAAACTGACTATGGTTATTAACTGACAATTAATAAGGCTTTATTTTTTAGAATTGAAAAATAGAAACAATTACTTAACAAAAGCTTTTCATCAGCTGCAACGCAGCTTTACGTTCGTACAAAAAATTACACCATTCCTAAGCTTGTACCCCTTGTAACATTTGAAACAATCCAAGAGTAGTATTTAGACATCAATAACAAAAATCAATCGTATAAAATACAATATTAATATCTTTGGTATGCGAGTGCGTGTCGCGCCGTGTGTTGCCGTTTCGATTTCTGGTCCGTATAGATTAATTACCAGATAGCATGACGTTGTCTCTGACACAATACCCCCAGTTATGTAATGAGAAATGTTCAGATAATGGCACACACGGATACTTTTGATGCACTGCCTATTAATTTTTAATCCAACGTCTGATTTTAACTGGATAATTAAGTTAATTGAATTTAAATTTTTTTGTTAAAAATGTTTTTTTTTGTAAGCAGCAAGCGGCGTGCAAGTCTGGCTGGAATTTTATGTACTAAAATTAGGTTTTTCAGTAAATAAATGTTGAGTAAAAGTGCGTGGTGGCCTGTTGGTAAACGGACTAGACGCGACTGCCAACATGTTTACGGTGGTCGCGGGTTCGAATCCCAGGGTACACCTCTGACTTTTCGGAGTCATGTGTGTATTGATAGTCAATCACCACGCACTAAAACGGTGAAGGAAAACATCGTGAGGAAACCTGCATACCATAGCGATTTATAAAAAAATATATGGTATGTAAGTCCCCCAACCCGCACTAGGCCAGCGTGGAGGACTATATGGCCTAACCACTCTCAATCATACTCTCGATTGTAGAGGAGGCCCGTGCCCTGCAGTGGGACGTATATGGGCTGATACAGATACAGAAATGTTGAGTCATTTCACACATATGCTTTATACATACAATGGTAAGCTCACCAAATTATTATTGGAATTTAAAACTTTTAAGAGAAAGTTATTATAATTTATTGTTAGTAATTGAGCTGATAGTTGTTTATTAAATTATAGTGGTACTATTGAAAACAAGATATTACAACAATACTTGTAGCACGTCAAGAATAAGTCACAGTATTATATACTGATAGAATACCCCGCGCCAATATTCCAAATTGATTTTAAATAGACAATAATCATTGACACATTTGTTTAAGACTACAGCAATTGTAATTTATTACTCTCAGTACAGATGCTTTATTAACTAATACACTTTATCAATTTGCTGTATTTCTGTGTCAATTCACTTGTTCCATTTGAAAGACGTGGGTGAACGGTCTTTTAGTTTATTATGCATCAACTACATATTGCAATTGTTAAATTTGCGACTTGTTAATTTACTTTACATTCTGACTCATCGAATAGATCAATTGATTGTGGTTAAAATATACTAACAAAGCTTTCAAATTGAAATATAAGTATAGCGTCAGCAGTTCTTAACCTAAAAATTATAAATTAACTTCAACGGTATGGCTAGCCTACGAGTACTGTATCTTTTTTAACACGTTACATTTTCATTTAGTTTGTGTGATAACACGTACATTTCTTAATTTTAAGGCGACATACATCTAACACAATTTTTTAAGCGTATATTAACATACTGCCGTCGTGTTATTCAATGAGATCACGTCTCCACCATTCTCTATGACAAATATACACAAACTTAAAATCAAAGTATGTAGTGGCCTATCGGTAACGGACCAGACGCGGCCGCCAACACTGTGACGGGTGACGGGTTCAAATTCCAGGGAACACCTCAGAATTGTCGGAGTCATGTGTGTATTATAGTCAATCACAGAAGTCACCATGCACTACAAAAGGTGAAAGAAAACATAGTGAGGAAACCTGCATACCATAGCCATCTGTAAGTCCGCCAATCCCTACTGGCGTGGTGGACGATTTGGCCTGGCCACTCTCCATGGTAGTCTCAGTAGTAGAGGTCTATGCCCTGTAGTGGGACGTATACGGGCTGATACAGTTAAAATATTAAAGAACAGTAAATCGGTTCATGTACTATTCTTAGTAGCCTATTGTGCTGCTCTTAGTGTGCTCCATCCTTACCTCGCTGTTGTGAAATGACCTCACGACATTCGGCACATCGTTCAAGTTGTTGTCATCAATATGCTTCAAACTGTATTTGTTATGCTAAGTTGGGGTTAATAACTATATCGTTGTCTCGTACGATATGCAAAATCTAATTGTTCGTATGATTTAATTCGTGAGAACGTTTCTTGTTATGACATCGGCATGTTAAGAGAAAACGTAGACAAGTCTTTTTTAAGCATTGCAATTTGTGATGTCGTGGGTAAAAATATTACGTTTGTTTTTAATGTTGAAAGGATATTTATAGATATCAATAGAGCAAAATATTATACGTAAGGTATTTCAAGATTTTTCTCTACGTTTGTTCTTAACGTTCAAATGATATTTGTAGTCATCAATAGAGCAATATATTATTTTGGTTTCAGGTATTTCCGGATTCTGTCACGACTGGGGCAAGTACATGTAAATATTATACAGAGAAAAGATTTGATTTTTCGTTTGTATTGAATAGGCTCTGAAACGACAACGACCGCCTTTTCGATTAAAATCTTACATCATTCCTAATAAATACACGCAAAATATTTTTTTTTAAAGTATACTTGCATTCGTTCGAAGCCGAGCCAGGCCGCTAGTTTTAATATAGGGGTTAAATGAACCAATAACTGGTGACAGGATTTTCTTGTCCCTTAAGATAGCAACTGCACTGTACATACATCAAATTGGTATAGTCGACCAGTAAGAAGTAATAACCTCTCGTTTGCAAAAGTGTACTGTATAACACGGACATCAGGTTCATCGTAGTTGAAGCACAAAAATATCATCAACGATTTCAAGACATGTTTATACAGACGTTATTGACATATTATGTTATGTATACATCAGGTAACATTATCCCAAGATCCCAAGAAAAAAAAAACTTTTTTTATAGTTTCGTCATATATGTGTAGTATATCGATTTTGGTTTCCGGATCGAACTGAAATTCAGCCAAGAAGTAAAAATACTCTTATGTAAAGGGTAGCCACAGATCATGATAACTATTATGAAATCTGGATCTTTGACAAAGAATCCTATAATTGTTTTAATATTTTTCACAATGTTGATGTAAAGATCAGTACTATTTTTGTGGGGGGATGAGAAACATGTGGGTTAAATTAAATACCATATGTTAATATCATCCTGTATACAAAGTATGGGATTACATACATACATAAACTCATGCCTTTTCCCGAGTCGTGGTAGGTAGAGTTAACCAGAATACCCACATTTCGTTTTGTATGTTGCGTCCTACGACGTGATAGGAGGCGAGCTTATCGCCATCTCAACAAAGTCTTGACTCCGGGCTGATAATTAATAGAAAAATCCTATATCACTTTGCCCGACCCGAGATTCGAACCCGGGGCCTCAGCTTTGTAACCGGAACGTAGTACAACTACGCCACCGAGACAGTCATGCAGACAAGTATGTCATTAAGGGCAATAAATATCTACTTATTTGTATCTTTTAGGTATTTTGTTGAAGGTTCTGAACGTACTTAAATTACACACGCCGGCAGAATTAGAGGAACACGCGTTAAATATTGAATTTCTTAGAAAATATTATAATAACTGAATGTTTTTATTTTTCAATATTCAAAATGAGGCAAAATTTATAAAAAATTACTAAAATTGAGTAAAAAATACTTTAATTAATGACGCAAATGCAATTAAACGGAAATACAGTAAAATGAAATTTCTGTATTGTCAAATGTAATCGTGTATACGTATTTTAAAAACTTACAGAAATAATTTAAGAAAATTAATAATGCGTATTGCTACCACGGGCTCAGATAAGAGTCTGGATATGATCCTTCATGCTTTTAATGACGTCATCAATCATTTTTTGCGACAAATTCTCCCACTCTTGCACTAACATGAATTTTAATCCTTGGACGATCTTAGGGGCTTGGTTTCTTCCATTTATCTTTCTTCCGATAACGTCCCATTCGTTCTCTATGGGATTCATGTCTGGTGATCTTGCTGGGCAATCCATTTGCGCGATTTGGGCCTGATTTAAGTAGTCGCGAACCATTTGCGCTGTGTGGGGCCGCGCATTATCATGCATAAATAAAAAATATTCGCCTATGGATGGTGCAAAAGACAATACATGGGACTCTAAGATCTCTGCGACGTATCTTTGTTATATCTAATCTCAGCTAAAGACCCATTTTCTATAAGTATTAACTCCGCGCGTGCTTCCACAAAACATATACCACCCCATACCAAAATTGACCCTCCGCCATAACACACCTCTTTCAGTAAAGTTTCTTCGATTAGCGTTCTCCTCGATACCTCCAGATCCTCTCCCTTCCTTCTATGCAATTCACAACAAAACTGCTTTCATCACTAAACAAAACTCGGCTCCACTCATTTGTCCAGTCGCGGTATTGATGAGAAAAAGCTTATCTGGCTACTTTATGTACCACCTCGAGTTTTGGAGCTTTTGACGGAACGTAAGACTTCAGTCCAACTTCATTTAAACGTGTTCTCACTGTTCGCTCACTGATATTAACATCACGGACTTCTTGTGACATGTTTCGGGTCTGAATAGTTTTCAGCCGTTTAAAATGACCATCCTGGGTACTGGTCCACCGTTTTCTGCCTTATCCTGGCATCCGCACATAAGAGTCTATGTGCCTCTAACGTTTAACGTTGAGAAAGACGACAGATACCGACACACGCACGACTTACTGAATCCTACCCTTGACCATTTTCAATCATTGTTACCGCTCTGGTAACTTCAGTGGAAGATTCAGTTCAGTTCAGTTCTTATTTTTGGCTTTTGCGTTATTACCACCCCGCAATTCTGCCAGTGTCAAGTTATATAAACAGAAAATGAAAATGAAAATTGTGGAGTCTATTTTCCAAGTCGACATAAACCTGCAACACACAGAGACGAACACATTTCTAACTATGGGTATCAGTGGAAGATAAGCCACTCATGTTATATCCTACAAGACAGGTACTCTAAAAAAAATAACAATAAAAATATCTTAAGTCACATAAAATGAAATTAAACAAAATTTTGTGAAACCCCTTGAAAGTGAAAAAATCTTAAAAACACTTGAGAGCGAATATTTTTGCATCATTTAATTTTTTAAAGGTGCTGAAATATAAAAACAACCAAACCAACACAAACAGCAAACAAAATTAAAAAAAAAAATCTAATTTTTGTGCGTGTTCCTCTAATTGTGCCGGCGTGTGTAATTCCATCGCATGTATTAAGGCTTGATTTAGAATCTAAAAGGAATTTATAAAATAGGTTTTAGGTATCATAACACGACTCACGAGTTTGTAATAACTTCACATTTATTGACCTTAGCAAAATATTTTATGATAATGGATTTCAATAATGATGGATAGTTTAATAAGATCTTGTAATGTGTTTATCAAATGTGTAGGTTATTGGGTTAATAATATATTATTACATCCACTTGTACACCTATTCTTGTAAATTAAACTGAATGTAATTAATAATGCTAAGAGGGCGTCTGGTCGATGATCGCACCAAAACAATGTAATGTTTCTGATATCAGCAAACAATTATTATTTGTTTCGTCGGTCATGGCATGGTAGGACCAAAAAGTCCCTTATGTTCTGATAAAAAAACAATGTATTATTTTAGCAGTGTTATGCAAAATGCATTATTTATTTATCTAAACTTTATACAATACAATTGTAGAGGCAGACTTAATAACGACATTAAGTCATTTAGTAACGGTATTTTCTACCAGTCAACCTTTAGGAGACGCAGAGATGAGATCAAAGATGGTTAAGTATTACCTACTTTACTAACCTTGCGATTTTAAATTTATCGCATGCCGAAGGTTGCTCATCTATGATTTGACTCCTTGTCGTAATTTATATTATTACAGCATTTATTGTTTTAATAACGTCGTGCGTATACTTGATAAATGATAATCTATTTTATCTTGATATTTGACCAGTATCTCTATGAGACATCATTGTTTCCGCATTATTACGCTACAGAGCCCATCCCAGTTAAGTTTGGTATTTATGTCAGAAATTACCTCATCGTCGTAATGCTTCAGCAATCAATAAAAAGATAAAAAGCGGATACAAATTTTATTTCTAGTTATTGTGAAATGTGAATATGCTTTCGACCTTACAGTTATTGACAGCCTCCGTGGCGCAGGCGATTAGACGACGCTTTTGAAACGAGAGGCCGCGGGTTCGATCCCCGCACCAAGAGAAATATTTGTGTAGTCCACAAATATTTCTTTCGGGTCTGGGTGTTTGTGAGACCGAAACGTCTCTCGTAATTGCTGACACCCAGACATGTGACAGTTGGGTGTTATTTTTATTCATCTTACAGTCGTGATTTTTTGAGTCATTGTGTTTTTGATGACTGTCTCGGTGGAGCAGTTGGATTATGGTATGATGGCAAAGCGAAAAAAAAGGATTTCTATTCATTATCAGTCCGGAGATAGGAATTTGCGCCGCCGATAGACTTCACCTATCGGCTATCACATTACAGTACGGAACACACGAAGAGAAGCGTGTGTCTTTGTAGCACCCTTGCCTACCCTTACTGGAAAAAAAACGTGACTATACCGGGTATATCAAGACTGCTACCGAAAACGAAGCCGGGTGATAGTTTAAGCGACTTCAGACACAATGCAACAGAAAAAGTTGCAAAAAAAAGCGACAATTTTTTTTTGTTATTTTTTTTTCTATGGCCATATTTGGGTGGTAAATACATTTTTTCCTAAAATAATAGTGTATATCCTTTTATTTATAAAAAATCAAAGGTATAAAAGAGTTTAAATTATTATTTTAGCAAAAACTATGGATTTACCACCCAAAATTGACGATATTTAAAAAATCATAAAAAATAATTGTCGCGTTTCTATGCGAAATTTTTAATTGCATTGTGTTTGTAGCCACTAAAACTACCACCCGGCTTCGTTTTCGGTAGCAGTCTTGAGATACCCTGTATGTGTATGTATGTATCGGTAATAGGTTATTTCACACACCTTCAAGTGGAGAATTCTTATAGACGAATGCAGATTTTCTTGCAGAATTTTCCTTGTCGCTCAAACAAGGGGGTCTTTTGAATCAATGATTACTACTACTCTTACCAGTAATTAAATTAATTAACGTAATGTTTTAGCGACAGGTGTGGTTCAAAGAAGTCTAAATGTGCGCAGTACTCGCAGACCACAGTTCGAGGCAGTGATATAACTGTGCCGTTTTATCGCTTGTAGATCGTATCACACTTGTATTGAGTTTCATTCACACTTCCTCCGCTTGCACTGACGCAACCAGCAGTTCCCATACGCTGTTATGTGAGATGATGTAAACTGTCACTGCAATATGCTGCAGGAGGTAATGTCTTAGTATATTTGTTATTTGTTCTGTTGTCTTTGTTCTCTACACAAACAAGCGCGATGGACTCATTCCTCTTCCATGATTCGAAACGAAGTTCGCATGTTCGGACATCGTACGGTAAACTGTACGAATGTAAGTACTTCATACAATGTTCAAATCCTTTATCGAACGACATAACCATAGACTAAGTTCGGAGTGAATGTTAAATATAATAGAGCATAGTATTGATTTTTAGGAGTGGAAAACTTGTAACTTTTTTCGGACGTCGAACGTTCGAACATTCGATCATTCTAATCGAGACGAGCATGCCGTTTGCCTAATGATCAACGATACGACCGCTTATGAACAGTAGTAAATCTAAACAACAACTTGAATTACAAAGCAATGACATAAGATGTTAAGTCTCAATATTCAGCAGTTACTCTGCCTACAATGTTCTTCAATTCGAAACACCGCAGTACATTTACAAGCTTTTGGCGGGAGAAATAGACATTGAGGTGATACCTACCTAGGCGGCCTCGCACATATGAGACACCTACTAACAGTGCCATATATTGAACTCTTCTTCCTAGCACACTGAAATGTTAAAGATAAACAATAACCACACATAAAGTATACTCGTATTTACTTAGAGCAGTTTCATTATGTCATAATTTTAACACATTATTGTGTATTTTAAACTTCATAAGGGCACTTGAAAACTCAAAGTCCAAACCGCACCTATTTATCAAAACATGATGTCCGAAAATCCTTGGTTTTGTAATCTATGACAAATCATAACTTCGACCAAACATCGCTATAAGGTTCTTGATTGTTTGTAAAATCATTTTGATCCGCCATGCTCTGTGGGTGGAGTTCACAAACATTTGCCAAAAATGGACTTCCAACTTACGCTTTCGTTGAGCTGATGTTGGGATTAATTATGTGAAAATAAACTTTCGAAATATTTCAACACTCCGAAGCGTTTTTTTTTTTATCTGATGAAACGCGTTTAGGGATTCTATTAGGACAATAGACTCGAAAAATTAAAGGAATTAAGTATGAATTGTCCTTCAATTATTGTGTGCAAATGTACCAAATAATCAATTATAAAGAAAATATAAAGAACTTCTACGAGTATTCATAGTAATTTATGTATGTATGTTTCTAGTAGTAAGTAATAATCTTCATCATCCGACCTTTCGCGTCTACTGGTGAACTCTCTCATAGTACGCAACTGGACTTGATCTTTTAGCCCATCATCTCCTACAGCTATCAGCCATTCTACGAATATCCTCACTCTGCCTGGTTGGAAGGCAAGTACATTACGTTTGCTGATGCGTAGTCTCCACTGGAGAACACGTCTACCCCAACGGTTGACGGTTCTCCGACAAATGTGACCGGCCCAATGCCACTTCACCTTGTTACTTCGTTGTGCCATGTCGATGATCATGTTTCTCAGTCGGATAACTTAATTTCTGATAAGACATTATAGACTAATGTATTATAATAATTGTTTATGTATCTGTCGTAGAATCTAGGCCAAAAGGTCTCAGAACTGCTTTTGATGTATTAAACTAGAAAGGTCAAACTTAATCAACATATTCTATGAAACTAATTTCAAACAACATAATATATACATTAAATACGAATAAGCGGTTTTACCACAACTATGGTATTATGAATGGATTTAGCTTCATTTTAATTGGGATATTAATGGTTGAACAATCATTGACCTATCACGTTTAAACCATAATAAATCTAGACGAAAAAAAACATGTTCTCAAAATAATTATTATTAATTAATAAAATCAATAAAATTTTAGTACATTTGAATCCTATAAAAATCGGCAAACAAAGATTTAAAATAAAAAAAAAGTGTTGATAATATTTTCACCAATTTCATAACATATTTATGTGACTTTGTAAAACATCAAAAAGTAAAAGTGAAACCATTACATACGTATGATTTCTTTATTGGTCTATCATTGTATATAATAAAAGTAATAAATGATGATTGATTGATTCAGATTATGTTAAAAATAAGAAGTGAATGAATGTTAATTACATGTCATATGATGGATACTTTCTCATGACATACGACTGATAATAATATCCTGGATTGTATCCCAAAAATATTTTTATGTTGTTGTTTATTCTTATTCTTCTTGTTCTTCATCTATCTAGTGTTATCCAGGCTTATTCTTAGTGATCCCTATTATTTAAATGGTAGAGCCACGCGGAAGTTTGACTAAAAAACAAAGGTCACCACAGTCAAGATGGTATTTGGATAATACTGTAATCTCGATACGTAATGAATTTGGATTTGATAGAGGTCTTTAATGACAGAAACTGTATACAGGGGTAGATGATCGATAAGTTTCTGATAGTCGTACCGACTAAACGAAATTCGGCAACAGTATATCCTGTAGTTGCAGTTTACCGCTGGCTTGGCTAATAGCACTTTAATTCAGCTCATATTTATCTCGGTAGATAAATGGGGCTTTGGATCGGCACCGTGATGACAATTGAATATCTCTTCTTTCTCTACAGCCTCAGAAGGTCGACTGCTGAACATAGGCTTCCCCAGTAATTAACATAATGTCCTCTTAGAAGTAGCTTGCATCCAGCGAATTCCTCCAAACCTTAGCTGAATCTTTCCACCTTCTATGCAGTCATTTAAATTGGATCTAAAAAAAGTAAATGCTCTCAAACATGTGCTCATGTAACAAATGCCAGGAAATGTTTTTGGAATGTGCGCTACCTAGTATGAGTAACAATGGTGATTATATTTTGGCAATTTTGTGTCGAACGATGCACAGTCCAATTAAACGGCATAATCAGGAAGAACTGTAAGCGTGTCAGAAGATGTGGTTCCGTACGAGTTTATATAAATATTCAAAGATGGATCGTTCAAGATAATCTTCCAATAAAATAATAGCAATCTTTGTTTTCATATTTTGTAATGTCATGGCTTGGTCTTTGCCAATAAATCATTTGAAATTATTCAAATTGTTTTGTAGAAAGGTTATTTCAAATTAATAAATGATTTAGAAAATCAATCACTTTTTATGAGTAATAATTTTCAGTTATCCAATAGGTGTCGATAAAGTAATAAATTATCTAAAAAATTAGATATAAATCACCGGAAAACCGGAATATAAACGGCTTTAACTATATAAAGATCTATCGACCACTTATGCGGATCTCTATAACTGACCATCCGTCAGCGGGCTGTCCAATTTCTAACAATTACTGAACCATTATCGAATTATGTTCCTCTATGTAATAGCGGCTAGAAAAAGTTATCAATATAGATTTGTTCTTGTAGCAGAGTAGTGTCTTCTTTGATGTTTTGATATTATGATCGAATAAAAATATTTTTTGTATATTAACTTTTAATACATATGGGTATTTTGCTTTTAGAGCTGGATTGAAATATGCGAAGGGAAATTCAGCTCTTACAATTACCTTAGCCGTGACTTACAGAACATCGCACTTTTTGATTTATTGATATCATGAGATAAAATGCAAAAAAAATATTGTGAATTTATAAGTCAAAATCAGTAAATTATTAAAAGAACTATATATTTGCCATAAAGTGAAAAACCCCAACCGTAAATTTGATCTTAACTCCAATTGTTCTTTTATACGTTGATATAGCCTCGACCAAGTCTAAGGTTTGTCTCATCTAATAGAAGTTGTTCTGCGGGCGAAGGTTCTGACAGTTTGACGGGGCGAATTGATTTCTTGTATCGGACACATACAGGGTATATCAAGACTGCTACCGAAAACGAAGCCGGGTGGTTGTTTAAGCTACTTCAGACAGAAAGCAATAGAAAATTTTGCAAAAAAAAAGCGACAATTTTTTTGTTATTTTTTTCCTATGGGCATATTTGGGTGGTAAATACATATTTTTCCTAAAATAATAGTGTATATCCTTTTATTTATAAATACTCTAAGGTATAAAACAGTTTAAATTATTATTTTAGCAGAAACTATGGATTTAGCACCCTAAAATGACAATATTTAAAAAATCATTAAAAATTAATGTCGCGTTTCTTTGCGAAAATTTTAGTTGCATTGTGTTTGTAGTCACTAGGACTACCACCCGGCTTTGTTTTTGGTAGCAGTCTTGATATACCCGGTATAGCGATTGTTTATTAACTTATTGCCAAGCGAAAGTATGTGGAATGAACATAACTACCGGTGAGATAACACAATGTTGAGTAATTGTGTGTGATTCAAATTGCGATCAATGGCTTTGTACTAAATTATTTTATGGTTTGTAATGGGTTAACGTTTTATGTGTATTAATTACTGATGTTTACGTTTTGTGTGATGTTGATATTGAATCCAAAAAGCTACATAGAGCTTTTTCAAAACGCTATTTGAAGGGTTTAAATACATACATAATTGAATGTATTTTGTAAATGTCGTTTCTTAAGTGCGGGTTCGTGGACTTTACTTATAATCATGTTTTAAGCAAAAACTCTAAATATAGATTTGTTTTATTATAATTTTTTCACTATGATTATATAAACCATCAAAATTCATATATTCGAATATTGGGGAAGAAGTAATTACCTCCAATTTCAACTAGTTCATTTTTAGTCCAAGAAATGTAAATAAATTATAAACGAAATATACTACGGCGGGCGTAAACAGCGAGTTAGTTAAGACGTATAATTTCCTATAAATTATAGTATTTAATTGACATTCGGTTTATATTCCGTTGATATCGTCGCAATGACTGCAGTTTTCAAAGAATTTCAAATCGCTTATCTTGTTTATTTAAGAGTGATAAATTGTGCGTCAGTTTTATCTCCGATTCGTTCCAGCTTTCCTGATACTGAATGATCGATAACGCTGGTTGGTGTGTTAAATATCGTTGGGTTTGGACCACCCTTTAATTATAATTCGAGAGAGCTTTATCATTTCTGTTTTCAGCGAATTGATTGTTTGTACGGAACGAAGAGGCAGTAATGAATACTAACTTCATGCTAACTTGCACCTATTAGAGAAATCAGGAGAGTTTCCATTGTTGAGAGCCTATGGAACATAAACAGATTCTTTTCCATAGTATTTTAGAATTATCTAGGTAGCACCCACAACATCTCAGATTAAAAAATGCCTTTAGTTGATACCATGACTTTACTTTAAGTGCTACCAACGTTTAATTTGTTCAACAGTTGTTAAGCAAGCATATCTGATAAATGAACCCGGACTTTCGATTTTTTAAGATTTGCACATTTCAGTGACTGCAAATCTCGTATTATTAATTGACTTGTACGTTTAAGATGAGATTGAAAATTATATTGTGTTAATTATATAAATACTTGCAGTGTTAAGTGGTTAAAGTAATTTCGTGGAGAATCTGCCATTGTTTCGACTACAGAAGTATACTAAATGCTTCAAACTTACGCCATCAATATAAAAATCATTTCCTTCTGTACTTGCAAGAAACAATTTATTTTTATCACTGATCGTATCAAGTGATGCAGGATAAGATTTAATCAATACAGAATCAGCTACATATGATCCGTTGATTACATCCGTCAGTGAAAGTGCTCATGTATTGGCGGCTTGGAGTTTTGTCATACAAACAGGTACCTCCCACGTCCGCTTGCTGCCCTCTTAATAATAGCCTTATCTCGTTTATGACTAATTAGGAACTTATTTTATTTAAGGAGGAGTAACTTTGAAGTGACTTTAAATGACTAACTTTGAATGACTATGAAAACTGGTCTTTATCACGTCGCGTTCGGAAGGTAAAATCAACTATCAATATCAAAATAAATAGAATCTGCGATTATATACGTTAAATTAGTTTTATTATTATATATATTATATATTATTAGTCTATAGTCTCTGCCTACCCCTATGGGATACAGGCGTGACGATTATGTATGTATGTATGTATTAGTTTTATTACGTGTAACATTCACGTAAACATATGAAACTATTATAGCATAGTGATCGTGTCAATATTCGAAAAAAAATCGGTTTAAGCGTCTGTGGACTACAATATAGAGAATGTCTTGAAGACGCAGCTCGGCGCTTCGGTGCTCGGAGTCAATTCTGTGCGTGATTCTTCGTTTAGCCTGGCTTATACATAAATTGCTGCAGTGGGTGAGTGGATAACCTCTAAAAATATCTGTTATACTAATACAACGGCCCGGCCCGCTAATAAGTTTAATGTTTTAAAGTTTTGTAGGTAGACTGTAAAATAAAATTATAAAATGTGGTAAATCAGATTATGAATTTCATTATCACCTTTAATATATATACTGTACATCCATACATACATAAACTCAAGCTTTTTTGCCCGGAAGGGGTAGGCGGTAGTGCCACCATACCCACATTTCGGATTGCCGTCCCACGAAGTGATAGGTGGCGAGCCTATCACCATATCGGGCACAAATTCTGTAGACTGGTAATGACTAGAAAAATCAAATATCACTTGGCCCAACTCGGGATTCCAACCCGAGACTTCAGCTTTATAACCGTACCCTAGTACAACCGATTTTATGGGTCGGCAACACTTCTATGATTCATTCGCTGTAGATGTTCATGGGCGGCAGTGACATATCATTTTATCGTTTGTCGAACATAACTAATAATAAAAAAAAACAATCTTTAAATGTAATATAAAAAATAAAACTCTAACTCAATGAGGAGTTGTTACCAGACTCAAAAATAATTCAATTAACTTGAAATTATGATCATTCTCCTTAACACGATGCGATAGAACGTATGGTCGTACCATGTCGATAGATTATAATAGCAATTTATCGCGCGCTTGTCATAAATAGGAGGCCAATGGGCATACTTAATAGGTCGTTATGATATACCATACTTGGCATTTGTCAACATTCGAGATTACCTATTTGTTTGGTGATTGATTACGTTTCCATAATATACATTGCGTAATTGCCATCATAAGAGGATTCAATTTCATTATGTAAAATATAGCCTGCAGGAATTTATAAAATTGGGGTCATTTGATAATTTTTGACATTAATACTGATTAACAGCGCTCGGTGACTTGTATGTACGCGTGTAAAGGGATTGTGTGAAATATTGTTACGAAATAATATAAACTTAACAATTTATTTATTTCTTTGTGGCAAAGTTTGGACTGGACATCTTCGAGGGTTTTCATAATGAAAGTATCAGGTGTCTTGTTGGAGAAATATTACGAGGGATGTTGCGCATTTATATATTCAGCTATATTAAGTTATGTAAGACTAAAAAATATATTACATATTATTTTCATCCAAATAATTTAAAAATTCACTATAAATTTTTGGTGACACAATTTTTGTAACTTTTGATTCTCTTTGGCTTCCGTTGGGAAGTCTATTTGGGAAAACAGTGGCATAACATTAATTATATTCAAATAGCGTCTATATGTCCGTAGTAATATAAGGAAGCTAGTTCGATTTCCAAAAAATTTAGAAATACGCACTTACAATCAAAAGCATTCTAGTGACTTTGAAGTACCATCGCGTAGTATCGTGTAGTAATTTAAAGATACACATAATTATGCATCAAACGAGTGTCATTGAAGCCTATTACAACAACTTCTCGTAATGTAACCCGGTTAAACAAACAAAAGAACGCGAAAACCAAATATATCGCAATAATTTGTCAACGCAGCATTCATGTGGTTTATCGCTAACGAACCTGGTATAACTTGAACTATTAATGGGGTTAAAATTTATATAATCGGCGGATCAAATTACGATGGCCGTTGTTACGTTATTTGACAGGGTGACAACATTTGTTAATTTTCGGCAGGTAGTATGTATGTTGCGGTGTAAATGAAGCTTTGTTTATTTGGAAAAACGGCTATTTCTTTTGTTATATTTTTTAAATCAGGTGCTACATATGAGCGTATTTTTATAAAGGAAAAATCTTTTGGGAATATTTTAAGGGACTTCGAAAATTATAATCGTTGGCAATATGAGTGAAATCGATTATACGCTAATAATGATTATAAATCACTTCGGATTTTCGGTGTTGGACCTCAAATCACCATGCTGGATCACTGTTTATACTGAAGATATTGCAAGCGTTAAATAATTGCATATTAAAAAAAAGGTTAACGTGATTCACGAATAAATACATTAAAGCATTTAATGCTAGGGTTAGGGTATACATGCACCCTCTTTAAATAAAATTCATATAATTTGGGTAATATTATATTTTTTTGTTTTTTTGTAATTTAAGTCACACTGATCGATGCAAGACTTTAGCAAAATAACCTATGACACACTTTGTCGACAACTTACGAGTAATGATTGCTCACTAAACACGAATATTTCGTAATGACATTTAAAATGTTTTCATTTGTCGACATTTGAATCGAATAGTAAATATTAGAGAGGATTTTTGTCATGAATACATCCGACGATAAATACATGCATTTACCGTTAGTTCACACATATTGATATGCTACAGGATAAATATTACAAAATATAACGATTAATAAGAATATAAATTGCGATATATGTCAATTTAATATTTCAACATAATATTTGATGAATAAATCCATACTTTTATTACTTTGTTGAATTTTGTGTCAGTGTAGGGAAAGGCGTATGAATCTTGCATTTTGAATGGTCTTTGGTTGAATAGGATGCTTTGAAAAAGATTTGCCGATCCAATAAATGTCATGTCACTTCTAACAGCTATAAATAACATTGTATTAGAATAAATTTACTAGCATTGTGATCGATATCATTGTGCTTAATTTGACGGATTGTTACGTGATTCGCTGTCTATTTACTGGGTATTATCAATAGAATTGTATATTTATCAGCATCCGGAAACATCGCATTTATCGGACACGATGGCATGCTTTTTTTACAAATAATTTTCGCTATTTATTATTTGTGATGAACGGATAGAACTGGGTATATAAATGTACATTTATAATGGTCACGCCTGCATCCCATAGGTAGAGACAGAGATTACAGATCGTCACTTTGCTCGATACTCATATATTACTTTCGCTTCATCCAGTTTCATCAACCTCTTCATGCATTCTTGTCAATTGAGGGTATTTTGACCAGACCCTTTTTTGCTGTGGTACTAGTTTTACTTCAATGAGACTATTACCGTGCTATTACTGCCAGTGTCAAGTGACCTGAGGGAATCACAGATTTGGATGGTATAGGTTATAATTTATTTATGCGTTATTATATTTTGTTATGTAATGTTTTTGCTCTAAAGGCTAGTATAGAGGATAGTCTATCTGGACACCACTGCATTTATCCTCAATATTATTGAAGTCACTTGTTCGAGGAAATACTAAAAATACGAATCAATAATAATTTAAATTAATAACTTTTTTCTAAAATGGGCAACATCCAAAGATATAAATGTATATTATATAATTATGTCGCATCATAAATGATGTCGTTAACTACATATCAACGAGACATCGTTATGATCTACATGAATCGACGACTCGGGCTATTACGACGTAATCTTTTGTTATGTTAAAAAATCCTAATGGATAGATGGCGCCAAAATATATTCTCGGCCATTGTGATGTATTCTTTTATTTATTCGGTAGAACAGTTTCAGGGGATTGTTTAATTACCGGTCTTAAAAATATATAAATTATCCATTTCTAAAAGTACATACTTTATGGCCCAACTACTCTCAATTGTGCCGCTCGCCGCCGTGCAGTGGGACGTATATGGGCTGATGTGGTATTCTGAAAGATGGTGGAGCTACAATGTTGTCAGTCATAAATAAATAAATACACCCAACAAATAAATGGGCAGGCTCGTCCGGGAGGTACCACCGTCTCACAGTAGATCGACATGAAACGACAGCTTTACTGTTGCGTTTCGTTCGGTGACTAAGTTTGCCGGATGCCCAATAGCCTTTCCTCTTCTCATCCTTTATCCTTTCCACTCTTCTCTTAATTTGATGGGCCGGCAACGCAGTTATGATCTAAGCTTTATATTCATTGGCGGTAGTGATCATTTACTATTAAGGGGATACCTCGAAAAATTTGGCTTTTTTAAAAGCCTACATATCATAAATTACTAAGATTAGGTAGTCCATTTTCAGATATGTTTTAATTGATGATATAATTAACAATTTTATGAATCAAAATACATGATTACGCCACTTTGCCTTAACAAAAATACAGTCCAAAGTAGCAGCTGTTAAGTTTTTTAAGAACTCAGAACTCCTAACTTACCCCGTGTAGAAACTCAAGATTAATTTGACATAAACATATTTTTAAATATTATTTTTTCGCGAGAAAAAATCAAGAAAAAAGTAAATAGTACGATGACAATAAAATAAAATATGGTTTGGCGCTTATGTTGTTTTATTTTGAGAAGCGCATGGGCCATCCTATCCCATTCTTGTACGTTACGGCCATATAAGCTATCTCATTGGGGGCGTTCCCGTCAGACGGCCGCGGGCCTTGGTGGACGACGGATCTGCGCTCGACGTTTCGAAATTCTAGCCCGCCGATTATTTTTTTACGTAATTTCAAATTTACGTAATTCTTATTATTTTAGGTGGTACTCTTTTTTGTATGTACATTTTAATTTTTTTACATATATTTAAAAAATAAATAGCAGTATATATTAATTTTTAAGTTCATTTTTAACTAGCTAAGTTACCAAAATAAAGAGAAAGGTCATTGACTTACGTATAAGCGCTCAACGAAATTAGTCGAAGGGAGCGTAACATTTTATACATTTTTGCCTCGTAATATAATTACGACGCTGAAGTCTCGGGTTCGAAACCGGGTCATTTTACTTTTTGTTTTTTTTTTATTTATCCGTATGGTTCTAAATCGATATTTGAAAGAACCATCGTTCCGAAAAAATTAAAATATTCTCAGAAAAAAAACATGTGGTCCGCATTTTGATTGATTTTTTTGTTATTGTTCGCGTGAAATTTTATTCATTTTGCCTCATAATATGATTACGACGCTGAAGTCTCGGGTTCGAGTCCCGGTCATTTTAATTTTTGTTTTTTGTTATTTATCCGAAATGTTCCTAATCGATATTTGAAAGAACCATCGTTCCGTAAAATTTAAATATTCTCAGAAAAAAGAATGTGATCCGCATTTTCATTGATTTTTTTGTTATTATTCCCGTGAAATTTTATACATTTTTGCCTCATAATATGATTACGACGCTGAAGTCTCGGGTTCGAGTCCAGCTCATTTTAATTTTTGTTTTTTTTGTTATTTATCCGAATGATTCCAAATCGATATTTGAAAGAACCTTCGTTCATGAAAACATGAAAATATTCTCAGAAAAAAATGTGGTCAGCATTTTTATTGATTTTTTTGTTATTGTTCTGATTGGTTTGTAATTCGATATCTGAGAGACTCTTCATTTCCATAAACTAAATTCAAGGTCAGAATTGGTAAGTCTGTGTCAGCCCATATATGTCCCACTGCAGGGCACGGGCCTCGTCTACAATCGAGAGTACAATTGAGAGTAGTTAGGCCACCACGCACTTGAATTGACAATTGGCCGATTAATTTCAACTTTCAACTATTACCTGAGCTTGTAGATCCACGACTTGTAGACTGCCTCAGTGGCGTAGTTGTACTAAGGTACGGTTACAAAGGTGAGGCCTCGGGTTCGAATCCCGGGTAGGGCAAAGTGATATTGGATTTTTCTATTCATTATCAGCCCAGAGTCAGGAATTTGTGCCCGATATGGCGATAGGCTCGCCACCTATCACATCGTGGGACGGAACATACATGGCGAAATGTGGGTCTTGGCACCTCTGCCTACCCCTTCTGGGAAAAAGGCGTGAGTTTATGTATGTATGTATGTAGATCCACGACATACGAGAAATATGAAAATAAGGGATCCAACGTAATCCCTATGATATGGAAATTGCGATCATTGTCATCGAATTAATTCGGTTAAAATAAATTCATTTCTCGTTGTATTGTTCTTTCAGTATATATTATCATTATTTTTCATCAAAAATATTTTCATCTGATATCACAATATTTCTTGTTGCTAGCTCCTATAATATGAAGGCTACGCGATATTCCCACCAAGGTCGCACCAACTTTTATTATCAATTGAATTTACTTATAACTTTTAATCGGGTTTTGCCCAATAAATATATTAATAGTGAATTAAATAGAAAAACCTTTTTACCATATTATTCCGTTTCACTAAATTCAAAGTCAGAATTGAAAATTATGGTCGCCATTATGAACTTTTTTACTTTTGATTCGATTGATATCTAAATCGATATCTAATGGTTCCTTCATTTGAATGAGTAAGTCAGAATTGATAGTTGAGGCCGCCATTTTGAACTGTTTTGTGTCTGGTCATGAACTGGCAATCATAATATTGTGATATTTTTCAAAACCATCCAGTATAATACCATTAGAAAAATAGTACCTTTCGGGAGCACCTCTATCAATAGACAGATGAAGACACAATCCCATCAAAAACATCCTGTAAAAAAATCCAAGTCTCGCAGCTCAGGGTTTCTACCTAAAAAAATTGTGAGATGCTACATGCATATACCGATACCAAGTCGATTAATTTATTTAGTCCTTGCGTAAGGGACCTTCTGTATAAAGTTATTACGTAAGCTATTATCATATACATATTAAAAATTCTTTACGTTATAAATAAATGGATCGCCTTGGCCATCGCATGAAACCATAATGTATCGTACAATTCATACATAATGCTGCTGGATGGCTGAATTTTTTTACAGGATGTTTTTGATGGTATCTCACGTCTTTTTTTAGAGTCCTACTTTTTTTTCTTTTCGGTACTTTTTACTTCTAGAATATCACCAACAATTTTTCATAAAGTCTTATGGTTTTTTCTTATTTTTGTAGGTGTCAATTTATCACAAATATCACGGATTTGATTATTAGTATTCTTTCTTTTATGGTAATTGATATTTTGGAGCTATTTAGTCTATTTATTTGCAAGTTTTTCTTCGTTATGTCTTTCTAGAGGAATTTTGTACAGTTTCATGGGCTGAATACACCCTTTCCCTCTCAATACCCTCTCCTGTTATGCCTTTTATATACTAGGTATCTCAAGACTGCTACCGAAAACAAAGTCGGGTGGTAGTTTTAGTGAGTACAAACACAATGCAACTAAAAATTTCGCAAAGAAATGCGACAATTATGTTTTATGATTTTTTAAATATCGTCATTTCTGGGTGGTAAATCCATAGCTTTTGCTAAAATAATAATTTAAACGCTTTTATACCTTAGATTACTTATAAATAAAAGGGTATACACTATTATTTTAGGAAAAAATGCATTTACCACCCAAATATTTATTTATTTATTTATTAATTCTTTATTGTACACAATAAAAAGGAATAACAGTTTAGAGATAATACAAAACAACAAAGTACAAATGGCGGTCTTATCGCTCTAAGGCAATTTCTACCAGACAACCATGGAATGGATATATGAGCAGGAAAAAAGATAGGGTGTAAAATAAAGATAACGAAAGCATGGAGACAAATAAAATCATAAAAAACATATAAATACATTATATATATACATACCACATATACATACATATTATACCGGGTATCTCAAGACTGCTACCGAAAACGAAGCCGGGTGGTAGTTTTAGTGAATACAAACACATTGCAACTAAAAATTTCGCAAAGAAACGCGACAAATATTTTTTATAATTTTTTAAATATCGTCATTTTTGGGTGGTAAATCCATAGTTTTTGCTAAAATAATGATTGAAACACTTTTGTACCTTAGATTATTTATAATTAAAACGGTATACACTATTATTTTAGGAAAAAATGTATTTACCACCCAAATATGGTCATAGGAAAAAAAAACAAAAAAATTTGTCGCTTTTTTTGCAACTTTTTTTGTTGCATTGTGTCTGAAGTCGCTTAAACTACCACCCGGCTTCGTTTTCGGTAGCAGTCTTGATATACCCTGTATACACATACATAAGTATTTTACATATACATACTTATATACATTTATATAAGTATATATACCACAAATACGGTCATAGGAAAAATTTTTTAAAAAAAAATTGACGCTTTTTTTGCAACTTTTTTTGTTGCATTGTGTCTGAAATCGCTTAAACTACCACCCGGCTTAGTTTTCGGTAGCAGTCTTGATATACCCTTTATAGACTAGCGACCCGGCCCAGCTTCGCCCGGGTACAAATAGATTTCTGTACAAAAATATGTACGTATTATTATTATACATATAAACCTTTCTACTCAGGCACGCTACTGCCGCCCTGGCCGGCCAGTACCGCCGCAAGCGCTACGTCCCGCAATTTTAAATCTGTAATATCTTCGAAAATATTCATTTAAAGGACAAGGTAAAGGACCATATAGATCTATATTAAACCAACAATGTATTTAAGCTTTTTAATTGGAGAAGGATTAATGCTGTATTTTTCGTAAAAAGTAAATGACAAAAAACTGTTATTGTGGGATATCCATAAGAGATGGACATATACCATCGCGGAGTTTTCTGTAGACCTTTTCAATGTGTACAAATAATTACTACATTATTTTGATAAATCTCGTAGGGTTTAGCCTGCGTTTGCAATGTAAGCGGAAAAAATTGATAATTAACGACATCACATTAGAAACCTCAAATATAACAGTATTTCTCCACTATTTAATGGATGTTATTATACAGGTAAACCTTTCTATTGAATCACTCTATCTACTAAAAAAACCGCATCAAAATCCGTTGCGTTGTTTTAAAGATTTAAGCACACAAGGAGACAGAGAAAGCGACTTTGTTTTATACTATGTAGTGATACCTATCTAGAACTATTATTCCATTATATACGGGTACAATTATTCATTAACTGCAAATGTAACTTTGTAATCCTATACATTTATATGGGATTACAAAGTTATTCACGCAGTTGGTGTATCTAGAACACTAGGCAGAAATTACGAAATGTTTAAATTTTTCCCTACTTAAGACACTAAACACTAATCTATACATACAGGGTATATCAAGACTGCTACCGAAAACGAAGCCGGGTGGTAGTTTAAGCGACTTCAGACACAATGCAACAGAAAATGTTGCAAAAAAAAGCGACAATTTTTTTTTGTTATTTTTTTCCTATGGCCATATTTGGGTGGTAAATAATTTTTTTCCTAAAATAATAGTATACACCCTTTTATTTATAAATACTCTAAGGTATAAAAGAGTTTAAATTATTATTTTAGCAAAAACTATGGATTTACCACCCAAAAATGACGATATTTAAAAAATCATAAAAAAAAATTGTCGCGTTTCTAGGCGAAATTTTTAATTGCATTGTGTTTGTAGCCACTAAAACTACCACCCGGCTTCGTTTTCGGTAGCAGTCTTGAGATACCCGGTATAAATAAAATTGAAGTGTCTGTTTTAAGAGTGAAAATAAAAAAAAATGTCCTACTACATATCGTTATATACACGATACCTGTGCCGAAAATGATATTTAAAATTTTTTTGTCTGTCTGTCTGTCTGTCTGTTTGTTCCGGCTAATCTCTGAAATGGCTGGACCGATTTTGACGGGACTTTTTTTTTCAGGTAGCTGATATAAGAAGGAGTAACTTAGGCTACATTTATTTTAGAAAAGTTATTTTCTGTCTGTTTGTTCCGGCTAATCTCTGAAATGGCTGGACCGATTTTGACGGGACTTTTTTGTCAGGTAGCTGATATAATAAGGAGTAACTTAGGCTACATTTATTATAAAAAAGTTCTTTTATTTTAGAAAAATAAAGTTTTTGTTAAATTCCACGCGGACGAAGTCGCGGGCACAGCTAGTTATATTCTAAATTTAAAGGTTCTATGTCTGCTAGAAGTGCCTTAGACTTTTGATGATCGGTCAGTCAGTTAGTGAGTGACAAAATTAAGAAAGTTTGACTAGTTACAATTCTTAAACTAGTGGTTCAAATTGAATGAAATTTTAAACATACCGTGTTTACACAATGCCTGCTTAGTAACTGAAAATTCAGGTTTCTTGCTTCGTTTAACCACAACGAAGTTATCCATCCATCCATCCATCAGCCAAAGGAAGTCCACTGCTGAACATAGGCCTCCCCCAATGATTTCCACAGAGACCTGTTGGAGGCAGCCTGTGTCCAGCGACGTCCCGCGACCTTTACCAGGTCGTCGGACCATCTTGTTGGTGGACGTCCTACGCTGCGCTTTCCGCTACGCGGCCTCCATTCGAGTACTTTCCGACCACCGTTTTCTTTACCAACGAAGTTATGGGGGGTTTAAAATGATCTGAATTGCTTCTAGAAAAGGATGGTACGACTGTGCCACTTTTTAGCTCGACTTGGTGGGGGCATTGCCGTGCCCCCAGATTTAGAATATTTTTTATACGAATCTATTTTATATGTCACTGAAAGTCTATATCTATACTAATATAAAGCTGCAGAGTTTGTTTGTTTGTTTGAACGCGCTACTCTCGGGAACTACTGGTCCGATTTGAATGATTCTTTCAGTTTTGGGTAGTTCTTTTACCGAGGAAGGCTATAGGCTATACAGGGTATATCAAGACTGCTACCGAAAACGAAGCCGGGTGGTAGTTTAAGCGACTTCAGACACAATGCAACAGAAAAAGAGGCAATAAAAAGCGACAATTTTTTTTGTTATTTTTTTTTCTATGGTCATATTTGGGTGGTAAATACGTTTTTTCCTAAAATAATAGTGTATACCCTTTTATTTATAAATACTCTAAGGTATCAAAGAGTTTAAATTATTATTTTAGCAAAAACTAAGGATTTACCACCCAAAAATGACGATATTTAAAAAATCATAAAAAATAATTGTCGCGTTTCTATGCGAAATTTTTAATTGCATTGTGTTTGTAGCCACTAAAACTACCACCCGGCTTCGTTTTCGGTAGCAGTCTTGAGATACCCGGTATATCATCACGCTATGACCTATAGGAGGAAAGCAGTAGTGATATTTCTAGCAAATACGAGGATATTTTGTTCGTTTTTCTTGGTCCGATTGGTCGATATTCTAAACTGATAGTCAGAATTAAACATTTTGACCGCCATTTTTAAACGTGTATGCACCCGGGCGGACCCGGGCCCGATCGCTAGTATTACTATAAAATTAATATTTACAATGCTTTTCATATAACAAAAGCAAAATAATTGTAATTGATATCAATTAATTTCGCCGAAAAATTTGTCTAGCGTAAATAAAAGAAACATTGTTAAACAAAAATTATCCCTATTTGGTTGTAAAGAAGGTTCAAACTGGAACGGGCGGGTGTGATCGCCGTCATTCTCGCGCCAAGCGCATAGCAGTAATAATAAGAGCGTGAGCGCCGGTGTGACCGCACAGTTCGAAAATCAATAATAATTATTTTATGTGGAATTTAAACAATAATCTAATGTAATTACTTATCGTTTCCGCTCTGTGTACATACTTCAGGAATACCTAGTCAGTTTAGTTTGGTTGTTATTACAAAATTCAAATTTATTTCACACATTTTTGTTAAATTTACAGTTGTATCGTAAGTCAAAAGTCACAAAACAGCAGAACTAAGAATGACATTCTTTTATAGGCGAAAGTCAGTGGTCAAATCACAGGTCAAATGAAGTAGAAACAAATAAATCATCGTATTGCCTTTGGCGGCATTTATCAAAGGGCGCCTAGGCGATTAGCGCTTCACACTAGTAGAGTGAGTGACCGGCAAAACAATTGGTACCTATCTTGTATTTATACAGATATTATTGTAAATGTTTTTGAGGTTTTCGTAAAGTAATAGTTTAAAGTTCGTGTTTTAACACTTAGATTATAATAGATTTTTTTATCAATACAAAAGTATGATAAACAATATATAGGCACATTGTCAGAATCATACGGATTATAAATATACATAGGTCTACATTAATTTGTTATTACTAATGTTAATAATACCAGTAGATAATATTTAATCGGGGAATGTGCGCCAGTAGCGCAGTGCCGCGGCGTGATGCGGCAACTTTCGTTAACCACGCCCCAGAATGCTGCGAATATTTTTCGAGGTAGGCTCTTAAGGGGTTCCTATCATACAGTAATTATTACCCCTATTACCCCATTTGCCGGACCTATTTGATAAAAATATGGTGGTCAAAGCAAACTGACGTCATGTACAACATTGAACAGAAAAGTCAACGCATCACTCGGACGTACACCAACGCCGATCGAGGTTTAATATTATTTTTGGTAATAGCAGTTCGAATAAGTTTGCGGATCGGTCCATGTGTCTGATAACGTCAATAAAGGCTTCGAAACACCATTAATCCTGATCCATCAGAATAATAATCCGGTTTGAAAAATATATATTTGCTTAGGTGTGTCGCCAATGTAGGGTAAAAGTGACTGGGCTGGGTCCGTTCCCATTGGTAAACATATATTACCTAAGTTATGCATGCGAGTTAATTAATATATTGCATAAATTGCATTCAATTGAAAATTAATGTTCCTTTTACATTCATAAACATATGAGGTATGATTTTGTAAATGATATGTAATTACCGGTTTACCGCGTTTTATAGTACTTAGCTTTATGTAATTTTAATAATCTGTTCATTGTTTTAATGGTATTTGATTGGATTTTAATCATAATGTACCTACCTATTTGTTTGATATTTTTTGTTGTTGTCAAGACGATCGCGAGTTGATGAGATCCAGGTGGTTTTACTTAGCTGGTCTATCATAATATTTCAAACTTATGTAATAAAAGTAAGCATAACATCTTCTTAGCATATTATGTTTTAGTAGAACCGATCTTCTTCCTAAAATTTAATTTAAATCATGTAATTATACTCTTGAATTAACCATGACTTGGCAGATCTAATCGTGGCTATGATAATGCCTTTTAAGAATCCATCTACATACATACACATACTTACATAAGCTCTACTTTTTTTCTAAAAAGGGGTAGGCAGAAGTTCAACCGCCCATGTATTTTCTGTTTCAATGTGATAGGCGGCGAGCCTATTGCCATATAGGACACACATGACTGACTTCGGGCCGATAACGAATAGAAAAATCCAATATCACTTTCCCCAACCCGGGTTCGAAACCAAGACCACAGCTTTGCAATCATACCGTAGTAAAATACTGCCACCAAGGTGGACCTCGTCTCTTATCGCTAAAGACCGGCAACTTATGGGATCACAGATAATGTTAATTTAATTTGTGCAACCAATTACCAATTATGTCAACTAGAATGGCAAAATATGCGCTTTCATCACAATGTAATATATACCACTCATAATGCAGTCTTGAGTAATTATTTCCTGAAATACCATAAAATAATGTACATTATCGTTTTCTGCATATGCGTAAAGCATCGTAAAATATTTATTATTGTGTGCTATTTTCTTTTGTTACAAAATAATATTTATAACTTGTCTGATTTTATAACCAGTGTTGCCACAAATGCAAAGTCCCACGTCCCACGGTTTTTGCATAAAGTGACATAAACTAGGTTACCGCTTAATTTAATTATGACGAAAATTAGCATTTTTTTGTAATTACTTAGAGTCTAATTATGAAATTGCCTCATAACAATTATGTTATTCCCTCATTGTTTAAAAATACATTTTTCATTTGACTCGTTCAGATGTATTATGTTAATATATTATGTTGTTTTGGTTATGAAGGCAGTCAAAGCAAAACGTTTAGTTATATGTCATTGGTTTAATAATTACATTGGTTTTTGCACAGGGATTATGGCATATGATAATTCTGTATCTGTGTCAGCCCATATACGTCCCACTGCAGGGCACGGGCCTCCTCCACAATCGAGAGTACGATTGAGAGTGGTTAGGCCATATAGTCCACCACGCTGGCCTAGTGCGGGTTGGCGGACTTACATATGATAATTATCACTTACATATTTCTGTTGCCTTTCGTAAATCTTAAACACTTTATTTGTCATTATGGATGTAGATTGGAAGTGACTGTTAAGTTTAAAGTGGTTTGCACCTCATATTATATTGTTACATATACCGACCATACCATACTTTCTTCATGTTATATCTATCTATTTGGTAGCACTTAAACGCACTACACACCGAAGCCGCCGACTCGCCGTCAGATGCCGACATCTTTTTGTTGGCGGGCATGTCGGCAGCTTCACTCTTTGTAAGTCGAAAAAAATTGTCGGCAACATGTCAGCGGCATGACATGAATTTTTTTATGACGTTGTATACTACGTCAGCGGGAAGAATATGCGGGGTTTATCGCCGACATGTATCTTTTCTTATATATATCTTTTTATCTTTTCTTTCGGGCCAACAGCTTTGGTGGTGCGCTTTAGTAGTTCAGAGAGAAATTATTTACAAAAGATTTAATTTAAATCGTCATTTTGATTAATTGAAAATTCAATTTAGCGTACAAAGGCCGCGTGCAGATGAACTATGATCGACCACGTCTATTCTCCGCGCCTCAGATTCAATTTAATAGTAACGTTTTAAGTAATGGTCTGTGATTGATGAACAAACGTCAAACTCTCTGTGTATGTTTGTAATTGAATTTATTTTTAACATGGCGCTCTTTACACCGTATATAGATGGGGTTTAAAGGTATAGCCTCGTAAAACCGACAAATTCTGTACTGTTACTATATTGCTTAAGGTTTTTCATTTAAAATCAGAGCCGGCCCACGATTTGTTTATTACAATTAATGGCAAGACGAGCATGTCTTTCGCCCGATGGTAAGCTATACGATACAACACTTTGAATTACAAAGCAATGCTCGGCTTTCCACTGCACTTGCCATCCTGTGGCATAAAATGATAAGTCTGAATATGTCCAGTCGTTACTCTCGCTACAATGTACATAAATCCGAAACACAACAGTGCATTTACACTGCTGTATGGCGAGAAAAATGGTTATTACGGCAGTACCTACCCAGGTGGCCTCTCATATGGGAGATCTACCAATAGCGAAAATAGACTAACAATTGCAGATTTTAAAAACACTTATTTTTATTTATTTATTTAAATCTTTATTGTACACATAAAAAACAAATACAATATTCAGAAACTAAAAAAAAAAAAGAGTACAAATGGCGGTCTTATCGCTTAAAGCAATGTCTTACAGACAACCATGGGATGGATTTAAAGAGAAGGAGAAAGAGAGGGCAGTGTAAAATAAATAATTAAAAGAGAGGACACTAGATAATATTCATACTAACTAAAAAAAAAAAACAAATTACATCATCATAACATACATACATAATAAATAGCATAAATACATACACATATAATAAAATAATATATATATATATATATATATATATATATATAAATATAATACACACAAATTGTAAAATAATTTAGGTGTAGGAAATAATGTTAACTACTAAAATCAGTTTAATTAAAGAGAAAGGTAATGTTCTTTAATTTGCCTCTTGAATGAAGACAGCGATTTCGCCTGTCTCACCGCAACAGGGAGCGCGTTCCACAATCGAACTGCTTTGACGGTAAAAGAATTGTCCATAAATGTTGTGGTGTACACAGGCATTCTCAGCTTAAGATTCTCTGCCACTTACTGCCTTATTTATAATGTTTTTATACCTATTTTCGTTATTGAATGTTTTGTCCCTTTCGAACGACCTTTGAATTCAATTGTAGTGAAGAAGACAAAAAAATCAATAGCTAAATGACATTCTACAACTATCTATTAATAAGGCCTTCAGTCTCTATTCAGGATTTAATCTTCTTCTACAGCCGACTTCGCATCCACACGGAAAAATATATTATACTGTTTCCATTCGTTTATTTTATTTTTGACACATCGAGTACTGAATCAAATAGTGATGGCCTGATGCGTTATCGAATCAATTTTTTATAACAAACGATTTTATTTTTGAACAAGTTTTAATCGATTTAATACATATTTTATTTTTTGCTCCATGCATTGTTTTATAAAACTTCAGGGATATTTAAGTTACTTGATTTAATAATTATATTAAAATAAACCATTTACTCATGTTAAGTTAATATTCTTATCACTTCCGTCGGCAATAGTAATGTTGTTAAAAACAAATTGTGAAACGGCAACACTGGGCAGACAGGTGACGCGCGCCGCCGTTTTGTGGTCACTCACAACGAGACGCCCGCGCCCGTGCTAGTGTTTTCCGTTCGCTGAATTTTAATTCACATTTTTCATACGTCGAGTTGAGTATTTATATTCCTCCGTATTGTTTTACCCGTGAATTCCTACATTTGGTTGAATTGAGAACATCGTACCTGCCTTCATCACTTTCAAAATGCCTAAAGGAAAGGTGCTTAAAGGACAAACAAGGGAGTTTGTGTTGCGACTTCATGAGTACTTTGAAAGGGAAAGCCGTAATGGTGGACCTCTTATACCAGTGACTCAAATCAGAGACCGTGTTTCAGCAGCATTAGGTATTACTGCTCCAACAGTTTCAAAAATAATTAAAGAAGGCTACGGCAGTAGTGGCATGGAACAAAACAAGCCATCTACACCTAAGAAAAAACGTCAGCCCTTTAAAGTGACAGCAATTGACAGTTTTGATGGTGATGCTATTCGTCGTCATATATACGATTATTACCAAAGAAAAGAGATTCCTACTTTACATAACCTAGTACAATCTCTGAAAACTAGTGGCTTGTTCCGTGGTCAAAAGTCTTCTTTGGCGAAGGTATTGAATAGGATTGGATTCCAATACAAAAAATGTGACAAAAGAAAATATTGATGGAACGCAATGATGTTGCTTTGTATCGATGCGAATTTTTAAGACAAGCTAAAAAAATAGAAGACTGGTCGAATGTTGTTTTCACCGATGAAACTTGGCTCAATGCGAATCACACGGTATCAAAAACTTGGACTGACAACACTGCTAGCTCCTCGACCGCAGTGCCAATGGGAAAAGGTGAAAGAATTATAATTTGTCATGCAGGAACCGCAAAAGGATTTGTGCAAGATGCTATGTTAGCTTTTAAATCAAAGAAAACAGGGGATTACCACGAAGAAATGAATTCCGAAGTATATGAAAAATGGTTTCGGGAAATGTTATTGTCACTCGAACAGCCATCAACAATATTTATAGATAATGCGTCCTATCACTCTCGGCAAATTAACAAAATGCCAACGCAAGCCAGTAAAAAAAATGAAATAATAAACTGGCTCCGTAACAATGGCGAGGAGGTGGACGAGTCCCTATTAAAAGTAGAGTTACTTAAAATATTAAAAATGAGGAAGCAGCCTAAACGATACGTTATAGATGAAATGGCTGCAGAACATGGGCACACCGTCCTTAGAATTCCTCCATATCATTGCCAGTATAATGCCATAGAGCTAATATGGGCGCAAGTGAAAGGATATGCTGCGAGAATAAATACAACTCCTCCTTTCACCGCAAACAAAATGCTGGAGTTGCTTAAAAATGCGTGTGAAAATGTGACGCCTCATAACTGGGCGAGTGTCGTAGATAAGACGAAGAAAGAAATAATGTCTGATTGGGATCGCGATGTCGCATTTGACAACTTACCCATGCACTCATTAATAATTAGTGTTACTGGGGATACGAGTGACGACGACGCCGATTCCGACGAAACAGACGATTGTTTATAAATAAAAATATTAACAAATTACCTTTTAGTTGTTTTAATTATTTAATCCTTAAAGTACTATGAATTCCAACATGGTTTAACTGTTTATTACAAGTAGGTACTAAACATTTATTTTCGTTGTAATCATTGTAATTATTTTAAATTAAACTCTTATTAAAAGTCACTTCAATACGTATACCTTTATTCATATTAATTAATTTGCAGCAAATACATTCGATCCTAATATTGGGTACTATATTACGTTTAACTGTTTTCATTAGCATTTTAATGTAATTTTATTTCAAATGATTCCGATTGATTGATTCTATTCAAAATCGTTTTTGTTATCTGTGGTCATTCGTTACGAATGGCACAACTCTAAGTGGGCGTTACCCGTCAAGAAAGTATCTACTTTTATTTCAAAATATTGTTCTACTGTAATGTCGTACTTTATAGGCGTGAACTGTCAAAAATAAAATAAACGAATGGAAACAGTATAGAATTGAATAATCAAGGAACTTAAATGCCATGTCATACCTTACACCATGGTGTAACACCAATCCATTTGCCTATTAAAGTTACAGATTAATGATCAAATTATAGTTTAACCCAAGCATCGCGCCGGAAGAACACCTCTTTCACTCTTTCCAAAAAATAATCGAGCGGCAACGCATATTGCAACACTAACGATTGATCGATTTAGCAACTGTGGGTTTAAACCTACGTTTACATGGGCTGATACATCGTTTTGTAATTTAAGCCTCGTTTAAACCGTGTTTGTCCGCGGTCAAGTGCTGTTCAATAGTTGTGCAATAATATTGATGTTTATTAAATTATGCGTTTGTTGGTTTGTTCGTGAATGTTTACTTTAGAAGGCGGTAGATGGCGTTGATTGTATGTTATGTAATCTTGATTGGAAAAGATTGTATTTGATTTGGATTATACTTCTCTTTACAACAGGTAGTGTTCATGTCAAAGCTGCGGATTGGGGACTTGATGTATTTCCTTATACCTAGTATAATTTAGTGAAGCGTACCGAAAATAAAGCTTACAAATAATAGGTAATCATTCGGGTAATCAGACACTATTGTAAAGTATTATATTGCAACATACAAAAAAGCGTAACGTACCAACCGCAACTGAGTGGGGGACAAGAGACTATGAAATACTTCTAACGCTTATATTCGACAAAAAAACTAACACATTCAATCTCCCTCCAAAAAAATGCACTAAGTCCAAAAAAAAGTCATTGGCTCCCTCACCTTAAAACACTCAAGTATCAAAAAAGGTCATCTAAGCTTTGAATCCCCCTTAATCCTGACAAGAGGACGTAATAATCCTGGTTTTTCTTGCAAAGCTCTTCTCACTTGAACGTATGATATAGGGTGAGTAAATCCTTCTACCTATGGTATGGTTCGAATCCCGGGTTGGGCAATGTGATATTGGATTTTTTATTCATTATCAGCCCAGAGTCAGGAATTTGGACCCGGTATGGAATAAAATATAATAGAAAAACCATTATTTGTTCATTAAAATACACATACACAGATTCAAAACTAAAATAACTAAATTACAAATCTATGGCGATTGGTTCGCTCTCTATCACATCGTGGGACGGATTACACAAGGCGAAACGTGGATGTCCTGGTTGCCATCAGGGGTAGAGTTAGACAGAGGCTATCTATTCTGGGAAAAAGTAGTTCAAATAATAGTAACATTACTTTAATTAAACTTTTTATTGCTTTTTGTAGATTTCTTCTATTGAAAGGGGTTAGTAAGAGTTGAGCATTAAGAAAATATCTATTAAATAATTAATATTTCTTGATAGGGCGTTTAAAATAATTTATTTTGTCGTAACCCGTGGACTCTATTCATTTTTCCTTTGATTGGATGCTTAAAACATTACAATTTTATCATTAAACTAGCCGCCCGGCCCGGATCTAACCAGGTGCAGACACTTTTGTTGACTCCAGTTCACATCAGAAACATATTATTTTGTAATTATTTATCAGATAACTTTAACGTGATGATAAACAACCTATTACATTCCTAGATAAATAAAATATCTAGAGAAAAATATTTTTGGAATTCGAACCAGTGAGTACTTCCTCAGATTAACGGCAACAAACAAACTCTTCAGCATTATATATTAGTATAGTTAATCTGTGTTCAAAACGTTACAATTTTATCATAAAATACTCACACTCCTTAAATAAAACTCAGATGTATGTTTCATTACACAGTTCTTTTCCTTACCCCGAGGCGTTTTGTACCATTACAATTTCGTCTCGAGCTTCCAAAAATCAGCTGTGACAAGGAGAAATATCCGCTTATTACATGCGTCATTTACGCTTATTACAGAATGGTAAATAATTCATATGTAATATACACAATCTGTAATCATTTGTGACTTTTTCGTATTTTTTTTGGTATGAATGCCAGGTTTTTCAAATGGTGTCGTGTTTACAAAATTTTAATCTGTTTGGATGAGAGAAATTAAGTTAAAATTGGATAGCAAGGATCAAGGAAATCATTGGCAAAAAAATCAGATTGAATGAAACAACATCGCACATTCAATATGTCATAATTGCAAGCTCGTATAAATATATTTTCTACGTTTTGGGTTAAAAAATAATATGATAGCCAGATAAATATCACAGATATGTTTTTTATTTTGTTTAGTTGGTCCAGCACACGAGCATACAGGTCACCTGATGATGAGTGATGACTGCTGACATAAACATCCACAACGCCTTGGATCATAAATTTATTACTGGCCCAATCCAATCTGGTGGGAAGCGAGAAAGAAACAGGATGAGAAGAATAAAGGGTATCAGACATCTGGCGAAGTTACTACCACGAACTAAATGAGCCAGACAGCAAACCTGTGAATTCACGAAAATCTGAGTGACTGTGTATCTGGACGAGCCCTTTTAAGTTGAGCTATGACTAACATCAGCACGGCTCTACCACTTTTAAATTCAAATTATTTTCTGCAGAGATTTAGACACTTGTAGAAAAAAACACGTCTTGTTAAGAACCGATTGTTTTTAAATCAACGAAAGTCTGCTTAATACTAATTTTAGGAGATCCACATTTTTCGTATAATTTATAGATAATATTATTTATGACTTAATTATGTATGTAATTTGTGATATTAGTGTATATTTCGCGGGTGATCACATCCGATGTAACTCGTAGCTCATCGTACATTAGGTTATGTCATATACTGTCGAGACTAGTAAATTACAGTAAGATAAATCGATTACTTAGTTAATGCGATTGTGAGATAATTGTTCGCATAATGGACTGTCGGTTTTAATTAATGGAACAATATTTTGAACTTTGTAGATACCATTTGAAAGAGCAAACGCTTGACTAGATCACAAATGGTATGGTTTACCAGCGTGCTACCAATGTTATAAAGATTAAACCTAGACTGCTACTTTAAGTACTTCATTTTCAGCAACGGTTCGGACAAATTGTTATTAGATTTTCCTATTCAATATCAATTCGAAGTCAGGAATTTGAGCTGGATATGGCGATGGCTCGATGCATATTTCATAGTGGGACGGCACACACAAGGCGAAACTTTGGTTTTCTGGTAGCACCTCTGACTCCCTTATGGGAGAATTGTCAAGATGTAATAGGTTGGCAACCTATCACCTTCACAATTTCCATTTCTTGCCAATTCATATGAATTTATGTAAGCACCAGGAACTAGTACCAAGCAAAATGCCTAATAAAACCTCAAACTCAGAACCTCACGGCTCACAGCTTTACTTGCTGCCGCTAGATCGACGAGACTACCCTGGCTTTATACCTGTGTGTAAAATGCTAATGCAAATTTATTTATAAAGTACCTATTAAATTGTTTGTTAATTTCTTAATAACGTGTTACATATACTGGGTATATCAAGACTGCTACCGAAAACTAAGCCGCGAGGTAGTTTTAGCGACTACAAACACAATGCAAGTAAAAATTTCGCAAAGAAATGCGACAATTGTTTTTTGTAATTTATAAATTTCGTTGAAAATGGGTGTTAAATCCATAGTTTTAGCTAAATTAATTATTCAAACCCTAGCATGCCACAGCTTCCTTAAAAAAAAAGGTGTACACGATTATCAGAAAAAATCTATGTATTTACTACACAAATGCGGCTATAGGAAAAAAATACAAAAAATATTGTTACATTTTTTTCCATAAACTTAGTGCAATGTATTTGAAGTCACTAAAACTACCACCCAGTTTCGTTTTCGGTAGCAGTCTTGATATATTCTGAAAGAAAGAAAGAAATAATTTAAATCCATTTTTAAATACGTTACAAAATGTTACTACGATTTCTCAGCGCTTTTAAATTATTTCGTTAAGATGTTCGTTGATTGTATTTTTATACGTGAGAAACTTCAAACTACAATAAACACACGAAAACCATAAGTTCATTAACTTGTGTGTTCACTTTCGATTCCTTTAAATAGTCCATTGTGTTTCTCATATATTTAGCTGTCCGCCTTTTTTTATGTTTCAGTGATATTTACAATATCTTCCTTTACATTAATATAGCTTACAGCTCAGCAGATAAACAGCAGTGTAAATGCACTGTTATATTCCGTTTTAAATGACATTGTAGCCAGAGTAACTACCGGGCCTATCGATACTTAACATCTTATGTCTGGATGGCGAGCGCACAGGAATGCTAAGCATTGCTTTGTAAATCATAGTTTCGTTTGGTTTACTTACTGTACATGAGCGGTCGTATAGCGTATCATTAGGCGCTTATCATTTATTGCAGTAAAATAAAAGTTATAAGTCAGTTATCCACGTAAATAAAATTCGTAGTATCATACCTCTTAAATCATTTCATTAGTGGTTATCACTTTGGATTCCTAAGGAGGTTTTGTCAACGCGGGAATAGATAAAGCGAACTCAGTAAACATTCGCTTGTGCACATACCTTGCCGACAGCGTTAGGCACCCTCTCAAAGAGGACATGCATTTTTGAGAGGTCGTTGCATCTAGATAAAACAATGTTATTTATACTACTAGCTCGTTTGGATAAACCCGAATTATTAAATCTTTTACTCCACCATGTCACGCTAGCCTAATCTAAGCTGCAGGACAGCAAAAATCTTTGAAATTTTTTGGCACGGATTTTATGAGTGCAATTTATTCTACGGTGTTTTCTTTCACATATAAAACAACTGTTAATTGATTTCGAGCCTGAATATTTGACTATTTTTACTTATGTTCTTTATGTTTGAGCTTACGATACTTTGCTAATCCACTCCTTTTCTTACTGGTCTACCACTATACTTTTATTTAACTTCAATAATGCACTGAATTAGTCCCACGCACACAAGTCGTCTCTGTCAACAGTTATAACAAGTTTTGGTCAGAACAAACGTCTAATAGGAAATCTATACCTGTTTTGTGAACATCTGTGTTTTTCATTCATGTTTTGAGTGGTTGTTCAATACTGGCTCGTTGTATATTTATTTACATTGTGAGTTTATGAATGAAAGAAAATTCTTAGAAATGTGCTTTTACGAGCGATGCATCTTTAATTTGTAGTGTATATTTCATATATCCGGCTCATGTTATGGAAAGTGAATACTGCCGGTCATAATTCGATCTTGGATTGCAGATCTTATTTGTTTAATTTGTTTTGTTTAAGTTTATTGTAATTTTTATGCACTTCATGTTGTGTTAATAAATCATTGTTCTTCTTCTTCTTATAGAACTGTATAACAATGGCTACCAGCCCTAAATCTGAAGTGAAAAGGGACTGAAAAAGTATGTAAGAGGAAATGTATATTAGGTCTCCGCCAATACAACTCATCGAAAGAAACAAAAGGCGAAAGAAACGCCTCATTATGGTAGTAAAGGCATATTTAGAGTTTAGGTATTCATTCAATATCAATAAACTATTTGACGGTATACAGTAGGTAATCGAAATTATAAATTTATTTTATTTCAAGAATACATATGGATGAACTTGAAGTAAACTTCTATGAAAAACAAGCAGCTACTTTAATTGCTTTCTAACTATAACGTCCCACAAACATCCAGTAAAGGGCCATATCTCTAGTTTTTACCTTTTAGATACCTAGGCTAGGTATCTAGCAGCATAAAAACTTGCATAAAATATATCTGGCACGACGTATGATTAAGTTCTTGGTTATTTTTATCGCGTTCAAATGAGATATCGAAAGTATTAGAAGTAATGAGGCGTCTAACGAGGCGGGCCATTAACAGCGTTGATCAGACAGACAGACACATAAGGGCAGGAGTTAGTGAGCGCCCTGTGTCTGACGCGTAGAACCTGTCGCGCTGCGTGTGTTGTGTAGAGTGACTATACGCTACGCACTGCGCAGGATAGTTATTTATTGGTTTTTGACTGTATACAATTGCTCAAAAAGAGACCGTAGCCACAAAAACTAACACGTAAACAAATGGAAATTGTGGTCTTATTTTAGACACCCTTGGATATAAGAAATAAAACTACGAGGTGTATTTTTTTTGTAGCCTAAACTGTGTCCTACTGCTGGGCAAAGGCCTCCCCCTTGTCATTCCACTTTACCCTGTCCTCGGCGAGCGCTTGCTTGAAACGAAGTACGATCCCCGCACTGAGACAAATATTTGTGTGAACCACAGGTTTTTATTTCGGTTCTGAGTGTTTATGAGACAGAAAAGTTTCTCGTAGTTCCTGATATCCACGACACAGGACTCAATCTTAGTGTGGGGTTAGAATGATGTATGCGACTGTTGGTTGTATTTATTTTATTAGTATTTATGCCACCACTCAAATTTGTTTCCACGCTACAGTCAAATCCGCACAATTTCACTGCTATTGTAAAAATGCACTCTCCATCAACCTAAATCACCATGGCAGTAAAAATATCTCGCAATATCCCATCTCATGGTTCCCATATCGTCAAGCAAGTGCAGGCGGTTCACCTTGCCCGGCCGTTTCACTGCGCGTGCCCAACTTGCTAGCAGCGGCTTACCGGCACATCGGCACCGGCTTTCCGTCACTGCGGCCAACCGGCTTTCCATCACATCGGCTTTTCGTCACCGGCCCGCGTCCCACCGGATTGGCCGACACAGCGCCTTATTACCGTCGTACGTGATATGTTCAAGACACGCATACTATCAACAGGAGTTTTCTCCATAATTAACCGGGTTTTTGTCACTTCATTGAGTGTTAGTGTTTTAATGTAACGTACCTAAGTTCGCGACGTCTTCTCGTCCAAAATACCTCAGTACCTAAAATCGAAAGTCTTCGATAGTTGTGTGTTACCAGTGATGACATACGGCACCGAGACATGGCCTCTCACTGTGGGCCTTATTAAAAGGCTCAAAGTCACTCAACGAGCCATGGAGCGGGCTATGCTCGGTGTTTCCCTACGAGATCGAATCAGAAATAAGTAGATCCGTAGGAGAACCAAGGTTACCGACATAGCCCATAGAATTGGCAAGTTGAAGTGGCAGTGGGCCGGGCACATAGCTCGTAGAACCGATGGCCGTTGGGGCCGAAAGGTTCTTGAGTGGAGGCCATGTACAGGCAAGCCAAATGTCGGACGCCCGCCTACAAGGTGGACGGATGATCTGACTAAGGTTGCAGGAAGTCGCTGGATGCAGGCCGCTTCCAACAGGTCATTGTGGAGATCCTTGGGGGAGGCCTATATTCAGCAGTGGACTTCCTGTGGCTGATATGATGACGATGATGATGATGACCTAAGTAAGAGGTAGTTGGGATTTAACAAGAAATAAATCAACGATAAAAAAATATGATAAGCCGTAAGGTTAGTTAATATGCCGAGCGTTCGGAGATGTATGTGATTCCATAAGGCATTGAGGAAAACTCTTCAATGGGCAGGCTCGTTTGGGGGCGGGGAACCTATGCGAAGTTGCTTTACCGTCACGTTTCTTTCGGTGAGTAAGATTTCCGGATGCCTAATACCCATTTCCTCTTTTTTTCACGTTTTGATCGGCTGGGAACATATCCATGATTCAAACGCCGAAGAGGTTCATGGGCGGCAGTGATAACTTACCATAACATGACCTGTTTGCTCTTCGTCGAAAATTCCGGTACCTAGTTCCATACTCATAAATAGAATCATCATCGTGAGTCGTTCGCAATAGAATATAAGTCGTTCCCGTTGTAAGATACACCCTACACCACTTCCTGTGACCTTTACTTTTTACTTTTCAAACGGCACAAATTATACGAATACTAGTCTTGTAGACAACTTTATGAATTGGTCATTTATAAGAATTTTAAATATTATAAAACAAACGGTTCTTTATGCAATGATGAAAATAACATAAATTATTGCACGTAGGTAGAAAAGAAAGTTTCTGAACATTATCTTAAAACACACATTAAAAAATATGTTAAACGGTTCAAAGAAATTTAATACAAATTATGATACTATCAAATGACCGTAGTTTACCACCTACACTAATAAGATTGAATTATGACGTAATCTATGTTTTGTGCTATATTGTAACAGTTAGAGAGACTGGGAGCAATAGCCCCGTTGTAAGTGAATGAGATTTCCAATATGAGATCGTATGATTGAGTATATAGTACATTGGTACTTTGATCTCTTTTAAGTGCGATATGTACCCTGTAAAAATCATCATTCCATTTGAAATTTTGATGATAGAAACGGTGATTTGTTAAGATGCCATTGCTTAGTGCTCTATGCTCAGAATTTCAAAAGCAAGTCACGTTAAATTCATCGCATTACATTAATGAGTGTGATTTAATATGATCTAATCCCGCCTAATTGAAGAACTCACCCTCAGCCATGGGACTTATTATGTGGTTTCACATTTTTTATTGCCTTTACAGACAGAATAACAAGCGAAGTGCCTGATGGTAAGTGGCTTCCGCTGCTTATAAACTGCAATACCAAGGACATAGACGAGTAACTACCTATCGTGACGTGGATACTCTCTTAAGACTTTAAGCCTCCTTTAAAGAAGGACGGGTCATACCGCATAGGAAACACTGAAGCAGGGAATTCATTCTAGAGCTTGCATGTGCGAGGGAAAAAAGAATCATGACAATATAAATGTCGAATGAATTCTGAAACTGCAACAATACTTTCCAAGCAATTGGTGTAATAAGTTTCGTTGAAACATCTATTAATAAAATAGAAAGGGCGGTGGCAGCTAAACACAATAAAATAATAACGAAACCAATAGATGGTGTATCACAATTTCACAATAGGTCAAATGGTGCGGGAATTTATAACAAAATGTGAGTCCCACCGCGCCGGCACTTGTTATAATTTGTACAAAGATTATAAATGTTAAATGTGCATAGGTATTAGTAATTTTGGAACTTTGAGATGGCTAAATTATGTTTAAAAATAATCAATCCCACAACTAGACACAAGCCTCCACTATACTTAAGAGTACGATTTAAATGGGTAAGGTGATAGAATTTCATATTTACAATAATTGCTTCTTAGAATTCACGGTCGTACAATTAGTAAATGTTTTAGGAATTATTTACATAACTATGATGGCGTCAACATTGGCATGTCAAGGCTTCGATGAGGACCAAAGAGCGCTGACGTCATGTCATCAAGGAATTTAATAGCTAAGGGTCTTGCAGTCGAATACATTAGAAACTAGGTGAAATATAGTAAAGGTTGTATAAAGAATCCAATGTTGGAGGTTTACTCCATACTCCGACACGAAGTTCGAATGGTCGGATATTGAACATCAACATATAAAATAAAAGTTATTCACTTCTTAAAATCAATACTATTCCCTATTTATTATACAAATTTCGACTTCGAACTAAGTAGACGATTACGAGGGATGATACAGGATTCGGAGGTTTCCAAAATTATTTAGGTTTGTTTCTACAGTTGATGTGCGACGTTCGAACATTCGATGTCGTGTCGGAGTTCAGAGTAACCCCCCTGGCTACGTTACGAATAAAAAAGATTAACAATTAACTAAAGCAATGTTTCGCACAATTCATGGCTGGAAATGGATAAATTAATTAAGAATCATTTAGTTCGAGAAGCTACGTGGCCTATTCACATTATTTGTGACTAAATTAACTCTAACTCAGCCGTTGTCAATTACGTGTGTTAGTGTTAATAGTAAATCGTGATTTTAGTGTAAATAAAGTGTGAAGCAATGTTAATAATTCTCACTACAACTACAACTTTCTATTGAATTTATTATTTGTTTACTTTTTATCATATATTTATTGCAAGAGGAATTGGAAGGAAAACCAGGACTTCCTTCGTAGACATTACTGTGGTAATGCTCATAAAAATATTATTATACTTCATATTTTATTTATTAAGCCAACGATATATTTGAGTTCAGAAATGTCATATTTAATTCATTTTATTACTAAATAAAAAAAATGAATTAAAAAACTTATTGTGAAACATATATTTTTATAATATAAAAAAAAAAAACAATAATTATACTCGTAATCCAATAATATTAAGAGGCCCATTATGATAAAATATGAATAAAAAAAAAGTGTGTTAAATATTTTGACAACATCATGACTGTAACGCATTGGGACACCAAAAGATCCTAGACAATAAATATCTTTAAACTACGTCGGTTTTTTTTATTTAAAATTAATTTTGTGATAATGAATTTAAACGGTCAATGGTTTTATTTAGGTAAACATTGTGTTCTGATCGCCTTTATATTTATTGTGCTCCTGGGGTTAGTTGTGGATATTTATTCCTGCTAAATTAATGATTTATGTGTTAAAGAACGCTTTTAATTTATGAATTTTCAAATCGCAATTATTATGTCCCCGCCCTTTGGTGCTAAGAAAAACTGCTCACAATTTTAATGACAGAATTATCTGTGGTGGACGGTGGTCACTGGTCCAAGTATTTGGCGCCGTTAAATTAATAATTATACATTCTTGCTTACATCACACATACTTGACATTATTAAATAGCGTTAAAATATCTCTAATTATTCAATTAATTAGGTATAAAAAGTTTGCAACGCATGTTTGAACAACTTTTCAAACGGTACATATTTTTTATTGCAACAAGTAAATTCCTTATTCGAGGTGGTCGACCGTATATGGCATAAACTCGGAGCATGAGTCACCACGCAGGAATGATTCACAAAAAGCAACTCTGAGACTCAGAGTTAGGATTTTGTGAGTCACATTACACTCCGATGCGAATAAAATTAGCTTTTCGGCGTGAATAAGACTGATGTGGTCACTGGCGCCAGGCTGGGTATATTGCACCAATATTCATATTATATTTAAGATAATCGCTTTACCGTATAATAACAATGCAAAACTCCTGTAAATCCGGGTCGATATTACCCCCTTATTTAGGCACAAAGCACTCAGAGGATCTCTGGGAATATCTACGCGTCACCGGGAAGGACTAGGGAGTCCTGATACCAAAACAAATGTTTATTGTAACAATTAGAGAATTCGCGCACTCGATTTCCATAACATCTCACATACTGTACAATATTAAAAAAGTGAACTTAACTAAATCGACTAGAGTGAAACTGTCATAGCGTGGTGCAGCTGGTTAGATGTCAAATCTGAAACAAAAGCTCGCGGGTTCGACCTCCTCACCGAGACAAATGTTTGTGAACCTCACAAGTATTTGTCTCGAGTCTGTTTGTGAGATGTTTGGATGTTTGTGAGACCGAAAAGTCGTAGATACCCACGACACAAGAATTAACTGATCTAAATTTGGGTTCTGGATTATGTATGTACCTTTAGGTATATATATTTATTATTTATTACTAAACAATTCTGATAACAATACCACCATAAACTTCACTTTAGAACTTGCAAACATCCCATCTATCAATATAGGTAACTTGGTGATTTTACGTCATTATCCTGTCTGACATACCCTGAGGTGAATAACTGGTTATTATACAAGCAGTTTCATATCTGCATGTTGGTCTATGTACAGTTGACAAAGGTCAACACACGCGGTCACGACTTGAACCCGCGGCCGATACTCGCCATGGGAAAAGGACTCTGTGCCATACCATTGATCTGTGTAATTGCGAATTAATTTAACATAGAAGGTTAAGTTATTGAACGGCCCAGTGAATGATCGAGCCATGACGGTCACCGTGCCAGCACGACTTGGCAAATTTGGTATTATGGGACCATTGGGATGGTTTCACTTGAAACCATTTTGAGGCAATGGGGTAATAGGCAAGACTTTCCTTTTTAAAAAGGTTGGTGAGATGTGAGGGTTTTTATAAAGTTTATACTCGTATTTGTGCATTCAGTATAACATGCTTTCTAGTATTAAATAGGAAGGATATGGGAGCTTATCAAACGATTTTTTTTATAAGTTCAACCTTTAAATTTTGTAACACTGGTGACAGAATATTATCAGATTTTTTTGTTGAATACGATTTTAAATGCGGATAGATGTTATGATTTAAATAACTGTGGGCTTCCATAAAATGTTAAAAAAATATAGATGGCATAGCAGCTTTGAAAATTTAGATCTAGGTACAAGAAATCAAAAAGAAAGGGTCATGATTATTCTCTGGGGAATTGATATTTTTATTTCATTTTGACCGCTTTGATCGATAAAAATTCTTATAGCTTCCTTTCTTGAAACAGGATTTTCGGCACAAACCCATTCTGTCATTTTAGTCATTGGTGAAGTTTTATTTAATTTAATTTGGCATTTTTGATACATGCCTGCAGGCATACATGAATGCCGGTATACTTTATATTGGCATATGAATTTAAATAAAATGTGAACTTTATTGTATATTTTGCTTTATTTCCTTACCATAGCAAATAAAGTTTATCTTGAAATTCCGCAAGGACGTTAATAATATCCTAGGCGTGGATAATAAACGGCATGGACCGCACATAAATGATCGAGTGATGTAAGAATGTTATCAATGGATTCGAATTCCGTTAGTAGTGTGGTTATATCAAGGTGCAGGCGCGGCGCCCGGCCGCTCAAGATAATGCACCTTACTAATGTATCCAGATTGTACCTTTGAGTTATGACGTGTACTGTATTGTTTTGAGTTGGAATAACGTGAAATTAAGCGAAAGTCGACACCGTCATTGCTTTGTTTGCGAAAGGTTTTTATTGTTTGGCATTGTAATAATTTGGACTATATTTGGACTTAGCGCAATCTAATTGTGTTCCATAAACTAGATTTAGGTAAGACAATTCTGCAGATGAAAATTTAAACATTGTAGAAGAAGTATAGAATTCAAATAATTCTGAAGCACGTGATTCAGAAAGTCGCATAAACAAAATAATATTAAAATATGACAGCATAAAAACGGAACCGTATTAGCGTTTACATGACAATGAAAGCAACGAAACTGCAGTGAATGAGATCCGCGACTCGCGATACCCGTGCATTGTTTACGATATGTTCCGTGACCGCGTTTTAACAAAAATCGCAATAAATTTCAATAGTGTGATTAGTTTGTGATTTAAGTTTAATACAATATTCATCGATGTAGTGGGGGACATTTACCGCTTTGAAAGACCGTGTTATATGCATTTAACGAGGTAAAAATACAATCTGACTAATTTCGGTCAGATGTGCTTTAAAAGATACAAAAATTAGATCCTTCTATATTGTTCAAGTCAACATTCCACGACGCACTCGTTCTTATACCGAAGTCATAGGTAATTTAAAGTAAAAATAATTAGAATAACTGAAAAGTAGTAATGTTTTCGATTTTTGATTATCCTGAATGCACCATTTTTTGGCATAGAATCGACCATCGTGCAACCTGTTCACCCATATAACGGTTAACGCTGACCAAAATACCAAAATACTTCAGGCTCGTAGATGCAACGTAAAATGTTGACAGCTAATGAGTTTTATACTACCACACGCAGTCAGAACCGGCCCAACAATTTCACAACCAAAATGAATAACAACAATGCTCTAGCATTTGTAAGAGATACTGCACACGATACAAACATTTCTTTAATCAATTACCAGTCTCAGGTAAAATTGGATAAATCGTGATGTATCTACATCACCTTGCCAATAATATCGTTCTAAATACCAGAGAGTGCGTGGGTGGAAGGTGTCGTGTCCATTCGGCACGCAGACAAAATTTATGTAAAATTTTCGACTTCAATCGAACGTTGCTACCGCGAGTCACCAGTGACCGACTTAACAGAATTTATATTAAATCACACAATTTATAATATTCTCGTAGATAATTTGAGCCACGTAACTGTAGCGCGTTTGTGCATTTCAATCGAAGGCCGTTTAGATAAGATTTTAATTCTTTACTAAGAGTGGTTGGTTGGTATATTCTAAATATATTGGGATCAAATAGCTTTTAAGTGATTACACAATTCAAGTAAAATACCTTATTAAACGATTTTATGAGATGGCATATTCTATATTACCCTTAAGGTATATTTTCAGACTGTATTCAAGTAATAGTTTGAAGGCTTTTGTACCTGAATAATTTATATATATTTTAAAGGTGAACTGTATAGTACAAAATGTGTGTATATTACGGTATTTTATTATTATATATGTTCGAGACTGTATTTAACCTACTTCAAAATGTGAAATAAAAATTGTGATTATCGATTATCGTAGTAGAGTCATTATTTTTAACAGCATTTTATTTTGTATTTAAATTATCCGACATTGTATATTTGAATAGATAGTTCGTACTAGAATGTGCTGGAAAAATATCATCACTACTTTTAATGTCCGTTTTAATGTAAATAAAATCATAAAAGAGCAATCCTAGAGTTTATTTCACGTCCTTCTCTTGTAAAAACCGCTTTCCGACCCGCATGGTAGATCAAAAAATATCTGAATCTAAATGATGTTGAATATTTAATATATTCAATAAATTATTTTCCTTTTATTTATTTTTTATAAAAATTAAAAAAATTAAATTATATTTTGTTTATAATACTAAGTTTACACAACTAGTCTAGCCAACTCTCTCTATCGTGCACATACCAAATGATTCCAATAACAAACCCAACAAGCCTTTAAATGTAAGTTAAGATGTCCAATAATTATAAATTAGATCAAAATCGCCGGAGATAACGCCGCCATTTTCATTTTACTATCTTTTCACAATAAGGAACACGGCGTCTAATTGCATTGTCGGATAACCTCAGGGTAATTAGTTTGTTCTTACCTTATGCAACACACTGTTTGCATGTGTAGATAACTTTAATTTGTTTAGTGAAAGTAATTATCACTCTACCCTTGTTTCATTGTTTGGGGTCAATTAAGTTTGGTGGTCGGTTTTACTTGAGGCCAATATAACATTACTTGAGTTTTTAGGAATAGACTAACTAAATAATAATGTATTTCCTATATTATAAAACCAGTTCAAATAATACGTAACGTAATGCAATATTTGGTAGTAATCTAATTAAAATGGTTTCGTATATTTTCCTCTTAAGTAATGCTTAAAAATATTCAAATACTAAATATGCTAACGATGAACCATATTAGCACATGAGACACATTATGTAACAAGCAACCAATATTTATTGTCATACTTAGGAGTTGTCCGAAGGTCACGACTGTATGTCACATTGTTTTTAGCAATTAACACGCGAGTACAGTTGTCTGGGAACGGACGAACAATTGTTTAGTAATATACCTCCTTTACGGATGCGTTGTTTTTGTTGTACAACGCGTTACAACACTTGCTTGACGTACTACACGGCCGTGTGTCGCAAGTTAATTAGCGGAACGAAAATTATGCTTACAGATATTGCAGTTATTGTATTCTATCTCTGGCGACATCGCCGGAATAATGATTAGGGAGGCCCAAATGTTATTCTGACAGGTTTTATGATCAATGTACTACAAAATATAAAGTACTACACTCAGGTCCTCGCCTGTAGGATTAACCAAAATGGTATAAGCCCAACAGAAAGTTAATGTGATGGCTGAAAAATATCTTAATAATGATAATTATTCAAATGCAATGAGCTAAAGTTCCTTAATTTATTACTGAATGAATGAATGGCTGATTTAATCCTAAAACCAACGTTTAATTAACAGTTATAGACACGAGAATGGGCGTTTTTTATCGGAATACTTAAGATGATATTATATTATCACTTCAAAGTATTTTTCTATCTAATTGCATATAATATGTCCTCTTTAATATATGTCAATATATCCAATTAATGGAATATCTGTTACACAGGTTACCGGTTCTACTGAGTATGAATTCGATTTAATCAGAGGAACAGATTATTCTGACTAGTTTCAAAATGTTTTATAAAGACAAACAATCACTTTATAACACAATCAAGACCAAATGTGCCATGAATTATGCATAGATCCTTGAAAATGTCAACAGGATCTCACGACAAATATTACTTTTTCTAAATGCTAAAACTTTCCCTGGACTGATAATAGATGGCGTTAGTTGCGCTCTAAAAGCCTTTATTTGTTAGCTTTGCGTGCCGATCGCCAATTTACAGCCTAATTAATTTGAACCCTTAATATGGTCAAATTGACTAACGGACCAGGCTGTTACCTCAATTAATGTCTCTATTATAGACAGAGCAAATACCAGGTCGTGTAAATGTTAATCTTGTAGGGCCGGCTCTGTTGTGTAGAAAGATCATGTTGGAAACGCAATCGCAATAAGCTTATAAATCAAAATCATAAATGAATGGCCTAACCGTTTTCTACTGTATCGCCAAATGATGCTTTTTCCTTGTATGTGCTTCTTTGGTATTGCTATTTGTCAGTCCATAGATTTTCAATTTATGATCATAATTCTTAACTATAATTGAATTTTAATTATTTTTTAATTATTTTACTGGTGGTAGGTCTCTCATATGTGAGATGCCATCTGGGTAGGTACCACCGCAATGTCTATTTCTCCCGTGAAACAACACTGCTTAAATGCACTGTTGTGTTTCGGATTGAAGGACATTGTAGCCAGAGCAACTACTGGACATATTGAGACTTAACATCTTATGTCTCAGGATGGCGAGCGCAGTGGAATGTTGCTACTGTTTATGAGCGGTCGTATCGCTTACCATCAGGCGAACGGCTTGCTCGTCTCGCCACTCAATGCAATAAAAAAAAATATATATATACTTATTTAAAATATCTAATATTCATAATCTTTAATTAATGAACTATTAGGCCAGTAGGTCTGATAACCACGTAATTATTGAAATATTTGGCTTTATTTACTTAAGACTAGTTTTTATCTTTGTTTCATAATTACAAAAACAACCTACACTATTTAATTTCCTTACCTACTACTAACTTATTTGATTATTTTAATAAAATCTTTACTTAGATATCTACTTTCTTTAAATCAGTACTTCATTGTGAAACATTTCTTGAACGACTGCTACTAATTTCCTAATAAGTTATAGTACAGTTCAAATCAAAGGTTCAAAGCATCTCTAATAAAGTAGAAAATAATATCTCCTTCGCATTCAATTTACATAGGCGCTAAAACGATATCTGATTAAGCTTAAGTAACTTCTAATAAACGAGTAATTATTGTAAATTACATATTTTATCTCGCAGCGTTTTAAGTGGTGTTATAACTTTCCTAATCACCAATCTTTTGTGTTTGCCTACTTAACTTTTTAGCAACGTCTTCAAAAGTTTTGCTCTTTTGAAACAATTTGGCCGAGACAAAGATTACCGACAAGGTCGTGAAGCAACGCAGCATTTTGTTTGAGAGAATTTGTGACACAAGTTTTAAAAGAATTGGATAACTGCTTTATTTGAATACCCTACAAATAAAATCAAATTTGCTTCTGGTTAGTATTGAAATTTATAAATGGAAAGCATTATGAATCGTTACAACTAGTCGAAGAAAACGTAAAACAGAATCATCAAATAAATCACATACGAATGTTCTCTCTACTATTGGAGACAACAATCGATTATCGGACATTAACGATTGATTTTATCGATTTTATTGGTTCCTGGGGATCTATTAAATTTCTCTTGAGCCGGACAGTAATGTTATGTAAACGAGGAGCAAGTGTAGCACCCCTAATCGTGTGAAATCAAGGAGAAGGGAGCGTGCGAATACTGGGACATTTCGTCACGGTGGTTTATAGAATAGCCTCTTAAGTGCAGCCGAGTGAAGGGGACCAGGTTGATGGGCTTTTGTCTTGTCTGTTGTCGTATGTGGTACTTATACGTCGTATTAGTCTTATAGGTTTTCTTCATCTCACGTTGGGTAATGCGGGAAAATGTTGATATTTCGGATTTCATAGGACATTTTTCTTCGAAAATATTTAGGTATAGTGTTCAAGTGGATGAAAACACCAATGTTTCGATTCATGGTTGACATTTCAAGTTTCAAACCAATTGTATAACTACTCTATTTAAATATCCACTAATAAAATCTAATTTATGTGTAGTAAGAATTGAAAGTTCAATAAAGAAAAGCATTATGAAACGATAAAACACTCTCGCCGAAACTGATCACATAAAACAGAATCACCAATAAAATATTTTGAAATTAACATATACTAAAATATAAGGATATTATCACTCCACTAATTTCATTAAAGCTGTATAAATAAAGTCTTATTTAGCTAAGATGTCATCTGTTCGTCAGTAATTTGTCCAACTAAACGGCGTGAAGTCCGGCCACTGAGACTGCATGAACTTTTATCGTCCATAAATCCGTTTCCTGGCGTTTTAGCTCACTGCCCTGCCCACACCGTTCGCTCTTGTACTTACTTTACGATTATAATATGCATAAGGATTTGGTTTAAGTAATGTAGACCGTGGGAGAGGTCCGGTATTTAATACAACTGTAAGTCTACTACTAATTGTTACCTCTTTATTCGAATTTATTTGTTGTAGGGTCATTTGTACCATTAGTCACGGTTGTAAGAGGGTTAATTATTTAGTATAGGTCTACTACTAATTGTTACCTCTTTATTCGAATTAATTTGTTTCGAGTCATGTGTACCATCAGTCGCGGTTGTAAGAGGGTTATTATTTAGTATTCCTTGACATAATATGAGTAAAGGCCTATTAGCAATTCTGTCATATTGGTAATTTTATTTATCGTGTTGTGGAAAAATGTTCATGTGCGTACTCGTTTGACTTGTTGAGATATGTAAATGCCTGTTTAACAAGAATCACTGGTTATAATTATTGAATTTCTACGGGGATTATTTATCGTCCTTCACAATCCATCCATCCATCCATCAGCCAAAGGAAGTCCACTGCTGGACATAGGCCTCCCCCAATGATTTTCACAGAGACCTGTTGGGAGGCAGCCTGCATCCAGCGACCCGTCCCGCGACCTTTACCATGTCGTCGGACCATCTGTGATCATTGACGTCCTACGCTGCGCTTTCCGCTACGTGGCCTCCATTCGAGCACTTTCCGACCCCATCGGTCATCAGATCTCCGCGCTATGTGCCCTGCCCATTGCCACTTCAACTTGCTAATCCGGTGGGCTATGTCGGTTATTTTAGTTCTCCTACGGATCTCCTCATTTCTGATTCGATCTCGTAGGGAAACCCCGAGCATAGCCCTCTCCATAGCTCGTTGAGTGACTTTGAGCTTCCTAATAAGGCCCATAGTGAGAGGCCACGTCTCGGTGCCGTAAGTCATCACTGGCAACACACAACTATGGAAGACTTTCGATTTAAGGCACTGAGGTTATTTTGGACACAATACATTATATTAATTGTTATTTTATTGTCAATTATTTCTCAAGTGTAGTTAAAACCGGTATGTCATATTATTATAATCTTCACTATGTGTGATGTGATCTATGACCATATACATATTTAATATATATGGTCATAGATCACATATATTAAATATGTATATGGTCATATACAGAGCATCACATGCTATGCTTATCATCATTCATCATTTCAGCCACAGGAAGTCCACTGCTCAATATAGGCCTCCCCCAAGAATCTCCACATTGATCTGGTGATTGGTATTCCTATGCTCATTACTAATTATTTTCTGTGTAACTTATGCAGATACGTTTCGTATTTCCTATTTTATTACGACTTCTTAAACATCTCTACTGTTCTCACCGAATTATTTTATAAACACAAGACTTTTGTTATATCATCCACTGTCTCTTCCGGGCGCAATCTCATTGTTTATGTTCCACTTTAAAATATTTTCCAAATGTTACTACCGAGTTATCACTTTCAAAAATAACAATGACATTTTTTGGGCTAATCTTAAAGGCTATTTTTTTGTTTAAGTCTTGTTTTAACGATTGTTTCGGGGTTGGAATATTATTGTCCTAAACTTCTATATGTATATTGTCAAGAAATTAGTTTTTTAATTTTGGCGAATATCGGCCTATTATTAAATAATAAATAAATACACCCAACAGTCACATATACATATAGTCCTGACCCCTCACTAAGATTGGGTCTTGTGTCGTGGGTATCAGGAACTACAAGAGACTTTTTTGGTCCCACAATCACCCACACCCGAGACAATACATATTTGTGGGCCTCACAAACATTGGTGTCCGTGCGGTAATCGAACCCGCAGACGTCTCGTTTCACAACCAGAGTCTAACCAACTGTTCCATAAAGGTTGTCGATTCAATACCTACATGCAAAATATATAATAAGAATTGAAATGTTACGTAAGAAGTACATAAATGTACAAGTAACAGAAAAAGTAGATTTCATGTCCTATACATATAATAAAATTGTGTCTGTTTGTAAAGTGAAAAAAAAAAAACAACTACATATCGTATATACACGATACCTATAAACAAAAATGACCTTAGATTTTTTTTGTCTGTCTGTTTGTTACGGGCTAATCTCTGATTTCAGAGGTCCGAGACCGATTTTGACGGTACTTTTTGTTGTCAGGTAGCTGATTTAATAAGGAGTAATTTAGGTTACATTTATTTTAGAAAAAAACTTTTATTTTAGAAAATAATGTTTCTGTTAAATTCCACGCGGACGAAGTCGCGAGCACAGCTAGTCCACGGAATATAATTATTATACGGAGTTGCTATCTGTTTTAATTTTCCTGATGTTTCACGACTTCTTCAAATTCCTTCGCTTAAATCAGCTTTAGAATTTTTTACTAAACAAATGTATCACACCTTAAAACAAAAAATAGGCTCTAGAAAAAAAAGGTAATTTAAAGTTTAAAACGGAAGATTCCACACTTCAGCGTAGGGGTCACGTCGCGTTCCGTCGGCGGGCGACACGCCTCGTGTCCTCCGTTTATGGGTCCCTATTATGGTCTCCTCGTGCGAAATTCGTTTGTTTCGCAAAATGTTACTGCCTAATAACATTGTCGAGTGAACGAGGCAAGGTGGTCAGTGCTTGACAAGCGGCTTATCGCGTGGGAACCACCACTAAGGGGGCGATTTTGCTCGATAGTACGGAATAATTACTTTAACTTTAATATATTATTATGATTTTGCGATAGTAGATTTTGTAGGTGAAAATATAAATTAAAACACCAATGATGGTATGGTTGTTATTATGTTTTAGTGTTACCTTTCTACTACAAGGCAATTTTAGTCAATAGACTTATACATTTTTTTGAGTTGATATCTCTTATAGGAAAGAGGTCCCTGGATAGATATGTACTACCGCCAAACAGCAGTGTAAATGTACTTTCGTGATCCGACTTAAGGACATTGTAGCCAGAGTAACTTACAGAATATATTGAGACTTAACTTTTTATGTCTTTGGATGGCAAACGCAGTGGAATGCCAAGCATTGCTTTAATTCTTTGTAATTCATAATATTGTTTGGTTTTGCTTCTGTCTATGAGTAGTGAGATAACACGACCTGCGTGTTGCTTACCATCAGGCTAAGACATGCACGACTCTTTCATTTCAAAAATAAAATGTTAAATAGCTTAAATCATAGGTGTAAAAAGCGAATCCACATCCTTTTATTAAGGAAAATACATTACTATGTCGGGTTTTACCGTCTTGCGTCAATGCGCATTGCAGGTCCCAGTTGCCAGGCGATTTTCGACTCTATCGAACTGTGACATTTCATTATATTATTGACCTAAATCATAGTGTATTTAGGCCGCAGTTAAACACGTTGCGGCCGGTTTAGTATGGGAGGGTTGTTTACCCGAGCTGGCTAATATGCACGAAACGGATGTGCGTTTTATTGCCGCTTATAGATTTTCTCGTGTCGGGAAACCCTATTATTTTAATTGCTCTAGTGGATACTTCGGTTATTTTGGTTAAATATGGCATTTAATTAAACCTTCATATTAGCTATGTTCCTACTAATAAAACAAACTAATGTATTACGAATATATTCGTTGATAAGGCCTGTGTTTTGTAGTAGATTCTTTGTATCTGAAGATATAATCTCTTTTGTCCTTTTATTTCTTTATTTAGACAGCCCTGTACTAATTATCATCAATTAGTGAACATTTTGCCGCAGTATGAAATATAAGTTAAACGACATTTGGCATACACAGTCTGTGCGAAGCGTACAAATTCCTAACTCCAGGGCAGTTTTTAAATTCCCGTCAGTGTTGCGAACGTCCCACGGTGCTTGCACGCGATCTCCGAACTAGTTCGGGGCAGCTGTATCCGCAGCAGATGCTGGCTAATGTCACTTGCTGCTTCCAACTGTCAATGTTAAACTTACCTTATTGGTGAAAATAATTCGGATACCTGGGTTGATTTTTTTTATTTTAAGAGTATAATATCAAATGGTGTGTATTAGCTAATTGGATTTGTATAAATTTTCTGGGTTCTTAATTTACTCAATGATCCAGAGATGTATTGATTAAAAATTATATATACCTACTGTTTTCTCTTGTGGTCTATGCAGCATATTGGAAGTAGAGCACGAATTAAAAAATAACATTTTATTATTATTTTTTTTAATAATACCCAAACATTTTATCTACTCTACACTCTAAAATTAAATTTGATAATTCTACAAAACTTAATACCTTGTTCATAATAATATAATATATATAATAAGAGACAATTTCTAAATAGATATAAATTGAAATTCGCCTACAGTTTTTTAATTGAAAGCAGCTGTAGCAATGTAATAATTAAATGCAGCAAATCAATAAGTTTGAAATGAAAATAGCGCAAGGTGTTAAAAATAAAATTGACATCAAAGTTCAGCGCCCGGCGTCTTTACGATGTTCCTCCGGGACCCGCCAGACGGCACGAACAAAAAGCCAATTTCATAAAACCATGCACCCGACTAAGGGCCCATAACAATAAATGAGCAAAGCTACAGAACCTGATACCTCAGCCAGACGCTATTTTCATTGATGCGATAAGTGGCCACTTCAATTTACATGTACATCGCTTTTCGCGCATCGCAAAAATGTAGAGTACTATAATTCGCACGTCAGTGGAAACGGTATTTGTTTCCGACCGACTCATTGCGCCAACCGTGGTAGAGGACTCTGCAAGTGTACCACACAGGCGCGAGCCTTGTCTCGACGAGGAGGCTTTGATTGCACACTCGGGTAAGTTTTAAGATCGCGCGCCAGTCCGCACTGTGCTGCCGCCGGCGACGCTTGTGTCGTGTGTGCCGCCGCGACGCCGACCGTCCGACATCGCGAAAAAAGTTTACATACGAAACTTTCCTATCAGACTTTCCTTTCAACCTGTGTCCTGTTGAATTGGAACAGTCTCTTCGTCTAACCGCCGAAACGCGAGTAGTGACCTTCTAAAACCGGAATTTTTGCATCCTCCGAAACGGGTTTAGTCTCGGAGCCCGTTGCGCAGGACTTTCGTGAAGTGCTAACTTGATTTTCAGAGTGGTGTGTTTGTGCGAGCGACTGGATTTTTCACATAATCAGTACACGGAACAGGGGTGAAATTGTTCCGTCAGTTATTAAGGTCGGCTCTATAGTAAAAGTGCTTTTAAAAGTTTTCAGTAAGTATTGCAATGTCACTGGTACTCATTATTTACACAAACACACTAGAGTTATATGAAAGGTTTGTTAATGATGTCGAAATCGTTGCTAGCAATGACAATTGGTTTTACGCTAGACATTGATGGTCAGTTGTCGAGTCAGTCTTCGCCCTTGTGGTGATAAAAAATGCACTAATATTTTACATTACAAGTGAACGATTTAATTTCGCACCGAGCAAGAAGTAAGTCGGTCAACGAGTAACAATACCATTTATCTATATAGAGTAATCGGCAATATCACTCACCGTCCACGCACTCTAAGATATTAAAATAAGACTCACAATCATTTCCTTTTTTTATCTGATATCGAACACTTATCGTAACTCAATACTATAATCAAGGTTTTAGGCTACATTTCGCTTAGTAGCTTGTGATGAGACAGTTAAATAATAAATAAATAAATACAGGACAACAGTCACATACATACATAGTCCTTACTCGCCATTAAGATCAATAGGTTTTTGTCGTGGGTATCGGAAATACGAGAGACTTTTGGTCTCACAAACACCCAGACCCGAGACTACTTGTGGGCCTCATAGTCTTTGATCACGGTGCGGGGTTCGAACCCGCGGCCTCTCGTTTCACAGTCGTCGTCTAACCAACTGCACCACGTAGGCTAACAGTTAATATGATAAACATCATAAAAAGAGCCAAATATTAATTTATGAAAAATCATTCGCTTGATAATGAAAAATATTGGTTGTAATTGCTGATTGATGTCAGTTGAAGGTCTCCTTGCAAACGACCTTTGCACATGTGCTACAAAATTTTGTATGAACCGCAATCGAAAGTGTCATGTTAAGTGTCGGCGCGCAGATGTGCAAAAACCGGCGCTAAAAACTATAGAGAGTTCGTATGCAAGAAAAAAAATATTGTAACGTTTATTATTTTTTACACGCCAGCCAAATTCGCTCTCGGCATAAACGGTAAGTGGTGTTTGTTCCATTTGCGTTGTGTAGTGAAATTACACGTACTCGTTTGAACTTTACTTAGTCTGTCTTTTTCTTCTTCAAGAATATAAGATATCGTAATATAAAGAGGGGTTCTATCAATATTCAAAGATTCTGCCGATGTCAAAGTAAGATTAAGAAGGAGGAAAATGGAATGAAACTGCGTTATAATTAACTCATAATATATTATTCATAGCTGTTCAATGAACGAATGGTTTTCATCTACCGATTTGTGTAATCGCTAGAAATAAATCTCTACGATAAAATATGCATAAAATGGCATGAAAGTATTAACAAACTGCAATGTGTAAATATTTCGAAAAAAAAAGCATAATTATATTACGGTAAGATAAAATTGTTATTGTTAATCCTGAGACTTATTCAAATCTATGTACGACTTACGTACTTTCTGATACCCACGACATATAAATTGGAAGTTGGTATTTACTGTTAGGTAACGACTGTGATTCTAATTATGGTATTTTTTTTAAACATACATTCCAGAAATGGTATTAGTTGATGGGTTGGTACAAATGGAATGCATATTGGGACTTCAACAGGGATCTAATTTTATACCGTACTAGTAAGAATATTTTGTCAATGTGATCAGTGAGTAAGACTGATTTTCTCAGGTAATGCCAAGGTTGTCTCTCAGATACTTTGATATTTTGAAATAGGCGTCATTGTGTTATTATTTCATACCTAATTGAATTGGGAAATGTTTGCTGAAGGTAATTAGCCGTTTAATTTCTCGGTCATTGTGTACCAGTGTAATAAACATTTAATGGACTCAATAACAAATTTCACCTTTGTTCTTTTTATGCTGGTATGGCAAACGAATAAAAATGATCAATTTGTTAAAAAAAAATCCAAGGACTGGCACCTTACACCGAAAACTCAAAAGAACAGTTATCATTGATCCATCTAACTTATGTATTTATGTTTAAAGCAATGTATGACAACTCAAAATTTTAATTTTATATCTACCCTAGTGAAAATCTTATCACCGCATTGCTAGGAATCTCTAAGACTGCTTTTGCATCGTCAACAAAATTAATAATAAATAAAATCATTAATAAATCAAATTATGTACCTATATTAGTTGTCTCTTTATAAATTATCTGGCTATATAGTATGTTGCAATAAATGCTATTGTGTATTAGGCTTAACGACAATACGACCATTGACAAAATAAGAACAAGGTTAAGTTAAAAATAAACCAATGCACTCGTGCGTTACCCGCTATGAAACGGCCACCGCATTTTATATCGTAAGAAATATTACGCTAAAATAACATTTTAACGTAACTATAACATATTTAAACTGTATAGGTTATCCTCATGTCTTTGTTTAAGTATTTCCATTTTTTAGGATATAATGAGATATCAAGTCATTCAGATTTTCTTTGCAGTATTTTTGTACTAAAATCATACTTTTATGTAATTCTATCTGTATCAGCCCCATATATGTCCCACTGTAGGTCACGGACCTCCTCTACAATTGAGAGTAAGATGAGAGTGGATTAGGCCATATATAACACGCTGCCTAATGCGGATTACGGATTTGACATACCCTAGATATAGTAATAATATTTGAAATCTTTTCTTAGCAGCATTTATGTTGCGGTCAGAATATATCAAAAAGATATGCATTCTTATTTATTCTATTAGTTTGACCAAAAAGTAAAAATCTACAAGTGATCTGTTTTCGGTCTTAATGAGGTTGACCTTTGAAAGCATACATTCAATTTATTCAATATTTACCTACGCTTTTATTATATCCTCACATAACACTTAGTTGCAATAAAACATTACTTTTATAATCATTATTATTCAATAAATGCTCTTTATGCAGCTGACCTTTTTATAGTTTGATCAAAGTGCGATACGTCCTTTCAAAGATTAATAGGATCAAAGTGTTTAATGTCAAAAACACGGATAGAGTCGACAGTTTTTAATATACAAAAGTCTTCGTCCCGGTTCGCAACATTGATGAGATTTTCGTCTCCGCGAAATGAATATGAATTCCGTTCGCGATACCCTTTATCATGCTCGCGGATGAATTAATGACATAAATTGTACGATAGGGTTCGTATGAAGGTAAAAATAAGTTATTTCATGATTTTGATATTCATTTTTTTTACTAAAAGAAGCCTATGGCTTATATCTGTTTTAGTAAACTAGAATGATGTTGAATTCTCAAAGTCATATACGCAACGATCTATAGTATTATAACATCATTTTATTCTAAGGGAGGCAGATTAATATCTCTCACTACTCCTCCCGTTGCTTGTAATAGGACCTATTACAGCTTAATTGGGGGCACAATAGACTAATAAGAGAAATTCAATTTATATTTTAAATATTGAATATATATATTCAAGTATACATTTCTAAATTAGTGCATTTATAAGCAATACATTATACTTTGTGTAGGGAATTCTCGGCTATAAATTCTACTTACACTTTGCCGGTTTTATAACAATCATAGTATTATGAACACGGTACCAAGGAGTTTACATTCCATTTCAAATAATATTTAAAGTGCAAAATAAATGTTAAGACAAGGAAATATCAAAGGTTTAATGGGGAACTCTTACTAATAAGCAATAAGAAATTTATTTTCTTACCAGGTCTATAAAAAACGCTCTAGAAATTACGGAGGTGGAAATTAAATGTGATAAGCCACATCAATTTTATACAAGAGATCACCTGCAATAGAAAAATGTAACTAACAGGATCAAAAGAAAAAAAAACGATTTAGCTCGTCAAATCGACAATTCCATTCCGCAACAATAGCAAAATTAATTAGGCAAAACACATCACCTTCTAATAAGAAAATGTGGCAAAACAAATTTCCGAACGAAGTTTGCACGTGCCGGCCCCGAGTCCAATTTCTTGTGTATGTCTAGTACCGCAAACAAATGCCCAAACAAAAAATCTATAAAAAGTAGTCCGGTCATGTCACTTTGAGCCTGTGAATACACTAATCGAATGGCGACCAGTCAAATGGTTTAGGACTACAATATTGAAGAGACTTTCAAATACCTCGACCGAGTTCATTTGCCATTTGTAAAATTGGCCAATTGAAACCGTTGTTACACATATACACTTACGACTATTTTACCTAGAAAGAGGATTACCCTCGTTTCACCTAGTGTGTTCTGAGCCATGATTTTATAGGAGCTTATAGTGAATTATTATGGAAAATAATAATTCACTATAATATATAATATTCACTTATAAATGGAAAAATTCAATACCGTCTTGTGGACCTGAGATTCGCACTCAAGCACTCGATAATCGTCTCGTATCTAATCGGACCTCGGTAATCATATCGCAGTCGCATAGTAGTAGATAAAAATATATTTTTTTTTCATTTAACTGTTTTTCCCAAATATACTGTGATCACCCATTTTTTTCATGCTCCCATTCATTTCATTCCAGTCCATCTCTAGTTGTCTGGAAGAAATTCGCCGAAAGTAATAAGACCCCCGTTTGGTAGCACGTATATAAGCTTTTTGATAACATTTTTATGTCTGGACAATTGTGTAATGTGCAATAAAGTTTTAAAAAATTAATAATTAAATTAAATTGGGCAGTGTCATGCGAGATTTAAATACTAATTGTGAGATTCGTGGATAAACATCGGTATTAATTGAATTTCCATTACAAGCATTTATTTTTAATGCGACATTATTTCGAGGGGGCTATATCTGATGTTGCTGGGCTCTCGTGCAGAGTTCTGTGGTCAAGCGTTATAAAAATTAAAAAGAAGTTTTACGCTCGAATACTCGAACGCCCTTCAAATAATAATTTGCTCTTAACAGCGTACGGCCACTTAGCCAGTACATTAAAGCGGGTTCGTTCGTTTTTTCCACGTATTCGGGTGTTAGTGACGTCCATTTGTCATCAAGTTACTGGAAGAAGTAAATAAAAAGGAAGGTCTAAAGTAACCATTTATTAAGATTTAATAACATCTAGTTCTTTCTGTGTAAATGCAGTTAAAGGACATTGTAGTCAACTACTGCATATATAGAGAGTTTATATCATACTCGTATTTCTCAGGATGGCGAGCGCAATGCCAAGTATGCTTTGTAATTCAAGGTGTTGTACGATTACTAATGTTCATGAGCGGTCGTATCGCTTACCATCAGGCGAACGGTGTGCTCGTCTTGTCATTCATTGCAATATAAAAAAGGTATTTTTGTGTGTGTGAAATTGTGTGTGTCTCAAGTAGGGTTTTTTTTCAATATCCATGATGCGAATCCATGTTATCGCAAATGAAGATATTGATAAGGCGCAGTACATTATTACTTGTTTTGGAGAAGTACAATTAAACAAATTGATTGTTAAGTTATTCGTCATAGTCTTTAATGCACTTTACGTACTATTATAAGAACGTTCATTATCAGAAACATTGCGACATATTATAATTCCATAATGCATGTGTGACACGCGACTTGGCAGTTTGTAGATATTTCTAATATTACCATTCATTTGCTCTGTTACATTAAATTAAATGTACTATTAAAAGACTGATTCGCCACTTAAGTAATGCAACCAGAAATCGTCATACTATTAAATCACTTGTGGGCTGTATAAACTAGGCTGAGCGAGGGATTACTTATAGCCTAAGGTTTTAGAATTATTTAAATAGGTATGAGTTTATTAATAAACACGGATGTATTTCGGCCTAATAATTAACATAACAATCCCGGTATGGCAACTTATTAATTTAAAATAAAAAGAATGAACAAAATAATTGTACGGTTCTAAAGCCATACTGGTAAAGGTAAAAATACTTGGCTTATTCAGTTATCCGAGTTTATTAAAATGATCCAAAGAGTAGTAGGTAGCATATTTTTCCCCAAGTTAATGACTTCAGCGTGAATCGACACAATGTCGTGTGCGACAGTTTCTCATAAATATACAAACGAGCCAAACAAACTTCCTTTACGTACCGCGATTACTGTAAACGTTTGTCGAGTAATGAACGCTATTGCATACTATATTAAGCTGTAAAGATGAAGGTCGCGCGATGATTCGACTGTCGATTGCTTTTATAACTGTGCCACGCGGTATTAATAGCTGTAATAATAAATAAATACAAGAATATAATGTGTATTTATATTTGCAAATATTATAATTTGTTTAATCAACTTATTATTCCAAGTATTGATAAATTAAGCAAGCAATCAAACTGTATTTTAGAAGGCGTGTGGTCGATCTATCATATTATACTTCATTAAGGTTCAAATTGTAGATATTTTCTGGTGTGATAAGGCCGCAAACTTGTACAATATTATGATTATAATTTCTTGTCGTGTATTTTTTTTCTATATAATGAAAAAAAATATTTAATAAAAAAATAAACGTTTGTTAAAGGAAAATATAAAGCAACTATAATACCTTAACTTTATCTATAATAATGATTACGAAGATATCTTAAGTTTATACACTAAAGTTAATACACCATCGTGGTGGATTAAAACCGACAACATTCCTGGAACATACTTAACTAATTCAATCGAATTATAAGAAAAACATAATATCACATTCAGTGTTGTGTTTTATTAATTCCAACAAATCAATTCTCAATTCCATAAGTAACAACTAGCTTAGAAAGTGGATAATATCCACGTTTAACCCACATTAGCATCATCAGTACAATAAGTTACCTCACAATACATCTTCACAGCCGGGTCACGACTGCACACGATACTCACATTATACAAAAATTATGCATTGGACAACGGTATATCGTGCCAAATTACAGTGTCAGCTTGACAATTCGCAGGGAATGATTAGATAAATGATAAGGAATGACCAAGCGCTTCTCGAAGGGAGATAGTCTAATGGCCAGACTATTGATCTGTGAGTGTCTAATCAATCACGACTGAATAAAAATTATGAATGTACAAGATATGATTTATGCGAAAATAGAGGTGGCCTGGTAGAAATACTATGGCTGAAATCGCAAATGTGGGACGATGATTTGCACGGTGCGATGTTAGTATAACAATCGATAAAACACGTATCGCAGAATCAAAGCTTGTCACACCGAATTGATAAAAATATTAAAATATATGGCGTGAGTAAGGTTTTCTAACTCCTAATAATATCCCTAGAAGTGCAAGTTTAGAAAGATGAATGGATTGATAAAATCAGTAGTGACCATTCTACAATTTTATGAATTGTGTTATTGCGTTCTCACAGAAGAAACTGATAACTGCTTGTAATAAAGAGAGATGATCAAAATCAAAATATAAACAATTAAGCATCAACCGAATATGATCTTCAACTAACGGTCCGTGGTATAATTAGAAACTGCTCATGAATATGCGTGAAGCTCAATATCTTCACTAGAGCGAACTCCAAGTTTATCACAAAGTTATCTAAACTTCTGTGCTACATGGTGGTTACATCACTCAAGATAAACTCGCAGTTTGACACTAACGCAGGTGGCGGCCATTACAATAAACAGGGTTGCCATGATTGTCATCGCCCTGAAGATGCTAACAGATGATAAGCTGGTTTTTAAAATCATATGTATTCGCTTCAATGGAATAAATTACTGCGTATTGTGTAGATTTTTACATAAGGTTTATTTTGTTCTTTTATAGTTAAATAACGATGAATTTGAAGCTATACCGGGTATTCTCAGACTGCTACCGAAAACGAAGCGGGTGGTAGTTTTAGTGGCTACAAACACAATGCAACCTAAAATTTTCGCATAGAAACGTGACAATTATTTTTTATGATTTTTTAAATATCGGTCATTTTTGGGTGGTAAATCCATAGTTTTTGCTAAAATAATAATTTAAACTCTCTTATATCTTAGAGTATTTATAAAATTAAAGGGTATACACTATTATATTAGGAAAAAAAATTATTTACCACCAAAATTATGGCAATAGGAAAAAAAAATTCAAAAAAAAAATTGCGCTTATTTTGCAACTTTTTCTGTTGCATTGTGTCTGAAGTCGCTTAACTACCACCCGGCTTCGTTTTCGGTAGCAGTCTTGATATACCCTGTATATTTTCTGATCTTCTTAACATTGAGTCTGGTAGTGGACTATAGCTATTGGTGTGAATATTTTTTTTCAATAGTCGCCTGTCTGCTATCTTTTCCTTTGGTTTGTTGCTATGTTTAAAATTACGTAGGATTATAGATTTATCTAATAAAATGTATATATTCTCCATCATAAAGTTTCATGTTAAACTATAGGATTAGATATCCTTAGTTTAGTTATGATTTGTCCTAAGAAACTATAATATTCAAATATAACTATGTATATTATTCAAATGCTAGATAGTTAATACCACTATTAATTGCCAGCCCTGGCATATGAAAAGGTAAAAAACATGACGACTCCGATGGATGAGAATTATTCCGCTTTCTTGTTCGCCGACATTTGATTTTGAATATACATATAAAACTGGTTGCGATTTTTTATTGGCGGTTTATATGGGTGTTCAGTTTCAATCGAGATTCGAACGAAAAAATACCAATCAGAGATAATCTTCTTATTCGTACGTTTATTAATATTGAAATGATTGGATCGAACAGCAAGAAAACACAATTTATGTAGTATAAAAGTATTTACGTACTTTAAAAAAATTACTAATGAGGTAGTAGTTCAAATAAGAAGTCATTTTTTTCGGGTAATGATAGACAAATAGCACGATGAACTTAAAACCTCAAAATAGCAAGAGTTTTCAGAAATAATTGTTTAATTGCTGCAACTAGACACCAAAAATCACGTGAATTAGCCATCCTTGTAACTAAAAAGCCGTCTGCAGATTTTCTAATGCCACGTAATTCACGGGTTCATGGACATGGGAAACAAACACAATACACATATTAAAAAGCTTTTAAATATTGCAAAAGGTGTGGTAATGAAGACATAAAGTTAAAACTGACTGATCCGACACTACTGGATCAAATATTAAAAGACCTTGTAGTTGTAATGCACATGTCGCTATGGGTTGTGAAACGAGTGTCAACTTATTCAACCAGTTATTGCATGCCACTTCGCACGAGCTGATGAAAAAGTTCATGTACTTTTGGTATATCTCGGATGAAGCAATTTGTATGTTAATACGTGATTGGTTTTTATTGTAGTGAAAAAAGAACCTGTGTACTCCTAATTAGCTAGACCGGTATGAGCTCTAAAACCTATTTTGCTGATTGAAAGTAGCAAGAATGCTAATAAGTATACTAAGAATTTGTTTGCAATAAAAAAAGAAGCACTGACGACACAACGATATATTATGATTATAACGATATATTATATATTATGATTTGATTCGTATGAGAGTCAATGATATTACTATTGAGGATGTCAAAGACCGGGTGAAAGAAGGAAACTCAGCCGGAAGACAGACCCTAGCACCGGCAGGATAACGCCTAAGTAGAATGAATGAGTAAATGCATCGGTGATACTTCATATGCTATGGACTTGTTTAGCACATGGGTTAGAAGAATATGCATAAAAATAACTTAACAAATAAAATAACAACAGTAATAATCTGCCAAGAGGATGCCTACACTGAGAGATTTATGATAGGGACCAGTTTATATCTGGTTTTGGTTGGATCACCTTAAGTGCTCATCCGCGGAATATTGGCATTACAAGGTCGCGAAAGATGAATATTCATATTAAAATAAATATTCTATATTTTATTTATGGGTAAAGGAATAAACACTTTAATAACTTAGCAGTAATATTTGTAATATTGAGTGTGTTATTTTCGTATTATTAAGTAAGATCTGCTCATAATTACAAGTTACGGAACATGTCTGGTGTTATAACATTTATTTAGATGTTATAAAGCTTATGTTTTACAAAACACAGTAATAACTTTGTTTGATAAACGCTGTGCCATTTTAATTAATAATGTTTTTACCGTGGAATCGTTGATTAATATATTGTGTTACGTTAAGTATATTCTTTAACATTTTAATTTTAATCAGACAATTAATTTCAGTTGCTGAACATATGTAAGTCCTTTAAAGATTTTCGGAGTGGCTTGTTACTTTAATAGTATTCCAGATTTATTTTTGCTCTAAAGAAATTTATTCGCTACATTATTCTAATATCTATTACACCCATCCAAAATACAAATGTTTCCAAAATACATTGTAGTCATATTATGTCCGTCCTCGAAATTACTTTGAAAAGTGGATCTGTCACGCATAAGATATATGGTACAGCAATTTATTGTTAACGAACGTTTATTATGACATGAGTACGGATTAGTGAGATCATGATCCGTCAAATTGTCCACATTACCTTGACACATAGCTAAGCAGCCTTCATTACCTGTATGTTTGATACCTGCACACATATTATTTATCAATAACTTCAATCATTACTGGTTCTATGATGCCATTTATTTAACGTTTGGTATGAATAAAATTGTGAATTGCAGCGTTTGTGAAGGACTGCACGTCTTTGCCAATAATTAATAATGATAATCTTGGTTATTCAAAGTTTGATTGAAGTTTAAGCAATCAATTCGAAAATGATGACTATAAGCTGCATTTTATTTTTAATTGTAATTCGTGTTTGTTTGGTGAGGTTGTTTTATTACTTCAGTTTCAATCGCGACCAATAAGTTTAATTTACGATGTGCCAACCGCTCCATGTAGCTTTTGTCTGTTACCATGCATTGTATTGTTTGTATTTTATTTATCTGTCAATATCTGCAAGAACTATTGTATAGCCAAAATTTTAGCACTTTCGGATATTGAGAAACTATAATTACAATGTTTCTTTTTTATTAACTATAAAATTTGTGAAGGTCCCTAGCACACTCATGATTTGCAGCGATAACTTATTTATAAAAATAAATTATATTATGACATTTTGGTTAATAAATAAATATTTATACAACACTATTTGAGTAAACTAGGATTCAGTTTTAAGAGTGTGAGTTATGCAGTCTTTCCGTCTGTGGGTTGCAAATTCGCAATTATACCAATTAGCAACGTATTATTGGCTCGTTATCTCTATTGTGCGAAGTAAATCAGTGGAGTTTATCAGGCAGCATTACGAGTACAATACAAACGTAGGCAGTTCATAACCAGAACTTAGAATTAAGGCGTGTTGAGGCTATTCAATGTGTGTGGCCTTCGTCTGCACCATCTGAATAGTGGGTAAATATTGACCGACAACATCTGTTCAAGAATTTAAACGGAGATATGAATGAGCGCAACACAAACTTTTTGAAAATACGTGTCGAGGTCGTTGGGCGATGTAACCACCGCACATTTCATCTGCAATACCATTTTCTGTATAATAGGGGAAAGTAAATTGATAAATTATAAACGCATTTGCTGTGTTACTTATGTTCGATGATCGTTTGACTTTTTTGATTATATCAAGTAATTATAACATGATGTTTGCGTAACAGTACTTTAAGTAAAACGGCGGGTTTATCAGATTTTTATGATTGCCTTAATACGTTATTACCGCATCGATTTTTCATATTTATTAAGGAAAGTTATAGTTATATGAATCAGCTTCGAAATAAGGTTGTCTGGTACTTTGTTAATTGGACAGTGTTAATTAGTTCTGTACTCAAACTGAGCTAAAATTACATTAATGTCAATGACGTAAAACAATTACCTTACGACCTTTACTGTAATCGATAAATCTCACACCTATTCATTCAATTTAGATCATGGTGAGATAAGCATTTGCAACATTTAATTACAATTGCATTTAATTGCGAGTGCATTGTTTCCATTGAGGTTTCCCTCTTGGAGGTCCAATTTAGTTTGTGTTCTTAACTTGATTAACGCTTTAAAGGCGTCGGTTGCAGCAAAAAGGTCAGGTATGGGATGGTATAATTTGGAGTGTAAACATATTGCCGCATCTGTTTCGGGTCACGTTATGCATATGGACGAGCAAACTTGGGCAAACATGGACTTGTTAAAATTAACTCCTTTTATTTCTATGTTAATGTTGTTAGTGATGGCACGAGGAATATATTTGAGACATGCTTTCTTGTATTTATATTGCTTCACAATTAGGACTCGTTGGTGACGCCAGAGTTTATAATATTGAACGCCATGGTTAAATATTTTTTGTGCTCTTTTAGCTGTCATTAATCTCCTCTTGTGAGATACTCAAATAATAGTGCTCCTATTTTGTTATTTGTCAGTATATCAGCATCCTAACCTGTGACGTCACTGCTTAAAGTGGTATTGTTAAACTGTTTCGTCGGCACCATTATGCATGATTATCTTCAAAACCGCGAATCATGAACGTAACAAATGAGAATTTATGGATCTCGAGTTCTATATTTGCATGATGATAAATGAGCTAAAAGAGGCAACACCTCACATAAATGAGATTGTTAGCACTCATTCGAGCCCTAGTTTGCAACTCACTAAGACCTTAAAAGGTTTTATTGCAACAGTTGAACTTTGATCTGGATTTAACTTACGTGAGTTACTTTCCTTTTTCTTTAGCAATGTTCGTGTGGTGAATTTGACGCCTGAGGAATAAAAAGTTGGCTTAAAAATTTGTAATGTTTAACGCTATGGAAGTCTTTGAGAGGGTCTATGTTGGACTTGATGTAAGGGTGATGATAATTTTCATTAACGTTATCACAAATCTTATATTCTCCCTTTCATGAGCCTCCTTGACTTATTTGATTTTAAAATAACCTCATAAAACTCATAAAATGTATCCATAGTTATATCATCTGCAATTGTTAGATAACTTAGGTCTTAGATGAGTATTTTAGTCGTTCACAGAGTCTATGTCATAAAAAATACTACTGTACAGAAGTACCAACAAAATCAAGGCAATTGCACTGATTTTGCCTATAAACGTTCTTCCTAATTGCGAGTTGAATGCGTGGCGCAGTTGCAAGACATTCCACGTGCAAAAAACAGGCTGGCTGGTGAATTAATTTTCAACGTGAACGGTCACTGGTTTGTTAGTCTGCGCCTATGGTGTGATTGATTGGGTTAATGTCTTGTATAATAGGAGTTTGAGGCTTTCATGAACTGGTGTTGCAGTTCGTGATTATAGTGAACTCGATGGGAAATGGAATGTTAATAGTGGATTCTCTTAGGTGAAGTCCATGTTGTAGTTCTTGATTGACAACTGCTTGGTTAGACTCTGGCTTTTTCTAAATGCAACAAAAATTTACCATTATAGAATAGTTGGTATAAAATTAAATATAATCTTTCAAAGTTTATTTTGGGTTTCATAAATCCATCTAACCTATATTCGACCAACTGCAGATTGTTGTGATAGATGAACGAAGATAAAACAAGCTTCGAATCGAAGTTCACTAACCTGCCAAAGATTTATATAGAAAACAAACGGTGCATAGGAATGTAAAAACATGATCACGCACACCCAAGTTTTAAACGGACAGAGTACATTTACTATAATGATAAGTACCTTCTTAAAATAAACGCACGCCTCCACTCAGTGACTCAGTACCAACAATTTTAAAACTTACCGCTGCACGTAACGTTTCATATTGTGATTCACATTATCGTATTTCTCAATTATTCTAATGAAATTGAAAGGGTGAAAAGTTGATTTCATTGACCAAATTAAGAACTTGCAACTTTCATCGTTTTGTGCGGTACCATTGCTTTCTTGTTGGACTAGAAACTTCTTGTTGGTTTCGTAAGCATTGTTTGATTAATGGTGCTGTACGGAGGAGTTGTTTTAGTTTTTGCAGGAATCATATATTAATCTACTGGTGGTAGGTCTCTCATATGTGAGAGGCCATCTGGGTAGGTACCAATAATAAATACGCAATGTCTATTTCTCCCGTGAAACAACACTGCTTAAATGCACTGTTGTGTTTCGGATTGAAGGACATTGTAGCCAGAGCAACTACTGGACATATTGAGACTTAACATCTTATGTCTCAGGATGGCGAGCGCAGTGGAATATTGCTACTGTTCATGAGCGGTCGTATCGCTTACCATCATGCGAACGGCTTGCTCGTCTCGCCATTCAATGCAATAAAAAAAAAAAAAACATATGTTTAAATTGATTTGGATTAGTGTTAAGGAGTTTCTTTAATTTTGTAGATTGTTCAATTAGAAAAAGTAAAATTTGCATTTATATGTTTGAAATTTGAATACGCGAATTGATTTCGGAGAACATTTCTTTAGTGTGAAACAGTAGGTGTGTGAAACGTAACGTGACGGTAACGTACCCACACCGGTATACAGTTATCTCACAAAACTTAATTTCGGAGCTAAATACGGTTGCATAACATTTCCGCCTACAATTCAAAACATTAAAACTATTATGATAGTTTATAAACACAAAAACGTTGCCAAACAAAAGGGTCAACAATTAAGGTAAAATAAGTGTGGTTATATAATTTCTTCAAAATTGTTTAAAAATATTGTAGCATGTTATAGAAGCCAAGTGAATGAGCTAACAAGGTCGTTTTGTCAATGAAAGCCGATGCTATACAATGCTCATTGTTTTCACTTTGTAGGTTCGTATAGCAATGGGCCTGATCTCGTACAAGACAATGCCACTTATCGATGGCAGCAACAAGATTTCGATACAACTGTTTTCAGGCAGCGATTTGTTTCGATCTAAAATCGATCTACGCATTGCTATATCTTTTCAAATACAAAATTTAATTATAAAAAGGCGTGAAGGTGTTACGTAAGCTGTTTTTGTTGCACCCAACTCGCATTATTTAAATTTTAATGCTAAACAGTTACGAGAATAATTGAATGTCTTTATTATGTTACGTGTTTTACCGTTGGAGTCATATGCATTTAATTGGCGAGATAGATAGAATCAGATCTTTCGCAGTAAGGACACAGCGATTCGAAAAGGCAAGGTAACTGAAAGTAAATCGAACCGTACGGATTAATTAAATCATCAGACGTAACCGTTAAAAGAGAAAATAGATCTACTTTACTTTCATTTTTAGCCTGTCGCGTTTTCAATATCAAGGTCGGCGCACGATTAGAACCTATGGGCTGTTGCTTTATCACTTCCAATAATCTCACCCGGCCGTCTTTTGTTTGTTCTAATGTTTGCTTTCAAGTTATAACTTATTTTGTATACTGCTTTGAAAATTCTTTCACTGTTTATTTCACGTTTCTACTCAATAATAATGAAGTGTGAATTAAAGCCGCTTTCAATTCGTAGTTCAATTATTTGTACCAAATATTTGGTTCACTTTGAACCAGCAAAAAGTTTTTTAGATTGGCTCTGTATTCGTAACTTAGGCTTTATTCACATCTTTTGCAAAATAAATGTTTACTGGATATTTACGTTTGTTTTGTTTTTTACTATTTATTCTGGCAATTAACCCGAACTAATTACTTTTGGTAATGTTTATTTTTCAATTGCGTAAACATTAGCATATTATTACTGTCCTAATTTATTATCTTTAATAGTATCAAGAATACATATTCATTTAATACGTTATGTGGAGATTAAATCTAACAGAAAGCAATAACGATGTATTGTATCGAAATATCACCATTAGTTCCGCTCGGATTTGCTTCGAGCGACATCTTACCACTGCCCTTTCCCTTTCTCCGACAGTTGTAGCTGTTTTACAAACCATTGCTTGTTCGTTACCTTAATTTTGGTTTTGATTTGAACAAAACCAGCGATGTGCAATAATATGTGCAATTTCTGTGATCTCACACTCTGCCTTATCATTTGAGGTGTATAGGAGAGCCAGTGTGTCATTACGACCTGTCATTAGAAGGCCGAACTGTGTGTATTGGTAATTGAATGTTACTGTTTGCAGTTGAAAACTATAGGCTTTTGTTGGAGTCAAGATACGAGTCTGGATGTTTACTTTGTATTTATTGCTTGGGAATTATGGAGCGAGCTCATGTCTTCTATGCAACTTAGTTTGATTGTCTATTGTTATGTCACTTACTGTTTATACTTCAAATAGTTTATTACATATTCTAGTTAATAAAATTGCGGAAAGAAGTTTTACTTTAGAAATAAGTAGATGTTTTATTATTTCTGGAAATAACTTCATCAGACGTTTAAAGTAGTGGCTTCATTCTTTAAATTTTTTTATTGTAAGAGAGGATTTCAATTCGAAAAGCTTTGGTCATTGTTCCGACGTTGAATTCCAATTTGCATTAACAAAAGTGGAAGTAATATCGAAAGGAAAACGCTAGAATGGTTTGGTAAACAACAAGCGCTCTCTGTAAACCACTTAATATGATTGATGCTGTGTTCTGAATAAATTCTTAAGCTAATAAACTTACTTGACCCTGTGTGCGAGTTAATTAGATTTATAAGTATCTGGGTGTTGTAAAAGAAGAAATGGTTTTTATTTTTTACTCGACATTATTTTCAGTAAATACAGATTAATCACTCGCATATCATCGCAATGGTTTTGTGATCTTGTTCGTGTCGGGTAGTCTATGGCTAGTAAGTTTTACGAATCGAAATTAAGATGAACCAGAGGCTGGGTTATTTTTTCAAAAGAGATAAAGTTAGATATGCGGTCAATCGTAAAATCAAAAAGGACTTTTTTGCGACTTTCAAAAGAAAAAAATGTGTGTCCACCCCATGATAGCATGATATAAGCATAGATAGAAAACTAAGATGTTTTTACAAGAATCAAAAGGTTTCTTAATTCCAAACAGATAAATCACTATTAATTTTTAATCATTAACCACTTTTACAATATGACAAAGTAGATTCAGAATTATAATAGGCAAGAGCACAAAAACCGTTCGACAAAAGTGTAATCACCTGCCCACGGTATGACGAATGGATATATCAAAAGGTGCTAATGTCCACTCGGTTTTCTTACAAGCATTACACTTTCATTTGATGAGCCGCTCGGCAAAATGGTTTTGGTAGAAATCGTGCTGTGTGTTTTGCATCAATGACCGTGTTGGTAACACTTCAGTTTTTTATTTATAACTAATCGTGTTTTTTTAATATTGATGGTATTCACAACAGAGTGAGTATGATTCTGGCCGGTTTTGGGTTTGTTGTTGTAGAAATTGTTGTACACTTGAAATTGGAAGATGAAAGACGAAGTATTTCTAAATAATAAAATCAACTGCAGGAGACTACTGATGTAAGTAATGTTGCACAAACTTTATTAAAAAATCATCATGTAATACAAAGACATGAACTTGTCGCTAATATTAATGCACACACAAAATTATATTATTGCTCCAATTTGTAACATATCATTGACTTAATAGTCTTGTCACGAATGAATATTGAATTGGAATGTTGTAATTTTTATTATGTAATTAATTAATTATTACTATTAATCAAATATTGACGGTAAAATAAACTTGGTCATGAGTCATTTGATGCCATTCAAATGTTCTATTAACGTCCTTACCAATATCGATGCGTAGGTAAATTTTACTCGCACCAAGCATGCTGTTGTAAAACTATGACATAAGCAACTTATGAGTTTGACGACCTGCGATATTGATTATGAAGCATGAGCGAGGAATTCAATTTCCTCGTAGTGACAAAAAACGAGATGAATATGTAGACTGGAGAATGAAGGAAGCGCTCACGTTCATGTTTGGCGCATCTCGCTTAATAAACGGAAGCTATTTTAATTGGATTTGAATTTAATTATTGTGTTCGCTTTCGTTTATTAATCATATTAGTGTGGGGTCAGGACTATGTATGTGACTGTTGGGTGTTATTTATTTATTTATTTTTGATTCTTTATAAGAAATAAATAACTTACACTACTAACATTCTCCGAATTTGTTATAATTTGTACATTTTGGTTACCTACTTAACTTTTTAATATGCATCTGATTCTATTTGCTTAGCCTAATTCTTAGTTAACCGCAGTCATCTGCTTTTTGTTTTTATATCAGTACCAATATTTTGAATACTTGTTGTCTTTAAAATATCTTTCCCATCCAGCTTTCCTCTTCCCATCATTGCAGCTTCTTAATTATCTACATCTAAATAGCACCCTATAAATCTTACAATGCGTTTAAAATGACGTCAGTTAGCATCAACAAATTACACATTAGGCCTTAAAGTTTCCGTTTTAATGACAGGCCAATATTTGTGTGTGCTGGCCGTAAGCTTTTAGAGTGGCCGTCCTAACTTTCGCTCCTTGTAAGTGTATTATCGAGCGTCCGCCGGCTCCCTCCGGTACAAGCGCTTGAATCCACTCGGCTGATTTATTGCCTACTGTATTCACATATAATTTATATAACGATTTTAATTTTTAGAATTTAATACATTTTTAAAATTTGTTACAACGCCAAATATTTCAAAACATTTTTGTAAAACCTCATAATGTTTTGTATACATTTATTGTGTTTCTTCAAAAAATACAGCAGTGTTTCTTCAATAGATGTAATATTTTTAATCTTCCCTCCTGCCAATTAAAATTTAATTTCAATCTACGTCGGACATCGCAAATGTACATATAAAGTTCAGATCATTTAACACTCGGTAACGAGTCGAGTTCCATATACGGTAAAATTTCTCATCACTTATGTTGACGCGGAGAATCTCACTGCGCTTTGCGCGACTTACTTGAAAATTAATACGCTTTACACACAATATATATTTTAAATACACTTAAAACGAATATTAAATTAATTTAACACCCATTTGCATATGTATGCCAGTTTTATGCTCCTTTATGTTCCTATTCATTTGCTGTATGCGGATCTAAATTTGCTTCTAGTAGGTTAAATGGTCATAGTAGTGTACAGGACTAACGCAGTCTTAAATACACACGCCGGCACAATTAGAGGAACACGCACAAAAATTAGTTTTTTTCTAAATTTTGTTTGCTGTTTGTTTTTATATTTCAGCACCTTTAAAAAATTAAATGATGCAACAATATTTTTGGATATTTAGAGTTTTATCGTTAATTATACGCTCTCAAGTGCTTTTAAGATTTTTTCACTTTCAAGTGGTTTCACAAAATTTTGTTTAATTTCATTTTATGTGACTTAAGATATTTTTATTGTTATTGTTTTTAGAGTACCTGCCTTGTAGGATATAAAATGAGTGGCTTACCTTCCACTGAAGTTGCCAGAGCGGTAACAATGATTGAAAATGGTCAAGGGTAGGATTCAGTAAGTCGCGCATTGGGTGTTTCGGTATCTGTCGTCTTTCTCAACGTTAAACGTTAGAGGCACATAGGCTCTTATGTGCGGATGCCAGGATAAGGCAGAAAACGGTGGACCAGTACCCAGGATGGTCATTTTATACGGCTGAAAACTTTGAGAAATCGTCTTCAAACGGCTATTCAGACCCGAAACATGTCACAAGAAGGCCGTGATGTTAATATCAGTGAGTGTACAGTAAGAACACGTTTAAATGAAGTTGGACTGAAGTCTTACGTTCCGTCAAAAGCTCCAAAACTCGAGGTGGTACATAAAGTAGCCAGATAAGCTTTTGATCATCAACACCGCGACTGGACAAATGAGTGGAGCCGTGTTTTGTTTAGTGATGAAAGCAGTTTTGTTGTGAATTGCATAGAAGGAAGGGAGAGGATCTGGAGGTATCGAGGAGAACGCTAATCGAGGAAACTTTACTGAAAGAGGTGTGTTATGGCGGAGGGTCAATTTTGGTATGGGGTGGTATATGTTTGGAAGCACGCGCGGAGTTAATACTTATAGAAAATGGGTCTTTAGCTGCACAAAGATACGTCGCAGAGATCTTAGAGTCCCATGTATTGTCTTTTGCACCATCCATAGGCGAATATTTTTATTTATGCATGATAATGCGCGGACCCAGACAGCGCAAATGGTTCGCGACTACTTAAATCAGGCCCAAATCGCGCAAATGGATTGCCCAGCAAGATCACCAGACATGAATCCCATAGAGAACGAATGGGACGTTATCGGAAGAAAGATAAATGGAAGAAACCAAGCCCCTAAGATCGTCCAAGGATTAAAATTCATGTTAGTGCAAGAGTGGGAGAATTTGTCGCAAAAAATGATTGATGACGTCATTAAAAGCATGAAGGATTATATCCAGACTCTTATCTGAGCCCGTGGTAGCAATACGCATTATTAATTTTCTTAAATTATTTCTGTATGTTTTTAAAATACACGATTACATTTGACAATACAAAAATTTCATTTTACTGTATTTCCGTTTAATTGCATTTGCGTCATTAATTAAAGTATTTTTTACTCAATTTTAGTAATTTGTTATAAATTTTGCCTCATTTTGAATATTGAAAAATAAAAACATTCAGTTATTATAATATTTTCTAAGAAATTCAATATTTAACGCGTGTTCCTCTAATTCTGCCGGCGTGTGTATCTGTTAAGTGATTAAAGTTGCATCTGCGGTGCGGCTTTATACATCGTTTATGAATAACATTGTATATGAAACACGATGAATTCAATCATCAAAATATCATATTGTCGCAGGAGGCTTCAGAAGCTCTGGCAAAGTGACAATTTATGGTAATGATGTATGTATGTAATAGTGCATTTACACATCCAACCAGGACTAGTTAATCTTACCATCAATCAGAGTTAGGCGTGCTGGATTACAATACAAGTATACAAAGGGAGTTAGGGAGCCATATGCTTAACTATTTGAATGTGGGGTGGTAACAAATATAATGTTTATTGCCATTATGATCGATATAAATATATTACCAATAGAAATGCACATTACGTCCACGCTTATTATTAATACAAGACAAATAGTTTTTATCAGTATTTTACTGGTGGTAGCTCTCTGGTGAGAAGAGACGCCTGGGTAGGTACAACTTCAATGTCTATTTCCCCCGCCAAACAGCTGTGCAAATGCTCTGTTGTGTTTTGGTTCAAAGGGTATTTTACCCAGAGTTTTGGAGATATTGAGAATTAACCATATTATGTCTCAGGATGGCGAGCGCAGTGGAATGCCAAGCATTATTACGTTATATATAATTCATGGTGTTGTTTGGTTTTGCCATGTCCATGAGCGGTCGCATCGCTTGCCATCAGGCGAACGGCATGCTCGTCTCGCCATTCACTGCAATAAAAAAACATATTGAGCAGAAGACGGTTTTATTTACTCGGTTATATAAATATTATGTACACGCTTGTATAAAATTTATTCAGTAATCACAGGTGTGACAAATTCTTTGTTTAAAATAACAATATTGATTTAATTGATGCGTAATATAAAATAATATTGTGTTGATTTGGTAGTCGTCATTAAGTCGCAGTAAGATTTTATCGCTTTTGTCGGAATATCAAATGAATATGAATAAATTGTTATGCGATTTTAATTATTTATAAGGTTAACAAGTGATTCCAATACTGATATCCTAGTATGATTAAGGATACTATGAATTCATAATCTGAATTGACAATATTAGGCAGAATTTTTAAATTATTAGCTCTAAATGCGAATTGGTTTTTCTGTCGGTATATTTGTTCTACTAACCTAAAATCTTACTGATCTTTGTAATTAGTCTTGATTGCTGCGGTTATTTGAACCGCTATCTCTTCGTTCAGGGATATTTTTTTGATCGATGATCTCGTTCCTTCATCTGCATGTTCACATGAAACACATCAATCGTAGTCCAAATGTATAACGCAAACAAATATGAGTGAGAGATGGCAAAATCCGCAACCTTTTAGCTCAGAAAGCCAACAGCCAGTCCATTAACTAGTCGTCAATCACCAGAGGAAAGTCACCAAAGATTTATGCCCTAAAGGTAAAGACCTAAGCAACACTTTAAGGTTAAAGAGGCAATTTCATTTACACATCGACATGTGGCCCGCCAACCTCGTCTAACTCGTACGATGTCTACGTAAGAATCTAAGCACTAATTTATAGATGTACCACTTGATGCTTGACCATCTTGTATGTCTAGGGGAGAACGGGGCGATATGACATTATGCATGAAAGAATAAAGTCACGTACAATTGCAAGTACAATGTATTTCGGATTTTCGACATTTTTCGGGTTATCGTTGTTCCACTGTTTTCTGTTTTCGTGACAAGGTGTTTGTTCTAGCTGAAGTCTATAGACGTGCAGTTTGATAGCTTCCTCAGTGTAGTTTGTTTAAGAAGTATGTAAAAGAAAAGGCCGTGGTTTCAGTCCTAGCCTGGAGACTATTGTTACTATTGCACTATTGGAGACTGGTGTCACCAAAAAGTGTTTATATTTTGTCACCTACGCCTCAATGCAGCATCTTACCGTTGGGTCAGGACTAGGTATGACTGATGCCTGTATTATTTATTAATTACTGTACCCTATCTTTCCCCGTCTCCTTTTGGCAAGACGTCCACGAGTGAATCTATCGGTCTGTAAGCCGCTAATTAACAGTGTAGTTCGTTTAGCGTGATTTATGGCGCGGACGCTTTAAAGAAAGTGTTTAGTGGATTATAGCGTTCATTTCTCAAGGTCAGAGGTGCATGGAGCCATTAATAACAAGCGTTATGGATAATAAATGTCTTGTCTCGGCCTTAAGGCGTTGTGATCTATCGTTTTAATTGTTTATTTATTTTGTTATTACTTTCAAGTTTGCACAGCAAGTGTTCTTAATATATTTTGCAAACAGGTCCATATATTATGTCAATTATTTTGTATCAAAATATATCATAATTCTTATGCTAATAAACTTTCAAAGATCACTATTATTTATATACTATAAAATTTAATAAAAAAAATAAAAAGCTGCTAAACATGTTTTCTCGTATCGTAGAACTTTATTCTACGTTTTAATCTAAATAGACTTAAGTAAAAAAATGTTTAAATATTATTTACAAATATATTCATTACATGAATAATGCGCATTTAAATCATAATCGATCGATTCCTTTGGGACATTATGAGCCTGATTGCATTTAAGTTATCAACTTGAAATCACAAACGATATCATAAAAGTAAGCCCACGCACTGGTCAATTGTGTAAGATCTGCTTGACCGATAGGGTAACCCGTACAGTTATCGACCACTCAAGGTATTGTACATTAATTGTACAAACGTTTTTCGCACATTTACTTTTTTTATCATTCAGTTAATTATAATGTATTGTTATTTTAAGTGCGTGAATGAAGTTATTTCAATGTACCTCTTGTAATTTTGAGTAGTGGTAGCTAAGCAATCAGACGCGTAATGTAGTGATAGTAGATAGTAAGTTCGAATACCAGGGTAGACTTCGGAGTCACATGTGTGCTGATAGTAAACTACTATGCATAATATAGCTGTCTTTATAAGAATTTCAGCGGTTCGTGAAATGCTTTAACTCTTTAATTTAAGCCGGCGTGGTAGAAAGAAAATAAATGAAAAATAAATCGAAAGAGCCGGTAACTATATCATTTACCCTACTATCGAATACAGTTGCGAGTCGGTTCGCCAGTCACCTTACCGTTGGCCAATGACACGTACCGTCATCAAAGCAGGTGCTATTGCCAACAGAATCACCTGAGAAAACACAATATTATCGAGGCGGTAAGGTGATTCTTATGTACATTGCGAAGTTTACTGTTTACGCCTGTAATACAGGCGAATTTTACGTTGTTATTTGGTGTTTTTTTTTTTAAAATGGCGAGATTAGCATGTCATTCTCCAGATAGCAAAACCAAACAATAAATTGAATTACAAAGCAATGCTTGGCATAAATAGTTACATATTAATTATCTGTTTGATCAATACATAATGGCCTGGGTTTCAAACTGAGGAACACTGGTACTTAGACCGATATCAGTCAATTTAGATTTATTAGATTTTAATAGATAATACTTAACATACATTACATTATTAACTGGTGGTAGGCCGCCTCGGTAGGTACCACCGCAATGTCTATATCTCCCACCAAATAGTGGTGCAAATGCACTGTGGTAATACGTATTGAAGGAATTTGTTTCAGAGTTTCCAGAGTACTAACATCATATTATGTCTCGGGATGGCGAGCGCAGTGGAATGTGAAGCATTGCTTTGTAGTTCGTGGTGTTGTTTTGTGTTGCTATTGTCCCTAAAGGGTCAAATCGATTATCATAAATGGAATGAGTTGTTCGTATCGCCATTCATTGCTTAAATATTTTTTTTTATTTGTGACTATTATTCTTAATCAAATATATCCAGGACGGAATTATTTTTAATTCTTCCGGAGGAAACGTCAAAGAACACAAACGCCGTTTAATGGAATCAAGTGTAATACATTATTTAAAATGAGATCAACACGAAGTTCCTTTCGTTTTACCCGCTGCCCTTCAAAGTGACTGGTGACTTGAAGCAATGCGCTCTTGATTTAATATTATCAGTTTAACATATTATACGCGGCTTGTTTACTTCTTCAAGTAAACCATTGATTAGTTACATTTTGATTAACATTAATCAATTAATTGACAAGTAAAAGTGCCGAGTGTCTTTTGTCCATTTCTCAAGTGAAAATAAAGTATCGAGTAACAATGTGCTGGTTTAGTGAATGACATGATTAATTGAACGAATCATTGTTCTCCAGCCTGCCTCCCACTGAAGTATCAACGTATTTTTTACTTAAAAAATAAGAGAGGATATTTTATTTTAATCATCAAGTAAATACGCTAATTGGCAGAAGATGCAGCCAGTAAAGTACTGATTAGTGAAATCATGAGATTAGTGTTACTTGAGCGTGAATTTGACACATGATGGTGAACGAGGCCGTAAGTGTTACAAATTTGACATTCTGATGAAATTTTACGGAATCTACTTCTTCGACTCGTATTTGTCACTTAAGTCATGAGAGTCAATAGGACAGGTGTCGGTGTATCTTTTTTATAGTGCATGACATAGATGGTATGATTCATCTGAAGGTAGAGCAGAGCTATAAATATCTCTGGACATTAATATATTTATGTCCGTATTTTTAAAACTGGATGTGCAGGATCAATAGATACGTCGATGATGATGATTGAACGCATGTTTGTCATTATCATATGAAATTGAGAAAAAATCCATATTTTTAAACGCTTCATTTAATCCATAACAAGTGTGTCAAGTAAAACTATGATGTTTTAAAATACGTATCATTTTTCCTCAATAATTTACTAAATGATAAACTCATTTCACACATCAGTTTTTCTAAAACCAACTGAATGTAATTGTAAGTAACACCCAAAACGTTTTAGTTTCCAATTAGTATTTCCGGCACACCGTCCTTACTGAAGTACGTGATCGCTTTACTGGTCTAGACGAAATTCACTTGTTTTAAACTAGAGATTCAGCTCTGCCTGGCAATTTGCAATGCAAGGAGGGCAAGTCCGTGATCGCTTAAGATTTTGATGAAGCAAATGCAAAGTTTGTCTTAGCATGTCGTTCGTAGTACCTGTTTTTCTGAGGAGTTTAACGTTTATGTGAGAACTTAATGAACGCTTTACATAATACGACTGTAACGGTGCAACGATATTAGCACTTACAATTTGGTGTGGTTATTATTTATGTATTGGTTTGTTGACTGTGAACCAACTGTGACTGTGTTTTTTGTTGTTTGTGGCCCGAGCAACCACGGTAAGCAACTCATACATTTTCGAATTGAAGAATCACACATAATGTAATTTTTGACCTGGGATTAAACCCAAGTTGCTATAAGAGAAATGATGTGATGGCGATGTTGATTCGCACACTTAAATGTGTTGAAATAAAATACGTTCCATTTATAAGTATAAAGTTACTAACGAAACTAAATCATTTTTTTAAAGAGAAGGACTAACTAAATTGCTAAAGCGTTTACCAGCGTTAGACCTTATATATTTTAATTAGATTTCAGCATTTAGTAGGAATTGTTATCACAATATAATGGCAGAATCAAAATGTCAGCGAAGATATTCGTAGAAATCTGTCGTTATCTTTCCGAAACCGTTTCGTAGAAGTTGTTGTTATGATGGTCTTAATACATTTAACATAAGTTTATGAACCACTGACTAATGTGATTTACTTTAATGAAACCTTTATATGGAGTCTGGTATGAATAACGACCTACTTAACAATTCTAGTTCCATACAAAATATGTAAACAAGTGCGGGGTTTTGCTTTCCTCTGATACGTACCGTTTTCCAGGGAAACGTCGCATTTTAAACACAGCGATGTAAATTATGAGAAATGGCGTTTTTGCTTTTAATAATATAGCGAATAGAATTCGAAGAATATATGTATATTTATTAATGATTTGATTCATTGTTCAAGATGTCGTAGGTATTTAGAATAAACATTAAATAATGTTTATTAAAAATAAATTCGAATTTGAATTTGAATTTATTTTACATAGTATGATGATTGAGATACAAAACATATTGATATGATTAGATATCAAAATAATGACAATAGAATAGAGTTGGTTAACATGCAAAGTCTAACAAAGAATGCATCGTAGCTATGTTCCTCGATGTATTATCGTTTCAAAATGTGGCAGTTTTCAGTTAACATCTAAACTCTGTAATAAACCATTTTAGCTACTAAAGTATACCAAAACTATTTACCATACAGATCAATCAAACAACTTCATCTATCAAACCCTCTAAATCCATCTATCGCCCACACTAGGGACCAATTCAAAGCCCTAGGCTCATTTGATGTGCTGTCCTTTTACTTTCACCGTTTGTATCACTCAAATCTGCCTATCATTAGAATACCGCTTCGAGGGACGTGGAACACTGGTTAATCTCCAATACTATCCGAGGGTTAGCCAATATTTGTTTTGGGTCGTGAAAGCCGAGCGGGAAGTGCTCTGAAATATGAGAAAAATGGGTAAACCGGTTTACCGCGTTGTATAATGGCTTGTAATAACTGTTGATGTTGTTCCGTCAACATAAATTGTTGTTTGAAAAAATGTTGTTGATTTGCATTTAACTGTAGTTGTTTGGATAGGAAAATGTGAATGGTTATGAGTAGCGCAGGTGAGGTGTACAACAAACTTTGTTTTGATTTTATTTTTATATCAATTTACGATTGATACTTCAAGTTAATTTAATCTTTATTTACAGACGTCGTGGCTAATAGTCCGAATCGTCTCAAATCTCCATGTTATCACGTGTCCACTTTAAAAAAATGTAAGAAACTTACATTCAAACAATAATGAAGCCTTTTAAAAGACAGCGTCTTGCAAACACAAACGCAGTTGTATCGACTAATCGATATTTTCTTCTAAATGTAAATGAGTCGATTAGTTTTAAGACACTTTTATTCTAATCACGTCTAGCTCAGGGACGTGCTGTTTCTAATGCCGACTATCGATTAGACGCAAGGCGAAGGGTCGTGTTCAATCGATTTGTTGACATGAATGTGTTCTCGACTCAAAATAGGGTGGGAATCTTATAGGGGAAAACTATTATTAGTGGTCGGATTGAAATAGGCGATTGTTTATTAGATTAATTGTAAATCGATTATTTTATAACTGATAACCCGATATTGTGTATATGTATGAGTTGTGAGCACGTTAAATTGAATATACGAAGGTTTTCCAGTGATTATAATAATGCTCCATTTTAAAATTTACATTAGGTAATATGGTCTGCATCGAAATAAAACTTGTTTTCTTACGTGTTCATACACCTCGGTTTGAACAAGCAGAAACTAATAAAATGCCCATAAAAGTACCGGTCACACTAATTAAAGGATATGTTGTGGCATTCAGACTTCCAAAACCTAACGCGGTCTGATAAATTGGCCGCCAAATAGGATACCGTTCCAAAAATAAACCAAGCTTGTTATATTATTTCTCGGCGCCGAATCCATTCAATAAACAAGCCTTGGTAACACACAATTACCCTTACCTAGCCTTCCAAATCTTTCCTCCAACTTTGACGGTCAAAATAATTACGTGGCCGACAATTTAGATAAACATCGCGTATTACGGCGGCCATAAAAAGTTGTCACTGGACTAAATGGCGCCAAATCTCAAACGGACTGTCATTGAGATGTACGCTGATACTTGGAGAATAGTTAGACGGGGAGATACAATCTTGAGGCATATGCTTATGCCAATATTACGAAATAGTGTGACATGTGAGAAGAACATAAAGTTAGGAAAGTTTTTTACGGCCCTTTTGTTATACAACTAGGAACATTGTTAAAACTACTGACAATATTAAACATGCATCAAAGAATGTACATCAAGATGAAGCAAGGTCAAAAATTAATCCTTTTGTTTTCGTTTCTTTAATAATAAAAGAACGTAGGGAAAGAATTCTAGAAGACGTCTTTTCACTAGTGACCATGACACAGGAACATTTCATGACTTTTTTACTGATGTTACAAATATATTTGCCCACAAAATTATGATGCTAGATTATCCATATCTTTCTATTGTTAAAATCTACCATTCTATTTGAATCTGTATCTGTATCAGCCCATATACGTCCCACTGCAGGGCACGGGCCTACTCTACAATCGAGAATACGATTGAGAGTGGTTAGGCCATATAGTCCACCACGCTGGCCTTGTGCGGGTTGGCTCTATTTGAATACTGTACTGTATTAGCCCATACAGGTCCCACATGGCACGGGCCTCTTCTACAATCGAGAGTACGATTGATAGTGGTTAGACCATATAGTCCAACACGCTGGCTTAGTGCGGGTTGGCGGACTTCATAGAAATTCTTACAAATCGCTATGGTATGCATTGATTCTCATGATGTTTTCTTCTACCGGCAAAGTGGGTGATGATTGACTATCACACACATAACTCCGAAATGTCAGAGGTGTGTCCTGAGCTTTGAACCCACGACCAACGTGATAATGTTGGCAGCAGCATTTGGTTCGTTTATCAACACTACACCACGTACTTGAATTAATTATTCAAGTCATTTAACGATCAAGAACCTCCGGGACAGAACTGTACCCTACAATACTTATATTAATTGATATTGAAACACTTCAATATATAATCTTATCGTATCAAATCACACCGCAACTAGTTACCTTAATTTAAATATTTATGTAAAAAGGTTAGTGTAATGTTTTATCGGTGAGATAATGTTATGGCCGTTGATCAAATCTGATAAGCAAATAGTAATATTATGTCACAACGCAAAAAATGATTGAAAGTGTCCCCGAGATTCGTGCGCTTATCTCCAAGACGGATAGCGGGTATGTCACGTTTTCGGCTTAAGTAACATATTTATCTTAGGACAAATACATGGTTGATACTGTTTTGAATATTTCTTTATTAGGCTATAAACATTCCTAAACCAAACTATCTTGTGAAAGGGCTTAAAAGCTTTTTTATATGGTAGAATACGAGTAAAATAATGAATGCAATCATGAATATACCTGAAACCCGTGAAAGTTAGAAAAGTCATCTTCTGGCGAGTATTATTATCACGCTGTACACTACATTGGGATATTACGAGTAAGTTAAGCTGAACTGAAAGAAACTAAGATTTTTTTTTACTCCAACTTAAATGATGATGAATTATCACGACGAAAATTAAGAGCGTTTATACCCTTTGCGCGCTTTTTGGCTAAAAAACAGGACTTTTCAAATGAGTTAATAGCCACCAATAAACAATTTCAAGAAAAAATAATGAGTACTAATTTTAGAAAAGGTTATCATCTAGGGATTTTGGTGGAAAACATTATAGATTGATGGATAATTTGTGAGTACTATAAGGATTACTGAACACTAGTTTCGTTATTTAGGCTTTAAGTGGCAATTTAGAAGCTTAAGATATCCGAAATCACTAAATATAAGATGAAAATAAAAATATTATCCGACTAATAAGACCCTTGTGGAGGGATTTTGCTGAGAAAAATAATCTTTTTATGTTTAGTTCCTGAAAAATAAAAATTTAAACATTGCGAAATTATTCAGAAACTCTCGTCAAGAACATATTTCTTTTCACTAACTTATCGTACATAATTTTTTATAGCAATTGCATATTATAATAGAAGAACATCTTATCAATAAATTGCCATTTTTATATTTCAATAAAATTAGTTTTCATGTTTTCTACATATATTTTAAAAACCACTATAAAACACGCTGTCCGCCGTGCATCAAATCAGACCTGTGAATCAGACCGCCGCAAGGCCTTCTAAAGGGAGGACGTATTGCTCGTCGCTCCGGCCTGGCTGCAGTCGATTTTTGCCGTGCGTCGTAAAAATAGCCACGCGCGGACTGCGATTGCCACATCTTAGTACTTTGGTAGTAAAACATATTTTTTCTTTTTATTACCTTCAATGATTTTGTAGTGAGTATAAATTATGTTTTAGATAATATAATGGGATGTAATTCCGAGACTAAATTATGCTATGTATTGTAATATAAAATTAAATATATTTCGTAATTGTAAGGGGTTGTAAGGCCCCTAACTCTTTTCATGTGTTCGAACACGAAATGATTAATAAACGTCCGTAGTGTCTACTGATTGAACACTGATTTGAATGCAACTTAACAATGTAATAATAACGAAAATATGATTAGTATCTAAATTTGTATTGTTCATTGCTTGCACAGTAATATTTATCTACTTATAATGCAAATAAAATATTTTTATGATATAAATCATAAGTTACATTTCAGTTAAATATTAGAATTTTGAAACGCACGGATCAAAGTTGGTTGCGCTGACTGTATAGCGAGCCGACGCGGCAGCTCTACGCACACAGCTTTGGTCGCTTATGTGTGCGTGAAATTAACGAAGAAATACCTATAGTTGACTTTGCGCGCAACGTGTAAACGCTCTTAATTTAATGACATAATATTATCATATTGATGAATTGATTGATGGCCTACTCGTATTGTATATTAGGTTATACTTATGTTCATAGTTTAGTATGTGGAAATTTAAATTTCATGAAATATATGATCTCTGTGTTAGTTTATGAGCAAGCTTTATTAGGAGCAGAAATTTGCCCGGCAATAGATTATTTGCAGTGTCTGGTTCGATTACACAATTGACCACACAGTTGACATATTACAGTGGTTTTCGAAACATTTTATTCTAAAATAGAAACAAAAATATTTTATGATAAAATTTTATCAAATATATCTTAAAGGTTTATTTTAAAAGCAATTTGCATGAAATATCACACACATTTTGACATATTATAAACACCCTATCGCGTCTATTTTTCTGCAATCACACAAACACTTTCGTTTCCGTGCCAAGACAATCAGATACAGCCCTATTAGACCAAGAGCCCGTGGCCGCCAGACTTTCGTCATTTTATAACACTGGCAAAAATTACGTGTTATTAAATATTACGATATCTTCAACTTTAACAAAATATATTTTTGTCAGCGTTATAGTATAAAAGCATATAGAAGAATTTTATATATGTTATTAAAGAAATTATCAATAAATATTTCAGCCGGCTTTGATGGTTCTTTCATCTTGCCAGACACATTGAAGCTGATAACTTCCAAAGCAACCACGGTCGCACCTTCATAATAGCTGATCTTGTGATGCCTATATTAGAGTCATGTACATACAAACTTTCAGCTTTTATAAAATGAAGTCTAGCGGCTACAGGCTCTTGGTCTATATACACATACTAATATGTTGAAACTTTTTGCAGTCGGCTCCATTAGGTTAATAACTACGTGCTCAAGTTTACGCGTGCGTGTGACGTTCAACTCGTTTAACAAGGCCATGACGTCTCACGTCAAACTAATGTCAGAAATGTCATCGTGACAATCATATGGGCCGGGCGTTTGTAATTTGTTTTCGTGTTTTAGCCTTGATTTTGTAGCTGTGTTTTTCGAAGGTTGCACTTTCCTGTTTTCATTAGTGTGTAATTGGATTTTAAAGTAGTTATATGTCCAATATTCGGGTGACTAATAAATATTTGCACTGTACTGTATCAGCCCTGAAACTTCCCACTGCAGGGCACGGGTCTCCTCTGCAAACGAGAGTTCGTTTGAGACTGGTTAGGCCGTATAGTCAACCACGCTGGCCTTATGCGGGTTGGCAAGCTTTACGTACCGTAGATGTTCTTATAGATCGCTGTGGTGTGCAGGTTTCCTCTCGATGATTTCCTTCACCGTTTTAGTGTTAATGAAAATGAAACGAATAATATCCGGAATTTATATTTGTTAAATATTAATCAAATATTACTAATATCCAGCTTCAACTTGCAAATTTTCATTCAGCTAATAACAACTTAGTAGCAATTTAGGGCCCTACTATATAAATCCGAAACGAAGTTCGAAACTTCGTGACGTTTTTCGTTTCGAAACCTACTCTGTAACACGAAGTTCGAATCTTCGGATCGAAGAATGAATTATTCCAATATATCGGCAATACGAACATTTGCAGAGTACGTACATACTTCGTTCGTCCGAAGTTTCAAACTTCGTTTCGGATGAATATAGTAAATAAAAATGTTAATGTTCGGATTGCCGATATAATATGCGAATCATTCATTCTTCGATCCGAAGTTTCGAATATCGTGTTACAGAGTAGGTTTCGAAACGAAAAATGTCACGAAGATTCGAACTTCGGATTTATATAGTAGGGCCCTTAGACCGCCGTAGTACCAGATCATAGTGTAGAGAATTGCACAGTGGTTATACTGGCACGTATCCAAAAGGAGAATTGTAAAGCGCTTTCCACAAGGGGCGGTTATTCGTTGCTGTGCATTCATGTGTCCTGTGAGTTAAAGAGTTTTGTTGCGTCGCTTTTTATTCCTGTTACCATTGTTTATTCGAGCCAATAACCAAAAGTCGTTGTTAGGTTTTAGGTGACTTTTGGTATAGGATTTTTAGATGCCTTTGTGATTTGATAAACGGTTGTTTATCGATCTGGTTTAATTTTATTAGAAGTGAAAGAGGAACTTAAAAACAAGCCTGTTTCCAGGTACTTTTTTTCATTGCTATGTAATTCATGATGTTGTTTCCACAGTTCATTTTACGACTATAGATCCTTTGTATCCTTTGTATTCCTATTCCTTTGTAGGATAGTCAATAAACACAAATAATTACGAATTGTATTTTAAAACCATTCAGTACAGTAAAACTTATCTCAGTAGGGCTACTAGGGATGTTGACCTTGGCAGACTCCCTCTTTATGTCGACAACCCCATAGTACGCAGTGCCCGGCCGGCGTAATGAGCGCTTTTACATCTCACTGCACACTCGCGTCAATTCATATTTAGTTCACTGGAATTATTTTATAAGGAGGTTATGTAAGTGGTCGGATCGTTTATTTTTATACGTGCTTGTATAGTTATTTTTTGTATATTGAAGTAATTTGAGTCCGTTTTTTATATTCATTTATTGTGTTCTGTTGTAAATTATGGATTTTTTTAAATGAAAATTGTAATTTGATTGTGGAGTAGCTAATTGGCGTTGAAGAGAACAATATCTATGTATTTGTAATCCTATTGCGTGATAGCATTTGGCATAAGTATGTTGATATATAAAAGAGTTTTTTTAAATCTCACATGCGCTGAAGGGCTTCTTTTTTATTAAGCGGATTATATTATGAAGAGAGCAAGAAGAAAAACAAAAATGTAGGTACACAAACAAATGAAAGTATAAGTAGGTTATTTATTTCATAAATTACACCTTAAATTTTGTGGAGTTTATTTTAGAACTTTGTAACCGTACTGGTCATTTAGTATTCTTCTAGGCCAACCTCACAGTCCGAAGTAAAATTGGATCAATTTAAATGATCGTCTATATTATGTATAATGGACGTGCCTCATATAGACACTAACTGATGCCTAACTTACGCTGACCCACTTGATCGCTTCATACATTATTCTGGTCGTTGCCGTCGACTCAATTAAAGCCATTTTACTTGAACCGAACTGGCTGATTTTATCTTTTTTTGGCAATATATTTTTATTTTTTATCGATTTAACGATGTGACCAAATGTCGAGGCGTAGGAGCATCTGGTTGACCAAGTCGAATCTATTGTCAAAATCAATTTTACTGTTGCTTTTTCTTCTTTTGCGCTAAAAGACTTTTTGCTGTCGCATCAGATTTTACTCACGACTCTTCAATCGCATGAAAAAAAAGCAGCAAGTTAGGGTGATTGCTAGTTCAAAAAACTTTAAAAGAATTTTATTCTAGGTAGGTCCAAGTATTTTGGGAATGTATCGACATTTATAAATTCGGTAGGTATAAATTTAATTACATAGTTTGGTTTAGCCAAAAAACGACGAAAAACTCAAGTATCGCTCAAAACGAAATCAACTGACCGTATAATTTTAATTTGTCGATATACATAAAAGGTACACTTAACTTCAACAATTCGCCAATAACAAACCCTACCAACCAAATACATTTGCGGGCCACTTTATATTCCTCGGGAGTATGGGGCGTATCCCGGATTATTCCGATCGACCGAGCTTCGTCTACCTTTTCCCATAGCCGTCGCGAGTCGTAAAGTGTAAAGAGCCGTCCACACGGGTGTGTGCGTAGTGCAGGCGAGCGGGATGCGATCGATACCACCGTCTGCACGTCCGTCCCGCACTGCGGTGTGACCTTGCACTTGTGATAACGCATCCTTAGAGCGCCTGGGGCCAGATGTTGTTTTAAAGAGAATTGGATTATTGGCTAACGGGATTGAGATGGTAATAAAAAAAAAAAACGTTAAAAGAAGAGTGCGTTAATTACGAATTACAAGCTTTTTTCTTTATTTAATTTCATATATGGTGTAATATATTAGGCGCAACTGATTTCCGTAAATAGATATACTGAAGGTTTCAATTTTAGAGACCTTTTTGCGCTGTAGTTAAACTAGCAAATAAAGTTGGTTGTAAATAATGATTTAAAGTCACGTGAAACAAAAAAATGAGCGGCAGACAGTTCCTCGCATCATCCGAGATAACACTTAGTAATGATAAAGTAATTTTAGTATTGACACTACTAAATCGTAAATAGGGTCTGCTTTACCAAAAATATTTTATCATGTGAGGAAGGTGTTTCGCCTTACAGATTGGCGTAAATGTTTATTAAGGATTACTTTGTAATTTATTAAAATTCTAAATAAGTATGAACGTTTTAAAATTAGATATTTTTCTAAATGTCGAGAGCCTGGCGATTGTAGTATCTTGGACTATAAAACTCTGTCGATAACTTGTCGGAAACGGCGAGTCTCGATATAAATGCTTTTTTATTCCTTTAAAGTGAGCACAGGAGACTGTTTGCATACTGCCTCGTTTGGAGAGGTTTTAGTTTGTTTATTGTTATCTTGTCGGATGGTGTTTGCGTTGGCTGGAAAAAATAGCACAGATTAAAAATATTCTCTATTTTACGCTGTCTTGTGACGGGATCTTTGATTTTGATTTCACTTTCATATGATTCTAATTTTTTTTAAAGCGCGTTTTTGGAAATATGAAATTTTAGATCTTTTTGTGTGTACTTCTAAGCGGATTTATTAGTTGTGTATACTATTACATCGTCTGTTTTAAAAATTATATCCCGTTATTTATAACGGGATTACGTTATTTATAATAATCGGAATAGGCTATTTGACTAATTTCTGAAAACCATACCACATTATGAAGCGGGGTCTATAGACCTTACAAATGAAGGTTATTTTTAATTACTATATCTATATCATTTGAAAATAAATTTACAAAATACACTGAAAAATTACACTGTCAAAACGCTCTGTCTGACAATGTGGCGTTTAGTTCGTAAACATCCGTTCCACAGATTCGTTCGCATATATCACTCATTCTTAAATCATCCATAGATCAATCAATCAGTCAATCGTCCGAATGAGTTTTTGCATTGAGGTATTACAACTGGAGCGGATTATATTATAGATCAAGTCGGCATTGCTGCAGATACGACACTTCATATATTTGTTACATTTGTTACCTAATGTTTCAGAATAAAGTAAAACGAAATATAAAAGCCCAATATAATCATGCATTTTTAATAACTTATAAAGCTACATTATTATAAAGATTTTAAAAACAACAAACCTATTAGCCTTAACCTATAGGCTATTTGACTGTATAAAAATAATGACTTATTTGTTTCCATCCGTGTAAATAATTTAATTTTAAACATATTTCATTATCATACATTAAAAATATTGTATATTTTGTCTAAAAAACACAATAATAATTTAATTTATTTTGAGTTCGCGCCACGTGATCGTAAACGATTTTGATTGGCTATGACGTCATGCATTAGTATGAACTACTCACGTACAGGAAATGAATGGGATTGATAACGGCATAGATGCAAATTAAATATTAAAAATACCTTTAAAACGCGTTATTTGTCATTTGTACCCGTGAATTAATAATATTATCATGTCCAATGTAATAAAATGTGATGAAAGAAAAAAAAACTATTTTTTTTGACAAAACCTCATTCGGACTATTGATTGATTGATTGATCTATGGTTGATTAGAGAATGGGTGACATGCGAACGAATCTCTGGAATGGATGTTTACGAACTGAACGCCACATTGCCAGATAGAGCGTTTTGACAATGTAATTATTCAGTGTATTTTGTAAATTTATTTTTAAATGATATAGATATAGTAATTAAAAATAACCTTTATTTGTAAGGTCTATAGACTCCACTTCATAATGTGGTATGGTTTTCAGAAAATAGTCAAATAGCGTATTGAGTTATCCTACTAAAAAATACTTTTGTGTCAAAAATATGGATAGTGAAAAAATATATTTACAATATCCAATGTATCTAATAATAAATATATTAAATAAAATAAATAAACGAATTTTTCAATATTTACCTATTTGTCCGTAACATTAATCTTATTCTATAATTTTGTTAAAATATGACATTTGTCAAAACGGCTTTGGTACATAATCTAATTTATTAATATTTTTGCTACTTTATTCAAATTATCGTTAATTTACGTATGGAATTAAATTCTATATTTTTTTCAAGTGAACTGGAATGGTTATTACATGTCTTCAGTTGGGAGTACGGTATTTTTAAAGCAATTAGAATAAATAGCATAAATGACAACTGTCATAGCCGACTGTCAGCGTAAGGGTACATGTACCCTTGCAAATGTTCCAAATTATTTGGTCTAGATCCCCTCCAGTTGTATACCTCAATGAGTTTTTGTCAAAAATATAGAATTATATTTCTTTCTTCACATTTTATTACATTGGACATGATAATATTATTAATTCACGGGTATTAATGTCAAATAACTCGTTTTGAAGGTATTTTTAATATTCAATTTGCATCTATGCCGTTATCAATCCCATTCATTTCCTGTATGTGAGTAGTTCATACAAACGCATGACGTCATAGCCAATCAAAATCGTTTACGATCACGTGGCGCGAACTCAAAATAAATTAAATTATAATTGTGTTTTTTAGCCAAAATATACAATATTTTTAATGTATGATAATGAAATATGTTTAAAAATTAAATTATGTACACGGATGGAAACAAATAAGTCAATATTTTTTATACAGTCAAATAGCCTATTTATATATACGTTATTCGAATTGATATTATTGGTTATATATAAATGATTAGAATCATATCAATTGTGGTCATTCATAGTTTTTACCTTGTAACAATAATATAATTAAGTTTAATGCGTTATGAGTCTCTGTTGTCCTTAATAAAACAAGAAAACTCACACTCCAAGAAGTTAAGTAAACCAGTCCAGTGTATTTAAAATCAAATTAAAACCTTAATTGTATTGATAGGGCACAAAATAATTTAATTCGTACCGAGAGGTGGCATGCTTCCTTCCATTATGCTGAGTGTTTCAACGCCTAATAGGGTCGCGGTAAATGGAAAAATAGAGTAAAAACACAATGGCGACGTAAAACAATAGGCCTAGTGCGATGACAACCTTGGCCGTCGCTTCCGACGATGAATGACTCATGACAGTTGAAAAGGCGATTCTGAATCTAGTAAGTTATTCTGAGAATGAAATATTCTGCCGGCAGTGATGAATAATATGAATCCCTATAGCCACTGTCGAGCTTAGGAGTTTAAGATCGAGAGCCGATTAGAAGATTTTGGGCTTTTGGAGATTGTCGCGCCCTCACACCCGCCACTGTAACTCCAGGAAGCCAGGATCAACAGTGGCACGCAATGTAATGACACCGAGCATTGAAGCTCGGCGAGTCTTCGGAAGTGTCTAACTTGTCTTTAACCCGCAACGAAATCAATCAGAAAGTTAAATTAAAAGGATGAGTTGGAAATAAATTATTGTCCACTTGCCTCCATGCAAAGCGGGTTTTGGCATATAGACCACCATACTGGTCTATTAAAGGTTCGCGGATTTCACATACTATCTGTATCAGCCTATGTATGAACTTCCCACTTCAGGGCATGAGGACAAAATCGAAAGTACAATTGAGAGGGGTAAGGTCATATAGTCCATCACGCTGGTACATAACTAAAACTCATGTTATGACTCTTTCCATGATGTGCATTGATCAAATACAGACTTATATATAGACGGATTCATCTTTAGTTGGAATTTGACTATTTGGTTATAATATAATAATTGAGCCTGAGTGGCTTGGGTTCAAATTTTAGCGTCGAAGTTTGATTGGAATAATCTCGGCTTCTTCCTAACTTTGTAGAATGCGTTAATTGTTTGATCATAGCAGTTATTAACAGTTCCACAATCATAGTTAATAATAATTATAATAAACAAAATTAACAATAAACAGTATTGACTAATATTGTTGGCTGTTGCACAAAAGATGGTCTTTTTTGGCTTAATTTAACAAAAGTTTACTCTAGTTGGTGTTCTATTTTGTTATCTTACTGATACTAAATCAGAAGAAATATTATCGAGGTCGTATTGATACGCTTATTATTTTCTTTATAAAGAAATAAAAAAAATACATCCAGCAGTCCTGACCCCACATTGAGATCAATTAATTAATTAATTTATTTTCGAAATATACAAACGTGATTTGATGACATTATTAAACTACAATATTGGATTCATATTTCACAATAGTCAAAAAGATTCAACATTTTTTAAGTTTCATGTCAAGATTAAAATAAACAATTCCTATAAAAATCCTATAAGTACAAACTAAATGTGAATGCATCGGCAAAATAAAGAAAAAATGGTGGTCAAACTGACGAGGCAAACCTTTTATGCGGTTTCAATTAATATTCTCTTGCCTACAGCGCTTTGTGTGAGAGAATTTATTTCTCCAATTATAGCAATTAGATTGCAAAGCATCTCTTGTAGGCTAGACATCGTAATCTAACATTGTAGAAGCGAAGAGAATACAAAAGAAAACTAATAAGGCGTGTTTGTTACCTAACGCAAATACACCAAGCAATAAATTTAAACTAGCGCAGTTGTGCCAACTTTGAAACTACATCGGCAGCCATTATTTAACGCTCTTTTATTTCGTTCACTTATTTACAACTTTATAACCACGACGGCATCTTTCATTCATCGTCAGACGTGACAAAACGAAAAAGTGATGCAAAATAAAAACAAACTGAGCCGGATAGATGAAACATAATTAAATATTCAATTTATGTATAGATTTATAAATTGATAAAACAATATTTTTTAAGTTAATTATTCTTATTCTGAAAATTATTCTGAAAATAAGTTAATAAAGGTGCAATACGGAATACGGAATATAATACGGACACCAATAGGTAATATCAAACTTTAATAGGTAGAGAGGTTTTGGCACCATATGATTTCGGTTCATAGATATTATATAATATATATATATATTTTATTTTTTGTCTTTGTAATAATTTTAGACTCAGAATTCATCCAGAAGCAAAGGTATTTTTCTCTTATTTTCATAGACAAAACAAAGCTGTAAGGACACCTGCGCGAATTCCTAGAATTTATTAGAGCCTTTAATACCGCAGTATATTTGCTTAACTAAAGTCTGACCACATTCAATCTTGCCAAGACAGTTTAATTACTATACCAATATTACCTAAATCACAAAAGTGATTGTGTAAACAAGGCTGACAACTTCATAACAATCCGTCTTTATGAATTGTTATGGAGTTGTCAAAAGGGCGAACAAGTCAAGTTGTATCTAGATGTAGTTGTTGATTTATTGCTAATTGCTTCATTCGTTGCCAAGCCTAGGGGTGCTTGTTTCAGTTTTATGCACTGACACTATCTGTAAATGAGTTTAACTTTTATTGTTGGTCCGACGTTTCCTTATATCGTTATGTTAATGCCGAGACTTGGCGCGGCTTCTGGAGTTATTTTGCTTTTTATTTACTTGTGGTTTAAAAAATATCGTCGTTTTTGTCTGCCCCTTGTTAACAACAAAGATGAAGATTGAGATATGCTAGGTTAAATTGCCATATCGAAAAAATAAAAAATAGGTACTTTTTGAAAAGTAGACAACGTAAATATCTCAGTTCCTATTAGATTCTTTATCAAGAATTTTAAAAAAGGAATTAAAAAGACAATGTGCAAGAAGATTAGTAAGGCCAGAAAGCTTTGTTAAAACTAATTTATTTTGTAGGATGTACATCTAAATTGTTTGGGCCTCAATTAACGTTGTAATCAAAACGGTTCAAATGCTCCGATAGTTTATTTAAATTAATATTCTTTGAATTTACACTAGACTAAACTATAAAATATAAATACTTATACGTATATTTGTAAACTATAGGCTTAATTAATTAATCATGTACAATAAGACTATTTTCATCGTAAAGAAACCTTACCATAGCGATTTTGTTAGAAGTTCTATGGTATGTAAAATCTAGCAACACGCAGTAGGCCGAAGTGTTAGACTATAATATGGCCTCACCACTCTTAATCATACTTTTGATTGTAAAGGAGGCCTGTGCCCTGCAGTGGGACGTATATGAGCTGGTACAGAAGATTATTTTATTTGTATCCACGAAAAAACTGACTCTATACAAAAACAATCCATTCACATTCTAATCACCGGCGCGCCAAAATAATCGCAGCAATAATCCGTACAATACCATCAAGCACGTATCGAAACAGTAAAGAACTTTGGCCAAATGAACCGCGCACCGTACTGGGTACCGTTACGCAATTATCGTAATATCCAATGGTGCAAAGGTAATCCATTTGTATAAGAATCCCTCATGGCTCGGCCGGACACTCACCGCTATATCCGACCGCGGGCGGAATGTCAATGGATCGCCTTTATGTTCAGCTGCGACTTACACTTTTTTATTATTACTAGATAGACGATGGGGTTTTTGGGAAAAACAAAAAGCAATTTAGAGATTTTATGCAAAACAACATGGCCACATGATATTCACGAATGAGAATTTCACAAAACACTTCTGTGACTATTGTAGCTTTGTTGATTTCTCAATGATGGTCAGGTGTTTTATTTCATTGGATAGATATTTAAAAAGTCCGGATTTGGTGTTTTTTTCTAATATGACCGCTGTGTAATACATTAAATTTAATTCTCATTAATGTTTTAATTCCAAAGTTGCGTACAAAGTCGGAAGAGTTCAGTAATAAGGTTAACTCGCCGTGTAAAACCAGTAGCGAAGTAATTCGAGAAGGCTTGAAACCGCAGCCAGAAGAAATGTTTCCAATAGCTATGCTTCCTGCTGGTTCTATTGCGGCTATTGCTATGTTATAAATGTAATTCAAACCTAGGTGATACATAATTCAATTAACCGTGTTGTGGAAAATACATTAATTTTTTTTTAATGGTACTCTATAATTCTTCTGTGATTAAAGTAATGACTTGGTAATTGCATATAGATACTAATTGGTCAAGTTATAAAAAGAAAGAAAAAAAATATAGATATATTAAAGAAATACATAGATATAAATAAAGATCCAAAAAATCGATTTAAAAAAATAATATTACACGTCTTAAGCGAATTCTTAAGCGTCTATAAATTTAATTTATAAAAATATTAATAATTAATTTTCTCAGTAATTTTGGTGCCCAGTTTACGGCAAAACTAAGCCTGAATTACAAAAACACAGCTTTCGTACAACTCTATTGATATTTGCTTTATTTTATTGGAGAGGCGTTATGTCATTCCAATGTTGCCATTTTTAAAATATAAGCTTGACTGGCTTTCTTTCATTATCTTTCTCAGATAATTAATATAAAAAATAGCGCAGAGAACTAAGAACAGCAAAATAATCACTGAATAATGAATTAAGTAATAACAATTTACTTCTGTCGCCCAAAAGCGCTATTGTGCAACTAATAATACCTATATATAGTTGTCCTTTCTTTACCGTTTACTTCATTGGACATTATATTACTATTAAATTTGTAAAATAAATAAGTAATCGATGTTTAAATTGCGTGAAAAATATATTTTTTCATTTTTATTTGCCTTACGCCAATATAAATGGAACAAAATAAAATTAACTACCTACAGAGTTTGACAAGAAAAAGAAAATCTGTAAACCTTTAAAGTGGAATATCTTTGTTCCCAGGCTTGCTACAATAGTAAACCTTAAGAAATAATTGTTAAGAAATTCAAAATCTATATTTTAAAATATTTTTCAACTCAATACACTTAAAAAAAATTACAACAAAAAAATGTATGGAGGATTATCATTGTTCTTTCTACGTGATTGGTACTTGGCGACTTGGTGACCCGCAAACCCGCGTCTTCGAAAATTACATATGTTAAAAGTAACAAAGAATGTGAAGTTTTTTAAGAGTAACAGCGTGGCCTGGTTACATTAGCATGTAGGTCTAGTTTGTAGTTCCGCCGGAATCGAACTGAGAACATGACATGCCAACTGATTCTCTTATCTGTGACACACTTACATTCAATTATGGACGTGTATGAACATTTTAATGCAGTACTTACGGAGTTTTGTTTCGGTCAATTGAAATTTCTTAGGCATTTTAGAGTAAATTTTATCTTATTGTTATCAATTGTTTTATCGGTTTCTAAGTTTCAAGCATGGTAGAGAGTAATTTGAAGTGAAATTAAGGTTTATTTATTGCCCTGCGAGGTATTGGATCTATATGAGCTTTCATTTCAGTCATTTCTTTTTATAATTTATAAATAAAATCTTTATATCAAGCAAGGTTGTACATTATTTTTTTTTTATTTTTTTTTTTTATTGCAATTAATGACAAGACGAGCAAGCCGTTCGCCTGATGGTAAGCGATACGACCGCTCATAAACAGTAGCAACATTCCACTGCGCTCGCCATCCTGAGACATAAGATGTTAAGTCTCAATATGTCCAGTAGTTACTCTGGCTACAATGTCCTTCAATCCATCACAACAGTGCATTTACGCAGTGTTGCGTATTATCCATTTAAGACAACAAGTAATGCACAAGATAACAACAACTAAAAAAATACCGTTGATTTATTGAAACCATTTTAGAATGTGAACTCGTTTAAAAATACGCAGCATTTTTTGCTTTGTTTTTCATTAAATCGCAGCTTATCGCCAATACGCAGGCACAAAGATACATCCTGAACTACCTAAACGCGTCTATATATAAAAACACTTGACTGATAATATTTTTTGACACTATCAGTTATTGAGACACTTGAGGGCTATCTCGAAAAGGATGCTGTCAGATGGTAATCTCATTTTCACAGCTGACGGGAAATGTTCACGGATACCGCGCAATTTCACTTATATCGCTGTATTTTCATATTTTGTTTAATTAGGAAATCATTTTAATTTGCGTGTTATTTATCGATTTATATATTTCTGCTAGAGAATTTACGTGTGAAAACCAGGCGCCTGAGAAAATTAAGATGAAAATGTATGGTCTCACCTAAATGTAATTTTTCACAATAAAACTACTACTTATACTATGATTATTATCTGATTTATTTGCTGTTTCTCTGCACACTGCAAAAAAGAATTAAATAACTATAATATTCACACAAAGCTCACTCGATTAAAAATATTACATTTATTATATTTTTGTAATCAATAACCTCGAAACGACACACAATATTATAAAATATTGAAAATATTGAATTGAATTCTTTGATAACCTAATTAAGGCTATCGCAGAATCCAAGGCCGCTTTCGTCTTACTACTACGCTTAACCTAAAAAAACTACATGTTATCTTATAAAAGAAAGTAAGAAAGTCATTGACAAGGCAGGCGCAAGTTCGCACGTTTATATATGTAAATTGGCACGGTTCCATATGTTTTTATTAATGAATGAAACACCCACACGGTTCATTCACGAAGTGTAATGGATCGCCCGACTATTGTCGCCTGAAGTGCGTTCCCATTGAAAAATTTGAAACGTACTATATAAATTGTTCCTACATTCTTTTTCATATATTTTTAAGCCATTAGTCTGTCTCTTACGCATAAAATGTATTATAATAATGGATTATGCAAATGATATTCACATTAATATTTTAAATTATTTTTGCAATCTCGCATTTTGAAGGACCACTGATCAAAGTTAGATTTTTTGAATGTGGGTTTTTCGTTTTAATTTTGACTGTTATCTCGAAAATGGATTTTGTAGCTTATTGTGATGGACGTTATCAATGATAAAGGATATCAATTGAAATGGACATTAAGAAAGATAAAATAGATTTATGATGTCTATAAATAATACGAATGTCTGCATCAGGATTAAGGCGAATTTTGAATATAGGCAGTAATATCATGTGATTTTTAACAGTATCCAAATGTAAATTACATGAAAAGTTAGTTTAATTTTATTTTATGTGTAACTCCGATCAATAGTTAAGAAAAAGAGTAGTCGAAGATTCAAAAACATTCCACAATATGTATTCAAATAATGAAAAAAATTACTAATAATATTAAAGTACCCGATAACACCCGATTAATGCTCACTTAACATTTAATGTCTCAGGATGGCGAGTATAATGAAATGCCAAGTATTCCTTTTTAACTCTGGTATTGTAAGGTTTAGCTACTGTTATCATGCATATGGCATGCTCGTCTAGTCATTTAATGCAATAAACAAAGTCTCACGTCAAAAAATCTTTGCAATAATGTACTGTCCCAATAACAATGGAGACAGTACTAGTCGCTAAATGAACGTGGACGATATTCGCCCACGGGCCACGGCGGCTGATTTAGTTCTTGTCTGCCGATCTAGTTCTTATGAAACTTTACATTAGCAACCGGTCGTACTCGTTGCGATTAGGACGTGGCGTGGATTGCTTACAACTAATTTGCATATACAGGAAATTTGATAATTAATGTTATTATTGATTTGTGGTTTTTCATTCACGTAATTTTACAGCCAATATGTTTTTTTTTTCTAATATTTCGGATTAGGTAGACACTTTTTAATACATCGTATGAGTAATTTTTTTTTAATGGCAAAGTTTTTTTTTTATTGTATCATGATTATTTTTGTACTTAGCATGACAAGTTCACAATATCATTGGAAATCAATACAAGATCGTATGACGATAATATGTCACATAAAATTATGTTGTGACGTTATATTTCAGTAAATAAAATTCATTACCAAAATAGAAGTAATTTATACAAACTGTATGCACCAACATAAAATTCAACTGCCGGTTTAATCCATTTTAATAAGAATGCATCGGACTTGTGATTTTATACGAAACACATAATGTTTAACACATTGTTTAATATTCATGGAGAAAGTCGCGCAGATGAAAGCTTGTCGATGATTTATAGGATCTTTGTATGAATGACTCGTTGTTGTGTAGTCAACCCAACTACAGTTGGGTTGACTAAATACATAATATACATATTATGTATTTAGTTGTATCAAAACACTTGTTCAATGCTCAAAATGGTTACTGATGGCAAGACCACACCGGTATAGAAGTATTTCCAAAAAAAATATTACAATTTGGTTCATAAAAATACAAAGATAAGCTCTCTATAATAAATACTTTATTCATCCTATAGAAAAGCTTTAAAAACCTGTAATTCGAAATTCAAGTCTATTTTCAAAATAAATTGGAGGACACTTGACATTTTATGAATAATAATAAATAAAAACTGAACCCTTAACTAAATCTTTGTAATTTGAAATGCGGTGTAAGTCTAGGTGCAATATGGCCGGAGAACCAGCACGATTTAAATAAATAACTAGCATTTTATTGAAGCCAACAAAGAGGAATCGCCTGCCATTGACTAATAAATAAAACGTGTGAATACTTAACGCCTATTAAGTGTATTAATGTGATAACTTAAACTCCTATATTTCATTCTATTCAGTGAATTGTATAGTAACAAATGTGCCACCAATAAAACAACTAATTCTAGTATTACAGGATTTGAACCCACTGCCGGCTTCTGAACTTTCCCTTCATTACGACCTAGTGTTTCGAACTAATAACAAATGACATGATAGTTATCTCCTTCAACGCTCATTTGAAGATATTTTTTTTAAATGCAGGGTAATAATTTTCATTATCTTGTATTTTACATGTGTTTTATGATCCTAAAATATTACAAGGAAAAACAAACAAATAGCATAATTTTGCGAATTCGAAAACCCCTGTTCGTCCGCAAAGACGTGTTTCTCAGAAGTGTGTGAAGGCAATAATTTGGTATTAAAATAAAGTAAGTAGAATTGGCCCGTTTGAGTTGTAAAGGAACCAGCATTTAGTGAAATATGACATACATTTTCGCACTCGCAATAAAAATGTATAAAGTACTTTCCAATGAACCATTTAACTGTAATCCTATTCTAACCAGGACATTATTTCAGCGACGTTCATAATCTTTTATTACCGATGTGGCTAAACGACCAAACGCATCTGGTGCTAAATGTCCAGTCTAGACAGTATCGACTGGCGACACACAATTATCTCCCTCTATGCGACATAATTATATCGATGTGTTCGTTTCCTTCTTGCATCTTTGTAAGAATCTTACATTAAGTAAGAGAGTCTACGTTCGATAAGGCTCATTTGAATCAAGTAACTTTGGCCTCAACTAAAATTTATGACAGTGTACGTGGCGCAGTTGGTTAGATGTCGGCTGTGAAACCTGAGGCCGCGGGATCGATCCCGGCACTGAGACAAATATATTTTGTAAGTTTAGTATACCCACGACACAAGACTCGATCTTAGTGTGTGGTCAGGACTATGTATGTGACTGTTGGGTTTATGTATTTATTTTAATTATGACATGTTTATATTTTGTCATGCAAATGTATTTTGTAAAAGTTATGGTTACAGTCAAAGTTACTTATATGCAAATAGCGTTTTAACTGATCCACCAGGATGATCTTAACTTACATTTTAATAATGTCTAAGTAATTTCCAACGTATGGGACGTTTGAGATTCCAAATATCTGGAGTTGCCATCGCCATGGTTCAAGGTATAGTCAAAATTACTTAATAAGGTCTAACAGTGGTTCGGTTGAGGCTGGTTTTCTTAGTCATATTGCTTAATATCCAGTTCTTTGTGTGAATGTATGTAAATAATTTGAAGTAGTACGCAGTAAACATGTTCTAATAGAAACCTTAGTATTACTTAGTATCTTCTGTGACTAGTACAGGCGATCGGGAAACTTGTTTAATTTTTAATTCATGAGATGGAGGATAAAAAAGTTCGAACCAACATCAACAGCCTTGCGTTTACGAAATAAAGGCGCTTAAAAAATATTGCAGACATAACGCATTTTTGATACCTGTCTCTTTGATTTATAGATTTTAAAAATACCCAATGTTTATTATGGTTAAATTTGGTGTTAAATATATTGATAGCCAGGTGTGCTAATGGTTGCCAATTTTACGACTATACTGGAGTAATTAGTCCCCGGTTTAGACCGTCATTCTGTATCAGCCCATATACCTACGTCCCACTGCAGGGCACGGGCCTACTCTACAATCGAGAATACGATTGAGAGTGGTTGGGCCATATAGTCCACCACGCTGGCCTAGTGCGGGTTGGCGGACTTACATACCATAGAAATTTTTATAAATCGCTATGGTATGCAGGTTTTCTCACGATGTTTTCCTTCACCGTTTTAGTGCGTGGTGATTGATTATCAATACACACATGACTCCGAAAAGTCAGAGGTGTGCCCTGGGATTCGAACCCGCGACCACCGTGAACATGAAGGCAGCCGCGTCTAGTCCGTTAACCAACAGGCCACCACGCACTTCAGACCATCATTAGACTGACTTAATTATTCCCCTGGTAGCTATTCTTTTAAATGGGTTCTTATTCTTTACTGGTGGTAGGTCTCTCATATGTGAGAGGCCACCTGGGTGGGTACCATCGCATTGTCTATTTCTCCCGTCAAACAGCAGTGTAGAAGCACTGTTGTGTTTCAGATTGAAGGACATTGTAGCCAGAGTAACTACTGGAAATATTGATACTTAACATCTTATGTCTCAGGATGGCGAGCGCAGTCGAGTGCCAAGCATTGCTTTGGGATTCGAGGTGATGTTTGGTTCTGCTACTGTTTATGAGCTGTCGCATCGCTTACCATCAGGCGAACGGCATGCTCGTCTCGTCATTCATTGGAATAAAAAAAAAATACTTTTGGACCTTTAAATACTTTTGGAGCCCAAATTAATTTCATTTGTCTTTATTTCCTTCTTCCAATAGTTCAATGACTTCAGGGACCATCTTTACACCAATAGGTTGCAAATAACAAACTTTCAGATTTATATCACACGGATACAACCGGGAAAGTATATCGACCCGTATCTGCGATACACACATAGATATGAACTTTTCACAATTTAAAATAATTTATAAACTCTTACTCGGTACGAACAAGTGTACAAATAAGGACAAGTATACATTTAATTATATGCTAAATGAAATCAGTTGGAACTGGTTTGCGGCCGGCGTAGGTCTTACTTGAGATGTTTTATAAATAACCCATGTTATAGCTTATAAGGTAAATGTGGACGTAAGATGATTTTGATGACCGACTGATTATGATTCTAGTTCTCAGGCGACGTTTAAAATTGTAGAAAACATTGATACTGAGTCTAATGACACGTAAATGACGTAGAAAATTGTGTTTGTGGTGGGAGCCTTAGAACTGAGAAGTCTAATGGCTGATGAAGATAATGAACGGTTATTTAGTAAATTTAAATGATTACAGTAAAACAAGTGATGGTAACATTTAATGTAAGCAAAATCACGAATAGCTACTGCAAATATTTAGTTTTGATACTGTAATGGTGTTAAATGATTTACGACTGTATCCTCCAATGAACAGGCGTATTAAAACTACTATATACATACCTATATTGCCAGCATAATTTTAACAATGGAAATGTAGAGGATGGAAATGCCTTTAGCTTCACTTGACATAAATTAAAGCTATAGCTAAGATGCAAAACTTACATGGTGAGTTGCCGTCCTTTGAAGGTTGTCGTTGACGTCAATCGAAAGCCGAAACGATTACTAGTTACCTTTATATATTGTGGGAGATAACTGTACTATCATATTTATTTATTTTTTAAATTTCAATGAATTGCGAGACGAGCATGCTGAGACATAATATGTTAAGTCTCAATATATCCAGTAGTTACTCCGGCTACAATGTCCTTCTAACCGAAACACAACAGTGCATTTACACTGCTGTTTGACAGGAGAAATAGAGAATTTACGTGACAAACGGACTGTCCAAAAGATAAGTTTACCAACCACATTTACGTTTCCAAAAATCAAAAGATTCGATTGAGCTTATTCAACTTACAATCAAATTACCATCAATATCGTTCGACCATTCCGATGCATTAAATACGAGTACAAGCTATTTGACGCCAACTTACACGGTAGGAAGAAATTATTATATCATAAAGCGCATCCTATCTAACGCACAGACATAAAACAAACACGAAGATGTATTTGATGACGTAAACTATACTCGTAACTGCGTTGCACAACTGAAATTGGCGTTGATGCCGTTATAATGGCCGGCACAACAGTGTGGCACGACCTTAATTCTTGAAATGGAGTGCCGCAAATTAACTTATGGTAAAAACGCGATGCCAAATATCAGGTGGAGTTTGATTGGTTCGAGGCATGTTGAGTGTGAATCATCGGATAACTTAATGAGGATTGGAGGTGATGGGTTTTCGAATGTGATTCGTATTTATGTTTATGAAACTCGTTTTTTTATTTGAGAACCTTGTTTTAAGGTCTATTTAATATATCAATACTCACGTAATTTTCGACAAAATAATAGCAGTCATATCATTTTACACAAAATTATCTCTGGGACTATAGCAGATAGAAAATCGTGAGTTCGACCAAAAATAATTTTTTTTTCTCATTATTTCTTTATTAAAATCCAAAGGGTATCAACTCGAGTTGTACCACTGATGACTAGAGCCACAGATTTGTAGTCATGTAAAGTCAGTATTTGAGGACCTTGTTTTAAGGTCTAATATATCAATACTCACGTAATTTTCGACAAAGTAATAACAAAATAATAACTCTCAAGAGTGGAGGCCACGTACAGGCAAGCGAAATGTCGGACGCCCGCCTACAAGGTGGATGGACGATCTGACTAAGGTCGCAGGAAGTCGCTGGATGCAGGCCGCTTCCAACAGGTCATTGTGGAGATCCTTGGGGGAGGCCTATGTTCAGCAGTGGACTTCCTGTGGCTGATATGATGATGATGATGATGAAAGTCAGTATAAACAAGGGTTATATGTATTTTTCTGTATGTGTATCAGCCCATTACGTTTCACTGCACGGGCCTCGTCTACAATCATGAGTACGGCTGAGATGGACTAAGGCCATATTATTGGACTTTACATACATATATATAAATTCTTACAAATCACTATGGTATGGTATCTACACGATGGTTTCCTTCGCCATTATAGTGCATGGTGATTGACTAACAATACACACCCTGGTGACCCCTGGGATTTGAATCCCCGACAATTGTGAACATGATTTTTTATTTTATGGCAAAGTTTTGCGGAGCAATAACCACCCACTTGATGGAACGTAACCATAGCTAGGGAATGCTTAATGCGTCACTAGTTGTTAAAATGTAGACTTCATCCTAGGACGAAGTATGCAGGATTGAAGGGCAGAAAACATTTAGGATCACGTGGACCTAATGCTTAATTAACATGTACATAGGAACAGTGACTAATAGTAATTTTCTCGCTTCGAAGGTCACTCATAATCGAATTCGATAAACTTGTTTCTAGATTTACTTACATAAAAACATATATTTTTATAAATGAAACAATAAGTGCGTATAATCATCTACCTATTTCAATTTTGCAACATTTTACGTGGATGTCGCAGCAATATTTAGCTGTGACTTAACGATATCCACCGCCTTGGGAAAATATAAATTACGTGTCCACGTCTTGTTAAACTAATAATGCGAATGTTTACGAAACCCGCATTTAGTCGGCCCCACAATACGTTCGAATTAGTTCGTGCTTTTGACCCAATCTGCATCCAGCCTTCCTTAGCTAAATTACCACATTTGACTATTGAAATTGAAAGCTATTCGCCGCGTTATTACGCTCCGATATAATTCGAGATATAGAATTATTGAATACAAAATTCCCAGGACATTTCTAAGAACTGTCATCTGCTACAACTGCCGGATTGCCTTTCGTAGAAACCAGTAGAAACATAACTTGATAGACCATTATTTTAACTTGCGTAGGTATTACCGAGCATTGTTTATCTAATACCATTAAAATAAATAAACAAATTACCATAAAATATTGTGGTTGTGCGGAATATCTCTTCCCGACGAACTAAATCAACGAAACTTATATAAGTGGATGGAAAAGACATTGTGCCGGACTAAATTTATGGTGCCCACTGCACTGCGTAAAGTGAACTTAATTGTGAGGTAAATAGTTCAACCATATTAAACCATAATGATCGTTAATAGACCGTAATAAAGTTCAAAATACTTGTCCGATTCTATGCAAAAGAGATAAGCAACACACAGTTTGTGATTATGGAAATGCGTTCGCTAAAAGCTGTCGGTTGAGAAGCTGAAAATTATGTAGTCTTTACATAATTGGTCCGCTTTCCGCAGTAATGTTGTTTATTGACGATTTTTGGTATTTATTATTCACCTGAGCTAATTAGTTTTCGCGGTTAGTTACGTGGCGGATTTCGTGAAAGTCGGCCTCAGGCTTGTCACGGGAAAAAATATAAACCTTGCTAGAAAATGCACTTTCCTTGCTAATTACCGAGTTAATATGCAATACGTAAGAATGCTAATAAATACGACGGAATAACCAACTCTGCCTTTTATTTTGTCAATATTACTATAATCTTTGTAAAGGGTTGAACCAGGAAAGTTTTAAATTCCATTCCTGACTGGTGTTGTCAACATAAACTATTTTTTATTCGAAGTGACTACCTCAGTCACAAAAGACTCTTCCCTGCCACTTGTCTCTGTCTGGCCTGTCACGGTAATAGGCCATTTTTAACGTCAGCTTCATACATTCAAGGTATTTGTCGGGTTCCACAATTTATTTCTGTCACCTCATTAAAAATCCGTAGGCGCCGAACTATTTCGATCCGTGGTTATTTACATTGTTGACCTATTTCCTTCTATTAGCTTTAGGTAATGGAGGTTTCTTGGAGTTTAATTTTTTTTCCTTCTACGCATTATTTATTTTATCTTAATGTATTTTAAGATAATCTTAAATATTATTTTACTTTTGTACAGCTCGAATATTTTAAATATGTTAATACATTCCACATAATGTCTAATCATAAAGAAAACACAATATATAAAATAAACGGCAGCCCTTAGAGTATCACAACCTTTATGTAAATAAGAATTAGTCAAATTAAGATTTATACTGATAAGTACAAGTAATTTAATTTTTCAGGTGACCAAACCATCTCGCTAACCTTAAAAAGATTCGCGTATAATCAACCCAGCTCCGCAGTTATTTAATTATTTTTCATTAATGCGTGAAAATAATATAATCCAGTGTAACCGCAAACGGTAAGGACGATGTAAACAATACTTCTCGTCGCCTTGCCCTCAAAATGTCATGTCAAGGGTCCTGCGATCACTATTTGAAGCATTATTCATACTATTGTTCTCTCGGTGATTGTTACCGTTTTGGTCAATGCCTTTGATATGGGTTTACGATTTGCAACAGATATTGTCTTAGAAATTTGCTGGTCGCCTACGATATTCTGTCGCCGAAAGCGCTGTTGTCAAATAATGCGAATAGAATTTCTCTCTTCATAATTTATTACATTGGATATGTCAATATTAGATTACTAGTATAAATACTTGTTGTAATTTTAATAAAAATATATCTTAAACATTACGTAAAATTTATATTTTACAAATTATATTTTTAGTTCCAAATATCGCCACAGCCTAATAGAATTTAGATGAACTGTACTTTACTGATCTATTTATGTGTCATTGAGTCGTGCATTAAATTGACTCAATTGAATAAATGAATTTAGCATTACCGGTTGCGGACACGAAAATGCCTATTCAGTGCAGTATTTAATTAATTACTGATAGTTTATTTTGTAATGGATAATAAATGGAAGGTAAGTCAGGAGATTTATGTTCATTCACATCCAAGTCGCAAGGAAAAGCAAAAAACAATTCAATTTCACCGTCTTATATTTTCTGTAATGTGACCTGTAAATGTGCCAAATTATATTCAAATGAAATTAGATACATGCAAAAACAAATGGTTTGATCTTGAAATGAAACATCTATAAAATATAAATTATTTTCATGCTATATTTATATCTTTTAAAACTGAGAGTAGACAACTTTTTGTTATTGCCAAATTCAATGCGTTTGTGGCAAATACATTTCAGTCATTTAACATAATTTACTAAGTACTTATATGTAATATAAAAAATGAATATCATAGTATTGAACTACAAATCCTTCAAGACTTGATTGTGACAAACGTAAATAGCGCTAAGTCTTATCTCTACAGATCTATAGTAAATTGCTCCAGAATTTAATTAAACGTGGCTGTAAATTTGAAGTACAATTTTAGATGTAGTGGTAGTGATATATGATGATATGACACGGCAAATGGGCGCAATCAATATTCTCAACAATATTTCTTTAAAATTATATGGAACTTTCTAAATTACTCCAGAATTTAACTACTACGACTGTGAATTTACACTACAATATAAAAAATAGTGGTAGCAACATAAAATGATATCTCACTGTAAATGGATGGCAATGGATATTCACAACAATCGCAAACTTGCTCTATGTGGACATAACCTTTGAATGTACAAAAAAAAATAAGCAAAAACAATCAGATACACTAATAAAACAACAATTTCAAACTCAATTTTTACTTATTTTTACATCTACTGAAAACTTTGCGCCAAATAAATAAAGGAACCGCGTACTAAACTCAGCAAAATACTCCAGAATTTAATTAAACATGACAGTAAAGTTACAGTATAAAGCCGAAGACTTGGAGTAATGTGCGTGGTTGTTTCAGAGCATGCCGCCGCCCGCGTGAGTGATGAGCGGTCGCGGAGCGGGCGGGCAGCGCTGCCAGCTCATACTGCAGCGCTGCCTAGCGATACAACTCACAAAGCCGGGCAACGCGCCAGATGACTTTTGGATGTATGACTCTGGATATCTGTTGTTTCAGGTGAGTTTTTTGGTTTATTAATGATTCGATTGTGAGGTTATTTTCTTAAATAATCAACGAATATCATGCGATTTTTGGCATTTTTTTTGTATTTTGCCAAGTTCTTCACTATCGAATTTTTACCTGTGATCAGTGTTATTGTAATAAATTCACTGAAATGCTTAAAAAAGTAAAAGAACCAATTTAGTGCTTTTAACAATATGTACGAAAAAGCATTTTTGCATATTACTAAAACTAGGTTGACGTGTTAGTTTAGGATTGTAATTTCTTTTAATACTTTTAAAATGCCACGATGAAAAGAATTTTTACACTGCTATATTTCAAAAGTTACAAAGGGATACTTTTAATACACTTAACATCAAACTCGCCGTACTACAAATGTTTGTTTATTGATGATTCCGCCCAAGTGACGGGAGGCAGCTGTTATCCAATGTAAACTACATGCATACGTGGAAAAACTTCCTTTGTTAAATGGGTTCATTACCACAAGTGGTTTTGAGGAGTGCTCAAGATGTCTGTCACTTTTCCCTGGAAGTGTCGAGTCGGGCACGTTTTGACTACTGTTTATGTTTCATATTGCGTGAATTAGAGTTCCTTGAAATGGTTTGTTTTATTTCTCTTATAAAATCGGGAAAAACTCGATTATATGCATTTGTAAGGTTGATCAACAAAGATTATTGTAGTTGGTTACATTTCACACTTGATTCAAAAACATATAATTTTACTTTCAATTAAATTCGTATGTCGAAAACGAACTACGCGGAAATTATGAAGTCAAAGCAAACAACAAACATTTAAGAATAAGGATTTATAAAACTAGTCTTTGAATTGGAATAAAATTGTTCATATTTATATTTCTTCGGCAAGATGAATACGCTGCAATGCGATACTTATAATTTGTTATTATTTGTCGTAATCTTTACCCAAACACCCATAGCCTACTCATAACCTTTGTCTAGTAAGTCATGTACCTTGTCGTTGCAATAACAATTTGGTCATGGAACATGCTGACGGTTGCTGACGACAGCTGACGTATTGGCTACGTGGGCGGTCTCGCGTAAACAATGATTTATTGCTTACGAGATGTACATCATAAATGTCCCAGGCTTTCTTCAAGGAGTTCTTCGAATATTTCTTAAAAAACCATTTTGGATTTTGGTTTAAAAATCGAATATTTTGGTGAAGTACACGGACTTAAACACATATTACCGATATTTTTGAATGAAGTAATTTGTAATTAATAGATTCAGGTTAATTTCGGCTTAGTAGTTGATATGTAATGGAGGACGGATTTGTAGGAATATTATTGTGGTGGTGGGTTTTGGCAAAAATAATAATTTGATTTAAATAATACGTATAAATGACTATATTAAATACTGACCTAAAAGTCCTTCTAGACAAAATATTTGCAAAGTAGTTAACAACACGTAGAAATGTCCCAAAATTTTATTTACTCGTATTCCAATTTAATCAGCTGTTTCAACATTTGACTATATTTTTCACAATCGTACACAAGTACTAATAAATTACCATTAACTGCTGACAATTCGGTCAAAACGGACGTGTACAGCTTCCTTATCTCTGAGATCAAGCGATATATCCTAAAATAACCACTATGCGTGGCATAAATCATGAGAGTTGTATGCATTGATTATTGTCTTATAGTAAGACGCCGCGCCCGCTGTAAAAAGTGAGGCTGCTGGTTCGATTCCCGCACGGAGAACATTTGTATGAACCACAGGTATTTGTATAGGTCTGGGTGTTTCTGAGATCGAAAACTCTCAGAAAGTTCCATATGAGGGGTTAGGCCATATAGTCCACCACGCTAGCCTAATGCGGGTTGGCGGAAAATAAGTGTATTCTTCAAATTTCAGACAGACAAATCAAAACTCAAAAGCGCTTTATCATATCCACAATGCAAATACAATTATCATCAATAGATACAATCGATTTATAAAATTAAAACAGTAATCCAACTATCTAGGACAGACGTAGAAAACAACAATATCCCGTTATCTCTTCTGACTTGAATCTTTGTAATCGAATGCATAGCTTGATATGTGATACTGACTGGTCAACTACGACAAAGTTCACACATTCGCAGTTATATTTCTCACTTGTCATTCTAATTTCAATCCTGTATTTACTGTGATAGAGTTTACTATCGTTTACTATTTATAGATCGTGTAACACAACCTTATGAGAGTAACCCAGATTTTGTGAATAATTTCCGTAGCGCGAGCGTTTTTTATTTTAGTTGCCACTTCCTTAACATCATTGCGTGAGGATATCTGTTTTATTATAAATACATGTTTTTGTTATATAATTCTTTAGTATGCAAATTGTAACACGGTCTAGGTTTCGGTTTGCGGTAGTATGGCAAATTTAAATTAAAGTTTTTGAATTCTTGTTGGAGTGTTTAGTGCCATTAATCTAAAGGTTTACTATCAAGGTTGAAATGTTTTTTAAACCAATAATAAGTGTCTGTTTTTATTTGTGTTTAATTACCGCCAAAAGAAAACATCTCAAATAATATGCATACCTTCGTTGATTTGAGTTTAGAAAAAAATAACATACAGTCGAATTGAGAACCTCCTTTTTTTAAGTCGGTTAATTATAAAAGATATGATGAGTCTACCAACAAGACCCTCAGGGTGGAAATATATCCAATAATTGTAGAAGAGGATCGTGGCCAACAATGTGACATGATATTAGTGCCAATTTATGTCCTTATTCCTATAGAAGATGAATCAGGGTAGAAGAAGAATTAGTGAAAAACCGATAGATGGCTTTAATTTTCAAAGCAACACAAACAAGATAAATCCGTTTGAAATAATGTAAGTAATTGCATTAATAAACACTGCATGTGTACATTACTTACATTGTTTATTGCAACAGGATTTGTTGATACCGACAACAAAAACTCAAGTTAATTTCTGCGCTCTTCACGGTGCATTATTGACTATAGACGCGCCGTTCGCGGCACAAGTACGAATCGACCCGGGAAATGAACCCGGAACTCTGGCTGGAACAGTGATCTTGGTTAAATCTTTATAGATAACCAATTGTTCAGTTTCACTTAAGGGTTAAGATCTGATACTTAGTAGGATTCGATTGAATTGAAAGTGCCTGGAGATCTAAGACTGGTCTCCGTTTGTAGCTTTCTTCCCGTTGATGTTTAAAATAATTAATTAAAGAATTTTGTTATGAGAATAAAATTGGTTTTTGTTTTACATATAGTCTGGTTCGTTTTTCCATTTATACCAATCTAGATGTAAGATAAACACGTATTAGGACGTGTGATGCCCTATATAAATTTATGTTCTGGATATAAGTCCTTCACCAAGATGCTTTAATTTTAAGTCATAAGTTCCTTTTTTTTTATAAGTAATCGTTTTATTTTCAATAAAGCTACAATTCACATTTGGCTTCCCAAACAATAGGCTTAATGTAGTAGGAGTATAAAAAAAATGTTTATAAAAAAACAATAACAGTTACGAGAGATTGGACTCAATATTTTTTGTTGGACGAATCGCAAATTCTTATAATCAACACCCTTTCAAGATTTTTGATGTGGCTTAAGACTGTTAGAATTCCAATTACAGCCATCAACAACAAAAAACTCGGAAAATCACCATCAGATTACAAAATACTCATTCACAGCGAACAGTCTGGTGATATAAACGTTAGCATAGCGATTTTAATGCGTGTGACGCATTTAATTGCCGATAAACACGAGGACATGCGACTTGTAGTTCATTAGTTGCTTCAATCTTTCCATGGGTTTCGTCACAATGGGGGCAGAGGGCGCAGTTCCTATATTAATCATACTGCTGGCTACGTGTCTCAGCATAGTAAGTTTAATTAAATGTTTTGCTTCATTGTATTCATTTTCATGTTGGGCTTACAAATCAATTCCTTATTAGTTTAATCGTTTAGATTTTACTTTAAGTCCTAATATAGCCTTCTCCTTATCTTCCTCTTTATTTATTGCGAAAAGATTCCCAAAGGTTAGCGCTTCTTTGACGTTGAAGTGTTTGTGAAGACTTTGTGGGCAACGTCTCATCTTATTAAATGATTGTATTTTTTTCCTAATTTGTTTTGTATCCAAAATGCAATGAGAGAATCTTTTCCCTTAAAAAAAAAAAGAAACAATGTTTCCTGAAAGCTACATTTAAGGGATCTTCAAGGCTAGAGTGAAGAGGCACCTTCTAGGTAGGCGTGTAGCATCGTAGACTATACAGTCACGTTCCATCAAGTGAGATTATGTTAAAACGTATTACTTACAAAAGTGACGAAAAAATAAACAATATTACAAATTAAATAATTCCTAAAATGTACTAGACAAGTTAAAATCGTTTTATGACATGAAAGTGCTGTCCTTTAACAGAAATTGCATGTCAAATGTATACAATCGCTCTGTTTACCCGAGAGGGTCGTAAGCTTACTGCGCTTAGCTCAGCGGCGACTCGCTTTATGAGATCAGCTGCTGTAACAACTACGGAGTTTGTTCGACTTTGTAAAGGCAGATAGCACTTTATGTTAGTTTTTACTTTATTGTGTGGCTTAGAAGCTATGTTGGAATTTACTTTGAGCTATTAGCTTTAAATTTATTCATATTTTTACAGACTTCGTCAAACGCTTTCATGCTAAGTGCTATATTTGTGCTACCATAGAGTGCATGCCAAGGAAAATGAGAAAAATAAACACAAAAGACAATATTGGAATTGGATATGATAAAGAATAGTCCCCGGCTTGTAGGAAGGTAGAAAGCTATCATAACAGGGTATCACAAAAGTCTGGTAGCGGTAATAGAAATAACGCTTATCCAATTTTCAAACAATCCGAAACATATTTTTCTATAAAGCAGTGATTTCAACAATTCAATAGACACAATAGGGGTTGCAGACGGGCTTTGTCTGTGCGTTTGCTGCGAAATGAATCCTCACCCGGGGCACGAAGTCATTTCCGTCCCAGACACCCTACAGCGCTGCGTGAACGATACACTTAAATATTTTATTGACTAACATGCCGCCGTGTTTACCAGCTTTGCAGAAAATGTAAACAAATAACTAGACAACCCAAGCATGTCTGTATGTCTGTCTGTCGGCAAGTTCAATGTAATATATTCAACGTAATTATGTAAAATGTTTATATTCCATTTATGCAATCCTGTATCTAATTTATTTTTTAACGTTAACAGTACTTAAGATTCATTACTAATTCATATCACCATTCATATTTCACAAATATTTCTTCTAGGTCTGGGTGTTTGTGAGACCGAAAAGTCTCTCGTAGTTCCTGATACCCACGACACAAGACTCGATCTTAGTGTGGGGTCAGGACTATGTATGTGACAGTTGGGTGTTATATATTTAATATTATTATATCTCTGACTTCTGCAATGACAAATATGTAGACAATCTTCAACTTTTTATGCAAACCAATTACCGGCAGAATTTACAAAAACCCTTTTTTGGGCATCTGTTTTACCTGAGCAATTTTTTTACGAAATTTCATGCTTCTGGGCTAACCGATTAGATGCACGATGTATGATTTTAGACTTTTATTATGAATACTTGACTAATATTCATACTTATAAAATTTGAGGGAAATCAGAGTGGAATAGAGTGATTTATACACTCAAACACTTATATTAATGTTTGGAAATGCTACAGTCAAGTGGCTCACCAACGTTCTCTGATTTCATTCTTTCTATTATCATAATCGCGATTTACTTCGCTTTCCACTCGCAAGGACGACGCGGTTTTTCTGTTTCACATTTCACTGTTATTTTTTCTTTAATAATTGAATAAGTCTACGTTAATGAGAACAAACTTGTCACGCTAGATAATAATTATTGGAAACTGTGAGAAATGTCTCCGTAATGTGGCCTTGACATTTGTGCAATTTTCCATGCAGTTTTGGTTTATTTGCGTGTTTTATTATTAATTGTTAATTTACTCATGAATTAGGAGTCCAATAGCGAAAATAAATCCACGCTATAGTTATGAGTATTCTTAGCCGTAATTTTCATATCTAGTAAGAAGTTTGAAAAGTGGTATAAACCCATACTACAAAGTTATACTTCTTAAATAAAACACTTGTACAAAGTACACCAAAGAGTATTGGTATATTTGAGTCCTATAAATCAGCTAATACTTCAGTGGTGCAAAGATTTATGCGCTAGTGGAAACACCCGAAAATGTTGGATCTGCCTTATCAGCAAAAGAATCGTTATACCAGTTAAAATTATTAGGACATCATCATGGTCATAATTCCTAAGAAGCCAAATGCTTTACATAAGCCTTTTGGATATAGACTTTGCTACCATCGCAACTAATAAACTTGTAATTTATTACTCCTGAACATCGATTTTAGTGTACGCTGATATAACTCTCCGATTCTATCCAATTTGCCGATCCAAGATCTGAAAGCAAATAGAAGCGAATTCTCAACACCTGCCGACGAATGTTCACATGCAGATATCGATCGCGATCAAAGGTTAACCGAGTTATTGTCCAAGTGTTAGCTTTAATTTGTCACGGCTCGAGTTAAATTAGCCGTGGTTAATGACGTATTGTGAGTGAGTGAGATAAAGCGGCCGTATCGAGTTCCACATCGATTTCTAACGTTTGTGCTGCCCGTGGGAATTTACTTTTATTAACTCTTTTCATACTAATGTCTTTTGTACAAAGCTTAAAAATGTTTATAAGAAAAGTATTTGGAGAGTACTGGTCAGTTGATTTTGAGATTACGTAAAAGCTTTTAGACTTCTTTTTTTTAATTCTGGCCCGGCATAATGACCGCACTGCACCTGATGTGAGCGCAAATGCCGTCCAGGCAGAGTATCCATTGGCATCAAACAGCAATCCCATGGAAGTAGGGAACACGCGTCGTCACGCGTGTTGCAAACAATTCCACAGCCTGACGTTGCGGCATAAAAAGGAATTTGCGAACCTTTTGATGATAGAGTAAAAAATTGTAAAAGTGTATTTCAATTCTATAAATGATAGTAAGATTTGACAGCCTCCGTGGCGCAGGCGCGTCCTCTCGTTTCACACCGCCTGTGAAACGAGAGGCCGCGGGTTCGATCCCCGCACCGAGAGAAATGTTAGTGCGGCCCACAAATATTTCTCTCGGGTCTGGGTGTTTGTGAGACCGAAAAGTCTCTCGTAGTTCCTGATACCCACGACACAAGATTCGATCTTAATGTGGGGTCAGGACTATGTATGTGACTGTTGGGTGTTATTATTATTATTTACTAACCTTCATATACGTATCTGGATTAGTTTCACTATCGTTATCGACAAGAGCTCTATTGAAAATAGTCCTCAGTATTTTATTGATTGCTTAATATTAGATAATAAATTGTCACTTTCTTTAGCTTATATTGTTTATTGTGTAACGAATAAAAATGAATACAAATAATTGTAAGGACTAAATCGGCTTAGAAAGTCTTTATGCCCATGGTCATGTTGGTGAAGCCCATAATATTGTGTAATGAGCTGTGGGTTTTAATCCACGAATTAGGGCCAAAATGCGGATGTTTTAAGTCATTAGCGATACATTGTTTGGATTGTCGAGGTTATTTAAGGAGTATTGTTGTGAGTTATTGATTGCTTTTGTTGCTGATTACCCATTTCTATGAAAAAGTATAATTATTTTAATTTAGTTCTTGTAGTTATTGGACTTGGACTAGGAAGTCTGGCATCTTGAAATACGCACGATCCGTTTTTTTAACATGTTAGTTTTGGATCAGTATTGTAATTTCACCTTTGATCGTGACTGTGTTTAGCATTTTTATAAACACAATTATTAATTTTTAATTAAATTAATTAAGCCACAACAACAATAAAACGAAACCTATTGCATAATATCGGTAGCTACTACACTAATAGACCGTTTATAAAAAATAATTTGATATGAAGTTACGAAAGAAGCCCTTTCTAATACGTGTGGAAATGACTCGATCATCTGTTCGACATATGGAGAAATCTTATTGAAGAAGACTTAGCCGAATTAATGAGTTTAATTTTCCCATAGAAAGTGTACCAAAAGTATTTCCTTTATTACTGTTTACTTTCGATAACGAGATTAGATATAAAATTATGTTGTACCTCGATTTACGCGTGTATGAGAGCTTGTATGGCTGAATGAAATATTGCCTTTCGAAATACCAATATTGAGTATACAAGTTAACTTGTATACTCAATATTGGACTTCTCAGGCTGTAGTATGTGGGGCCAATAAAAATGACTTAGATGTCAAATTTTGAAGGTTTGAATCACTTGCAATGAAATGTTGTTTCTTATGCTGTGCACTTTTTATTGCTGGTATCAATGTTGCTTAATCTTTCGTCCCGTCATAGTTTATTTTTCCTTTGAAATTATCAATGTATAGATAAAACGCTTAGTGATTTATTTTATTTATTTATTTTAATTCAATAAACAGGGTTATATACCTATTAAGTTAGTTGAATATTATTCTAATATATTATCAATATATGTAAGTTTTGAAAGTAATCATAGTCTGGTTTATATTATAACAGGAATATAAAAGTTAGTGTTCTTGTGAGTCTTGAAAATATTAACCATTTAATATTTTCCATGCCTTGGTCAAAAGTGATAAACGAACCCCGGACCGCTGCTATTTGAAGTTTGACACCATTATGCGCGGTCTTCGCACATCTTACCTGCGGCATCTATTTATGTGTACCATTTTGACATTTTACGCGGTACTATCGAGTCAGGGGGGTTACTCTGTACTCCGACACTATGACAAATGTTCAAACATCGCACGTTAAACTGTACGAATATGCCTAAATACTTTACAAAATGTTTGAATTCTATATCATACGTCATAATCTTAGACTAAGTTCGAAGTGAATTATAATTTTCAAAGAGAGTAGTATTGATTTTGAGAAGTGAAAAACTTTTATCGAACTTCGTCTTGGAGTATAGACTAACCCCCCAGATGTCAACATTGTTATTTTGAAGGAAAATAGTAACATAACATATGACCCCTTAAGGAAGCAATAAGACTAGTCCACGCCACGTGACGCCACAAGCCATCAAACTACACGACATACCGGAAGGTGTACAGTTAATAACACTAATGTCTTTTTATATTATTCAGCGTAACAATTATAACAGTTTACATGTGCAATTAAACATGTTGGGTAACAATACGCATAACTAAAATGGACAATTACTATGTATGTACTCGAAATAGATCTGGGCGGTTGACCCCCCAATGTATTGCGAGAATCGTGACTTTCAATTTTTCAATAATTAAATGCAGGATTTTATTTTGCTATGATTTATTGATAGAAACAAATAGAAGAATTTTGAATTTTTAGTATAAGACTTGTAAAAAACGTTTTTGTCAGTATGTACGTATATATATTTTTTCCGTAACAACTCAACATCTATTGTCATAATTCACATGAGGATTGTTTTTGAGAAAGCATTATTTGAAAAAAAAAAACGATCAAATATATCAAGAAAACGATTTAGCTTTGTATAATCTTAAAAAGCGCAATAAATATGTAAACATGATAGAATTGCTTATTATTTAGCGCCTGTTTATTACTCTGCTTCTGTAAGTTTAGTACCAAAGAACTTTATTTCTATTGTTGTTTTCTTTTTAATTCCAATAATATTCGATTCAAACATCACTAGTGTATCAGAGCTCGTTTTCTAAAGCCATTGTACAAGCATTTTATTATAATGTTTTTATTCCATAAATAGATTTCCGAATGCGTGCCCGATCAATTATAGATCGGAGTTAGATTGAATAGAAAGCATTCCCGTCGATTGGGTCACGATTCAGAAGAGCTACGTATTAACTAATATCGATATAATTATCGTACGATTTATAGATCTATTAACTTATCGGGTTTATAGGATCTCTCTGCTGTGTAAATATTAAAGTATCTTTTAATTGCAATGTATGGCGAGACAAGCATGCCGTTTGCCTGATGGTAGCGATACTACCGCTCATGAATAGTAGCAAAACCAAAAGACACCTTGAATTACAAAGCAATGCTTGGCATTCCACTGCACTCGCCATCCTAAGACATAAGATGTTAAGTCTCAATATGTCCAGTAGTTACACTGGATACAATTTCCTTCAAACTGAAACACAACAGTGCATATACACGGCTGTTTGGCGGGAGACATAGACATTGCGGTGATACCCAGGCGGCCTCTTACATTTGAGAGACCTACCAGTATATTTTGAGACATCAAAAAACAGTGAGGTTTATGCAAAATGCGATGTAAAGTGGCAGAAGCGTGTAAAATCGATTGTCGAGTTTCAATTAAATTCAATTACGAATTGGGCAATTGTGTTACTGGCTCAATGCTTCGGGATGATAATGGATGGTATTTGACTTGTTGCTCAAGTATCGTTGATATGGTTTTTAATACTGTTCAAGTTTTTAGTTTCATTATTAAAACCCGCAGTAAGGTAACGTTGTAACAGCATTAATGTGTCGAAGGTGAAAAAATAGTTATGGTGATTCTCAATTCATAAGATAGTTTGTAGTGAAATTATGTTTATCTTATTTCGAGTGGATAAAATACTTAAACTTCGCCATTATGGTTAAACTTGGTGTTAATTTTTATTATGCCACACTGAGGGACTGGTTCATCAATTCAAAGTCGCTCAACAAGCTATGGAGCGGCCTATGCTCGGTGTTTCTCTGAAGGATAGAATCAGAAATGATATTATCGAATAGAGTTCCAAGATAATCGACATAGCCCACCGGATCAGCAAGTTGAAGTGGAATGGGCCGCTCACATTTGTCGCAGTATCGACAACCGTTGGGGTAGACGTGTTCTCGAGTTGAGACCACGCCTCGGCAAGCGTAGTGTAGGACGCCCTACAAGCAGGAGGAGTGACGATATTCGGTAAAACGGTATGCCATAGAAGAGGCCTATGTTAAACAGTGGACGCGGATGGGCTGATGACAATCATGCCATTAATTTACACCCGGATGACCACTTGTATAAAAAACGCGTAATTTTTTTCTCACATCTGTGCCTTAAATTGAAATATGATTGGCACGAGCGCCTATTTGTAATAAACGAATCATTGAGTTATTAATCATTATCATTTAGGGGTCCCGCAGACGTTCGCTTTGTCGGGAGAAAGGCGTTACGCAACGTCTTTGTATTTTGTAATTATTTTTATTTTTCAATTAAATGCCTGTCGATCGGCATGTGTTGGACATTAATTTGATTTTTGTTTTGGTTGACATGAATGAACCTTTAAATGTTTAATGGTCCGCAACAATCGCTAGTTACGTGTGTGTAGAGAAGACATGACAGTTATTGAAATATTTTAAACCACGACAATATAAAAAGTTATCGATGCTATCTATACGTCACAACAGAAAACTTTAAAGTTTCGACGTACGGAGTTAATGAAGTACGAAAATGTTTCCACGTGCTAGCTAAGTATTTGTCCTATAGAACTAACAAAATATTTCCTTTAACACATGTAGCTGATGATAGAATGGCCATATGTACCCAAAGAGTCATGTATGCAAGAGTGCAATATCTGTCAAAGTGACCCATACTTGTCGGAATCTGGTTTCGAACATAATAGAGTCAAACTATGAGAGATAACCATCTCGGCGGTAAATGCCCTATTTGCATTGCGCTGCATTGATGAGCGGGTTCATATATTTTGCATTATAGGCACTTGCTATTTTATAACAGACATTCAAAAACTCACATCTTTTTCGCAGAAGGGGTAGGCATGGGGAGCTACCAGAACACCCACGTTTCACATTGTGTGTTCTGTCCCACGATGTGATATCCTAGCTTATCGCCTTATCGGTTACGAATTCTGGACTCCATGCTTATAAATAGAAATATCTAATATCATTTACCCCGGCCAGGGATTCGAACCGTTGTAATAGCACTATACAACTGCGCCACCGATGCAGTATAAATAAATCTCATTTATGACTTAATATCAAAGCAAGGCATTTAGCAAACACGCTATTTAGTTTCAAACGTCATAATGAATTGGGGACGCAGTGTGCAATGCAATAAATCGTACGTAGAAAATTGTGTCCTATTAAAACCAAGGCCCGATGCAGCTACTAAGTGTGCATTGCATTATTTTGTGCGTCATTATATTGAACGGTCAATAAAATGTACTTTGAATTGCCTTAGATTAATTGAAAGTGAAGCAAAGACCAATAAAATATACGAATTTGGTTGATACTTCTGATAGCTTTAAAGATGTTTTGAAAACCGATACACATTATGAAAATTATTACTGATTATTGAAAGTGAATTGTACTCATGGTCGTATTTTTCAGTGATTTTCAAAATGTGACAATAACAATAAAACAGCGGACTAGACTTAGGTCAATGTAATTTCAAATCTAAAGATATTCTTAACTGAGACATCGATCGTTTGTACATAAATGTGATGTCTTTACTCAAAAGGATGAATAACTTAAAGGATGGCAGAAAAGCGGTGTCTTTTTATTTCTTGCAGTCGTTCCTGTAGGTGAACAATTTCTGTCCCAGTCGTGTCTTGTCGTGAAAAATAGTACTTGTATTATTGCGCGGACAGAGATGAATAGATCTTGTATGTTGCCTTTTAGGTTTTGTTTTTAATAATCCATCTTGTTCTGGGAAACAAACATTTTGTATTTTCTTATATCAAACACTCGTGGGAGAGCAGTTACAAGAAAGATAACCATTAATAAAACTGTATATTTTTATAAAGTCAATGTGATGTTCTTATTTAGTTATTAGTTGTAGATTTTTAATATGTCATTACCGCTTTAGACTGCCCTTTCTTTCTCCTATTTATATATCCATCCCATGGTTGCCTGTAAGATATTACGTGATAAGGCCGCCACTTATACATGTGTTTTATTGTGTAATTTCTAAGTAGTATCTCCTTATAGTGCAAAAAAGCCAGTGCACTCCTGTGGTACGCTCTGAGTATAAAAATATAGTTTACATTTTTTTGTAGTTTATAGAAAAATAATGTTAGTCGTTAAAACTATAATATAAACAAATCGGTTTGGTTAAGGTTTACTGCCACTATCTCGCAAAAATAAAACATCTTAGAATTTTTTATTTTAAATATCAATATATCGTCTGAATCGGATCATATGACGAACTCATAATAATTTTAATGCTTGCTTAGATTTCATTGCATTGTTGTAATTAATTTTAACTATGTTACATTGTTCAAATGCTTTATTATCTAATGCTTTAATTATAATTGCCTTTAGTTTGTTATTGTTCTATTTTATTTTGTAATAAATTTTGTTTTAGATCACGTTGTTTCTTTGTTTTTATAACATAAATTGTAATGCTGTCTGTATACATCTACAAGGGTTCGTCACCTTGTACAATACTTGTATAAAATAACGTGTAATTTCACCTGTGGCGCATCGATGGTAAATCGAATAAAATTTTATAAACAAATAAGACGATAGGATTCAACAACGAATAATTTAAATTATTGTAAATCCACGGTCGTATCATATTATTTACAATTCTATCAATATTAAATTGTATTCGTTGTGGCAACCATACTCTATTGATATTTTGTATTATGAAGGTAGCTCATAAAGTCTCGTACTGTTACACAAGATACAATTCCTATTTTCTCCTTTAATTGGCATCCGTGTCTGAAGGTAACCTTTGCTCTTTCCGTTCTAAAAAGTAAATATAATAGCATTTAATGAATGGGAAGTTGAAACAGTCGCTACCTTGCAGACTGTAAGCATTCTTGTATGCGATGCCGCACGTGGTTCTTATATAGTATGAAATTACATGTATTATTAAATTTTGTTTTTTAATAGTTTTATTTGATTATATGATAATAATATGTTTGCAGTACCAGGTTATTGAACAAAAATATGATAATTTATTTGATCGAATTATTCAACATTTTTTGTTTGTTTAGCGTGCTTTCTGATTATGTTATGACCTCAGATTTTTTATAAGAATGTGGCTAATACTTATTTCGAATTAGACTCAACGCCATGAGTAATGTCACTTTTGTGGTGAGCATTAAATTTTATTGTTAATTTGTTTTATATTCTACATTTAAATTTGGTTGTGATAAGAGAAAGCTTTTCTTTCTTTCTTTCTTTAAATAAAATAAATAAATAAAAAATAAAAATAAAAACATAACAGATTGCGATATTCCACACCACGTTCCAAACTCTTTATACCCAAATCACGTTTGCATATTTTTATATTAATCGTTTTCATATAACAGTCCATTTATTATTATAACTGCTTGTGTATCAATTAAAACCGGTTTGGCCCGGGAGAAATAAACGGTCCTTTTGAAGGATTATAAATGCCTCGGTTGGATTTAGCACAGCTTTGATGTGTCATACGAAACGATGTTTCTATACAATATAACTTGCACAAATTCTGATTTATTGAACCGAAATAATGACTTATACGAGCCCTTTAAATTTTAGGGAAAGCTTGCGTACTTGAGGGGTTCAGTACTTAGTAACAAACAGGGTGTAAATGTACTTAGGGTTCAAATTCTTTATTAGGACGACTATGTTCAGTGACTAGAATCTTGTTAGTCTTTGGATTTATTTAACTTGTTTTGTGTTCTGTTACTTGATAAAAAATTAGGCAAGCGTCTAAAATCCATTTTCTTTAAATCATTAACTCTCCATAGCTTATGATTTTAAAACTATCTTTAATATCTGTGAAATATTGCTTACAATCATTAAGAATACACTGTTTCTTGTGTGCTTTCTTTCTTTAGTTTTAAGTTTGTCCGCAATTTATCATATATTTTATAATTTTAATACGATTATGGTATTATGGTGGGGTTATTGTGTCCACCTTCATCGAGAACCAATCTAAAACAAAATTCTACAATAGCCAGGTTATGTCGATTCTACAACACTCTCGGCCACAGCGTTGATGTGTTTAATGCCTCACTGAGTACTTTCAAGACTGAAGTTAATAATAATAATAAATAATAATAAATAACACCCAACAGTCACATACATAGTCCTGACCCCACACTAAGGTCGAGTCTTGTGTCGTGGGTATCAGGAACTACGAGAGACTTTTCGGTCTCACAAACACCCAGACCCGGAAGAAATATTTGTGGGCCGCACAAACATTTCTCTCGGTGCGGGGATCGAACCCGCGGCCTCTCGTTTCACAGGCGGCGTCTAACCAACTGCGCCACGGAGGCTGTTGTAGTTATGAAACTAATAAGTGATAATAAACTGTAGACATATTAATTATTTTCGGAGTATTTACTTATGTTGTTGTTATTTTTTGACTCCTTTGTTATTTCTTTTGATTTCTAATTTTGTTAATATTTCAATTTGTTTAATTTTAATTTTATGATTGTAGATTTCATTATATTTTTTATTTTTTTATTTTAATTTGATTTCAGTATTACTTAGCAGTTATTTGTCATTCAATTCATGTTGTGACGCCTGCAGGTAGTGCATTTAACATGTTACCAAATTGTATGTGTATTAGATATAAGAAACAATGTAATTACCATTGGATGTCCTTAAATAAATAAAATAAAATTATGTAGCAAAACATAAAATATTCATCAAACCCTATCCATTGTTCGTCGATACAACGATATTGCATAACAAATGCAAACACTTTCGCGTTTACTGTTATTGCTATAAAAATAGCTATAAAAACAGATAGATAGTGCTATATAAAATGCACAATTTTTTTACACTTTTATAATCTGATGTAAAAAGTTTGAGTGATTATTTAAGATTATAGTTCAGAACATTAAAGACGTTGCTTAGTCTGATCGAATCGAGATAATAGCTGTAGATAAAACTGTTAACGCTGCAGGGAAAGCAGATGTAATTATTATATTAATAGCTTTTGCCTTGGGGTAGGTCGTTTACGCACAAAAAATAGTGTGAGAGTGAAATAACATTTGAATTCTTGTTTGATGCAATAGAAAAGGTATGATTAGCAGATGATACCGATTTGTTACATTAAAATTAAATAGATGTATTTTGTGACACGTGCTTCAGGTAGATTTTAAACCCTCCTTAAGTAATGAGTTACAAAATCTACGCAACGTATAAAAGCCAAACCGTGAGTAAATCTCAACTTACTGAATACAACTGTTGCTTTGTTTTAGTTTCATAATTAGATGCAGGATATCCTCTATTAAAGAAATCTTCCTCTACAGCCCCAGAAACTCCACTATTATCAAAAGCTTCAGCGTTTATGTTTTTAGATGTGCATTTGATTGCCGAGCACTTTACAATAATAACGAACTTATCTCCAAATCTCGATCGATCGGTGTACAGTCTAATTATAGATCAATTTACGGTACAGTGAGCGCAGTAGCGCCCCGCCGCGGCCCGAGTGGCGAGGTCGTGTCAAGCAACGTGTTGACGGAAACAAAGATCTTTATCCAAACGGACATATGATTGTGTGTTTATATAATACAAACGCATGGTTTCTTTCACTTGTTCCCGAGTTCCGTTATCGTCAAGTACACCGGAGTTATGTTCTACTTCATCTAACCAAAACATAATTTCATCAATTTGATATTCATTTTAAGATTCAACAGTGTATTATATAACTTTACTTTATAGCTTCCATTGATTCAAAAATATACAAGTCAATGAAATATTCACAAATTATTCAAATTACTATTCATATGAGCGACAAAAGCACCGGTACCACTTCTACTAGTTTACTAGCAAGCAGAGTCCAAAGTACCAAGGCCGTCAGCTCCTCACCATCTCACTGCATGTGTTAGATTAAAAACGTGACAGACAGATGGTGGCTAAATCGATCGCGTTTGTTGCCCGACCTTCATACCACATTCGCAAGCAAAAACTGAGGTCAGTGGATGAATTAATGCACTTGGAGCTAGTTGTGAAAACATTGAACGGGTTATTACTGGTGTTGATTCTAGTAAGTATTAAGAAAATAATATTATCAACAATACCCCAGATAAAAACAACGGCGAAAGGAATGTCAATGATTGGAAAAGATATGAAACCTAAGTAGGTGTACAGGTTCGTACAAATGAAAGTAATACAAGACAGGTTAATTTTATTTCAAGTGTTGTCGGTGTAAATTTATAAAGCAGTAATTAAGACACATTTAATCCAGTATTTAGTAGAGCAGAATTTTATAAAGGAAAGTCTTAAATTTTAGGGATAGTCATCAGTGAATTAAATGCATTCGCTCTTGGCGTTTCGCCTGGCGTGGTTTGAATAAATGCTAAATGAGGGGAAGTCGGTTCTCAGTAAATTCTAGTATAATGCTGTCCACGATTAGATGTCTGATAAAATGGGTGCGTTCAGGGTCGGTTCCACTGTGACTCATGCAAAAAAACCAGCGTATATTAGAGAACGTATGTAAATGCGAAATTTGTGCTTGAGCTTGCATTTTTCGGGAATTACGTCAGATGCAGGGCCGGTATCCGGCTGTACATACCTCTCGGAATACTAAAAAGCTACATTTCAAGTTCGATAACCGGGGTAAACGAGTTCTAGAGACCGCGGTGGGCCTACGTATACCCGCCGGCCAGACAGAGCGTCGATCAGCGAAAGGTTTGCTACCTTTGTTTGCTTGAAAGGATCAGAAGATTGGTAGTTGAGCTGTTTTCAAATTTACACCTTATAGACTGTTCAATCCTTTAGAAATCCTATTAAGATAACGTGTTTTTCGTACATTTTTGAGTATACGGCTGTTTTTAAGCGGGCTCCTGTAAATAACACGTCTGCAGCTTTAGGTTTAGTATCCAGACTATTGCGTTGTTTATGGATGTTGAGGATTTACTTTAACCATCCAGGTTTTACTTGGTAAAGCTCCTGTTGATGTATTTAGTCTGGTAGCATACGTGTTGTGCCGCCAGAATATATATACTTATGAACGTTTCTATTAAAATTAGCTCTGTGTTTGAATTTTTAAATAGGAAATAGAATTTACAAATGCGTCACAAATTCGCAGAAAGATATAGCTATGTATGCGGACAGTTTATTGCTAACGTCAATGATCTCTAACCCAGGCGTGAGTATGACGGTTTGACGTATTTAAAATCCAGGAAATTCTGTCTATCCACGATATTTGCCTTATGAAATTTCCTGAACAAATAGTATATTATTATTTATTTAATATAATATTTGCATCTTCAATCCATCAAACTATTACATAAATGCAACAAACAATTACCACGTTAAATAAACAAAGAAACAACAAAATAATTATAAAGTAATTTCTGTTTGAAGTACGTGATTGTCGAATTTTAATAATTCTGTCAGAGGCAACATAACGGACAATGAATACGGTAATTAGTTGAAAAAATGGCAACAACCGGCTCCAATGTGCAAGCACCGTTACTCGCACTTAACACATCTTATTGTTATTAAGACGAAACCTGATAAGTAGAAACATTCAGTTGTATACGTCATATTGAATTGATGTGCACATGTTTAGAATAGTATAAAGTGACAAGTATAAGTGACCAATAACTTCGGTGTTTTAGACTGGACTGGTAGACCAGCAGTCGAGAGTTCAAACTCTGGGCAAAAAGCGCAGATTTTCCAGTTAACCTTAATTTTTTATTAATCGCTTGCTCTGTATGTGTGACTGACTGCTCTATGATTGTGAAGGAAAATTATAAACCAAAATATTCTTCAATGTGTCTAAAAAGTCATTTATTTTCAATTACGTAGACGCAGACGTAGTTATCTTTATTGATCTGCAAATTATGTTTTGAACCTCATATTCTGTTTTCTTTGGATATACTATTAGTAAAATTGCTCTGGATAGCTAAAGTTCTACACTTTACTGCCACAAGAGATTTATTTATAATGTGTTTTTAAATTAATCTATTAGTTAAACCTCGTTGATACGTAACATCATCTCGTCGAGGTTTGATACACATATAATCATTCTCAGTTTATTACGATAGTACGCATTACTATATTAGGAACGTTACAGCATAATTGCGTTTTTGGAGATTACAGTCGTAAAGGTCATATTTAATGATCAGTATAAAACAAACAGACAAGTTGTGTAAAGGTTGATCCGATTGTTACACTTCAATTGTTATAATTTAAATCATTATTTATTGGTTACTAGTGATCTCACCTGGATTCGTTCTCCATTACTCCCAACAGGCTGTAAATGTATTAAGAGTAATTTAAAAAAAAAACTAACCTGTTAACCCTGCATCCCTTCTTTCCTAAAGATTCCAGTTTAATTAAAAATAAGTTGTGTACATTTTTCAAGGCATATGGCCTTGGATCTAATTTAACTTTGTTCGATTCAGTGGATTCGCCTATAAAGACTAACAGGTAAATCTTCTTTTGTAGAAAAAGTAAATATTTCTGGCAAATAGTAATTCGTTTCCAAATGAAAGGTGTCCTATGTCCTTCGCTTTAATCCGGACAACTACTAGACAAAATTTTATATTTATTGCTAAAGTAAATAAAGCATAAAGTAATCACAAACAAACAAACTCACATTCGTAATAGTAATGATTTATACGAAGTTCGTCGACATGGGCGGATAATGCGATTAATAAATTACCATAATTAGAGCGGTGGAATGGACTGTGTTTTTATTACGTGGGGTTGAGTTGTTAATTAAAAGCTTTAATGTAGATAGCGGACTAACGTTCAATTCTCATGACCTTGTAAAACGATTCTTCTGATGCGTGAAAACGAACGAAGATACAATTAGGTCAAATAAAAAAGTGTCGGAATGACTACACCCGAATAATGAAACGCAACTTAAATATAAAGTTGCACTTAACTGCGTAAATCCCGCTTAAATGTACTGGCTACGTAGGCCGTGCGCTGTTAAGAGCAACTTATTATTTGAATGGCATTCCAGTATTCAGGCGTTAGTTTTTTTCATTTACCAATGGAGAGGCTAATATTTATATGTTCATGAATACGTCTCTTATTTATATTATTGGAATTAATTTAAAAAACTTGTTGGAAACTTAATGTGATTTGCCGTTTTGCCAATTGGTTCAGTCAATAATATTTACTTAGTCCTAAGAAGTTTTTTTCTCACTACATACCTAGACAACTAGGTACTTCATTGTTTGCTATACGTATGTCATTAAAACATTTAATTATTGACGTAAAAATTAAGCGTTTTCGGAGCTACACTAGTTTTTTATCTTAAAATAGATCTATAATAGTTGCGCACAAAATCATAAACGCCGGTAAAATCTTGAATATATCTAATAAACTGCTTTGTAATAATTATCCAGTAAATAAGGATCTTGGTTAATTTGTTAAATATGTATCAAGTTTATATGTAACTTTCCTTAACAAGTTTAAACTAGTTTCGAGCATACTGTAGAATTTGGGTTACAATAATGTTGTAACAACCTTTGTTACCGTTCTTTAAAATATGAAAGGAGATCGGATTACAAAGTTGAATGTCAAAATTACTTGATGTGTGACATTATGGTTACGTGTGGTATAGATAACGTGTAGGCTTTTTGGCGTTTGACGGTTGTTGGAAGCACACGCGATTTCGGGGTTCTCAAATTGTCTGGTTATTTTTATTTAATAAAATATTGAGATTTCATTTGTAGTTATGTAAATATTCATCTCTGTAAAGTGTAGATAGAGAAAATAAAAAATTTAGTTGTTTTATTTATTTCCTTTAATTTCATAACATAGTTATATCATTTAGTATTTAGTTTAGGAGTATTTTGACGTGACAACGTCTTAAATTAGGTTGCGGCTGGGAGTCACTTATGAAAAAGTGTAACGCCCGGTAACGTAACGGTGCGCGCGCAGCACTAGAGAATTATTTTTCAGTTTCACCCACTTTTTCCAAAATTGTCCCATAGCCCCCCCCCTGCCTTCCCCCACCCTTATTCCGAAATAGTGCCTATTAGCCTCCCCACGAAACCCACCCCCCCCCCTCCCCTACCCCTACCCCGAAAATTTACCTCACCCCCCCCCAATCCTATCTCGGCCAACATAGGTCGTAGACCCACCGAGTTTGGTATCCTCGGAACCGTCTTGGTGAGGGCTACAAATTGACCCCGCCAGAAATCCCAAATTACGCAAAAAATTACCCCCCCAAAAAAAAATATTTTACCTCCAAAACAATTAATTTAAGTTAGCCTCCCCACGAAACCTTCCTCCCCCCCCCCCCTCCCTTACCCCCACCCCGAAAATTTACCTCACCCCCCCAATCCTATCTCGGCCAATATAGATCGTAGACCCACCGAGTTTGGTATCCTCGGAACCGTCTTGGTGAGGGCTACAAATTGACCCCGCCAGAAATCCCAAATTACGCAAAAAATTACCCCCCCAAAAAAAAATATTTTACCTCCAAAAAATTTATTGACGTGACAACGTCTTAAATTAGGTTGCGGCTGGGAGTCACTTATGAAAAAGTGTAACGCCCGGTAACGTTACGATGAGTCACCGAACGAGAGAGAGGCCCGCCGAATGCCTTGCGTCTCTCTCCCACTCAACTATGATCGGTCTGCCGCGCGCGCAGCACTAGAGAATTAGGCGCATTGAATCGGCGCATGCTTGTGTCTCTGTCTTTGTCTTTCTCGAACGTTCTTGGCGTTGGAAAAACAAGAAAGCGTCACAATACAAGTTCACACGTGTGGTTAAAGTATCGTCAGCTGTGTCTGTAGTGAAAATATGGAGTGCTTAGATTCGTCATTACATGTACAATGTTTTAGTAAACAAAATATATTTCTATAGTTAAAATTTGTGCAATTCTTATTTTCATTCAATTCCTTGTTCCTATTGTGCAATTTAATTATATTCATATCAATAAATATTCTACCGAGAAAAAGACGTTGTCACGTAAAATCTTCGCCCGTAAAACCGACTTTACAGGCAACCATTTTTTTAGTTTATTTTTTATATTTTAGTAATATGAATGAGCCACCGGATCCTCCTGACCTGGTTCCTCCGGATTCTCAGTCTATCTGTTTTTCAGACTGTTTGTCTGATCTTAATTCTGGTTTTTCGCAATCAGGAGACAATCGTAAACGTCCGTGTCCTAGTGATTCATCTTCTATTCCATCCAAAACTGCTGTGGGCCCTTCTGCGTCCATACAAAATATTTTTACAAATCCAGAATTTTTAAATAAAAAAACAGTTTACAATGCTGAGGATTCTGGGCCCTTTTTGGTCCATGTTACCAAATCTGAAGCAGATGCTTCCAATAGTTCAGTTATAAAGAGCTTAAAATTTGCTCAATTATTATTTAAAAACCGAGTAGAAGGTATTTGCAATGGTGGTGTCAAAGCCCTCGGACGAAATCGTATGGCGGTTACATTTACATCGGCCGATAAAGCAAATTCCTTTTTGGAGCATCCCCTTCTTACTATAAATAAATTAACGGCGCTAATCCCGACTTTTCATGTCACTAGGATGGGAACCATTCGCAACATCCCCATTGACTGGACAATGGAGGAGGTTGTGTCTGGTATAAGTGTTTCGAATGGTAATATAAAGGTTATAAAAGCAAGGCGGTTGAACCGAAAAACCATAACCGACGGCTCATCTGTGTGGTTTCCGACACAGTCAGTCGTGTTAACCTTTCAGGGACAGCATCTGCCTGAGAAGATTTATTGTTACTCTATGTCCATTCCAGTCGAAATTTACAACTTACCAACAATTCAATGTAATAGCTGCTGTAGATTTGGACATGTTAAAGCTCAGTGTCGATCCCAACCACGTTGTTATAAATGTGCGCAACCGCACTTAGGCGAGTCCTGTTCAATCCCTGAGGAAGAGTCAGTTTGTTTGTTTTGTTCGGCTTCGCACTTTGCGATAAATAAAAACTGTCCGGAACATTCTCGGCAGAAATCCATAAAAGTTGTCATGTCTCAGGATAACATTTCTTATACTGAAGCCTCACAAAGATTTCCTAAGGTTAAGCGATCCTATTTGTCCGTTGCTAAATCCTCGCCAGCTCAGTTTGCTCATGCCCCTCTCCCAAGAGTTTTCAACAAAATTCGCAGATCCAAAGTTACAAAAAAACAATTTTATGTAATCGTCCTTCCCGTCCTACTCTTGGCAAGTCATATGACAAATTTGCTCACAACTCTATAATTCGTACTCCGGTATCTTCTTTGCCTAATGGCTCTGTTTTGTCAGATTCTAATATTATGTCTTCACAGGATAATCTACTTTCTTTGCTTATTTCTACCCTAGTTAACATTATTAATAACTTTGGTGATGCCATACCGAACAATGTCATTGAAATGATTAATCAGTCGCTCTCATCAATCAACAAAATTCCGTCCCCTAACCCTTCTCCAATGGAATTGTAAGTCTATTCGTCCGAAAAAACATGAACTTACTCATCTTATAAATAACTTTCAACCATTATTCTTGGCCATCTCGGAGACTTGGCTGAGGCCGGGCTCGATTTTTCGTGTGTCTGGTTTCTCTTGTCTTCGGGATGACCGAGACGATGGTAGGGGAGGAGCTGCCCTTCTTGTTCGGAGGGATATTCCTTTCTCTCAAATTCCTATTCCCCCGCACTCCCCTCTTTTCAATATTGTTGCTTTGAAAGCAATGAATACCATCATTGTTTCCATATATATTCCTCACCCTTCGATTCCTTTAATATCGGAGTTAAATCGGATTTTCTCTTCATTTTCTGGTTCAGTGATTATTTTGGGTGATTTCAATTGTCATCACTCTATGTGGGGCTCAAATTCATGTGATTCTTTTTCTCCTCATCTAGTTGAAATGTTTGATTCCTGCAATCTTTGTATTTTAAATGATGGTTCACCAACACGTAGAACATCCCCTCTTCAGAATATAAGTGCATTAGATTTATCTCTTTGCTCCCCAAATTTAGCATCTCTTCTAGTGTGGAAAGTTTTGCCTTATTCATATGGTAGTGATCATTTTCCAATTGTTATTACGAATTCTGAATCTTCCTTCCCCATGGAACAGCCTACTCCTTTATTAAAATATAAAATAAATAAGGCAGATTGGGACAAATTTGCTGATGAGTTAGATAAAAAGTTAGCTTCTCTTGTTATTCTATCTGACTCCTCTCTTCTTTCTTGTTATGATAATTTTGTGGAAGCTCTTATGGCAGCTGCTGATATGGCGATTCCTATTAAAAAACCTTCTAAGAATAATCTTCCCTCCCCCCATTGGTGGGATTCTGAATGTACTGAAAGTGTTAAAAGACGCAAGGAGGCAGAAAGGAGGTTTTCTATGGATCTTAGTCTTGAGGCCTATTTAGAGTTCAAAAAAATTACAGCAATTACCAAGCGTCTTTTTCAAAAAAAGAAAAGGCAAGGCTGGATGAATTTTTGTGAGAGTCTTTCTCCTCGTACTCCATCCTGTCAAGTATGGAGAAAGATAAGGGCTTTTAGAGGCTCTACCAATAATTATGATGCAATTCATGTTGATCCATCTGAGTGGTTGGATGGTTTCACTGACAAACTGACCCCACCTTTTGTTCCTTCAGAGTGTTCATTTCCATCTTCGGAACAATCTGTGTCTTCTGGTTTCATGGACGACAGTTTTTCTTTTTCGGAACTGGAATGTGCTCTAAATAATCTACGAGACTCTACTCCAGGGTTGGATGGGATTCCATATTCTTTTATATGCAAATCTTCAAAATTTTCCAAATTGTTTTTTCTTCGTCTTATCAATAAAATATTTGAAACTGGTAGTATTCCAAATTCATGGAAAACTCAATTAATAATTCCAATTTTAAAACCAGGGAAGGATCCACATGACCCATCTTCATATCGACCGATTGCTTTGTCCTCTTGTTTGGCTAAAATTACTGAACACCTAGTTAAAAATCGTCTGGAATGGATTGTTGAGCACAATAATATTCTACCTAAGTCCCAGGTTGGCTTCCGTAAGTCTATGGGAACTATGGATAGTCTAAGTATTCTTACTACTTATGTGCGGTTGGCTCTTACTAGAGGAGACCATGTTATTGGTGTTTTTCTTGACATAGAAGCTGCATATGATAATGTACAGCTATCATTACTAAAGCAAAAACTGCATCGGTTAAGTATCCCTGTTAGAATCATTAATTTCATATGTAATCTTTTTATGGACCGTTGTATATCTGTGCGATATAGAGGGAATCTTCAGCCGAGTCGTAAGATTTGGAAGGGACTACCTCAAGGATCAGTGCTAAGTCCATTATTGTACAATTTATATACTTATGATTTAGACAAGTCTGTTAACTGTTTCTGTTCTATTCTACAATATGCTGACGATGTAGTTTTATTTGCTTCTAGTGATTCATTTTCTAATGCTTCCAATCGCCTGAATTCTGCTCTTTTCTATATGTACGATTGGCTCTTGTCCCATGGGTTGTCATTATCAATATCTAAATGTAAGACCCTTGTGTTTTCTAGAAAGCGTTCTATTCCAAACATCCAAATTTCACTGAATAATAATTTTATTCCGGTTCAAAATTATGTTAAATTTTTGGGGGTTATTCTTGATTCAAAGTTATCTGGTATTCATCATTTAAATTATATTTCTGAAAAAAGCGAAAAAAAATTAAATATTCTTCGTTCCCTATCAGGTGTTTGGTGGGGATCGCATCCATATTGTCAAAAGTTACTTTACAATGCTATTATACGCAGTCACTTTGATTACGGGGCTTTCGTTCTGGAGCCCTGTAGTAAATTGGCTTTAGTTAAATTGGACAAAATTCAGTCTAAATGTTTGAGGGTGATTTCTGGGGCTATGCGTTCTTCCCCTCTTAATGCTCTTCAGGTGGAATGTTTAGAGGCTCCTCTATTCCTTCGTAGGCAGTTTCTTGCTGATAGGTTCTTTTCTAAAGTTATACAATTGTCATCGCATAACCTCATTCCTTTACTTCAGAATTTATCCCGTGTTGTCCCTATCAGTCAATATTGGTTAAATAAAACAAAACCTTGTCTGTTGAAAAGCTATCTCAATTTCGTCAGTTCAGGTCAACAAATTTGTCAACTGCCTGTTAGCCCAATCTTTAGTGTTCCATTTGAGGCACTTATATTCCAACCTAAACTGATTTTAAACTTCGGGATTGCAAAAAGCTCCCTTGGAGCTAATCAAACATTTATTAGTCTTGTAGAAGCCAATTGGACTGACTGGTTCCAGGTTTTCACAGATGCTTCCAAATTGGAGGGTACAAACAATTTAGGGGCAGCTGTATGGTTTCCAAAATTTCGCATAGCACTTAGATTTAAATGTCCATCAACATTGTCTGTGTTTTCTGGTGAAGCTGTTGCTTTGTTAGAGGCAATATGCTTCATTGAATCACACAGTATACCCAAAAGTATAATATTTTCAGATTCTTTAAGTTGTCTCCAGGACCTTCTAAAAAATCCTTTTCGGAGTAGAGATAATTTTTGCATTACCTTAAAAATACGGGAAATGTTAGCTAAATGTGAGTCTCATGGCTTAAAAGTTGTATTGGCGTGGATTCCGTCTCATTGTGGTATAACTGGTAACGAGATGGCAGACAGTCAGGCTAAGGAGGCTGTCAGTCTGGGTCTTGAAACCTATCGGGACAGTTTTGGTCGTGACCTTGCTAATGAGGCGAAACCACGGATGTTGAGGCAATGGTACGACATTTGGGCTGAATCTTCCGTTTTTAAAGGGAATTATTATTATAATATACAGCGTTCCATTCCTGTTAAGCCATGGTTTTTTAAGTTTCGGGCATTTTCCAAGAAAGTCACTTCAATTGTCATTCGGTTGCGTCTGGGCCATGTTTGCTCTCCGGTTTTTTTGAATAAAATAAGAGTTCGGGATCACTCGTTGTGTGAGTGTGGTCTAGAAGAAGGCACTGTGGATCATATTTTTTTTAACTGCAGAAATCTCCACTCTTCTTTATATAAGTTTTTAAATTCTGATATCCCTAGACCAGTCAATATGTCTTTCCTTCTTACTCTCACCAATACTTCATTCATTCATACTCTTGTTAAATTTATTGAAGTAAATAATATTAAACTGTAATATTTTGTTGTAATGGTATTTAGTCCAATGGTTAGTTATTTTTTCTCTTTATGTGAATAATTTCGCTATGTTTTTAATTAAATGTATAGTTTTTTTGTGTTGTTGTTTTAGTTTCATCAATGTTTTATTGTTTTCTCAATATTAATTAAGCTTATAATTTTTTGTTCCGTTTTTTATTTTCCCAATTTATACGCTTTTTATTTAATCTGTGCTTTCCAACACTTGACATTGGCAAAATTGTCGAGTCTGCGACAGAGCCATTAAAAACAAAAACTGAACTGAACTGAACTGATAACGTGTAATTTTATTTTAAAATATAGAGTTGAATGCAGTGTTATATACTTCTGATTAATGATAGAAAATGAATCAATTTTGTTATTTTTGTTTTTAATATCGGTGGAATTATTTATGATTGATATCGCTTCGAAATAGTCGTGAGCACATAAAATTTTATTTTGTTTCCTTACTTTGACCTCTGTTTGTTATACTGGGTATCTCAAGACTGCTACCGAAAACGAAGCCGGATGGTAGTTTTAGTGACTAAAAACATAATGCAACTAAAAATTTCGCAAAGAAACGCGACAATTATTTTTTATGATTTTTTAAATATCGTCATTTTTGGGTGGTAAATCCCTAGTTTTTGCTAAAATAATAATTTAAACTCTTTTATACCTTAGAGTATTTATAAATAAAAGGGTATACACTATTATTTTAGGAAAAAAATGTATTTACCACCTAAATATGGCCATGGGAAAAAAATTACAAAAAAAAATTGACCCTTTTTTTTGCAACTTTTTCTGTTGCATTGTGTCTGAAGTCTCTTAAACTACCACCCGGCTTCGTTTTCGGTAGCAGTCTTGATATACCCTGTATAGGTATGTTGAATTTGGAACAGTTTTGAATCTCGAGATATTTACTGTCAAATTCTTGAGTCATTTGAATTTAGAAAACCGTCATATTTTCAGTTTTCACTGCATTTGACCAAAATTGTACTGGCTTATTCTTGGCAACTGGCAACAAATCCTATCGAGAAAGTTTGCAGTAGGTAGAACAATTGTCGGTACCTATATACTTGTAGTCACTAAAACTACCACCCGGCTTCGTTTTCGGTAGCAGTCTTGAGATACCCGGTATATCCTGTTAAATTTAGGGACCCTATTCATTTGATAGAACATCAGATTATATCGTCTATGGAAAAAAACCTATAGTGACAGAGGTACAAGTATAGATTTTATATCCTGGTCTAGGTATTGTGAACGCTATTTTCCCACAGAATACTAAGTGAGACAACTAGATCAATTTATTATCATTTACACTGGCTTCGTGATATTTCAAACCTTGATATTTACTAGTCACTTTATTATTATTGACAAAAATATTTCCTTAATGCAGAAGTTTATCAGTGATAAATCAGAATCATTTACTGTAACTAGAGACCTTTCGCTGCATTTTTTTTTTTTTTTTTTTATTGCATTGAATGGCGAGACGAGCAAGCCGTTCGCCTGATGGTAAGCGATACGACCGCTCATGAACAGTAGCAATATTCCACTGCGCTCGCCATCCTGAGACATAAGATGTTAAGTCTCAATATGTCCAGTAGTTGCTCTGGCTACAATGTCCTTCAATCCGAAACACAACAGTGCATTTAAGCAGTGTTGTTTCACGGGAGAAATAGACATTGCGGTGGTACCTACCCAGATGGCTTCTCACATATGAGAGACCTAATTTTTTTAATTTTGTGTGTACTTGACGTACGGCATTATATGCAAGCGTTTGAAGCTGTTATCACTTTGCCCGACCCGGGATTCGAACCCGAGACCTCAGCTTTGTAACCGTACCGAAGTACAAGTACGCCACCGAGGCAAGCAGTTTTTAAACTTGTATTATTAACTGGTTTCCCACCTTAAAGGCCGGCAACACATATCCATAACTTAAGGTGTTGCAGATGTTCATGGGAAGCGGTGATCACTTGCTATCAGGTGACCTGTATGTTTATTTGCACTTTTCACCTTCTTTGTCTCTACAGTTTTGAAGGTTGGCCGTCAACTTCTTGTATTCCTCTTTATAATCAACCAGATAAAACAGTTTCACCGTATGAGGTATAAAAAAATATTTTCGATTAAACAGCGAATACGAATTTATTGCGATTGCTTTTTTGGTTTTCTTATAGAACATTATGCGAGGTGACTTTTGAATACTCTATGAATTGAATCCATTAAACGCTATGTTTGTGGCGTTTCAATCGAAACCCGTGATAATATCCGCAATTATGATTAAACCATTTATAAAACGTTTAGCACCACAAGCTCAGGAAGTCTAAACGCATTGAAGTTGTTATTTTATTGAATTAAACAACTGTTAATTGTAATGTTATTAAAAAGCGGATTCAAATTAACGCCACCGCTCTTTGCGCGAGAAAACTATAATTCGCAGCTATAATCACACAAAACTAATTTCTATTAACTGCACATAAGCAGTGTTTAAGATAGGTATTTATTTCCCGCCCCCGTCACGATCCCTCACGTAACCTGGTAGGCTCATCAATCAAACTTTCTGAATTTGCGTGCAAACTCCATACAATGCATTGATCATTTAGAAAACGACCTATATCAATCAACGCCTTCAAGCAATTACGGCCGTAGTTCACGTATGCGGAAGTATCATAATCGCATTACAAGCTTGATGGTGCTACCGTGACTTATCGTTCTGTACGCCATTAGATTATGAGCTGTTGCCGAAAATGTGAGTGATAGTTTGCTTTTTATTGTGGTCATTTCCTTTCAGTTAACTGGCAATTTGTGTTTTTTAAAACGGTTGGCTTAAAGATTTTTATAATTTGTTTATACAATTTTGTTTGTTGGTTTCACAGTACCCATGAACAATATTAGAGGGCAACTATTAAATTGAAACACCGAGGTATCAACCGTTTCGATCCGAAAGTAACACTTCTAAGTTCTATGAACAACTTTTTATACAAACTTTAAGCATTTGTAATCTCTTGTAGTTTCTAATACTCGCTACTTTAATCTGTTTCCAAGATGTGTGGTCAAGACTACATTTCTCAAAGTTCGATGCCCGCACTGAGAAATGTTTGTGCGGTCCACAAATATTTCTTTCGGGCCTGGGTGAATGTGAAACCGAAAAGTTTCTCGTAGTTCCTGATACCCGCGACACAAGATCCGATCTTAGGCTGATTTTAGAGTCACGCCATGGACGTAGTATATACACAGTCACGCTGACCGCACGCCGACTGTCAGCGCTGACAGCTCAGCGCGTGGCTTACGGTCGGGGGTTAGCGCTGACAACTACGCGTTGTTCTAAAACGCTCTTTGGAAGCTCATACATTTCAACTGTCAGCGCTGACGATCAGCGCGCGGTCAGCGTGACTCTAAAATCAGCCTTAGTGTGTGGTTAGGACTATGTATATGACTGTTGGGTGTTATTAATTAATTTCATTATAATCTTATTAATAGAAGAATTTTTTTATAGAATATTCATATATTTTCTGCAGAATTACAATAATAAAAAGTGTGACAAAATTAACATTTGATATAATCACTTTAATTTTATACAAATACATTTTATTCTGAACAGCATTGCTTAGAACCGCTTCCTACGCAATAATTTCACACGCGGACCATTCAAGCCACAGTAAGTTAACACCGTTTTGCAGATCCTAAGTCCTGTTACCCGCACAATGAGCTTCGCACGGGGTTAGGCCCGGTGCATGAGAACACAGCACAATACGATCTGTTTCCCACTGTTCAATTGTTTTTGCCATGATCCTTATCGCGCAGTTTCCGCGTTTTTGCTTACAGAATGTTAATAAACCGTTTTTGCCACGTCTCATCTGGTGTATAAAAGATTTAATTTTCTTCTTACGTTTGCGAGCTAATTTCCGGCAAGGTTTCTTAAAGGTGTAAAATTGGGTATTATGGTAGGTCATGTTTTGGGAATGGATTAAGGATTGTTAAATGTAAGTTTATAAAGTGCAAGTATTCTATGATGACTCTATTTAACGGAAGGTTAAATGGTATGTTTGTACAAAACGTGATGTCCTGGTTTCGAATATTTATCAAAAATCAGCTTTACAATGTCATTGTTATTTTTTACTTCATTTACTTAGTTCGATTTTTATACGTCTTTTTGTTATAACCTACAGCATTTATAAGGTACAATCTATAACCTAATCTCTCTTTCTTTCTCTTCAGCCACAGGAATGCCTCTGCTGAACATAGGCCTAAGGAGCTCCACACTGACCTGTTGGAAGTGTTAGTTACTTCTACGATCAACACTCTTTAATTTATTAATCAGAAGTTTTCAATAAAGTTACTCATTAACCGAACTGCTTAGACAGATCTGACACTTAAAATTATCCCGTTAATGCTGATATTGCTAAGTCACTCCACTTGGTGATTTTATACAAAAACCAATAGTTCTAGGCTGGTGATATCGCCAGGTCGCTTCAGAACACGTTGTGAGACACTCCTGACGACTGGCTGTCAGATAAAATCTTGACGGTAAGGGGACATGAACGGGAATGAATAGGCGATCTACTAATACTGGTCCATATATGGACATGGAAAAATATTTTTGTTTTTAGTTCCGCGACTACTATTTCTTGTTTGATCGTTGCATACGCTTAGATTACATGAATAGGTGGTTTATCTAGTTTGGTATCTTTAACATATAAAGGAGTTATAATAAAGTTGATATGTGCAAACATTATAATGTATTATAAGTCGTGTATGGTGAGTCACCTCTAAGATTCGTATTGCTGATCAATCAACGTAACATGTATTTTGCAAGTTTTCCTTTCGTGTACGAAACGATGGCCATTTACCATAGCGAACCATGCTTCAGCTTTCTCTATCGTTAAAAATATCATTATCAGTAATTCGTTTAAGATTGTCATGACTTCATACGTCTATAGGTTGAAATTTCTATACATTTCTGCCCCGTTCATTTTACATCAGTTCTCCAGCTTAGAAGCCAATGTAAAGCTTCGTATTCGTGTTATTTTTTCCACGCCGCCTGTGAGCATTAATTGAACGGCTCGAAGCAGCGATGTCATCGGCAATTCATCAGAGTATAACTAGATTTCTATGTGTCGCGCGGACGAGTATGGCTAACGTCCGTCAACGCGTTATACGCTTTGTAAGAAACATGAGCTGAAATGTGCGATGTGATGTGTTTTTTCACACTTTTTGTGTGAATTTCATTCAATACTAGTCCATATACAAACTATTGATGGATGCGACTCAACTACTTAAGTGGAAACACATCCATTGGGCTGGCCTAATGCGGTCATCAAGTGCGTGGTGGCCTGTTGGTAAACGGACTAGACGCGGCTGCCCACATGTTCACGGTGGTCGCGGGTTCGAATCCCAGGGCACACCTCTGACTTTTCGGAGTCATGTGTGTATTGATAGTCAATCACCACGCACTAAAACGGTGAAGGAAAACATCGTGAGGAAACCTGCATACCATAGCGATTTATAAGAATTTCTATGGTATGTAAGTCCGCCAACCCGTGGCCAACTAGGCCAGCGTGGTGGACTATATGGCCTAACCACTCTCAATCGTACTCTCGATTGTAGAGTAGGCCCGTGCCCTGCAGTGGGACGTATATGGGCTGATACAGAATGCGGTCATACTTTACGTATGTTTTTGATTATTGTGAAGAACGCTACAGACAAAAAGTTTACAAAGATATGTCACGTTTTGATTCAAACCAGCCACATTTCATGTCATAATGACTGCTAAAGCTTGATGAAACCACGTTTAATAGGCAAAATGCACCATTACCTGATGGTAATGGTGCATTTTGCCCAAGCCTTTGTTTAGTATCAACTAGCGATAATATTTAAAACGCTATAATTTACAAAAACAAAAAAGCTGAAGGACTACAGTACATTAAATTACTTTAGCCTCAAACTCCATTACATTTACTGAGGAAATAAACTTGAATTAATAATGCTTAAATTATAAGAAAATTACATTCATGATCAATTTAACAAGCATAACTCATCATAATTGTAATGAGCAAAAAGCACTACTTACAATTTCGATAAATAGAAAAATGATTTTAAAATTCATTCCATTCCTTAACACATTTACAGATAAACCAAGCAGTGAATAAAAATTAATTTCCTAGAAGTAAAATGAGGTTATATATAGATATCATTCGGAATTCCTTGCATACTTAAAGGGTAACCTTCGAGCTATTTTTAGAGCACAACAATGTAGGTGTTGGCTCGATTCTCGCATGCAATTTATTCCTGCATTTTATTTAAGATATCTAGATACGAATCTCAGACTTACTTACTAAAGTATTATAGACTGTTACTTCAGCTCTGAAAATAACCTTTACATACATACATACATCAGCCCGCGCTGGCCCACTGCAGGGCAAAGGCCTCTCTACCCTCCTTCCACTCGTCCCGGTCCAGGGCTCGATCCTGCCAATCTCTGTTCCACCTATCCAGCTCGTCTCGCCATCTTTTTCTGGGCCTAACGTGGTCCACCAACTTTAACCCTAGTATACTGCGGTCCATGGCTCGTTGACAAACTCGTTGAAAATAACCTTTAGCTGCATTCAACAAAAATTAAGTGTTAAAATGATCAAAATCTTTGCGCAACTAAATTTTTTAATACAATTAAAGGTTTTTATAAAAAAACGCCCGATGTCTTACTAGCAAAGAAATATCGTCCTCGTAGCCGTAATTGCAAATAAATAAATAATAAATTTGACCGAACAGTCACATACGAATGTACGTCGTCCTGACCCCACTCTAAGATCGAGTCTTGTGTCGTGGGTATCAGAAACAACGGGAGACTATTTTAATCTCACAAACACCCACAATCCCACATCCGAAACAAATACCTTCGGATCACAAAAATATTTGTTTCCGTGCGGTTATCGAACTGGCAACCTTTCGTTTCACAGGCGACATTTAACCAACTGCGCCGCTGAGGCAGACATCAATAGATGTCTCAATTAAAGAAATGTCATCTTAGTTAAGTTATCGGAAATATAAAAAAAAACAAGCCTGATATTGGTAATTCTTCACAGCAATGTGTCACCACAAAAATAATTTCATTAAAGCGGAAACCGGGGCAATAAATCATAGAGCTGTGCCGTGTCGCTGCCACGGACGGGCTTTATGTCACCCAAGTAAATAAGTTAACAAGTTCAGTGTTCAATTGTTTATAGCCACCATTTGTCTGGGTTTATGACGAGGTGATAAATTGGTGGCGGAGATTTTGTTAAATAGTATGAAAGATACATTCGAAATTATTGTTCTACTCGTAATAATATAATTAGACATACCTAGGTACTTTTTAAAACAATGCAAACAAACGAGCTTTCTATCCTAAAATTTAGTCAACCTGTTATATTTTCGTAAATATAGAAGAATTTCCGATGCATGATAACTTTCGAAATAAAACCGAACTGGTCACTACGAACAGTCTCCAAACTATTTCAAATAAATTAACTAACAACGTTTCCAACTTAATATTTAAAATTCTTCAAATTATTTAAATAAATATTTCTGTTACTCTTAAGAGCGTTTATACCCTGCACGCGCTTTTTGGCTTAAAAACAGGACTTTTCAAATGAGTTAATAGCCACCAATAAACAATTTCAAGGTAAAATAATTAGTACTAATTTTAGAAAAGGTTGTCATCTAGGGATTTTGGTGGAAAACATTATAGATTGATGGATAATTTGTGAGTACTATAAGGATTACTGAACACAAGTTTCGTTATTTAGGCTTTAAATGGCAATTTAGAAGCTTAAGATATCCGAAACCACTGAATATAAGATGAAAATAAAAATATTATCCGACTAATAAGACCCTTATGGAGGGATTTTGCTGAGAAAAATAATCTTTTTGTGTTTAGTTCCTGAAAAATAAAAATTTAAACAATGCGAAATTATTCAGAAACTCTCGTCAAGAACATATTTTTTTTCACCAACTTATCGTACATAATTTTTTATAGCAATTGCATAATACAATAGAAGAACATCTTATCAATAAATTACCATTTTTATATTTCAACAAAATTAGTTTCCATGTTTTCTACAAATATTTTAAAAACTACTATAAAACACGCTGTCCGACGTGGATCAAATCAGACCGCCGCAAGAGGCCTTCTAGAGGGAGGACGTATCGCTCGTCGCTCCGGCCTGGCTGCAGTCGATTTTGCCGCGCGTAATAAAAATAGCCACGCGCGGAATGCGATTACCACATCTTAGTACTTGGTAGTAAAATATTTAATTATTTTTATTACTTACAATGATTTTGTAGTGAGTATAAATTATGTTTCAGGTAATATAATGGGATGTAATTCCGAGGCTAAATTATGTTATGTATTGTACTATAAAATTAAATATATTTCGTAATTGTAAGGGGTTGTAAGGCCCCTAACACTATTTATGTGTTCGAACACAAAATGATTAATAAAACGTCCGTAGTGTATACTGATTGAACACTGATTTGAATGCAACTTAACAATGTAATAATAACGAAAATATGATTAGTATCCAAAATTTGTATTATTCTTTGCTTGCACAGTAATATTTGTCTACTTATAATGCAAATAAAATATTTTTATGATATTATATTACAGTTACATTTCAATTGAATATTTGAAGCGCACGGATCAAAGTTGTTTGAGCCGATTGTATAGCGAGCCGACGCGGCAGCTCTACGCACACAGCTTTGGTCGCTTATGTGTGCGTGAAATTAACGAAGAAATACCTATAGTTGACTTTGCGCGCAAGGTGTATACGCTCTTAACCCCAAAATAAGTTTTATTGCACGGCGTCTTCATAGCACAGTTAAAAGAACAAAAAGAAATTACATTCTCCAGCGGCTATAAATCACAAGCGGTAGCGTATTCTCCAGCGGTCACAGACCGCGCGCGGCGCTGACTGGCGACCTCAAGGATGGACGCGCAGCCTTTCTACATATCATTACGGTACAACACAGAATGCGTGAACGTTCCACGAACTTGCGCGGGCAATTTCCAAGCTTTCGACTAGTGTTGCTACTGTGCCAATATTCGTATGCAAATTGTATTTTCCGGACATTCGTATTTATCGCATGTGTTCTACATTTAAAATAATTACAAAATAAATTTACTGATATGTTTTGTCCGGTCAGGGTATTCTGGGATCGGGTAGATATAAGTTTAGTATAATCATTTGTGCATAAAATTAAATTATTGAAATATAATAAAATATCCGTATTGCTAACATTTATCGATAAAACCTTTCAATGGTAATATACAGGGTATATCAAGACTGCTACCGAAAACGAAGCCGGGTGGTAGTTTAAGCGACTTCATACATAATGCAACAGAAAAAGTTGCAAAAAAAAGCGACAATTTTTTATTTTGTTATTTTTTCCTATGGCCATATTTGGGTGGTAAATACATTTTTTCCTAAAATAATAGTGTATGCCCTTTTATTTATAAATACTCTAAGGTATAAAAGAGTTTAAATTATTATTTTAGCAAAAACTATGGATTTACCACCCAAAAATGACGATATTTAAAAAATTATAAAAAATAATTGTCGCGTTTCTATGCGAAATTTTTAATTGCATTGTGTTTGTAGCCACTAAAACTACCACCCGGCTTCGTTTTCGGTAGCAGTCTTGAGATACCCAGTATAAACGGTGAATAGAATATTTTTCCGCCTAAATATGATCATCAAACTTAGTAATTGAATATACCTCTCAGAGTATTTTTCATTGGATATCTCGCGTTATGTTAAGTGAGGTGATGACACTCCATATTCGTATTCGTAAAAGCAGTATTCGTTCCATCACTATTTCTTCTTTATCATTGGTGTGAATGGGTGAAATGTTTCAACTTACATTTGGGTTTTTATAATGGGCCGTATTAAGGGAAGGTCTCTGATTTCGGTTTGATCTTTTGATTAATATTGTTAATTGTGTTTGGTTATCCTGTAGTATGAATTATAGTATCAGTAAACTACGAAGGACTATTAGATTAAATGGGTTATGAAAATTGGTTGTGAAAGTTTGTTATTATGTTTGTGACATAATGGTTAAACGCTGACGTAATATTTACTGTTTGTGTATGACCGCAGAAGTGCAGTCATTACATTTAAATATGGTATTTAATTTCCCGTAGGTATATATTTTTTTATTTAAAAACGCACTTAATTTTTCCCTAACTTTATCGTGTTTTGTCTCCATAAAATTAGATATTTTTTATTTTATTATTAAAGGAACAATCATTCGCATATAAAATATATTTAGTCATTTAACACGTTGTGTTTAAAATTTAAAATAAAAAAATATAGATTCAAAGGCAATTTATAATATCAGGACATCACAACACTATTTACCTAAAGTAGAACAAAAGTCATTTATAAAAATTGCTTCAGTAATAGCATAATGCATAGAGGACATGCCCTATGTTAGAAAGCTGCGGGCCAGTCACGACATGCCTCGGGAAAATCTCACAATAAATTGCAGTGTGCATAATTGCACACAGCTTTCATAATTGCATACAAACTGGGTGAACTGTGACATCATTAATGTGCCTTTAGCTTTTGTAATTTGTGAAGTAATATGTGTAATTGAAAAATGCTTGGCATTATTTCTTTGACGTGCGCCGACTGGTTTGTCTCTAGAATTAGTTAATTTCTTTTCACAGATTTGAAGGTGGAAAATAAGTCATTATTGATTGATGACATATGTTAATCTCTGTGTGTAATAAGTGATCAGTTTCCATTATTGATATAAAAAAGAGTAATCTTCCCGGAATTGGGTTATTTCCCTTAACTATTCACATCATGCAGGCGACTGGTCGTATCTGTCTGGGAAATGACCCAATTATTCCCCTAAAAATGATAGCATGCAAGTGGATACTGGTAAAATTATACTCACAACCTTTTTGTGTGTTTATTAAAATTTTGTTTATAGGTCCCTTGCAGTCATAAAATAAAAGGAGGATAAATAAGTATAGGCTTGTCACCACTGTGTCAGTTTTTTCTTTGCATAACAATTTCAGTCACAAAAAATTAAAGCAAACCGTGCCTTTTCATAAAATAATTTGCAATTGTGGTTTCCATACAAAAATGAAACGCGAAACTTCCCAATTTCCGCATGCCAATACGTCATTTTGGTATTACCAGAAATATTGTTTTAAGTTTTGAATGAGGTAAGGCTAATGGTGCCACTGCGCGATGCACCGTGCAAATGGCCCCACGAAATGAGTTATGCGAAAAGTACTAAAGTTTTACAACTAGTTTAATTCCTTGAAGGGAATTTATTCCATTTTCCAGTTATGTTGCCGCCTCTTCGATTGGCGGATTAAGTTCATCGTCTAAGTTGGGATACTGTAAAGTAATCGAGATTTTTACGAGATAGACTATGTACATAATATATTATATCTATAAATGAAAGTAAGTCTTTATTATGGCTACATTATATTATAAGATAGTATCTCAACCACTAAGTAACATGTTATTTGGTTTTCCTTCTCCCCTGCTCTTAAGTAACGATGGATTGAATTTACATCCAATCTAACTTCTACCTTTCGTAGAAATTATATTATACTAAAGAACGTTTATTTAATAATCTCCCTTTCATTTGCTTAGCAATAATGTTATGATCATACGATTGATGGTAACATATTATCTTATACTAAAAAAGCAACTAATGGTTTTTCGTAATCTTTACTTTGAGTAAAGTTCTTCTTCTGAGAGGTGGTTTATTAACCTTCGCCGAAAGTCTTTGTCCTCATAAAACTAAGTTTGCGGTTGTTAACCTTTCACACGAACATTAAATTAAAAATCCCACAAAAATAGTATAATAAATCGCATTAACTAAGTAATTCAGCATTCTGTATATTCTATTGTGTTCAGCGGTTCTTAAACTTTTAAAATATCCTTGGAAAAAATAAACAATATTTTGGTTATATAAGTAGTCTTATATAACATAGTCTTTATTTTAATACTGACTTAAATTTTCATTCTAACTTTAGTTATCATTTCTTTTTATAACATAATATTTGACAAACTGCGGCATCCTATGATCGAAGATACTAGAATATGTTTATTTAATTAACACTATTTCAATGAAACCTAGTGTTATCCTTGTACAAGATCAAAATATTTACACCCAATTTTCACACGGGCTTCGTCTTGAAGTTGGAGAACCGCTGTCGCAAGTAAAAGCCTGCTTGCGTGCGTCTGCCCAGAAAGTTATCGTCGCCACTCGTTGTTTTATTAAACTGCAATGCAGCTTGCAACTTTTTAAAACCGATATAAGTCTATTCGTACAAAAACAAAATGATTTTCCATTATATTAAGTAATGTTTGAACGAGGCTTTGTAGTTCGTTTCTTTTGTTGTAAAGGCGATTGTCGAAGGGATATTAACGATGTAATAAAGTGAGACTCCGAACTGTATTGTGAATTGGAATTTTTATTAATAATGTGTCTGTTATAATCAGCTATTAATCAAATTGATTTGCATATTTCAAGTTAGAGATACGTTATTTTCTTGATAATCGGCTGCTGAAATTCTAGAATTTTTTGAATTGACAAATGTTCACTTTATTTTAGAATCTAAAAGTACGGATCAAAATAAATATTCGCGTTCGCAGTAAATGTTTTATGTGTTTGTCTGGGAGGAAATCCATTTCCGTGCCAAGATTCGGTCTAGTTGGATTAACGGATAACTTTACATTGTCTACCGACGTAAAGGAAAACTGCTATGTCTCCGTACGTGTAGCAACATTTTAAAAGGATCAAATGTCATTGGAAGAAAACAAAATGATGACGTTATGTTACATTGTATTCTTGAGAATGCATCAAATACAATTGGAACCGCTTTTGCGGTTAATATAGGGTAATTTGTATTAAAATCCGTAACTAATATTTTTTTGTTTTTCCAAATTCCCTCAAGTAAGTTTAACTGATTTCAATGTGTATACAATTTTTAGACAAACGATATTTTTTCTGTAAGTCATACCATATATATACAGTATTACTATGGTACCAATCCGATGAAGGTAGCTTATTTCTAATATTCAGATTATAGCTCTGTATCAGTACAAAATCGTATTGGACCGTCTACAATCGAGACCTCGATAAATGACAATTGCTTTGAATCCTCGCTAACTTTTCCCCAAAATAAGAAGATTATATGAAATGCACAATCTAATAGTAATGCGATTGCATTTCTTTATCGATGTAAAGTTTAAAAGTCAAGTGTGATGCGTGATGTATCATTACGACGCCGCCGCAGGGTACCCGAAAGGTTAATGATGAAAGTGAGTTCCGTTACGCTAACATTAGATGTTACGGATGTATGTTCCTTTGTATGTTTTATTATGCCGTGGGACAATACTGCAGAATACCGATCTGTTATTAATGCATTGAAAAACATAATTGGGATGTGAAGACCAACGATTGTACTATGATATGCATTTGTGGGTTAGGAGTAGCGTTTTTAGTGGTGGTAATTTAGATTACAGTAGTACAGAGCCAGTTCAATAGACTTGATGTCAATGGCAACTGGCAAGAAACCGGAATGAATCGAATTAACGTGATCCGGATGAACCCAGAAGTTTTTAGGATATTTATTATAATCTTCTTGGTATACCAACACATCCAAACAAATAAAACAATTTAAATTACATCAGAGATAATGCGGATAATTCTGGAAGGCGGTAAAATATCATAAATCACTATGGCAGCTTTTGCACAATACCTAAATATGCTATCAAAAGTAAATACACTATTCGTAAGCATATACTACAGTAAAGCCCATTACTTAATCCTCCTTTTAAAGTTTTTACAGAACGAAATTCTAAAAACTCCATTTAAGGCTAGTTTCAAAGTATTAACTGAAACCGTTGGATAAAAGTGCTGAGCGTTGAATGAACTTTGCCTAAATAATGTTATGACGCTTTAAAACGTAATAATGGGACTGAAAGTGTTGCACTGGCGGAAATAAAACTAAATAGTCTCGTTAAAGGCAAGTGTGTAGCAGGGAGAAATTAGTAGAGGGCAAAAAAGGAGTAAATGTAATATTTATTCTTGTAGTTCTGAGAGATAACTAGATCTCACTCGGTTGTGGTATGTGTATTATGTATTGGTACTTATGAGACCTGAAAGTACTTTCTTAGTAATAGTAAATACCCACAAACCGTAGACATTTATAGTTAGTAGCAATCCGTTAGACCTCTGACTTCACTACTTTTTTTAAGAAAAGTTACTGCATACTTTTTGATGTATTTAATGCTTGATATCGTTTGCCTACAAAAGTATGCATTTTAAGATGTGCGTTTACCCTATAATCAGCGCTCACCATGAATTTTACTCATTTTTTGACTCGTGCTTTAGCTACTAATTTTTTATAGTATAGTTATACAGCATAGCATTATTCTAAGTATTTTTACGTTTATAATTTTCAAACCTTTCCTAACTCATCTACAAAATAAGCAATACTACTAAAGTATAACATTTTATATTACCAGAGCCCCCGTGTTCTATCCTGAATCCATGTCTGCGCCAGACTGTTTAATGGGTGTAATACATCCTCCCGCGGCCGGTGTTGGGTGGCCGACGTTCAACTAACCACCTCGCTTTACGATTTTTATTACACGTGATAAAACTAGCCAATTAATTAGGGTACTCTTTAATGAAGATTCACAGGGCTTTTTAGAGGTCCCTTCAACCGGGTCTGAGTACATCATGATTTTATTGTAAAAGAGAATACTGATAGCTAATAAAAAGGTTTAATAGTTATGTTAATACATAGATCTCAGAAAACTATTAACGTTTTGGTATTAAGAGCGTTTACACCTTGCGCGCAAAGTCAACTATAGGTATTTCTTCGTTAATTTCACGCACACATAAGCGACCAAAGCTGTATGCGTAGAGCTGCCGCGTCGGCTCGCTATACAGTCAGCGCAACCAACTTTGATCCGTGCGCTTCAAAATTCTAATATTGAATTGAGATGTAACTTATGATTTATATATTGGTAATATTATATCATAAAAATATTTTATTTGCATTATAAGTAGACAAATATTACTGTGCAAGCAATTAACAATACAAATTTAGATACTAATCATATTTTCGTTATTATTACATTGTTAAGTTGCATTCAAATCAGTGTTCAATCAGTAGACACTACGGACGTTTATTAATCATTTCGTGTTCGAACACATGAAAAGAGTTAGGGGCCTTACAACCCCTTACAATTACGAAATATATTTAATTTTATATCACAATACATAACATAATTTAGCCTCGGAATTACATCCCATTATATTATCTGAAACATAATTTATACTCACTACAAAATCATTGTAGGTAATAAAAAGAAAAAATATGTTTTACTACCAAAGTACTAAGATGTGGCAATCGCTGTCCGCGCGTGGCTATTTTTACGACGCACGGCAAAAATCGACTGCAGCCAGGCCGGAGCGACGAGCGATACGTCCTCCCTCTAGAAGGCCTTGCGGCGGTCTGATTTGATGCACGGCGGACAGCGTGTTTTATAGTGGTTTTTAAAATATATGTAGAAAACATGAAAACTAATTTTATTGAAATATAAAAATGGCAATTTATTGATAAGATGTTCTTTTATTATAATATGTAATTGCTATAAAAAATTATGTACCATAAGTTGGTGAAAAAAAAATATGTTCTTGACGAGAGTTTCAGAATAATTTCGCATTGTTTAAATTTTTATTTTTCAGGAACTAAACATAAAAAGATTATTTTTCTCAGCAAAATCCCTCCATAAGGGTCTTATTAGTCGGATAATATTTTTATTTTCATCTTATATTCAGTGATTTCGGATATCTTAAGCTGCTAAATTGCCACTTAAAGCCTAAATAACGAAACTAGTGTTCAGTAATCCTTATAGTACTCACAAATTATCCATCAACCTATAATGTTTTCCACCAAAATCCCTAGATGACAACCTTTTCTAAAATTAGTACTAATTATTTTTCCTTGAAATTGTTTATTGGTGGCTATTAACTCATTTGAAAAGTCCTGTTTTAGCCAAAAAGCGCGCAAAGCGTATAAACGCTCTTAACCACAACTAGGCTGTTAGAGTTTTCCTCAATTCAAAAACATATACAATATGCATATATCTAAAACACTGAATGACATCATAAAAATACCTTCGCATTAATGATTTATTTGTCCCCTTATGACTAGCTATGAGACTTCTTATGAACAATTTAATTTGTTATTGGTAGAAATTTCCCTTGGGTTTATTGTTTCTCGTTGATGGTAATACTTTAAGTCTAGACCATGCTCGATTTTTTCATTATGTACAATATATCTTGTACACACTTAAATCGACCAGGTCTTTTTTTTATTACGCTGATTAGTGAGACGTGCATGGACAGTAGCAAAACCCAACACCATGAATTACATACATTATTATTGGTATTCGACTGCGCTCGCCATTCTGAGACAGTTACGATGTTAAGTCTCAATATGTAGAGTAGTTTTTCGTTTTGTTTAGATTTTCTATTGGATTCTTTAGGCTACTATGTCATTTGATTCGGAACTAAACAGTACATTTGCACTACTGTTTGACAGGAGAAATATACAAAGCAGGGGTACAGACGGCCTCTAAAATATGAGAGACCTACCACCAGTCTAGTCCAAATAAACCTATAACTCTACACATACCATGCAAACACCTCTTTAATATCTATCAATACAGACATCATAACATTAATTAAGGTAATTATCTGCTAAGTGAAGTGTTGGCGTTGCACCCAACACTCGAGCCTTGCGTGTTAGTCGGCAGTCAGTCATTCCAGTACTATCTGCCATCTACGTCGTGTTGTTTCATGTAGTTTAAATATATGAGGGTATTGTCTCAGGGGTTCTAAGTTGGTGGGGGTTGTAGCTTTGATAGTATTTAAAGATGACAGGGATATATCTAGGAAAGTATGCTGAAACTAGACTATGATTCTAAGAAGGTTTTGAAATTGTTTTTGCATATAATGTATTATTATGAACATATGTATTGATAGTAGTAGATGAGTGTAAATTATTTAACGCTCAAGAGGCAAGCAAGCAGGTTTAAAAATCTGTAAAGCTAAATGTATTGAGACACACGTTATTAATCTAATCTAAAATCATTGGGCACCGAAATTAAAAAATATATAAAATTATACCAAAGTGCATATCCTGGAGCAAAATATTTAGCTCTAAAATACGATGTAATGTCCCATAGCGCCTTGAACTTGCTTAAATTACACTAAAAAGTAATAGATTCATTTTACATTATTATAATTTCTTATCGTCTGGGTATTTTCATTAGAACCTTGTAAATGTAAAGGGCAGGAGATAAACGCTCTAAACTATAAGACATTTCACTGAGAGTGTTAAGTAATTAACGATGTCATTCAAGAAAGTGTCGACTTAGCGCCCTTAAGGAGTGTGGTGGAAGACATAAGGTTATGAATTGTTCTAATATTTTTATTGCATTTGAATTCGATTAATACGACAATGTAACCGATATCCACTTAAAAATTTTAGTGCAGATCAGAAAGAGTGTAGAGATACAAATATTCTGATGGACCACACAAGTGTGTCCACATAAGCTAAAAATTCGCCTTCCATAGACTAAGGTTGCTCATGGTCCACTATGGCCGATTTTATGTTTTTTAAACGGTTTATATGTGATTATGAAGAATTGTGCAAATGAATATACAGTTTCCTTAAATCACATATTTGAACCTGTGTCTTTTTATTATCTTTATTATTACGCAATATTTTTTGTGAAGTGCGGCTTAGAGTGTAATATTTCGTTTGATTTCACAATTAAGTAGATATGGTTTTTGTCAAGTGGTATAATTTATGTGGCGTGAACTTTAACAGTTACACATCTAATAGGTGCTTAAGAACAGGCGATATTTTGCAAGATTTCCATGACTTTTTAAATAAATCGGACGTTTCGTAATTATCACTTTCAGTTGGTGCAATCAGGTATCGACATATTCCGACTCATTTTACATGTTATGTTCATGTTATTGCTAGGGTCAATGAACACATAAATGTCAATTAGATCGTTATCATAGCATCCATCTTGTAAGTAAGAGCAATTGATTGATATCAATGCTGAATAGTTTGATTGATTGAATCATGTATAAACGTATGTGGATGGTTCTATTTTGTAACAATGATAATACATTCGTATATAAAATCACACCATTTTCCTGGAAAGGGTAGGCAGAGGTGCTGGTTAAGCTAGATTACGTTTCGCCTTGTGTGTTCCGCCCCACGATGTGATTGGGGGCGAGCCTATCGCCATATTGGGCACAAATTTCTGACACCGGACTGACACTTTACACAAAAATCCAATATAATTTGCCTGACCAGGGATAAATGAAAATAATAGTGAAAAGAAACAACCACAATGCAAGATCGCCTCTGCTTGTAACTTGTCCCACGGCGAAAATTTGTGAACCCTTCGGTCCCTTGCACCCTCGTTAACTATCTAATGCCTGGCTGACTTGTCAAATTCTATAATAATTTGTTAGCACATTTTTGGGGTAAACGCCCTTATGTTGGCGGATCGCCTCTCATACTGTTTTGGACAGATTTATTATAGTTTGTCTCTTGGTTCTACGGCCAATAATTCGTTGTAATGGCAATTTAACCAACTATCCATTAGTGCGTAAAATGTCCGTTTTTTGTTTAGAATATGATATGTTTCGAATATTGTGATTTGATAAAAATAAAGTGGAAATTCCAAAAAGAGTTTTTAGAAAAGATCCAAATATCGTTTTTTTTATTATTTATTTACGTGCAATATAACTCAGAATGATTTCTTAAGACGAATATATATTTAACGTTTTTAAAATTACCAATATAATTTTCAATATCGTGCAGATATAGACATTTATTTTTACAATTTAATTTTTCCAACGTTGAATGCTTCGAATTGCTAACACTCTTTCAAAACACTCGGTTCGCAATCAAGATTTTGTAACGATAACTCAAATAACCGCCTTTGCACCATTACAAAGTGAGAAAACAAAGACATTCCTCTAGAGTCCACACGATTGGCTCCCATTGTGGCGGTGCCAAGATTGCTAAGTTACGAGTTTTTAAGGGTACCACCACGGATATTGAGAGACGCGACTATTCATATTTGTCGGATAATATTCAACTGTAATATCCTGTCTGAATGTATGCGCTTTTTTACGGTCTTTTAAACATTAATACTTGTAAAAATATATTTAAGGGACAGCAGCAAACTTTCATTAGCCAGGGATTTAGGAGCAAATAACAGCGTTTGTGATTTTCACCGACTTGTGAGAAGACTCTTGTATCCCTGTAATCTTAAATAGGTCTCACTTTTCAGTGGTGAATAAAAATACAATTAAGTTGCGTTTGGGTAAGACCGTAATACAAGGATCCAAGAAGAACGTAAGCTCCTATATTTTACTTGATAACGGTCATATCGTTCACCTGATGGTAAGCGATATGACCGCTCGTGAACAGTGGCTTGAACCTTGAATTACAAAGCAATGCTTGGCATTATACCCATTTTTGGCGCTCGCCATCCTGAGACATAAGATTCTCTGGTTCACTCTGAAGAAGGTCTCAATATGTCCAGTTTTACCCCAACGCATCTTATTTAATATTTTTTTCATACAAATTCGCTTACTCTTATTACTAAATGCGCAACCGGGCCCTCTACAGTACTAAGTGAACGAGCTATGTCAACAATAATATTACACGGAGTCTGAGATACTGACTTATTTTATCGGTTTCTAAGAAAAGTTATTGCGTCATCTATTTGGATGTTGTAGTTTATTACTGTAGTAAATATTTGAATAGCTGTCTAGCCTGGTTTCCTAGGTTGCCTGGTTAGGAATAATTAAGGTTTTATATTTAGTATTTGTCGCCAGTACATTAATTCCTACAGCCGTTTTTACCAATACTATATTATACAATGAGACTCGTATCATTTCAATAACTTGGGTATCAATTTCAAGCAATTTAAGTAGATTTTCTTTTGAGTGATAGGGACGTTGATTTGTTAGACTCAACTATATACATGCTTTTAAAATGTTTATTACCCAATACCCACAATTATGCAATATAAAAGCACATTCATTTGAAATTATAAATCTATGATTTTGTTGTTAATTGTTCCACTTTATTGAAGTATCGTAAACGACACTTTAAAACAAGCCATGATAACTTTAAGGTGCACCACGGAAGCTATAATGTAAATTTATTCCTTACAAAGTATTGGCAATATTTACGAGCTTTCCCAGTTGGTAAAGCACCGCACACACTGCGGTTGACCGCGAACATTGTCACTGCCACTCCATCTGTGATTGAATTGCTAAGTTTTAGGACGCTTGCTTTCTATTAGTACCGCGCGTGTGAAATGCTCCTAACAAGTATCAGACTTTCCAACGCTCTAGAATGGAAGGTTTTTAAAATTCAGTGGTTTTCGGTTCTTTATTTGATTTTTTTCGAAAAGGTTTCTTTTATTATCTGATATGCATTTCGATCGAAAGTTATAAACATTATTAAGAGCGTATACACCTTGCGCGCAATGTCAACTATAGGTATTTCTTCGTTAATTTCACGCACACATAAGCGACCAAAGCTGTGTGCGTAGAGCTGCCGCGTCTGCTCGCTATACAATCGGCTCAAACAACTTTGATCCGTGCGCTTCAAATATTCAATTGAAATTTAACTGTAATATAATATCATAAAAATATTTTATTTGCATTATAAGTAGACAAATATTACTGTGCAAGCAAAGAATAATACAAATTTTGGATACTAATCATATTTTCGTTATTATTACATTGTTAAGTTGCATTCAAATCAGTGTTCAATCAGTATACACTACGGACGTTTTATTAATCATTACGTGTTCGAACACATAAATAGTGTTAGGGGCCTTACAACCCCTCACAATTACGAAATATATTTAATTTTATATTACAATACATAACATAATTTAGCCTCGGAATTACATCCCATTATATTACCTGAAACATAATTTATACTCACTACAAAATCATTGTAGGTAATAAAAATAATTAAATATTTTACTACCAAAGTACTAAGATGTGGTAATCGCATTCCGCGCGTGGCTATTTTTACTACGCGCGGCATAATCGACTGCAGCCAGGCCGGAGCGACGAGCGATACGTCCTCCCTCTAGAAGGCCTTGCGGCGGTCTGATTTGATCCACGTCGGACAGCGTGTTTTATAGTGGTTTTTAAAATATTTATAGAAAACATGAAAACCAATTTTGTTGAAATATAAAAATGGTAATTTATTGATAAGATGTTCTTCTATTGTAATATGCAATTGCTATAAAAAATTATGTACGATAAGTTGGTGAAAAAAAATATGTTCTTGACGAGAGTTTCTGAATAATTTCGCATTGTTTAAATTTTTATTTTTCAGGAACTAAACACAAAAAGATTATTTTTCTCAGCAAAATCCCTCCATAAGGGTCTTATTAGTCTGATAATATTTTATTTTCATCTTATATTTAGTGGTTTCGGATATCTTAAGCTTCTAAATTGCCATTTAAAGCCTAAATAACGAAACTTGTGTTCAGTAATCCGTATAGTACTCACAAATTATCCATCAATCTATAATGTTTTCCACCAAAATCCCTAGATGACAACCTTTTCTAAAATTAATAATTATTTTTCCTTTAAATTGTTTATTGGTGGCTATTAACTCATTTGAAAAGTCCTGTTTTTAAGCCAAAAAGCGCGTGCAGGGTATAAACGCTCTTAACGTGTAAGTCAATTTAAATGCTAGCCAGTGTTTTATTGTTCTATATTTGAACTTTTTGGCAAAGATTTTATTATTTTATTTTCTAATCTAATATTACATCGAAAGTTTGAAACATTCTAAATGTATTAGTCAATAAAATATGGCAGAATGTCTGGCATAATTATAAGGACTCTCTATTGTAAAAAATCTTTGTTTTTATTAAAACAGTCTGCTTCATTAACATATCAACATAAACTCACATTCTCCACTTACATAATATGCGAAAAATAAAATATCAACTTTGTAAATCTTTTATTGCTAAATTAGCATTAAGTGCAAACCTCGCTTGTACATGGACAAAGAAAGCAAAAAACTGATTTGCATAAAACAACGTTATCGAAAGCATTCGATTGACATTGTACTTAATACCGTACTGTACACAGGCCTTTAACATAATGAAGAAGTATTTCGAACGATTTGTTAGAATTGTGCATCATTAGGAATATATCGGTGATTTAGCGTCGATAGTTAAAGATGTCGAGAGCATTGCTAATGATTTGTACTTTGGTATTAAAGTTGATGCAGGTCTGTTAGTTTGTTTGCTACGCTTCCATGCTTTAATTAATTATTATTAATTGATCATGAAAAGTAAACATGCGGTCAGGAAAATGGAAAATATTTGTGGTAATGTTTATTCTAGAAAAAAGGTCGCGATGGTTAGCAATATAAGTTTTTACATACATTTCGGTGTAACAACTCTTGCATAAATTAACTATACTGAAAACGCGGGATTAATTACTGGCCTACTTTTAAATTGAGACGGATTTACCCAGGCGGCCTCTCACATCGCCTGACAATGCCTATTCCGCCGTCTTATCTCGGTTTTGATGGACATTGTAGCCTGAGTAACTACTGGACATATTGGAACTTAAGCCCTTATGTCAGTGGAATACCAAGCATTGTTTTGTGATTCATAGTGTTACTGCATGGTGCTACTGCTCATGCGCGGTCGTATCGCTTACCATCAGGTGAACGACGTGCTCGTCTCGCCATTCATTGCAATAAAAAAAACGATTTAAACAAAATGTAAAAACCCAAATAACCTAACGTTCCTATTAAAATTAACAAGGAATTTATAACGCCAGCAAAACTTAATGCGCCAGCACTAGTTTACTCCAAAACAAAACTTATCAGGCAAAGTTTGCGCGGAAATGTCAATCTACTTGTCTAGTGATTTTGAACCTGACACGACTCACCTTTACATTCGGTGACAGGTGTCGACGAACTAGTGGGGTTGTCGTGGTTTATTTTGCCCAAATTGTTTTGACTTTTTAATAGTAAACTTTTGACTATAATAATTTCTCTATGTTTTTCGAAGTATTATTGCTTTTTGATAATGCTTACAGGTTTTTTCTCTTGGTATAGTCATACATATTTTGAATTAATCATAAATTTCTTTCAACCATTAAAAATTAAATTAAATCCAACGTTCTATTGTCTTACTTTTAAGATAATATTAAATTAAATAGAAGATAAGATTTTCTTTTATACCTCGTATTCCCAATCGTAAGCATTACATTAATTAATAGAAAATAAAATGAATTATTGCGTACTCTTCATATACGAGAAAGCCAGTGTTGTATGTCCATTGTTGTGCAGCTAATAACTACTTTTCTAAATGGCGTGTCGTGTGAGGAGTTGTGAGAACAACACTAACTCTATAATTGATGCTTTATTAATTATTCATAATACGAATGGAAATAAAAGTAACCGCTTATTCTGCTCATAAGTTATTTATTGAGTTGATTCAGGTCTGGTATAAATAAAAACATAACAGCGAATAAAAGTATATATATTTCATTGGATATTTTATCGAACTGATACAGAATTTCGAAGTAGTGTGATAATTTAATACACGACTAATTCTTCACAAACGGTTTGAAGTCAATCAAGACAGTATAAGTCAAATAATTTTATAAGTACAAAAAATTCCTTATGCCGATCTCACATATTCAGTATTAAATAAATTTACCTACTCGATACTGAATATCATTCCGAAAAAATCATACAATGCTGATAGAAGAAGAATGCTACAATTTATTAACCTAATAGGAATCTCGAAGGTATTTGAAATCTACAAACAGTATAAGGCCAGCGTTGTACACTAAAAACCTATTCGAGAATCAGAACTAGGACATTGTGATTTTATTTAAACAGACGACAGCAGTCAAAAGGTACTAAACTGAAAAAAGAATTTTGAGGTTATAGGTATGTTGATTCATCATAAACATAATCATCAGTCCTCTCTAATTGCACATAATCGAAATTATTTTATAAAATTTTTAGTTCCAATCCCACCTTGACACAATATAAATATATATATAATACATGTCTGTTGATCGCACATGGCAAAATAGAACCTCGCGTTAGGGAGACTGGCATACATCAACTAGACTATTAGAAGGGGAGACAATCCTAATGTACGGTATTGATTGCGGGGCTAATAAAGTAACTCCCGGCTGTCCACAGAAGCGTCTAACGAAATTATCCCCGCTCATCCTTTAAGATAGGGTCGCTGGGCTTAGCAGGGATACTCTCGTGTTGTAAAATAAGAGAAATAAAATAAATGTTTTTATTCCAGGTAATGCTGTTTTGAAAAATGCTGTTAATAAAAACAAAATATGTGTCTACATAATTAGGAACATAACTTCTGTGATTTTAGATTTAAACTATGCGGAATTAATCAATTTTAGCTTGGGTTTATGTTCATAATGTTAAATAAATGGAAACTGATTATAAAATCTTAACATCCCAATGCAAGGCTCGGGCCTCCTCTACAATCGAGAATACAATTAAGAGTGGTTAGGCCAACATTTTTATAACATTGTTTGATTATGAAATGAAAAAAAGCTAATCACTATAACAATATTTATTTATTTATTTGATTTTGTTTCGTTGAAAAAGGATAAGATTGATTCATCAAAACACGATCTCGGTTCAACTGTTCGGCAAACAATATATATACCGTAGTACTTCACCTTATTTACACGCGTCGTAAGCGTGTGCTCGATGTAAAAGATTTAGAGTTTCAAAACGGTTTAAAAGCCTCATCAAACATTTCTAACGTTTCCTCTCGACTCGAGAACAACTCCATCGACCAGAATGCAAAGATCCTCAGTCAGATACATGTTGTCCTTACATGCACACCTTAAGGGGGAGTTTAGACAAATACAGAGGTCTAATGATACTGGTCGCATGTGGCAAGGGTGCGTACCGTCTGTCAAACGCAGAAATCTCTAAGTGAGTAATGCACTGAACCCTCGGAGTTTTTGTCTTCAACACCTTGTTATACATAGGCAGTGTGCATCAGGCACCGTACTTCAGATTTACATTAATTCAAAATTGGCAGGTTCGGTTAAAAATTACCAAGAGAGGAAAGAGTTAATTAACCAGAAGGAGGAAGGCAAAGTAAATTGAAAAATACTCAATTTGGAAATCATAAATAGGAAATTTAAAAAATGGAGTTTGAAGGGTTGCTTGAAAAAATATCTTACCTTATAGAAGAAGAAGGGAAGAGTGTTTTACCTCCATGAAATGGACCAAAGAAATAAAAGTTGGAAACGCTAGATAATATTCCCTTTTTCATAAATTAGGTTAATACCCTTGAGAAATAAACAAAACCATCGAGTTAAAAGGTTTTCTCGCTACAACAACGGAACTTTTATTTTATTACTTTAGTACTAAACTAAATTTTTAATCTCAGCATACACGCAAAGAAAACCTTTAAATTAACATATAAACCGTATTGAATAGTCTTCGCATAATACAAATGAAATTATATAAAACCAGGGCTTAAGACATCCAGGAAATACTCTTTACTCTGAACGAAACGAAATAAAAATAAATAACCTGAGTTCAATTTAGCTTACCGTAATCCTATTACAAAAAGTTAGGTACACAATGCGTTTTTACCCTTCTTTCTATAACATGTAAGCCCGCTCTTGTTTCCACCATATGTTCGACCCCTGATTGACTATATTCGCTGATTGATAGTGGCAGTACCATTCGCTTTCTAAATAAATTGATGTCTATAATTTTTTTATTAGCAAATATTTTCAAAATAGTCTTGCCTTTGATCTCCGGACATGTATCCCAAATTTAATCTTCACAAAATTTCGTGACATTAGAAGACGATTGACGTCAATTTATTGAATCTGCGCCAATTTTCATAGTCTGGCAATCAGCTGGAGACGTGAAAGGTCATAATTTCCTTGATCGGTTGACCTACAAATATTGACTTTGAAAATTGTATTTCCGAATTATGGTGGATTTCGCATAGTTGGTTCTTGGTACGTGACTGTTGTTTTATTAGTCTAGTGTTAAAATTACATTCTTAGATTTCCATTGTAAGCTTTTTACGAAAACGACTTATTACTATGTTCTCATTCCAATTTTGATTCATAATATTTATCCTATAAAAAAATTCCAAGTCTCGCAGCTCTGTTTTTCTACCGCAAAAAGTTGCGAGATCCATGTAATACCAAGTCGATTAATTTATTTAGTCCTTGATTAAGGGACGTTCTGTATAAAGTAATTACGTGAGTTATTATCATATCAATATTAAAAATTCTTTACGTTGTAAATAAATAGATCGACTTGGCCATCGCATAAAAACATAATGTATCGTACAATTTATGCATAATGCTACTGGCCAAGTCTATCTATTTATTTAAAACGTAAAGAATTTTTAATATTGATATGATAATAACTTACGTAATAACTTTATACAGAACGTCCCTTAATCAAGGACTAAATAAATTAATCGACTTGGTATTACATGGATCTCACAACTTTTTGCGGTAGAAAAACTGAGCTGCGAGACTTGGAATTTTTTTACAGGATGTTTTTGATGGGATCTCACGTCTTTTTGTAGAGTCCTACTTTATTCCTTTTCGGTACTTTTTATTTCTAGAATATATATAATGATTTTTCTTAAAGCCTCTGTCTTATGGTTTTTTCTTATTTTTGTAGGTATCAATTTATCACAAGTATAGCGGATTTGATTATTAGTGTTCTATCTTTCATGGTGATTGTTTTCGAGCTATTTAGTCTATTTATTTGCAATGTTATCTTTGTCATGTTTTTCTAGAGGAATGTTGTACAGTTTAATGGGCTGAATACACCCTTTCCCTCTTTATACCCCCCTCCTGTTATGCCTCATATATAATATATATAGATACCAACATACCAACTATCTACAACTATTATTCCATTATACAGGGTATATCAAGACTGCTACCGAAAACGAAGCCGGGTGGTAGTTTAAGCGACTTCAGACACAATGAAACAGAAAAAGTTGCAAAAAAAAGCGGCAATTTTTTTTTTAATTTTTTTCCTATTGCTATATTTTGGTGGTAAATTCATTTTTTCCTAAAATAATAGTGTATACCCCTTAATTTATAAATACTCTAAGATATAAGAGAGTTTAAATTATTATTTTAGCAAAAACTATGGATTTACCACCCAAAAATGACGATATTTAAAAAATCATAAAAAATAATTGTCGCGTTCCTATGCGAAATTTTTAATTGCATTGTGTTTGTAGCCACTAAAACTACCACTCGGCTTCGTTTTCGGTAGCAGTCTTGAGATACCCGGTATACGGGTACAACGAATCATTAACTGCAAATGTATCTTTGTAATCCTATACATTTATATGAGATTACAAAGTTATTCACGCAGTTGGTGTATCTAGAAAACTAGACAGAAATTATGAAATGTTTGAATTTTTCCTTACTTTAGACACTAAACACTAATTATATTCTAAATTTGAAAGTTCTATGTCTGCTAGAAGTGCCTTAGACTTTTGATGATCGGTCAGTCAGTCAGTGAGTGACAAAATTGGGAAAGTTTGACAAGTTATAATTCTTAAACTACTGGTTCAAATTGAATGAAATTTTAAATATACCGTGTTTACACAATGCCTAATTAGTAACTGAAAATTCAGGCTTTTTGCTTTAACCACAACGAAGTTATGAGGGGTTGAAAATGGTCTGAATTGCTTCGAGAAAAGGATAGTACGGCTGTGCCGCTTTTTAGCTCGACTTGGAGGGGGCACTGCCGTGCCCCCAGATTAATTGCATTGTGTTTGTAGCCACTAAAACTACCACTCGGCTTCGTTTTCGGTAGCAGTCTTGAGATACCCGGTATACGGGTACAACGAATCATTAACTGCAAATGTATCTTTGTAATCCTATACATTTATATGAGATTACAAAGTTTCGATCGATGCGGTTGCGGTTACTGCGTTTAACATCATAACCACCTGAGATATATCAGATACTCGTGAGGATTTCGTGCATTGTATAAAAGAAGATAATGTTTAATACATAAGATATTTAGAAAGAGTTAAATATTTTTCGCTTATTGCATGCATCTTGTGTATTTTTATAAAATTTGCTTTCAAATTTAAACATATTTATAAATAATTTTATTTGTAAGACATCATTTTATTTTATAAGTGGTTAAGATAATACTTTATAATGTCACCTAATACAGTTTTAATTAACTAAATACATTGACTAAGGACAATCGGTTTTAATCAAAATAAACATACAGTGTAGCGAAAACCATTTGAAAAGTAATAGGGCATGTAATATCCTTATGTACAATTTGACAAAAGTAATAAATACCATAAAGTTTCATCTATTGAAAGCCGAGCTTACGGCTCAATTTGTATGTGTGTAAAAAATCCGTAAATGGCGCGAGAGCTAAATTGCTTCGAGTTTCAATCGTAATTTATCGGCAATAGACGATCCAATTGCCTTTTTCGCCTACGTTGATATAGGAGTTTTGTGCCAAATTGGAGAATTTATTGAATCTCAAACTGCTTGTACCGTTTCGTGCTGTATTACTTTTTGTCTAAGTTTGATTAGTGTTTACTACGAGTATAATAAATTATTAAACAGCATTGATATATTATAATAAGGTATTATTATATTTTTATACATACATCGCAGTTATAATAGACTTATTTAAATAAATAAATAGAAAACACAAATTGGCAAACCAAATTTTTAATACAAGTAATTTAAAAACAGTATTGTTTCATATTAGAAATATTGCGTTTATAAATAAAAAAATATCTTAGTAACTAAGTTATTACAACCGCAATTTGGCCTTCATACAAGCAAAACCAAAAAGAATAAGACATACAAAAAAAATGTTTCATATCCAAAAGAAACCTCGAATGAGCTTAACTTAACATTTTTTTTTGTTACCAAATTGCCTTCTAACGGTCGTTAGAGTCTGTTCACTGCAGTGTCGATCTAATCAAGGTTCTATCAGGTAATAGGCTAGTGCAGTGATTCTCAACCACTGTGCCGCGGCACTTTTGTGTGCCGCCAAATTTTGCAAATATATAATAATGTTAATATTATTAAATTATATCATTTAACTAGAAAAATATTTTTAACATTAATATATATTTCAATCCACAAAAAAGTTAATTATTTTATTATTTGCTTTGCAACGCGTTTTTTCTTAGTGCCAAATTATGATGAAGCGGCGTGCATAGCAATAGGAATATGTCTCAAGTCGGCGCACACTTGCCACTTCTGCGTACAAAACGTGTTGTTTTAGTGATAGTTGGGATTCCCAAGGTGTTGCATAGTAGTTACTGCGCCTTTTCTTTACGATTTGAGAGTAGCATTGTCATTTTTACGACCAAATATAAACGAAATTATCAAAAAACATCAAGCTCAAATTTCGCATTAAAAATATTTTTATTATTAACTTGTAATTAATCCCTTAATAAACGTTTAGTTATTATTGTAATATATACCATTAAAAACATCCTGTAAAAAAATTCCAAGTCTCGCAGCTCAGGTTTTCTACCGCAAAAAGTTTATTTAAAACGTAAAGAATTTTTAATATTGATATGGTAATAACTAACGTAATAACTTTCTATAGAAGGTCCCTTAAGGACTAAATAAATTAATCGACTTGGTATTACATGCATCTCACAACTTTTTGCGGTAGAAAACCTGAGCTGCGAGACTTGGAATTTTTTTACAGGATGTTTTTAATGGGATCTCACGTCTTTTTGTAGAATCCTACTTTTTTTCCTTTTCGGTACTTCTTACTTCTAGAATATCACTAACGATTTTTCTTAAAGCCTCTGTCTTATGGATTTTTCTTATTTTTGTAGGTATCAATTTATCACAAATGTAGCGGATTTGATTATTAATGTTCTTTCTTTCATTGTAATTAATATTTTCGAGTTATTTAATCTATTTATTTGCAAGTTTTTCTTCGTCATGTTTTTCTAGAGAAATGTTGTACAGTTTCATGGGCTGAATACACCATTTCCCTCTCTATATCCCCTCCTATTATGCCTCATGTATAGATATATATCTACAACTATTATTCCACTATATACGGGTACAATGATTCATTAACTGCAAATGTAACTTTGTAATCCTATACATTTATATGGGATTACAAAGTTATTCACGCAGTTGGTCTATCTAGAAAACTAGACACAAATTATGAAATGTTTGAATTTTCCCTTACTTTAGACACCAAACACTAATTATATTCTAAATTTGAAGGTTCTATGTCTGCTAGAAGTGCCATAGACTTTTGATGATCGGTCAGTCAGTCAGTGAGTGACAAAATTACGAAAGTTTGACACATTATAATTCTTAAACTACTGGTTCAAATTGAATGAAATTTAAAATATACCGTGTTTACACAATGCCTAATTAGTAACTGAAAATTCAGGCTTCTTGCTTTAACCACAACGAAGTTATGGGGGGTTGAAAATGGTCTGAATTGCTTCGAGAAAAGGATGTTACGGCCTATAGCTCGACTTGGAGGGGGCTCGGCCGCGCCCCCAGATATTAGTTTACTTTGTATATTTAAATTTTTGTCATAAACTATTTATGCAGTGTGTAGTAAGTAAATAATTTTTATCTTTTTCTTTGTGTGCCGCCAAATTTTGAAATCGTTAAATATGTGCCGCAACAAAAAAAGGTTGAGAATCACTGGGCTAGTGTCTTCCATTTTTATTATTTTTATATCGAAAAGTTACGTGAAACTTAATGATAATCAGGAAGATTCTCTTAAATCAGTTTAGTGATAAGCAAGTTACAAATATATAAAATTTGGTGATATGCCGAAGATCTTATTCAACCCGGAGGGCATATCTGAGTCAGTCAAAAAATTGTGAACAGTCCGGCATCTATTGAAAATGACAGGTTTTTGTAGCAGGAGATAAATGTTGGGAGGCAGATTAAGTTGTTTGGTTATTATTAGAAAAATATACAACATGCACGACCTGACGTCATCTTCCATAGGGTGCTCGCGAGCTAAAGATAAAACGAGTGTCCCCACTGCAATATTAAAATATTAATATCTAAGTCATTTTACCACCAACAACAATTTTGGTGCCATTTTCGAATTTATGTTTTTTATAAACGATCTTTTTCAGGAACAATTAAATACTGCTTAAAATAATACCTTGGACACATCCCTATTGGAATAATGGATTGCATTCATACGTTGAAACTATAAGTGACACATTCATGTAACTTACACCGGATGATGTTCTGCACTCAACGAATTATATTTATTATTGTAAGTGGAATTACAACATAATTTTCGAACATGTGTACTGGTGATATGTTATATAATTATATGTGATCTTAATGAAAGGAGATGGAAGGAAATTGGGGTACTCATTTGGTAAAAAGCATTGACGTGAATGGGTAATATTGCCATATTACAAGTAAACAGAAATAGTTTAACTAGATAATTTAAAGGCTTCAAGTGACCTTGTGTGAAGAAACTTTATTCGTCTATCAAACCACATAGCTGCACTGTAGGGGACTAAGATGCAAAATATCCTTTGATTGGAAATTCTCAACTATGCCAAGTATATTTTTTTTATTGCAACGAATGACATCTGCCTAAGCATCAGGTAAGCGATACGACCGCGCACGGGCAGTAAAATCAAACAACACTATCATTTCAAAGCAACGCTTGGCATTTCACCACGCGCGTAGTAACTCTGGCTTCAATGTCGTTCAAACCGGAACTCAACAGTGTATTTACACTGCTGTTTTTGTGGGCGGCCCCAAAATGTATGTACACATATGACAGGCCTGCCACCAATTATAAACATTTAAAACAGCTATATTATAGCTATAAGAAAAGTCAACACGTATTAAGAAGGTTGGAACAAAATTGGCCATTGAAACTGAAAAGCTCGAGATATTTTTAACAGCGCTACTAATCATTTTCATTCATCCCATTTTATGTCTCACTTCGAGAAAAGCACGTTAAAATTAAAAATATCATTCCGGAAGACTGTTTTTCACATATTTTATTAAACACTAATTATCTCTATCTGTCCGTTTGTATTATACGTTGTAACTTTACAACCATTCACTGTTCTGATTTACATGCTTTTTTAAGCATCTGCTGAAAAGGGATTAGAAAACGCTATAAAAAAATTTGGTTTCTGCAATCAAGACTCATTAGATATATTTTTACTTTCGTGAAGTATTAATATAAAAGATTACGCCTTTAGTAAATCATCCGATTTATATTTAGAAGGAAAAGATAATCATCTTTTTAACGATAACATAAATCGGATCAAAGAATTTAATAAAATCCTAGATGATAAAAGTTAGGTCATCGGCTGGTAAACTACAGAAACCTAAGAGCATAGCTTAAGCTACAAAACAAAATAACTTTCTCAAAGAGATTGTCATCAAACAGTCACATATTTGTATGGCGCCACTCACAGAAATAGCGATCTGCTCAAAACGCAAAACTAATAAATCAAAAATCTCGCAACCGTTGACGAGTTATCGGCTCGATCGATATCTGTGAGTAATTTAATAAATTAAGTTATTAAAATCGTATCCTCTCATAACACGTGCATGTCTGATGTTACAAAACGCGCTACACACGGCTAGCGTGATTGGCAAACAATCAGGCGAGCTTACAATTACCGTTGACAGAATGGAGCGCACAATCAGATTATTTTGATGAGTTTTACGGATGGTGTTGGCGCAACGAGATGACCTATTTCACTTGGTAGTACAGTGCTTTTTGCGAATTTTGTTCCGAAAAACTAGTTTGCTAGTTTATTAGATGGTTATATGTACCTAGTTGCATTTGCATTGCATTGACTTTCAAACATTTAGAGACAAGTGTCGTTTATTATAACAGTAGTCAATTAATTGTAAAACTCTTAAAGCCAGCCATGGTTTTATTACCCACTATTGTCAATTTGTGTCAAACGGGACTGATGCGATAGGTTTTTTACCAATCTATGATTTGTCTAGATAAATTAACATATTGTCAAGACTTCCAGTTACATCTTGATAAAATAATATCATAATATGTTTAGCAAAAAAATATTCTTTGTTTACATATAGTAGTAACTGTAACCTCCTTGGGTATACGTCGTTTTGAAAACATCGGTGCTACCAATAAAATATTTCAAGGAGTGAATTCGCCAACACGCTCGCTGTTCTACCAGACATTATATCGCTTACGGAATAATACACATTACATGAACACATTATGTAACCTCTAACCTACGACCCCCTGCTACCACAGCTATGCGAACTGTATCAATTATCGACAGTCTGAAATGCTTTCGTTACGCGCCCTCATTATGTCGATATCAGTCGACAAATGTCGATTATCATCAAATTGTAGGTTGCGGAATAAGCATAATGCACGTGAGGAGTGTTGTGACGAAATATCTGGTTATGAGTTGTTTGTGACTTTTTTTATTTTGAATCATAATAACAGGAAAATAATGGTGATAAATAATTCAAAGTGTTTTAAAGGCTTTTTTCATTTTGATGTACAATAAATCATGAAACAATAAATAAAATAGAAGTATACTTAAATATAGAGAATATGATTTATTTGAAAATCGATTGATTCTGTAATAATTTGAGCTTTTCAGCCGAGCACGATGCTCCAGGAAAAAAGTTACAAATTAATAAAAAAAATCTGCAGACTACACATTATTTATATGTAAAGTCTAATGACTAACAAGAATACGTAGAATATATAATACGTAAATCTTAGATGACGAACCGATAGTGTAACGGATATATAAATAGTATTTGAAAAACATAGTGTTATTAGTTTAGCCCACACGTCCTTAGGCTTAGTAACAGCAATACGTAAGCTAAATTGATGAGAAATATGTCGCAGTCGCGTCGGGTCAGTACCTACCGTTTCGCTTATTTGGTATTCAGTTATGCTAAATCAGATAAATATGTACATACACATATCTTCTTGGAGGAATCTGATCGGTGCATAACTGGTATGAAACGGACAGACGGTATGCAGGACGGAATATATAGTGGCTTTTAACATTTCGGTTGTATTTATTCACTTTTTGTATTACACATCTTTCAATGATTGTGTTTTATTTTAATTACTTTTATATCATGTTGAGGTTGTGCCATAATGAATTCTGACTTTGTAGAGCTAGTAATCTATTAGAATAGTTTTAATAAAAAAAAACACCAAACAGTCACATTCGTAGTCCTGACCTCGCACTAAGATCATGTCTTGTGTCGCGGGTATTAGGAACTATGAGGGACTATGCGGTCTGTCAAACACCCAAACCCGAAAAAAATATTTGTGGTCCACACAAATATTTCTCTCGGTGCGAGGATCGAACCCGCAGCCTCCTGTTTGACAAGCGGCGTTTAACCACCAGTGCCACGGAGGCTGTCAAAGAAGTAAAGTGTTTAATAAGTAGTAATTATAATTTTAGGATGCGTTATAGTGTTAACACCGTAATTGTAGAGCGTAAGGTGTAAGAATTTAATCTCATATGAAATATAGGAGCTTAAGTTCTTACCCCTTCCGTCCTTGTATTACGATGCTACCCCTATGAATTTTATATCGTGTCCAAGGGTTAATCAGTTGTCGTAGACCTCGGATTGATGCTTTAATCTACCACGCTAACCTATTGCGAAATAAGTTGAAAGCCATTAGATAAAATAACAATATTTATTTTTATTTATTATATTTTTTGGTTATATTGATCTTACAATATAATATATGAATTATGAGAGCAGAGAGAGCAGCATATTAGTGAGAGCATAAAATTCTTAACTTTCACTAAGATTTTTATTTTATAAATTTCGATACTGGATGGAATCCATAAAATTAAGTCATAAGTTTTATATAATTCGATATATTTCCGTAAATATTATGCACATGCAAATATTGAGATAAATTTATAAAATATTTTCGATCTATATTTTCCAATGACCTCGCGAGAAAAGTGAAAATCGTTTCCTTCGAATGCCATAATTTATTTGTAAGAATGTCGTTTCATATGGTTATGCTATGTTATCGAGTTCTATGTTTTGAGTCATAACCGAGGTTCAAAGCTTTCTCTGCATCCGAGTTACTTAAAAATAATTCAGTCCATATATTGAGAGGCGGTAGGCCTGAGTCCATCACGCTCGCCGAGCTGGGAGGCCGGTGACCGCGACATACCATTCCTACCCATCCCCCAGTGGTTACCAGTGGGGAGGGAACCATAACCAGCCCCTCCTCCTCCTTGAAAAAAACCATCACGCTTGGCTATTCTGGATTTAGGATTAGTGGACTTCAAATAGGAATGCTTATCATAGATATTTTAGTACACTTTTCAAGGTATGCAGGATTCCCTACAATGCAAGCAAGAAAAGTTGAAAGATGTTAAAATCAAATAACCGTGATACATCTTAATGTGGACGGTTTTTTCGCATTTAAACGAATCAATAATATAAGTAGGGTAACATATGTTTTGGTAAGATTAAAGTAATTTTATGATTATACAGGGTATATCAAGACTGCTACCGAAAACGAAGCCGGGTGGTAGTTAAAGCGGCTTCAGACACAATGCAACAGAAAAAGTTATTTGGGTTAATATTTGGGTGGTAAATATATTTTTTCCTAAAATAACAGTGTATATCCTTTTATTTATAAATAATCTAAGATATAAAAGTGTTTAAATTATTATTTTAGCAAAAACTATGGATTTACCACCCAAAAATGACGATATTAAAAAAATTATAAAAAATCATTGTCGCGGTTCTTTGCGAAATTTTTAGTTGCATTGTGTTTGTAGTCACTAAAACTACCACCCGGCTTCGTTTTCGGTAGCAGTCTTGATATACACTATACTATACTTATCAAAAAAAAAACAAGAATACTAATGATCAATCAATTAAAATACATGACACAATAACACGATGAAATTGTAGACGATGTTTTACAATCACGTAAGAAACAAGGAAGACAATATACTTCCGTCGGCGAATGACAAATACCAGTTGCCAAATATAAAATGAAAATAATCCGATTTCGAGCCTGTATTTTGGTGCGTTTCCTGCATTCAACATTCCGCCACCGCTGAGGAAACACATGTCGTAAATCCAATAAAGGGGCCATTAAAGTTTTCCGCGTCGTCCCATTGGTTAGTTCAAAGCGTTTTAAAAATAAAAATAAGTGTGGAGATTGCGACAGGCGATCGCTTTTTGGCGACGCGTGGCTTGGTCATAGAGAAGACTATATCAGGGTGGCTGTTTGACGAAATTCCTTGGTGCGGGTTATGGATGAAGAATCGAAAATCTTAGATTTGGTCTTTGGTAGAGTTGTTGTTAAAAATATTTTTCTCGTGCTTCATTCACCTTTCTGTAACTTATAAACTTAGAGTATATATATATATATATATATATATATATATATATATATATATATATATATATATATATATATATAGAGGGAGCGCTGGTACTTCAAAAACGTAGATAAAAATGGTGGTGCCGGGGCCACCTTTTTCTTCCTTACATCCAGTGTGAATTGTGACAGCTTGGAATACGCATGACTTACAAGAAAAAGAAAAATCAAAAAATGTAGTTTAGCGCTATCGAATACTATCCAAATTTATTTTAGGAGTTAATTATTAACTGTGTATTCGTTTATCATCGACAATAAATCCAATTTCTTATAAAATGATTTAAAATATTTCTTGTTAATTACAAGAAATATTTTAAATCATTTTACAGAAAAACATTCATATTTTTGAATTTTCGAACGCCTCTTTATTCAATGTTGCAAGTAATTAAATTGTTGAAATTACGAAAAAGTTCCGGAATAATTTTTAGGTAAAAAATATAAAATATTGGAATTTGTATCGAAAAAAATTATGCTAAGGCAATGGTGAGTTTTACTTTACATTTATTATTAATATTTTGTATTATGATAGCTAAAAACAATGTAACGTGAATATGTTCATTTCCATTTATTTATTTTTTTATATATTTTTCGCGGAAAAGTAATTTATCGGTAATATAGAAGTGCTAGCAACATTACGAACAAGAAAATATCTACGTTTTTGAAGTTGCAAATGTATGACAGAGCTCCCTCTATAAATAAATATAGAGCCCCAAAGTTATCTGACCCGGTGAGAGAGTCGCTGTAATCGAATTTGGTGTTGCCATTAAAAATAGATATTGCAATAAATGGGGTAAAGTAAGATTTTTCAATCCGATCAATAGTGTCGAGAAAATGACCAGTTTCATCTGCATATTATTTTTCCTTCACACGATTTCTAACAAATCGCTCCCCAAAACCCTTAAAAAAGTGTATCTGTATTCTCCTCCACAATCGAGAGTACGATTGCGGGGAGTTAGGCCATATCACAGGCCATATAGCCCACCACGCTGGCTTCATGCGGGTTGGTGGACTTACATATCATAGAAATTCTAATAAATCGCTATGTTATGCAGGTTTCCTCACGATGTTTTCCTTCACCGTTATAGCGCGTTTTTATCAATACAAGCATGGCTCCGAAAAGTCAGAAGTGTGACCTGAGATTCCAACCCGCAACCAGCGTGAACAAGTTGGCTGCCGCGTCTGGTCCATTTACCAACAGGCCACCACGCACGTAACGTAAAATGAGACGAGTAAGATACATTTTAGTTTATGATATGTACTTACATATTATATTCTACTAGTACGTACATAATTCTGTTTTCGTGGAATTTATTTTATAAAGCTGACAACACAAACCTTTGGTGGCAGCTACGCGTTAATACAATTTTTCGAAGGGTATTATTGATGTCGGAAGACGCTTTTCATCCAACGTAAAATTTAATACCTGAAGTATAACGTTCCTAGCATTACTTTTTAAAGCTTTCGGCATTTTTCACTAGTTTTAAATAATGCAGGAAAAATAAATACATTAAGTAAACAACCAATGGCGGATATGTCAGCGACTGGCAGCTAGATTGACAATTTCAAATGACGTCTTTGTTTCCAGTTTTGGCCACCGGGCCAGATAACTTTGTGGCTCTATACTCTAAGGTTATAAAATAAACAATATCATGTAATATTGCACTAAAACTACGGATATATTGGTTTAGAGATTTTTACTTTCTCCTTGATAGTTATAATAAAATGAATGCAGATTAATGATTGTTTATAGGTGAATAAACCACTAAATATATTGTTATTTTTGCTCAAATCGTATTAAATATTGTTAAAGATTTAAGACAGCGAACTTTTCATAATTAACACTTTTTACTTTATAGTGATAAATCTTTAATATAACTTCTTTCAACACTTTTATAAAAAGCTAAAAATACATATTCATTTTTATCACAAAACATACCAACTGGAACATTCACCTCCCTTTATTTTGATATAAATCGCACATCAAGAGTAAATACTGTGAGAAATCTATTATAAAATTTGCAACAGCCGTACAAAAAGATTAAAACGAAACCGTGCACAATGCACGGTTATGGTCGGGCGGCGATTCCCGTGTGAGGGGTTCCGTTCCCGCGTAGAAACATTTCATTACGTACTTATGGGTAATTTGATACGAATATTGTGGGAATAAAGGCTAGTACAGACACGGCGTAGAGAAAAAACTAAAGTATGATATTAAACGTAAGGCTTACAACTATGAGAAAAGCTGATGATTTTAGTTTTATGGCGTGCGAGAGGTCAATCTCAGCATTGGCCTATTACAACCTGATGGTGATTATGATAATATTGAATTATAATAGTAAAGGAATCGCTTAAGCCCTCCCCTGTATCCATAAGAGGAAGCTAGAGGTGAGTTTATTTCCATTCCAAAATGTAGAGAGGAAGATTGGCAATATGGATACAAACTCTTATTTCCAAGAAACTTCTGTACTCCACTATTCTTTTTTCCACCGGCGAGAAAGAGAAATTAACACATTATGCCTATTTGTAAAGATAGAAAATAATCTAAACTAATATAATACGAGGAAACTTTTGATAGTTTCTTTGAATAGAATTCTATTGAATAGGCTTCTGAAACTATTGCACCGATTTGAAAAATTCTTTCACCATTATAAGTGCGTGGTGGCCTGTTGGAAAACGGACTAGCTGCCAACATGTTCACTGTGGTCGCGGTTCGAAGAATCGGGTTCGAAAGCGATTTCTAAAAATGTCTATGGTATGTAAGTCTGCCAACCCGCACTAGGCCAGCGTGGTGGACTATATGGCCTAACCACTCTCAATCGTGCTTACGATTGTAGAGTAGGCCCGTGCCCTGCAGTGGGACGTATATGGGCTGATACAGATACAGATTAGAAGTCTACATTATTTCTGATGAACGAATATTTCCAAAAAAATGTATCTGCACGAGAGTGAAGCCGGGATGCTAGTGTGTAATACAATGCCTTGATTCCTATTGTTTACTACGGTTACGTGCGTGACGGAATTAAAGGGAAGTTTTTCAAATTGGCCACAACCAATTGGCTCGTTGTTATGGCGCTTCATAGAGTTTCACATCGTTTACTCGGTATTCGCAAGAAAAATACATTGTTACGGAATGTTTTAAATTAAGTGCTTTATTCGATGTTATACATCGTGAATTTTTTGCGCATAGCTTTGATACGTGATGAAATGAATCAGTTCATGGGTGAAATTAATAGAATAATTTATAAAGTTTAAAATAAGTGAATAATTTGATTCAAATAATATCTTCTAATTGACCTTTTTATACATATTGCATAATTATTTCGCGTATAGTTTTATAATCACTGTGACCAATTTATTAATATTTTTATTCAGTCTCATTAATTATACAATTCTTGTATCGATAAACTTACACGAAATTACTTCATTTTATGTAAGCTGAGCTAATTAAGTTACAAATCCTGACTCATAAAAGATATTAATAATTTAATGTCGCGAATATTGTATTGCAATGATTATAATGATAAATACGATGATGATTCGTATGGTCCAAAAAATATTCAGAAAAATCAAACATATTTATTTATTTATAATATCCACGTACTAATTTATTATTTTCTAATTATTTTTACCTTCACATCGATGAACCAATTAAAATGATCTCTGCGTACTAGGCAGTAACAAACATTTCCTCTGAGTCACACGACAGGTACCGATTCCGAATGTGTAACACACCCTAGAGTCGTGACTGTAGAACCTCGGTCCACATCGGCGCCGCTCTAAGTCTACCCATGACATCATAAGGTCAGGGCGATTTGTGAGCTCGTGTGGCTTGTCAGCAGTTCGTATAGATTAAATGATAAATATCAAATATAAAAAATATGAATCTGGATCAGCTCGTAATTGCCTATTGCTGAGCACAACTGAGGGAAGTAAGGTCCTTAGTCCATCAACCTGGCGTAGTGTGGGTGTGTGGATTTTAAAAATCATGAATATGTTCCGCATGGGTGCAGATACTTTTTTTTAAATGGCGGCAAAAATGTTCTATTCCGATTTATTTTAAATATCGACCAACCGGACCACGACAACGAAGAAAATTTGCTCGGATTTGCTAGTTTTTTCACCACTGTTTAATTCCTATAGGACTGATATATGGATACATGCCTATAGCATTCCTCGATAAATGACCTATCCAACAAAAAAATATTTTTTTAATTTTTCGAACCAGTATTTCCTGAGATTAGAGGTAACAAATAATTAAACTCTTCCTTTATATACCAACGAAAGAAAGTGCTCGTTTCGTTGGAATACAGGATACAAAATGATGAGTTTGATGAGCCAGCTAAATCTCCACATATTACACAGTATCTATTGTAATTTAAGAGGTCAATCTAGTATCAGAAAATTACCCTAACTTATTAGTAACCCACATATGGGATATGTTAAGATTTTAAAAAATGTAGGACTTTCCAAGTCCGCTACAAAATATTGACGATTAAGCTAATATAACCTGGTTCTCAAGATAGTTAATCGTTTATTTATATGTAATTTATGTTTCTCCAGTTTTGTTTCTCTTGAGAACTGTGTCTATAATGCTCGATGATATTAAGCCATTTCTCAAGATCACCTCACGTTTGCCTTATAGACCTAAATTGCATATTAGTAATTGTATTTTAATGACGCGTCACTTTCTTCATTTTCTTTTCTAATTTAAGCTCGTTAAGCCATGAGCAATCATGTATGACGCTGTCTGGGAGTTTCCCTAGAGATACAATATCTATAGTCACTTTTACTGGTGGTAGGTCTCTCATATGTGAGAGGCCATCTGGGTGGGTATCACCGCAATGTCTATTTCTCCCGACAAACAGTAGTTTAAATACACTACATATATTGTTTCGGATTGAAGGACTTTGTAGCCAGAGTAACTACTGGACATATTGAGACTTAACATTTGATGTCTCAGGATGGCGAGCGCAATGGAATGCCAAGCATTGCTTTGCTATTCGAGATGTTTCTGGTCTGGTTTTGCCACTGGTCGTGAGCAGCCGTATCGCTCACCATCATGCGAACGGCATGCCCCCTCGCCATTCACTGCAATAAAAAAAAAACACAAATAAACATTGGACTTTTGTGAGAACAGATTGTTAGAAGTTTAGACCAAGTCAAGTTTATGAATTCTATCTATATATTTTCAACTAAGTTAAGCAAATTTTCATTAAATATAAAACAGTATTAGTTGGAAACAATTTCAATCCAAAAACGTTCTTGTTTTTCAATATATATTGTGCCTAAAGCGTAAGACGCTTAAAGTTATTATACTTAAACTTTATAGTCAACGCAAAAATACCCTATAAATAAGAGTATAAACGGGAGCTGTTAAATTTTATACAGAAACTATAACAGACGGTAATCAGGGCCTTTTATAACAGCTTTACGGCAAACAATCCGCACCTTACCCGCTTTCACGGCCACTTATTTAATTCTCACTCGTGGAAAATTGTAATCTGTATAATTTTAAAGCGGCTACACCATTAGCCTATGTAGTTTGTGCCGTTTATAACACCCATTTAATGTTTAATTCAAATTCCTTTCATATTTCAAAGCGCGTTTGATTTTAATTGTTAATTTGTTTAGATGTAACGTTTTGTTGCCTTCGCAGTGGGTGGTATATTAATCGATTGTTTTAACGCTTCATTAACTCTCTTGATATCAGAAGTAATAATGTTTTTTGTGTTGATTTTATTCGACAATTTGAGTACTACTAGCCACCTAAATACGAAAAAAGATTGTCAACAATTACATATTTTTAGATAATTTTTTCTGGAATTTATGTTACTATATCCGAAATTATTAATGTTGAAAATTCAAGTATCAGATTTATTTTTTAAATAATGCCCTCAATAAATGTTTAAATACAGTTTCACCGCATCAATCATAGGAAATTAATCATCCATTAAATCACATTAAAATCGTAGCGAGTCAAGTTGTAACAGCCTCCACGGTTACTGCAGGTCGTTATTTACTCTTTATGATGCAGACCAGTTTTCACTTTCGAGACAATCCGAGCTGTTAATGATTCTGTCTATCACGAAATATTTATGCGATAATATCAGCTGTCGGGTGCTACGGTAAGTATGGAGATTGTTGTAATATCTGTTATTATCTGTATATTCAATTCCATCCCTTTGTCAGACGGTAATGAGGTTGGGAGGGCTTTGTAGTTTGTACTTAGCACTCTGCTCGTAATTACGGGTTGGAGTTGGTTCTTTGAAAATAAACTTGTGTGGATCTGTCACTGAACACAAGAAGTGTCTTTAGATGGTACTTTTGAGTAAAAAAAGTATTGACTTGAGCATATATTATAAATATTTTTTATATAGTTGACAAAATTTAAAATATTGATTGATTAACCAATACTATAAAAGATAATGCCAGGTAGAAGAACAAGAAGTGGACAAAATTTTAAATGTTAATTGATTTACCAAAAGCTATAATATAAATGACGATTCACATTTACAAAAATTTGAATAGCAAAACTAAATCAACAACTTTATTCATATCAAAGGATGAAACACGGCATTACATATCTTTTTCATAAATAAACCCATCACAAATTATATCGGGCTTCAATCAATGTTACATTCTGAACTTATTTTTTAATAAATGCGTCATGTCCGATAGCCTTAACTCCTATGGTGTCGCAACCGGCCTATTCTCAGGACTTAAAGTGCAGTGTTGCGAAACGCGAAATGCCGCGGGTTCACCGGTCAAGGATAACATTGTGACCAGGGTTATTGAAGGTTCACGAGAGAGTTTTAAAGGAGTTTGATCCTTAAGTGTAGGGTGGATGAGGTACCACCTCAAATAAATTTAAAAAAATGTATTTAACATTACAAATTTTGTAATGTAAAATTTGTAATTTCAAAGCTTAAATACACAAATGTTATTTAAGCTAGGTGCAGGTTATGTGCCTAATAAATGTAACAATATTAATCTTATATTTTATTTAAACTTCATTACTTCGATTATTTCAAAGAAGTTTTTGTGTTTTCTTCTACACTTAATGGTCTACATAATATTTCTCATACAAATAATCCTAACAGAAGTTGTCACTATTGATATTGCAGTTTTAATGTATAAAACAGTGTTGCGAAGGATCAAGATGATATCAAAGATGATCGCATTTGCTTTCACAATTCTATTAATATTATAAATGTGAAAGCTTGTATAGATGTTTGTTACTATTTTATGCAAAAATTACTGCAGGGAATTTGATGAAAGTTGACAGCAGTATACATATTATTTAACAGAATAATACACGGATATAATTAATAAATATGTTTAGTAAATTGGTTTAATTACGAAGTTAGCGGTGGTCGCGGCATGAAATTCCAGAGCATACCTCTGACTTTTCGGAGTCGTCTGTATATTGATAGTTAATCACGAAAGGAAGGCGAAGGAAAACATCGTGAAGAAACCAGCATACATAGTATGTAAAGTCCTACAACTCGCAGTAGACCAGTGCAGTTATATACCTGACCGCTCTCAATTGTACTCTCGATTGTAGAGGAGGCCAGTGCCATGCAGTGGAATGTCTACATGGGCTGATATAGATACAGATACAATAATAAGTGTTTGCTTAGTTGCAATACTTGCATATAGGTGAAGCCGGGTCGAAACGATAATATTTCATAAAGTTAAAAGCTCGAGGCATTGAAGATGGACGTGTGCATTTCGGCACATCAATTTAATAGCATTTCGTCTTCGATAAATATCAGATGTGTTTCAAGAAAGTCAGAATGGCATAAGCCATTTAAAATAACTATTAAGCGAAAGTGATGCACGAGTATATTACACAATTTATAAAAACAAATCTTTATGTTAAAAGTAATATTATAAACATTTGGTTTTACGTATAAAGATAAGTGTTGAATATTATAGCATATTGGCGAATATTTAAATAAATAAATACAACCACATTCACATGCATTGCCCTGACCCCACACTATGATCGAGTTTTTCGTCGTGCATATGAGAAACTTTCGGTCTCACAAACACTCAGACCCGAAACAAATATCCCTGTGGATCACACAAATTTGTGTCAGTGCGGGGATAGAACCCGCGGCCTTTCGTTTTACAGCTGGCGTCTAGTCAAGAGCGCCACCCGGGCTTTCAAAAATGTTGATGTACATTTTATTACTTCACCATTAGTGTTTTAAATAAACACCTTAATATAAAGAGTTAGATCGAAGCCGTAGCCTTGACTACAGACCGTATTAGCCGGTTCAACTCGTGCTTAACCACTGAAAACGGATACTAAATCATTAATTTTCATCCATTTATCACTATCTTATTCTTTTCTTATGTTACTCAAAATTTATTTCAATATTCTGGACTCATACATGCATACATAAACTCACGCCTTTTTCCCACAAGGGGTAGGCAGAGGTGCCAGCACACCCATATTTCGCCCTGTATGTTCCGTCACACGATGTGATGGGTGGCGAACCTATCGCCATATCGGGCACAAATACCTGACTCTGGACTGATAATGAATAGAATTATCAATTTCACTTTGCCCAACCTGGGATTCGAACCCGAGACCTCAGCTTTGTAATCGTACAACTACGCCACTGAAGCAATTTGGACTCGTATGTAACAAAATATTTTCTTCCACAGAGTTTCCTAGCAGCAAACGCGAAATGTTGGTGGGCGGGAGCGCTGGCAGCGGCCACGGCGGAGCTTCGGTACGCGGGGTACGTGTCCCCCGGCGTGCTGCTCGTGGCCGGAGCCCCCCGGGCCCTGGAGACCGTGCGGGGGGCCTACGCACGCTCCGTCCTCAAGCCGCCCCCGACCTACCTTATATGCGGACTTGGTAAGTTCTTTGATCTTTGTTTTAATAATCAATAGAAAATCCTAAAATGCTTTGTGGATAAAGATTGAAAAAATAAAAGATATTATGTTGATTGACACGAGTGTGCGATTGAACTACTGCAACTAAGGAAAACAATAACATTTTTCTACTCTCCAGTGTTATTTAAAAAAAAACAACCGCAACGGAGGTTACATTAATTCTCTAAAAATCTTCATACAAGCATATTTAACTCATTCTGAGCAGTCAAAAACATATACGACCCAATATTAGTGTGCCGTTTCGGGTTTATCGGGTTTATTTTTCCTACAGTTTTTAAAACCATTTGCCTAAGAGTAGTAAGATCAAAATATTATTAATTGTGACATAACTTTAGGTAGACGGAAAAAACAATACGTGTCCGCAACAACCTTGTGAAATATGTTGATACATTTAAAAACGACATTTATGACTTCCTAGTGCATAAGGAAATATAATTATATTAATATCTATGCTGAAACCTGAGCGCTGGTTCCCACGGCTGACGAACAACAAAGGCGGCAGGTTGTGCGCGCATCGGTAACTGCGCGGGCGCATCGTGCCGTGATGGAAATGTGTAGTAAGGTGACTTTTTTATAAAGGTCTAAAATATTTATGGACGTAATTTATTGCAGATTAGTAGCGATTTGACGTATTGAGAAGGTCGCACCTACGTTGCGAAAATTAAAGTTCTAGGGTTCATGTTCCCTATCATACACTATTAATTTTGGACATATTCTAATTGCGAAGTTTAGAAAATAATATGGTTACACTAATTAATTATTTTTGATAAAATCACATTTTTTTAAACAATAATTAATCACAACATGAAGCTAGCTACAAAAATTTCGCACAAAAACACCATATGGCTTACATTAGAGCACCCGCACTGAGAGAAATGTTTGTGCGGCCAATGATGTTTTAATAAAGATGACGCATATCCATATTGCGTGATGTTTAAAAACTGTACTGCTATGCATATACATACTTATTTGTTAATACTTTATGACAATTTTAGTGAATGAAACAGATTATACAGAAAGTACGAGACGAAAAGAGATAGCATTGCGCTATCCAAACATAGAATCGAAGCGATAGAAACAGAAGGGTGACGATAAATAAAACAACCTATTTGGTTTTATAAGTATTTAATATATTAACTTTGAGGTTGCTACATGAGTCTACCTGAAACAAATATATTTTTATTTGCTTACAAACTTGATAAAATAAAAAAATAAATTGTTTTTTTATATTAGTTTATGGTAAACATGCAGTGAAAAATGTCTCTTATTAATATTTTTTGTTGTTGTAATGATGACAAGTGATAAGACCGCTCGTGGACATAAGCGAAACCAAGACACCTTAAATTACAAAGTAATGCTTGGCATTCACTGCGCTCGCCATCCCGAGACATAAGATCTTAAGTATAAGTACAGCGATCACTCGGGAGAGAATGTCCTTTGAACCGGAACATAACATGGCATTTAAACTGCCGTGTGGCGGGGGAAATAGACAGGTGGTACCTACACATAGAGGTAACGTATGAGCAACCTGCCACTAGTAAACAACCGATACTACAACCGGTGGTGCAGGTTTTTAGGTGGATATATATATTTTCTTGGTTGTATATTTTTATTCATAATTAAATGTGCTAAACCAATATTAATCAGTTTTAAAGGCATCCAGTCACGATCCCCTCTTTTTGTCCGAGCTGTGCTTAGTGCATATCCATTTACGTCTCAAAAGCTCATCACGTGGAAATCTGGAAACATTCAATGATATATGTAAATATAGTTATTCAAAATATATGGGGAAGCTAATGTATTTTGTAATGTTCGTGGTTGGATTAAGTTATTTATTATGAAATAATTCATAAAAAATAACTTAATCGTTTTAAATATGATTGAATTAGAAACAAATATACAACTATCCAAATCCATACAAACTTTCATCGTCAATTTTCTGTATGATCGGTTTCGCTTCTGACTTGTTAATCTATGACGTACGCTTTTTGTCCCTATCGCACTTCACAATCTTTGTATTAGGCGATCCTTCTTACACAATTGAACGCGGTGTTTACTAATTTAAAATAAAAAATAAATTTTGTGTGGTTTTTATATACTTACGTATGGTGCGTAGGTCCAATTTAGTTTAATATTTTTGCACCATTCTTTTAACACTTTTAAAACACACAATTCGACACTTTAGACGATATTTTCGAAATAAATTATGTTGACAGCACTGAGGTCTTCCCTCTGTCACCGTTGCTATGCGACTAGACGAAATTACACCAATTGCCCGAATTTGAACGCCTCACTTTTGAAGTGCTAGTGCGATATCTACGTCGTATTTGTATAATATATCATTGTTGTGCGGCCCACAAATATTTCTTCCGGGTTTGGGTGTTTGTGAGACCGAAAAGTCTCTCGTAGTTCCTGATACCCACGACACAAGACTCGATCTTAGTGTGGGGTCAGGACGATGTATGTGACTTTTGGGTGTTATTTATTTATTTATTAACAATATTTCACAAACATTCATATTCAAATACATTCTACGACTATAATACGTGTGCATTGAAGTATAGACAAAAGCTCTATCCCTTCAGAGTTACATATTGTCACGTTACATAAATCATTAAATAACTTCAGCTTTATTCATAGCTTACGTGTAAATTCCGCGAATGAAACAGGTGAAGGGATTTATGTGAAGTTACCTCACTGTGCATTCACCATACAGCTCGTTGCTACACCTACGGCCTTGCAAGGACGAATCGGTGTTACGTAACCACGCTTTACTGTGATTGTGGGAAGAAGCGCCTCCGTTGACGTATTGAGTAATTATACTGTTTATCTACCTTTGATGTTGTATGCGATTGTTTAAGTATAATTATATTATATCTAAAAGACTTAATTTCAGCTATACTTGCAATAATATGACCCTATCTACGGTAGCTCGTAATCGGCTATCTGTTGTATACAATTTGTATAATATATATTTGTTTGCTATTGTTAGCTGTGAGCCACCCAAATAAAATATAGTAAAAGACCTGAAATTGAAAATAAACGTATTTTAAATTATTCCTTCATCTTAATGGTGCTTCATCTTGCTTGGAGCGTGCTCTAGTGAGTGGTGGTCTGGTGCTAAACGAAGCAGACGCGACTGCCAAAATGTTCGCGGTGGGGGCGGGTTCGAATCCCAAGACTTACGTCTGACTTTTCGGAGTCATGTATTGATAGTGAATTACCATGTAATATAACGGGGAAGAAAACATCGTGAGGAAATATGCATACCATAGCGATTTGTAACAATTTTATTAATTTAAAATGTAAAGGCCGCCAACCCGCACTACGCCAGTGTGATGGACTATATGGCCTAACCATTCTCAATCGTACTTACGATTATAGAGACCCGTGCCATTCAGTGGGACGTATATGGGGTACTACAGGGTACAGAAGGCCACGCTAGTTGCCTATGTTATGAGTGTTACTGAATAGATTTATGTACTAGTTGCTGCACTGTGCATTCACTATATTGTTCGTTGCTACACCTACGGCCTTGCAAGGACGAATAGGTGTTGCGTAACCACGGTTTAGCTGTAGATGTAGGAAGAAGCGTCTCAGTTGATGTATTGAGTAATTATACTGTTTTTGTACTACCTTTGATGTTTTAATGGGTTTAATTGTAATTTAGATAGCCAATTACAGGTTGATTATTATATTACAGAAAATCTGAAAAAATTTAATCATATTTAACATCCAGATATTCCAGAATGATCCAAGCATTCAATTCACGTACATATCCTTGTAAGTAATACCAGATTCATCATAGCATTAATTATGGGATCCAGATAGAACAACTCCGTTTCAATACATGTTACGTCAAACGATTTTAATATGTTAAATTAATACGTTTAGTACATCTATGGTTTCGCTAACTATGTATGTACTCATTGTTTTTATACGTGACTGGAAATAATTGATGGTTGTTTGTGTGACATTGAAATCGGCGTTGCCGGCGCCAGTGGCCCAAGGTTTGTTAAGTTCCTATTTTAAAAGGACAAGAAATAAATAAACTTCAGTGCAGAAGCTAGATTTCGCTTAGTTTTAGATATTAAAATAATGGAGTATGTTGAGAATTACGGAGTACTCATATTTTATTATTTTCATAATGTATTTTTCAGTAGTTTGTTTTAATAAATAGATAATATTAATAAATACACACAACCGTCAGATACACAGTCCTTATTCCACATTAGAATCGAGTCTTGCCTCGTTGTTACTAGAAGTCAAGTGCGTGGTGGCCTGTTGGTAAACGGACTAGACGCGACTGCCAACATGTTCACGGTGGTCGCGGGTTCGAATCCCAGGGCACACCTCTGACTTTTCAGAGCCATGTGTGTATTGATAGTCAATCACCACGCACTAAAACGGTGAAGGAAAACATCGTGAGGAAACCTGCATACCATAGCGATTAATAAAAATTTCTATGGTATGTAAGTCCGCCAACTCGCACTAGGCCAGCGTGGTGGACTATATGGCCTAACCACTCTCAATCGTATTCTCGATTGTAGAGGAGGCCCGTGCCCTGCAGTGGGACGTATATGGGCTGATACAGTAAACATTCAGACGCGCAACAACCAGTGAATCTCACGAATATTTGTTTCGGTGCGTGGATCGAAACAGCGGCTTTTCGATACACAGCCGGTGTCCAACCAACTGCTCCACGGAGGCTGTTGAAAGTTACATTTTGTCACTTTGTTACGCGATTTTGGTTTAAGTTCTTCAGAATATCTACAATCTAGTCTATATTTTGTAATTCTAGTGAGGCTGATTTTAAAGCATGCAGCGAAATGTTTCATTTAAAATTCTACTGCGATCGCCTTTGATATTCCCCTTATATTTCATCATTAGAGCAGATTCTACATAGCTTTCGTGACTTAAATAGCCTTATGTTTTCCAACCATTAAGTACAAATACTAGACAAGTGAAACATTATGCATATCAGGTGTATATTATATTATATTAAACAAAGAAAAATACCACATGCTGTCAGCCAACCTTCAACACTGAATAAGCAATCAAAGAAGCAGATATTTACACAAATTTATCCTTACGTTTTACAAAAGGTTCACACTTAAGATAATTAACTTTACAATATTATAAATTTTCGTACAAATAAGGCATAAAATACAAGTTATTCCGCAACGTTTGTGCGTCATGCGGCTTTGCAACGTTTTGATGTATGGGGGCGAAATTATCATCGTTGAACGTTCATTTATTATAAGCTTTTTTTAAAATTACGCAAAATATTTTGGATCATACATTTAGCGACAATTCCTTCAATGTCAAAATTGATGCTACTAATCTATTGGTATTAAAATTGTCATATGTAAATGTTTACAATTTGTATTACACATTAGTCTACTACGCTATATATATATTAGTCTAATACACAAGCAGCAAAGTGTTTTATTAGAATGTAATAATTATCAGTTCCCACACGAGACGTTTCCAGCGTTCATTTTTAACACGCAAGTGCAATCTCTAGAATGAACTCCCTGCTTCGGTGTTTCCTGAGCGCTATGACCTGTCCTTATTCAAACGAGGCTTAAAGAGAGTACTCTCCTTAAGGCAGCGACTTTGTTATGTTTGGTCCTGGCACTGCGAAGGTCCATAAGCAACGGTAGCCGCTTACCATCAGGCGGACCGCTAGCTCGTCTGCATAAAATGGCTATAAAATATGTATATAAAGACCAAATCTTAAATCTTACATTACTACAAGTTCCCGACGCATTCTAACAACTTCTAGCATATACCTTCGGTAATGTTAATTATTAGGTGCTTATATTTATCCTCGCGTGTCTTTAGCATGTTGTCACCTCCAACCAATTGAAATAAGTTTGTCACGTTAACTGTTATTAGAAGATCACGACGGCTATTAAGCTAAACACGTGTATACAAAGATATTCTGAGAATGCTGTTTATTCACGATTTTCTATTGTAATGTGCTATAATGAATTATCCATTTTAATTCCGAAATAAAGGTAGAATGTTATACAATCACAATTCTAGGAAATAAGAGGCTCATTTGTAAATGATGTGCTAATGGATGTTTCAATGTGTCGTTAATGAATCTCATTGGTAGCTATAAAATTAAATAAATGGTCAATTAAACTACAGTTTCCGTATCTTGCATGTACTTATAAGAGCGCATTTAATAGTAAATACTAATAGGTACTAAGGAATCAATCTAAAAAGTAGCAACAAACAAAAATCTTATGAAACGGGATGAGGGCGAAGATATTAGCTGTTGATAATGAATGCTAATAGATTAGCTGTTGTACATGTAGCACAATGCTAACCACGGTGACAAAGGCTTTTTAATCGTGTATGGAGAATGCAAAATTTGATGACTTATTTCATATTTACGAGCATAAGCTTTCAATTGCAGTTGATATCGTGTCACATTAAAACAATTAAAAGTAAACTCACAAAAATGTACAGCATGTATGTATACACATTATAGGTATTTAAACGCTTAACTGTTAATTTATATAATTGGACAATATATGAATATCCATATTACAAGGCTCAAAAACCTCACGTAAGTGACAATTACAATGCATTCTGTCTCATTTAGTGCAGCTTCATCCCTACTCTTTTGCTCATTTTGCATAGCTGATATCTGTATCTGGGGTGTAGGTAAGTAGTACTCAATTTAGTAACCCCTTTGTGAATTCCGTTTGTGACCACTGGCCGGCGCGAGGGTTCCACCCCAGCATTTTTGACATGCCATTTTCTGTGGTAGTGCTTTATAAAGCAGAGGATAAAGCGATGATATTTTAAAATGTTTCTACTGAATTTGGCAGGAATGTTGTTGTAAAAACATTGCAAGGTAGAATTGTTATACGTAATTTTATTAAGAAACTATGTCCTCTCCTTTATTAATACTTTTTTTAGGAAGGTTTCTTCTGACTTCTTGAGTGGACTTTGTGTTTTATGTGCTCTAGTTGACCCAATATAGTTTGGTGGATGAATCTATAAAAGTCCAAGTCCTGTTACAAAAATAGCGACCGAAATGCACGCGGCAATTGACACACTGACTCTTGACCAAAAATATAATCGGCTATTGTAAATTTTTGGACTCTTGACAGTAAACTGAATTCCTAATAAAATCTTTTTCCTATTTTGTAACACAATGTTAAAATAACGGTCAATGCAACAGTTATCGGAGACAATCAATATGCACAAAACGTTTTTGGGGTTACCGGTTAAGGAAACAAAAATACCAATAGCAGACGAGAATTTTTATTAGCAATTTGTACATTTAAATTGTTATTCATAAAATAGTAATAAATTAGAACAAGAATGTATGCAATAACGTTATGTCGCGTACAAAATTATGGTCAATGGCGATCAATATATTCGGAATATATAACAGAAATATTAAATTGATTCCTGAAACCGGTACAACTTCCTCGTTCAGTCGCATGTAAAAGCTATTTATCAACTATTACTATAAATGCGATATCTAATATTACATGCTTAGAAACTATCGGCATTGATGTTTTTACAATCGCGCGATAGGCCGAGCGTTAGCGACAAAAAATGGCCGCACAACTTTTCACACAATGTTTTCCCTTCCCGTACAAGAGAAATGCTAGTAACTTATATAATTTTAAAAATTACAAGATGAATGTTACTGGAATCAGTTATGTTAAACTGACTTTCTAGTTTCTGCATACATTGTACGTTACGCCAGCGCCGTGTACTTATGACAAGTTACAATTTATTGTGGTCAGAGCGAGTGCCTCATGTTTGTAAACAACTTGATGATTTCAAACATGACACTTGTAAATAACACCGTGGGAAATTTGTTGGTTCTTTGTTTTTTTGCAAGGTAACCCAGTCAGCCGTGATGCTATTGAATGTCATTAAAGTCTAAAAACTGAGGCGAGTAACAGTGGCTCTGTACACTAATTGACAAGTTGTCATACCACCTGTATGACACAGCTGACATTGAATTTAAGCATGAATGTCATCGGCACTCATTATGTAAACTCCTCCAAACATCATTCATCATTGAAGCACTCATGACTGGCAATCGCAAAAAACACTTAAATTTATTAACGTCATTTACTAGTTTTAATGGTTGGGCAAAATTACCACACATGACGGTAAGGTCATAAGAATTACTTGAATTACATAAGTGATGTACCTTTTTTGGGTGATTTTAAACTACTGTATCGTACTTAACTTCAATCCAATTTGTCATGTTTGTGGCAATTTTGTACTGAAGTTACTACCCCACAAAAGAATTAAAGCATCAGTAGGTATTTATGCAACTTTTAGTTTCAAAAGACTGAGTGGAGCTTTCATAACTAGCGAACTTATTCGTTTAAACATCCTGCAAGTTCAAGAAAATAAGTTTCGGTAATTGAATCCGTGTGTCATGAGTCTTCCTTCATGGTGTTATAATTTATTTATAATCAGCAATTTGTTCGCAATCATTCATTGGATCTTTTAGGCTCATTAACGACCAAAAGTAAGTACGCGTCTTCACAATTACTCGTTTCGCACTTTATGAGCGCGACACGACTCTAGAGTTATAAATGTTGCGGTCAATAAACACCGTTTCCAGCCTTTAAATAAATAGTAAAATGTAATTTTATTGCTTGCTTCGCGGAATTGTTATCTGATCTGGCAAGTAACTTCGTAATGTGAACCTCGGCCGACCTCCATGACAAATCGTAATCCTTACTGTCATACGCAAGTAGGATTTGGAAATCTTATGCGACACCTTCCTCACAATTTAATCAGTGTTATTTGAAATTTATTAAGCGCTGCGTTGAGTTAAACTCATGAATAGGACCCGCATTTATATGTAAATTCATATACATAAATTGTTTTCGAAATATATCTACGTTTAATGTTCGGAAAATGTGGAAAGGGGAATGGCATTTTCGACACATATATAGATGTTATTCTAATGCAAAATATCATTGTAGGCGAGGCACATTGCGACAAAATGCTCTAGTCATGACAAGTGACGACTCTTATGGATAATAATTAGATTGCGTCTACGCTCAATTATCAAATGTATTTGGTATAATATTAATTTTAGTTAAATAGAATTATCTGATTTTAAAATGTAGATATTCTTATTGATAATCTTGTTTTAAGGAGAAATTATAAATTAACTATCATGTATAAAAAGCTCATTACATTTCTCTTCTAAAGGATGTGAAGACCATAAATTTTCATCATATTTTAATGCAAAATATCATTGAAAGCGAGGCGCATTGCGACAAAATATTCTAACATAAGAGTTTCATAACATGTAACTCTTATGGATAAAAATTAGACTGTAGCGGCAACTATCAAATATAATATTTGGTACAATATTAATTTTTAGTGAAATTTGATTATGTAATTTTAAAATGTAAATATGTATGATAAAAAAATATTTCTGCTTGTTTTTATTACTAGTGAATGTATTTTACTAGCGATAATCTAGCACATACATTCGCTTCTACTGTAATTTCTGTTAGCCAGAAAAAATAAAATAATAGCACAGACTTGAAACTCGATGGCTCGCTGGAAAGACAAACTAGTAGTTCACCCACACCCAAACGAATTAAAAAGAAATAACAAATGGCTATGAACAAATAAGTATGTACTTTCCCGTATTGCAAAGCAGTAAATAAACATATTGGTTAAATATATTATCGTTGAGCATTAAGATATATGTATATATGTACATAAATACAAGATACATATTGCACATATTGCCAGTAAAATAAAAATAAGACAGTGTACATTACATGGATTTGTTGCCCCGGTGACGCAGTTGTACTACGGTATGATTGCAAAGCTGAGGTTTTGGGTTCGAATACGGGTCGGGCAAAGTGATATTGGATTTTTCTATTAACTATATCAATCCGGTGTCAGGGATTTGCGTCCGATAGCGATAGGCTCGCCCATATCTCATCTTGGGATGGAACACACAAGGCGAAACGTGGGTGTCCTGGTAGAACCTCTGTTACCCCTTCTGGAAAAAAGGCGTGAATTTATGGATTTATATAATTGAAAACATCTCCATGATGTCTTTGATAAACATTTGCTATGCAAACCAAAATAGTTGCCTAATTCAGTAAACATATCTGTTTATAAGATCTGATGACCCATAGATTCGAGAAAATACTTCACAAATGACAGTTGCTTGAGGCTATGATGTTCAGAGAGGAACACGTTAAATTGAACTGTAGTGTTTTCTTTTGGATTTATTTTGATATTTTAATGATAGTGTAAATAAGTAAAATATTCTATATATTTTTAAGTCTATTTTTCAAACGACATTTTTGAACTATTCATAGGCACTGAAGTTATTACTGACACATAACAGAGGTATTTTTAATTAAAAAAATCTTTGCAATACCATAATAGTAACAAAACTTCGTAAATCGAGATACTTTCAAAGATTTTAAATTTAGATTCAAATATAACTGTCATATATTTATGACTGGCGTCAATCTCGATCTTCCGCTATCGATTTAAAACCATTTTAAATACCAAGTTATTATTTGTGGCAAAATAAACTTTATCTATTATATAAAAATGCATTCGGACATCACAACCGCTCCGACATGTTTCCTTTATGCAAAGCATGCAGCTTTCCTAAGCGAGAATTTAATGAGTTTATTTTATTGTTATTATAGATGCCAAGCGTGGTAGGTCGTAAATTATGCGATACTGGTCCTCGGTGCTAGCTCCGTTGACAAGATAGTTTAGACGACGTATTGCTTGTAATTGGCACTTTGTATAAGTGACCGGGTTGGTGTTATTGGTCAGGTGATTTTTGTTGCTTCGGGGGATTTTCTTGGATGATAAAAACCATCTGGGTTTATTGTAATTATTAGATGTAGTTTGAATATTTAAGCGGTGTTGGTGTAGATTAAATAGCAAATTGGAATCTAGAATCTTAAGTCTCTTTTCTCGGTCCTTACAAAACTTTGGGTTCGTGCACTTTCATAAATATGTTCTTTGATTCAGACTACATAATAATCTGTCAAAATATCCTTTGATTTCTGCCTTAAAAATCACAGGAATTTTTGAAAGTGTTCTTAGTAGATTTTCGTATTTTCATAGATGTATGAATCCAAGTAAATTAGTTAAAATAATTGCTGAAAAACTTAACCTCATTGGAAGCTTATTACCGAGTGCTCTCAACTTAGTAGTGCATCGCTCCAATTTGAAGATTTTAAATTCCAGTGAATTATATTTTGCAATTAAAAGTTGAAAAATTGCATGCGAGTACATTTTACTTCTGCTCTCAAAATTTTATAACTCGAAATGAGAGCGTGGCTTAAACTTGAATGTGGGTTGTGGGAACAAGAGGTTTATTGTGAAATAAAATGCAAGTGTCAACGAAAAACCCGCTGTAAACATATTGTATTTATGTAAGGATTTGTTATATGATCGTGTAATAAGTCCGTGGGAACCGTGGAAGTAAACAAAAAGGGATATGTGTTATGTCAGCACCCCATATCCGCCGGTTGCGGATAAATCAGTTGGAATTGATCGATGTCTCTTACTTTGGTATACTTGACTCAAGTTTTAAGTTTATACGAGAGCCAATAATGTATTCTTATGTTTCCTGTTGTAGCGCCGGATTTAACTCCGGTTATGATATTTAACATTGATTTTACGTACCTCTGTGTATAAAATACGGCCTGTCCATTTATAAACGAATATTGTATAAGCTTACTTACAATTCTGCTATCGTTTGCTATTAGAGAGTAAATACTAGAATATTTTAGTCTATAAAATGTGAGTTATGATTGCCACGTTTCTAATTCCCTTATGATTTTCTCAACTTTATTAATATAATTATTTCTAATACTCTTGGCTGTTATTAATTTATAAATATTATAGAAATAACAGTAGGCATTCTAAAATATTTTTTACGGCCTGTCGGTTGGAATTTAAAATCATTGTAATGGACCTAGATACATATATCGTGGCTTAGATTGCAACATTACGCCGGAAAACATTATGAGCCGTCCCTGCGAGATGGATGGCTGTCCTTAATGTAGCCCAGATTTCGGATGCACAAGATGACTTTAATAAAACTGCAGGAAATGAAAAAGTATAAGGGTCGCCCACACAAGTCCTATGATTATGAAATTATATATTGCCCTATCAATCTATATTAGCCTATATCAGTCTTTTTGGTACGCCATAGGTTTGTGTGTTCGGTATGACGTTTATGCGATACTAGTAGTGTAATGTGTCATAATAAATTATATTATGAAAAGCTTTGTAAGGACTAAAGATACATTGGCAAGACACGCAAACCAGGTTGTGTGAGCTCTTAGGTTTTTAAAAAATAATGTCGCCCCAGGCAAACTACGTTGTGTAAACTCTTGTGTTTTGAAAATCATTTGATGCGCCTGACGCCCCCAAGAGTTCGTATTGAACTCAAATTATAGACATCCCTTGGATTTTTGTCATCATATTTAAAATAAATATCCGATATGGTGATACGCTCGCCCCCTGTCACAATGTGCGACGGAACATACATGGCGAAATGTGGGTGTCCTGGCACCTCTGCCTACCCCTTCTGTGAAAAAGGCGTGAGCTTATGTATGTATATATGTATTTAAAATCATGCATAATTCAATGTTTGTTTTAATCTTTTATAATCTATTAGTATTAACTATTAAGAAATTGTTTGTTACCAACTGATTTAGTAGCCCTTTATAATATATTCTTGAAGACAGGGTTGAAGTTCACAAAGTCTTTACTTCCTAGTTGTACCGCGGAACTTGAGCGGACACAAATTATGTCCTGTGTGTACAAATCGCTTGTCATTTCTCATATTCTCCTTCACCTTAAGATACTAAAAAGTCAAGGCATTTATCACAATAGTCTATTTTATTGCCGCTTTCTCTTGTAGTGTCTTGGAATGGTTATTGCGAAATAAAAGTATGTAATTAATGGGCATTGGATATTAAAATAGAGTAGCTACTAGTGTTATGTTTAAACATCATCCATTCACTAAGCTTCATAAGGCATGATGTGCGTAATAGTAGAAAAATGATATTAATTAATCGTTTAAATAAAGCCGGTTTTAATTATCCGTAGGGATATTTACAATTACAGACACAATTTGTGACGATGTTGAATTTATTTATCCATATTCGAATTTAATCTACAATTCTTTGGTTCAAGGCTCAGAGTCAGCTCAGACAATATTGCGTGGTATATCTCACAAAATCAACTTCAATCGAAACGATTGCGAACATAGTAATGGCAACTATTTACCTTAAACGCCTCAGTCGATTTATGGATGTTATTACGTGCCTTCAAGTGCACTACGGGCTATATCGTCTAATTGCGTTCACAATAAGTCTGGCTAACGAGCCGGCTTGACAAAATGCTTTTGTCACTACAGACGTTAGTGTTATTGCCGCTTTCCTTTCATAAATCACGCCGCGTCACCCCGCTGTAGCGATGATATACGCCCGATCGAGATTGAGAATAATGATTTTAAAAGTATGGAATTTTGAGAGAATTTGTATCCTTGGAATGAATATTTTGGTGCCAGGGTCCGCTTTGTTCAACCTTCTTCGTAATGAGTTATCTAATTAAATTAAATGCAGTAAGTTTTGTTTTCCTCGAGAATTTAGAGAATGAATTATTCATAAAATTATTTTTAATACATAAATATAGGTATAAAACATCTTACAGAATCAGGAATTATTAATGGAGCTTTTTTCTAAGTCATTAGCAGAACCTTTACGTGAAAAATAAAATGATTGATTAGTTTTAAAATTAAACCGTTTACAAATAGAATACAGATATGACACTGATTGGAATTATTAGTTTTTGTTCAAATGTTATTATATTTTTCATAAGTATTTATTGTATCGCTGATATAAAGGTGTAATAACAATCTATTCTTATGTCCGCTAAGCATTACTTGTACTTGTCATTTTGTAATGGAATTGTTAAGAGTGGAACAGTGGGTGGCAAAAGTGTACCATTAAACAAGGCCGCCTTGAGTATATAAATTAAAGAAAATTGAAGGTTGTACAGGCAAGCGAAATATCTGACGCCCGCCTACAATGTGACGGACGATCTGGCTAAGGTTGCAGGAAGTCGCTGGATGCAGGCCGACGACAACAGGTCGATGTGTAGATCCTTGGGGGAGGCCTATGTTCAGCAGTGAAATTCCTGTGGCTGAAATAATAATGGTGATGATGAGAGTTGTAATATATTTGTTGCGTCTTTCGGCGTATGTTTAAGTTCGGAAAATCATCGTACAACACATTCTTAATTGATGTTTGATGCTCTTTTGGTCTTGTTTATAATTAAAAGAACAATGCATATTTAACAACATGTTTACATGAGTGTTGAGGAAGTGTTATCAATAACAAACCTAATCGAATAAAACTGTTTGTCGTATAATAAGTCTTACGAAATGATTTGTATGGTTGTGTTTGTGACTTAAGTCACGTAGGAACAAGTTACAAATTAAGTTGATGACAACAAAAAGGGATTACTTACTTGGATTTGTTGAACTTACAACTTGCACTCAAAATGTAGTGCATTTAGTCAGTTTAAATTACTACTAACTACTAATATAATGATAAATATTGTAATTTAAAAAACACAAAAATTCAAATCGGTTCAGGCATTTTCGAGTATTCGATGAATATAGATGAATAAAACCGTTCCGACGAAATGACAACCTCATCCTTTTTTTGAAGTCGATTAATTAAAAGAGAAAACGAAAATAAACCAGAAACCACATGTAAAAGATCCACATCGCTACTTAGGGATTGCAAACAAAAAAACTTAATAAAATATTATTGAGATGATTTCTTTATTACACTGCGTCGGCAAATATAACCAAATATAAAATAACGCAATAGTTGTCTACTGTCTTTCAACTCTCAAGTATAAGACAATGCGATCTTTATCTATAAAAGTTATATTAATACGTGAAATCTCTTATCGGTCGCACATTGCGCCATTAGTAACAGAACGGCCTTGCGATTGCGTATGCCGCCTTCACCACACGCGGGTTCTTTTAAGGCCGGGTTTCTCACTTTCTCTCTCTCTCTCTGTCTTTTTCTCAACTCAACTCGGGGTTTCAAGATTTATAGCCTTCGTAAAACATAGGGCGTATTAAAATGCTGAATTCTGAAACTGAGAACTTAAGTAAGAGCAAGTATAAAAAATCTTTAAAACCAACAATAAGCTACTACGGTTGGAAAAGAAAAAAAAGTATGCAACAAGCCATAAAGATAATGTTTCGCATCAGGACGATATATTCAGCTACAATATTTCTTGATTGGGCACAATCATTTCAGTCATATTAGAATGTCAAACGTAATGTCCATTTTGCCAACATGCTAAATTGTACCACAAATGGATTGCATTAATAACAAGAGTGGTGATTAATGTACATAGAAAGTGGAGTCTAACGCATTGTCATTACAGTTTTTATTCGTATGTTATAATGTATTATCTCAGCATTCTACAGCCAGTGATCATAGTACCTCACTATTCATTACTAAGCTTTAAACCAGGTGAAACAATTCTGTAGGCTTATTTTTACTTATATGAAAAAACAATCACAGTTCATTACTAAGCTGAAATCAGGTGAAACAAATTTGCTGGCTTCCTACTTATACGAAAAAACAATTGTAATTAGGTAAGATAGATTCATGTGTAAATTATGTTATTTGGTAGGTTGGTAGCGGCTAGAGCGTGCCTTTGGCTTTACCAAAGTCAAACATGTATTCATCAGGTGGGCCGTTAGCTGGTGTCACTGCGAAATCAAATAAAAAAAAACGCTGTAAATATAAAATAAATAAGTAAAACTCGTAGCACTCAGACAAAACAATCATACATATAGAAACATTATATTGAAACTCCATATAAATTTAGAGGACTTATTTCAAACACAGATAGTATCGTGATGAAGATCATAACGTTGACAGACAGATCAGCATCACAAAAGGCGGGTAAGACAAAGATTCCCTTTCACCCGCCCTATAAGGTATGCAGACATTTCGGGCGACACACAAGGGAATTGGAATAAACAGTGAGATGTGAAAGTAAGTTGACGAGTAAAGGTCCATCGGTGATTTACAACTTGACTGTAAGGTCAGATCATGCTAATGGCGACAAGTTTTGTGTTAAATCAATACCTTTAAATACAATTGATAGGAGGTTGGAAGATTTTTTTTTAATAAATACCTGCAAAATTAACGTAAAATATGAAGGTAAAATTACTAAATACACTAAAATAAAAATAAGGCATTATTAATTTCAGTACGAATTGCGTACGAACAAGATCTATATATAATAAATTCAGTCGTAAATCAAAACATATTAACAAGTAGCTTTAGAAGTTTCACAAGCTCAAATACACTGTAATTTGTGAATGAAAATATTTTCCACAAATTAACAACAACAGTACATAACGTACTGTTAGCTCCTAAAACGCAATGTTACTCACATATCTCATCAATAAACGACAAACTACTATATACATTAGAATTCCCAATACCATCAATTTTCCCAATGAAGATTCTCTGATAAATTTTATTCATGAATCAGCTGCCGACGCCTGGCGCAGTATATTTACAATTTGTAACCATTGCAGTAAGTTTACGATGAAACAAATTTAACAGCAAGTATTGTGTAATGCACGTAGGAGTTTAATTGATTTAAGACGTTGCGGTTGTATTAAATGGCAAGGTGTCAAGCCCTGGCGTGAATAGATGAGTTTTTCATATCTTCACGGGTATGGTACCTGTTCATGTGTCACTCTGTCATAATGGAGGAAAACATAAGGAACTTATTTATCTAGCTGGAATGTTACATTCTAAATTATACAACACTTATATTTGTGTAAGGGGTTTCCCATCAAAGGTTTAGGTATAAATGTACAACTTAATAGACATTGCTCTATTGTCACACTATTAAGAGAAAATTCCTTTACAACGAGTCTAAAATTTTGAATATTCAGTGTTAGATCAAAATTAAATGACATTAAAACCAAAGTGCTAAAATATAGCAGCGAGCACGCTTATAGACATCGTAAATATATTCAAATTATTTTCAATAAAGATGAGCGTACAGCAGCACCTGTCGGGTGCTCGTGCCGTCGACTCATCCATCAAAATCGAGACGGCTGAGATAAAGTCGCGCCAAATTACTCCTGCCGCCATTCAATAGATGTTTACTACCAAACGCGTAGTGTTTCTTAATTTATAGACTTCAAAACTAACTTTGTTGTAACATTCATCGCAATAGATGACCCCGTGTCAAGTTCTACATCAAAGATGCGAGTATCGTGACTCCTGCCCACAATTTACTGTTGCTTTGATCTTTGTGGAAGCTGATTGACCATTTCAAGATCGGCATTGTGATCATTAACAAAAAATAGCAATTTTGCCTCATCAAAGTTCAAAGCTTCGGGTTTGTTGAACTTCAAAGTCTTTTGTAAGTCACTCCTGTGTGTGTTTATGTTTATGTGTAATGTGGTTTTTCTTAATTAAAGATACTTTTAAGAATGAGGATTCATATATTAATTTACTTTTTTTGTTTATTTTACTTATAAAATCCTTGGATATAATGACATAAGATAGCATTACGTGAGATTAGCTGCTTTGTAAATTATCTCTATCAAATTAATTATATCAATTAGGTAATTTAAATTGTAATTTGAGAAATAGCCGTAATTTTGCCAAAGATAGACGACAGATCTCGGTTATCTAAAGCAAAATAGCTTTGCAATTATTAAAAGACACAATTATTATTCTAGTTACGTCATTAAAGTTGTGAAAAGAAAACCACAGCTCAATGAGTCCCTTTCATGAGAATTCGTTCATATCATAGTTTGATCCGAGATAAGCAACCTGCACGTTAAAAGAACAAGTATCGCACGTCACGAGAACAGCGAAAGTATTCTTAATGAGTTACACCTCGGGCTATCTGTGTACGTCGGCACCCACCGTACAATTGACTCTTATTTGACACTCTCTTCCTACTAGAAGAACCTTAGATGTGACCGCTATCGAAAAAGAAAACTTATAACTTGGCAATCAAGTTGGAAATTTGACTGATGGTAATTTATGATGCAAACACGCCATGGGAGACAAAATTGAAGCTGTAAAATTATGAGACAAGGTTGAATTTCCAACAGCAAGTGGAAACTCTTTGTATATATAAGCAATGGTAGATCAATGTTGATTATTTTGTACTGACAAGCAAATTAGCCGATGCTTTTGTCTCGTTTAGACGTATTAACTGTGATTGGTGATTGAAAGAGTCCAGATAAGGTGACCAGACGTGGTGTCCAATTAAACAGTTCATTTGGTCTTGTATGAATGGAATTACATAGGCGATATGACTGGGCTGTTACCCAATGTGAGTTAACTGGCGAAACTTTCTTTAATCGACTTTATATTGTACTGAACAAACGCTTAGTTTGAACTACTTTCACATCATATTGTGAAAAATAAACAAAGGTCACAGGCGTTTCGTTTTTAATAACATTTATACTGTACCTGGGTTTGTAAGTCGCCTTATATTTTGTACCGTTTTACGATGCCCATATTTTCCTGTTCTTCTTTCAAAGAATTTTTTTTGCAACTTTTATATCCCACGCTGATTTTATCTTGCAGTTTGATCATTATAACACATCTCAAGTTCATCTGAGTTGCTTTGATGTCTGGCAAAGTATCACAGTTGTTAGAAAGAGGATCCAGTTCAATCCACATGAGGATTAATACGACCTGATCTTTATCTCCAATCCCGTTATCTCGCATTGAAAGTTGCAGATCCTGCTTGGTATATATTACTTAAAATTTCAGCGACAAAAGTAACAGTGCTTTAAAGCAAATTACTTCCTAAATTCATTAATAATAATACCTATAATCATATTCTGTTTTCATTTACAACATTTATTGATCATTCAGTTAAGTATTAATATTACAATTTACAGAACACATTCGACGTAATCGGAAACAAATAACAATTCATTTAAGTGCACAAATACCCTACATTATAAATTTACATTTTCGCGGAATCGTTAAAATGTTGTAAAGTGTTCGCTTAGTCCGAATACCCAGAGCCGTGGCAAACAATAACCAACTCCGAGGTCCATAAACACCAGGGACCGTCACGACATGGACACACATGACCCTGGCTTTTACTTGAGCACACCTAATGAAAGCGATTCGTGTACTCGAGAAAGTCAAAGCAATTGTATGGAATTCACTTACGCCTTGAGATGCTTGGAATCTGATTGTTGTGGGAAAATGTCACCGCAATTGGCTTGAACTCGCTCATTCAACAGTTTATGTAAATAATTAGCACCGACAGCCGGAACACCTTTTATTTAAAGTATCGATTGAATAAGTATATTTATATACGTATCCAACGGATTATTTTGTTTATTTGTGGAGCGCTTTCCCTCAGTCGCGTAAGCTTTTCCTGTCTCTCAGCTGGCGAGTATTTAATTGGATGGGAGTGAAGAAAACATGTTATATTACATTTCAATACACGCCGATTGTCACGACGAGATGCGATGTCGTGCGTGAGATGGCACGTGTCGTTGGCAATTGCGTTCTGTTGCACGTGGACCAGCGCAATTGTCTTTCAACGGTTTTGTATAGCTAATTTCAATGAACTGCTAGAGCGTAATAAATTGTAGGGGACATTTTAATGATTATTATTAATGTGACAATTCATTATTCACATATAATTGCTTTTAATTTTGTCCGCGTTGAAACAACGTAATTGTTATAACTTATTGATCAGTAGCATATAAAGGCTATTCACACTACTGCCCTTGGCAAGGTATTTAATGGCTATATTATTTTGAAATCGCAATATATTTGACAGCCATCTTGGTGTTGATTAAACGCTGGCTGTTAATGAGAGGCCGTGGGTTCGATCCCCATATCGGAACAAATATTTGTGAGACCCACAAATATTTCCTTTTAATAATATTTTTTCCTTAGACCAAGGTAATACTATCAGGTAAAACACCGAAATAATTTTTTAGTTATGAAGGTACCAGTAAACCTGGAAAACACAAACACAATGTACGAACAAACATAAATGCGCTCGCTTATCAACACTCGACTTGTGATCGATATTGTTGACTACATAGTGTTGGACGAAAGTGAATGTGAAATAGCTGTAATAAAGAAAGCAAAAGTTTTCGAGCCAAGTGATTAGTGCGCGTATGCATCTGATGTTGGCAGACACTCTTGACAAATGTAATTTGTTTCCTTCGCATATCTGTTCGGCTACGTTTGTTTGTTAATAGCTTGTGGATTGTTAAATTGATTTCTTCTCGACTTTCACTGTTCGTTAGCTTAAAGCTCAACTTCAAACATGGTAACAGGAAGCTGGTCGAAACACAAACGTTATTTGTATTGGCTATGCACATTGAACAATCGTAAGTACCAGATACCAGTAAATAATATTGTCGACAGTTACCAGATGGAGGGACAATGTTGTACTGCGATTCCGGAAATCACCACGCCAGTAATGAGATGCTGCTGGATTTCATTGCTGTTAATAATTTCTTTAATTTCATAGAAGCCAAATGTAATGAAATTGCGCGTATAGTAGATATAACTTCCATAGAAATCGTCGCAACGACAGATAACAAAGCTAATAGAAATATTAAGGCTATCAGAATAAATTAAATCAGAATCAAATGAAGGCGACGCGACGCGACGTTCCGAGGACGAGTACCTTTCAATCCTGTGTAGATCAGGGAACCCGACATGAATTCACAAAACGCATCCAACTTCGACAGACCTATTTACTACGTGCCTACTCACAATATTTGAAATATCAAGCTTACTATCAAGTTCAAGCAAATAACATTCAAGCAACACAACTCTACATTTTTACGAGCGTAACAGTTCTCTCGAATCTGGTTTGACTGTGGATGTCATATGTCAAAACAGTAGTGTCATTGTATGAATTTCTCGTGTCATAAGCGTTGGTACGTTATTATCCGGGTTTGTGATCGCTTATTTTATGCTCGTTACAGTGGTTTGCCGGCTTTGGAACGGGTTCTCGGTTGACACCCGCACACCGTTAGCTTCGCTGATTCGTTGACCCGCGACGTCTTTGACTCTTTACATACGTGCCGTTCAATTATGTTTTGTCCTATTATTTTCTATCATAGTTTATTTGTGGTTATTTTATTGGTTTTATACACCGTTTTATTTTATTATATTTATCTGACACACGTTCAATTATGATTACCTAATCTTTAGTACTGATATTGGGTTAAAGAATTTTTAAGTTGTGTTTCTTGCAGCGTATATTATTATAAACGAATTAATTCAATACCTTAATCAGCTAAATATCATAATAGTAACGTCAAGTTTTGCACTAAATGGTGGCAATTATGTATTTTATTTCCATAAAGTCATGTTTCCACGACCATGTAGGTCTTTCTACTGGTTATAGATATACCATTCATTAAGTGAGGGCATCGAGGCCTAACCTCATTCTGGCCGAAGAGTTCACTCTGATATCTGAATTGTCAAGATAGACTTGATTCTCCAATCAATATAGTCTCTAGCTTAGATCTAAATACAGTGTGAAGGTATAGCCCTAAAAGATAATATTTCTTCGTAAATAAAACATATGGCTGGTATTAAACAACAATAACGTATTGCAATGTGAAGATGTTTATGTCCATTAGCAATACTATTTTATTACAAGTGACACAGACACGTTAGGCTGCAAATGTTAAGTGAGAGTTGCAAAATATCCCTACAAATAAAGTAGGCTTGACAACATCATTATTTGTACTGAACCAAGTATATTTAGCTGCCCAGGACAGGAACATATATTTCTTGCAATCACCTAAAAGCACTTAATTAGTATGGAAGGTATATTCAATACTTTTTATATCATTTATGTATCTGTATCCATATACAACCCAGTGACGGTCACGGGCCTCCCCTAAAATCGAAAGTACGATTGAGAGAAGTTAGGCTATATGTTACTTACACTTAAAGTAACAATGAAATCAAAATTTATTATTTCCACTTGTTATTTTACGTGTTGACTGTATCGACAGAAGATTTAATAAGTGGAGGAAAGTTAAAAAAATATAAAAGTGTTTCGAAACATAACATCAATATTTACAGATATAAACAGTTATTACTTACCAATACTTACTTAATCTTCTACGAAATTAAAAAAAACTTCACACGTCTAAATTGAAATAAATTCTTTTTATCTCTTTATAATAGCAATCGTATTCAACTTACCTCGTTACAGTAATCTAGTTTTTACACTTGTTAGATCACTCCTAATCTAATAACTTAATAGCCAGTCAAATTTCCGAACTATCTAAAGCTTACATAAACCCTGGGACGGATTTCATCAATTTGTTCATGTCATTTAAGCAAAACGATTGTACCATGCGCTTGAACATAAAATTAAATTACTATATTTTTAACTAGATGGAGATAGATTAATAGTTGTTACGTGTAGTTAAGGTTTAATGTGAATGGTAATTAACAAAAACGAATTTAATGTTTCGCAACAGCGAGAGGCCTATGATGCGTATTATTCTTTAGGTATGTTACAAATAAAATGGAATAGGAAAGTGGTTTTGTTGAATTATTGCGATTCTGGCTAATGATTGGCACGATACATTATCTAGCTAAGTGTTTTAATTTTGTTTATTGCTTGTTAAACATTCACGCATTGCGAGTGAGGCGGTGAAATTCTTGCATCGTTTAGATTAATCTCGAAGATTTAAAAAGTACGGAGATTGTTTTAAATTCAATATTTCACACATTACAATTTCTTGACCTTACTTAATTTAAGATTCTAATTAGGAGCACGGATCGAATTTCCACAATTTGTTTTTCGTATTCGTTACAAATAAGATATTATGATTCAAAGTTTAAAAACAATAGAAAACGAGGCCGGGTAAAAACATTAGAAACAAAAAATAAGATTACATAACGCATGTTTTTGCAACAATTTCTAAATATAATTTGATTAATTGCATCATCAGTCCAGCTCTTTATAACACGCATTAAAAATAAATCAAACATAACGAGATATTATATTTTATAACTTAATATATAATAGCGGATATTCAGTGGTTCGATCAGTATAATCAAAGTATTGCTATTTATCATTTCCGATAATAACCGAACCTAAAAAAATTGACTAGGTTATCTCTAAAGTTATTTCCTATGACTGTTGACGACTTGACTTCAATTTGATGCATGCATTATTTATTTTTCTATAATAATCACGAGTAGATTAACTCTTCACCAATTTAAAAAGATCTCATAAGAAGACGTATGATCTCTCTATCACCCCATATACGTCACACTGCAGTAAGACATGTGCCTCCTCTACAATTGATAGTAGTGGTTAGGCCATATATTTCACCACGCTGGCCTAGTCCGGGTTAGCGGACTTACATACCATAGACATAATGTCACGTCTTTCACCAAAAAAAATATATTTTTAGTAGCCGTATTCTATTGATTTGGTTTTACCCTTATTTTGACGAGCAATCACATCAAAAGACATGGTACTACATATTACACAGATGAGTCTCGTAAAAGTACGATTGTAATTTGTAATAAAAATAAACAAAGCTATACAATTCAATCGATAGAAAAATAATACATTATTTACGGATTTCACTTTACTTTCAATCCCAATTGAGATTGATGATAATCATCAGTCACACAGTTGTTTGAGAACTCAAATTCTCAAGAGACAAGGGGGAATACAAAGTACATGCTCTGTTTCTTCTTTCTACGAGTACATCTATTCTGTGTCTCAGAAATATCCTACGCCCTACAGGACGCCCTATACGACTTTCATTTGTACTTTTTCATACAGTTTTCATTGTAACTAAGTCCTCGAGTAGACTATCATTTTTCTAAGTTGTATATTTATTTTTTGGCTTGACTGGTCACTTCCCAGTTTCAATTGCTCTTTGTGGAGATTCCTGAGATTTTACACATGGGCCCATGTTTAGTACTTTTAGCGTTATAAGTATATCTAGTGGCTGAAGTTATTGTTGGCGACAATACATTTTATTTATTACATTTTATAAAAGCTTTTACACCTAGCATTTTCAATATGAATGAGAGCATCAATTATGTCAATGTGTCATTATAATTAATCCATTAAACTCGTTTTCAATTGTATAATTTGTTCGTGGTATGCAATTACTTAACAAGAATCTGCGTCTTTTTTATTTCTTAGTTCATGAGTAAATGGTTTTTGTTTTTTTATAATGACAGATAGAAAGCAAAGTTTCAGCGTCTTTGCACTTGAGATTTCTTTTATTCGTTTGAAGACACGCTAAGTACACTTAGCTCTTGTTTGTTTCTTTGTGTTAGTGTCACTGCAAATACTTAGTCGTGAGTTATTTAAAGAATAAAAGCTAAGATGTCGAATGTGATGTGTGTTTTTACACACATCACGAAATTTATCAGAATTTAGTGGTGGTAATTAAACAGTTAACTGTATTTTTATTTATCCACAAAAAACTCTTTTCAACTAGTCAATGTTAGGCTCTAATGTGAAATTAATTTATTAGAACTATACCTATTTGTAATAGGTTGCTTTGTATTGTATTTGTACTTGTATTTATTAGCATAAAAAACCAAATTAAATAATTTAACCACAGTAGTGCGCGTAACGGTTGATAGATGGCCATTGTTGCCTCATTCCCATAATCCATCACCGATGTTCAAATTCGTGTATTCACTGTTCTATAAAACTAAAAAAGGCTAAATAAATAGGTTTCAATGCCACCTGAATAATTGTAACGTTGCCTTGGCAATGAACAGACGCCCACTTCGCAAGTTTGTGATACACTTAATTGCTCGCACAGTTACAGCTTCCTCCCATATTAGGCTACGTTTACAAGCCGTTGTATTTGCACCACAAACTGTATAAACAGTTCTATAACTAATTTATATATACTTTATATTCTTTAATACTCTATAAAAGATCTATCCCACTACCCTGTCATCCAATCCAAAGTTTCAGTGTTTCTCCATAATTTGTGCTCAAAAAATAATTTCTTGTCACTTGGGATCGAAAGCATGCAAGTCGTTTCATTGCCATTTTTTATAAAAATATACTGTAAAAACGTGCTGTTCAATGCCTTGTGAACACAGTTTTAGTGGTTAGTATGTCATCGGAAGCAAAATCGTATACGTTGATTTTTGTTAAGGATGGGTTTATACTGGGTAGTAAATAAAGTTGCTATGAAGGAAGTCTGCAGAATGAACAGAATGTGCGGAAGTTGTACCGTTGTGCTAATTTTTAAAGTAGGCGACACACTGTGCTGAAAGTTCACGGGCTTGTTTGTTACTTAATGGTGTGGTGAACCATCCTTTATAGACTAATATATATTTTAAAAGTAAAAACTTGTCTTTACTTGTGCCTTGTGGCCTGTTGGTAAACGGACCAGACGCGGCTGCAAACATGTTCATGATGGCCGCGGATTCAGATCGCAAGACACACTTCTGTTTTTTCGGAGTCTTGTACTTTAACGGACAAGGAAGACATCGTGAGGAAACCTGTGTACCGTAGCCATTTATGAGAATTTCTTTGGTATTTATGTCCGCCAACCCTCAATAGAGAAGCGTGGTGGACTATGGCCTAAGCCTCTCAATCGTACTTTCGATTGTAGAGGAAGCTCGTGCTGGGGACGTATATGAGCTGATACGGTACAGATACTTGTTGTTAAAATTGTTTCCTGGTAACACCTCTGCCTACCTTTCTGGGAAAAGGGCGTGAGCTAGTGTTGTTTTTAAACTTGTGCTAAAACGGGGTTACTACTATTATAAAACAGAGCCTACAGATGCTGTAGCCTGTAAAGATTTCTAAGACGCCGCCGAAGAGCGATGAGTACGATGTTTGAATTGTTTGTTGCTGTTTCGGACAGGACACATCACAAAACTGTATCCTTATTTTGAAGTAGGACGGTATAATTGTATCTAGTGTTATTTTTTTTAAACTTAACTTAATATAATAATAAACTGTTGTCGGTAGATATTTTACATTAGAATCTTAGAATATAATAAAGTATTCATCCCACACATAACGCTTAAGAGCCTATAACAGATTGATAGATTTCACATCTCACCATTATCATATCCCTTAAATTGCTTTCAACTTAGCATACCTTTGTCAGAAAGTAATAAAACGTAAATACAGATGCTATTTCCTTGTATAAGATTTAATTAACTGATAAATCTTAGAGAATATGTATGTATTATAGTGCTTCTTTATACGATCTGTTTAATAAAACTTACTGAAATATATATCTATAATTATTATTGTCATACACACATATATTTCTGAGTTCAGCCATCTTTCTTTCTTTCTGTGGCCTTATTTTTTTTTATTGTCATGAATGGTGAGACGTGCAAGCCGTTTGCCTGATGGTAAGCGATACGACCGCTCATAAACAGTAGCAACATTCCACTACGCTCGCTATCCTGAGACATAAGATGTTAAGTCTCAATATGTCCAGTAGTTACTCTGGCTACAATGTCCTTCAATCCGAAACACAACAGTGCATTTACGCATTGCTGTTTCACGGGAGAAATAGACATTGCGGTGGTACCTACCCAGAGGGCCTCTCACATATGAGAGACCTACCACCAGTAACAGTTATATTTATTATATTATTTGCAATTAATTACAAACTATAAAATGTTCGCTTATCTGCACTAGGCCAGTGTGGAGGCAAATAACCTGACAACTCTAAATAAAACTTACGATTATACAGGAGGCCCGTATAATACAAAGAAAAAACTGAATTAAAAAATAATTTTAGAAATCATCAAGCCACGCCTTCATATTTCCTTACAGCACATAATGTATTAATTAATTCATTTCACTGCGTATTCTAGCGCGTAGAAAGCAAATTGTGCATTGTGTAGAAAAAGTAGCGTTGCCATTGAAATTAAGTGATAAGCTTCTCGCTTCCAACAATAAGTAACTTGCTCCAGTTCACAAACTCGCATAGTTTCTAATCCTAGCTCAGGCGCGGAGTTAGTAAACCTATGAATAAACAAAACGAGACGGATTGAAGGCAAATGTAAACAATGTATTGCTATTAAATATTGTTATCTTATAGTACTAAATTTTATAAAGGAATTGAATTTATTAAATACTCGATAATAAAGGAACATTGTCAAAAGAAAAAGAATATACAGCACGAATAGTGTCTTTACCAATATTATATGCCCTTCATACCAGGATAATGACCTTTTCGTATTGAATTATCTATTATAAAATGGGCCTAGACGTGATATGCGTCGCCGTGATTGCGTTGGCCTGTCACAATAAAGGGGAAATAAGCTTGACGAGCTTGACTGTAGATGATGGCATTTCTAGCCTTACCATCTTATCTCTTGTAAGTATAGGAGTAAACTTAAGTTTATTTATTTTAATTAATTCAGAACAACGACTCTATAAAATGTCATAAATATCAACCATGTTAGTACTCAAAAGCATATTAAGTTAGTTACTTATAATTTTCCGAACCAGCGACCGTGTGTTCACCGGTTCACGTGGCTTTGACACAAGCCGTGTCGTGTGCGAGAAATCGCTTGTACAATAATTTGACGTGAACAGCGGCAAAAGGGCGTAACAACACGCTCGCCCGCGCCTCGTGTGAAAATGACATTTTAAAAGGTTGTACGATTCGCTAGTAAGGTGCCATAAAGCAAGCCAAAATGGATTCTCAGATCGATGAATTTGACGTTAAATCCATCTTTGGCCATGTGTCTGAGTAATGAGATATGAGTTATGGCATCATTATCTCAAATTTAATGAGCCAATATTTCCAATGTGTCAAATAATTCTACATAGTAAGTTTAGCTTTTATAACATAATTCAATTACACCATCTAAACTAGTATTATAAAGAGGACAGAATTGATTGTGTTTTTGCATTGAATACGCTCTGAAACTAATGGACTGATTTGGAAAAATATTTACAATTCCCCATAGGGATGCCAGCTAGAGCTTATGTAATAATGGCAACAAAATAATACCAATTTATTTTGTAAATAATAAATCATGATTCTGCATTACTTAACATTCGATCAAATCAGATCCAAAATCGCTAACTTGATTTATTTAACTGCTTTGAAATTTAACTAGTATTTCGTGCCCATCTGTGTTATTATGCAGAGGTCATCTAGTATGTCACTTGAAGTGTCTAAATTGACACACGGACAAAATTCCAGACAGCTTTTGTTAGCGATGGCGTGATAAGTCACTCTTTCTCCAAGAGTTCGCCGGAAAAGAACGGTTCGGCTTTATGAAGATCGTTGACCTTGTTTTTTGGGCCGAAACGAAAGTAAAGCTATTGTTGCCGCGACCCCGGGTCAAAGATCTGTCGCAGGACAGTCATCTGTTTTATAAGGAAAAAAACTGTTCTGTTTATCTGTATCAATTTATAATAACTTGATGAGATATTAGTGAGAAACTAGACTACATCTAGTTTTAGACGGGAACCTGTTTTAAATAGACAGTAGAACCGAAGATCCAAGTTATTGTGTTATTGTTTACAATAATCCTAGTACAAAATTGTTTGTATGAAGTGTTCATAACTGAATCGAAAAAAAAACAAAGCTATATATGTATTATTGAGAAAATGTATTCACCCTTTCACCCACCACTTTCCTCCCACTACGATTACTCATATTTATAAGCAATGGGCTATCACTAGACTCAAATAAAACAAATACAAATAGCCAGAGAGCCACGTGCCATTTGAGGGTTTTATATAATTCTTACTACTATAATATTGACATTGAATAACACTATGATTGTACTGTTATTTCAAATCAAGTATATGAAAAAGTAGAAAATATCACAAATAATTTTGTTGTTTTTTTTTTAAATCAATAATGTTGATTTCATTTAATCATAATATTCAATAACCGATTCACTCAATTGTGCCAGAAGCCATATTTGAAACAGTTTTATGTGAAAGCAATATAGATTTTTTTTTCTTTTAAACACTATAATAGTGCTATAATTGTCAACAATAATTTAATAACTTTTTCACGATTCATGCCGCTACGGCCTAGTAACTGGTATAGAAACGAATTTGTTACAAGAATTAATGCTATAGAACCAGAGCCTTCCTAGATAATTAAGCCCAAGGCATATTATATGTTAACGTCGAATCGTAACTTAAGAATTATATGTATATCGTTTGCATTCAATTTATTTATTACTTTGGAAATGTTGTGCAACGAGACGAGGCAATACATGCCCTTTCATTGGATCGAACGCAGCTGACGTCTATCGGTTGTATTTATAAGGCAACACCGACAAGGCACGTCACGATACTAAATCACGAAGATAAATTCACGACCGGCATGTACAGATGTTCAATGAAGATACTGTTGTCGATAATCTCATTGAAACAGAAACGGATTTGCGTGGACCGCTCCCGCCAAACAATGCAAAGAGCGTTTGTCTGACTTATACACGTACATAACATTACATACATTGTGCTGCACGGAACACTAGGATTCCTAAACAGAAACTAAGCTGATAGTAATCTAGAAAAATACTAGTTTAAACTCTTTAAAAAGTAGATTCTTTTTGAACGTGAGATTAACAAGGTAAAAGCTTTTACAGCTGGAACACTAGTTTGTGAAGATGAAAGGAAGACACGTAAAGCAGATGTATCTATAAACCACTCTCAAAATACTTGCAAAATTAATACTATAGTTGTTTCGAAAGTGTAGTAAAAATGTTTTACACAAGAAGCAACATCGACATCAAAATTAACGATGTAATTCTGAATTACCCTCCAATAGCCGCGCAGCTTGACTATACCAGATTAAATATCTATTAAATTGTTACAGCTTTAATAGTAAATAAAGTAGCGAGTAAAAGCGGATTCACTCCGCAATCACTTGGCGGGTACGAACTGAAACAAAGGTTATCGCGATTCAAGGACCATTGAATTGGGGATGAGCTATCACGACTCGCGGAAGCGTTATACAATACTTATGAAATTTCACTTTCATAATTAAGTGCTAAAAGGTCAATTCTAATGAGTCATTTAGGTTCCCAAATCTCTACTCCCGAGGCAACACTTTTTGGACGGTTTTCGTTCATTAATCGGCCATCGGCACTTTCTACGTGTAGCCCACGTGTGAAAACATAAAGCGTTCAAATAGCTGCAAGCGAAACCGATGTATCGTGTGAAATTTTATTTACAGTGCACTTAAAAACGTGACCGGTCAATGTAAACACTTTGTGTTCGGTTGCCCGTGCTTATATTGTAATAGCAAACTAAGACTTATGAAAAATATACATACATAATAAGTGCGCTATGTCGAGAAGTCAGTGTTCGCATTAACGTATTTCTTGTTTTTTAGTGCATGTGTGGGAATCATATGAGTCATTTATAAACTACAAACTTTTGTTGTTTGTCTTTTATGTTATTGTGTTGGATCTGATATTATGTAATATAAAATGTCACAGCACTATTATTCTAGACAATTGTGTTCAAAGAACACATAGACTGTTAAAATTTCAGTTAATTATGTATTTCATCTGCTTAAATTATTGCACCTTCACTGGATGCAAAATCTACCAGTTCAGTGCGAAAATAAGTTTCCAGGTCACAACTAATGACGTCACAATCCCAGTTTTGTCACAGTAATGCGTGATAACTTCGCACCTTACTGTAAATTTCTAATACATGTTTTTTTGTGTGCCACTTCCATACGCAAGATAAATGCTAATGGTAGAAACAGATGATCGCCGTTGATGATGATTGCGATTAACGTTCCACATACAAATGACAGTGCTCACATTATTTTTTATCTTTGCGAATCATTTAAAAAATCTGATAAAGTACGAGTATCTAGTAGTGATGGAAACAATGAAATGACGCATTTAAACATCGTGTGTAGACACAAAGGCTCTGCCTGTTAAGTCCCTCATGATTGCAGGATGAAGGTAATTCAAGTGGCGCATTAATTGCCGCGATTTTCATGATTGTTTGTCTGTCTTGATAATGCCTGGATGATTCATTGTCTCCATTGTTAGTGATATTATTTAATACGTTTTAATAGGTTACGCCATTCGTGGATCTGAAGTTTCCTAGTTTTTGTATCTCATTGCAGATCTTTAAATTCAATTTATAATTATGTTAGTATTTTTTTAGCCCATATTTAATTATGTTGAGTCAACTTAGCCCTCAATGTTTAAATAGTAGACTTTATTTTGTATGTGTCTAAGATTCTTATAAACTGAAACAATTTTAGCTAAAGAACATTCGACCAATTTTTATAAGTTACCGATCTTTCGGGCTGGAAAATGATGTAACATAACTACTAAATAATATAAAAAGCCTTGAACTTTAAAGTTTGTCACGTGACCTTTAAAGGTTCGCCCTTAAAACCACGTAGCCAAATAGAAACCTCATCCTATCAATTAATTCACCACGGGATTTAAAACGTTTAGCCATGAATGCCATCGTTTACGTGACCATACAATCTTGTAATCATTTTATTTGCCTATCTATGAGATATTATTTATCGTGCTACTTTGCCATTTCACTTGCCATCTGTGCAAACGAATTTGATTCTTAAAGTTACTAAAATAAGGTGTTTAAAATTTGCTTCAGATTTGCATCGCAATGCACACAGCATGGACAATTGATATATTTTTTATTGATATTTTGAAAATGGACAAGTTCAACGAATAAATGTTCTGATGACCGCGTCTGAATGTAACAATTCGTATCTGTATTTCAATTGCCTTTTCACTGAGCAACAATATTTTTTTTCTGTCAGTAAAAACTTTATTGATATTACGATTTCTAAGATCGTACCAAATTTACGTGGGCTGACAGATTAATTTATGATGGCCTATTCAATTCAGATTCAATCGGTGTCTCCTAATATAGAATATTAAGTATTATGTTGAAGTGTTGATCTTCGCATTTGAAATCATTAAAGTGGTTTTAAGAAACCAAGTAGTCAATGATTTAAAGATAAATACTAATTAAATTTTTCTAATATAATTTGATATTAAGCAGAATGCTGAAGTGCTGATCTTTGTATTTTTAAACATTTAAGTGGTTTCAAGAAATTGTATGAAATATTCGATGGTTTGTAAATAAACACTAACATATTTTACTATTCCAAATAATGAATACAGCTTTAATACTTTACACACACTCTTCCTCGATTTGAATCGTTCAACAAACATCTTAAAGGTGTCCAAATAAATTGAAACGATTAACCTATATTAAATCATGCTATTTCCACCTACGAACCACAACCAAACCAGAAAAACTAATATTTTTCCTTCAAAGCGAAAAACTATTCGAATACACTAGATCGAACGGAGACGGCTGAAAATAGAAGCACTCAAGACATCTTAAACTTGAATCCAGTTGTTTTGTTAACTGAATGGAACGCTCGGATCTTTCAACAAATTGGTTTTCTTGATGGCTAAGTGCAGGTTTGCGGGAACATTGGTATGGAGTACTAAGAACCCCTCGAAGGTTAGGACCCCGAATGGAGCCTAAATGAGAAAGTGAAATAGTAAAAGTGGAAAGCGAGTGAGGGCTGTGTTTGTTTATGCAGATGATTGTTTGGTTCTGTTTACATATTTTTTTGCGTGTGCTCAGGGTATTTTTAAAGCATCGTGTTATTGATATAATGGTGACGTAGAGCCGCGGCATTGTTGGGTTTTATTTTTATTTCAAACAATTACATATTTAATTTACCTGTAGTATAAAACTAATACGTCATACCAACATTAAGTATATCACCAGAAAATATATGTAAAATTCCTAACACCAGACTTTACATCCACAGAAGCATAAAACTCATTCGAAATCCCTTCAGACTTTTTACGCAGACGCATTACGAGGCAAAATCCGCTCAAAACTTTTCGGTAGCTCAAACACTTGCAGCTAGTTTCATTAATTAAACTATTTAATATAGACGGACACGTAATTACAGCGTGCAATTAAGCCGATAAATTTGCATGAAACACGACAAAAATGATGAATGACAAGCGTTGGTGCACGATAACCGCTCGACTGAAACTTTAACTATTCGTTTACGAGTAGACGGCAGTCGGCATAACTTTTGTTATTCACTTCTGCAGCCATTTGCATTTTTACCAACGCTGTGGAAATTAGTTTATAGTTCGCTACCTTAATTGTGCCTTTCAGTCTTCCAATCCGTTTTTTGGAATAGGAAGTTTAGTTATTGAGGGTAGAATTTATTTTAAATTGAATATTGCCGGTTTGATACCTTTAGAATTTCTAGCGTGGAAACTAAGAATTAGAATTGGGAAAAGCGGGTATTTGAATTTCATACAGATCTTTAAACGTGTAGGTTTTCTAAAGTACGTTTTAGATTTTCATACCTATTTTAAAATATAAGTATCTGTATAATATATTATTTACCATTTTTATTGCCGAAAATTTAACCAAGCACAGTAATTTAAAGAAAAATTACACTATTCGTATAACACCCAATTAATACAAACCACCATTGAAAACCCGGAACAGCAACACTCAACGTAACGCTCGCATCCGCTGACTGATTTAGTAGATCGACTGTCTGCTCTACGACTACATATATCAATTTCCGTAACACATAAAGATGTAATTAATTGCATTAATAACTCAAAATTATCGGCTCCATTCACCGAGTGTTGGTTTCGGTCCCACGCCTACAGGCGCCTGCACGATCATTACATGCTAATGTGGTCCTGACATTTGCACAGAGGAGGATCTAGCCATTAGACACAGGAGTTAAAATTTAGTTTATATACACTTGTGGGGTTATATGCTACTGGGTATTTCTAGATCAATTACAAACAAAAATAATACTAAAATAATGTTTATTTCTCATCACTAGTGACAAATATACAATAATGTTACATATAAGAGAGCACAAAACGTATTTGTACATTTAAGACAATTATAGGCCAGTATATGTGGCTGTAAATACACACTCAATTACACATATAAAATAGATTCGGTGGGACCAAAATCACCGTCAGTGGTACTATTACAGCTTCCCTTCCACTCTGCGCCAATAGTACGCTTGGACGCGACGCGAGGTGACGATGCAATATAAACTCAGCGCCACAGTGAGTTTCGATATCGCGTGACAACTTTTAGTTAGCGTAATGTACTGTGGGATTACCTTTACTTTATACACGCACTTTGATTATGTAAACAGTCAAAAAGCTTATAAATACTGCAGTGGAAAATATTGTTTAAAACGCAAATACTAATTGTTGATTAACTGAATAAATTGAATCTTAAAACAAGATAAAATTTAAGTGAAGTTACAATAACGGGTATAATTATAATTAAAATCAAGCCGAAAAGGGGTTAGGACCCCATCAGTGCATGTAAGTCCGTCTCTGCATCCGCATAAACGTTACAAACACCTTACACTTTGTCGGAGAATAATCGTGTGATTTATCTGCTGAATATTATGTTCATACCGTTGGGAATTTTAGTTTTTGTTAGGTTACGAGGCGCTATTGTGAAGACCTATGTTAGTTGCAAGTTGAGTGTTTGAATACTAACATTAACAACTCAGTACTGAGTGACAGACAGACAACTTACAGGTTATAGATGAGTCAAATGCATGGAATTTTGTTCAGGAGTGCATTATAAAAAGGTGGAATAAAACTTTGAAATGGTATATAGGGATAAAAAGGCGTTGAAATAAGTACTAAATATAGCATCAAAGATTAAATTTAAAAGTTATTAGTTTTGTGTAGTAATTTTACATGAAAATTAGAAAAGTTGGAAACAAAACCTACTAATAAAACTATTCTAGTCAGTTCTCATTTGCACCTTTTACTGAAAAATGTTCTTCTCTTTAGTAAGATATTAATTCAACATCAAGTCGAATTACATCACAATCCCAACGCATTTAAACCATCTGTAACACAATAAAATCAGCCCACGATTGACTGACACAATCCATATAAACGCATGTTATATCACCATTGCTCCATACAAATACGGTCCTGTGAATACAAGGTTAAACAAAACGAATATCCGACCAATACAAAATTTGACGTGAAATAATGACAATTATTGCAAACTGCAAACATTTTGCTCGGCGTCATTAATCAAAGCGGTCGATCAAAGCCGGAGTCAAACAAAACTAATTACAGGTTTATTTGCACATTAACATTATAATTTCTGTAATCATTATGGATTAATGATTTGATTGTGTGCGTGTCATTAGTTGCCTGATATTATTAAGGCAAAGATATAATTGAAGTGGAAAAAATTAGGACATCAGCTGTATTGTATTACAGTTAATTATATTATCATTTATTTTGGATTGCGAATGTTATAACGTCTTCAAATTCTTCTTGTTCCAATTTCTTGTGAAACTGTTTTTGCAACATAAAAAGTATCGTAATGAAACCATGTCTTCTAAATTCGACAAAAGCGTAAGTGTAGTACTAAACGTACATATGTAAATAAATAAAACAGTCACATAAATATGTATTCCTAACCCCAATTTAAAATCATTTAATTCTTGTGTCCTGGGTACCAGAAACTACAAGAGACTTTTCGGTCTTACAAACACCCAGACCCGGACTAATATTTGTAGGCTTCACAAACATTTGTCTCGGTGCCAGGATCAAACCCGGGGCTTCTCGTTTAACAGCCTGCGTCTAACCAATTGTACCATGGAGGCTGTCATTAACGTTTCGATAATGAGAGATAGTTGGCAGTCAACAGTTCAAGGTGAGATTTCCATTGTTTTCTACTTTTCCATTAATATTTACACTGGCTGTTACGCGGAGGGAATTGTTTTGCTTAATGAACTTAATTGGATTCACCTTCAATTCTTTCCCTTTTGATGCGTTTCGTTTAATTAAATGAGATTTATGAATTCAGTACTTAAAAAGTCGAAATATTTAACTAGATTTTGCTAAATGAATCGCAAACAGACGTTATCCTGATATCTGATTTTCAACCAATATACAACAGATCCTTATTTCTCCATTCTGAAATTACGTTGCAAATGTATTAGCCCATAGCTTAGGTTATATACCAGACTATCGTATTTTTTTCGGACGATCGTCAATTACTTTACATTTACAATATATATATCTATAACATTCCTTATTTTTGAGATGATAATAATAAATCAATACTCTGAAAACGTGTATGTAAAAATTTATAACATTAAGATGAATAAAAAGGTGGTAAAGCGCAATAAAACAAACTCATTTTTCAATTTTATGCTAGCAAGGATACACGCAATTAGTGTAAGGGCCGGGATTTGCATTCATTTTTTCCCCTTCCGACTAATCGCCCTCGCCTTTACACGCAGACCCAGCAACGCCCGAAAGTCCCGGTTTTACAACACTGTAAAATGATTCAAACTTATTTCCATTCCCTGCAAGTTATAAAAAAATGCCTGTACGTTTCTGTAACTATTTTTATGACTGCTTAAAATTATGTTTTTATTACCTACTCAATCTACTAAGCCCTCTCGTAGTTTTATTGAATTTATTTTCGTGAAATTCCTACTTCATATGTACATATCTACACTCTATATATGTAGTGTTTTCTATCAAGTTTAAGTCTGTAAGCGTTATAGTTTGTGTGATATTAGGAGTACTATATGTATATTTCATTATTCATTTATATATCACTCGCTTAGAGTATATACATATAGAGGGAGCGCTGGTACTTGAAAAACGTAGATAAAAATGGTGGTGCCGGGGCCACCTTTTTTTTCCCGCCTATCAGTATGGATTCAGACAGCGTGAGGTACACATGAATTCTTCTAGAAAGAAAAATCTTAAAATGCCATTTAGCGTCATTAGATTGTGCCCAAATTCTACTAAACGCATAATTAATAAGTATATAATTAGCTACCATAGGTAACATTGCATATTTATTAATATATCGGGAGAAATAATCGACGGAATTCTACTAAAAAAAAATTAGAATTAGCGCGCTTTCTATAGACATATTTTTCAGTGTTATATTAACTCGTTATTCTGGTAAATTGTTTACACTGTTTTTAATATAAATAAATTTATATGAAAAAAAAAACAATTTGAAGTTATATTAAGCCGACAAAATAAAATTATTGCCACCATTTATTTAATATGAAATATGACTTGTAATATAAATATTTTGTGATTCTCTGATCTTATATAATTGGATATAATTTTTAAATCTGTCTGAATTTAATACGGATTATAGAATATTGGCCGCCATTTAAATTTTAGAGCCTTATCGCGTCTTCTGGTAGGAGGTTTATATTTGATATTTAACAGCCGTCCCCGTGTACCGGTAACTTAAATTCATAGACGGAATTGCATATTTTGGCCACCATTTTGAACTTTTTTGTTTTTAACCCGATTGCTCTCAAAATCAATATCTATCTGTTAAAGATATGTAAACAGCCAAATCTATATAATGTTTTGTTAGGATACCCCTGGATCGAAAAATAATACGCCAAAGCGTTAATATTATAAGGAGTCGTTTAGAAGACTGTTGGATAGCTACAAAATATTTTTATGATAATGAATATGATGAGAATACATTTTTAATTTTTAAATCGTAGTGAACCAACAATTTAGACGGTCGACCTGGTTAAGGTTTCAGGATGTCGCTGGATGCAGGCCACTTCCAACAGGTCAATGTGGAGATCCTTGGGGAGGCCTATGTTCAGCAGTGGACTTCCTATGGCTTTTTATGGCTGAAGAGAGAGAGAGAGAGAGAGAGAGAGGGGGGGGGGGGAGAGGGAGACAGAGAGAGAACCTTAGATATTAATTCTGAGAGCAATGGCAGCCACAATACTTTACCTATAAATGTGGCTTATTGGTACCGAGAAACCCTCAGATATTAATTTTGAGAGCAATCGGTTTAATCAATAAAAAGTTCCAAATGGCGACCACAGTTTTTTAATCTACTTATAAATTTGGTTTATTGGTGCCGACTGCCGAGATATCCTCAGATGTTGATTTTGAGAGCAATCGATTCAATGACTAAAAAGTTGAAAATTGCGGCCAGTTTTTTTAAATCTGTCTATGTACTTGGCTTATTGGTGTTGACATAACGACAGATGTTGATTTTGAGAGCAATTGGTTCAATAAATAAAATGTTCAAAATGGCGGCCACAGTTTTTTTAAACCTTACTATAAATTTGGCACACCATAGCGATTTATCAAATTTCTATGGTATGTAAGTCCGCCAATCCGCATTAGGCCAGCGTGGTGGACTATATGGCCTAACCACTCTCAATCGTACTTTCGATTGTAGAGGAGGCCCGTGCCTTGCAGTGGGACGTATATGGGCTGATACAGATACAGATAAATTTGGCGTATTGGTGCCGAGATACTCTTAGATACTGATTCTGAGATAAATCGGTACAATAAGTAAAAACTTCAAAATGGCGGCCACGATTTTCAATACCGAATACGAACGAAGCTCGGCTATCGAAGCATAGGGACTAAAACATTTACCATTTCACCACCAAGCATTTCCAATATTGCAATGCTATTGTATAATAACGCACAGGTAAAATTACTTCGTATTCGCAGTGAAAACGTATTCGGAATTATAGATAAACGTTTTAAAATAGTCGCCACAATTTTTAATTCTTTAAAAATTTTATGTATCGATATTGTTATTGGGACCAAAAAAGTAATTAAATTTTGATACAGTTGGTGAAAATATGTTAACCGGCAACCCTAATGCAGCAATGCTACCAACATTACGACCAAGAAAATATCTACGTTTTTTAAAACACAAATGTATGACAGCGCTCCCTCTATATGTATATACTCTAAGATCACTCGATATATAAATTCACAGATGTCTAATTTACAAACAATAATAAGTACTTCTAGAATCATACACAATAATAAAAATTATTTTAACGCGGCCTTTATGCCGGTGCAAATAAGCTCCTCTGCAAATTAATTAGCGGCATGAATTGCAAACAAACAATAAATCGATATTAATCTAAGTGCTACTCGCTCACCCTTAAATGGCCCGGTTTGGCCTTGGCCTGGACTCGAGCAGTCATCTCGTTTATTAATTGACATAATCGTTTAATACTGCATTACAATTAATTCAAATTATGCGTGGCTACCTTGGCCTCGCTTGGTCTTAAAGTCTTTGAGACTTAACGGGATAGATGCGAAATTAAATGACTTGACAATTGTAATAAAACGTCAAAGTGACATAAAGAATTGACTTGACAGGACAATTAAACTGATGACTTGACAATTGTAATAAAATGTCAAATTGACATGACAATTATCCAGATGACGTTTGGATTGGGATAAAAGCGTTTATGGCGATTGATCACTTAAGGCGACTTTATATGGACACAAATGATTAATACATCATATTTTACATACGAATATCAAAATTACAATTGTGTAAGGCTCTTTATGTATGGATTATGGTATACAAAATTAGGGATTTTAAAATGTAGAAGGAAGTCATTAAAATAAGAAGGTTCTTTTATGAATTTCTATATACTTAAATAAAACCTATTTGGAACATCTTATCTGAGTTTTTATGCTCTTTCTGGAGACTTAAGTCAGGAAATGTATATCATATTCAGAGCTTTACCTATTCCAATTTTGAAAAACATCTTATCCTTCTACATTGCCTATTATAAATTGTCTCAGATAGATAAAAACGGTCTTAATAATAGTCCCACACCTTTTCAGCAATATCTTTCGTAATAATCAATTCGTTGGCACTAAAAGACATGGATATTGCAGTGGCGGCCGTAAAAAGGGTGCTCGTAAAAATTATGCTTTATTTTCGGCAGCGAAACTTGAGCCAATGAAACTGTATTTATGAGCACCAGTGTACTACCCACGTGGCAACGTTATAATTTATATTAATGTGTTTTCTTATAAGGGCCGACAAAGTTATTTAATTGAGCTTTATATCACAAACGGTATGGGTATAAAATGTAAATCCAGTTGACTTTACAGCTGCCGTTTTTATGTTCTAGTTGGTCATTGATCGAACAGTTGTTTACTGCTAATTAAATCTGTTTGGTTATACTAATTAACTGTAGGTCTTGGAAATAACACAAATTATTTTTGAATTCAAATCTAGCTTGAATAAACCTTTCAATCGTATGCTTGATTGTAGCAGAGGCCCCTGCCCTGCATTGTGACCTATATAGGCTGATATAGATATAGATTAAGACAAATTTTCTCGAGGCTAACACATACAGTCCTTAGAACAAGATTTGTGTTTTGTTTCACTGGTACTATCACAAAAGCACATGACGGACCCTGAAATCTAGAAAAAAAAAACCATGCAAATATTTATCTTATCTAAAGACCGAGACCGCGGACTCTATTTTGATAATAATTTTCTTTCCACCAAAGTGGCTGTCAAATTTCAGCTTTGTTTTTAAAATATTACCTCATAACACGCAATACCCTGATTTCCCCCCAACCAAAACCAAATCCCCAACCTTGACCAAACGCATCCCACATACAGAACGTACTCGAAACAAGACGAATGGCATTCTACGCCTACACGTTCATATTTATTGCACCGCTTGCGAATTGGATACGAAATGAACGTAAGTGTACACTTGACTCACAATTTGTTGGTTTTAGGTTAACGCTTTCGTAGGTTGGTCCTTGACATCGATTTAATCTGTGCCAGCTGACGATCAAATTACCCATCCGATGGGAAGGAAATTTGCATTAGAAATAGATATAAAACAGCTAGTATGTCGAATCACCGTAACGAAACTTAGGAAAGCTATTTTATAATATTTTTCTATCAGCCTTTGCCTACAGTAGTTTGAACCATGATACAGGATAATTTTGCTATAATTTAACCAGCTCCCTACTTGACATCAAGCTATTAGGAAGTATCAAAGGTATTTGATAAATAAATGCTGAAACCAGCAACAGTTTGCATGTTCGCTCGAATTGTTTTAAGCGCCATGTCCTCAAAACACTCGAGCTTTAGATTCACATTTTCAGATTACAGCACAATAAAAACCTGACAAAGTAAAATAGCTTATTGGCGTCCTTACGCCGGCTTTAGTCTCAAAGGCATTAAAAATAAGTACATCAACGTTGAATTAAAATCTAGAAAGGCGAAATAAAAACGCATTAGCCGCGAGCACTCTCTTGACACCTGCATTCAGACGGAGCTCATATTTAGGTTAGTTGAGTGAAGAGCCTTTTGTTCCACGGGGTTTTGTTCCGACCACTGCGCCAATGTGGATGTATTATGCTTACGGCTTTACCGTGCGTATCATACGCATGGAAGACAAGAATTAAATCTTGCTTTGGAATAATATGTCTTTTGAAGCTTAAGAATGATCATCGAGGATTAAGATGCCGACTTATCGCTCCCATACATAGCAGTTTTGCTTGTTATGGTAATTGCAGAGGTAGAGGAAAAATATAATTAGGATGAATTTGGAAATATTCTAATTAAATGTCTGTCGGTATTATCGAATAAAATCAACATTGAGCTGTTAAAATTTCACATAGATAGGAAACGTATTTTGCCTGCCATAAAAACGTAGTGAAATGATAAAGCCTTTAAAACATGTTGTCGCACTAGGAAACCTCGAATGCGAAGATGACTATCTATTCAGACATATAACCACGATAAATCTCACACCACAATTCCCACAAGTTTATCTCATTATCACATAAATAAACACATTGCATGTAATATTTACACTGTGATTATTTCCCGTACAAAATTACATAACTGAAACTAATAAAATTATTTAATTGCAATATAATTCGTGACCTATGAAATCGATATCGCATCATAAAAGGAAATCAGAAACCTAAGCGAAACAGTATGAGTGAAAGTTGGGGTTATCAGATACTAATAAAGCCATATAAGGTGGGATACATTGTATCCGTAATTGGCGCAGTTAGGAAAACTATATTGCTGGCTGTAACGGTGTAAATAATATTGCGGTGGTATTTGTTGAATAAACAATTAAGTGCTTAGACCTGGTTGGTTAATGAGTCAACAGTATTGTTTGCTAAAAATTACTTGGCTTGCCTTTTGTTTGTTTCCATGGTAATGAGGATTTTTTGTTGTCCTTTGTTTACTTTGTAGTTTCCCGGTTCTTGTTTAGTGAAAATATATTATCATCTTCCTGTTCCACAGACGACCGGTGACCCACTGGGTTTTTTCAAAGATTACCACGGTGACCTTAAAGAAATATTCTGCATTTTCATTGGATGCCGTAGTGCCATAATTGCCGTAAAGAAAAATCTCTTTGTTCCTAAAATTCTTAGTTTATTTTTGCTTAAGTTTTATTGTAACTGTTACTACATAGGACATGCATAGACACATGCATTATATTTTTGCTTTAGCAATATACTAGTTGAATTGTTTCATTCTTTTTACTAACATTACAGCTATGCATAAACTATTTGTTTAATTACTTCATACAAACATATTACACTCTTGAATTATGAGCTTTATTGCAGAAACGTAAATAACTTATGTAATAATTTATAATTTTATAGGCATAAGTATCGCGGAATCTTTGAATAAACCGCGCGTTCTCGGAAGATTCCTCGTGTTTTATTTACGTCACCTTCGATCAAATATACACTAGATACACAGTTCCCTGTAAATGTTCTGTTAAAAAGTGACACCGATGCATTGACACAAAAAAAGTAAACAAAAAGATCACATATTCCAAATATATTAACACAAATTCCACTTTATTCCTGGAGATTAAAGTAGCTTTTCACATAATATTGTCTAAAGTTCTGCGACGTTTTAGAAGCAACGGTCGGTACGTGACTGAAGGCGAAAGAGTGCTTAAAGCACTCTTTTTTGGTGCCATTTTCTAAGCGCTCATGTTGTATCTAGTGTATATTTGATCGAAGTACGTCACTGTTTCATTATCCCTTTCAATTTTATGTTGTTAAGCTTTTTAGTTGTCTATTCAGATTATTTGAATGATATTGACGTCTTTGACGAGCTATTTTTTTTTTCGAAATCACAAGGAAGAACGTCAAGTCCATTTGACTAAAATGTGTGTAGTATCTGGTAATTTTACAAGTGAGTTACACACCAATCTTCTTAACTTTGTGCTGTTTTACATCTCATTTAAACAGAGTCATAAGATTTGTATTTGTTAGCAATAGTTTCAAGGGACAAAAAATATTTCCTTTAAATCGTTCCTCATAAGTTGTAACAATGCTACACTTTTTGTCATTCAAACTGTCGGGACCTTAAGCTGTCTTATTAAACTTATAACTAAGGCATAACTAAAAGAGGATTGACGCGCCCTTTATAGTTGTCACTTAGCAAAGGAAATGCGTTCTGCCTGAAAAGATTTAATGGCTGACAATGGACACGCGCCATTTTGCAAGACGTTGTCGGCAAGATGTCTGCACTTCCTCGGTGCTTAACTAAATGCTAGATTTTATATAATCCATTAACATAAATATATTTGTCATGCGGAAAGGGACTCAGTTTTTGGGGAGTATTAAGTTTGAATTGGGAATGTGGAGTGGTAAAAAATATGAATTTCCCTATCTATTTTGGCCGCAACGTTAGTTTTAATTCTGATACAGGAGCCATGGGCATCATAATTTGTGACAGAACAAATTCATGGGAAATAAAAGGTTTTTCACGTGAATTAAATGTCTTATGTCACGGAAATCAGCCATCACAAGATAACTATCAGTTGTGCAACACCAAAACTCGAAGTAAATAATCGGTAAACATGGTTTTCTAATAATTGCAATAAACTAATTCATCCGACCAGTCGTGTCGCTGGGTATTTATAAATGCACAATCGTATGAAGGACGTTAATGTAACGAGCTGAGAGCAGCGCCATTGTTTCAGTACAATTGAGTGGCGCGGTTCGGTGTCGCCGCCCGCCTGCGCCGTTTCAGATAAGCCGCCATTCAAAATTTAATTTATTGTATGGATTTGTGGATTCAAGAGAAAAATGAAATATTTACGCCTAGGTATTGTTTGTTTAAGCCCGGTTTTATAGACTGATTTGATTTTGAAAAGCTTCTGTAGTTTAGTTCGATAAATCAAGATTCATTCGCTCTTTCTATAAATCTTCGTCATCGTCCCTGAGTCTACTGTGTGTATGGTTAAGATATTAAATATTTTGAAACACCGCTTCGTATACCTCCCTAGTGTGTAGATCATCTTTCTGTTCATTAAAGTTAAAGATTTGATTTCAAATATATTTACAATCTTGCGTGTAACTGTTTTGTAGAAACCTTTTATAATTTGCAAGTTTTTCGATAATATTTAGCTTTTAATACGTAATGAATTTCATAATAGTCACCACAAAGAAGTTATATATAACATCACTGTTCTTTTTAGTCATACAATAATATTTTAATCCCAAGCCCGGCTGCTGCAGTAAACTAAAGAAGTTCAACAAATTGCAACAAGGAAACAACATTTTCAACGCGCAGCCTAATTTTTAAATAATGAAATAACAAAAAGCAGTAAATGTAACAGACTGCTGTGAAAGTTGGACAAAAACCAACATAAATTAATAATATGATTGCAGTTTTAACACATAGAAATGAGCCTATTTAGGAAGGGAAAGCATTTTAGGAGTTCACAGGTCGAAACTCACACGCTCTGAATTATCTCATACGAACATAACATAATATCTAAGTTCGTGCTTATTGGTCACTTGAGTAATCAAGGATTTTTGAAGGAACATGTGTATCTTAGAATTTTCTGCACGGATTTCAAGGATATTTTAATGTCACCAAACTGCATCTCACCAATATAGTGAACCAAGGCCTAGCCCGGAAATTCCTATTCCTATAAGGGAAGGTATATATCCTGATGTACACAATGGAATAGTATTTTTTGTTTATTATGACAGACCGTGATGTTTGTTTTTTTTTGCTATCAAACGATCGTCGCTCTTACTCGAGTGCGACGTTTTTGTACTCTATGTTGGTTTTTATTTGTCTGCATACATTTTGTTCGGTACAAGTAACAAAATATTTTCAGTCGTAATATATTATTTGTTGAAAGAATATTATTAACAGTCATAAGTACAGCTTAAATTCTGTAGTCAGTAGTAGATACTCGACATGCTACTACTGTATTTCAGGCATCGACATTTTCCAGAGGATTTTGAGTACTGCGAACACTCATGTTTATCAAAGTCGTTACTATTCATTTAAAAAATCTCAAAACTGATCCATCACCTTATAATTTAACATTGAGTTTCAACTAACCCTCTTCAATGGAAAAACTACTCAAATTTATATTACCTCCCAAACCAAAATATTATTATTGTATAATCCTAAATTTCCGACTTTATTCAACCCGCTACAACGTGCAGCGTACGCCGCGTGCATTTGGATGCATTCCAACGGTTGGCGCTTGCACCGGGATGTTCCCGAGGGACACTGCGACTACATTCACTCGATTTATGGTCCCGGCTAATACCCGCGCCGGACTGTGGCTGGAGAATGGCTTTTATTCGCGAAATTCGGATTTAACTGTACAGTGAAGCTCAGAACTGCTGAGTTAAATATTACAGTTGTGGTTTCGGTGTATTGATTTATTGGATTTTAAGGGCAGCAAAATGGCAGTAGGTTATATTAGCTATTTTATAATGATCTTCCATACTGGTGGTAGGTCTCTCATATGTGAGAGGCTGCCTGGGTGGGTACCACCGCAATGTCTATTTCTCCCGTCAAACAGCAGTTTAAATGCACTGTTGTGTTTCGGATTGAAGTATATTGTAGCCAGAGTAACTACTGGACATATTGAGACCAAACATCTATATGTCTCAGGATGGCGAGCGCAGTGGAATGTCAAGCATTGCTTTGTAATTCAAGGTGTTGTTTGGTTTTACTACTGTTCATGAGCGGTCGCATCGCTTACCATCAGGCGAACGGCATGCTCGTCTCGTCATTAACAGCAATAAAAAAAAAAAAGGGTACAGAAAACCTACTGCTGGACATAACAAGAATTTTCGTTGTGAATATTATATCAAAGTTTAGTTATTAATATTAAGAAGCCTTGACACCCCTCAGAACGCGCAAGACTTCGTTTTAAACAGAGCAAAAAAATAAAGCTGTTAAATCAAATACAATTCCATCAGAAAAATTATTGCAAATTTTTAATCGCAAACTTAAATTGTATGGGGTTCTCCCCTCGCATTTTAGTATCAAGTATGCATGGAATGTTTTAATTAAAGAATGTGTTTGTCATCAGGTGACATCGAAGACTGCATAGTGACGCCAGCGTACCAGGGCCAGTTCACTCCACTTCCAGAGGCGCTGTGTGACTGCATCATGGACCTCACATCACAGGTAAGGAGGGATTTTAGACCTTAAAAAGGGAACCCTTTGATTTCAAGGTTAAAAGTAAAGTACTTTTAAAAAATTGCAAGAGCAAGAATTAATTAGCTTTCGCATGTAACATTATGCTTCAGTTCTTACTGAGTTAGGCTATTGGTAAATGGACTAGATGTGACTGCCAACATGTTCACGGTGGTCGCGGGTTCGAATCCCAGGGCACACCTCTGACTTTTCGGAGTCATGTGTGTATTGATAGTCAATCACCACGCACTAAAACGGTGAAGGAAAACATCGTGAGGAAACCTGCATACCATGACGATATGAAAATGAAAGCACTGATTAAAGCAGCGATGACAGACGCTTCTGTTCCAAGTATCATTCGTACCGTTTGTTCGCTGAGTGGTGCAAAAAATGCGTTCAGAACTAAAAGAACAATCACAAATGAATTCATAGCACACCTTAGCAAAGCAAACACATTAAAGATAATGTTGAACATGCAAACATTAGCTAAGATGAAAGCTGTTTGGAATACGAGAGAACATCTCGAAACAATAATGACTCGACTTGACTCCTTGTGTTTATAACACAAGGAAAACTGGATGAGACGTAATTATTCCGTACCACATCGATACAATCGACGCTAGACTCCATACTAACTATATTTGCACTTAATTGACCAACGTTTTGCGAAACAATAGTTTTGTGTGAATCGGGTCAAAACTCAAAAACAATTGTTAACGAAGCTACGCCGCTTTCTCCGAAATAATTTTGAAACGTTCATTATTGAGCGGATTGTGGAAAAAGATTTAATTCTTGATTGTGGGATATGGTGTTTGTTGAGGTTTATGAATTACTGTATTACTAATTGCTATTGTTGCCAAAGTTGGTACTTTACTTTGATGTTAAGTGATTTAGTTCAGTAATATGCTCGATGTATTTAGAATTAGCTAGATTTTATTAAAATTATAATAAACTTAAAAAAGTCAACACAGGTCACAAATTAGATGCTTACATAATGGTTTCTTAAATTTACGCAAATGTTACACATTGAAATAAAACTATTATTTACGGATTTTATCGCGAATTTAGTTTAATTTTTACATTTTTGACTTACCGACGTTTCGATCACTATACAGCTTTCGTGGTCACGGGGCGGTCTCTGTGACCACGAAAGCTGTAAACGTAAATAATAGTTTTATTTCAATTAGATGCTTACAGTTCCTAGCATAGAACACCAGGAAGTAACTTTATATAGAATAATTTGTACATTTTTCTACATTGCTAATAAAAATAGCACTGCAGGTGTGACTAACGTATTGGTCGAAAATAATGCAATACCTAATTTGCTTAAGGGGCAACCTATTTATTGTCCCAAAATTTTAAAACACCGCCATATTATTAACGGTCAAAAACGACCGTTTGAAATAACCTGATTGATGTGTAAAATCGTCAAAAGGCCGATGTTTATATTAATTTTGATGGAACTGATTTACATAATGTTGTTGATTACGACCGTCTTCGTGCCTTCGTACCTGCGCGGTGACTCTTGACCATGAAACGTTTGGAAATAAAACTACGCCAGCTTAGCACTGCGAACCTGTTTTGTGTTTTAATCGCATGGTATAAAATCAATCGACAACTTATCTGATTTGAGTGACAGAATTGTTATGCTGTTAAAACACCGTTAATTTTTTTTGTGAGGTTTGGTGTGATCCTATTTCAGATTTTAGAGTCGTAATGGAATAATAAGTACTGGGGTTGCAAGTGTAGTTTTTTTTTATAAATCGAAGTCACTCTTGTCAGCACAAAAGTCATATTTTTATGTTGGTATTTAAATATTACACTGCCGAACTGACCCTGTCTGGACTAATAAATTAAATTAGGTTAATTGCTTGTCTAGTCACAGGTGTCGTGTGTCAGCATAGACGCCTAACAGGTGCTCCACTTACCTAATAGCCCAAATTAAAACTGCTGGATTATCTTACTCTTCGTATTGAAGTTCTAACATGAAATTTGATCGCTCCTGATCTTTTAATCATCACTCCGAATTAACCCCTGAATAGTTTTTGCTAAATGAATTACATTTTCTAGGTTGCAAAATTCTTATGCTTCATGAATACATAAAAATTAGGTAAAACGAAAACTATTAATGACGGCAGTATCAGGATATATGTTTATGGTAGGTCTTCGGAGTCTTAGACTACTTGCAAATAGAGATGTCAATATCTATTAAAAATCTTAAAATTTATTAAGCACTTTTCCTCTACTAAACGATCTATACATTACTATATTATATGTATATCTAACGCTTACCATTTTTGTATTGCGCTTAAACTCATCTTTGCATCCTTAGTTTAAAAATTCCTACTTTTTATGGGGCTTCACCGAAACACACCTAAAAATAGCAAAGTAGTGAGATCATACAAAATTCAAGTTACTCCATAGCAAGTATGACCATATATTTGATTCGTGTGTGGAATAAAAGAGCGTGTTATTATTTGTTTTGTTGCCTATTACTTAATCGTAGATCGTAATTAGTTATGACACTAGTAATTATAATAAATTTAAAATTTTAGTTTTTTTTTGCGTAATAAAATCTAATTTTAACCATCAATATGTTTTTTTATTTGTAATGTTCGGTGTTGCGGTCTATTTTATACTATCGTGGTAATCTTCTTTTGTCAAAGTTTTGTTGTATGATTTTTTTGTGTGGTAGATTAATCTCTGTTGATATTGGTTTCTTTAGAGTTTATGTTCTCAGTATAGTGTTTAATTGGTGAATTAAGTGGTGGATAAATCTACACTAAATAAATACATAATAGTGTTTATTTAGTATATATGTTATGGGCCAAGTGATTAATGCGAGCAGTATTCATAATGCCCGGGCAGTTAGTCCATTGAAATGTTACATGAGCTTTGCATTTTTTAGAGGACGCAATTTTATTTTTGGGATATGTGTGGACGGTCAATAGAAGCTTAACCTCAAATTTGTGGGGTCGCCACCCTTGTCCCCCGGCCGCCATCTTGGAAAAAGGGGTGAAAACCCTTTTTTCGCGTTATCTCGGAAACTATACGTCTTACGAAAAATTTGTAAAAACATAATTTGTAGCTAATTGTATTGCCTACAAATGTGTTTATATAACTTTTTGCCCTAAATTAAAAGTTAAAGAAGTTGTAACCAAAAAATTGAGTAAATATTTATAAAAAAATATTTTTTTCTCTATAACTTTTTAAGAAAAAAATCTCACTTTTTTGCTATTTTTTTATTTATATAGCCTATTCTGTGCCACTGCTGGGCAAAGGTCTCCCTCAACTCCTTCTACTTATCCCTATCAGTTGCTGATGCCATCCAAGTGCTGCTAAATTGGTCGAGATCGTCGCGCCACCTTTTCCGAAGCCTGCCGCGTGGCCTCTCGCCATCCTTAGGCATCCATTGATTGGCAATCTTTGCCTACCTCTTCGGGTGCATCCGGGTGACGTGGCCCGCCCAATCCCAGTTTAGTTTATCTGATTTCTGTGCAACATTCTTGACTCTGGTTATGGAGCGCAAGGTGTCAGTGGGTACTCTGTCCATGCGTGTTACGCCTAGCATCCTTTGCTCCATAGCTTTTTGACAAACCTGGACCTGGACCTCTGAAGTTCGGTCAAAGATCAGGATTGAGCACTGTATGTGAGAATTGGTAAGATACAAGCCGAAGAGTCTACTTTTAAGAGTAACGGGAAGATTTCCCTTAAGAAATTTCTTCTTCACTTTTTTGCTTATAATTTCTTTAATTTTTAATTTAGGGCAAAAAGTTATATAAAACATATTTGTTGGCAATACAATTAGCTACAAATTATGTTTTTACAAATTTTTCGTAAGACGTATAGTTTCCGAGATAACGCGAAAAAAGCGTTTTCACCCCTTTTACCAAGATGGCGGCCGGGGGACAAGGGTGGCGACCCCACAAACTTGAGGTTAAGCTTCTATTGACCACCCAAACATGTCCCAAAAATAAAATTGCGTCCTCTAAGAAATGCAATATTCGGTCCTTAAATTGTAACATTTCAATGGACTAAGTATGAATATTGCCGAGCCATATTGGGCCAAGTGATTAATTACAATCTAAACTCACCTATTTATCACATTGCCCGGGCATTATGAATATGGCTACATGATGATTGGGCAATGTGATTAATAGGTGATTTTTTACGTGGTGCGTTGCCGCATTGTTGCATCTGCGATAGACCCATAAATTAGAAAGGTTGCATTGATCTGCTTACGTTTAGTTGCTTTTTAACGTCCGAAACATTATCTTCAGAAGAAAATTAGTGTACCCACTTTATGGATCAGTTAGGTCGACAGTGCCCCAAAACCGACACGGAACACCTCGACTTCACGTAGACTTTTGGCTACCGACCCTAGAGTGAATATAAAAAGCCGGCGGCGCGGAGGGAGAGCAGCCCCCGCCCGCTTTAACGACAGGAGGCTCACCTCCACAGCTTTGGCTTGCTGGTTGCCTCCGGCGACCAGCCTCAGCCGCTACGGCTCGCACGGTTGCCTATCTTTTGTTACGCAAGGGCGAAGGGGCTGAACTTCCCGTAGCGCCGGAGACGATGCAGAAGCTAATTTGTATTGACAACAAGTGTTTTAAGGGGAGGTGCGCACCTCCCCCTTCCCCTCCACTCCTCTCAACCCACTCCTTCGTGCTGCCCTATTCTAAATCCTACTACTTCGGCTCATTGTTTTGATTTTGATTCGCTTTACATCACTCTGCCCAATAGGCACTTGGCATTATTCATAGTGCCCGGGCAATGTGATAAATTGATTGGTTATAATCACATTGCCTGCTCTTATTGGGCATTATTCATATCGCCCGGACATTATGAATAATGCCCGATTAATCACTTGGCCCATAACATAATATATTTATCAAGGCCAGATAATGCCAGGTAGAAGGTAGAAGGAAGGGTGTAATATTATATATTCTTAACAGTCAACTAAAGATTTTTCATAGTGTGTTTTACCAAATAACAATCATTTTATTCATTAGTTCTGTTACAAAATCAATATATTATGCAAATTCAATAATGAAATTAAAATCACAAACATTATGTCTCGCCCAATATATGTACTTATCGCATTCCAAATTCAAATTGCACACCGCAACTAGACCAACCAAATCAACAGCTCATAATTTTAAATACAAACAATCGTACCCGATTATTACAGTTTCATTACCAGTGTCATAAATACCGATTATTGTCCCGAACATAATCTCCAGTAATACCAGATTAATTTGTCAAGCTGGTTGCGTAAGAGCTGGCAATACTGAACGTGGAATGCTGCTTACGATTACACGATGTGGGCTGGAATTTTAAATACTCATTTGCATTGGGTGTTTTGGACCCGAGTTGTCATTAGACTAAGCTTATTGCCAGTAGGTGGGGACGGGTTGAACTTGTCAATGGAACTCGTACGGGTTATGTGTGGAAAAGTACAATGGGGCGGCCTTGCTTTTAGTAATAACTCCATTGTATAGAAATGTGTAACTTTAACGGTATGCTGTTCTTTGTGTTTTACAACACTCAGTTCAAGCAAGACAGTATGGTGTAGAAAGAGAGATAAATATTATTGATATCAATCATTAAATTAGTATATTTATACTTCCTGCAAATTTAATGATTTTGATAATTCAAAGTCCAACACCACACTGACCGTTTCCTAGGTATCGTAGATTACGGGCGTATTGTTTATGGGTGGTGTTATCACCTTCAAAACCCCTCGCCATTGTCCTAATTTATAACTCAAACATAAATAACTCAATAGACTCATCAATAATATAATTCTTGAAGGTAGAATATGTAAATTGAAGCTATACTCGTAAACACACTGATTAGCGCTAAATGCCGCGTCATAATAACTTCATCGACTCTGTATGGCGCCTCTGACGCCTATAATCAAAACGGAATGTGTGTAGGAACATCTGCGTTCAACTAGAACTATGCATTCATTGTTTAATACCTGCGCTTAAATTACAACAATTTCACAGTTTTGAAAGATCAATTGATGCGGCAGCTATGAAGTTGGCGTTTAGGGGGAAGGTAGAGAGATACAGGACATGACAAATCAGCTCATTTAATAGAAAGTGATGACTGTCACTTATGAACAATATTAAATGAACCTCGAGGGGGTTGGTATCTTTTAAAGATAGAGGATATTAAGGGCGATGAAGTGATAATTTCGAAGGAGTTTCGGACACAGCAAAGATATATGAAAATAAATAAAATTGAACCTGTTTACAAATGAACCAGGCGAAGCCTTAATTTTTATGCATCTATTACCTTATGCTATTACGTGTCGTTATCACCAGCAATTGTTAAAAATTCACCTTCCAGCGACGTTCCTATTAACTAGTCAAATTTGACATTACAATTTTATACGTAATCAGATTATTCAGACCAAGTTAACCAGATTTAGCCTAACACTTAAATACAAAACTCACAAGTGGCAGTTATAATGTTTTCTAGTTTCGAAGTTAGGCCTGCGGCCAGTAAATTAGCACTTCCTGACAGAGACACCAATGAGTTTCAAAACTTTGCAATTGAGCAAATGAAATCTAACAATGCTTGCTCAGTCATAACTTTGTTGCCTTGGTAACTTGTCTTATTAAATAGACAAAGAACAAGAGAGATAGCTGTCCTGTAATTTTAGTCACTAGCAATCTAGTACTCAGGCTAAAATGTTTAAAGTAAAAAAATAATAGTCTTCAGCTTATTGATATTTTGATCTAGAAATTATTATAATTGCTATGAAGTGTAGTTAAACATAAACAGTGCAGCATGAAGATACCGAATTCAGGATCAGGTTACTTACAAAATTATAAAGTCTTAATTTCTTGTTTATCATTTTCTGTGGCCTTTGCTATATTTGTTTGGTCATTTGCCAGAAGTTTAATATCTTTGTTACTGCATACTGTTCTATAACACACTATGTGCTAAAATATATCTCTATTAAAATTCTGAAATCCCTTCCGCGTAAAATTTTGCCACTTTGGTATTGCATAGGGATACTCACAGACTATGAATCGTTTCCCAATCGTGACAAATCACTTTCGCTTCTCCACTTCGTTCAATTATTTCAAGCCCAATCAAAAGCTCACATGTTGCATTCCTCGCATTGTTCTAAATGTAAATCGGATTTCGTTTTATCACTTACCGATCTGTAACATTGTTCAAGTCAACCTTCGGATGTGGAATGTGGTGGTTATTAATGCCATTCCGTTGTGTAATGTTGGTATAAATTTATGCGTAAAAGTTGGTACTCAAATGCCTTTGTGGGTCGATTAGGCTTTGTCTCGATTAGGACATGAATTCTACGGTAAGGCGCTGCGTTTGTTGGTAGTGTTGACAACTATAGGTTGTAATGCAGGTTTTACAGGCAAAGGTATTATTATTTCAGTAAATATAAAAGTAAGAAAGATCTCAATATTTCAAGCTAAAATATTCAGCTTTATAGATAAGATAATTTGATTATTGTGCTGGTTCACATGATCTACTTAGTTAAGAGCTTGCTTTATTAGAGTTGTTCTAGATTGTTATAGTTTAGTTCCTTGCCAGGTGTATCAATGTCTGGTCGATTTTCAACTATAATTAATTTAAATCACAAATACTCAGAATATTTCAGAAATATACATAAGCTCACGCTTTGAAATCATGTCTTATTACCTTAAATTTTAAAGGTAACATAAAACATAGTAAGGTGTAATAATATTGCATACGGCATTGTATAGATATTTAACAAAATTTTCTATGGATGGTACGCGGATATCCCAAACGCATTTTAGGCCTGTACTTATTACCTTACCGCTATACTACGCTGAACTTTGTCCACGCAAGTAGTAATTAACCAACTTTAGATATGTAATTTTGAAACGTCATCGGTTTTTGCAACTGGAGTCTAAATAGTCTCATATTATAAGTCTCACAGCAAAAGTCCTGCAAGTTGGTTTTCGTCCTACGATGCAAAATGGACGAGCTGACCATTATACCAAGCACACATTCACAGACAATTCAAATCAACAGTTTAAATGCATAAATCCCACACAATATGTAATACCCTTTTGGGCTTGAAAATTTTAACTATTGCTCGCGCCGATCCACAGTCCATACAAGTACAACGTATAGACGCCTCCAATCCAACAAGACGACAAAAATATAAAATCAATATCTAAACCAATTATACCAAATATAATAAGCTCTGGTACTTATGGAGCAGAACCTATTACGGGCAGCTGGTAAAGGAAACCGTGAAATGCGGTCGCATGAACATCCGAAACTGACATTTATACACTTGCCCAATACGGATAACGAACGCGGAATCGGAAAGGGTAGTCCGGCATTATGAGACAAGTTGACTCATTAAGTAAAGGCAGGGAATTGAAAGGTCAACTGTGGCTGTACTGAGAATTCTTTATTTAGCAGAGAAATATACATTTTTAAATTTAGTGATAATGCTGATAACACTATTTAGTGCAAGTGCAGCTAGTTCGCTTATTTTCTCATCCAAAATCCTATAGAGTATAGACGTCAACGTACTAGAATGTAATAATAATGAATTTATGTATGTATCAGCCCATATAGGTCCCACTGCAGGGCACGAGCCTACTCTACAATCGACAGTACGATTGAGAATGGTTAGGCCATATAGAATAATAATGAATTTATAATTGTAGTTAAATTTATAATTTTAGGTTACTAATCGTGCACTGAATCTTTATCGTGGGTGAACTCCCCAGACAATTTCTGGAATCTTGAAAAGATTAACAAATTTCATAGTTCTATTTAATATTAACCGACAAACAAATCAATTCTCATGCCATATAAATTTAATAAATCATTATTTATTATGACATTATCTGAGCCAAATAAACTTCAATTGTCAATGTCACACCAGACGCATGGAAGGTCGGTGGATGAAGCCATTGTGCTCAGTGAGAGAGATCTAGATTAAAATTGATTGATGGAGCAAATTTTGAAAGAATTTGCCTAATGTTTACTTTTGAATGTGATTGATCGATTCCGTATCGAATCATTTGTGCTGTGTTATTGTTGTAAAATACTTCTATTTTGAAATAACCATTGAGCAAATAATGAAATGTGAAAAAAAAACATTCATTAGATTGAGTATTTATTGAAGTGAAAAAACTCCATTTACACGCGTCATTAATTACTGATATGTATAAATGAATATTTAACACAAGGAAATCGGTTGCTTACTTTATTTCCATAACAAACAATAAGGAAGATAAAAATGTAGTATTTAGCTAAATTTATAATATAGTATTGTTCATGGTGGTCGCGGGTTCGAATCTCAGGGCACACCTCTGACTTTTCAGAGTCATGTGTGTATTGATAGTCAATCACCACTCACTAAAAACGGTGAAGGAAAACATCGTGAGGAAACCTGAACACCATAGCGATTTATAAAAAAATCTATGGTATGCAAATCCGCCAACCCGCACTAGACCAGCGTGGTTGACTATATGGCCTAACCACTCTCAATCGTACTGTCGATTGTGGAGGAGGCCTGCAGTAGGACGTATATGGGCTGATATAGATACAGATAATATTGTACAAAATTATACTTTCGATAATTTAAGAAGTTATAAAATATCATCATCATAACTGATAGTGATAACAATTTTAACAATAAAATACTTTTTACAGGGGCAATCAGCAACGCTAGAAAGCATAAGAACATCGTTAACATCTAAGTTCCCGTCGATGCAGACGCCATCGCAGGAGGTGGTGTACGACACGCTCGCCCAGCTGATGCAAGAGAGGAATATATACCAGACCTCCAGGGGATTCTTTATTGTCACTCCTGAGTAAGTACCAGACATATTAATGTCGATACACTGACGACTAGACGTTAGATAATTAGATAATAACAGAGAAGATTGAAGACAATGCTAGCCAAATTGAGCATTGCATATATTTGACATCCAAACGGTTTAAATGTTGGCAAATGAGATTCGCAATACATAAAAACAAATTGAATATTCGTGGCATTTCATAAACGACAATTGATGAAGGAGATATTTTGTATATTGACATATACTTGGATATGGAGATTATCTTGACAATCCCCCTTAAAATATTGGTTTTTATTTAGTAAAGTTTATAAGAATAGGAGGAGTATTTTATTTGTTATGATTAAACATTTAACACTCAAAGATTTTGGTAAGTTGTTATGAACTTTGCGTGGTTATCAACTGAGGATTGTACAAGTACAAAACTGACGTATTAACTATTATGCGAATGACGTGCACGCTACATCGCGCTTCATTCATTATTAAAACAAATAATCCATATTCCGTGGTGATCTTGAACAAGTGTGTTCACACCTCGCGCGTTCAATATTTATTATGAGCATGAGTCACATCGCCATTTCAAGATGTCGCCAAACGCCCAGTTTGGACATGTTGTGGAAACCGAACGCTCCTCGCGTATTGATGAGCGTCGTGATATCGATGCAAAACTTGATTCCCGATCTGAAGTTGACGATAAGTTCGGTCGTAAAAATAACTTGGGACTGTAAAAAGTTTGGGGCCTGGTACCAGTCCATCATTGAATATATCTTTACATATAAGTTTGGTACTGATCGTATATCTCCTACTGTGGAGAGAAGCTAATATGTTTCGTGTTTGACAAGGATTAGTCTTTACTCCACCACATTGGCCTACTCCAGTTTGATTGCATCATTCATCCAAGGTTTAATATGACAAATAGTATTACCATACGGTATCTGGTTGATAAGCCATTGCGCACTTGACAGTAACACTACATTTCAATGATCGAACATATTAATATGAAATTAAGTACGCTTACCATATCGTATTATATGAAAATTAAAACTCGACAAATATAAACTGTTGCAATAAAATCAAATTAAACGCTATTCATCTTGAATTCAATTAAAGTAACTTGTACCAACTACGGCAAATAATGGCGTTTCAAAATATTAGCAAACCACCATTATGCCTGACATCATCTGTTCCTTCCAAAAGCTTTTCAATTAACGTTAGAATGATTTCAAAATGCTTGAGGTCGAATCAATTTATGATTATTTCGCGAATGCTGCTGATTATCACACATGCGCGATCATTAGCGGATGGGAGCAAAATAGTTTTTAATGAACTTTCAAGGGCGTGAAAAGGGCATCGAAGTATTTCCATATTAGATGTTTGGAATAATAAGGTTACAACTTGTCTCGATGACATAATACACTATAGTAAAATCTTAGATAGTAAAGCGTGTTAATATTTCAATAACTGTATTGAATCAAGCTGAAATAATTGATAAGGAAACTAAAGAAAGTTTTAGACTACATATTGAGAAGCGTTGCATTAGGCGTCAAGTAACAAGATCGTAACGTTGTTATGTTGTATTCAGGCTGCTACTAAATCTCAAAAATGATTGAAAATCAATATTTATGTTCAGTAGCTGAGGAGTACAATGATTATACTAAATAGCCTATAGATATGGATTAGTACCAAATGATAAAAGAATTAATATTATTCGCGAGCATAACTGTTTTGGTGGACACCTTTTATGTATACGCTTAGATACAGTTAAGAGCGTTTATACCTTCCGCGCGCTTTTTGGCTTAAAAACAGGACTTTTGAAACGAGTTAATAGCCACCAATAAACAATTTAAAGGAAGAATATTTAGTACCAATTTTAGAAAAGGTTGTCATCTAAGGATTTTGGTGGAAAACATTATAGATTGATGGATACTTTGTGAGTACTATAAGGATTACTGAACACAAGTTTCGTTATTTAGGCTTTAAATGGCAATTTAGAAGCTTAAGATATCCGAAATCACTAAATATAATATGAAAATAAAAATATTATCAGATTAATAAGACCTTTATGGAGGGATTTTGCTGAGAAAAATAATGTTTTTGTGTTTAGTTCCTGAAAAATAAAAATTTAAACAATGCGAAATTATTCAGAAACTCTCGTCAAGAACATATTTTTTTTCACCAACTTATCGTACATAATTTTTTATGGCAATTGCATATTATAATAGAAGAACATCTTATCAATAAATTACCATTTTTATATTTCAACAAAATTAGTTTTCATGTTTTCTACAAATATTATAAAAACCACTATAAAACACGCTGTCCGACGTGCCTCAAATCAGACCGCCGCAAGGCCTTCTAGAGGGAGGATGTATCGCTCGTCGCTCCGGCCTGGCTGATGTCGATTTTTGCCGTGCGTAGTAAAAATAGCCACGCGCGGACTGCGATTGCCGCATCTTAGTACTTTGGTAGTAAAATATTTTTTTTTTTATTACCTACAATGATTTTGTAGTGAGTATAAATTATGTTTCAGATAATATAATGGGATTTAATCCCGAGGCTAAATGATGTTATGTGTTGTAATAAAAAATTAAATATATTTCGTAATTGTGAGGCCTCTAACTCTATTCATGTGTTCGAACACGAAATGATTAATAAAACGTCCGTAGTGTCTACTGATTTAAATGCAACTTAACAATGTAATAATAACTAAAATATGATTTGTATCTAAATTTGTATTGTTCATTGCTTGCACAGTAATATTTGTCTACTTATAATGCAAATAAAAAAAAATTATGATATTACATACCAATATATAAATCATAAGTTACATTTCAATTGAATATGAGAATTTTGAAGCGCACGGATCAATGTTGATTGAGCTGACTGTATAGCGAGCCGACGCGGCAGCTCTACGCACACAGCTTTGGTCGCTTATGTGTGCGTGAAATTGACAAAGAAATACCTATAGTTGACTTTGCGTGCAAGGTGTAAACGCTTTTAAGTTTCGTCTGATAAGAATTACAAAATATTTTAGTCTACACATGTGAATTCGAGGCCCGGTTATGAATCAGTGTGACCCAACCTGTCCACCCAAATTCGAGTGTTTTTTGCAAAGTTACGTGACGGCTAAGCGCAATTACTTGTCCATTGTTTGTCTGTTTGTTAAGTTTAAGACGCAACTGGGCCTACTTTTTTCACAGTGTAAAAGAAAAGTTTCCAAAGACAAATTCTTGTATATTTAAATCTACAGTATTCTGTATTAAGTTCTGTATATTATTTTCGTTTCAGTAGTTATTACCATTCTATTACGTCAATTTTGTAATAGGTATCTCTGTTAAGGTAACAGTTTGTTGGATATGAAACAGCCCGTAAAATGCAGTGAATATTTTGGGTAATTAATCCAAGTAATTTAGAATCGTCGTGTTCCAATATCGGGCCGAAAAAAAAAACACTTAAGGATCCCGTAATTCAAAGCTTCATTGTAATACATTCTACGTGCAAATAGGCACCCGATTATTTCTGCAGCAATCTTTTATAAAATCATCATCATCATTTCAGCCACAGAAAGTCCACGACTGAAAATATTTTTTTTTTTATAAAATGCTTTATCTTTATCTTTTAGACGGCGCCGATCCCGATCACGCTCTTCTTCACGCCACCTCCAGAACGGCATGGATGACGACTGTCCTTCGCCCCGAACCATCCTCATGTCGGACCAAGAAGCACTTCATCATCTGTATGGAGAGATCACAACAGTCAGAGACGGAGCCGTGACGCACCAGTGTGTGCAGACGAACCTTGCTGACGTCATTTGTGGCGGTAAGTAAAGGGTTTTGAGATGTTGGTGATGAGGTGATGGCATTAATTAGCTAATGTAGGATTAATATTAATATTCTCACTGATATAATTTGATTCAGCAGTGTTTTTTTTTTGACTGTGTTTGGTTGGTTTTTTATAATTGCTGTCTTCTTTTTTGTATCGATTAGAACTGCTACTGAAATAGATTCACATCTGATGTTGTATCTTCTAAAATCTAAGAAGTCCATTGTTTTTCAATAAACGATATTCCATTAATATAGCTTACGTCAATGAGGTTTACAATTATTACATCAAATACAACTCCATATTTTGCGATTATAATGAATATCAGTATAGTTAACAAACTAGAAACTACTTACTATAATAATATGTTAACCAACTATCAACCCCTATTACTCTGCTTAATGTAACAGCGCAGGTCACGTAATCGATTCATTAAAATGTCGACCTAGTTTACATACGAGCCCAATAATTTCAGTTCACTGTAACTTCCAGGTCGGCAATATGACTGCCAATATTAAAAAACGAGACGACTTTATAGGAAGGACTACGAGCTATAAAATCACAAATAGTAAAATTGAATAAAAAAACAAAACTGGTGAATTTAAAACATTAGTATGGCTACCAGATTAATTTTATACATACCTAAGTGAACACTATTAAAATACTGCGAAAGCCATATCCAATACTGTGAGAATCGCGTGATTCATTCCATTTTGACGCTTTACAACAACATTTATTTAACTGTCGAATATAAACTGCTATACTCAAATATACAAGTGTAAATAACAATCCGAATTATTTCAAAATGGCATTTACAAACAAAATCGTTTCGCTCACGAATATCAACGAAAATGCCCATAAAAATATATGAATTCACAACAGCGCTAAAAGTTGAACAAACTATACATAGGCCGGGTCATGTTAATGCATTTCCATGAATCGTCCATTGCCTTGGCAAATCGACAAACTATTTCGATTCGAGCGCCTGTGCGGGGAATTTTCGCGAAAGCTTTGATGTCCCCTGGGCAGAAAGACCAAATTCCCTTGAGGATGGCGCTGAAAAACAAAAAACGGGTATGTGGGACAGTTCTGCAGTGGCCTGATTCCGTGCTGCATTGCTCGACCTCCACGACGGAATGTAGTGTAGCAGGTAAATTTAACTCGGAGGATTATATAAAGGAGACGTAAGTAGGTTAACTATTAGAATTCTTGGAAATAATTTATATATTTGCCACCTTCATTTAAAATTTACAGTTACATTAATTAGAAAACGTGAGAAATGTAGATGTCATTTATTAATTCCAATATATTAATTTGTTTCGTAACTTGTCTACATATTATTATGATAAGTGTCTGTTAATCCTATCAATGTATGAATAATTTTCTAATAATTTTAGATTGTCTAAAAAAATTAATACTCCAGAATTTCTTCAAAAAAACACACATCCTAATTGAATTAAGAGTGCTCTGCTAATATAATATATTAAAAATAAGTCTATCCTGAACGTAATAAAGAAACAGAAAAATTGTGTACTTGCATATTTTAGAATCTGCATTATTATTTTTGGATGTCACTCTTTCATATTATAATTAATACGAGGTGTAGGTATGCTATAAGCGTGAAATTAGCTGGGGTGCGTTATATTTCTTGTGTGTTATAGTTTCAGCTTGTTAATCCATTGCTCTAAAAATATCTGAGGTGAATAAAAAAAACCAAAGAGTTGCAGCATAAAAGTAGCGCCATGAAGAAACTATCTCTTTAAAAGAGATGAATAGCCTTCGCGGGTATCTTTTCAGCTTAATTTACTTTATTGTAATCGATGAAAATAACAAACATTTCAAATAGAACCAATAAAAAATATTAGCATAGGCGTGGAATATTTTATCAATAACGAAATAAGATTCTATGAAGTTATGACTTATGTGTAACATTGATATCGATGCGATGAAGCGATTACAAAATCGATCGTAATAAATCTGTTTCAATCGCTGCACACGGTTTAGGTGGATTTTTAACAATAAATTTAATTCATTGGTATAGGCTACCCGATAGGTTACGCATATTTTAAGGAGTTTGGGATTTACCTGTAGGCCCGTTTTTAAGATCCTAGGCATCATCAAATTTTCTTTAGATTAATTTAAATTCACCAGCCGTAGCGTAAACTTGGAACTTAAGCGTTATTTTGTTGCCAACAACTTCAGGGCCTTGTCAATGTGACATTGAACTATTTTTGCGTGAACTGGGAACGAGGGACCTCGGAGGGGTCATTGCGGTCACACGACCATTCGTGACTCAACCGATTTGTTTTAGGAAACTAAGTTAACGGTGAAGAAGCTTGCAAATTATGGGCACGTTCGCTCATCCGGCCACGATCGATATCCCACAAATACGATGGTTTATTTGAGACATCCGATGTATCGATTAGTTTTGATACGCTATAATCGATTTAAACAAATAGAGATATTATATCAAGTTACTGTCTTCACACGTTTTTGTTACAATCATGCTAAATAATATTTGCTACGATTGTTTGGGGCCTAAAGCTCGTATGGCTTTTATTTTCCTCATTGTTGACACACTAACACTGAATGATCATTCTTTAGTGTGTAAAATTGTTTTCGAGGTCAAACAACTGTAATTAATTAGTTTCCCCCATTTGTTGCGATTTTATACTTGTTAATATTAGGTATGCTTACCGACAATTCGTAATACCTAATATGTTTTGATTACGAATCAAAGGGCGAATTATTATCTCTGCTAGTTCTTAGAACTTATTTGTTTGTTTATGTCACCTTTAATTCTTAAAATCCTGCGTATCGCTTTACATATTTATTTACTCACTCACGAATAATTAACGCTTAGTCTTAGATTACAGCCCACCCGTGTCGTAAACAAACAGCTACTGTATTACTCAAAGAAAACTGAACCGTATTAACCAGTAATTAGAGTTCTAGGACAGCAATAATAATAATAGCATATGAGCTAGGATGTGCGCAACCAGATCAGTGGAAAGTACAGGAAACCCCTTTCAATCAATCTTGGTTCTTCGCATGTTGTCGTCGCCAACCGATTATGGTTCTTAAATCGAAACTGTTAGTTCTATAATTAAGTGAACACAAGGGGAATGTTATTGAGAAATGAACGTTAATGCATTTAAAAGAACTCTGATATTGACACCGCATATCTCCGGTAAGGGTATAGCTATGCTAGTTGTTTAGAGATCCCTGGCATTTCAGTTGAATGACACTTCATTATTTTACTTCATCATTTTGGAACACAATACAAATACCGGCATTTGTAATACAATTTCCAGCATAGGTGTGATATTGCTAAATATTGGCAAAGTGAATTTTTGTAATCCTAATTAACGCTCCTAGCCCCTCATATGTATGTATGCTTATAAATTCTGTAAAATTTGGATTACTATAATAGTATAACATATTTTTTTGTATATTATCACTATTATGTACAAGGTCTGGTAATCAATTTGTCTTCATAGGAAACAGGATTACACTTATTTTAAAAGTGGCCCAATTACAGCAATGATTATAAATCAAAATATAACTTAACAAGACACCAAAATAATGGAAGTAACTAACAAGAACTTGTACAAAATCGTACGCCAGTAAAAATAACAACTGATTTATTTCCTCGCACTCACGCTTGGCCAACTTTTTTCTTCCCACATTCACAGTGACCTTTATGCATTCGATTTACCTTTTAATTCATTCGTAAAAGTAAAAAAGTATCCGTATCGTCGAGTTGCCATATAGTCGGTTCTAGGTTGTTATTGACCGGACGCTAAATCGTTCCATAGACCCACAAGCCTAATTAATTCGTATCGCTGCCTTTAATATTGCAATTAGTTCAATTTAATCATTGATATTATGGATAAATGGGTTAAAAATATACGGTGGATTCATCTGCCAAGTATGGATGTAAATATGGCTTTCCTTCTTGTCCGGCCTGTCCTAGTTAGATTAATTTGTAGGCTCAGAAAGATATCGTTTTATTGTTTATGCTTTGCGTAAAGATTATACTCACCTTTTTACAATCGGACATTGGACTGATGACCTTTAGTGCGAAAGGCAGCTAAGTTGTGACAAAGTGTTAATGTAATTCGTGAAAGTACCTATCTTGAATTTGAACTTTTAATTGTTTATAGCACTTTTTGCAAATTAAGCTGTCATTTCTTTAAATTTATCTATCTTTATCAAAGTATTTCAGGCAATTTTGATTGAGAAATTGGGCACAGAAATATATTTTGCCTTCCGAATAATCTATATCGGTAAAACATGCACAATGAATCAAAAAGCCATTTGTAACAAACGAAATATACGAAAGAATACACACTCATGGAAACGCTATTTCCATGAGTGTGTTTACTACAAGTTGCCAAGGAGCGAGTTGAAAGAACATCATCTGTTGAATAAATCATGTTTTGTTGGCAACCGTTCAATTATATATGGAAGCAATTTGAATGATGGCCCGCCTCGACTATATGAATGAGCTCAATGAATGGCCTAATCTTGCTGAATGAAAATAAAATATATTCCCACATCCAATTTGGCACATGTAAATATTTAAAACTGTGAACGGGGCTACGGGTATAAACGCTTTTTGTTGAATGACGCTGTGTTTTTGTAAGAATTTGAAAATATTAAGGATTTTAAAAATTTTGATTTATTGCCTGTTTCGGTCATTGTTTTGCAATCGTTGTGTAGCAGATTTACAAACTAAGAATTTAAGGAAATTGTATATTTTGTTACTTGTAATTTTGTACCATATAAAGTTTAAAAATAAAAATGAAGTCGTTTGAATATGTAAATCAGTATAAGCCTTAGCTTCTCTATATTTTTATAATAACAAACACTTTTCTCAACCCATTTACATCAACGAAATGGATTTAAATACATATCAGCTCGAGAGTGATACATCGTCGAACCCATTCACGCTAATGGCACATCATTATGAACGAATTAATAGCGACAGTGCATGGAAAGTGCCATCATACAAACAAATACTTTACATTCGAGAAAATCTATAGTTTACTCAAATGTGCTTAGAAGGCAGTGGTGCTACCAACTTTTTGTTTCTCACTTTTACGAAGCGATAATGACGAGTGGCTTTCGATTTCACTTGTAATTAGTTTCAATGCGGAGTCTGATGTTGTTTTATCATGAATAGACAACCTGCTCGCAGAGGCTGAAACTGGGCCACGAGAGTTTACGGCGTCTATAAAATTGGTTGCGCTAGTAATCAAATATGAGTGTCGTTTATTTGATTTGTTGACTTTATTTCAATGAGTAAAGCTCTTTTATGCCTATTCGTTACGGCGCGTTTATTTTGCAGCTAAATTATTAACATACATATTTTACAGAAACTTGTAATTATTGTAAGCTTGTGGAACATTTAGGAACGATTTTATACTACAGCTGCTACTTCAAACAGAATTGTGAAGTAAAACATAAACAATAAAGTAGTAACAAATTCCGCAGACCAGTTCTGAAATAATACATTTCCGCTGTTAACTGCCAGTTCTGTCATTGCGGGAACATAATCGCCAATGTATTTGTATAATATATACCAATTACTGAATAAGGAAGCGTTTATCTCACAACTGCATCTTACATAAATAACAAAATGTACATTCCTCGAATAAAAAGAACTAAACATGAAAATAGTACGCGTGAAATTGTAAACGAGTTATTTATCTCGAAGCAGGCGACGGCGCGGACGGCGCGGGCGGCGCGCGTTCGCCTAATGATACCTTGCGTCCCGACAGATTGAGATGCTGTATTGATAACTGAATATCATTCTGCGTACTAATAATTAGATATAAGAGCTTGGATGTTTAAATATGCTAATACGCACTTGACTTTCATGTTAAGGTTCAACGTGTAGATTGAAATGATTGAATGATGGTAATTGCTGAGGTGGTTATTGCTCGCGAGTTGAGTTTATTTATACTCTGCGTCCTTAATTATTAGTCATCATCGAACCAATCAGCAAGGAACTCGGTCTGCAACTTTGACTTTATCTGTAGGTAGTAGGTAATCTATATAATATCGGTGTATAAAACCTGCAAAACTAGAAGCTTTCTTCTTGTCAATTTTATGCAGTTCCAATATATTCCTTTAATATATCAAGCGGATTTTTCTACGCCTGTTTAGTAAATAAAGTCGACGCATATTTTTTCATAAATAAAGTTAATTCAATCTGTAATTGGCACGTAAATCTCTAACTATATAGGCAGTTTTAAGGCGCGCCTTTTAATTAGATCAGAAATAAAAAACAAAAGCAGAGCTTCATAAATAACCTGGCATTACTAGACTTTCCTGTCAGGTTGTGCAGCTGTGAAAAACGATGAAAAAGTGTAGCTGGGTATACAGCTGCTCTTCTGAATAATGGTAGTTTTATCAATTTAAGGCCTACGTACATATTTTAATATGGTAGTAAATAAAGTGTTATTTAAATTATTACACCATATTAAAGTCGTTCCTTGCAGTAAAAGAAAAGAAAATGTAATCAACGTTGAATTCATAAACGCACGTACCTGTAGATTGGTAATATAATATTAATATATTTCATAAAATATTCTTTTAATCGCATAATTTCGGCATAAAATGCATCAAAACCTATTACTGAAATAATAAGTGAAATAGACCAAATAATATATCGTATTATACGCCTCAAGAAAGACACCCGATGATAGATGTAACATTAACAAAAACGTCTGAGTTTAATAAATCAAATTTAATGGAATTAAGGAAGTTCGTTCTATTGAGTTAATAGTAAAACCCGATCGGTTACCAGGGCAGGAAGAGCATAGCAAATGTTAGAATTATCTCATTATATCAGTTTGCGGTTTGCAACGTTTATATGGTCAATTTATCATTCCCGTCGCGCTTCTTTATTGATTGTGGTCGCTGTCAAATCTCTTCCTATTTCGTAGACTTCACTTTCGATGCGATGTGCTTCACTGCAGATCTTGTGATAATAATTTGGTGGTAGGTCTCCCATATGTGAGAGGCTGCCTGGGTGGCTACCACCGCAATGTCTATTTCTCCCGTCAAACAGCAGTTTAAATGCACTGTTGTGTTTCGGATTGAAGGACATTGTAGCCAGAGTAACTACTGGACATATTGAGACTTAACATCTTATGTCTCAGGATGGCGAGCGCAGTGGAATGCCAAGCATTGCTTTGTAAATCAAGGTGTTGTTTGGTTTTTCTTCTGTTCATGAGCGGTCGCAACGCTTACCATCAGGCGAACGGCATGCTCGTCTCGCCATTAAATACAATAAAAAAAAAATAATTCAATGTGTTTGTTATAGTCATTAATTTTGATTTGTATTAAAGTGTGATTTGTAAGGATTTATATGAAACCGTTGTCGTGAGATACAACGTCGTCGTGAGTCTTGGTCTTATTGAATTTTTAATTATATTTTAATTAGACCGATTTAATTTCTGAAAAATATTGTAATTACTATATAAGAGAATATTTCTTTGAAATTATATATTTCGTTACGGGTTTTTGATCCAATTAATGCAACACGCAATACGTTAGTATTATTCAACTCCAGAACTTTACAGGAAAGGAAATGATTATCCCACTTACTGTTCTATGGCATATAAAATTCGCGATTTACGAGTATTCGTGCAATTGCCTGGTTTGATGGCGGAGTGTACGAGACAATTAGGTTTAGATTACTTGCTAGAACTTTGCCGGCCCGTGGCTAATCGCGTTCAGGTCCCGATGCAGGCATTACGTCATACATCGCGTGACCAATGTGACTCTGTGCCTCAGTAGCCTCATTTCCACGATCGATTTCAGGTGGGCATTACGCAGAATTTATGAATAAGCAATGTTTTTTTTTTTTTTTTTTTTTTATTGCATTAACTGGCGAGACGAGCAAGCCGTTCGCCTGATGGTAAGCGATACGACCGCTCATGAACAGTAGCAACATTCCACTGCGCTCGCCATCCTGAGACATAAGATGTTAAGTCTCAATATGTCCAGTAGTTGCTCTGGCTACAATGTCCTTCAATCCGAAACACAACAGTGCATTTAAGCAGTGTTGTTTCACGGGAGAAATAGACATTGCGGTGGTACCTACCCAGATGGCCTCTCACATATGAGAGACCTACCACCAGTAAGGTGCGTTTTTCCGAAGGCGGTTGATTTTTAGGCAAGCATTACCTTCGCTTTGACCAACCCCAAGTCCTCGCAAAAGAACACCGATTCCTGCCCAGGATGTTTCGCGAGGCTTTTGAAATTAAAAAACATCAAAATTTCAATAGAGAAGATGGCTTGAAGCTTGCACAAGCATGGGATCCAAATCTACATTTAATTAAATCGGAACCCAAAAGACCAACTGCCAGACCTCAAGACACTGTGAGCTCCTTCTGCGTAGATCGGAACGCAAAAACCAATTAACTTTTTAAATTAACTTTTTAATTTAATAATTGCAAAATAAGGGTAGTATTGTAACAGTCACAGAGCGGATGACCAATACCTCAGTCCGCCCCATGACCACGAAAGCTGTAAAGTAATCGAAACGTCGGGAAGTCAAAAATGTAAAAAAATTAATCTAAATTCGCGATAAAATCCGTAAATAATAGTTTTATTTCAATCATTTTTAAATTTTCTAGAAGCCGGTTGGTGAGATAAAATGAAATAAATATTTTAAAAGCTTTTTACCACACCATATTTGCGTCTTAGCATCGTGATGAAATTAAGATACCCATCATGATTTACTTCGAATAATAACAATATATTAACCACCTTTACTTTTTTAAGCATTGTGAAAGTGTTTATGATCGAGTTAACCAAATATTATACTATCAGATCGTATCACATACAAAATTATACAAAAGATAAGCAAATCAGACGTTTTATAACAAAAAATTCTTCATAAACAGCCATAAATATGACACTAGTTACGCGGTTGACCAAAACAGGAGCGCAAATGAAATCGAAAGACGCAATATTCGTGTTTATTTATATACGGTCGGCATATTTCTAAGATAAAGCCGCCACGCAAATAACCTAGTCACTTTCATTTCGTAATGCGCTCATGCTTACAAAGGGAATTTGATAAGGAATCTTCATATCGTTTTATTAGGTTTTCATTTTTGCTTGTGTGTGTGTACATGTGTCGAAAAAATGACCAGTGACCAATATAATTTGAACATGGATTGGAATATTTTGAAATGGAAATAAATAACTTAATACTTATGTGTTTTGGATATTTCCCACCATGCGTTCATGAGTATTAATACTATTCTCTTGAATACAATAAAAATGTGCAGTCAGTTAAAATTGCCTGTATAACGATCTTTACTTAATTCGTATTATTTAAATAACAGTTCTAATTTAAGTACTCTGATCTATTGTGTATCACAGACTGCTGAATATAGCAAATAATATTGCTTAAATGTTTTTCGAAAAAAATCGATTGCGATAACGGATAAATATTCACCAACAATGAACTAATCGAGAAGTAATAGTTCACACAATTAAGCAATTTATGCATAATGGCTATTATATGGTGACTTGTGCTTTTTCGAAACCGTTACAGCCAGTCCCTCAAAAAACTATCCTACGTCCCTCATTCTTAAATATTCTCTGAATTGAGTTGTTATCAAACATTTTGTAATCAAGGACATCCAATTTCACACATCAGCGCCTGTACAAATTTATTAAGGCTGTTCACGCTGCCGTCGGCTATTAAAGCTCTCCAAAAACGAATTTATTCATGAGTTCAATTTCACCAATTATGAGTTAAGTATTAAGTTTAAAGTTGTTTAGTTTAAAATTATTGAGTGATTGTTAATTTAATACTCTTTCTTCTCTGTGGAGGATCGAGACGGGATTTCCTACCAGAAAATGCAAGTTCTACACAATTGGGTGCTGTTGCTAGCGGATCTTCAGCGGTTGAGGTTGGAACTACCGAACGATCTAATGCTTATTTATGGTCGCAAAACCAGCTTCACTTTAGTGTAGTAACCAGTAGGTTTAGTTCAAATCAAATCAAAATCAAATCAAAATATTCTTTATTCAAATAGTCTTTCACAAGATCTTTTGAATCGTCCTTTTCTGCTACCACCGCTTCGGAACGTGTTGTAGCTGTGAAGAAGAAGCGGCGCAAGAAACTCCCTCAGCAACACGAACTGTCTTCTTTTTTCTTTCTTTTTCTTTTGTTTTTTTTTTTTTTTTATATATCGCCAATTACAATTACAATAACAATGGTTCATGTCACAGGTAACAATAATGTCAATTTGATGCAAAACATGATAAAATTATTCCCAAGCAGTTTTATCGTTCCTGCTATGAACGCAGTTTCTATCATGGAAGATCCGGTCATTATTACGGTTGCTATAAAATAGTGAGACTCATCCGGTACGAAACATTGCTTTTGCTTTCGTTTGGAATAGTAGAATTTCTCATCGAAAACTACATGTTTTATAGATATAACTTTACTCTATTTCATTTCACTTCCATAGTTTATATGCTTTAGGAAGCCATTCCATACATATTTGAACCTAACCATATGATCTGGTGATTGCTTAAAGCGTTATCCATTAAAACTGTAACTTGATCAAGTGTTACTCAGTTTTCCAAGCTCAGCACAAACACTTTTAGATGGTTCAAATATTTGCTCAAATGCGGAAGCCCAACTTATGCATCTCGCCGACTGCACTTACATTGCTGCAGTGCGGATGTTGTCGTGTATGCTCGTCGCAACGCCAGACAACTAAATAATACTAGCACGTACTTTACACCAATTTTTGCGAATCCAGCGATTTTAAACATATTTTTATAGTAAGTCTTATTTTAGATCAAGGGTTGTCAAATATTACGTTAATAATAAAAAACTTGAAGATTTCATTATTTTAAATTAAATATAAACTCAATTTAATCCAGTTTTACGAACATAATTACAACAGAATCATTCAAAATTTCAATACGGAACCTGGTATTTCAACCAAACTCTCAGCTCAGATTTTGTCCTTAGCTGATGAATAATATCAATACGATTCGTGTGCTGCCAGCCTAAGTGACTATTACATTTCTTTTTTCTTCTAAACAATGATTTGACAGAAAATAAACTACTGAGTGACTAGGTGCCACAGATTTTTTCAAGCCCAAGTATTCATGCATGCATGCATAACAGCAGTCTAATAAGTACTTTTTTTTAAAGTGTTGAAACAAAAAATATAGTTAACGAAAAATGTATTTTAGTTGCGAAGAAAATGTTGTTTTTATTCTCTTTGCTTATTTGAACGTTTTTATGTCGACATTTATTCTTAATTACTACAAAAAAAGATAATAATATATAATGATTTATAGCTACAAACAAAGCAAATAATAAAAAAGATTTCAATGTCACAATTCTTGATTTGGAATAATAGTTTACACATCATATCTTTACTTCTAAAGGTGTCGAGATCAAAGTGCAGGAAGATCCTAATTCGATTTCCTGCCACCGCAACGCCCCTGTACTGTACAATCTTATCTTGGACAATCTATTTCCTGCTCATAAATATTTCAAGCTAATTAGTTTCAGTTTGGAGTGTTCATGACAAGAGATTCAATATTATTTTATTTCTTAATTATTCGACTATTTTTATCACAAAATTGAAATGTTTTTCGGCAAGGGAAATCAAATAGGAATGATAAGCCTGAACTTATTCATATTAGTGGAATTAACATGCCTATGAATAATCATGTTCATTTAATCTATTTCATATTTTCAAATATTTCTTCTGGGTCTGGGTGTTTGTGAGACCGAAAAGTCTCTCGTAGTTCCTGATACCCACGACACAAGACTCGATCTTAGTGTGGGGTCAGGACTATGTATGTGACTGTTGGGTGTTATTATTTATTATTATTATTATTCTTTGAACTGAGACAGCTTTGCTAAAGAGTTTTGAATATTTTCAATAATTTTCGGGTGTTGGACTATATTTATAACGAGGAAGTTATCATTCATAAGCGAATACAATAAAAGTAATGGCCTTTTTTGGCACCTAATATAAAACTGCCTCGAAAACTGAAGTATTTTCAGCCAAATCCCGATTATAAATGAATGTTTGAAATTCCCGAATGAGCCAAATATCTCCGTAAACAAAATCAAAATATTTACATTTTGGTATAAATAAATCGACATTAATAAGGAAGATGCGTGAAGTTAATAAATTGGGTGCTTCATAATATCCGTTTTGGACAGTGTTGCAAAGTATTCGAGATTTCCGGGATTTTGTTGGAATATCTTGTATGAAATTAGTACGAGTGAAATATTGTCCGCTTCCTTCATCGATCGTTTGTTGATTTTAATGAGATTATTAATGAGACGCATTCTTCACAAGCAAGCATTTTTCTTTACTGAGTTAATTACTGTATAAATTTATATCCTAGAAACAGTTTCCTCTTCCGGGAAAAATACCTATTTCGATCACCTACATATATTTATATATCTGCTCTGTTATGGGTAGATCAAATCAGCATAACTTTTTCATCTTCGCGATATCTAAAACATATGACTCTACCTAGAGAGGTATAGATGGTAGGTACATATGGTAGGTACAGTCACATGTTATCGTAAAATGAATTATATGACTCTTTAAAATGCTGTAATTAAGATTCAACAATGAAGATTACCCAATCAACGATCGATCGATCGAATTGATAGAATCAACTTTGGGGCGAAAAAGAAGAATAGACATTGAACTTTCAGCTCTAGTAACTTTTATTTTCATAAAAGTAAACGTTAACTTTTTCCATAAAAAACAAGACCGAAAACCGTACATAAATTAAGGAGTCAGTCTGTACTTATTGAAAATGAAAAAAATGAAAATGAAAAAATGTTTATTTCGTTACACAAAATACAAAATATAAAGGAAGGTTGGGACCTTCTAGTAAGCATTAGATATGCTTGTAGCTGAAAATCCCGCTCTCTCACAGCAATATCAAAATAACAATAGTTGTGATGTACAAAATAAACAACACTAGGTAAGTAACTAAATCTAATAATATGGCTATTAATAACAAAGAAAAAAAAAACGGGTTGCACTCCGGGAGTGCCGGCAGAAGTGAAAACTTGATTATTAACGTTGAGCATGTTTGATATTTTGGAATGGTTAGGGAATAAATTTGCACCAATTGCTTTATCAGTATAAAAGTACTATCATGTATGTGGTAGAATACAATTGTCATTTATTGCGCTATCGTACACAAACATGACAATTTATATTACATTAAAAATTTAAAACTTTAAAACTATTACAATTATTTTACATTAAAAAGTTTATCTCTCCGAAAAATCAACTTTCATCCATAATTTCAACGACTTTTTCACCATCATCATTACCAGAACTATCATCGCCAATCTCTAAAACTGATACGATAGGTTTATGGTAGCTGAAGTAAGAAACGAACAGTTTTGATTCGAACCTATTTAAATGTCTAATAGAGACCGCAATAGTAGTTTTGTATTTCGTTGTGCTAAGATTGCGATCATTCGACATAGTTAAACCAAATTCATTATTTAAAAATTCAATTAATAGTTGATTTTTATCGTCTGCGAAGTTTATGTTGAAATCTCCACTCAAAATCATTGGCAATTCATCAAAGCTTTATAAACTGACAGCTAACTGACAGCTGTCTACTCTCCTTATACCCATTACAGAAAAAGTGCTCAACGCCGCTAAAGAAGTGTGTGTGTGTGTGTGTGTGTGTGTGTGTGTGTGTGTGTGTGTGTGTGTGTGTGTGTGTGTGTGTGTGTGTGTGTGTGTGTGTGTGTGTGTGTGTGTGTGTGTGTGTGTGTGTGTGTGTGTGTGTGTGCGCGCGCGTGTGTGTGTGTGTGTGTGTGTGTGTGTGTGTGTGTGTGTGTGTGTGTGTGTGTGTGTGTGTGTGTGTGTGTGTGTGTGTGTGTGTGTGTGTGTGTGTGTGTGTGTGTGTGTTAGTATGTGTGTGTATGCGTGTGAGTGTATGAGTGTGTATATGTGTGTGTGTGGAATCTTATAAAATTTATTAGAAAATAATATTTTATAAGATTCCGTAAATATAATTTTAAATCCTATTTAGAGCCAAAACCACTATAAACGGAAGCTCAATAGCAGGATTTAAAATTTATTTTACACCGCCCAAAATGTCCACAAAATTCAGCTTCTTTTCTTGTCCAAACCCAAATGTCCTTTTAATTCGGTCGTTCATCTAGCAACCCCAGTGTCGCCACACGTCGCGTTCATTTGGTAGAGCTTTTTTCGTTGTCGACTGCAGCGGTGTTAAAATCTCGCTCTGAGGGCGACGAACTGCGAATTTTTACACCATGACGCATCAATATCAGCTCGTTTGTAAAAGTAACCTGATCGCATTAATATCGAGATGTTATTCCCTTTCGTTTTATATGCCCTACGAGACAGTTTTGGAATTCGTTTTTGGTATAGCAGACAAGATAACGTAGTGAGCTGAATAACTTTCTTTACATTTGTCTTAGCAACAAACCACCGATAAAACAGATGGTATTTTGTTTTCGAAATGCCAACTTTTTTATTTTTTTGAAAGTAGGTGCTAACATACGTTAATTCATTTTCATTAAGTTAGTCGAGATTTGCTATCTCCACTCAAGTAAAAATTAAATAAAGTCTATAATGATAAACAAAAAACGACAAAATCCAAATGTCAAAAATGAAATCACCATATTTATAAAATAAATTAATACTATTTTAACATTGTATGCAAATAACAACTTTCAGTATAATGAAATTTAACAATGAAGCAGACTATTTACATAATATTTGCATAATTCAAACATTTATTCTTTGCGAATTTCCTTAAAAACACAATAATTTCGGATTAATTTATTCATCAGTTCTGGAAATGACCGTATTTGGCAATAGTCAAATAACTGTTGAAAAACGAAACGAATACAATGTAGACCAATAAATTAAATGCAACTTAATATGATACTCAAATCTTAATACCGTGTTAGATTACTGAAAATATAATAAGGAAGTTTATTGGTGGGTGGAATAGGTCAGCAAACAAGAATAAAACCAAATTACTATTTTTATAAGACGGAAAACTCTAAACGAATAGCTTCAAAATTACAATCAAGTTTTCATAAATGTTTTAGTAAAGTATATGAGGTTAAAGGTATTTGTATTTTTTATAAACTACATACTCTTTAAATAACATTTACCATTACATAAATATTAGTATTGATTTTTAGTACTGTTCCCGTAATATTCTTTAGTTTTTTTTATTTATAGCCTACTAAGTTCTCCTAAATACTCATTTAACCGCCATGCCAATTCTCTTGCCTTCTTAGGTTGACTCAGATTCCTTAAAAGGAATAAGTGATAATAATTTAGTGATTATCGGAACTCTCGACATTCGGATTTACCGGAATAGCCCATACAGCTTTGATTTCGTAACCTGTGCAAAAATCACAGTTGGTAAAATCTAGGACCAAAAAAAACATAACAATTCTCAAAACCTAATTCAAGGACGACTTCACTAGCAAAATCCCGACTATAACCCTAAACGGCTAGGAGACTAACGTTCCCTCTCAGAAAGTTAATGAAGCGGTAAATTGGAAACCCTAATTTATATAGCTTAGACTGTCCATTCAAAGAAATAATTAACCGAAACCTACAGAAAATAAATTAAAACGAAGTAAAAAAAACACTAATTGGGCTATGTGGGAGATTGACGGCTAGGCAAGTGAAAGTGATGTGTGGAAGTCACTTATTTTTTCTATGATTACTTTCATCGTCGATTTAACTCTGTTAATTGAATTTGGTGCTTTACCAACTTATTTGTTGTCCCTATTTGCGAATTGTTAAAACTCTTGGATAGCCAAATCAGTGAAACTGGAAACAAGTTTGATATCGAATGTAACCCGAATCGACCGAGAATGTATGAGGACATTGATGAAAGTGAATAAAGCGAAAGTGATATGCCAGAATCGAACAAAGTTGAGATCGATGTTCTTTGCCTACCCCTACGGAATACAGTTGCTACAATCGAAGTCTTTTCTCTGTTGGGTTCCATGATTTCGGTTCTCGGACTAATATACGAAATTTACAAATCATATTATCTATGTAAATCACCGTTGACTCTGCGCTAAAGAATATTATTTTGATGTTGTGTATGAGCTTATGCAGATCAAATCATAGCCAAATAAAGCAAATCCCGACTAACAATATTGCGCACTCGAAACCACATCTTGAGGCAATCAATACTCGTAATTAATGCACGTTTTAATGAACAGACTATTTTTAATGAAACGGATGCGCCTGAAGTTCTCGTCCTGAATGTAGGTCGACAGTCGGAATGCAAATGCACTGCGGTGCATACACTGTGTGATTTATTTTAATATCGTTGAAAGTCGTCGAAATAGACTGGACACCTCATACGAGAGCCGTCCGCATTAGTCGCCTCACTATATTAATAAACTCCAGTATACGGCGCTTCTGAGTTTAAATTTTACGCCTTTTTCGCCCAGTGTTATGTCTGGCACAAATTTTATTGCTTTTGAGAATGTGATCCGGTGATTGTGGGATTAACGCGGATTTCTTTGGTGAAAAACTGTGTATCTAAATTTTAAATTCCATCGCCAAAAATGATACCGTTCATTTCTAAAAAGAACTTAAAATAATACATTTTGGATGAATTTGACACTGTATAATATATTGTTATCCAACGACACAATACAATTCAACTTTTAGAAAAATACTTAAAGCGTTCGTAAAAGAAATAATTCATAACAAATAATGTATTAAAAAAACCAGCTAGTTGCAAATTCAATTTAAAAATATCGACATTTTAGCCTAGCTACGTCCTAGCCCTTTTATTGAAATTAAATCTTTAAACAATCTAAAACATCACAATTTTTTAACTAGCCGTAGTAAAATACTACACTATCGCATTCCAATCGCATAATCGACAGCATTAACAAGTTGCACGTGTTATAGAGATCAAGCTGAGAGCAATAAATGTGTTGCTATAAGATGCACCCGAAACAGTTAGGAACCGTCCAGCGTAGCTTGGCCCCTGAAATGTACACTACTACGAGTGTGGCGCCAGCTATTTCAGCTATTTTTAGAATTCTAAGCGTTGGCGAATGAAGGGATTTTCGGGAAATCCTATTTTTAATTCGTATAGATCCAATGTGCATTTTAGGGTATTTTGTTATGTTCGAATGGTGTTGGATGTGAAAATAGAAATGTTTTATTGCGCATGGACTGTAGAGGTGTTTTATATGTCACTCTATAATTTTCAAGAAGCAAATACATCTTTATAATAATCCACAATCACGACTATATTATTCCTTAGCTCAGGTTTCCCTTATTCACGTTTTATGTATTGTGGAATTATATTGGTGATGTGCCAATAATTCCACAACTAGCTTACATTGTTGACAATATATGTAGTATGGCGATCGATTGTCCAATTATCCTTAGGAGTCGATTCACATTGGTCTCGCCAACTGAGCACGATTATCGTTTTTTTATCTATTACTTTTCATTTTCCTACTAATCTAACTTAAGGGGTTTGTCACTTCATGGCATACTTAATAGGAATTATTCTTTACTTTTCTGTTGAATGAAGAGTATTGTTGAAGTCTTGTATTTAGCAAGATGCCAGTTACCTTTTCACAGTGAAATCATATCGAGCAAAACTCCCGTGTTAAGGGCAACGTATCGTAGAATACACCGTCTATTTCCACGCTAAATAGTAACAACATCGACTTGTCAGCGCTAAGTTTATTTACATTGCAGTGTAGTTAACTATTAGCTGTGGAAACGCATGCCGCATAACTTGCAACTAAATTGCACTTTCACAAAAAACACAAGAAAACAGAGTACATGGGATTTGCTGTTTGCGTTTGTCAATGCTTCTTTGTACGCTTCTGCGTGTAGAATAACTAAAAAGAATAAAATGCAATGATATCATGTTCTCTCAGCAGTCTTTTATCTGAATCTGAAAGATCTGCAATAATTACTACCACTGCATCGAAATGAGTTGCACCTGTAAAAAATCAAGCAAAGACAATGTAAATATAATATTTAATATCGGCCCTCATTGATACGTTATAACTCGTGTTATAACGTATCAATGAGGTGATCTCGTTATAAGTATATACATAAGTCTTCTGGATCCTTTACGATCGATAGGATCTTAAACTTTAGTCGATTATGCTGGATTAAAGCAAGTTGGCGGATTTTGCACAACTTTTATGTTCTTGCTTAAACTCTCAGGTCATTAACTGTATTCGAGTTTATTTTATTCTCGAAGAAGTTCCATATTGATTTTTTCTAGTGACTTTTTTGCTAAACAAGCGTGTTTCATGATACCGCCCACGGCGCTATGACATAGATGTAAGTTTGACTGCATCTTAATTTACCGCTAAGAGTCAGAAGTCATGTCAAATTGTTAGTTCCGGTTGATGACCTATCAGCAGAAAAAGTAGCAGGAATACAAGTTTCTTTACAAACTTTTCCTTAGCTGTTTCTAACTGCGAGTTAAATACTCGATCTTGAGAGTCGAAACCAAAATAAAATTCAATAAGTCTTTAGAGCCAGAAGTAAAAAGGCTTTTATAAAATTAAAACGTATCGGATCTATCAGAATGTAGTTAATTAAACCACGCTTTCAAAGCGTAAGTGATGGTTCTATTATTATACCTGGAATACAGGATGGCATGCTAATGTGCCAGCATTCCTGGCAAGTGGCAACACTGCCAGGACTCGTGACTGGATTCGCCATGCCACGTTACACTCGCTCGATAAGAATGCACTTAGCAGATAAGCGCGAGCATGCGTAGCTGAATTGTTATTACACAAATGAAACGCTCGAGGAACATTGGGTTTTAATTAAAAGCTGGTTCGCTCGCGAGTGATTGAATATTGGATAGCTCAGGGGTATCGCTTATCATATTTTTTTTTACTGGAGTAGCTCTTAAATTAAGTTTTAATTTGGCAGAATGTTGCATTCAACAAAGTGCTATTTTATAGTCACAGATGATTGGAAATTAAATATAAGCGACTAACGCCCGAATACTGGCACGCCATTCAAATAATAAGTTGCTCTTAACAGAGCACCGTCCACTTAGCCAGTACATTTAATCGGGATTAACGTAGTAAAGCGCAAGTTTATTTTTATGTTGCGTTCCAGTATTCGGGCCTTAGACTTATACCACGGTTATATGGACAAAAACATGAGAGAAATCCTTGTAATTAGTACCAAGTTTATGATACATATCTAAAGACATAAGACATTTATAAGGACAACAGTATTAATAAGATAATTCCAAAATGGTATTTTGTTTTTCTTGGAGACTAATAACAAAGAATAATTCGCAGAATATTTAAAGACGAAACCACATTTATCAAATAAGTTTTTGTTAAGGTTAATCACATCTTCTGTCACGTTTGACGCTGAGGTAATATGATGTGGGTAGTCCACGAATAAGGGATTTATGATGAGGCGTGGACGTAAGATGTCATTACCTCTATTGTAAACAAGTAATGCTAGATAATAATCTTATTATAATTTGCAAATCTTATGTTCTTTTTCTTTTTTATGCGAGCTATGATGTGGGATATAGGTGAGTTTGCATCGCCCATTTTGTTTATTTTATAACTGCTTATATAAGATTATAATGATAAACCAGAAAATGTTGAAATTCTATATTTATGAGATTTATAACGATCCCTTATCGAAACATGCTTGAGATTCCTCTTAGTTCGTTTTGAAAAGAATTTATATGCAAATAAGATAGAAAACACTTGTTTTAAAAATCAGGAGTAAATCAAAGCACCTTATGCACGCCAAGACCGTAGTACCAGTTTTGAATTAATATTTGAAAAATCATAAAAATATACGACAATACTAATCCATAGCTATACAATCTGTAGATCTAGTCTAACATTTGTGAATACTTTCCTCAATCAGATGAGAAACTTGCGACGAGCACAACTTGTGTTGACGTTTGAAATTCAAATACAATCAGGCAGCATTGTTCGTCGTGAACGTAACTTTTGAAAAGGAGACCCACTCCAAAGTTACAATCTAGAACAAGTATTCACTGTTTGTAAAAATCAGACAGGAGGTTATCTATGTATCCACAGAGTACATTTTACATACTAAGATAGAGACGTCACTCAATCAATTCAAGGCGCCCTCTGGCGTTAAGTAAGAAAAACAATCCAGTAATATGTTTATACTTACTTTCATTATGTTTATATAAGAAAATAAAAGATTTAGGAAGGTTTGGGCCTGAATTAGATCTAACGGGGTCGATTTGAATTTTGTCTATTTGAAACAAATTATTCTGTATAGAAATGCGAACATAACAATTCTTATTTCCGCATGTGTATCAATTTTAATAATTGTTTTAAAATAAACTAATCATCAAATAAGCTAATCAATACTGTTTGGAGTAATTTAGGGCCAATAATATCCGCGTAAAATATAATCTACGTAAAATGGAGAAACCCGTAAAAACCAACGATTTTTTCGCCCTCTGGTGTTAAGTTAGTCAAAACGATGATTATAATTCGTCGTCGTTTGTTCTAAGTTAAACTACCGTGTATGTATCCTCAAATACGTAATTATGGGTACTGAATAACTCTTTGTTTCATAATTTGTAAACTGTAATATAAAGGGTCAAAGGATTTTTATTATAGTCACTCTTAGGTTATCTAGCCGCCGTAATAAGGTTGCTATTGCAGAATGTTATTCAAATCCCAGCGAACCGTCACGTCTGAGGACAAAGAACTTTTTAGGAAGAATGGCAAAGTGCAAATATATCTGTAACGGTGCCACAGAGCTGACATTCTGTACTGTTACCAAAACGTGAGGCCATGCGAAAAATACTTGGTCACGAGTTTAGCACTACGATTGTCAAGCCGTTAGTTACATCGTAACGTAGTAGCTTAATGATCCTTGTGTGTAATTTGTCAGTGTTATATTTTATGCAGATATTTTGCCTTGATATTAACCACAAAAATTGCGATAATATTTTTTCGTCAACTACACTTTAAATAGAAACTGCAGAATTTAAAATTAAACTTATTTCGGAATTTAGGTTACTACTCTTTGGAAATTTGGTGCGAGAAAAACTTGACGATGAGTTCTTTTGTGAACTTTATTCATAGAAGAATGACATTTGTATGTACTTTTTGACAAGAGTTAGCACATAGAATACTTTTTACTTTACAAACCTTTAGATTTAAAATAATTACTTGTTTCACGATAGAAAAACCTGCTGCAATCAAGATCACTTCAAGGGGTCAAGATTCAAACTGTTTAAGACACAATGTTTCTAGTGTTAAAATAACTTAACCCTATTCTTTATATCTACAAAATAAAACGACGGAAATAACACACATACTTAGCAAGTGACATTAAACAAATCTGAGACACGATCAGAACAATAATAGCAACGCACAAACGCATTTCTAAGAATTTCGCATATCGTGTTCCCATAGCAAAGGTGATCTAAAATTACGCAAGGACTTACAGATATATTTATTTGTCGACTCATTCGTGGTAATGTATGTACATGGACTCCGGAAATATCATGTGACTTTTTGAATTTGGATGAGAATAGATTAGAATTGGGATATTTTTGTAAAGCTGACAGTAGGATGGAGGCCATATCGCAAACCATATCTAGTAGTTCATTGTGGAGCAGTGACCCTTGACCAGTTGTCCGCGGGCACTGGTGATCCCTGAAAGCATCCCAAGTGGTCCTTGAAGCCACCCTAAAGCCATCTCTAAGATAATTATTAATTTTATGCTTGTTTTATAATTTGATGTATGAAAAAACCCCTTTATTTATTTACATTTCTGTGCTTTATTAACGTCCAACCATACCATTCAACCAACTAGGTGTTCAATGGCTAGATAGAAAATTGACAAGTGGTCACTCATAAATAGAAGGTTAAGAACCATTGGTGTAGAGTAAAATAGTGTTGATAGAGTATTTTCGTAAGCGTGTAATAAGGTGCAGGTATAAGAAGACATACAGATTTATTTGCGACGCGTAGTAAGCAGCGGTATGCTAATGGCCGAGGATTCCGATCTCGTCCACAACGTGCATTAGATATGTTGATAGCACTCGCGAGATTTCCACGTTTTATGGTCATACATTTACTTCTATTTTAAACGCAGTGTTAATAAAACGCCACATATCACGGCGAGTTTTCCGTTTGCTTACTTTACTTACGATCATAAAGATGATATCGTATTGGGCTGTTGATCTAGATTAAATGTGACTTTTGCTGCTGACAGGCGCGGCGACGTGATTTGTACAAGGAAATAGTTGCGGACTTAGTTATATTCAAATGTGCGTGTAATACAAACTTTGCGTATTATTTTAGGTCTATTTATAACGGACTAGTTGGCGATGGCGAGAATGCTGCAACTTTTTGTATTTGGAATGTATTTTGAATGCTGCAATTTTTTGAAATTAAATAGGCAAAGTACATGCTGTGAAAGAACTCCCACAAAATCAGGAGAATTGTCTGTAAACTGCCGATGTGGATCAATAACAATTGAATTTATAATGTTTGTGTTCTTATCTGTAATCAAATATGTTTCTTTTAATTTTGAAAAACGTTCTAAATTCGAATCTTCAGAGATCTTGTTCCTTATAAGATAAGTCTCTAAGTAATATCATCATTCGGTACAAGAAAACACTTCATCTTAAAAGATACGTGCGAAATAAGAAAAATATCACGAAAGGGTTCCGCTGCATTTGTTAAACGATAAAATTTCAAATTAAACGTTCGTAATTAGGCATCGTGAAGGCGTTAGTGTTTACAAAAGGACTACAAAAGCCGCCGCTGAGCGTACCAAGTTTATGGGAGCGAGTTGCGTTGAAGCATTTTCTTTGTGCGTCATGTACGCGCATGTGTTTTACGAATTACTGTTTTTGTATTGTAGTTTATTAGTTATCTTTAGGTTTTATAAAAGCGGTCCTTAGTTTCAGGGTTGCCTATATTTTTGACATCTTGATCAGCTATGCCTCGTCTCCAGCTAAATCTAGAACTTATTAGAAACATTTACACATAGCTGCTAGCTATTATGATTGACTGTTTCATTAATTTTAATAGATATAAAGTTTTGTTTTAGTCTTAAATTCAGTACGATTGGCTCGTTTTAACTAGTATCAATAAAAAAGAAAGCAAAAAAATATAAAATACCCCACTCCTTTATTTAAGCTATAAAATTATAAACTGATTCTTGCTTCTTAAAGTAATATTTGGTGCAAACATAGTACTAAATACTGATTCATACAAAATAAGTTATGAATCAACTATAAATCGGTAAATTCAACAGCGCATTCACGCTGTCCGCATCGGCGATGTTATAACAGCTTTCAAATTTATTTGAAACATACCGTTTGGCGCAACGAATGTTTATATCCTTGACAATGAATAACTGCAGAGCGTGTGCATCGAAATAAAATGAATTCGCAACAGCTGCCGCCGGGAGGATTGTTAACCAAACCATTTGATCGCTTGTTCGCTTTGTACTTTTTGCCCGTGAATTGCTTTTGCTGGATGGCAATTATCTAGTACAATTCATGATGCAAGAATGTCTCATGGTTGTATGTGAATAGCTTTTTTAATTTATGGATATGAAATCTTGGGAAAATGTTAGAATAATTTCGTATTTGGGACACAAACGTTGTTTATTAGCTAAATTCCGGTTGCGGAGACGCTACTTAATCTACATTTGATTATCAAACCTTGTAACTTGATTAAAAAAGAATAATCAAATTAAATACATGGTAAATGCATATATCAAGGGAATATTTTTAGAGTCAGTAAGTGTATTTGACAACAAATAAATAACACCCAAATAAATCACATACATAGTCTCGACCACACTAAGATTGAGTCTTGTGGCGTGGCTATCAGGAACTACAAGACACTATTCGGTCTCATATACCCCAGAACCCTCGCACCGAGAGAAAAATTTGAGCGGCCCACAAATATTTATTTCTGTGCGGAGATCAAATCTGCGAGCTCTCGTTTAACAGGCGATGTCTAACCGGCTGCTCCAGATGGCTGTCAAATGTGGAAACATGTTAATGTATTTGCGTAACATGTTAAAAATTAACATGTATGACATAGCATCGAATTTCATTGCAATGGCGGCAATGAAAGGTTTTTTAACCTGCAACCATGCAACACAAGTACGTGCCGTAGCGTAATGGAGTTGTTTTCTTGCCAGTGACTTTACATGGGCCCTACTATATTCATCCGAAATGAAGTTCGAAACTTCGGACGATCGAAGTTTTTTATACGATACGAATGTATCTACTCTGTAAAAGTTCGAATTTGTATAACGTACATCGTAACCATAAGTCTATGGTAACGACCATAAGTCAATAACGACCATAAGTAGGTACATTCGTATCGTACATAAACTTCGATCATCCGAAGTTTCGAACTTCGTTTCGGATGAATATAGTAGGGCCCCATGAGTCACAGAAATAGTTCACGACGAAATAATGCCCGACACGCATGAAAATGTATAAAGCTCTCGGTGCCTCGTAACTTGTTATGAGTAATTGCATTTTGCGTTATGGACTTTATGTTTCTGATATTTCATAAAATATAGGCCTTATAGTGTGTTGTTTATGTATTATTTATGTATTAGTTTTGGATTTAGTGGCTTGGGTGTTTCAAAATTACCTTCTTAGGTACTTTGTTTATTTAAATTAAGGAAACAACTCTGATGGACTCCAAAATTGATTCATTTCACGAAATACTGCATATGTTTATTTCATTTAGTATTTCATACTAATGATACGGAATATCTCGACATTAAACTGGTCTCTTATAATATGTGAGAGACCATCTGGGTAGGTACCACCGCAATGCCTTTTTCTCCCGTCAAACAGCAGTGTTAATGCACTGTTGTGTTTCAGATTGTAGGACACTATAGCCAGAGTAACTACTGGACATATTGAGACTTAACATTTTATGTCTCAGAATGGCGAGCTCAGTGGAATACCAAGCATTGCTTTTTAATTCAAGGTATTGTTTGGTTTTGCGACTGTTTATGGGCAGTCGTATCGCTAACCATCAGGCGAACGACTTGCTCGTCTCGCCATTCATGGGAATAAAAAAAAACGAAGTACTATTGGACTGCCTTTTATTTTATAAAGTATAAAGTTATAATTAACATTAATGTAAACTATCAAATAATTGTTGGTATTATTAAGCTAAAAGGACTCTTTTGTATTTCCAGGCAACCCCAACGACAAGATTCTGTACGGGCGGCCGAACAAACGTCGCAGCTCGTCTTTTCCAGCCCCCAGGTCGCTGGATCGCCGCCACTCGCTCCGGATCTTCGGGTCCTCAAGCAAGTACCTGCAGCGGTGCGCCTCCACCAGAAGCCTTCACCACAAAAACGTCAACACCACTGACAGCTCGTCCTCCACCGATTACCCGCCAAGCGTAGAATCTGCGTCGCCGAGTAAGTAACCTCTTTAAACATTACCCTACAAAGTTCTTTGATATCATTTCAGTAGACGATAACTCATCAAAGCTAATTTACTTTCCAATGCTCTCTTTAATTTTCATAATGATTTCAGTCTTTCTAATTTTGTATAAATGTTCAAACACAACAGTACCACATAGCACCTTTTTGCGTAGGTACTCCCTTGGCTAGAATTGTAGGTAAGTATAACAATGTGGCTTTTATGCAAAGCGCTTGAATTACATTCACTACGCACTTGATGTGGAGTAGAAATCACATGGTTTTCAAATTTGACAAAAGCTTTGCGGTAGAAATGTTTAACGTATATTGCACCAGTGTTGGTGTCTAAAGTAAAACACAACATTTATTCAAAAGATAATACAACTTTCGTAAAGGTAAATTAAAAAACCCAGTATATATTTAAAACAGATGAATCAATTAATCTGTATTTTTCTGTTATCTTTCCGTCGCGTCTATTTATTTATAATTAATCTATTATACCAGGAAAATCTATAAAATGTGTACCTACTTGCCTATATACTAAAATTTGTAATCATACAAATAACTGTAGCATTAATATCCCCCTATATAGTCCACTGCATGGTATAATAATACCCTCGCCTTATATAAGTAATCACTATTCGATAATGCATGAAGCTGGAGTGGAAGATAATATTACCAAAGCTGTTTCTAACATATACTACTGTTATTCCAGAAAAAGTGTCCCTGTTGTCCCGCTTATTCAGACGAAGCGGCCGCAGCAAGCAGACGCGCGCGATGAGCACATTCTCTGCCCAGTTCCCACCCACCGAGTGGTTCAACTCCAAGGCGGTACATCTGCACTGCGTCGCCACTCAGACCAACTCAAAGGTAGATTTACGCTTTTTAAATGACGAATTTAAAGTTTACAGTGCATAAAATCCAAACTAAATTAAAAAAGTACTTCTAATTGGTAATAATTTATATTGTTCTTATTACAGGAGTCACTGCAGAGCCAAACATCCTTCGTCTCATCTTACTATGATGGTTCAGAGATCAGTAATCGGTCGTCGACGCTGCCGCGACGTCACAAAAGACATCTGTCAACCGAGTCCGGCCTTGCTGGTTCAGTAGGCGACCACTCTCCAGTCAGACAATCCAGTCCCAGCTCTGGAAGTCTTCCTAGGTCTACACTTAGCAGGAGTTCCACCAACAAGACCATCTTAGATCACTTTGGATCGCCTCAAAGGAGCAGTGACCCAAAGTTAAGGGACAGCTCTAGTGGTAGTTTGAGGAGGATCGACTATTCAAATTCAGATCACGTCATGTCTACCAGCGGCCCTTCCAGTCTTGAAAGCACTACACCTCAGTGGACTCCAAGAAAAGACCTCAAAAATGGCCAGTCAGACCAGAGTACGTTGATAAAAAAGAACTACCATGCGAGTGGTAGCAGTGGCCACTCCAGCCTCGAGTCACACATATCAGACCGCACGTTGAAGCCGTCTCCTAGTCACACAAATGCCGGCGCACCCGGTCTCAGCAGAGCACAGTCTCTCGTCAAAGTACAGAGCTTGCAAAGCTCGCCGAAGTCCCTGCATAAATACAGGACCAAACCACCCCTGGTAGGTGGTGAAACAGTAAAGAACGGTAAAAGCATCTCACCCAAAAGTTCACCAAAAAACTGTCCGAACACCCCAAAAAAAACCGCAACCCCACTGCATAAAACCATAGCGTCTAAAGTTGAAAACCCTGCCACTACAATGTTGGCGAGTTCCAATTCTAACAATTCGATCACGCTAAAAGTTACCACGAATACCATATCACAAAACGGTGGCGGCACTAACACCAAAGTCTATGTACAAAATTCACCAGTGAGGTCAGTCATAACTTTTGAAAATGGCAAAGTAACAGAAACCAGTAATGGGAGTAATATTTACATAATCAACGACGACAGGCAAGTAGTGTCCGTGTCGCAAAATGGAGTCACTAATCAGGCTTCAAAAAACCCGACAGAAACATCGTTTGATGTTTGTGTCGAAAAAATAAACAAATGTTTCAAGAGTCGGAACCGATAAAAATGCAAGAAAACAAATTTAATAAAAATTCTATGAATGATACGGGTATGAACAATAATCGCAAACTTTCTTTGCAAATAGGCGGCGCAACGAATAACAACAGCTTTATTTATAAAAATCAGCTAAACAATACAAACGAAGTTGCGTCCAATCCATCATCGCCCGCTATACATAACAACATCAATAATTTAGAAACTACTACCAACAGCAATCCATCGACACCTACGAAGAGTTACGACAACATCATCGGATCGTTGGGAAGTTTGAGGTATCAGAAGAATTCATTTTCATCGGCCAACAGCGGAATTCAAAGCAATATTAACTCGAACAGTGAATTAAAAAGCGTAGATTTGTTGAAAAAAGCTGCTGCGTTGCAAATGTTGAATGGTCTTCCCAATGTAAATAATAGGATGAGTTCGGACTCGATAGCGAATTTATTAACGAAAGGCATCGACCAGAAGCCGACGGTCTTAGGATCGGAGCCAAATTTGGCAATAAAGAACCAAGAGCTGATAAAAGACATAAACACGTCTGTGGAGAAATTGAATTGTTTGGAAAACAAACAAAAACGGTACAGCCTCAGTCAAGAGAGCAAGAAAGAAAACCAGGATTTTTACAACTTTCCGAGTTTGAGCGATTTGAGCTATAATTTCACTAGTTTAGCCGCACAAAAGATTTTGAAAGGGGTCAGTATAAACAGTGTCGATACACTCGTCGAATTGAACATGGCTGCGAACAACTCGGAGAAGCAGAACAATCGCGACGTCGCAGCGGTGTGCACAGATTTCGGCCTTGTATAGTACTAAAAAGTTAACGATATTGTTTAAGAATGTACAATAGTAGTCTTAACACCGATATGTAAGGTAGCCTTATAACTTAATCGTAAATACATTATAACATGCTTTAGATACGCACTACATTTAGTTGGAAACATTTACTCCCTTAAGATTTTATACTCCCTACTTATGGAATTATCTTTACCATTGTATCCCACTTTAAATAAAATTTTGTTTGTCTTTACTAACTTATCATCGAAAATATCAACGTAGAAATTATTTAATGCAATATTCATAATGTATAATCATAATCGGAAAATTCTTAGTTTGTAGCTCACTTTGAATGTAATGAGACAATAAAATTGATATCATCGTGAGAACGTGAAGTGGCCTAAAAATGATTCTATGTGAAAATTTAGTGCCTAATTCCATTGTCGTAGTATTGTAATACATTTATAGCCATGTAATCTTTCGCTATCTAGTAGAATTTATGCATTATGAGTTTTGAAAATTATTTTCCACATCAGCACTCCTCACTGTGCCATCACACTTCCAGTGAAAAAGTCGAGTACAAACTAGAATACCTACCACAAAAAGAGATTCCATCCAACAATGGGAATTTATAGAGACAAATTGTAAAATGTATGTCATGTATAAGTGCCATAAAACCATAGTATTACGCGTTATGTGAGCGTGACAAGCAATGTGAATTGGTTATGGTAAAATTGTTATCATTTAATGTTTTAATTTGTTGCTGTACTCGTGTGAAGCAAAAGGTATTTATTCATTAGTGAATGTAATCTGAAGTCATTGCATATTAAATGTTCAGTAATGCCATTTGTAAAAAAATATTAACAATATAAGTTGATGCTTTATTACCTTTGTTTTATTTATCCTATGTTACTTCAAGGTGGAGGAAAAAAGATTATTTTGATACCTCTGATTGAGACTAAACAAACAGTACAAGTTTCTATTTACTACAAGAACATTCTGCAAATCATTGCCATCAATACTATGAGCAAATTTCCAAGTTATTTTATTTCTTAATCTTGAACACCTGAGGACATAGTAATAATTCCTTTAATGTGATTATATGGGGTTTATAAGAATAGGTACTGAGAATTGTTCACAGTGCACAGATAACACTCTTAAATCAACTGTATTAAAACATTTTTGTATTTGATTTCTGAAAAGAAAAATATATTGTAAAAGAAACAATTTGCAATATGAATATAAAAATGTATTAACATCTACTTAATATTAAATCTAATATGTGTCGCTATAAACATGCTATTGTGCTGTGTTCCATAACATCTGTAACTTGAGAAGGTTCCGTTTCGGTTTGATTTTTAATTGAATTCAACCAATCATCTGTTGGGTCAATTTTCTTCACCTCATTCTCGGAACTGTCACTACTTTCTTCCATTGAAATATAGGGTTCCTCGGTTTGTTTATCATCACTGTTATCACTAGTATTTTCGGACGTTTTATTAGGACTTATATTTGGATCTACCTCTCTAAATTTCTTAGAAACATCTTCGCTTTTTATATTAACGTAGCAGACACAATTTTCCGTGGCAGTTATTTGTTTTAAGGCAGCCTCTTCTATAGCTAAGTCTTCATTGTATGTCAAGTCTTTGTACATGTACATGTGATCATCTTCCGGAGTAACGTAATCTTCCAAAATGAATGTGTTACTATCAAAATTTAGTCTTTCTAAATCTATCGCACCATAATTATTCACTAAATCTATTAATGTAGGCTCGTTCTCGAAATATATCTCAATATTTTGTACACAAGTTTTTTCTGAAACGTTGTCGTCTTGGCATTGTTTACGAATAGCATCCAATTGTCTTAAAGTTTTCAATTCCCTCGCTTTCAGGCTAGCGTACACGCGCGCAAATGATTTTCTGACAGTGGCCTTTAACTGAAATCACACAAGTTTAAGTTAATATATAGAGTTATGCACCATTTTGATACTATCTTCGAAAGAAAACACTTACAACTTCTATATTTTTATCTAATTCATCGGGATCACTCGCCATATTTACGTTTCGAAAGTTTGATGACTTTGATGATGCTTGACGTTTTGGTGAAAGTTGCCAAATTAGTACGAAATTAAAGTAAGTAAGAAAAGTAAATACTGTGCTTACTTTCGTTTAAAACCAAAGTAATGTAAACAATAACCGTAAAGAAGAATTTATTGAATTTGTATGCTTTCTATAACGAATTTGCATTGACTATTCTCGATTTACAATACCATATAAATATGATGCTTAAAATACTGCCATCTGTCGAGGATGAAAAGAAACGTTTATTTGCATTTTAACATTAACCTTGCAACACTGTTAAAAAAAAAACTATTGATTTTTCGTTTGACAAGTCGCTCGAAAACATTGTCTATTTTTCTCTCGTAAATGGATTAGAATTTATCCTCGCGCGAACTGCGAAGTGTTTTCTTGTGATATCGTGTTGTTGTTGTGTTAATTAGTGTCCGCTTAACCGGTCACAATGAGTGAGTTGAGACAACGGCGGGGCGAAGGCGATGGAAATGACAAAATCGAAACCGCTGGGGAATCCGATCATGTACGAATTTCGTTACTTCACGTATAAATCAACTTTTTTAAATTAATTTTTAATTGTTTATATTAAAACGGTAAATTGCTAGGTCGATTCTGAAGAGGAGAAGGTGTTGGAGGAGAAATATGTGGACGAATTGGCGAAAACATTGCCGCAGGGCACGGACAAAACTCCAGAGATCCTTGACTCGGCGCTTTCTGGACTATCCTCAAGGTAATGTGTGCAAAATTTACTTCCGTGATTTCGCGAGACGTAATCGTCATAGCAACGATTATGTCTACTTAATTATTCATTTTATATTTTCACGCACCGGTATTTAAATTTTATGAGACGTAACTATTTACGCTTATTATAAAATACTCATTATATGTATGTCGTATTGTTTGAGGAAATTCAAACTTTATTAAGTACCTTTGTTTTTTATCAATGTTTCTAAGTTTGATAATAAAAATATCACACTTATTTTTCCCTATTATACTTATATTTTTTAGAACCACCATTGATATTATAATAATTATTGTCAGCCCTAGTGTAGAGATTTATAAAAAACAACATAACCTTAACAAATTCAAAAAAGGTATAGTATTGACCTATAAATTCTGTGATTTCATAATTGTGCGACTATCTTTAGAAATGTTAATTTTCCTAACTGTGCCAACATATTGCACAGTTGGCTATTCATATGTCCATCATATCATTCATAATCTTAGCTTTGCATTCAGTAAAATAAATAAAAATAATTTCCATTTGGGGTCATGGTTAAACAAACTCGCTTAGGAGGCATGTGAATATCAAACAATAGGCAATTAAATTTTATATGATTTTTAATATTTTATAATTTCTGGAAGTAATTAAACATTAAAATGGAACTATTTTATTTACTTACTCAGTCTTAATGTAAAAGAACTGTATAAAGCCCTAATTTTTGATGAAATAAGATTAATTAAACACACACACCCACACTCATGCCAAACCCTTGATAAGAACATATGAATAAATATATGAACAAGTAAATATTTTTAATTAAAGTAATTTAGTTAGCTATGTCAAGATCGGTAGGTATACAAGCTTCGGGCTGAACTGTATGTGAAGTTTAGCTTAATATCAAACAAAAAAATAATTTCCATGACATCTGCTGTCTTCTGTTTACACAGTAAGTAAAAATACATTACAGTACTATTAATATAAACCACATTTACATATAAACATGCAATTAAAATCTATATGAAGTCTTATCTCGCTGCCCTTTGTTGTCTCACTGCAAACCTTTTACTTGCAAGTTGAAGGACAAAGATAAACTGGTTGATATTATTGAATTTCGATTCTGTATTTTAATTTTGGATAGTCAACACAGTTAAAAATAATATTTTTATAGAATTTTTAATTTACACAAGGAATTTGTTTCCCTATCTCCATGTTTTTAACTCAGAATTAAACTAAGTAATTTATGATTTTATGAGAAAGTGAATACAATAAAACCCATAATTTAGAGTATGTTTTACCAGTATGATGTACCAGAATAAATAATGTATATACTGGTACTATGTTAAAGAAAAAAAAAAGTATTAACTATGGCACATGGCTAGGCCTGCATAAAACAGGTATTTGTTTCATCAATGCCCTATTTTACCATCACCAAAAACTTAATTAAATAATGCACCTTATCACACTTCTTTCGAATTTTAAGTAAATATAAAATTTTTAAATCTGTGTATATAAAATTATTAAACATTACATTACTTGTACTTATTTTAATACCTATGTATCTACCAATTTATTAATAAATACTTGAAATTTATTTAATGCATATCACAACATTGCTATACCAACACATGATTATGTAATATCTCAATGTTGAAGGTCAATGAAACATTATACATAACTGGTTTCATGTTAGGCTCTTTGAACATACTTCTTTATATATAAATATATATTTGATATTGATTATGTGGGTCACAATACTGTTTGTATATTTTCAAAGAGCAATCATATTATTAAATACCTATATGGAAATAATTTACAGGAAATAAAAACAAGAAACACTTGACTTCCTATAATTATTCCTCATTGTAAATAATATAAAGAGAAAAGAATTGTGCTTCCATTTGTGTACATTCTGTCAGATATAATGTAGACCTTGATAGTGTTTTGTTAACTCAACAGCAGTTATTTATTGTTGTCATGTAACATATATTATTTATTGTTATGGCTCTTATGGCAATAAAGACTGAAATTGGAGTTATTGCTCCAGTTTTGTGATAAATTATAGCAATTATAGCCATGATGTCCAACAATTGTCTCTGGGTGGTTTATTTTTTAGGTAATAGGGAATATGCACCAGACTTCAAAATAATTCAAAATATTTTTTTTGTAATCTTTATTAATATAAAAATATACCTTAAAGATATTTTTTAAATTTATCAACTCTAAATCGGTAAAATAGATACTTAAAAAATGACATTTCAAATTTGCCGCGCATTTTTTCCGAAACGCGATCTATTGCTTGAAAAGGAAAGTGACGACAATGGTTGCGTTCTTATGAAGTTTTAGCATGTTGTTTTACGTTTGTTTATGAGTTATTTTGTGCTTTCTTTATACTATTAAATAAAATGGATTATTTTGTCATGAAAATTCTGTAGCAATTTATCAAAGAAACTTAATCCAAATACTTCGTTGTTCATATCGTGACCTTTGACGTCACAGCGAGTTCGCGCCAACATGGCGTTTAAATGCTTAGAAACTGATAGCAGCTTTGATTATTTTTTTGTACTTTTTTGATTGATATGAAACTTTTTTAACATACAGAATTGATTAAAAATATAAAAAAATGACATGCATATTCCCTATTGTTATCTATATATATATATATATATATTATATATATATATATATATATATATATATATATATATATATATATACACATATAAATGAATGTTTGTTTGTATGTCATCGATGAACTCAAAAACTACTGGACCGATTTGGCTTATTTTGGTCTTGAAATATTCGTGGAAGTCCTGGGAAGGTTTTAGGAGTGAGAAAAATTGGGAAAATTCTAAGGAAGATATTAAAAATTATTTTTTTGGGTATCGTTCAAGCGTGATGCGTCCAGCCAATATAGGATGATCTTTGTTTATTTGACGGGAGACGTAAAAGGTGGTCCAGCTTCAACTACCATCCAACGTAAAATGATCTATCTTTCCATTGTCTTTCATTGACGGCTGACGAAATAGAACAAAATTAAAAAAATGTGTTCATCATGTTTATAATATTATCTAGATACGGCGTCTTGCGCATAATTTTGTTAAATGTAAAATAAAACGATGTACATATCTACCAAAATAGCCCATTGTTTTTTGAGATTATTGCAACAGTTTTAAACAAGGTATACTCTATCGAAGCGTTTTGCCGGAGTACACCGAAATATATCTAATTATAATTTTTCGTTTTCATAAACGATTGTTTTTTGAATTGATACTTTTAGATGCGCTGGGGGACAAATTTAAATTCCGCATTAGTATTGTTTTCAGACTCAAGAATAAAAAAAAAGAATATTGGTACGTTGATGCCGTATCTAGACATTATAATGCAACGATTAATGAAAAAAAAGGATTCACCAAACTGTTCGTACTGTGAGATCATAGAAGATGTTCAACATGTTCTGACGGAGTGTGTACAGAATGAATCCCAACGACGAGAACTATGGTCATCCAATGATTGTAATTTAGGAGCTTGTAACAGCATTTTAGCATTGCCAAATTCAGATCATCATCATCATCATCATATCAGCCACAGGAAGTCCACTGCTGAACATAGGTCTCCCCCAATGATCTCCACAATGACCTGTTGGAAGCGGCCTGCATCCAGCGACTTCCTGCGACCATAGTCAGATCGTCCGTCCACCTTGTAGGCGGGCGTCCAACACTTCGCTTGCCTGTACGTACTGTACAGGCAAATTCAGATAATGCTGCCAAATTATGTAATTTATTATTTATTTGTATGAGTGGCAGAAATAATTTTTAAGGTATTGAAGGTATTGAGGCTTACTAATTTTTTTATAGGTAGAAACTTGAAAACGAATATTACGGGAGTGACATTGTCTTGTTAGACCAAACTCCCATTCAAAATAAAGAGAAAAAAAAAATGCAACGATATGCAGTTTTATATTTTTAAATATTTGTTTTATTACTTACGTCACCTAGTAAGGCAGTATGAAGGTTTTATTAATTTGTATATGGTAACGTACTAGACGCGACTGCCAATAAGTTTACGATGGTCACGGGTTCAAATCCCAGGGCAAGCCTCTGACTTTTAGGATTAATTTCTACGTGAAATAAAATCCGCCAACCCGCAATAAGCCAGCGGGGTGGACTATACAACGTGTAACAGGATTAATTCACAACCTCAGACACCCCAACTTTAAAATATTATTGCAATCATAGTTTATGCATTGAAATCGTACTACCATAATTACAAAATCTTTAATTTATGAAATTAGTTATACCAAATGTAGGCACTTAACACGGTCACCTCACGAGTTACAAATAAGAGAGTACTACTACACACGCTCGCGGACACGCACACATTTACACAAGACTTATTCACACGAGCACCTAACGCCGAACGCTGCGACGCGCCGCGCCGCGCCGGCAGAAACAGCTGACAATTATAAACGAAATACAAATTACGTACGTAACTGATTACTGGGTGGTTTGGTAAACAAATTATTATTAATTTAATCTGTAAACATAACATTTGTGTTTTAGCTATAAAATCTAAATATTTTACTTACTAGATATAATGCATACGAACCCAACGTAAGACAATATTTTGCATGAATCGGCTATAAAATATTATTAATTTCACTTCCACTAAACTTCGTTCCTACAGGCGGGTAGGATACGGGCGTCATTTATTTTGAATTACTAATGAATAAGATAATTAGATAACGCAATATCTAACAACGAAGACTAGATTGGGAATCACAACACAAAAATACAACAAAATTAACTTACGTGTTACATGGCACTCATGCGGCGATTTCTTTCTCAAATATGTTCGAAATGTCCACCACCTTGATACACTTTGATGCATATTTGCGTAATTGTTCACGTAATTTATGTAAAACTTCAGTGTCACTTCACTTTTAGGAAGGCTGCCACTATTCTACTTTTTAGTAGTCTAGTTATACCAGAGATTTATTACGTCCCCACAAAAAAAGTCAAGAGGCGTCAAGTCGGGTGACCTAGGAGGCCATTGCACAGGTTCGCCGCGACCTATCCAGCGCTCTCCAAACTCAGCATCGAGATACTGTCGGACACTACACTGGTGACGTGCCTGTTGTTAAATGTCCTGCATGCCAATGATACATCATCACCACACAGTGCCAAAGCTCTCACCATTTCAGTGTATTCAATATTCGAATACCGAAAAGACATCGCGCGCGAAAGTTATCGAAATATCTACTAAACACTTAAACACAAGTAGACACAGATAACTGCGGTGCACGACTGGATTTTTTTCACATAGTCGGTGCCCATTTAGGGATTGCAATAACGGGATATTAGACACACCGGGATTCCGCATACAATGTAGCAAAATTACAAACCGAATTTAATCACCATTTTAACGTTCCGCGAAATTATTTTTCATAGAAATACCTACTTGTTGTTTCATTTCATAGTGATTTTGTTACAATTTAATTTGTTTCATTTAAGTGCATGTATTGCGCGGGATTTGGATCGCCCGGTCTTGCAAATACCGGGAGTAATTTTTTTCGCGGCGCATCCCTATACTGTTTTGCCAAACCTTGTGATGTACTGCCGCGCGCGCCATCGTTTGTCGGATGGATCAAATTGCATTAAACAATAGCTGCATCCTGCTCTATCAAGTTGTAGTTAAATGTGCGGAAAAGAGAATATGATAGTTATTTATTTTGGTAGCTTAATACGTTTATTGAGGCCTATCGTTGTGTGCGTTTGATTAATGATAGATTGCTTAAATAAACTTTAGTACTATCGAAATAAAGTTCATTTTGGTTAATTATTTAGTTTATGAGAGTATTCGTTTAGTGATTCATTTAAAAATGATCTTATGTCCTGGAGTTACGTTTCAATTTCGTTTGTTCGGAGTAGTAAATGAAAGAGTGTCTGTAATTTACTTGGTCTTAACTAATTATTTTGAAAAAAAATACCTACCAAAAAAAATGTTGATATCGGTTCAGTAGCTGATTCTGAACGTACTACTTTCCGCTTTTACATTTAAATCTGTTACATGTTGTATATTCTATAATATAAAAATGAATCGCAAAATGTGTTGGTAAGCGCATAACTCAACAACGCCTGGACCAATTTGGCCAATTCTTTTTTTTAAAATGTTTAACAAAAAGTAATGGCGTGCAATATTATTTAGAAAAACAGCATTCTGGTGCTGAAATAAGGGAAGGAATATTGGATGGACAATAAAAAACGCTAAAGTTTTTAATGTCAAAATTTCATAAGGCAATCTTTATATGTACATGTATATGGAGAGACGGGATATAATAGAGTGGAAGGTACGGGAGAGTGCTGGGATAGCTGACAGATTTGATAGGACGAAATGTAAATGCACGCTATAAGACGGAATGGATAATAAAGAGAAAGGACGGGACGGATCGGGAAGAGACTGAACAGACGGATGAGACGGGATTGAGCCGGACAGTAGGACAGCTACGTCAAGTTTAGGTATACAAGAGTTTATACGAAAAATAACATGTATTTGGTGTGGAGTGGAATCAAAAAATATATGCACCCAGGCGAAGCTGGGCCGGGCCGCTAGTAGGATAATAAAATGATGATCCATTTTGTTAACCTAGGTACCATAATACTGTGTGATTGTTGGTTACCCAAGTTAATCATTGCAGTGCACAATCAGTAGTTATTTAATTAAAGTCTCATATTTAGTGGGACTTTTTTTTAAATTTAGGTCACGTTATTGTAAAATATGTAGTAGTCACGATTTTAATTTTTAAGCCTGATAGTCTGCACAGATATGTTTGCCAAATCATTTTTGTTTTTTTTTTTGAGAACTAATAATATACCGGGTATCTCAAGACTGCTACCGAAAACGAAGCCGGGTGGTAGTTTTAGTGACTACAAACATAATATAATTAAAAATTTCGCAAAGAAACGCGACAATTATTTTTTATAATTTTTTAAATATCGTCATTTTTGGGTGGTAAATCCATAGTTTTTGCTAAAATAATAATTTAAACTCTTTTATACCTTAGAGTATTTATAAATAAAAGGGTATACACTATTATTTTAGGAAAAAATGTATTTACCACCCAAATATGGCCATAGGAAAAAAATAACAAAAAAAAAAATTGTCGCTTTTTTTTCAACTTTTTCTGTTGCATTGTGTCTGAAGTCGCTTAAACTGCCACCCGGCTTCGTTTTCGGTAGCATTCTTGATATACCCTGTATATGATGTTGATTGCCATATTATGTGCCATAAATAACTCTCGTCGTTGCGGTTACAACACCATATTTCTTGCTACTTTGAACAGCGTGTGACCGTTGGGTGCTTTATAGTTTATATTATTTACTACCTACATATCATTTTTATTCTATAGATGGAGGAACTGGGTGATTCGTGGCATTTTCACTTGGCTCATGATCGGCGCGTTCTGTCTTCTTATTTACGGCGGTCCTCTTGCACTCATGATTACTGTAAGTACATATTTGATTGATTTTGTCGTAGTAAACTTTTGATTTGATTAATTTGGCTCCGAACATTGCCTTGATATTTAGATCACCGGAAATGAGGTTTGAAGTTCCGATGGGAATCATGAGCCGCGGTTGATAGCGGCTACCGATAATGCGGGATTAACATGTAATTACGGTGAATTTTAAAGCGTATCGTAAATGAATTTGACTCCAAATTTTATGGAGCCGAGTTCAGGTTTTTATGGTGATATTGAGACGCTTTAATCAGGTTAGCTCGTTCCATTAACAATCCCGACGTGAAGAGAGTGCTTTTGAAAAAGGTTTCTTTAAGTAACAGCAATGCAAAGTGAATATAATGCAGTTGAATGATTATAATGTAGTAGTTATTGATGGTAGGTCTCTCATATGAGAGAGGAGTTATTGTGCCGGCCCTCTCGATCTAAAAATACACAGACTTAACCTGCAAGCGGCACATATTAACATTGTAATGGATTTAGATCATCATGTACGTTGAATGCTAACTGGGCGGGTACGAAATTACTACCGTCAGGAATAAGGTTTCTCGAAAGGCAATACTAGTCGTTACTTTCCGTCAGTTTTCTATAAACCAGCAGTGAAACAACATAGAAAAACAGCAGACATTGTTACTTTAGATTCTAGAGGCATGCTTTAATGGACTTGACCAAAGTTCTATTATTTCAAATTAAATAGCACACTTACGATACCCCTTAAATTAATAATATTCATTAGTGGCGGGAAACTTATTCATGGGTTACCTAATAGGTTAAGTTTAGATACCTTAGAACCCATACCTATCTCGTACTGTACGGTTCCAGAGGAAATTCTTCCCACGTACAATCAGGCTATGGAATGAGCTACCTGCCGAGGTTTTCCCAAAAGATTATACCCATGCTATAATCTTTTTGGAAATATTTTGGATTTTCAAAAGAGCAGTTAAAACTTAAAAGGTTCTAATAGGGCCGAGAACGCGCGAGTGCCACCTCTGGTGTTGCAAAGTCTATAGTATTGGGTGTAAAAAAGGGTACTGTTAGAGCAAGTAACCTGTAGCAAGCAAGTAATCATGTATACCATTTGTTGTTATTTTATTGACTCCTTTGTTATTTCTTTTGACTTCTAATTTTGTTATTTCACTTTGTTTAATTTTAATTTTAAGATTGTAGATTTCCTTATGTTTTTTGTTTTTTTTTTTTATTTTAATTTGATTCCAGTATTACTCAGCAGTTATTTGTTATTGAATGCATGTTGTGACGCCTGCAGGTAGTGCATTTAACATGTTACCAAATTATAAGTGTATTAGATATAAGAAACAATGTAATTACCATTGGATGTCCTTAAATAAATAAATAAATTTGGTGAGTCTGTACTCTGTAAATGGTTTTCCTTCACAGAAAAAAAGTAACTACGGCCTAAGGAAATCCTTCGATGGTTCTCAGCTAAAAATAGAAACAAAACACGTTTAATAATAATTATTCTGAAGTAGTCGGATTTAACATTATATTTCAATATTTAAACTCAGCAAGCAGCAACATAACATAATTGCTTGCGAATGAATAAAATCTCACATATATAGTTATTTTTGCGATGTTGCGTAAATCTATTAAACGCAAATATTCCTTGTCTTATTGTTAAGAAACCTGCTATTATAGTAAATTTACTTGTAATGCAAATACCTGACTTAAGCGAGTAAAGAAGGAAATCTAAATTGTAAATGTAGGCTGTACCTGTGTTTATTTACTGCCGAGAAACAACGTCATTTTTAATCTTATTATGTCTCCTCTACACGATGGGCCATCGCGATGGTCCACTATGACGATCCATGGTATAGGGGACATAGTGGCATCTACTGGCTTATGGCGCGTGCTATGGTCCAAGAATGGCGTAGGTGTCGGTTTTTCCACACATCAAAGGGATCACACCTGAATGTCGCCATTCACATGGCTCTTGATGGCCAACTCACGTCCAGCGTGGGCCCGTCTTGTCAAGGGGCTATTAAAAATACATTTTTATCATTGCTTATCTAATGGTGGTAGGATTGTATACACAAGTTACCGCGTTTTATTGAATATCCTTAGTAGTCACCCAAGAAATGCGTAACATGTTGGGTTTAGCTTGTGTCGACCGGCCAAAGAATCTTTAGTCTTGTTAGTGGTAACTGCTCTGTACATGCAAATGCTCTGTAAATGACAACAATTAACCTGAGGAGTATGTATGGAGCCCAGACCATACATACTCCTCAGGTTAATTGTTGTCATTTGTAATGACAGTACCTATAAAACATAGTATGTAGTCTGTTTCTTTCGTTTCCAACTAAAGTCTTTATCATATTCAGGAAGTCTACTACTGAACATAGGTCCAATGATTTCTAAAGTAAACTTCCTGTACCTTTCATAAGTTTCAATTGTTAATTATGATTAATATTTTCTTTTTTATTAACGAGTTGACTGTTGACTGCCAACCCGCAATAGGCCAGTGTGATGTACTGTATGGCCTAACTAGTCTCAATCGTTGTCTCGATTGTAGAAGTCCATGCCCTGCAGTGGGACCTATATGGGCTGATAAAGTACATTACAGATACAGTTGACTATTACATTAAAACATGATCCAAGTAAATGGACACGCACTGTGTGTGATAGTTCCAAACCCATTTAAAATAACATAAACATGTATGTACACGGCAGCCCACGTGGTTAAGAATTACCCTAAACAAACTGTTGAATGTCAACATTTGCCCTGAACGAACTTTTAGCAATATGTCATCTTCCCTCAGGTGTTGTGCGTCCAAGTGAAATGCTTCGAGGAGATCATCAACATCGGCTACGCTGTGTACCGCGTGCACGGGCTGCCGTGGTTCCGCTCGCTCTCCTGGTACTTCCTGCTCACTTCCAACTACTTCTTCTACGGAGAGAACCTCATTGACTACTTTGGAGTCGTCATCAATAGAACGGTGAGTTATTGTGACTTTTCTTTTGTTCGTATACGACCATTTTTGGATTAGGTTAAGTTATTATTATTAAGAGCGTTTATACCCTGCACGCGCTTTTTGGCTTAAAAACAGGACTTTTCAAATGAGTTAATAGCCACCAATAAACAATTTAAAGGAAAAATAATTAGTACTAATTTTAGAAAAGGTTGTCATCTAGGGATTTTGGTGGAAAACATTACAGATTGATGGATAATTTGTGAGTACTATACGGATTACTGAACACAAGTTTCGTTATTTAGGCTTTAAATGGCAATTTAGAAGCTTAACATATCTTTAACCACTAAATATAAGATGAAAATAAAAATATTATCAGACTAATAAGACCCTTATGGAGGGATTTTGCCGAGAAAAATAATCTTTTTGTGTTTAGTTCCTGAAAAATAAAAATTTAAACAATGCGAAATTATTCAGAAACTCTCGTCAAGAACATATTTTTTTTCACCAACTTATCGTACATATTTTTTTATAACAATTGCATATTATAATAGAAGAACATCTTATCAATAAATTACCATTTTTATATTTCAACAAAATTAGTTTTCATGTTTTCTACAAATCTTTTAAAAACCACTATAAAACACGCTGTCCGACGTGGATCAAATCAGACCGCCGCAAGGCCTTCTAGAGGGAGGACGTATCGCTCGTCGCTCCGGCCTGGTTGCAGTCGATTATGCCGCGCGTAGTAAAAATAGCCACGCGCGGAATGCGATTACCACATCTTAGTACTTTGGTAATAAAATATTTAATTATTTTTATTACCTACAATGATTTTGTAGTGAGTATAAATTATGTTTCAGGTAATATAATGGGACGTAATTCCGAGGCTAAATTATGTTACGTATTGTAATATAAAATTAAATATATTTCGTAATTGTAAGGGGTTGTAAGGCCCCTAACATTATTTATGTGTTCGAAAACGAAATGATTAATAAAACGTCCGTAGTGTCTACTGATTGAACACTGATTTGAATGCAACTTAACAATGTAATAAGAACGAAAATATGATTAGTATCCAAAATTTGTATTATTCTTTGCTTGCACAGTAATATTTGTCTACTTATAATGCAAATAAAATAGATTTATGATATTATATTACAGTTACATTTCAATTGAATATTTGAAGCGCACGGATCAAAGTTGTTTGAGCCGATTGTATAGCGAGCCGACGCGGCAGCTCTACGCACACAGCTTTGGTCGCTTATGTGTGCGTGAAATTAACGAAGAAATACCTATAGTTGACTTTGCGCACAAGGTGTATACGCTCTTAAGTCCATCGCTGAAAATAGTGCTCTTCAAGACATTACCATAATCTTCGGCATGTTTAATTTCTTTTGTATTTTGTTAATATCTACAGAGGGCCTAGCCATAGGAATTAATGATTTGATTTTCACCATAAATGACATATTGTTTACATTTTCTAATTTTAAAATAGGCGTAGATATTAAGTTAATCAATGTATCGCGTGCAGCGTTTTTAAATCGCATGTCGTACATGGCAGTTAGGTTATACGTTGTCGTATGAAATTAATGAATGAATACGATGGCGTGTCGTCTAATGTATTCGTATGCAGCCGGTAAGACACAGGTCGCGGGGGTCGACAGACAACTCCACTGTCGCTAGTGATTTGTGTTAGAACATTTACATTCAAGACAGTGGTCCGATGTTACTACACAATGGAATATTGAATAATGTTTGAATTCACTACGGGAATGGCAAATATGTCGCAACAGAAAGTGTTAATATATACGGATACTGTTATCAAACTTTATTTGTTTGTAAATAAGGGGATTATTATTTATAGTATGTCAATATTAATGCGTGGTTCCACTTGATCTTTTATTGACAAACTAGTCAAATAACTTGAATGTCCTAAGACGGTTCCCATGAAGTTTTTGATACGCATCAGACTCGAAGAAGAAACTCGCTTGCCTAAAGTTATAAATTGCCTTTTTTAAACGCATACTCGATACCACGAAAAGTAACGTGTTAAGTCTTAATGCCCTGTAAATTGCTTTAAAAAAAGGAAACTATAGGAATTTCCCATTCATTCCCTCACTATCATTATACACGTACGTGTACCATTTTGTTCAGTCAACGGGGAAAATAAAAGCATTTCTTTATAGGAGTGGTTCGATAATAATCTCCATATAGCCGCTATCGGTACGATTGTGAATAGTTAAGACCATGCTGTTTACTGGACGATAAATATTGGTTATCGCTCGTACGATACTATTGATGCTAATAAAGATATTAAAGAAATTGATTTTTTGTGGTTTATGTCCTTGAATTATGATGAAATAGATTTTGATTTCAGTCGTCAAGTAATTCTAATGAAGATTTGTGAGTTCAGTCCAGTCGAATTGTCCATTACTTTAGTTTTCAAGGAATATGCTGTTCAACTAGATTGTTTTTTTTTTATTTAATCCATAATCCAAGCTTCAGATTTTGATTCGATCAAAAACTAGTCAAAATGTGTAGTTAAATATTATTACACCATCATAAATATTGTTCGGTAAAGGCATTACATTTTGATTTCCCTCGACGTGTATGGTGACATGAATGAGAAATGGCTCGGTCCGAACGTTATTAGTTTAATAGGCCAAATATTCGCATGATGGGGGCTATGAAAATTCCTATCCAAATTACTTAACATAATTCCTTCGTAGGAATGGGAGTTATTTAGATTAATTTGGTGTTTTATATTAATGAGCTCAAGATTTTTGGACAATTCTGTTTTTTTAACGCATAGTTTCTAACCAGTTGTAAGGATTTACTTGGAGTGTTATGTACTATTTAGTTCGTAACTGTGTCTTTGGAGAATTTCAAAATATAAACTAAGCAACAGTAAGGAAATTCATTGTGCTCATTCTCCCAGTTTAGAAATTAATTTGTAATGAAGGGAAAATTAAAACTGCTTTTCTAAACTAACATCCCTACGTCAGCAGGGATGTTAGTTAAAGTCTTTTGAATAGTGTCGGTGACTGGGTGCAAATACTTTTAAGTCAAACTTAGTGCGTTAAGATAATGCAAGGAAGGATGATTATATCAGTCAAAAGAGATAGATAAAATGATAATTCGTCACCAACCATTGGATTACTCAACCGATTTTTATCGCACAGAATATCGATGCGCAGCGATTGCCATGTTAAAACCCGTGCATATCCAAACGCCGACAACCTATCATGGAGAATTTATCTAACAAAAACACTCAATTTCAATATGGCGCTTAGAACTGTTACAGATTAATCTGGAGTGGTTCTTGATATGACACAGATATGATAAATTATTCTAAGAGTCGGTACTTCCGTAAAAACCATAATTGCTATGACAATTCAATTTTATTAAGATCAACATAACAGGTACTTAATACCTATAATGTGTTTTTTTGTTTTGTTTAGAAGAGAAAGTTGAATCTCCCTTTGTCCTTTTAGTTAGGGGTTAATAAGACATATCCACCATTACCTTTCAAATGCATTCGTAGATCATGATGCATAATGATCTGGTATTTAACTCAAATATTTAGTGCCTTAATTTGGTTCACACAACTATTTAGTAAGATGTAATGTATCCCGCAGGACGGTAAAAGTCATCATCGAAACTATTAACTCTGCAACCAAAAGTGAGTGGATATTTAAGTATAAATTGTATGTTCTCCGCTCTGTGTAAATAAACGGAATAAGACACACAGCTTGCATTTTGTATGTTCTGTATCAGCCCATATACGTCCCACTGCAGAACACGGGCCTCCTCTAAAACGGAAAGTAAGACTACGAGGATTTAAGCCATATGGCTTAAATATCACAAAACAAAACACAAACAGCGTGGTAGCAAAAATACCACGCTGCAATAATGCTGGATGGCGGACTTGGCAGTCAGCCTGCATTGCTTCTTATAAATTTCATAAGTTATCTAGAGATCTATTAAATAAACCACTAACGATTAAGTTCCTTTGACTATTTGATGTCAATTGAGCAATTAGGGTCATGGTGATTAGCTGTGATGCGATAATACAAGTGGACTATGTTGTTATTAACTCAAAGGCTATTGTGTTTCGGTTAACAATACTGCACCCATTTATCACCAAGACATAGGAGGGTGTTACACCAGTACACCTGACAGATATGTATCTGCTCTTCAAACGAGACATGTAATTTATTTTTCTCGGTGTTCAAAATGTACATATAGTCTGCCCAGTTTTTTTAACTGCTATTGTGCCTTAAGATTTAATGCTTCAATAATTCCCGATTGCGCATGTCGAAAGAAACCAAAAAAAGGATAGTAATGTTCTTTTTTTTCTAAATGTTTTCAGTTAAAGTCTTAACTGGTATTATCTCTTACGATTTGAGGCTTAAGTATTTCTGGTAATTAATGATTGCTAAGGGGATTGAAGTCTGATATGTCTTACTGCCATTTCTCGTCATTTTTCCATCTAGATATAATCAGTTCAATCAATTTGTCAGCCTATTGTACCAGTGTTAACAGTAAACAGTTATAAATATTGAGGTATTATACTAGATCGGACATCGGGAACAAAATCTCTGCGTATGGTGCGTGCACACGGGTACACATTGAAGCGAGAGGGAAGATATGTTACTTCGTAGGCGTGAAAGAGACAGATATAGAATGTACCCTTCATTTTGTTACAAACATTTTGTTTGCAGTGTCCCCTCTAGTATATTATCTCAATGGTTATAAAACTAGTATTTAGTTTTTACTACGTATATTAAACCGATCGCTATAAACTTTTCGATTAGTCTTACCAACTCAGTTGATATCGATAGCTATGATTTATTGCCTTCACCCGGTCGTGTTTGAGATCGAATTGTATTTTACGATTTAGTCCGCTTTGTGAAAGAAGTCAACGTTAATAATACTAATAAGTTTCCGATAGTTGGTATTTTTTGCCCCTAAACAAGGCTTCCGGTGACGACAAAATATCCAATAAAATGATAAAAGAAGCGTGTAAATCGGCCGGCGATGCATTACTTACTGTTTATAATAGATGTATTGCTGAAGGGGTGTTTCCGCGAGTATGGCGTACCGGTTTCATTCGGATAATACCCAAGAGTGGCGATAAATCACCGCATGATCCGAAGTCGTATAGACCTATTACACTCTTGCCGTCGCTAGGAAAACTTTTAGAACGTCTTATCGTCCCTCGGTTGCTACCGGGTGGACCAAAATTTCACGAAAATCAGTTCGGATTTACTACGGGTAAGTCAACCACCGACGCGGCAGTTTCGGTTAGAAGAGCGGTAAGTACATCGGTGCGCAAATATGTACTTGGTATTTTCCTGGACATCTCCGGTGCTTTCGACAACGCTTGGTGGCCAATGCTGCTTCTTAAGTTGAAATTACGAGGTTGCTTTAAAAATATATATTCACTTATTTACTCGTATTTCTCGCACGGAACAACCAAACTTAAACTTGGACACTATGCCGTGTCGAAACCACTGACGATGGGTTGTCCACAAGGCTCAGTCTTAGGTCCTTATTTGTGGAATTTAGGCTTCGACGATTTTCTTACGATTCCCTTACCGTCAGGGTGTTCTTTGACCGGATATGCGGACGATGGCCTCTTGCTCATAGAATCAAACAGTAGGTCGGGACTAGAAAATAGTGCAGACGCGTGTTTAAAATTAATATGTGATTGGGGCCATCGAAATCGCTTAAAGTTTGCACCACATAAAACGTTCCAATTACTTTTAAAAGGAAGTTTACAATCACCGCCGCGATTTAAATTTAATAATATCACTGTTAAGAAAAAAGAATCGGTTTGTTATCTTGGTTTAATTTTGGAAAGGAATTTTTCATTTCTTGAACATATTAAAAACGTCGGGGAAAAGTCGAAAAGGAACTTTTTTGCTTTGACAAGAGTATCAAAATCAACATGGGGGCTATCTTTCAATACACTAAAAATCATCTATGGAGCAACTTACTTAGGATGTATTTGTTACGGATCTCCCCTATGGGCTGATAGGGCTACTATCGGCGCTGTGCGAAGAAAACTGCTCCAGAGCCAACGCTTGGCCTTGATATTCTTGTGTAAGGCATATAGAACTGTTAGTACCGAAGCTTTGCCTGTCCTGGCGGGTGTACTTCCAGTCGACCTGGAGGTGCAACGTCGCGCCGCCATGTATTACTCTACTAGGGAGAATATGGATAAAAGTTTTTTAACCGCACGTGAACTTTTAAAAATTGATAGATTATTTAAACCGCTTTCAGTGGTATATAGCGAACTATTAGATGAATGGCAAAATAGATGGGAGGTATCTTTGAAGGGACGACATCTATATCAATATTTTCCTTGCGTTCGTGACCGTTTGACAAAGACTTGGTTGGATGTCGATTATTGCGTATCACAGTTTCTCACGGGCCATGGTAACTTTAGGTCTAAACTTTACTCTTTTAAGCTTGTTGAATCGCCTGCATGCCCATGTTCAACACCTAATTGCGAGTATGAGCAGTCCGCGCATCATATACTTTGGGAGTGTAGTCTTTGGCAGAATGAGCGTAAAACTATGCTGGATAGTATGCAGATATCATCTGGAGTCGTATACTACATGGACCTTGTAGAGACTAGGAAGAACTTCCGTGCTTTCCGGCGTTTTTGCCATACTTATTATTGGAATCAAGTCTAAAAGCTCACATAATAGGTCCCATTTAAATGTAGTGATGATGTGATCCGTGGTGCTTTACAGCTGGCTTCTCCGGCTGTAAGTCTTTTTACGAGGTTATTTACCTGTTTAGTTCATTGTTTTGTCGCCCGCTTTGCACGGAGGGAAGTGGACAATAATTTATTTCCAACTCCTATTAATTTCACTTTCTGATTAATTTCGTTGCGGGTTAAAGACAAGTTAGACATTCCCGGAGACTCGCCGAGCTTCAATGCTCGGTATCATTACATTGCGTGCCACTGTTGATCCTGGCTCACAGGAGTTACAGTGGTGGGTGTGAGGGTGGGACAGTCTCCAGTTGGTATTTTATAAACTTGTGGCATCTTTATTTTACACTGTACAGATATATACCGGATATATCAAGATAGTGGTAGTTTAAGTGAGTACAAACACAATGCAGCAAAAATTTTCGCAAAAAAAGGCGACAATTTTTTTTATGATTTTTTAAATATCGTAATTTTTCGGTGGTAAATCCTTTGTGGTTTTGCTAAAATAATAATTTAAACTCTTTTATACCTTAGAGTCCTTTTAAATAAAATGGTATACACAGTTATTTTAGGGAAAAAAATGAATTAACCATCCAAATACGACCATAAGAAAAAAATAACAAAAAAAAGTCGTCGCTTTTTTTTTAACATTTTCTGTTGCAATGTGTCTGAAGTCACTAAAACTACCACCCAGCTTCGTTTTCGGTAGCAGTCTTGAGATACCCTGTATATTGTAGTCAGACATGCACTTATAGACTTTATATGCAGAAAATATTCAATTATCAATGACAAAAATAAACACCCTAAATTATTTATTTGTTGAACGCCCACAATGTGGATGGGAAACTTCTTATTTTTGAAAGTGTTCACGTTTTGCTGTGATGTCTATTAGACAGGTTAGTCGTCCCACGCTTTAAGAGTATAACTTAACATGTCGATCTAAATTGCTACGTAAAATGAAATTTTAAACGTTCAGCTCTCTAGGGAGAAAAGGGAAATATTTACTAACCGCCGGCAGTTTTACCCAAGTGTTACTAAAACATAAAACTTAATTTAACCACGCAATGTGAACTTCAAAGGCCAAACTCGTACCTTTGAAGCCGTAGTTTGAAGTTTAAGTAATGGGCTCATTTAGTATATTTTTATTTATTTAGGTCGGGCGGAAAAAATGGCGCATTGTTTTAGGGCTGGGTAAAAAATGTGTACCATTCGTTAGTTCTGGTCTAAAAAATATATACATATTAAAATATTAGTTGGATTTCTATTGATGTGCGTTATTTAATATTTATACCCCAATGTTGAAGTTCACGTATTTTCTTGAAGTATTTTATTATGTTGAAAAGAGTTCTATTTATTTTCAACCAATTACAGTTGTGTTTTGGTTAGAAGGACGTTGTAATCAGAGTAACTACTGGACATATTGGGACTTAACATTTATCTCGTGATCTTATCTTTATCTCATGATAGTGAGCGAAGTGAAATGCCAACCATTGCTTTGTAATTCATAGTTTTTTTATTTGTTTTACTACTGTCCATGAGCTATCGTATCGATTACCATCAGACGAAAGGCATGCTAGTCTCGTCTACATTTTAAAAACATTAGAATGAAATTCAATGTTAACACCATCTCTTACTTAACTACAATTAGCAAAAAAATATATGTTTTTAATACTATACCGGGTATCTCAAGACTGCTACCGAAAACGAAGCCGGGTGGTAGTTTTAGTGGCTACAAACACAATGCAACTAAAAATTTCGCAAAGAAACGCGACAGTAATTTTTTATGATTTTTTCAATATCATCAATTTTGGGTGGTAAATCCATAGTTTTTGCTAAAGTAATAATTTAAACTCTTTTATACCTTAGATTATTTATAAATAAAAGGGTATACACTATTATTTTAGGAAAAAATGCATTTGCACCCAAATATGGTCATTGGAAAAAATACCGAAAAAAAATTGTCGCTTTTTTTTGCAACTTTTTCTGTTGCATTGTGTCTGAAGTAGCTTAAACTACCACCCGGCTTCGTTTTCGGTAGCAGTCTTGATATACCCTGTATTATTAAAAAACAGATTTTGGTACCTCAAAAATATTTTTCTTCTTTCCTTTGCCTTCACATTTTTTTAAATTCTTCTATTACTTTACAATTTTTTTTAGGATTACCTCCGTTTCCTGGTGACGTACCACCGTTTCATCTCGTTCAGTCTGTACTGCGTGGGTTTCGTGTGGTTTGTGCTGTCGCTAGTGAAGCGATACTACATGCGGCAGTTCAGCCTCTTCGCGTGGACACACGTCGCTCTGCTCATAGTTGTCACGCAGAGCTATCTCATCATACAGAACATATTTGAAGGTAAGATTTGATTTATTGTTGATTTTTTTATTTAACACTCCGGTTAACATTCTAAGCAGTCCGGCCCGGGACCGCCCGGGTGCACACACTTTTCAAAATGGCAGCTAAAATGTTCAATTCCGAGTATTTAGAATATTGACCAATCGGACCTCTAAAAACGGATAAAAATTCCTCATATTTGCTAATTTTTTCACTACTGCTTTCATCCTAGGTCATAGCGTGATGATATATAGCTTATAGCCTTCCTCGATAAATGTACTACCTAACACTGAAAGAATTTTTCAAATCGGACCAGCGGTTCCTGAGATTAGCGCGTTCAAACAAAACAACTCTTCAGCTTTATAATATTAGTAGATATAGATTTTATTGTACACCAGATACAAAAAAGTAGACGGAATAAGATGAAAAAAACAAAAAAAAGCACAAGTGGCGGTCTTATTTCTTGAAGCAATTCCTGCCAGACAATCATGGAATGGATAAACGAGAAAGAGCGAAAGTTATTATTTTTGTACTCCAAATTAATCTTAAACTAAACTTATATTTAACATAGAGTACAAATGGCGGTCGTATCGCTCAAGGCAATCTCTTACCGAATACCATGGGATGGACACAAGAGAAAGAAAAAAGAGGGAGCAGTCTAAAGTGTACTTTTAGGACAAGATGTTTACACTTAATATGTATAACTCTACTCTTGCGTGTATTTTTACACATTTTTGAAGATAATACTTGTTATTTTAATAATTTTAGTACTTAAAATAACTGTCGTTACTCCTGAATCTACATCTGTGTAGTCATAATAGGCATGATGAATTATTTTAAAATCATGTTTTATAATATAGATACACATTTATTATATACGAAATAATCTATATTTCAAGAATTAACAAAGGTTTAACACAGTTTTAAGCCATTTTTCTAATAATCTTTCAATAGTGCACAGAAAAAGCTAGTAGGTGTCATGGCATCCGTTATAACGTCACCACTAGGTAAACGAAACATTATCGAAACAAAACATATTATATATAAAGATAAAAATGAATTCTAAAGTCTATAAGTGGTTCCGGTAAAGTTCACATTCCACATTTCTAAAGAAATTGGTAATGTTTACGGCAGGTTTACATAGGCGTGACGTCATGCGTCGTGGCTAGCGTTTCTGTCAAAATGGCCGATTGCTATATTTTGTACTTTTATTTTATTGAAAATCTTATTAATCTCCAATTCTGGATTAAAACTAAACCATCGTTTTAAACCCTTCTAATATGTTTTTCCCCCTAACATCATAAAACATTTGATATTTTGATACTGTCGTCACGCCTATTATATTTAGCAGTGTTTTTTGACATACCTATTTTTGTGTATTTGCCAGGCTCTGTAATCGGACCTATCCCTTAAAACAGAAAATGAAAACTTTTACCTTTTGTAAACTTTAAAGAAAATTAGAAATACGATATTTAATTTTGTTTTCGGGGGAAACTTGATGAAACTGTCTGATAATGGCACCTTTGAGAGACATTTATCGTAGCTAAAAGCCGTCAACTTTTAAAGCGAGTGTCAAGTTATAATCCCTGATGAGTCAACAACATTTCTAGCTCCTTAATTGTTATTTTCGACCGTTGTTGCTCAATGTCTTACGACCTCATTCATAGCAGTTTCTGAACTTATTTTAGTTATCATAAATTATTAATATATTGCTCTGAATTCAACTAAGCTACGAATCCTGGATAATTACTGTATTGTAAACTTGATTTGAAAAGAGGAACGCTAGTGTTTCTTGCCCGTTCTTCTCTGGCGCAAGCAGCCTTGTGAACCAGGTGGTAGTGAAAAAAGAAAAAAAGTGATCTAAGTAATGTATGACTTTTTATGGATTCAATGAAAATTTTCATTTAATTCCATATTGAATGTTTTGTCTTCCTCGCTCTAATAAAATTGAAAAGGTGTTCGAAAGGGACAAAACACTTGATAACTAATATAATATGTATTATGTTTAAAACTGTCTATGAATAAGGCGGTCTGTCTTAAGTAAAACCTGTCCACAGTCGTCATTATCTTTAACTTTAAATCTCTACAAAACGTGAACCTGCATACTAATTAGTAATTACGACCATAATATGTAGAACAGTTCTCAATGTCAAATATTAAGCTTGAATTATATCGCTTGGTAAAATTAATTATTTTCTTCCTACGTTTAACCCACCCTTGTCTGCATGAGCAAGAGTTTTTAAGTCTTTATATGCATGCTTTTAAAAAAGGATATTCAGTCTGTTAAATGTCATAAAAACCTTTGAGAGAAACGACCTAGTAAATCTAGTTTTTAAAATGTATACCTAGTGTTTCATAGCTTAGTTTATCATGCCTTAAACTTACATATAGTGCCCCAGTTAACATCCTTTTTAACCTTGCTAATAGATCAATAAAGCGTAATCGGTATGATATTACGATAAAGGTTTATGATGAAATTGAACGATTCAACAAATGAGTAATACATCATAAATAACCATTAATGCGAATAGATTGTTTACGGAACTGAAACTCGATCGCTATCATTTGTCTCGATTCCGTAGCGCCGTCAATACATGACGCCTTACGATACCCATTATCTGTCCATTGATAACACGTAATCGGACGTTACACTTCGACCCGATTCCTATTTTAGGTTAAGGTGTGTTTAGAATTATCATCGCTGGTGGTGTTATAGGGAATTTGTTGCCTCAGAGTTATCTAGCGATTAACCGGAAAAACCTGTCAATGTAGAACTTGCCTTACATACATACAAGACACATACAACACACATATTTTTAGTTATTAATTAACAACATAATATGATTAAAATAAAATACTGAAATCAATTTGCAACTACATCCTACCTACATATTTGTATTTGTAATGTATTCGAATAGTTTATGCCTATTTGGTCCACTGATATGAATGTCCCTTGAATAATCTATATCTTATATAGTTCGTCTCTCTCACTCGACGGGCAATTTTTATGCGCGGAAATGAGATACACGATTAAGGAGTTCACCTTGTATTTTAACGCGCTCTAAAATATATTTAATCCATTAATAAATAAAAGATCTGTATTATCGGCATTATTCTGCAATCGTATATCACTTACGTTGTATTCTTTAATTATATTGTAACTTAAGAAAATTTCGCTGTCGGTTTGACGGGGAAAAGTCAAAATAAATTACTTATAAATATAAACAAAGAGGCGTACTATTGCGCGGCCGTCACGCGGCAGACTGATTCGTGTGCGGTGCATGCACCGCACTTGGGTGGGACACGTTTGTTACAAAGAACGTCTTATCTAGTGTAACATTGATATCGATGATTTTAGACAAATTCTTTTATTTTAGAAAAATAAAGCTTTTGTTAAATTTCACGCGGACGAAGTCGCGGGCACAGCTAGTAATTCATAAAGCTGATCTTGTGATGCCAATGTGAGAGCATGCCCGGACAAACTTCAGCTTTTACAAAATTACGGAAGTCTGGCTGCCACGGGCTCTTCGTCTATCAAAGGAATGTTATTCATAAAAACTGAACTGTATGTAGTGAGATCAGTTTCATAATCCAAAGATTCCTTCGTATATATTTTTGTATTACAAGGTTATTTCTGATACATACTTTCGAATAAATATCGTGAAAATTGGATCAAGATAAAATTGTGTCTAGAAATATATGTTAAATGATTGATTGCGTGTCGAATTTCTTTCTAATTGAATTACTAAAATAGTTGAATTTATGAAGTATCCACTTTGGTCAAGAGTAAAATGGATGTTAAATGTCTTGACACTTCCATTTAAGTACATAATATAGTTGTACGAGCGCTATGTAAATTAATTGCAACTGTATGTTAAGCATTGCAACTATCCCAGATGGCATTCCTCCACTGCAACAAACCATTATCTGATTACCAACATATGTATCGACTATCATGTCTCGTTACTGTGGGACCGTAAACTTTTTCATAATTTTCTATATTAATAAAAAGATGCGTATCTTAATGAACGATCGATGCCTTTGTTTGAGTCTGTTATTATATTTATGAGACATTCCAAAATTAAACCTTGTAAGGTAAATCGTTGATAGACCACAATTAGCCCCCAGCGTCGTACTTTTTTCACCTATCACCAATCCCAAGCCTGATATCCATAATCTGAATACTAAAAACCCAACAACAGTACTATAAATGAAGCATACGAATACAATACGCTCCGTTGAATAAACTGGTGACACGCGACTTGCCGTACAAAGTGCAACTCATTACGAATACATGCATAATTACAGCGACCACCGCTGACCTCAATGTATTAATAGACTTTTTTTTACCTGTCTCCGCATGGTACAAGTGCATGGTTCACTTGGCGGTGAGCCACCGAATTGTTTTGGTCCCACGTTATCTTTTCTTTTGATTATGTTTATAGTGATAGAATACTTGACTATGATAGATTTTTTTTATTATTTTGTGTACAAACAATAATATCATGAGAATAAAGTTTCAGTACGTCATGCTCGCTTAAAGGTTTGTGCTTGCGGCGGCATCGTGTGCCGGGTCGGTCACTTCCCTATAACACGGTTGAGGAGACCGATGGCTGGCACATGGGTCATACTCGTGAACGGGTGCTGCTTGTGTAGACTGGTCTGCTCAATTTGCTTATAATGATAATATTAACTACTTTGTTTTTTTTTTGAATTTTTTTTTTATTGCCTTTCATTGCTTTTGCTGAACAGTGTATACCGATTCCGCAGTCAGGGCGACCACACTTAACTCAGCCGTACAATATAATTATTATTATAAATAATTTATGAACTGCTCTGAATTTCAACTCCTGTATGATCACTGTATTGTAAACTTATTTTGAAAAGAGCAACGCTAGAGTTTTTTGCCCGTTCCTCTCTGGCGAAAACAGCCTTGTGAACTGGGTGGTAGTGGAAAAAAATATATGACTGAATCTAAATAGTGTATGACATTTTATGGATTCAATAAATATTTTCATTTCATTTCATTTCATAAAACATTTCTGTCAAAACAGTATTAAAGTTAATTTGTAACGTGAGGCAAACATTAGTATTTTAAATGGAAAGGTGGGAATGTAATGGGGACATGTTACCGTCCCTTTCACACACGTAAATTGTAATGCCTAGTGACTAGTGACGTCACTTGTTTGGTTTTCATCCCTTTTCTTTTACTCCCACTGAGAGATATGATATTTTGAATTCGAATTCAAAAATGGAGTATAGTATAGACTAGGACCTATATTCTCCTATTGACTAAGATACTTACTTAGATGCTTTTCAATACAGTAGGTTAATGTTGCAATTAGACAACAGAAGAGATTTTTTTCGGAAACCATTTTTTTAAATCTTTCGGTAATGGACGTCCTTTGGCTCAATATAATTATAATTTACGATGTGGAAGCTATTTGAGAAACGTGTAAAACAATATGGAGCTGTAGGTTGTCGTTAATTTATGTATGTATATTGTAGTCTCCGCACACTACGTTAACCCTCAGATGCGGTCTCTTTGTAGCATTATATGTAGAAACAGAGAAAGAAACATAATAATTAGCGAGTCTTTATACTTTGTGCGGGTTGTATAATATATGTTTTTGTCTCTTTGAAGCAACATTTACTTCTTTAGGAAATTTTAATGAGGACAACAGAATGTAACAAAAGCAAAATGTTTGTGTAAGCAACCACTACAACCACTTGTTATGAAGAAAATGAGCAAGCTATTTGATAACATGAAATTTATATTTATTACTTTTAAGTCACAGTTTATTTTTCTACACAAAGCGAAACCGTATTAAGAATTTTTCGGAAATTCTATCAACGATCCAATAGCATGCCAAAGAGAATTCAGTTCCAATCCACACGTGTTCAATTTATCGCGCCGCGCCGCTTCGAATTGACTTCAATAGGTATTTTCTCGGTTTTATGAGTAAGGAGAGTTTTCCACGGGAACATAAATAGACTAATTTGAACTTGGTAGCACTCCAGAACGGCTGTATGATTTTATCGATCGTTCTAGATAAACGGATTTCCTACCTTGCCGAGTTGTGATAAATATCGCTATTATGTCTGTAATGCTGCTTTATTTGTTTTTTTTTTTTCGTGGAGACTAGTGACTTCAAAAACATGAGTTAATTGTTAGCAATTAAGTTTTGTTATACATAAATACCATTCAGATTATTTTTTTGGTAGAATCAAAATACGTATAGAAAGAACAAGATATAAAGTCCACAATAGTGGCTCGGAATTATCATAAAATGTGCATCCCACCTAGTATTATTTATCCATCTGACAAAATGTTATCTAATAGGGCCTCCACCTGGCAATTGATCTTTCTTCTAGAAACATATTCTATGAATGCGCCTGTCTTTGTTCCAGAATACTGGTTTTTTAAACATCTTATAGTTCAGTAGTATCCGTGGCATAGTTTGTTAAGATCAGAATCGCAGCAAATATTTTTGTACTTCACATGATTTTTGGCTCTGGGTGTTGTGAGACCAAAAAATGATCTCGTAGTTTGTGATACCCACGACATACTCGTAAGATTTGGCATCTTACTATGGCGTCAGAGTGACGTGCGCACCTAATACTTATTTATTATAAATATGACGTCTCTATCCAATTACGTATATGATAAACCCCGACCCCGACCTTCATGAATATTGCATATTGTCTTCGCAAATCACGTTTTGAATTTCGAATGACCTGTCTAAAGCTGGAAAACACGAGTATCGATCAGCTGCGCAATATAAATAGGCGAATACGAGCCCGGTATCGCGGGAACTCCAAAGCGGAGTATCGATCGGTCCCGATAAAACCAACGCTTTCCCACCGCGCACTATGCAATTTCGAATATATTTTTCGTATGACTAACGGTTTGTGGTGTGTCAGAATATTCTTGTTTTTAGGTGTATTGAGTCATCTTCAGATGTTTTGGTGTTGCAATCATTATAATAATCTCTTTGGTAAATTTCCAGTAGCTATATCATCATTTTTTATTGATTTTAAGTCGATTTCCGTCGCGATACCGAAATATGTTGTTAGAAATAATAGCCATGTCTACCACACTCTACGAAGTATTATTAACTTAATTAAAGGCATTTATAACGCTCAGCACGATATAGTGATTAAGCATGCAATTTATAAAGAATAATCAACGAATATAAACACAATAAAGACATGTTAAAAATTACAACATATTAATTAATATATTTCGGTTTGTAACATAGAGTCATCAAAAATATAAGTTTTTCAATCAATACAGGGGTGTAAATCAATTATTTATTAAGTTTTCAAATATAGTCACATATAATTGATGCAATTTAACGTCTATTTTCCCTTATGATTCCCCACTCCATTCACACATACATAGTACGATGGTGCTATAATAGAACAAAGCAGCGATAACGTCCAGGCATCGCTTTGTGTCGACTTGACATTGTCACGGCCGGGAAGCCTTTCACCCACTTACGCTCTAACTAGGACAAATACAAACATGATCCATTGTAGATAGCGGAAGCGACAACGTTATTTCTGCAACTAAAGATATCAATATATGAAAAACTTTATTAGCATTGAGTGCAAGTTCAATCTATCTTTAGTATGCCATAAATTGACACTCCCAAACCATAGGTATCATGTTGGGATTGGACAAACAGAGTTTTTAAGTTAGTTAAACAGGAGAGCAAAATTGATTTGGTGATATTTGTTCTGTATCAGCCCATAAACGTCCCACTACAGGGCACGGGCCTCCTCTACAATCGAGAGTACGATTGGGTGTGGTTAGGTCGTGATATTTGTTACTTCTGCTTAAATACAAGATTATTTTAATGTTATAGAATGTTGCTACCTGATCTCCATGAAACACTTTATAGCTTTCGTTTCTTAAATTGATACAATTCGTTTAAGAGGATAATGGGTTCTGGGTATTTTTTATTTAATAAAGCGCAACATATTTTACTCATATTTTCTTGATGATGACAATTGCACAAACTAACTTTGCCAATACCTTTGCCCTTGAAACTGTCAATTCCATACATTCCCAAGGTCAAATACATCTCAAATGTATGGCGATGACATTTTCATAGGCAAATGTATTGGCAAAGTTACTTGGTGCAACTGAGCCTAACTGATGTACAAACCCCACATTTAGACCGTTATAAATCCGGTACTAAAATAATATTATTTAAGATTTTACTTTATGAAATCGCTTTCCGCTCTCCCCATCACAATAATGTAAGACACAACACTACGCGTTACGTAGGGAAGCCGTCGCTAAAATAGATTACGCGTCGGTTTGTTGTGACTCAGCGGAAAACATTCAATACACACATTGTATCATAGGTAATAGTATTTATATATCTTTGGCCCTTATTATCTTCTTTTTTAGCTAGGATTTTACTTATGTTTTTTTATTATATTGGCATGACAGAGATTATACTGGCATTTAACTGTCTTGTTATTTGTGATCCTTATTATCTTTATCATTTAACATATTTTGCTAGGATATTACCTGTGATTATATAATATATTGCTATGACAGTGACTATACTGGTGGTACATGCTGTGCACTCCTGTTATATTACCGGTGCCAATAATAGAGGAAGAGTCCGTGGCCGCTAGACATAAGTTTATGAATTTTGTTAAGGCAAATATTAAAAAGGGTTTCTCTCGATAGTGAGATACTTTTGCTGGTTCTTTTCTCTTGCCAGACACATTGATGTTCATTACTAAACTTCCAAAGCCACCACGATAGAAACTTCATAATAGCTGATCGTTGTGATGCCTATGTTAGAGGAAGGCGCAGACAAACTTTCAGCTTAAATATAAAATTCGTCTGGCGATCACGGGCTTTTGCTCTATTAACAATAGTCACTACTCACTCGTCACTTCTCATAATTATGCTGGCCTTTGTACTTATTTCTTCACGCTACATTTTATAGACCTAGTATTATAGGAATATGGGAAAAAGTTGGCCGGTACACTATTCCACAGCTTATTCAATTCAGCTGAAAAAAAAAACAATTACTGATATACAGGGTAAATCAAGACTGCTACCGAAAACGAAGCCGGGTGGTAGTTTTAGTGACTATAAACACAATGCAACCAAAAATTTCTCAAAGAAACCCGACAATTTTATTTTGTGTTTTTTTTTTCATTATTCGTTTTGGGTGGTAATCCATAGCATTTATTAAAATATTTACACCCTTGCGTACCATAGCGTCTTTATAAATAAGATATACACTATTGTTTTAGGAAAAAACTATGTATTTATCATCCAAATGCGAGGATAGGAAACAAAAAGGCCGGCATAATTGTATCTATTGGCATGGGACTGCCGTCTGATGCCAATGGATACTCTGCCTGGGCGGCATTTGCGCTCACCATCAGGTGCAATGTGGCCACAATGTCGGGCCAAAATCTTATTCTCAAAAAAATTAGTTACCTAGTGTCTGAAGTCACTAGAACTACTACCCGGCTCTGTTTTTGGTAGCAGTCTTGATAAACCCTGTCCCATACAGGGTTTATCCACTGGTGTCAACTTTCAACGCTTTGGGGAACAAAGTAACATTTTCATATTCATAAATCATTAGACGTGATGCGGTCATCGCATTTCGCGTTTATTTTTTAATTCATTGATTAATTACGTTTGTCTAGCTTCTTACCTTATCATTATTGAACAATCCGATCTGAACGTGTACACGTTTGTTGTGATTCGTAAACATTCGTAACTCACGTGTTGAGCCGATGTAGCTCTGGCCTCTATGATGCGTTTACGCGTAACACGATTTTAAAGAAGCCATTCTTGTGTAGCGATAGGCCAAGGCCACGTTAGCTCACTATGCATAGATATAATATAGATGTAGGTATAAATACAACATGATAATAAGATTTCGAATGTTGGTATTTCATCAATTAAATTCCAAATAGTGACATCTAGCGACAAAAAGTTGCACTATTTCTTCGGCTGTATTTATGTTATAATATGTATGTTATGGGCCAAGTGATTAATGCGAGCAGTATTCATAAGGCCCGGGCAGTATGAATAATGCTCAGCCATATCGGGCCAAGTGATTAATTACAATCTAAACTCACCTATTTATCACATTGCCCGGGCATTATGAATATGGCTACATGGCAATGTGATTAATAGGTAATTTTTTACGTGGTGCGCTGCCGCATTGTCGCATCTTCGATAGACTCATAAATTAGAAAGGTTGGATTGATCTGCTTATGTTTCGTTGTTTTTTAACGTCCGAAACATTATCTTCAGATGGAAATGAGTGTACCCACTTTATGGATCAGTTAGGTCGACTGTGCACCAAAACCGACTCTAGACACCCTGACTTCACGTAGTCTTTTGGCTACCGACCCTAGAGTGTATATAAAAAGCCGGAGGCGCGGAGGGAGAGCAGCCCCCGCCCGCTGTAACGAAGGATAGGCAACCGTATGAGCCGTAGCGGCTGAAGGCTGGATGCCGGAGGCGACCAGCAAGCCAAAGCTGCGAAGGTGAGCATGGGTGCCTATCTTTTGTTGCGCAAGGGCGAAGGGGCTGAACTTCCCGTAGCGCCGGAGACGTTGCAGAAGCAAATTTGTATTGACAACAAGTGTTTTGAGGTTAGGTTACTATAATTGATATTTCTCAGGAATGGTACGTTACCTTTTCATGGAAGTGGTACTAGGGGAGGTGCGTGACCTTGCAATAGCCGCACGATGCCCCTTCGGCTCATTGTTTTAATTTCGATTCGCTTTACATAACTCTGCCCAATAGGCACTGGGCATTATGCATAATGCCCGGGCAATGTGATAAATTGATTGGTTATAATCACATTGCCCGCTCTTATTGGGCATTATTCATATTGCCCGGGCATTATGAATAATGCCCGATTAATCACTTAGCCCATAACATGTGCATAATTAATGTTATTTATGAATTGTAACTTATTTTTAAAACTAATAATGTAAGTAATGATAGTGAATTTAATACAATATTCATACATGTAGTTTTTTTTTTACTTTGCTCAGTGGAAGACCAGCAACAGCGAATTGTTTAACTTGAATTCAATTTATTTTGTCGCTTCGGGAAATATAACAAATTACTAACAGCGTAATAAAAAAAAAAAAAAATATTTTTATTGCAGACCAAATAGCCCATAGTGTTAGTATACATTATTGCTTATGATAAAATGCTATTGTTAGTAACATGTGTAAATTAAAACAGAAAACTATAAAGACGTGGACCGTTATGCTAGAGCACTGCGCACTTAGCAACAGATATAAGCTGCTGTGCCCAGTGCTCCATCATGGAGCAGTCCCACCTATCACAAAATTCTCTCAGAATGCTGTTGGAACTGGTGCGTAGTCGATGCAAGAGGGATGCACAGCTCTTTCTTAGTATGGCATCAAAACCATCTATGCCAGCCTCCGCAAACATCCCGGATGCACTACAAAATCGAGGCAGCCCCAACAGCACCCTGAAAGCATTATTATACTGAACACGCAGCTCGCCGTATGCCCTGCGCGTGTAGCTGGTCCACAGACTGCATGAGTACAGTGATTGACAGTAGGCTCTGAAGAGAGTGATTTTAACTTCTGGGGTGCAACGTACAAACCTTTGAGCCAGCATATTGCATCGGACAGCCAGCGCCCTGCGTGCTCTTTCAATATCCACATTGTCACACATGTCATGAGTAACCCAATGCCCCAGGTACTTAAACTGAGTTACTCATGTCAGGGGTTCATTGTTAAATTTTACTTGAGGAGTATACAAATTCCTTTTATTGCCTGTCTTAAATACGAGTAACTCGCACTTTTTTGTATTGTACCTAAGACCGTGAGTAATACCGTATGATTCACATACTTGTAGAAGTCGTTTCAGCCCACTGACAGATGGGCTCAACAGCACCATATCATCAGCGTAGCTAATGAACGCCATTTTAATAATTGCGAAAAACATTGCTATGACCGGAAACGGACGCCAAATGCGACGACGCGGAACGCCCCTTCCACTTGTAATTATTAAGTAAACCTCACTATGATGAAAGACAATTATGGTTAACGCTTAAGAAATATTTCCCTGGAATTGTGACGTCATGGTGGAGACATATTGAAGGTAATTTGTAAACATTATTGTTTTGTATTTTAGTAGTGTGCACACCACTTCACTTTTATTTGTTTTGTTTTAAAGGCACGTTACAGGTTAGGTACTTTTTAACAAAGTAACCAAAGAGTACGTGCAATTTCATTTAAACTGATAATCTGATAATTATTGTATTAGCCTCACGCGAAAACACTTAGGAGTCTGGCAAAAATAAATAATACTAAGGGAAAAGATAATATTATCACATTTATTTGGCTGTATTATTTTTTAAATATTTTTACATATTATTAAAACTTTTGGCTATTGCATTAAAACATTTTTTTACGGATTAACAGGTTAAGGTTTAACATTTTTTCACATCCCGACGTGACGTTCCGATTACTTTACAGCCTTCGTGTTCGCGGGACGGACTGTTATATTTATTAATACCAATACGCCAATAAATATACAACGACGATGCTTTTATTTTAATGTAAATCTAAGAAACCATTAAACTGTAGGGCCAATGAGTATTTTTTTTTCTTTTTTTTTTATTGCAATGAATGACGAGACGAGCAAGCCGTTCGCCTGATGGTAAGCGATACGACCGCTCATAAACAGTAGCAACATTCCACTGCGCTCGTCATCCTGAGACATAAGATGTTAAGTCTCAATATGTCCAGTAGTTACTCTGGCTACAATGTCCTTCAATCCGAAACACAACAGTGCATTTACGCAGTGTTGTTTCACGGGAGAAATAGACATTGCGGTGGTACCTACCCAGATGGCCTCTCACATATGAGAGACCTACCACCAGTAATGAAGAGTATGTATGAAGAGAATTGGAGTAATTAGCTTTCGCTATAAACTACCATGGACATATTAATATAATAAAGAAAGTGATTGCAAGTAACTATACAGACTAAAATAAGATTGATGTTTGAAACACTGCGACTGGTAAACAATTGTACATATTTTAACACGAGCTTGCTCAGAGTTCTGTAAACAAGTGTATTATTAGACAAAAGGCGTCTTCGCAATCTCCATTGTTTCCACAACTGGCCCGTACGGACAATCGCTTGGGAAATAATCGCTGGAAACAGAACTTGTATCAGTGGAATAGAGCTTGTTAAAAATCAATTATTTTTTTGTGGATTGGACGTATAAATATTTTATAATAAAGCAGCAGGTCTGTGTTACTAAGTCAGTATGTTTTTAAAAATCCATCCAGAGCTTGCCTGGAAGAGATCGCAGGTAGCGATAAGGCTGCCAATTTTAACCATGCTCTTAGTTTTAAGTGATGTATCTGTTAATAAGTTTCTTTCTTTTATTGTGGTGTACAATAAATTAAGTAAATTAATTAATTAATTAGTTGTTTTGTTGTCCAGAACTAGAATGTATGCACAATGGTGATAAATATGCTTTATATCATATTTGGGATGGAAATAAGCACGGTGAACTGCTAGTAGCACTAATACGATATTACTTCCTTCCACCTCTTTGGAGGTATATAAAACTTAACTTATGAATTCACCGCTCTCAATTTCTTTAACAAATTTCAAATCAAGAATATGCAAATTAATTTAAAAATACCTTCATACATATGTATAGAAGTATATAAACAATAAAGATCGCAAGAGGTCGGTTAGTTAAATTAATCAAAGGAATTATTAATTACATACTGTTCACGCTCGTTCGTATCGTGCTCGAATAGAAAGCCACGTGTTTGGAAAGAAGCCGATAATTAGATTAATTGGTGTATTATAGGATTAATCGTTAATACTTACAAAATTATCAAAACACAATGTTAAAATCTGTCACGCGTTTTATTTTAGTTGTCTGTATTTTATTTTTGAAATTAGTTTTTAATTTGTGTTAGGTTGTTAATAAAATGTAATTGATTAATCTAGTAGATTTTACTGGTTGTAAAATTTGGTGGTAAAATTTCTAAAATTATTTAGTACGTATTTAAATGTTTACTACAAAAATATTTCATTGACTAGTTTTATTCTATTTCTATTTACTTCTGCTTCGAACAAAATGTTTGTTGCAGAAGCTGGAGTCCAATTCAAAGCCTAGTTAGGTAGCACTGAAAGTTACTCGTCAACTTGATGAAAACTAGAGTAAATATTTTCTATACCGCCCTCTCTTTTCCTTTTCTTCTACCCATCCAAAGGTTGTCTGTAAGAAATTGCCTAGAGAGATAAGTTCGCCATGTGTACTTTTGTTCATTTGTAATGTGTTTAAGGTGGCCTGTTTGGTAAACGGACTAGACGCGGCTCCCCACATGTTCACGGTGGTCGCGGGTTCGAATCCCATGGCACACCTCTGACTTTTGGGAGTCATGTGTGTATTGATAGTCAATCACCACGCACTAAAACGGTGAAAGAAAACATCGTGAGGAAACCTGCATACCATAGCGATTTATAAGAATTTCTGTGGTATGTAAGTCCGCCAACCCGCACTAGGCCAGCGTGGTGGACTATATGGCCTAACCACTCTCAATCGTATCCTCGATTGTAGAGTAGGCCCGTGCCCTGCAGTGGGACGTATATGGGCTGATACGATACGATACGAATGTATTTAAGTGGTTATCCTTTTTATGTGCAGTTAAGAATAAAATAAATTAAAAAATACAAAACAATTTGTCTATTGCGAAATTGAAGCATATTGGTGTGCGAACAACAAATCTTCAAGGGATAGTCCTGCCTCGCGTATCTATTTCCAAGCGGACTAGTGGGTACTCGATTACAATGTTGTATTAATCTTAATAATCAAATATAGAAATCGAGGCTCGTGTCTACAACAAAGCCGTTCCTCATTTATTACTTTCCTCGCGCCCCGTTTGTACCCTGCTTTCTTAGTACGCGTGCACTCATATTGTACCTGATGTACTCTCTAATGATCACTACAACTGCATCCATCTCTATTATGGTGAGTCTTATCCCAAATTCGCAATGCCTGTTTCTCCCGCCAAACAGCAGTGTAAATGCACTGTTGTGTTTCGGGTTGAAGGATATTGTAGTCAGAGTAACTAATGAACATATACCGCCTTATTACAAAACGTGGTTTATCTAAAAACTTTAGTTTAAATCGCAATAAACTATGGTTTATATGAAATTCATATTACAAAAAGTGGTTTAACGATAAACCATGGCCTTTTTTATGGTTTATCGCTAAACCTGACCGCCCCCTAGTTTACGGTGGTCTAAATCGTAAACTTCCAACTATTTCTTTTGGATTTAGTGTCTATTTCATCGTATTATGTTACTTTTACTCTAAAATTGATATTAATATGACGAATTTGTTCGTTATTAAGGATTTCGAAGCGTTTGAGCGATTAAAAACGTCATGTCGGCCCAACAAAAGACGTCTACGCGTCAAACCCTGTTTTAATTTTTTCCGATAAAAATATACGCATAAGGATAAGTTTACCAAACATTTTGCAATGTAATCCATATAATAATGTTGGTTTACTCACTTTTTTCTCACTACTCAAATTCATAGACCATTTTTCATTTTGTAGGTCCACCACAACACAATATTATTAAATTAGATTACTATGTAATTACCTAAGCGACAATTATTTTATATCACTTCACTTCACATACTTCGTTGACTAAATAGTAAATGCATTCCAATGCTAAATGAACTTATTTTAACTCGCGATAGTTTTGTTTATTGTTATGGTTTCTTGTAACGCGCCAGAATGTTACGTTCCATCACACGTGTTTGGATGTGTGACTAGCTAATATAACATGAACCAAATGAAAAAAATAAATAAATTATAATCGATATACCAACCAATATTGACATTCTAGCAAAATGTCCAACCCTCAATAGGTTCAATACGCCTAAACATTATTTAATCATTAAAATTTTATTAAAACGTATTCTTTTCTGTGGATATGGAACGTTGCGATGGAATGATATCATGTTGAACGAATATTATTTGTATTAATCTGTGGTTGGTGTATAAACTACGGTTCAAAAGAATGAACCAAGGAAACCATGGTTTATTTATGTTTTGTAATACCAGTAAAATTAAACCATGGTTCTGCAGATTAGACTGGTTTCGCTAGACTAGGTTTAAACCAAGGTTTATTTCGCTTTTTGTAATAAGACCGATTGAGACTTAACATCTTAAGTCTGACGATGGCGAGCTCAGTGGAATGCCAAGCATTGCTTTGTAATTCAAGGTATTGTTTGGCTTTCAAGGTATTGTTCAAGAGTGAGCGTACAAACCATCAGGTGAACGGCATGCTCGTATCGTCATTCATAGCAATAAAATATATTAAAAAGTCTAGTCCCCCATTCTGTCTCGATTTTTGTTGGTGGTCTAGTTTCATTTACCTATTGTTATTATGGAATAACTGCTGAAAAGCCGATTAAACTATGGAGTTTAATCGGCTTTTCAGCAGTTCGTTCCATTTAGTGGTTTTCGCAAAGCGGTTTTATAAAGAGCAGCAAATAGGCAGTGTGTAATTGTATTACCTGCTTTATTGATTCGATTTATTCTATTATAAAGTAATTCTCTAGTCAATAGTGAATTAGTACTCTAGTCAACTTATAAGGTTTCTTTGTCTCCTTCTGATACCCGTAGTTAATTATTTTATTGGTAGCCCTGGATCTTGTATTTTACAGTAATTTGATTTGAAAAATAATGAGAATCAGTCACTTTTAAGCCAACGTTAATGGGGAATATGCACGTGACTTAAATATGGACAAAATATTTTTTTTTTATCTTTATCGCTACTGAAAACACACAATACAATAATTTTTAAAATTTATTTTAATTTAATAGTGCAATTTAATCATCAAAAAGTGGCATCCCGCGCAAATTTCCGAAACGCAACACTATTGGTGGATGAAAACGTGACGTCAGATTTACACGAAAGGTCTGCTGTCATCAAGCTATTTGTATGGTTTCTTTTCTGAGGAATAATTGTTTTTGTTTTGTGTCTCTGTTTTTTTTTAATATTAAGTGTATAGTTTGATGTGTTCACAGTATTAATTAATTGTGAAGAGAATTAATGCCATTATTTTATATTTAATATAATTTTCTGTATCCTCTTCAATGTGAAACCCAGAAATAATAGAAAGATTAATAAAACTAGTCTCGAACTTGCCTCTTACTCTAATACTTCTTAATTCTTCTTTACTGGTGGTAGGTCTCTCATATGTGAGATACCATCTGGGTAGGTACCACCGCAATGTCTATTTCTCCCGTCAAACAGCAGTGTAAATGCACTGTTGTGTTTTGGATTGAAAGACATTGTAGCCAGAGTAACTACTGAACATATTGAGACTGAACATGTTATGTCTCAGGATGGCGAGCGTAGTGGAATGCCAAGCATTGCTTTGTAATTCAAGGTATTATTTGGTTTTACTACTGTTTATGAGCAGTTGTATCGCTTACCATTAGGCGAACGGCTTGCTCGTCTAGAAGGTCAATGCAATAAAAAAAAAATAGATGTTTTTATTCATCAGTAATACTTATACTCATACATACATAAGGATATAAGAATTCTTAATAGTATCTTTACGACTTTTCGTAAACTAGGTTATGTTTTTGTAGAGGTTTGTAAACAAAACAAGTAGGTAGGTAAACGTAAAAATGATTCGTATATGTATTTTACTTAATTTTAATATCCTAACTTACATCGAAATGGTCTTCACAACAATATAAACAGCTCAAACTCGATACATTGTCTCTTCTTATAGCCTTGCACCACTTTATCCTTAGATTTTCACCTTTCGGCATAAGGAAATATACTTTGTCAGGTGCAGTGTTTATGTTTTTTGGGCATATAGGAATGATACAATATTTTTAATATGGTTTTTTGTGGTTTTCCATGGTAATTAAGCTGATATTCACTCACTTTCTTTATTTTCTGGTAATAATATATTGAACCAAACACTGCTGTGAATATCGAACTTGTGTAATCGTGACGTCACGAACAAGCGCGCCAAAATGGCCGCGTTTATATCGCCCAAAATTGATAGCGATTTTAATATTTAAATTTTGCATAATAGTTTATATTTTGGACGTGATATTTGTATGTTTGGTAATGTAATGACTAGTAGAATCGTATAAAAAAAATCATGCATATTCCCCATTATGTGGAAGTTATAATTTGCTTGTTTGCTCATTATCATTATGACATTGGCACCAGTTTGTCATTACTTCCTAAAAAAATAATTATTAGCAATCTCTTTCTTGGTATTGTAAACCAGCTCAGCTAATTACGTGTTATGATAAATTGTATGATTAGTTAATAGTATGTATTAATCATGTATGTATTACATAGTATAGAAACTATTTACACATGCGCAAATACCTAAATATGTGTTTTTCGGTCAAATAGTTTGTGGTTCCATTACTGCATTTTTTATCCAAATGAGTCTAATACATTAAATATGATAATAGCTATATATATACATAAAATATAGCGTTTTGAGTAGTTTGGCGTAAAGTTATTAAAACTATGTTATAACAGTAGTTTTCCGACGTTCATCATAAGTTCATTTTTCGATATTAGGATTGTATTAAATCAACCCCGTTTATACTGAACTGTTTGAGCCTGGATCCAATCATACCAGTACTCCACTAAATAATATCAACTTCGGATATACGCTACAAAAATTAGCTCCTGACACAGAGTTATAAAGATTGATTGTCCAGTGCATACGAAAGGAGGTCGCAACGCGCCGTACTCCAGGGAGATACTCTATAAAAACGTTACGAACTACGAATGTTCGGACGCCATACATAAAACATCAATAATGTGCCTAAATACTCCACAAAAGTTTAGATTCCTTTATCATACGTCGCAATAGATTATGTTCAGAGAAAAAGAAGTATAATAGAGAATAGTATTGATTTTTAGAAGTGGAAATCTTTTATCACTGGTGGTAGGTCTCTCATATGTGAGAGGCTGCCTGGGTGGGTACCACCGCAATGTCTATTACTCCCGTCAAACAGTAGTTTAAATGCACTGGTGTGTTTCGGATTGAAGGACATTGTAGCCAGAGTAACTACTGGACATATTGAGACTTAACATCTTGTGTCTCAGGATGGCGAGCGCAGTGGAGTGCCAAGCATTGTTTTGTAATTCAAGGTGTTGTTTGGTTTTGCTACTGTTCATGAGCGGTCGCATCGCTTACCATCAGGCGAACGGCACGCTCGTCTCGCCATTCACTGCAATAAAAAAAAAAACTTATCCGGACGTCGAAGATTCGAACATTCGAAGTTTCTATTGTTTTTATCTAGTAATCTCCCAGAACAATTTGCACTGATTGCACTGAAACAGTTATAAACAGTTTCAACCGTGAATGAATATGTCGCAGTTGTGTAATGGGCAACGTCCTACCTCATGCAATTATTTGCGGCAGCGGGACATAGTATACTGTTGCTCTGTTGCTAAGCAACATGTGTTTTACTTAGAATAGGGTATTTACAATCTATTAGAACGTCAACCAAACGTATTGCTTGTTGGAGTTATTCCCATTTTGATATTGTGTGTGTGGAGCTGCCCTAAAATTAATAAATGAATGGAAGAAGAATGGGGTTGGACTTGGAGCGCGGGGGCACAATTTTGTTTTGAGTCTCCAGAAAACCGGGCAATGTTGCTCACTGTCAGAAAATGCATACCTAAAAATTAAAAGAAAATTAGTCCCCAATGGTATTTAATATATCTTTTATGTAAAATTTATAGATATTATCTATGAAATGGTCTATGTAAATCATATTTAAACAATAGGGTTCAGAGGGTTGATGTCAATGGACAAAAATCACATGGATCTGTTGTTACTATGGGAGTTCCGCAGGGCTCAATTCTTGGACCCTTTCTCTATTTGATTTATATAAATGACTTGCCTTATTTTATAAGGGATAAATGTGAGGTAGTGTTGTTTGCTGATGATACTTCACAGATATTTAAAATTAAACGACATCAATCAAATTTTGACGAAGTAAACCACACTCTCTCAAGAATAGTACATTGGTTTGGCGTTAACAGTTTACTGTTAAACAGCCAAAAAACTAAATGTATTCGGTTTATAACGCCTAACGTAAAAAAAGTGAATGCCAACATTTTTATGAACGGGGATGTGTTGAGCCTTGTGGAGACTACTAAGTTTTTAGGAATCACATTGGATCCTAAACTTCAATGGGGTCCCCACATAACAGCGTTAGCTAAAAAGCTGAGTGCTGCAGTTTTTGCAGTGGGCAAGATTCGCCAATTGACTGACATTGATACAGCTCGATTGGTCTAATTTGCTTACTTTCATAGCCTAATGAGTTACGGAATTTTGTTGTGGGGTGGTGCTGCTGACATTAATACCATCTTTCTTCTTCAAAAACGAGCCATAAGATCTATTTATTCGTTAGGCTCCAGACAATCTCTGAGAGAAAAATTTAAAGAAATAAATATAATGACATAATAAATAAAATATACTATGATCTAACTACTCTCAATCCTACTCTCATTTGTTCGCGAAACGCAAAACGCATGTGCCCTGCAGTGGGACGTATATGACCTGATACGTATATACGTAATTCTGTATCAGCCCATATACGTCCCACTGTAGGGCGCGGGCCTCCTCTACAATCGAGAGTACGATTGAGAGTGGTTAGGCCATATAGTCCACCACGCTGGCCTAGTGCGGGTTGGCGGACTTACATACCATAGATTTTTTTTATAAATCGCTATGGCATATACGTAATTACTCTAATAAAATTATCTTCATCATTCCAGGTCTCATCTGGTTCATAGTGCCGGTGTCGATGATCATCTGCAACGATGTCATGGCCTATGTGTTTGGCTTTTTCTTCGGCAAGACCCCGCTCATCAAACTCAGCCCTAAGAAGACCTGGGAGGGATTCATTGGCGGCGGAGTGTCTACTGTCGCTTTTGGATTAGTGGTATGTAATATCTACATTTCTTCTTTAAGTAACTTTCAAAAACATCTAAAACTAATATTGAAGACGTCCATGGATTTTGCAGATTCCCTTAGTATGTTTGTGATAACTTTAATATGACAGTGTGCAAAAATATGTTTTAAAAATCGAGTAAGACGATTAAACTCGGCACCGAGATACAAATTTGTGTAATTAATAAATATATGTTTCGGTACTGGTGAGTCATTTATAGGTCCCACAATAACAAACCAAGACTTGACGCATTACTGCAGCATCGATATGACGTGTCCTTCTGTTGGGTGATTCAATATAGTTTATCCTGTCTAGTCCTTTATATCAACTCTCAATTAGGCGAGAGCCTTACATAATTTGTGATAGACCTTAATTCACCTGGAGCTATGCTTGCAATTTGATGCAGGTTAAATATTTTATACATAGTACAGAAAGTATAATTACTCTACGGGTGTCGTCATTTTCCCGCCAAACACACATTTACACTGCATAATTGCACTCTTGTATTCCGGTTTGAAGAACATTGTAGCCAGAGTAGACATATTGAGAGTTGAGACTATGCAGTGGTATGCCAAGTATTGGTTTGTAATTCAAGGTGTTTGGTTTTTCTATTGTTCATAAGCGGTCGTATCGCTTACCATCAGGTGAAATGCAAGCTCATCTCGCCATTCATAGCAATAAAAAAATCGAGCTATTAGGTTTCTCTATTTTAGACGCGAGAAATGGGGGTGAAATAAATAAATAAATAAATACGCCCACATACATAGTCCTGACCCCACACTAAGATCGAGTCTTGTCCCACGACACAATATATCAGGAACTACGAGAGACTTTTCGGTCTCACAAACACTCAGACCCGGAAGAAATATTTGTGGGCCGCACAAACATTTCTCTCGGTGCGGGGATCGAACCCGCGGCCTCTCGTTTCACAGGCGGCTTCTAACCAACTGCACTACGGAGGCTGTCGCCTTAATAATAAGGTTTAGTGTAGTAAATATATATAAACATATTGTAAAGTACAGATAATCACGCAGACTAAGTTGTAGGCAAATCTAGTATCTAAATATATTCCTAACCGAATTAAAGTAAAACGAATGTTTTCGTTCCAGTTGTCGTACATGATGTCCCAGTACCCGTACCTGGTGTGTCCCATCGAGTACTCAGAGTCGCTGGGCCGCATGACGATGGACTGCGAGCCGTCGCAACTGTTCCGTCTGCAACAGTACACGCCGCCGCAGTTCGTGCAGCCGCTCATGAAAATCGTGAGTGTAACTTAATTGTTTTATATTTATTAGGAGTTTTTGGATTCTTGGTATATTTGTAATTTATTCAGTATAATTATGAATAAATAAATAACACCCAATAGTCACATACATAGTCCTGACCCCACAATAAGATTAGGTCTTTCGCGAGTATCAGGAACCACGACAGACTTTCCGGTCTGACAAACACCCAGACAAATATTTAAAAAGATCTCTTGTTACGGTGATCGAACCCGTGGCCTCTCGTTACGCAGGCGGCATCTAACCAACTGCGCCACGGAGGCTGTAAATTTATCAGGGATTTTTGGATTCTTGGTTGTTTTAATATTGGAATCTTGATACAAACAGTGAGAATCGAGGCAATAAGAGACTTTAATAGCTTTGGGCTCCTCAAGTTTGTCACGTTTCGGGCTTGTCTATGTCAGCGTGTATTATGCTACTGTCCATGAGCGATTGTATCGCTTACCATCAGTCGAATAGCATCTAGTCACGTCAGTTACTGCAATAAAAAAAACGTTGCTGTTGACGATTTTATCAGTAAAAAGTGTGTATCACAGCCTGCCGCTTTTTCTACTTTGGACAGTTTTACAACAAAATAAATGTAATTGATTCGTAAAACATATGCACAAACGTCCCGACCTCCAACGTTGACATAACTAATTGTCAAATATATTTTTTTAAATATACCCTATTTCTATTAACATACGTTCTGTCAATATATACCTTATTTAAACCACATTATGTTGAAATTACTCTAAAGAGACCGGGACGTTAGAGTACTTGTAGTTTTTATCAACATTATTATTGTCTGTTGTAGATCGGCATGGAGAAAGTGAACATGTACCCGTTCATGATCCACTCGCTCGCCCTCAGCATCTTCAGCTCTGTCATCGGACCCTTCGGTGGATTCTTCGCTTCTGGATTTAAAAGGGCTTTCAAGATCAAAGTATGTTTCATGAGTGACATTTGAATTAACTGTATTTATATGATCAATTATTAGTGCGTGGTGGCCTGTTGGTAACGGATCAGTCGCGGCTGCCATGTTCACTGTTCGGGTTCGAATTTAAAGAATTTCTATGGTATGGAAGTCCGTCAACCCATACTAGGCCAGCGTGGTGGACTATATGAGGCCTGTTAATTTTTCAAGTTTGCATGGATGACTAAATCAAAAACCATAAGTAATTGCGAAAAATTCTGAAAAGACTCACGAGCACGATTTTGATGGAAATGATTTTCGATATTCCTCATGTATCGGATTCGGCCATACACACCTAATTTAAAACTTCGCATTGCGTTGTCGGTTTTACAAGACTAGGTAGAGGTAAATTGTGGGGTTGCATATTATGTAGAGTGCCATAAAAAAAAACACTTAACGGTCAAACTCAAACGGTCACTTAACTTAAATAAGTCAGCAAGGGGCACATAGTCGAGTGAGCACTCAATAAAAGAAAGCCTTGTATAAAATAATTTAATTAAAATAACGTTGTATTTGAACTGCAGGACTTCGGCGACGTGATTCCCGGTCACGGCGGCATCATGGACCGGTTCGACTGTCAGTTCCTAATGGCCACGTTCGTCAACGTCTACATCACCAGCTTCATACGCACCGCCACGCCGCAGAAACTCCTGCAACAGGTAAAATATTTATATATATATATATATACAGGGTATATCAAGACAGCTACCGAAAACGAAGCCGGGTGGTAGTTTAAGCGACTTCAGACTCAATGCACCAGAAAAAGTTGCAGAATAAAGCGACAATTTTTTTTTTATTTTTTTTCCTATAGCCCTATTTGGGTGGTAAATACATTTTTTTCTAAAATAATAGTGTATACCCTTTTATTTATAAATACTCTAAGGTATAAAAGAGTTTAAATTATTATTTTAGCAAAAACTATGGTTTTACCACCCAAAAATGACAATATTTAAAAAAACAAAAAATAATTGTCGCGTTTCTATGCGAAATTTTTAATTGCATTGTGTTTGTAGTCACTAAAACTACCACCCGGCTTCGTTTTCGGTAGCAGTCTTGAGATACCCGGTATATATGTATCCATGTGTGGACGTCAGTGCAAAATAGGGTTTAGGACTCAATTGTTTTGTTATTTATGTCAAAAGCTTACGTTAGCCAACTTGTAAACAGATAATTTACATATCTATCAAAGATAAAAATATCAGTTTTACACCCGTTCTTTAGGGCAGTGGTTCTTAAACTTTTAGTCATGAGGGACAATTTGACCAAATTTTTGTTTGTTGTTTAATACAGTAGATCTGCAATTAATATTATATGCTAATATTATTTTAGATGGTCTTAGGATGACTTCGCGGGCCACTAAGGATGCTTCCATGGGCCACCAGTAACCCGCGGACCATCGGTTAAGGACCACTGCTTTAGGGAAACTTCGCATGTTCAGGCCCTTTTTACATTGACGGCATTATATCCTACTGCTGGGTACTAGTTTTCGATTGAGAGAGGTAGACCTTAGTCTACCATGCTCGCCTATTGCGGGTTGGTAAACTTCACTAAGTTTGAAGTTCTTGTGAAGAGCTTAGGTATGCAGGTTTCTTTGTCTTGTTTTGTGACGGCAAAGGAGCCAGCGTACCTGAAGATCCTCTCCATGAATTTCAAAGGTATGTGATGCCTACTAACACGCACTACGCTAACATGGTGGATTATTGTCTAACCCCTCTTAGTTGAAGAGGGAACCCTTACTCGCAGTAGACTGATCATCTCAAGGGGAGGGGTAGGGGAGACCACTCTATAACCCTATAGGGTACGCCCTGGTATAGGGGACGCCCTGCCGAGACGGTCCTATGCGCTCTCCCTACCCCACCGCCCTCCCCCCTGCTCGACGCCGGCCTGCCTATCGATGCTGCCCTCCCCTATGCACGACGGGGCCCTTCACTATGCTCGACGCCGACCTCCCTACCGTCGACACCGACCTCCCTATCCTCGGCGCCGACCTCCCCTATGCTCGAGGCTAGCCACTTTTCTTCACCGGCACCTGTCACTGCTCCTCGACGTCTGGATTTAAGGCCCAACCGCGGAAGCCGAATTCCAATTCCACAAGGCTGGAATCCTCCCCGATGGTCCCTCAGTACCTCCTAGGTGCACGGCCAGGTCAATTGCAAATGCGTCAGCAATCTGTAGTGATATTGCCACGACGCATTTGTCCCTTTGCCCCGGCCCTCTGACTACTCCGCAAGCGCCATCTTAGCCATTGCAGTATCTTATCAACATCAAAATAAATAAATACATAGGAGTCTCTCAGCAACCTTTAAAATTTAAAATGATTAATCACAATCTTCAATATTTTCAGGTGTACAACTTGAAACCGGAACAACAATTGCAACTGTTCTACGCATTGAAAGAATCTCTCGAACACAGGAATATACTCAACGCACTACCTTAAAAGATACGCGCCTATTAAATACGAGGTATTTATTTTATTTATTACAAACATTACCCATTGACTGTTATTATGAGTGTGGCTTAACATTTCGAAGTCAAAACGCGGCGTTTTGTGCAGTCAATTGCAAATTAAGATTAATTTGCCTATCCTTATCTAAATTATACATTATGTATTTTTTCTACCAAGCTACTTTGAAGTTTTTTTAAAACGCCGCGATTTCACCGACAATTGTTTTGCCACACTGCAGTCGAACATATCCCCCGAAATATAAATAAAACAATATTATATGTTCTAGTCTTATTTCAGAAAAATCGCCTTTATGTTGTGTTATTTTTAATTTCATAATTTTATGTTTTTTTTTTTATTATTTGTTCCAACTATCCCCCAGCACTCATTCGTGTACCAAAGAACATTGTTAACCAAATATCCAACTATCAGTACAATAGTTACACGTAGTAACCTAAATCCCATAGACTATTTGAAGTTTCCAATCGAGTTATCGATAATAATCGATATTGAAAAAGATATGGAAAAATACACCAAAATCTTATATCTCGATTGACAAAACACCCTGTAATGGCACCCATTACGAAAAAATAGTTGTTCAATACATCCCCAAGTTATAGGTATAGCGTTTTACGTAGTTTAAAAATATTATATAGTAGTGAAATTATTGTGGACTAATTACACACGGTCTGACAGTAAAACGAGTAAAAATCACATCGATAATCGAGTATATGATCGATTATATCGATGCTGTATTTACTCGCCCGTCTGTCAGGCGAGTGTGATAAAACTATAAAAAATATATTGTCGTTTAGTAATTTAATTAGAAATATTTAGTCGCTGTGTTGTACGACTTAGTAAAGTTCTGTGATTGTGTTAGAATGTCTATTAGTTTGGAGTACTGTGGGCTTAGGCATCTTGAAGTCTATTCCTTTCATAATGAGTTTGTGTTTTCCTTAAAAATACGGGTGAGCTAACATGCTTCCAAATTTAAAATTCTTCCGGTTAATTTTGTTCCTATTTTCATTAAATAAATACATAAAGCACGCATTATTTAACTAGGAACGATACAGTGGGATATAAACTATAGAGACAGTATTAATGGTTATGAATATACCAATATTATTTTTAGTTCTGGTATCGGCATACGAAACGAAATGTTAGGTTTTTGAGAGCTATCTGATTACGTGACGTCAATTTGATGTCTTCAATGTAATTTCTAACAGAATAATTCCCGTTTATACTGATTACAGACTTTTACTGTGTCGTAAAATGTGCAACGATGTTATGTGTTAGAATAAGTTAGATATAGTCATCATACTCATAATAAAGGAAATGATGTAAAATATCTTGTTCTATCAAATCTTATCTCGAATTACGTGTAGTAGGTTTTAGGTTTACGCTGAAATTAATGTTTCACTTCCTCGAATTTTGTACGCAGTCTAGTACAGTACATTTTTTTCATGAAGGTACGAATATTACCAACAAATCTGTGACAAATTCGTGCGCGACACTCCTGCGAAAAGAAGGGTATTGGGGACCCAAGACACATAAATGACATTTTAAAAATCGAACTTTTAACACCCCTAGGGCCAAGGTTCGACAAGAAAGAAGAGAAATTTACTTCACATATTTTCAATGATCCGTGATATTAAGAACTTCTTAGCTTGCCTAGTGTCTTTCCCAATGTTCCCTATAGCTTCTAACGAGTATAGACAAGCAAATTTGTCACATTAAAATTTCGTCCATCACTTCATGACATAAAAGAATATTACTGTACTATGATACCTCCACATTAAAAATTGTTTAAACCAGTTGTGTACTTTGTTGTATTCATATACGTTTATTTTTTTAATTATTTTTGACTGGGACGTCGCATTTCTTTCGATGATTTAGACTGATCGATCTAACGACTGCTTCATGTGCTAAAGATTTTTTGGAAAGTTTACCTACATTTATTGTATCCAAATTTCGCGTATACGTTAAGGAGAAAATTTTTAAATAGTTTAATCTAATATCATTCTATAAAGATATCTTAAAACACACGTGCTTTGAAGTGAAATTAATAACAATCTTATTGTTTAATAACCACCAGATAAACATATCTGTGTATTATTATATTTAAATGTGGAATGATGGAGGTATGACGTCATTAAACTACCATACAATCACTAACGGTCAAATCATCGACAGTTTAAAAAATAATTTAGTATTCGAATTTTTTGTCCCTTTCGAACTACTTTTGAAAACAGTTTGAGCGAGGAAGACAACATTTGATACCTAAAATAAGATTTTAAATGTCCATGGATAAGCCCGTATGCGTTTATAGACATGATAAAAAATTGTTTTGATGATGATTGTGGTATCACAAATAATAAATCAATATTGTAAAACTAAATAACATCACGTTAATGTAAAAATATACAATGGCTTATGGTACGGCTTTGATTAATTACGTCATTTTTCCACCACTCTTTATAATCAACACGTGTGTTTACTATATAATAATTCTCACTATCAGTATATAGTTTCTAATAGCTTATATCTCGATTCATAAGTATGTGCATTCTTTGCTAATTCCTCGCATATGAAATAGGGTATATTTTGCACTGTAATCCTGCTATAGCAATATCTTAAGACAAATTACTAAAACATTCCGAATTAACATGAATTAGAGCAGAGAGGAAAAAAATGATACAATAATTTAGGTAAACCCAAACCCATACTGAGAGAAAAGACTTTATTGCGAATTCAAGAAAATAAGGAAGTTTGATTATAGAATGCCTAGAGGTGCAAAACATATATTTGACGATCAAAAAAATAATAAAACAGTGAAATATGTGATGTTTTAACAGAAAAATATTCATTTTCCTAATTTTTAAATGAAAAGCACTTGGACTTCAAATTAAGTATAGACCTTTCATAATTCGGGAAGTATTAGTAATTTGTTTAATATTGAGAACATTTTAAGCATGTTATGTTTGGTGATGAGTTATTTTTGTGATTTTACGTTACGTTGGTATTCTCGCGTTGAGTTTTTGCCTATTATTTTTTATTTTGTTTAGTTTTTATCACGTTCGCTAGCTTTTAGTTTTGTATATAGCGTTTTGTATGTCAATTATGTTGTGTTGTTCATTGACATTGATGTATTTGTAACGAGTAAATTAAATATGTCCTAATATTTAATTGAACATAACACAGGGTTGGAATTGTATGGGGTTGTCAATAGCACCTTTGTTTAGGTGTATGGCATCCTGTAATTAATATTTAAATTATAATATAATACTATTCCTACCAGCATTAAATGGATTCAGAACCGCTAACTTGTTTTGGTTTGTATAAACTGGGATAGTCAAGGCGACAGAGTGTCGTCTAAAAGGATTGTCGGGAAATTCATATTGGATTTAACATGCTAAAATGAATTTTTAATCATTTGTTACCTGAAAAACTTACATCGACCGGTTCTATTGGGTCATTTTCTAGCTTGAATTTTACCTCTGGCGTTATTTAGAAATGAAAGTATTGTATGATTCCGAAAATATATTAAATAAAATATAATGTGATTTCAAAATCGTTGATATCCACTGTAACGCAGATGCTTTAATTCAATACTCATTTGCTAAATAAAATTTGTTTTATTGTGAAAAGTATTCTGTATCAGGTCAAATATCGAACGTCGGATTCTCAAGTGAAATATTAATTAGTGTAAAGAATTATTAACCGTTTCGCAAATATATTTGAAGTGTTTGCCTTCTAACTATGTACCAAGGAGTTTAAGCTACTGTTACATTATCAATGCATTTCCAATCACATCATATGCTATAAAAGTCCCAAAAAATTCCGGTCATCACCACGCACGAGCTTTGATCACAGATAAAAATACGGGACTTTCTCCATACTTTAACTCAATAACTATGGCTATGGCTAATAGCATAGCATATACCGGGTATATCTGTTGCATTGTGCCCTGTATATACAGGGTATATCAAGACTGCTACCGAAAACGAAGCCGGGTGGTAGTTTTAGTGACTACAAACACATTGCAACTAAAAATTTCGCAAAGAAACGCGACAATTATTTTTTATGATTTTTTAAATATCGTCATTTTTGGGTGGTAAATTCATAGTTTTTGCTAAAATAATAATTTAAACACTTTTATACCTTAGATTATTTATAAATAAAAGGGTATACACTATTATTTTATTTTATTGGTATTTACCACCCAAATATGGTAATAGGAAAGAAATAACAAAAAAAAATTGACGCTTTTTTTTGCAATTTTTTCTGTTGCATTGTGTCTGAAGTTGCTTAAACTACCACCCGGCTTTGTTTTCGGTAGCAGTCTTGATATACCCTGTATATAAATTTGAACCTTATTGAACCAGCAACCAGGGATTGATATAAAGTTATGACCGAATGTTCTATCGAAAATTTTGTATTTTTGGTAGAACACTAAATATAGTTTATATTGCAGTACAATGCCAAACTTTCTTGGACAAAAGTCTTGTTTGTACAACCTTTTCGCAGGCACTCAAATACAAACTGACCAATATTAACTAAATATCTATTATAACTACTTTTTATTATTAATCTTTTTTATCAAGACAACTCGTTCGTGGGAATGACAAGACAATCAACAATGCCTGTCCGTTGTTATAATATATGATTAAGGACCAATATCGATGTTATGTTAAAATATTGTTTATATAGTGCGCGTACGTACGTTTATTTGCCATGGGTCAAAAATTCTCCAAGTTTATGTTACGTGCATAGATTTGCCGTTAATGTTTTACATCTACATATATATATATATATATATATATATATATATATATTTATATGCATAGCGAAAGTAATATTTAAAGTTGATTAAATTCATTTTTGGTTCAGTATGTTTGAATATAAAATTATTTAATTGCTGTTATATGCCAAAATGTATTGCTCGTTATTTTTAAAATTGCTGAAATATATATTTTTACTACAGCTAGTACGAACTTACGCTTCTATGTAATTTTAGTATTAAAGGCGTCGATGTCTTAATGTAGCTGTGTAAAATGCATTTTTGTGTTTAATGTCGCGTTATGTGATAAATAAATATATTGTGTAGAGCAAGCGAAATGAGATATATAATATACATAATCATAAATTACTCTTGCAATCACCTGATAGTTATTTTCGCATTTTATAATAAATTAATTATTTGTAATGCTATTTAATGAGATTTATATCGCTTGCTCTGCATATATTATTAAATATACAAGGTATATCAAGACTGCTACCGAAAACAAAGCCGGGTGGTAGTTTAAGCGACTTTAGACACAATGCAACAGAAAATGCTGGAAAAAAAAGCGACAATTTTTTTTTGGTTATTTTTTTCCTAGGTTCGTATTTGGGCGGTAAATGTATATTTCCCTAATATAATAGTGAATATCCTTTTATTTATAAATACTCTAAGGTATAAAAGGGTTTAAATTATTATTTTAGCAATAACTATGGATTTAGCACCCAAAAATGATGATATTTAAAAAATCATTAAAAATAATTGTCGCGTTTCTTTGCGAAATTTTTGGTTGCATTGTATTTGTAATCACTAAAACTACCACCCAGCTTCGTTTTCGGTAGCAGTCTTGATATACCCGGTATAATTATTAAATTAATTCATAAAACATTTGTGGTCACAAATATTTATGCGAAGATCTGCAGTGTTAACGTGTTAACGTGTTAAGAATATCCTTGTGAATGATTTTAAACATGTCAGAAATTAGTAAGCCTTTCTAATATATATTTAAAGATCGTACCCGAAAATAAATAAATCAAAATAAGTGCAATATGCACGTCGATACAACAGGGAAATTATTGACCGATTTTCGGAATCGATTGTTAGATACGGATCAAAATCGATAAGTAGAATCGATAATTCTTAATTTGGATCGATCGATTACATTTACTTAAAGAATGTTCTTAACGCGTGTGAATCGGTGTACCTAATTATTATACGTGTATCTTAGAACTAGAACAGTTTTAATGATAAATTATTTATTGGTTATTGTGACTTGTATTGATAAAATAAATGGAGTAATACATGACATTGTTTTTCATTACGTATTTTTTTAATTATGTTTTAATATCATATGGCCGAACGAGCAAACATGTCACCTAATGAAAAATGATCACTGCCGCCCATGAAAATCCATAACGCTAATAATGGATGTGTTGCCATCAAATCGGGAGGAGAGTGGGAAGGAAAAAATATAGTATATTGATCTCATTTCGTAGATTATGAATATATTTTCTGCATTTTAAAATCTTATGAAAATAACATGGAGTTGTTAAACGTATTTTAATGAGATTAGATAGGCCCGATTAATATATACGTATTACTTTAAATATTTTTAACTGCAACCTATTGGTGGCAATTGGCATATGAGAGGACTCTAAAAACAAGATTGCGTCTACAAGACCCGCAAAAATATGTGTTGCCAACTCTTAATTCTCTTTCCATCCGTGAAGGATCTTTCTCCGTTGAAAACGCCTTCCGGTGTTACAACAATAGCAATGGCGTATTGGATTTCACGATCCCAACTGCTTTATCAAGGCCACGGTACTTTCAAGGTTTGTTCGGTTATCTAGACACAAAAACTTACCCATACTACCGGCCATAGAATAAGAAATAGAATTTATCACGGTAAATGGTAACAACAAGGGTTTTCCAATGCCTTCAAGGTTTTATGTAGTACGATGGTCTGTGAAGCAGAACACTACTAATGAAACATGAACTCGGAGTTACAATCGACTACAGGATTTATACATAAATTCTGCCAAATATATTACAAATACTATGATGACAGCCTCCGTGGCGCAGTTGGTTAGACGCCGCCTGTGAAACGAGAGGCCGCGGGTTCGATCCCCGCACCGAGAGAAATGTTTGTGCGGCCCACAAATATTTCTTCCGGGTCTGGGTGTTTGTGAGACCGAAAAGTCTCTCGTAGTTCCTGATACCCACGACACAAGATTCGATCTTAGTGTGGGGTCAGGAATATGTACGTCTATCAGCAAAACTCGAGGTTTGTATATAAAAAAATATCAATCACAGTTCCAAAGTTCCTAATGCACAATACCCAAGACATTTTAAGCCCCATTTACCTGGAGGGTTTTTCGCTCCAAAAATCTTATGCGATTATCGCATGACACAACCGGCATATATTATTGTGTTGTGTCAAATGTTTACAAGAGGATTCTACTTTTTTAACTTCTTAGCATAAACGTATCTTCGAGGCGAGAAACTCTCCTCTTGTAAATGGGACTTAAAGGACGTACCTATGTATATCTGAAGATGAGATTACCCATAAATCCTACCAGGTAAACCCAACAAATCGATTAATTATCCTCAATTCTCTAGGTCCTAAAATCTAAAAAAAAAACAAATACGTAAGATTTTTGAAATGTTGTCGTTCTTAGAGCACGTTAGTCACTTTGTTTTTTATGAGCCGCTTGTATAATTTAGTTAAATTTAGTTAAAAAGAAACTTCGTTTACTGGCAATGGCATTTAATCCTAATATTTTGGATAAGGATGATATCAATTTAACATCTGTAGACTAAAAGAATCTGAATGACGCTATGACTAATTTTCTATATCTATGAAGTAAGTAAGCTCATTAATACCGTTTCATAACAAAGTTTTGAAAATACTTTGCTTTAGGATACTAATAACTACATTTAACACAACCTTAGAGGACATTAGAAAACAAAAGGAACTGCTAACAAAAGCCTATGTAACCATTGCGACGAAGACGTAACACAGGAAATTTGAATTGATGAGATGAGAACAGGAACACAAAAACGCTTTGGATGCCACACACTCAAGCACTTCGACATTCAAATCAGCTGCCATTGCTCCACGGGATGCGTAAGGCCATAGATAAACTGTCTAGCAACTGCGGAAGCGTGTTCCGTTGTATCTCCGTTTTTGCATATAGATTATAAAACGTGTTCAGGTGCGTTCCCACGAGCGTTGCGTAATGGATCACCTTTCGTACGCCGTGTGAGTGTTTCCATTGGACCCCACGATGCTGTGTTGCAAGCATACAAAATAGATTCAATATGTAATGTTTAATCGATTAAGAATCGAGTGAAAGGGTGTTTTAAACATTGCAACGTAACGTCCAAATACACGCATCATTAAATTGAGATAAATCAAATATTACATTAATTTGTGCAATCAAACGTTTAGGATTTATTTGTTGCAAATGTAAGTTAATTTTAATACTCTTCTTAACAGTACCATTAACTATTACAAATACGCATCTTTATCCCATTAATCGATTTTACAATGACATAAACATCAAAGTTTATTTAGATATCGTCCCCGCAATAAAATTGGATACGTGCACTAATAAGAGTATTGCAAAGATGTTAATTTTTAATTCATGACGCGTCGCAAGCGTCTGCGATCTGAATAAAAAGGGAAAGCAATTTAATTCCTTTTACAGAAACTTTTATTAGCTTCAAACGAGGCGGTGACATCTTTGTAAATAGAACAACGCGTATGCTCTGAATACTGATTATGATTAGTTAGTAGATAATATCCTGTGACTCATTTGACTTTCACAATTCGATCACGCAACGTTAATCCTCGCACGCGCCGCGCATCGACGTTTTATCGAACCGCTATCTGGTATTTGTTTAGTCTCCGCCTTGTTTATAATGTCTTGCGTAATAACTTAATTTCGCCTGCAGGCTAGATTTATGCTATTTGTTATACGCTTTGGGTGGTTCTTTAAAACTAATATATTAAGTTCTTCCGGGTGTATCCATGAATTAATTGCAATATTATTCAAGTAAACAGATTCGACCAATTGACATAAATGTTCAGCTTAAGAGCGTTTTTACCTCAAAGTTTGTTTATGTAAGGCAGACAGAAATGAAAAGATTTACGAACTTTCAAGCATAAAATATTGCGGTTATTAGGGTATGAAACTTTATATCATAGTGATGCAGTTAAAAGTATGTTCAAAAAATACAATCTAGAGATCTAGAAGTCAAGCAAAAGTAATAGGACACGCAATATATTTTCAAAATAACGGAATCGAAAAAAAAAACAAACCGATGATACATGATGAAAGAAAATCACAACATAACTACAGTATCTACTAAAACTATTTTAACGAAATATAAAAACAAATATAAAAAAAAACAATCTTCCGTCCTAAAATCATATTCTTGTTGATATACATACAAAATGAACCAACAGTTTATAAAGCTCCATGACAAACTGAACGGATTTTCCAATACGCAATTTTACCTACTTCAGTTCTAATTCTCAGTAACTGTTAGTAATTTTGTAAGCAAATAGATTGACATTTCAAATTAGAAATAACGTGCAGGGATTTTACAGAGTGCGCTTTCTACAACATTTCACTTTGTCTTACATGTGGTTAATGCCTGACTAAATATATATATGTTTTATATTCCATACTTTTTGTCCTGAATTACATAACTACTCAAAAATAAAAATAAAAAATTCTTTCGATATTCATTATTAGTACTCTTAAATTTTTAATAACTTTTTGACAATGATTCGTAAGATTAATACTTATTACAAAAGTATTACCAACTGTTTTCAAAAACTAAAGATTTATTATTGAATGAAGTAATTAAATAACAACGTTGAAGTGACCCGCACTAGTGGGTCTTGATTTTCTCTGACCATCTTGGGAGGCAAACTGGCGTCAGCAAGCTAGTAAAACAAGAATAATGTATCTTCGTTTCAGCTACAAAAAGTAAGGTGGTAAAAGGGGAATCCCGTCAGTGACTTTTCACAGGCTTAATTACGTCATTCGCCCACCGTAGGGATGGGTACATCACGCTAAACTACCCTACACAATACCCATAATACCTTAACAATAATAATATCTACTAGAGCATGCTACCAAGGTTTATTTACACGTATCAAAACATTGCAATTCGTCTCTTTAATTGCACTTACGACATCGGCAACGTAACTTTTCAGTTGAAAATCTGGTTGCGAATAATACATACGTTTGATTCTACTTTCCAAAATGTATCAAGTTGTACACTGACATGTACCTTTCACCGAGATAGGTAATTGAACCGTTTACGCAAATTACGCCACATTCTTATCGAAAGTACATTCTGATTTCAATAAATAACGATGGGTTTTAATATGGATATTGTTTTGTCTATTGCAATGAATGGCCGCTCATGAACAGTGGCAAAACCAAACAATACCTTGAATTACTAAGCAATGCTTGGCCTTCCACTGCGCTCGCCATCCTGAGATATAAGATGTAAAGTCTCAATATGTGCAGTAGTTACTCTGGCTACAATTAATATGACCTATTTTATTACATATACATATGTACATACATTCTCCTTTTTTTTTGCAGAAGGGGTAGGCAGATGTGCCAGGACACTCACATTTCCCCTTGTATGTTCCGTCCCACAATGTGATAGAGGGCGAGCCTCTAATGAACAAAAAAATCCAATATCTCTTCGCTCGACTCGGAATGCGAACCCGAGACCTCAGCTTTGTAACCGTACCGTAATACAACTACGCAACCGAGGCAGTCGGTCGGTCAGACCTAGCTTACTGTTATAAAGTTGTCTACGTTTATTCAAAGAATAAGTCGAAATAAATTTAAAAGCTTGATTCAATTCCTAAGACTTTTCCACTTTACCTTACGAGTATAAAGGGATATAAACTTGAAGGTCAGTAGAAATGGGAAAGAATAGGAATATGAATAGATAAAGCAGATATGGTTTTATTAAATATTAATATTATTTATTTTATTATTTTTAGACAATTGTAACAAAAAGTTGTAACTATCTATGAAATAAATATAATTCATAAAAGCGACGAACAAGGAATTTTTAACGCTGGGCTAAGATCTATCGTTACATAATAAGCACGCTAATTTCCAGGTTCTACAAGGACCAAAATAGTATTCCTGGTTTATATGTGACTGCAACAGAGTTAAGAAACGTGGTAAACTGTATACTTATCGTGTTTGCACAGTCTACTTCAGGTATTGTACAATGAGCAGAGCGGCTAAACTATTTCAACATGTTTTCGTTTCGAAAAGTAAGAGAGTGAATATTTCTTGAATGGGATTGAATTTAATACGTCAACCGTCAACTCCTCTAAAAATCTTGCTTCAAAATACATTATGTCATCACTATTCAGTATTATTGAGGATAAAAAATTTGTGGAAAAAAATACTTACAATTCCAGGATAATTTAACAATTACAATCAAAAATATTAAGTTCATCTTATTGGGTCACGTGTTTAGTCTAGTAGCATGTGAGAGGCTGCCTGGGTGGGTACCAATGCAATGTCTATTTCTCCCGTCAAACAGCAGTTTAAATGCACTGATGTGTTTCGGATTGAAGGACATTGTAGCCAGAGTAACTACTGGACATATTGAGACTTAACATCTTGTGTCTCAGGATGGCAAGCGCAGTGGAGTGCCAAGCATTGCTTTGTGATTCAAGGTGTTGTTTGGTTTTGCTACTGTTCATGAGCGGTCGCATCGCTTACCATCAGGCGAACGGCATGCTCGCCTCGCCATTAACTGCAATAAAATAAAATAATAATATGTCCCAAAACCAAAGTGTATACTCCCAGAATCGATATATTACATAGATTCACCAACAATTAGGTTAAGGATGCAAAAAAAGCAAAATGATTGCAAATAGTCACTCTTCTGCCTTGTATTTTACAAATACAAAGCGTTGTATTATGTACGTACATACATACGTAAAATATCAAACTATGATGCGCATTCTTTGCAATAATTTGTGACGAAACCATTAAATTATATTAGCATCTAGCGTTAAAAAATCGACTTTATAGGAATAAATTAATACTTAAATATTAATGCCATACACAAAATTCGTTCAACAGACGATTTATGGAACATTAATCGAATAGTTCACTAGATCTTCCGTCTTGCTTGCACATCTGTTTTAATTAGGTGTGGAACAAGGATAGCAGAGGATAATCTACGTAGATGATGTCGGAGCAGTTGCTTTCTTTGCCTTGTAAGTAGGTTGTTTTGGTTATGTCAGGTGCAGCCTTTGGAATCACTCGAGTTGTTAGCATGACAAGTATGATTTTTGTGTGACAATATTTTTTGTAAAACTGTTTGATGATAAGGAGTTAAATCATTTCAGAGCAAACAGTTAATTTATATTTTTTTTTATTTATAAGAGATCGTATGTGCACAATTTATTTAGTGTTCCAATAGCTTAATAAACCTACACAAATGTATGCTCTTTTTCTTAACTCGGAATATCAACTAAAAATAATCAAGGCATGTGATATTTTACTAAGCAGACTACAGTATCTCAAGTAGCATATACATTTATGTATTCTGCACTCAACAATAAAACACTAGAGGTGGATCACGACCTAATGAGCACATAATTATTACTCATGCGTATACTTATGCATCACCGAATATTAATAAACATGATAACTGATATTCCTTCTCTACTTATCCCAACGTCCAATACATGTTGAATTGACCTTGATCCTATCACACCTTAAATAATATCCCAAGAAAAGAAATAACAACTCTATATAGTTCCTCTCACTGATTATGCGAGGTGTGTTGGCGCGATTAGCACATTCGGCCAGCTGAGTGTCAGTGTCTAACGCGGCTGCGTGGTGGATACACGCGTCCACCACGCCAGGGCAACCAGGGCAACCACGCGCAACCACTCGCGAATGCAGCGATGCACCTTCGCAAACCATTCATTGTTCCTAAATACGATTTTGTGAGATCCGTATTGGACCTGTACGAAACTGTGCTTTAGTTTTTAATATCTATATAGAGTTTACGTTTTTAGTTTGGTGTTTTGTGTTTTAAGGTACGTTTCATTAAATTTACTGCCTAATTTATAATTAATACTTTTCTTATTAGAACTATTTGTACTACTAACTGGTCTTCATTTTGTCTGTTTCTTTAAGCGAAATATAAATTTCTGCATATAGTTCTCCCATCTAATTTGGAGATTTTTTTATCTTTATTTATAATTTGGGGTTGTGAAGGTCGAAATCAGGTGCAATATGACAAGCATTGTCAAATCTTTTGAAAACTTTATTTTTAGTAGCCGCAACTAAATTTTGTGGCGGGAAAATACTGATTGCAACTAATGCTATTATTAAAAACTTTTGCCTATATAAAAATCAACATCCGAATAAGCGTTGTAATACTACCCTAACTAAAGTTTAAAGGGTGCTTCGCTTTTATAAGCTCTCTTCAGCATATATTTCAGCAAAATATCTACGATATGATGATTCGTATTATTATACTCGTAATATTATGCAATTATTTGGTAATTTCAATCACATTCCATAAATTTAATTCGATTTTTTAACTCATTTATTAATTATACTTAGCATATATTTTCTAAAAAATTTATTTATGCATATACATACATATGTATGCATAGAATACTTATGAATACTTTGGATTTCCTGAAATTATAATTCAAACGAACTGCTGTATCGACAATCCATATTATCATTTTTAAATGTACTTTATTATGAAATGAGGTAGGGGTGAACACTCTTTGCTTCATTTTTAACTTAATGACGAGTACAATGTAAAAACCTGTTGCATTCAAATATACCTCAAAAATCCTGTTGCATAGTTAATTTTAATTATTATTAGTCTGCGCTTCAATGTACTGTAAATGTCCTATGTAGAATATGTTAATTAAAACAACGTAACTATACCAAAAAATATAAACTATAATGTTTCTTTAAGGATTTCCGAGTAGCATTTTGTTAAAAATATATGTTTTTTTGAAAATTTCGTATCGTTATTGTAAAAATTATTATACGAATAAACATTATCATTGTGTTTAATTTGATTTATGAAAAGATCAGAAGGCAAATAATTGTCGATCTATATGTTGTAATTTTGTGCATTATTATTTTCCTTTTAAAAAAAGCGTACGATAACAAATGTTAATTTGTTATTGTGTTCTTACACAAGGGATCTATTTCGATTGTTCATATCGTGTCGGTCGAATTTCTTGGGATTTCACGTTGATATGTTCTCACGATAAGGATCTGTTATACACGTAATTTGACATCCGCGTGTGTGCCAATTAGTGGTAGATAGATGTGTGTATTTTTATTAGTATTTTTCGTTCTTTACTTGAATGAACAAATTATGAACGAATGATATACTATTCACCGCATTAGGGCAATCCGCATGAGGCCAGGGCGGTGGACTATATGACCTAACCACTCAATTGTACTCTCGATTGTAGTGGAGGACCGTAGCCTGCAGTGGGACTTGTATGGGCGGATACAGATATAGTTTCGTGGATATATTCTCTGTCCATAAAAAAATATTATATCTATTAGTATGCGACAATTGCATGCACAATAATAAGGATCGAATACACAGTTATGTAATATAAATATTTATTTTTACACAAAATATTACTTAAAAAAAAACATTTTTGCATTAAGTATAAATTCGAAATAAACGTTTTATTATTTTTCATGTTTACTTACTTTGTATGTCTTATAGTTGTTTACTTTTTGTTACAGCAATAATTACACTAGCTAAATTAATCACAGTAATTAGCTGAAGCAGTTCTAAAAAATATGGAATGTGATTATGTTTAGTTATCTCTGGTCTCGAACTTATAATTTATAAATTTATTTATTTCTTTGTAACACTAACATAAAAAGCTTATAACATACGATTTTCTGAAAAACTGTACAATCAATTTGACTGCAGGATCAATTTTTACGCTTATTTCTAATACCTAGGGTAAGTTGTCTAAAACGGGCTTTATAAGTTTCGACTTCATTATTGTTTTTTCAGATTCATGTTTTATGACCTCGGGTAAACTGTTCAGTGTATAAGGTATATGATTTTTTTAGATCTATTTTTCACATTTTCACGAATTTATCCGAGGTGATGGTCCTCGTTTTATAATTCAATGCCACTGTTATATATTTTGTACCATAGAAATAATCAATACAGCTCACTTATTTAAAAATAAAATCTGATGCAACAACAAAGCAAGTTTACTAGTCAAATTGCATAGTGGTCCATTTAATGCTACTTTATAAAATGTACCTTAATGTACAACGTCGTTACAGTAATTAAGAGATATATGTATATGTATACAGGGTATTGGCAAGTTGAAGTGGCAGTGGGCCGGGCACATAGCTCGTAGAACCGATGGCCGTTGGGGCCGAAAGGTTCTCGAGTGGAGGCCACGTACAGGCAAGCGAAGTGTCGGACGCCCGCCTACAAGGTGGACGGACGATCTGACTAAGGTCGCAGGAAGTCGCTGGATGCAGGCCGCTTCCAACAGGTCATTGTGGAGATCATTGGGGGAAGGCCTATGTTCAGCAGTGGACTTCCTGTGGCAGATATGATGATGATATGATACAGGGTATATCAAGACTGCTACCGAAAGTTGGGTGGTAGTTTTAGTAATTTCAGACACAATGCAACTAAATTTAGTGCAAAAAATTGCGACGATTTTATTTTGTTATTTTTTTCCACCGTCGTGTTAGGATTGTAAATACATAGTTCTTTTCTGAAATAATAGTGTACATCCTTTAATTTTTAAACACGCTATAGTACGCAAGGCTTTAAATTATTATTCTAGCAAAAACTATGGATTTACCACCCAAACACGACTATATTTAAAAAAATATAAAAAAAAATTGTCGCGTTTCTTTGCGAAATTTTTAGTTACATTGTGTTTGTAGTCACTTAAACTACCACCCGGCTTCGTTTTCGGTAGCAGTCTTGATATACCCATATATACATTTACAATACAATATATTACTAGAACTATTTATTGTAACCAAAGCAAGCAAATATAATAAATACAAAAATAAAAAATGACAATAGTTACAATGGGCGGTCTTATCGCTTAGAGCGATTTCTGCCAGACAACAATTTAATAATATAAGGAATTAAATTATTCGTACACCTAAAGCTGTCCCAACTTTCGTTCGTTCTCGTTCATTTATCCCATGGTTATCTGGCCACTAGTGCATTTTTTTTCATGTAATTCTGTCTACTTTTCTGTATCTCATGTAAAAAAGTGTCAAATAGATAAATAAGATATTTTTTGCTAGTCGATATAAGAACACGTCTAGTGGTTGTTGTTAAGTTTTATAAAACAATTATCTTTATCATTCTATCTATTATTCAATAGAGGATTAAGTAAATAAAAAATATTGCATTACATCTCATAGTTTTTTGTGTGATACGAGTCGAGCTATCCTATTAAGAAAGATGACAATTAAAATAACAGAACAAAAATATTCCATATATTTTCATTACATTGACCTCATTTCTCAAAATTTCTCTGCTCATAGTAAATAAATGATAAAAATTAAACCTAAGTGTCAAATGGGGGCGTAAAACAAATTACTCATTTAAATCTGATAAATTACATTTACAAATCATTTATTAGGACAATTCCAAAAGATGGAACAAACATTCTTATCAAAAACTAAACAATCAGTCAATTAGTCATATTGTATATTTTTCTAACTACCTCCATGATTTATTATTAGAAATACTGAAGTTATGATTGTTAAAAGTGGCTGTAATGTTATAAATGCCACACTTTCCTTAACACTCTTAACAAAGTCTTCTAAGCTCTAACTAAGCCACAGAGCTCAGTGAAGGCATAATGACAGGTTACAAATACTTCGATGACAAATAAATCTCCCCGAAGTAGTTTGAGGATTGATCCTATCGTTCATGCCACCGCGAAATACTTATCGAATAACGACATTTCATTATATTCAATACTCACTATGCCATTGTGTGTCGAATAATCTATTTTCTCTTACCTTAATATTACGGGAAACATAAAAAAGTCTCCTAGGTAAATAATTGATAATATTTCAAATTCTCGCAAGTATTCTTATTTGATCAATTTGAAATAATATTAAAAACTACATGATTTACCAACATATGCAAAATCATACAAATCAAAACTTTTTTTTTCATCATCTGTCTTAGACTTGACCTTAACTGACCCTCATAACCGTAGAGTCACAAACTGGGTATCATTCAGGATCATGCATCGTCGAAGACAGTAACGACGTAACGCGACACGATATGCACCTTTGCTTCTAGTTATCGCGACCCGCGTGAACTATTCACATATTTTCATTATATTTGAAATCAGACACACATTTATGTGATCGACCTGTATGTGACTTGTAAATCCTAATGTTGTTTCTTTAATATAAGAATTGTGAGAAGACCGAAAACCGACAGCTTTCGAAAATATTTTTTAAAGAGATTTTAATTGCACTCAAACGTATTGCACCAACTTGGTCTACTAAAAGTCATCTCCGAAAATTCTAAAACGGAAAGAAATCGTTAATTAAAATATTTTACAACAATTTAACAAAATGCTGCATCAATGTAGGAAGTAGAGGATTAAAATTAACTTAGTAGACCTCACGATAAGAAACATGGCAACGAGATGTTTCGAATACATTCCAAATACAACATATATTTTAACATAAGACATAATACATTTCGTCGTCTCCCTATCTAATCATGATTTATTGATTCAAGCACGTGCAGTGCGCTATACCTACATACCTAAAATACAAATTCGTCGCGCGTTGATGTCTTTTCTACGGCAAAACAAATACCTAGCGAAATCTGCATACAATAGTTTACTATTAGTCAAATTAGACACTGTCTATAAATTGTTACAAAATAATTGTGGTGTTTCAAAACTTGCATTGTGACGTCATTAATTGTGTATGTAATTCATATCATAAGGTACATGTACTATTTATTACTTATTGCAAGATTAAACGAAGTTTTTATCGAATCACTTCAAGTTAGTATTTCGCTCGGATAAAACTTATAGTGGGTATCTTTAAATAAATGATGGGTTAAGATTCCCAGTTTTAGCATCCAAAGCTGGTTAGGTTCTGGGTGTATATATCAGAAGTTGAATATTTTTTATAATAGTTTCAACAATGAATACTGTTTTGACACATATTTTTATTTAGAAATAATGTTTATTAAAGAGTGTGTGAGTGTTTATAAAATCTTGTATCTTTATTTGAGCTAAAATAAAATATTAATTTCAATGCCGTGAGAATGTTTACTAAAAATAATTCTTTATATTAAACTACGTAAGTTTTACTTTTAAAACTGGTGTATATAAAACTGCAATAATATGTTTGTCTGTGATAATTTAAAGACAAAATAATATTGTATAATCTTACACGTTTCCTCATAACCGAAAAGTAATTACCCTCTAATGAATATAAAAAATATACGCGTGAAAATATGCCTTGTTACCCAGTCTCATATTATGCACTGTATTTGTATTTATGTTTAATTTGAGTTTAATAGTATGTCATTGATTAATTTAAGGCTTATATTGACAAGGATCTAAACAAAGCATTTAAATTTTATTTTTACCCACGAAAGTATTTTGGTCAAAATGTAGGTTTTTGAATATAGTCCTTGGCGTATAAAAGTGCAAACTGAGACACATACACAATCTGTATCAGCCCATATACGTCCCACTGCCGGGCACGGGCCTCCTCTACAATCGACTACCGATTGAGAGTGGTTAGACCATATAGTCCACCACGCTAGCCTAGTGCGGATTGGACACACATATACAATAAATTGCTTAAAATAAATAATCTGTACAGCAGACTCACCGGGATCTCGTTCCTCAAGCTGGACACGCTGCGAGAATGATGACGGTCGATAGTAAAAGATACGCCGCGCCGTCGAGAACGATAGTTTATATTCACTTCCTATATTACAAAGTACTCTGTTATAGTCACCAGATTATCCAAAACAGGCCCGAATCAGGACACAAAACCTAACGCACCACTGGAGAAGGCGCGAGGTTCAAAATCGTGCACTAAACTGAACATTTGATAACGCGAGAAAACCAATGAAGACGCTTACCCTCCAATTACATATTTATTAAAAAAAAAGTGCTGTATTGAAGCTGTCGCTTCCTGTAATATCAATGATATTTTAAAACTAATAAATATGAGGCACAGAACAATTTTAACTTAGGTTAAAATCATTAGTATTTTTAATAAAACCCTATAATATCCGTATGCATAAATGTTTCCTTTTTTATTTGAGCATTATAGTCAAATACCTTACTAAATATAGGAAGAATTAAACACAGGAACCCAGGCGCTTTCGGTATATACCCTTGACAATTAAAGCAAGGCATTCGGGCAGTAAATTGCACCTCGAAGGTCGCATACAGTGTCAACGCTGCGCCCGACATTAATGTACCGCAGACTACTCCGGAACTAGCAATTATCGAATATCTCAATAAATACTTCTTGTTGCAATCAAAATGTTGTGGCAAGATTTTAATTGTAGGACTTTTTTGGTATGAATTAAAGTCATATAAATTATGAAATATGCCTTGAGAAAGACAACGAAATGAATCTAATATTTCACGAACCGTAAAATTTTAGCATTGATCAACTTATTCAAAGTGTGTATTATATATTAGAGAACAAATGAGTATTTCTCGTGGAATCGAAAAATATCTCTTAATGTCTAACATCGAGATACTTGCACAACTACTCTACATATTGAGACTTAACATCTTATGTCTCAGGAAGGTACACGCAGTGAAATGCCAAGCATTGCTTTGTATTCATCGTTTTGTTTGGTTTTGCTAAGGTCTATGAGCAGTCGTATCGCATACCATGATTCTTCGTTCGTTCGACTTCGCTTCACTCAGACATATTAAATACTAGCGGCCCGGCCCAGCTTCGCCCGGGTACAAATAGATTTTTGTACAATAATATGTACGTATTATTATTATACATATAAACATTCCTATATAGGCACGCTGCCGCCGCCCCGGCCGGCCAGTACCGCCGCATGCGCTAGGTCCCGCAATTTTAAATCTGTAATATCTTCGAAAATATTCATTTAAATCTTGTGCTGTAAAGGACCACAGTAGATCTATATTAAATAAACAATTTATTTAAGCTATTTAATTGGATAAGGATTAATGCTGTATTGGTTAAATCGCTTCGAAAATTAGCCATTATTTGTCGTAAAAAGTAAATGAAAAAAAATGTTATTGTGGAATATCCATAAGAGATAGACATACACCATCGCGGAGTTTTCTGTAGACCTTTTCAATGTGTACAAATATGTAGTACATTATTTTGATAAATATCGTAGGGTTCAGCCTGCGTTTGCATTGTAAGCGGAAATATATTGATAATTAACGACATCACACATTGGATGTTATTATAAATAAATAAATAACACCCAACAGTCACATACATAGTCCTGACCCCACATTAAGATCGAGTCTTGTGTCGTGGGTATCAGGAACTACGAGAGACTTTTCGGTCTCACAAACACCCAGACCCGGAAGAAATATTTGTGGGCCGCACAAACATTTCTCTCGGTGCGGGGATCGAACCCGCGGCCTCTCGTTTCACAGGCAGCGTCTAACCGCCTGCGCCACGGTGGCTGTCAAATATATAAACCTTTCTATTGAATCACTCTATCTATTAAAAAAAAACGCAAAAAGATTTAAGCGAACAAGAAAAATTGGGACAGAAAAAGCGACTTTGTTTTATACTATGGAGTGATAAAATTAATAAGCTGCTCTGATTTAAACCACTTGTAACTTGTAATAATCACGAGTATATTTATACTGGTTTTAAAAGATCAACACTAGAGTTTCTTGCCCGTTCTTCTCTAGTGAAAGCGCTTTCCGAACCGGGTGGTAGATCAAAAAATGACTAAACCTAAATGATGATCTTAATGGATTCAATATATTATTTTCATTTTCATTTCATCAGGCGAATGGTACGTTTGTCTTGCCGTTCATTGCAATAAAAAATGGGGCACTTAATATTATGTTGTTTGTTTATCTTCTTTCTTTCTTTATCTGTATCAGCCCATATACGTCCCACTGCAGGGCACGGGCCTACTCTACAATCGAGGATACGATTGAGAGTGGTTAGGCCATATGGTCCACCACGCTGGCCTAGTGCGGGTTGGCGGACTTACATACCATAGAAATTTTATAAATCGCTATGGTATGCAGGTTTCCTCACGATGTTTTCCTTCACCGTTTTAGTGCGTGGTGATTGACTATCAATACACACATGACTCCGAAAAGTCAGAGGTGTGCCCTGGGATTCGAACCCGGGACCACCGTGAATATGTTGGCAGTCGCGTCTAGTCCGTTTACCAACAGGCCACCACGCACTCCAACAGACTCTTGTTTATCTATATCGTTTAATTAATGTTGTCCAAATCAAATTATATCAAACCGCAATAAGCCGGAAATAAACGCCTACAGACATTTTTTGTTTACTGCATGTATTACCGCGACAAGTTTACATACTCGGGCCTTTTACAGGTACACAGAGCCAACTTTGGGTAGGAGTAGGTCGTTTACCCGATGACATAACGTTATGTAATAATGATTAATGATTCAGACACTAATTCAATGTTGTACCAACGTTAGCGGGATGGTGCGAGATTCTAAATTGGCAATTTTTATTTTATTTCTATGAATTCATTCGCCTGGTGGTAAGCGATACGACCGCTCATGGTTTGTAGCAAAACCAATAAATTAATTCATGGTGTATGAATTCCAAAGCAATGCCTGGCATTCTAGATATCCTCCGTGGTGCAATAGGTTAGACGCCGCGTGTAAAGCGAGAGGCTGCGGGTTCGATCCCCGCACCGAGAGAAATATTTGTGCGGCCCACAAATATTTCTTTGGGGGTGTTTGTGAGACCGAAAAGAATTGGATCTCAGTTTGTCTCTTATAATAATTCATTGGTAAAATATAAAATGCTATCCTTGTCACTCAGGCGTCAATCTCAGGACATAATGGTTTTAGACAAAATTGTTAACAATATTATTGATGCCCCTAACTTGCTTGAACAAATAAAGTTCAAAGTACCCACCAGATCAATGCGTAAAATTAATAATTTGTTTGTAGTTCCGTGTTGCAGTACCAACTATACCTCCAATACACTTTTCTATCGTGGTTTGACCGTTTATAATAAACAAATATCTCATATTGATATGTTTAACACTTCATTAGCACAATTTAAAAGAAAATTAAAAGAGTTCTTCTTGAGAGAATTATAAGAATTTTGTACTAGACGCATAAACGCTATGTATTTTATAAAAGTACACTAATGTGTGCATAGTTTATATTGTGATCTTTTTAATTTGTAATGTAATATCTAGCTTTATAATTTAAGTGTTGGCACTCAAAGTCTGTAAGTTGTAAACATATAATCTTTATTTTTTGTTGATGTACACGACTGTTTGTTGTCCAAAATAAAATAAAATAAAAATAATAAAAATAAAAAAAAAGACTCTCGTAGTTCCTGATACCTATGTCACATGACTCGATCTTGGTGTGGGGTCAGAACTACGTATGTGATTTTTGGGTGTTATTTATTTATTTACTGCGCCCGCTATCCTAAGACATAAAATGTTATGTCGCATTATGTCCAGAGGTTATTCTGAATACAATTTCCTTCAAACCGGAGCACACCAAGGCATTTATTTACTTTTGTTTAGCGGTAGAGATAGACAATGCAGTGGTATTTTATGCACTATATAAATTAAATATATAATGAAGTAAATAAATACTCCACACATTACGTGGGTGGTCGTCTGCTCAGTATGTACAGCGGATGATTCACGTGGTTGGAAAATCTAAACGTTTGTCTCAAACGAGCTGCGTTGAATAAATCACCGAGGGCGTGGGTTCAACTCCGATCGTGACACTAGTTTTCCTTAATGCACCTATATTTATGTTCAAACAGAGACTTGCCGACGATATTTGTCGTATACGCCAATTAATTTATTTTAAAACGATTGCATTTAGTTATTTCAAATGTGTGTATAAAGCACTTTAATATAAGTCTTTTTCCAAGAAGGGGTAGTTATAGGTACTACCAAGATACTCACGATTCGTTTCTTGTGTTCCGTCTCACCATTTTATAGGGGGCGAGCCTATCGCCATATCAGGCACAAACTCCTGACTATACTATTTATTTATTTATAAATTCTTTATTGAACACCACATACAGTAATAAGATAAAAAAAATATGACAACACGTTTAAATAAAGGTGACAATTGGCGGTCTTATCGCTTAACGCGATTTCTTCCAGACAACCATTAGATGGATTAGGTTGAAAAAAAAAAGCTACAAAGAATAGGGTGATCACAAAAAAGGTAAAAAAGAAAGAGAATATTAATCATAATTGAAAGTAATATGTACAAAATATGAGGAATTAAAATATACATTTTCATTAAACATACATAGACTACATAAAATAGAAATATCGTATAATATACTACATAAACTACAATACAATATAAAATACTGATTTAGGGGAAACATGAAAGTAATAATAAATTTAAAGTGATAGATAATATGCTCTAAGGAGCCTTTTGAAGATGGGGAGGGATTGGCAGACAATGGCAGTTCATTCCACAAGCGAGCAGCATGGACGGTAAACGATTTGCTAAGGAAAGTACTGCTATGCTCGGGAATCGCTAACACCAAATTCTCTGAGGATCCAAGAGATCTTGCATGTGTGCTGCTGAGGAAAGTAAAACGTTCTTTAAGGTAACGGGTAGTAGTGGAATGGAAAAGAATAGAAAAGAATATATAAGAGGAATAGGATACGAGTATTTCGGCGAAGGCGTATTGATAGCCACTTGAGCTTTTTACGAAAGTCAGACACATGGTCATATTTGCGAAGTCCAAATATGAACAGGATACAAAAATTTTGATGTCGCTCAAGCTTTTCAAACTGGGCTTAGGTGAGATCGAGATAGCTAGCATCAGCATAATCAAGGAGAGGAAAAAGAAGAGACTGAACAAGCGCAACTTTCGTGGGAATTGGCAAAAAGTTCCGTAGCCTTCTTAAAGACCCCGCTGCTGCTAATAATTTGCGGCTGAGTTCTTGCAGTTGGAGACCCCAGGATAAGGTTTTGTCCAAAATTAAACCCAAGTTCTTAACTCTGTCACTATAAAGGATAATGCATCCATCAAATATCACGGTGGGTATGAGATTGGTATCAATCCTGGAAACCATCCTGGAGCTGCCAACAACAATGACTTGAGGTTTTTGCCGGGTTGACTTTCAGGCCATGCATCTTAATTCAATCGTTTATACGTGCAAGATCTTTGTTGATTGCAGATATGGCCTCCGTCACCCTGTCAGCTGGTGCTTGGTAATATAATTGTAGGTCGTCAGCATAGAGATGGTAGGAAGAAATAAGGTCGTTGGAGATACTACTACTATAATACTACGTTGAATTGATTTTATAACGCATGCATGTAAAAGTACACTCAAATTGATGGTGACAAGACAATTCACCAATCTGGTCGAAACTGAATGTCTGCTTTAATCTCCGATCGTAACGCACTTACGTAGGTCTATGTCAGTGCTTGCCTTTTGTACTGTGTTTGCTTTTCAGGCAATAAATATCTTATAACCTAAAATTGCAATATAATATAATAAATTAAATTATTTGTATACCTGAAGCTGCTCCAACTTTCGTTCGTTCTCGTTTATCCATCATCCTTATCCATCCCATAGTTGTCTGGCAGCAATTGCAACAAGCAATACGATCGCCAATTGTGCTTTTTTTGTTTTTTTTTCACGTAATTCTGACAATTTTTTGTATCTGGTGTACAATAGAGTGTTAATAAACAAATAAATTGCAAGTAAACTTCCTGGTGGTCTGTTGGTAACTAAATAAATGCAGACCACGCAGTTATTCACACAATAAGGATATACCAAAGAGCAAAAAGATTGGGTGACGGGACTAGTAGAAGGGGTAGTAGAAGGGGTAGTTTCTACTAGTCCCGTCACCCAATCTTTTTGCTCTTTGGTATATCCTTATTGTGTGAATAACTGCGTGGTCCAGACTGTCAGTATAAGATTTTTTAATTTGATAATACTTTTTGTTTCAGAGTGCGTGATAATAATGGCGCGAAAAATGAAACGTTTTCAACTAAGAACTTTTGTGATGGTGAGTTATAGAAGTTAGTTCATAATATTAAATTAACATTGTCATATATCTTATTTAATAAAATTAATATTATTATCGTGGTAATTAATCGGTTAGAAGATTTACGATAACTTACATAACGTCCACTTAATCCGACCACATTATATTATATATTTATAAATATAAGATGGTTTGGACATATAGAGCGGATGGACAATTAACAAAACAGATACATCAGGCGAGTGTAAGTTGAAGAATCAGTTGGGGTTGACCCTACCACGCAAATACTATGCGTTTTCAAAGATCACAAAAAAATGATCGCAGTTTATATAGAATTTTTAGCTGCATTGTGTCTGTAGTCACTAGAACTACCACCCAGCTTCGTTTTCGGTAGCAGTCTTGATACATCCTGTATAATTTCTAAAAAAAACACCCTTAATATAATTAGACCTAATAAATAAGATTAAAAACTACAGTATCTAATTATGATGAATAATAATGATCAATACTTTTTACACACAGTCGTAACCGAGCCTTTGACTATTATAACATTAAGAGTAAACCATATTCAATCGCAATACTATTAAGAAATAAAATTAAATATAATTAATAACAATAAAACATTATAATGCACGGTCTGTAGCGCTGCGCATAATAGCTTGGTGCTTAATAAGCGAGACATCTAACCGCCAGGTAATGAGGCAATTAAGTGATGACTTATACAAATAAATAAACAATTTATTGGTTGCGTGTGTGGCCTAAAAATTATTCTTTTGATATATTTTAAATATCGGTTAATTCAATTATCGTTTCGCTTATTTAGTCTACATGAAGGGTCCACCGTCGAGTCCGATGGTGGTTCGTGGTTCGATTCACAGGTTGGATGACTATTTTTGCGTATGCAGTACTAATTACGATTTTTTCGGAGTGAACATAAGTTCCTGAAAGGGTTGAAATCAGACACACTGCCAATGGTTAATCAATCGCATTTTTTTTGCATCGCAATTCTCTTTCACCGATAATGATATAAAAGACGAAGATTTATAAATATCGAATTAAAAAAAAACGTTTTAACAATTAAATGACAATAGCTTAAAAATAACTAGTGGTAGGTCTTTCATATGTGAAAGGCCGCCTACCAGTACCACTGCAATGTCTATGTCTCCCGCCAAACAGCAGTATAGTTGCACTGTTGTGTTTCAGATTGAAGGACATTGTAGCCAGAGTGACATATTGAGACTTAATATGTTATGTCTCAGGATGGCGAGCGCAGTGGAATGCCAAGCATTGCTTTGTAATTCATAGTGTTGAGTGGTTTTGCCACTGTCCATGAGTGGTGGTATCGCCTACCACCAGATGACGGCATTCTAGTCTCGCCATTTAATGCAATAAATAAAATTTAAATTCTCAGATTGGAAGATTTTGTTATTTCAAATCGTAAGGCAATTTTGAGAACTAAATATAAATTTTTGAAACGATTGATATCAGGCATACGGTCGATGGTGAAAATAATGCATTTTATTCCAACTTGCATCAATGTCGTTTATAACGTTAATGGTTATATAGATAAAAGACGACAGTATATTAAGAGTTGCTCAAATTTATTAGTATTATTTAGTACTAAGTGCTATTTCACTCTTAAATCATCGCTTCTGTACGCAAACTCTACGTAGTGTCGGTAGAGCGAGCGCCGCGCCGGTTGCGTCGCGTTGCGTCACGCGGCATCGCCAAAACTCGCGCACTTGACATAGCCTCGGCTCTATTGACACACAGCGCAAAAACCATGCGACGATACTGACAAGGGATAGTTTTGCCAGTAGATTTTTGACGAGTTTCTTGTTTGAAAATGGATATATGATAAAAACAGGGTATTTAAAGGGAAAGTAGTTTCTGACGAATAATTGTATAAGGAGTAATATAATTTTATATATAAATGAGGAAATATTTAAAAGAATTATGTTGCTTGAAAAAATATATATAAAATAGTTTTAAAAAATTATGGGCAGAAATAATACAAAAAAATTCTCACGTAAGTCTTTAGTTTCAATAAACTGTTTTCTGTAAAATTCTTATCTAATCATATAATATAAAATATTTTTGCATAAATTATATTCAATTATGCAAAGTATTCAACCAACAATGCATAATGTAAGAAACATCAATGAGTTTTTGCAACTCGTTGTAAATTTGCGTAGCACCGAGCGCTAACTATAAAGTGTTTGCTTTATGTAACACGCAATCACAAGTGTTGCACAGCAGACACAAATTAAATCACAGCGTGCTATGAGTTTGAATAAGGACTGACGATATATTGAACTATCATCATTATTATTTTTATATCGGCAAAATTGTGATCAACATGCAATTATTGGTGTGTGTAAATAAATTTAAATATTTTTTGTGTGTACCACATACACACCTAATATTTAAATTAACCAAATCAAAGTGTCAAAAGATCGGCAGTGTATTTGCTAAGAGCGATCTCTTCGAGATAGTTGTTTAAGAAAGGGAAATAATTGACATATATGGACGTAGCTTTTATAATAATCTTCAGTCCATAATAATATTATTATTGCGAATTTTTTTATGAATGATTTTTCATGCAAAAATGGTTGCACCAATTTTGATGAAAATCGATACAAGTGTAGCATCTTAGATTAAAACATATACTATTTTTTATTCCGTTGAAATGTAGTGTGTCCGTGGATAGAGTAAGGAATTCAAACATACATATTTGATACTCTGAAACTTAAAAGGAAGGACAAACACGGAACAAGAATGTCTGTTTTTTATTACGATGCCATGGGACAGAAGGGACAGAATAGGATATAACTGGGTGAGCCGGAAAGTAATGTAATCAACTTCAGTCACATTGACTTTAAATATAAAACAGTACGGGAAATAATAATTTGTTGATGTGGGCAAGACTCAAAAACTATCTGCACACGGTAAGCTTAATGTAATTATCTCAGTCGAGATAGAATAACCACCGTTGATACAATTAAGACGGCCTATCCAACAACACAAAGGCTCAAATCAGACCTCGATACTATTACTTGGTTTACTGTTAGGTTATTCCACCAATGTACTGTTGTCGTTACTCGGTCCTATTCAATTATCAGCTTTGGAAACTTTGTCAATCGGAATATTGAGAAAGAATTTCGGGTGAACAGCCGATGAAATACAAAAGCAAATCTCTTACTTAATGTCACCGTTTGTGTGTAATGTTAGAATAATAAAAAAATAATCACACATTAAAAATAGTTTCTTTTAGAATTAGGCTCAGGGGCTGACGCTAAGTCGTCCACCAACCCACATAAGGCTATAGTAGACTACAGCTAAAACCCTTCCAAGTGAATGGTCTAGTAACTGTCCTGAGTAACAGTGCCTCGTATTTAGGCCATGTCATGTTTATATTTAATGTTGGACACTCGACATCATTACAGCCTAAGTTCTAATCTTATACAATTCGAGCGAGCCATTCGAAAGACAAGTAGCCTTTAACATAGAAGGTTCGATACACTTTTTGCCAATACATGTTTGAATGATATTTGAATAAAAGGTCATTGAACTCTATTTAGGACACGCAGGATGGTCTTTCTAGTTTAGAAAACATAAAAATATGGACAGTTACGACATATTAACTAACACTTGTATTAAAATATGAGTTATTGATCGCTGACAAAATTCACAAATGTAGTGTTCGACTATTGAAAATATAGAAATTAGAATCCTGGTCTTTATTTAATATTTACATTTGCTGAATATATTTGCGTTAGCTTTTGGCAGGACAATATTTTGTTATTACAATTTAATAAAATAATAATATCAGTTGTATTATTCCGGAAATAAACGTTTTTAGATTTAATAAACTTAACAAAAATGATAAAACTGATTGTCTCTGTGACGCAGTTGTACTACAGAATGATTGCAACACTGAAGTTTCAAGTTCGAATCCTAGGTGGAGCAAAGTGACATTGGAATTTTCCATCGGCTATCTGTGCGGGCTCAGAAATTTGTGCCCGATATTTTGCCGGAATGGTAGATAAGTGACAGTCATATCCCTTTCCAAAATGCCTGAAGGAAAGCTAAACTGCTTGCCACATATTGCAAGCAATCTTAAAATTACAAAAATAATATGTGGATTATTATTATGAGCACTTTACAAGAGTTTGCATATCCGGCACTCAATACACAATTAACCAATACTTTCTTTTTCTTACACGTGGAAATCTTTCTACCCTGTATCGGCCTTAAACACGTCTATTATTAAAACGTGAAGAAACGCGCGAAGCGAGATTGCGACTCTTTAAAATTATCAATACCTCGTTCATTTATTAAAACCATATCATTGTTGTTCACACAGCGTCGGAAATACAACATAAATATAGATAGGTAAATATTATTTCAAATAAATAACATTTTAGATGGCAGGCATTAAAAGAATGTGAACAAAATTAAATTCCTATAAAAACCTAGTTTATGCTAACAATTAAGAATGCTATCGAAAAGTAATTATCTAATTTATAACACATTATGTTAATGTGGGAATTTGAGATTGAAACATAATACATGTTGTTATTTAACTGTATGAATTATTATTTAGAGTTCCGTATTACATACTATTTAGTTTATAATGACCACTCATGGACAGAACTACCAAACAACAGCATGAATTACAAAGAAATGTACAATTCAACGTTTTTTGTTATATTTTTGGTGTTACTTCCCATGAAACTGAAACCTGAAGCCTACATAAGTGTTTGTTTTTTTTTTTTTACATATTATTACATCCCTGAAGGAAGGACGTAAACGTTTCTTTTCAAGTTTTTCTACTTTAGGATTTCTTTTGACTTGTTTTCTCGCATTTTACAGATTAAAAAGTGTCTAAAAAATAATATTTATGGCAGTTCTTATCCTATTTTCAATCATTTCAAAACGATCCGTACAACATTCAGCTATAGAAATTATATTTTCGAAAAAAACCTTTTCCGAGGATTTCCTACCACAGGGGCCAAAAAGTAAAATGGGTCAAAAAAATTCCAAATAAATGGAACCGTACTTTCTCTCCCGCAAAGCATACTTGACTATTTCGCTTCCCATTTTTTGTAACACAGATGTTGTCATAAAAATGCAAATGGCAGCCGTATCGATTCCAAAACGTTAATATTATAATATGACATTTACGGGCCTTGAACATGTCGTTTGGTTAGAAACAACGAACTTGAGAAGTTTGTTTCAATTCTGCTGGACTTTCATAGTTCCTGGCTAAAGTGGCAAGGTGATAATTAGATCGATAAAATAGAGTTTGATCTCCGCACCGAGATAAATATTTATGTGATGAAGAGAAATGTTTGTACGATCCAGAAAAAAAAATTCGTATCTGGGTGTTTATGAGATCGAAAAGTCTATCGTAGTTTCTGATACCCACGACACAAGACTCGATCTTAGTGTGGGGTCAGGACTATGTATGTGACTGTTGGCTGTATTTATTTAATTATAGGTTAGTCATTCAAACACACCCAGCGATCACAATAGTTCTGCCCTCACATTGAGATAAAAGTCGTGGGTCATAGGTATCAAGACAGAAAATACAAAATAATTTTCAGCCTCATATCGAATCGAAACAATTACTCGGGAGATATACAACAGCCTCCATGGCGCATTTGTTTAGACGCCGGCTGTAAAACGAAAACAGCCACGGGTTCGATATCCGCACCAAGAAGAATATTTGTGTGATCATACGTGTGGATTGTTTTTTTTTTTTATAATTGCCTGGCATAGTGGCGGCATTGCATCTGATGGTAAGTGCCAATGCCGCCCAGGCAGAGTATCCATTGGCATCGGACGGCAGCAATGGAAACAATTATGCCGGCCTGCTAAGGTGCCTCTTCACACCACGCCGGAAGGACATAGGATTATAGGAAGGAGGGAACACGTGAGACGGCAAACAATTCCACAGCCTGACGCGAGCGACGGTGCGGCACAAAAACGAATTCGAGAACCGTTTGGTTCGCGCCTAGGGTCAGCACTAGCATGTGACTGTTGGGTGTATTAATTTATATCGATTTATGATATACAAAACTACAGTCTCAGCACAGGGATCAAACCCTGACAAAACTGTCATCTAAACTATGTCTCCGTCTGTCACGATGTAAAAATTGGATTTAATATTAAATGAACTCATTACGATTTGATACGATCACGTATTCTATTGTGTGCTGATGAAGGCTTATCGCGAGGGTTGCTTGCACAATCACAAATCACGATATTTGTCAACACTAATGTCTGGAGATAATATACATACACATCGTAGAATAGTTAGCTTAATGCTTTTCGGACGTATTTAGAATTTTACAACGAATGATGCATTGAGACAAATATTGTTATATCAACAATTTCCTGATATTACTACAACTCTAACTCTAAGAGAAGAGTTGGGTCTTACTATGATGTCGAGGCGATATTTTAGTACTGTATTGTTAGATGGTGCCTAAGCCGACTTCTGTGCTGCGTGCTATGGTGCAGCCAGTCGAAGATAAACATTGTGTCAAGTGCTAGATTCTAGATTCTAAGATTCTATTCTATAAGTTCAAGATTCTTCTTGTTGATCAGAGTACAAATATTAGCCTAAATCTGTGTTTCTTATTCTTATTTCTGAAGAATATGTATCTTATGTAGAAATCTAACAGTAATCTTTATTTCCTTGTTAGTAGTATTTTTCTTTGCATATTCTATTACGCTACTATGTACAGTAGATACTCCGTTGGTAGATATTATTTACTCGTGCACAAACTAATTGTTTAAAAGATACGTTATCTTTATAGCCTAAGGGTATTTTTGTTCATCTTTGTAATATACTATTTTGTATATGCTGACGTACATTTTAAAATAAAATGTTATACTCGTACTGAGGTGAGTGTTCTATTTGGAATACGTTGACTTGCTTTAAGTTTTTTCTGCTTACAATGTAACATAAAACACGAACACATAATATTCTGAGCGCTATGATCTGTCCTTCTTCAAACTAGACTTACAGAGAGTACTCTCCTTAAGGCAGCGACTATGTTGTGCTGGTCCCCTGGCACTACAGAGGTTCATGAGCAGCGGTAGCTTCTTACCATCAGGCGGGCTGCTAGCTTATTTGACTATAAAGGCACTACAAAAAAATAAATAAACTGGAAATATTTTTTTTAGCAACCCAAGGTTCGAACTGTCGACCGCGCGGTCGTGAGCGCCACCCCGCGCCCTCGCCGCGACCTCCATGCTATTGTCTACAAAGGTTACCTCACTTCGCAGAAATGCACGAGTTGTACTTACGATGGAAACGCATTCTATAACAAATGTTTGCCCCAATTTGATAGTAGTGAGAAATCGATGAGGAAAATTTGGTGTGAAATGATTAAGTACATAAATAAATATATTTAAATAGTAATCTTTAAGTAATCGTTATGCAAGTGCATGGTGGCCTGTTGATAAACAACATGTTCTCGATGGTCGTGGGTTCAAACCGCAGGGCACCTCTCTGACTTTTCGTAGTCATGTGTGTATTGATAGTCAATCACCACGCGCTGTAGCGGTGAAGAAAAACATCGTGAGGATACTTGAATATCGTACCGATTTGTAAGAATTTCAATTGTATGTGATGTCGGACAAAAAATACTTGTAAACGAAAACAAAAAGAAACATACATACGTTAACTCACGCCTTTTTTCTTAGATGGGGTTGGCAGAGATGCCAGTACATCCAAAGTTTCACATTGTATGTTCCACGATCAGAGAGCTTATCGTGGATATCGGGCAGAAACTTCTGAATCCGGGCTGATAATGAATAGAAAAATCCAATATCACTTTACCCGACCCCGGATTCGAACCCGAGACCTCAGCTTTGTAACCGTACTGTTATACAATTGCGACACCGAGGTGAAAAAAAAACGCTCTCATTAATAAGATATTATACGTATATCGCCGATTGAGACGTTGGCCTGTGAGGAGTGATGCCCTACTTTACACTCTGCTGATGATAGCAATTTATAAAATCTCTGCTAAAATTTGAATCATTGACCTTTGAATCAAACATGCAATTTCTTCTGCTCGCTTTGTTTACAAGATGAGAAATAGCTTGTCATTTTGCTCTGTCATATATTTGAAGGTTAAACAAAAGGTCTATGTTATATTTAATACCTTTGTAGCTGAATAAAAACTTGTTACCAAGACAAGTACTATTCAACTAAACTAATAGGTACTCGTAGGTACCGTTTGACGTTTTATACTTTTCGAGTTAAACACACAATTAAATTAACATTTCCCGTAAAAACATAAAGTTGTAGTTTTACGTCAAATGTTATTGAAATTGTGTGAGTTACACTTTACAAAGTGTTACAGTATCATATGTCAAACGGTTCCTGTTAGTTTCATTGGGTAGGTTATACAACAATTCTACAATCTACTTAAAGTCATAATTTTTGGAAGAAATAATAATTGTTAAAACAATTTATACAGCATGGAACAATGTTTGAATAACCCTAAATTGAAACGGGAATTGAACCCGCAATATGGTAAATAAAAATTATAAGATGGGTGTTATTTGTTTTCCACGTTGTGGGTTTGGATTCCGCTTGAGACATGCGATTATTCAAAAATCTAATTCTAATCAAATTTTAGTCCCAAATTCGAATTGTCGAGCTGTAAAATTTGAGATGTTTCCCATCAACATGGCATTGCTGTTGGACACCCGGTATCTATAAATAAACTTAGCTCAGCCTTCTCAGTTTATAAACATCAGTTGCAAATTGCATTCGATGTAGATTGACAGAACGAAAGCCAATAGACATTAGTCAACGTCGACACGATGCAGCTAAACGATGCCGGTATAATCAGTGAAAGCATAGTGGTAGAGAATAATGGAGCAGGATAAGTGTCACATTGTATGTGTATATTGCATAAATATACTATGCATAGAAATAGGTATATATCAACTACGATCTTTAAGTGCGCGAACGCGTGACTGTCATGCTGTAAAATATAATTAACTGTTTGTCTCTTTTCACATTTATCCTACCTATGAAAGCGAAGGTGTATGTGTTTGTTACCTCTTGACGCTCAAATCTTTGGACAAATTTTGATGAAAATTTGTATGGAGATGCAGAATTAAATTTTTGGGGGTTAACGTCACTCGCGTCCGTAGGCTTTGACTCTTGATTCCCTACACGTGACCCCTGGGTAGTGCCAAATGAGTGACACAGTTAGTGGTGGTAGGACTTATGTGTCCGCCCGGGTAGCGACCACCGTCCATGAGGCGTAAATCGCCATAGTGATCTCCGTAAGGGGATCGCGTTTCGGGATCAGCCAATGGTTTTCCGGTTTCTTCGAGGGTCTTGAGTCCGGGCATGAGGTTGTACCGTGTAGGTATTTTCGGTCCTTTGTCGAAGGGAGGAACGTTGATCCGCCGGCCAGGGAGACCAGTAGAAACGGTTGTCCGCTGGCCGCCCGCGGTATAGTACAGGGGCCCAATCGGGGCTAACCACCTCGAGAGGCTGCCTCACCATGCCGCGCATAATCTTGGGTGGGTCCGTCGTGCCGGTTGGTGACCGGAAGTGGGGTCCTGGCGGCTCATCCCGGGAGGGTACGGGGACCCTTCCGTCCGGCGGATCAATTCGCTTCCTGCCGACCCTTTCGTGCCGGTGCCCATTCGGCCTTCTTAGTGCCCGAACTTAAGCTCTTCGTTGCCTCTTCACCAATCCCATCCTTTCTACCATGACAGTGCAACCAACCAGAGCAGGTCCTTCAGCGGTGCTTAACCCCACCACCGCGTTCACTATGGAGTTCACTAACATCCGTGGACTCCATACGAACCTCAATGCCGTCCACCACCATCTCGAGACGGCCCGGCTTGCTTTGCTCTTCCTAACGGAGACGCAGATTCGTTGTCCTGCCGATAATTCTTACCTGTTGTATCCCGGTTATTCGCTTGAAGTAAACTTCAAGCCTAAAGCCGGTGTATGCTTGTATGTTCGGTCGGACATGTGCTGTCGCCGTTTGCACTGCATGGAGGACCCCTCCTTCTCCGCTCTGTGGGTGCACGTGGATCTAGGTTCCCTGAGCCGCATCTACGTGTGCCTTTACAGGTCTCACAACGGGGACGATGAGACGACTCGGTTGTTCAGGTATCTTAGCCAGGTGGATGATGACGCGCAGGCGCAGTTCCCGTCGGCCGAAATGGTGGTCTTGGGGGATTTCAATGCTCATCACGAACTGTGGCTGGGCTCCTCCAAGACTGATCATGCTGGCAGAGCTGCCCATGCATTCGCTCTGACTCATGACTTGACACAACTGGTGAACCAGCCCACCAGGATCCCGGATGTGGCGAGTCATGCGCCTTCTCTGCTGGACCTTCTGCTGGTGAGTCACCAAGCCGGGTATCGTGTGACCGTTAGTGCGCCTCTGGGCACTTCCGATCACTGCCTGGTTGGGTCGTCAGTACCGTTCGCATCAACTCCACGTCCCGTGCAAGTTAGGCGGAGGGTCTGGCATTACTCGTCGGCAGATTGGGATGGTATACGGGCATATTTCGCATCCATCTCTTGGAGGCAGCGCTGCTTTGAGGGTAAAGATCCCTCAGCGAGTGCCAACGCTATTGCTGACGAGATCAGACTTGGAATGGAATATTACATTCCTTCCTCTGAGATCGCCAGTAAGGGCCGTGGATTCTCCTGGTTCAATCGTGCATGCGCCGATGTTGTCGTGACAAACAGGCGGCGTATCGCGCTTGGATCAGGGGTCGCGCCATGAGGGATCCCAATATCCGTGCCGGAATCTTGGAGGGAGGCCAATGTGCAACCAATCCCCAAAAAGGGTGATCGGTCGAACCCTACCAATTACCGCCCTATCGCTATCACCTCAGTGATGTATAAGGTCATGGAGCGGATCATAAACGCTCAATTGGTCCGCTACCTGGAGGATCACTCGTTGATCAGTGACCGACAATACGGTTTCCGTCATAATCGATCGACGGGTGATCTTCAAGTGTTTGTCCTGCGTCGCTGGGGTGAGGCGATTGACCGGCGTGGCGAGGCTCTTGCTGTGAACCTCGACATTGCCAAGGCGTTTGATAGGATCTGGCACCGTGGTCTTCTGTCCAAGCTTCCGGCATACGGTCTGCCCGGCAACCTGTGTTCGTGTACTTCCGGCTTTCTGCATGGGCGTAGAATACGTGTAGTCGTTGACGGACACGCTTCGGCGCTCATGTCGATAAATGCCGGAGTTCCTCAGGGCTCGGTGCTGTCGCCCACCTTGTTTATTCTGCATATCAATGACATGTTGTCGCTTGGCAACATTCATTGCTATACAGATGACAGCACGGCTCATGGGCGATACCACTGCGGGCCTCCGGGTTGCCGGGTCGAAACTGTGAGGGGACGCGAAGATCTTGTCATTGAGCTCAACCGGACCTTGGATCTCATTTCTACATGGGCTTCCAGGAATATGGTTGAGTTCAATGCCAAGAAAACCCAGGTGTGTGCGTTCACGTGCAAAAAATCCCCGTTCTCTCCCCTCCCCGTTCTTCAGGGTGCTCCCCTCTCAATGCGGAATGACCTAAATGTCCTTGGTGTGGATATCCGCTGTGATCTCAATCCAAGGAATCACATCGAGGGCGTAATAACTGCCACATCACGCAGGGTTGGAGTCCTGAACAGGGTGCGTCGGTTTTTCACGCCCGGTCCGCTTTGTCGCTTATATAAAGCGCAGGTCCAGCCGGGTATGGACCACGCATTTGCGCGCTAAAATATCGTAGACGATCTAGATACTTAATAGCAGTTACCTGTCCAACAGGTTATTGTGGAGATCCTTGGGGGAGGCCTATGTTCAGCAGTGGACTTCCTGTGGCTGATATGATAATGATGATGATGATGTCCAATAGACTTCCTGTACAAAAAATAAACGATCTTTCAAAATTGGATCTGTACTGAATTTTAAAATTATTATATAAATCGTCTACAATCTTTTGGCATCTGAATACGTTGTTGTCATGCTATTAACAAAATATTAGGAACAGTTTTTTTAAGTAACTAGTTTACATTGTTAAAGTCTCTTTGCCTACTTAACATCAATGACTCCAGAGCCACTGAATTTCATACGCAACATGGCTCATTACAACACGCATTCAAGGTTCACTCAAATAGGAATTATATTTACGTACGGCCTTGCCAAATGTTCCTCAGTTAATTTATGACCATTTATTGATGAAATTGTGACAAATGACACAAAACGTTATCACTCTTACGTCTTTACAAATAAGAGCTATTTTTGATAATAATAAAAGTAAGTAGTCATCGCAGACAAAATTTCTATACAGAAGAGAGCCTAATCACGTATGCTGTTATGCAGACTGATAGATTAAATTATATGTTAAAAATATACATAAATTCGGCGCCGACATCGTAAGCTGCACATAAAACGATTCCTCTTTCTGTCGAATATAAATTGATTTATTTTGCAATTAAAAATATATATGAAAGCGATATGGCAACATCGATATTTCAAAAAACTGTCAAGTGAGAATTAATTTTGTGATATTAAGGTTCTGCTTCCGTACTCTTAATTAACTGATGATTGGTTAGTGGGCACTGGATTATATAACTTCCGTACATGTGTACGAAGCTTGTTAAGGATGGTGAGGCTAATAAAAATATATTCAAATCCTACTTAGGTAATTTAAAAACTCGAAATCTGTACAGTCAAACATTTTTTCTCACTCCTAAAAATTTGAATATAGCAGACAAAATATATAATATACTATATTATAACATAAAAAGTCATAAATGAGTTATTAAATTTAAAATTATCGTCTGTGGAACCCCAAAAATCTCGGATCCCAGCCTCTTCCGCTGATGTATTTTTTGCATTCACTACACATTTTGTAAAAATGTAGAAACTGATTAGCATACATTAATATTCGCGAATCGGTGTTGAAACAATGCAGTCCGACTAGATGGTCAACAGCTCTTCTGATTATTTCTAAATTTATCACTAATACTTGCTCCAAATACCATCAATAAATTATACGCACGGGACGGGAGATATATCAGAAATAATTCTATGAATTATGGTAATTTATTTCTATGATGCTAATACTGTAATACATATACTCATGCTTTTCTCCCATAAGGGAATAATCAGAGGTGAAACTAGAACATCCACGTTTAATTGTGCATTTGACGTCTCACCATATGATAGGGTTTAAGCTTATCATATCATATCACACATATTCCATATTCCTGATTCCGGGCTGATGATGAATAGCAAAATCCAATATCACTTTGCCCGACCCGAGATCATAGCTATGCAAACTACTGTGGTACAACTCCGTCCATGAAGCAGACACAATTTTCAAATTCCAGGTAAAATTCAACAAGGACTAACCATCTATAAATCATTATACTGTTTCCATTCGTTTATTTTATTTTTGACACATCGAGTACTGAATCAAATAGTGATGGCCTGATGCGTTATCGAATCAATTTTTTATAACAAACGATTTTATTTTTGAACAAGTTTTAATCGATTTAATACATATTTTATTTTTTGCTCCATGCATTGTTTTATAAAACTTCAGGGATATTTAAGTTACTTGATTTAAAAATTATATTAAAATAAACCATTTACTCATGTTAAGTTAATATTCTTATCACTTCCGTCGGCAATAGTAATGTTGTTAAAAACAAATTGTGAAACGGCAACACTGGGCAGACAGGTGACGCGCGCCGCCATTTTGTGGTCACTCACAACGAGACGCCCGCGCCCGTGCTAGTGTTTTCCGTTCGCTGAATTTTAATTCACATTTTTCATACGTCGAGTTGAGTATTTATATTCCTCCGTATTGTTTTACCCGTGAATTCCTACATTTGGTTGAATTAAGAACATCGTACCTGCCTTCATCACTTTCAAAATGCCTAAAGGAAAGGTGCTTAAAGGACAAACAAGGGAGTTTGTGTTGCGACTTCATGAGTACTTTGAAAGGGAAAGCCGTAATGGTGGACCTCTTATACCAGTGACTCAAATCAGAGACCGTGTTTCAGCAGCATTAGGTATTACTGCTCCAACAGTTTCAAAAATAATTAAAGAAGGCTACGGCAGTAGTGGCATGGAACAAAACAAGCCATCTACACCTAAGAAAAAACGTCAGCCCTTTAAAGTGACAGCAATTGACAGTTTTGATGGTGATGCTATTCGTCGTCATATATACGATTATTACCAAAGAAAAGAGATTCCTACTTTACATAACCTAGTACAATCTCTGAAAACTAGTGGCTTGTTCCGTGGTCAAAAGTCTTCTTTGGCGAAGGTATTGAATAGGATTGGATTCCAATACAAAAAATGTGACAAAAGAAAAATATTGATGGAACGCAATGATGTTGCTTTGTATCGATGCGAATTTTTAAGACAAGCTAAAAAAATAGAAGACTGGTCGAATGTTGTTTTCACCGATGAAACTTGGCTCAATGCGAATCACACGGTATCAAAAACTTGGACTGACAACACTGCTAGCTCCTCGACCGCAGTGCCAATGGGAAAAGGTGAAAGAATTATAATTTGTCATGCAGGAACCGCAAAAGGATTTGTGCAAGATGCTATGTTAGCTTTTAAATCAAAGAAAACAGGGGATTACCACGAAGAAATGAATTCCGAAGTATATGAAAAATGGTTTCGGGAAATGTTATTGTCACTCGAACAGCCATCAACAATATTTATAGATAATGCGTCCTATCACTCTCGGCAAATTAACAAAATGCCAACGCAAGCCAGTAAAAAAAATGAAATAATAAACTGGCTCCGTAACAATGGCGAGGAGGTGGACGAGTCCCTATTAAAAGTAGAGTTACTTAAAATATTAAAAATGAGGAAGCAGCCTAAACGATACGTTATAGATGAAATGGCTGCAGAACATGGGCACACCGTCCTTAGAATTCCTCCATATCATTGCCAGTATAATGCCATAGAGCTAATATGGGCGCAAGTGAAAGGATATGCTGCGAGAATAAATACAACTCCTCCTTTCACCGCAAACAAAATGCTGGAGTTGCTTAAAAATGCGTGTGAAAATGTGACGCCTCATAACTGGGCGAGTGTCGTAGATAAGACGAAAAAAGAAATAATGTCTGATTGGGATCGCGATGTCGCATTTGACAACTTACCCATGCACTCATTAATAATTAGTGTTACTGAGGATACGAGTGACGACGACGCCGATTCCGACGAAACAGACGATTGTTTATAAATAAAAATATTAACAAATTACCTTTTAGTTGTTAAAGTACTATGAATTCCAACATGGTTTAACTGTTTATTACAAGTAGGTACTAAACATTTATTTTCGTTGTAATCATTGTAATTATTTTAAATTAAACTCTTATTAAAAGTCACTTCAATACGTATACCTTTATTCATATTAATTAATTTGCAGCAAATACATTCGATCCTAATATTGGGTACTATATTACGTTTAACCATTGACTTATATTCTACCGATAGACGAGGCGCGTCATAGAAACTATTTGTCCCGTATTTGTCAAAAGCTCAATAGCGACATCTAGTACGTTTACTTGAATATTACAAATTATGATCAAAGATTATTAGACAGATAAGACAGTTCATGTCAATAATAGCTTTGCCTAAGATACTGCCTAAGTATAAATACCGTCATAGCAATAATATATTTGCAAAGTTTTTTTTTATTTACGTGAATAATTAATGGAAATGATGTAAATGAAATTAAATACTCTTACAAGTGTACAAGTCTGTCAAGCAGTCAATCAGTGTACAATCAGTCTGACATTTATTATAATAACATTTATGAATTTTTAACAAGCTGATACAAAAATGACTACCGCATTTGGAATATCTGAAATCTTCGTGTCGAAAATAAATTGAACAAATATAGGTATGTTCTAATGGCAGCCACTTATATCCATTCCAATAATTCTGGACAAATATTATAGAGATCTCCTTTTTTCGTAACCGACGCGGAAGAATATAAAACAATTTTAAATGGTATTAGTCTTCAATAACAATGGGTTCGAATAGCCCATTAAGTAATTCATATTAAGAAATGGGGTCTAAATACTATCCACTGTTTCAAAACATACATACAACACACATATTTTGAGTTATTAATTAACAACATATGATTAAAATAAAATACTGAAATCAATTTGCAACTACATCCTTCCTACATATTTGTATTTGTAATGTATTCGAATAGTTTATGCCTATTTGGTCCACTGATATGAATGTCCCTTGAATAATCTATATCTTACATAGTTCGTCTCTCTCACTCGACGGGCAATTTTTATGCGCGGAAATGAGATACACGATTAAGGAGCTCACCTTGTATTTTAACGAGCTCTAAATATATTTAATCCATTAATAAATAAAAGATCTGTATTATCGGCATTATTCTGCAACATTATATCACTTACGTTGTATTCTTTAATTATATTGTAACTTAAGAAAATTTCGCTGTCGGTTTGACGGGGAAAAGTCAAATAAATTACTTATAAATATAAACAAAGAGGCATACTATTGCGCGGCCGTCACGCGGCAGACTGATTCGTGTGCGGTGCATGCACCGCACTTGGGTGGGACACGTTTGTTACAAAGAACGTCTTATCTAGTGTAACATTGATATCGATGCGTTTAACTGTTTTCATTAGCATTTTAATGTAATTTTATTTCAAATGATTCCGATTGATTGATTCTATTCAAAATCGTTTTTGTTATCTGTGGTCATTCGTTACGAATGGCACAACTCTAAGTGGGCGTTACCCGTCAAGAAAGTATCTACTTTTATTTCAAAATATTGTTCTACTGTAATGTCGTACTTTATAGGCGTGAACTGTCAAAAATAAAATAAACGAATGGAAACAGTATAGGAAGTCTCTATGCTTTGTATTCCACTACATCTATGACCTTCCTTCTAACCACGTGTATGACAAGTATAATTTGGCACCACACCCGCTTGTTATCGCAAATAACTAGTGTGTCATTAAATGACTGTTGCAAATAATAAAGAATATGTACGCGTTACTTATTATTATCTTAATTGAAACTTGCTGATGGTCGCAACTTTGTATTCATTTTGCTGTAATAATGTATTAAGAACTCACACTACAAGACTCGGTACTAATACAACTGTTAACATTGATAGATATATTATACTGGTGGGTACACTGTAAACAAAATGTCACAAAACTGAACACGTTACCGTACCGTTTTTTCTGTTTCTGTCTCTGTCACACTTACTCAGTAACATCACTTTCGTTTTCGCTTCTCTGAGTTCCTGTCCTGTACTAGCATAATGCGCAGGGATTAGTTCCCGATGTCCGCTCTAATACTCGTATAACCTCAGTGGCTGATCATTCTCATTTTTTTCCGATACGAAACATTGTATAACTGAAATCATAGCGGTTAATATGTTGAGGGGATATGAATGCAGTTAATAGTATCAAGTTCATGTTTATTCCCTATATATGTAGGTTTGCACCAATATTAGCCATAAAAAACACGTAGGGTGTATTAATCAATATATTGGCCAAATATTTGTCCATAAAATCTTTGAGCCAGACTGACTACCAAAAATATTTGGCCAACTAGTAATCTTTGGTCCAACGACAGTGTCAAGTTGCACAAGTGGAGGATGCGGTGGTTTTGTATCCGTCAGTGGCTGGTGCTTGCGTAACGTAGAGATGTTTATGGGAGCCGTGTGCTAATACCGACGAAAAGAAAGTGAGCGTCAAGGTCACGGTCGCAACACCAAACATGCGGTAGATTCTATTATTAGAAGTTTATTTGTTAATTTAAATAATAAATAAATTCACCCATAATCCCGACTTCACTTAAGATATTGTCTTGAGTAGTGGGTGTAAGAAAATCTTTTCTGTATTTTTTTATTGCACTGAATAGTGAGACAAGTTTACCGTAAGCCTGATGGTAAGCGATACAACCGCTCATAAACAGTAGCAAAACCAAACAACACCTTTAATTAGAAAGCAACGCTTGACATTCCACTGTGACTCCAGTAGTTACTCTGGCTACAATGTCCTTCAATCCAAAACACATCAGTGTATTTACAGTGGTATCTACCCAGGCCGCCTCTCACATATGAGATAGCAACCACCAGTAACTATAGGTACATAATATGTACTATAGGTACATATGTACATTGTTTTTAGATTATACCTCTTAAAAGATAACTAGAAACTATAACATTGCTTATTGCAAAAACCGTCGAAAAATAAATGAAAGTAGTCATTAGCACATAAAATAAATTAATGTTTTATAACTTAGAATGGTCTTGGATTAAGTGAATATTTTTACCAGTAATTACTATTGAGCCAATACAGCAGACATTGTAAATAATTCAACACTTCAACAGAAAATCTAAAACATGAAGTCATTCAACAGTTTTGTCCCCGATTCGAATTGTGAGATATCTATAAGTACAGCCGGGAACAAAAATGTTATCGTTTAAAAATAAGTTTCAGTGAATTAAACCAAAATAATTAATATTTTGTGAAGTTAACTATATGGACTATATGGCCTAACCACTCTCAATCGTACTCTCGATTGTAGAGGAGGCCCGTGCCCTGCAGTGGGACGTATATGGGCTGATACAGTAGCTAACAATAAGAATTTGAAAATTTAATAATGTTCAAGTTTCGTTTCCAAAAATTTATTTCTACTGCCTTGCTGGTGTAATTGTACTACGGTACGCTAGCAAACTTGTCTCGGGTTCGAATCCTGAGTCGGGCAAAGTGATATTGGATTTTTCTATTTATTATCACCCCGGTGTCAGGAATTTGTGCCCGATATGGCGATAGGCTCGCCCCCTATCACATCGCGGGTGGTGAGACGGAACATACAAGGCGAAAAGTGAGTGTCCATGCACCTCTCCGTACTCCTTCTGGGGAAAAGACGTGAGTTTATATATGTATCTATGTATTTACTTCACGTACACTATATGCTCGAAAGCGATCTAGGAGTGCATTTTTATTATCTTTACTATAAAATGTTTCCAATATTTATAAATTATGGAATTATTTAAAAGAAACATTCTTGTCATTGTCTACAACATATTTTATGCGCATTTATTTATTGAATTTCTATAAAACTTATTAATATATTCTATTATCCACCTTTTTATAAACAATTATTCAATTTCTATACCGGTCTGCGTTTCGTCTAATTATATCAATTAAATTAATGTCGAGTGCATGTTCTAAGTAAAATTCAATTAACAGGAAAAATATGTTGGCTAGTTTATTTTGTGCAAATATTATAAATGATTAAAAATAATTGTAGAAAATTCCATGGATACTTTTCCTGTGTAAACAATATTGAAATAAGGTTGGTTGTGTATAACAATTTGTAATACAAGGAATTTTTAATTAGTTCTTTGTATTTAAAGGTTTGAATATACAATTAAATAATTTATTCCAGGTTTTTTGTGACGTCACTAAATAATCGTTTATAGTATAGTATTGAGCAGTGATTGCATGTGACGTCAATTAATGGTACGGCGGAAAATATACCGGGTATCTCAAGACTGCTACCGAAAACGAAGCCGTGTGGTAGTTTTAGTGAATACAAACACAATGCTATAAAAAAATTCGCATAGAAACGAGACAATTATTTTTTATGATTTTTTAAATATCGTCATTTTTGGGTGGTAAAACCATAGTTTTTGCTAAAATAATAATATAAACTCTTTTATACCTTAGAGTATTTATAAATAAAAGGGTATACACTATTATTTTAGGAAAAAATGTATTTACCACCCAAATAGGGCTATAGGAAAAAAAATAACAAAAAAAAATTGTCGCATTTTTCTGCAACTTTTTCTGTTGCATTGTGTCTGAAGTCGCTTAAACTACCACTCGGCTTCGTTTTCGGTAGCAGTCTTGATATACCCTGTATAATAAGGAATTTTAAACACCCAGATATTTTGAGCGATGGAAAATACACTCATTTGCAAAAAAACGGGCGGTTTTGATTTTAATTCTTCTTTAAAAATACGGTATCTAAATGATTTCAATCATTTGTACATGTTACTGGCCGGTTTTAAAAATGCCGTGGTGTTTAAAACAGTACGTTCTAAATTCAAATTTTCGTTTGATGCTCGTTTTTACAGAAAACCACTTCTTATCGTACATTTTTGGTGCGAAGTTCCAAAAGATAATATCGGTTTTCATAACTTTTAGTCAATTTTTATGCATTTATTTCATATTCTTAATTGTCAAAGCTTCATCTATTGCTGTTTAGCTCTCTCAATAATGTTAGAGAAAGTGGTAAAAGTTACCAAAGTTATTGCGCTGCTCGAAGAGGGTTGCAGCCAATGCTTCGTGGGTCAGAGGCTAAGTGTGAGTCGCTCGACGGTTCAAAGGACCTGGCAGCGGTATCAAGACACCGGTTCCGTCGAGAGAAGGCCTGGTTCTGGAAGAAAACCATGTACCCAACCACGGGATGATCGTTTTCTTGTGAGTCGCGCATTGAGAAATCGCAAGTCTTCGTATGTGGACCTTAAGAACAACCTCGAAGAAGTAAGAAATGTGCATATTAGTCTATGGACGGTCAGGAGGAGGTTTCTCGCCGCCAATATACGCAGTCATCGCCCGGCCCGCGGCCCTAAGTTACTCCGTGAGCACAGAGTTGCCAGGCTTAGGTTTGCTTGAAATTGTGAGTCATGGACTCAAGAAGACTGGAATAGGGTATTGTTCTCCGATGAAGCCAGGATATCTCTGTTTGGTGAAGATCAACGTCGGCGAGTGCTACGAAGACGAGGACAACGCTTTGCAGAGGCTTGTTTTGAAGAAATCACACCTTATGGTGGGGGCTCTGTTATGTTTTGGGCAGGAATAAATTCAATGGATCGTACAGAGTTAGTCTTCATTGAAAACGGCTCACTGACTGGACATCGATACATAACGGAAGTTATAATTCCTCATGCACAACCCGCATTGGCCGCTTTAGGCGAAGACTCAATTTTTATGGACGACAACGCTCGCGCCCACCGGTCTGGCGATGTGGAAGCGTATGTGCAAGAGGTCGGCATTCGTCGTTTGGATTGGCCAGCTCGAAGTCCCGACCTCAATCCTATAGAGCATGTCTGGGACGTTCTGAAACGACGCGTGAGATCAGTACAACCGTCTCCGCAGACCATCAGAGAGCTGAAGAATGTGATTACCGCGGAGTGGGAACGTATTCCGCAAGCAAGTATCCGCGATATCCTCGCTAGCATACCCAGACGAATTCAAGCTGTGATTTCAGCTAGAGGGGGTCACACTCGATACTAAACATTTATCTGCTTTTACTTTATTAAAGAAAAAACAAACAAAAATCTTTGTTAACTTTTACTTCACGAGCATATGCACTACTAGCGAGCATACACTACTAGTGAACTTTAGCATTAAAACCCATAAATTTTATCAAAATTTTATGATAATACTGACGAAAACGATTATTTGCTCATTAATTTACAAAATTGTGAACGTAAAACTACCTATAATTATCAAACAAACCAATAGTAACATATGAAATGGTTCATTGCTTAGGTGCCCGTTTTTTTTTGCAAATGAGTTTATTAGGCTCGGAACATATACCGATGAGAATAAGACGCAAGCATACTTCAACATAAATATACAAAAAATAATATAATCAATCCTTTTTATACTCGCCTAGTACTGAGGAAGACAGTTATCTTATACTTTTAACTGCTTAAATACGTGAAGCCTTTCAGCATCTGAAACCAAAATAAATATTTCCAATAAAAAATCTGAAACACTTTTGTCAATCACTGTACGCAATTTAGTTCAGCCAAACGTTTTTCAAGCGGATTTCCTAGTGCGCACTGCCCTAATAATGTCCCAATCTACAACTCAATCTGATAAATCATTGATACTAGTGACACATAGGTGTAGATATGTACATGATGTAATTACGTGTTACAATTTGTGGAACAAAAAATGATTTAATTGGCTTGTATTGCGTTATTAGGAATATGACATTGAATTAATTCATTGTCATTGGTCAAATTCGCGCACGTGCCTAACTTATTGAAATTTACATATAGATATTGTTTGAGACTTTCAGTTCGAAAAATCTCATAAAAAGCTCATGTTTGTTTTCTTTTCATATGTTTTTTTACTTTACTACAACGACTTAAAATATTATGGATGGGCCTTGCTTAATTCTTTAAACTTTCCGGAGCTGGGAATTGAAACCATGCCCTCAAGATCCACAACCCATACACGCTCTTTTCTTACGCCCGAATACTGGCTAAGTGGGCCGTGCGCTGTTAAGAGCAACTTATAATTTGAATGGCGTTCGAGTATTACGGCGTTAGACTTGCTTAATTTCACTGAACAGATGAACCCATATTCAACTGTTCCGTGCTTAATTTATTATTATTGTTTTGCGAGGTCGATCATTAATAATGTAAGTAAGCGATCATTAGTACCCGACGGTTGTTGGTATTCCGTAATTTGAAGCTAAAATATCTAAAAGAACAATAGGAGGCGTTGCAGCGATGTGTCGCAATACTTGTGCCATTGTCAAAATTTCACCTTTTTCAATTTGCTTAAGCAGTATGAGGACATGAGTGGAATGCCAAATGATTGCCTTTTTACGAAATATAGAAAAATATTTGTTCATTTTATTAATAGTTGTTGTTTTCCGTATTTGTATATTATTAAGTTTAGTTGTTAAAGGTTTGGTTCGAGACGAGCGTGGTACAACAGTATGAGAACAAAAAAATGAGAATTTTACTCTATTAGAAAGATTAGAAGAGGATAACACATCTAAAGGTCACTAATTAATGCTTTCTTTCTTCGTCTTCTCCATTCTCAAATACTGCAAAAATGTATAAGATTCTTTATGACAAATTTCACCTAGAGAGATGCATTAGAATATAATTTATGGTACTATATTTACTCTCTATTTACTCGTACTAAACTAAATGCTAAAAACTTTAATGCTTTAAAGGCTAACTATATATAGCTTAAGGGACTATAATGTTAATCAAAATAATAATCAAGTCAAATATCACCTTAACTACCCTACATACTCTAGATATCCTACCACTAGCAAAACAAAGGGAAGTATGAGACACACAATGGCCAGTGCTTCAACACATTATTTACGAGCTATTGTAACTCTTGATACTCGCGTAAATACAATTATCTGGAAACATTGGATTTTTTAGGTTGATAAAAACAATAAAACGTAACAAAGAACAATGTCCATTCATGCGTAGGAGTACTACAATTTTTACAACTCAGAAGTTAATAATATCTATTTCAATCAAATGGTCTCATCCGGCACCACCCGGCTATAACTTGCAAATCAGATAGTAAAATTTTTCCGACCTTGGTTGGATCAATTTACTTTATAAAATTTAAAGTAAAGCTTGTAATGCATACGCGATGATACTTTTAAAGACAGCCTTGGTGGCGCAGTTGGTAGATGACAGCTGTGAGACGAGAGGCCGCGGGTTCGATCCCTGCACCAAGACAAGTATAAGTGTGATCTACAGGTTTCGAGTCTGGGCGTTAGCGAGAACGAAAAGTCCCTCGTAATGACTGACATGACTCGATCTTAGTGTGGGACCAGAACTATGTATGTGACTGTTGGATGTATTTATTATTTATTTTTTACTCTCTATCTCTTTCTCTCTTCCGCCATAGGAAGTCTGGAAGTCTACTGCTGAACATAGGCCTCCCTTAAGTATCACCACTTCAAGCTGTTGGAAGCGGTCAGCACTATAAATGAAAATGAAGAAAAAAATATACAACATAAAATATTGTCGACTAAAAGACCGCCCTCACACCTATCACTGTAACTTCTGTGAGCCAGGATCAACAGTGGCACGCAATGTAATGACACCGAGCATTGAAGCTCGGCGAGTCTCCGGGAATGTCTAACTTGTCTTTAATCCGCAACGAAATCAATCAGAAAGTTAAATTAACAGGAGGAATTGGAAATAAAAGAAAATACAGAATAAAGAGGACCAAAAGAATCGGCTAAAAGAATTGGGGTAGACCTACGTTCAGCAGTGGACTTCCTGTAGCCAAGATGATAAAAAAATCGGATCTGAAACTTTAATATTTCTTTGAGCCTACTCCAAGAATAGTCATTAATTTACGAACTTAATATTTACAGATATTTTCCTTATGGTCACTGGCCGGTAGTGAAGTGTTTGTAGGCTATGTAAACAATTACATATTCGCACACGATCTATTGTCCGGCAGGCAGCAGGCAGCAACAAGATGCAAGTGGAGCGAGGCTGTACACTCACGTACAGTATTCTTTATTGCAAAACAAACTTATACACTTATTAACGGATAATTGCTTGTTAATATTTTAAGTTGATACGGAAAAGAGAATATTTATTTGTAAAATAAAATAATTTTACGAAGTCAGAGTCAGGACTGCCTCTGTGGCGCAATTATTTAGACTAGAAATATGGGCGGCGGGTTTGATTCCCTTTTTGGTTTTGATGATTGATATTCGTTTCGTTTCTAGATGTTTGTGAGGCAGACAAGTCTCTTATACTTCCTAATGGCCAAGACCATTGACCAGTGTCTTAGTAGGAATCAGAACAATATTGTGGCCGTCGGTAATATTTACTTATTTATTTTAACAATTCAGAAAATTACGTAGAAATCGTTTATTTTCGAGCGGTTTTTTATACTAGCGCGAGAAAAGTCGAAAGCCAGATAATTGGACCTGTTTCATCCCAAGCACTTCCTGCTGCAAGCGACAGTTCGAAATTAACTAGTATTTTACCAGTTTTTTTTAACCGGATCAAGAGTTACGGTTGACAAGATTCAAAGGTCAATTTCTAATCGCCACCTTGTTTGGGCTTAGACAGCAAACAGCTTTGGCCTTTTTATTGAACCACCTTATAAATGACTTATTTCACAATATAAAGTGCGTAATTTCGTTCTGCTTTAACGTGTCTTTTAAGATGTTCATTTTATTTTTCCCCCCCTATATCTAATAGAATGTAAGTCGTAAGCTGGTTAGGGAACCCAACTTTAAGGTCCTGAGTTTGACTTCCAAGTCGGGCAGTTGCAATTATAAGAATAATTAATAAATAATTTGCCTGGGATTTTATTTATACAAAATGTCGGTCAGAAACTTTTAAAGGAAATCCCTCGAAGAGATAAGAAAAAAAGTTGTATCCGTCAACCGTCACATCGATCTAAAATATTTAGACTGGCCCAAGATTAAAGGAAGGATTCTTCAGTGGAAAGAGGTAATATTTCAGTCGGCAAGCTTCACATTGTCTACAGCGTAACTACGTGAACCAAAAGGCTTATAGGACTTAGGACTTAGTGATCAAATCAATATGATATTATCACTAATCTAAGGCTTTATAAGCTTGCTAGCACACGGAACTGTGTTCATTAATTTTTAATTTATTATGTATAAAAAAAGATCTAATTATAAACTTGTGTACGCGCAAGTACATATCGGCTTATGATATTACCCTGATTAGAACCGAGTGTCAATCACTTTATTAGGCGCTGTGACAGTAAAAAATCGATTTGCAAATATTATCACGACAACAATTAAAAAAACAGGATACTTTTTTATCACTCCAAATATTAAGACAAAGTCCTACCAATCACGACACTAGTCGTTTTGACAAATCAAGGTCCTTGTTTAATTAATTATGTTACGGTCATGCTTCTGTACTGATTATTTGTGTAATCGGCGACAAATTAAATCATTTATGTGTTTATTTTGTTTTTATTAACTGACTTGAATAAAAGGAGATTATCTATTCAATGTGTAGAATTTATTAAAATTAAAATTTGTTAGAATTGCACAGTTTTTGGATATGTTAGTCTATACCAACACATGAACATATGAGTCAAATGTCATAAATGTGTGCATGTTAGTTTAAAGTGCATTTTGAATAAACGTGGAATTCTAACCGTAGTAACCATATTATTTATACAACTTGTGAAGAAATAATAATCAGCAATTAGATTTTACCTTTGCATCTAAAGAAATTAGATATGTATCTTTATATCTTCCTACGTGTGTTGCTACTAATATCTAATGTAGAGACAACTTCAAACAAATATTACTGGCTGGTTAATGTACAACAATTAAATAAAATATACTCCTAATAATTATACTCTAAGGTTTATAAACAAAGACATTCTCCAAAGTCACGCAGTCACTGACAAATATGTCCTAATGAAATAAATGATTAATTAAATTGTTTAATTCGAATGCCTTGAAACACTCCTTAAGGATATGGACTAGATATAAAATCGTGAGCGAAACAAAACAAAGCAAAAGTTGTTGAATTATTAATTGTGAACGATTCCGGGTGGGTGTCTTGATTGTTCGTTATTGCCTGAATTCATACATTACCTGTGGCATTGTTAAGTCGGAAATGTTCTATTATCCTTGTTGTTGCTTTCGCTCTATTTTATATTAATAATACGCCACGATTCCGCTTAACAAGGTGTGGTCATTGTTATTATATTATTTTAATATTAATTTATTATTGTATAATTACATCACATTTGCCGCTGATTTAATACGGGCGTGACAAATAAAGTGATTAAAACGAAAATAAAATTGTTATGTTTATTTAGATTTATATAAATTCCTCGTTGGCAGTTGTCACGAGTTGGGCTGAAAGGTGCATGGTCCTTCGAATTCTTGTGTACTGATAATAAATCTTTACGCTTAGTTAATATATGGATTTGCAACAAATATTTCAACACTTAGGATATCAGGACTGACTAATTTATTGTACAAATATAGTAGTATAGTGTATTAATTATACTACTCAAAGTTTATATTAACATGCATGCTTTGATATGGACCTACATATTCACACCAGGTCATTTCAGGTTCATTTCAGGTCACAATTTCATATATATGTATCAATTTCATTGCATTTCACCTCATTTCATTACAATACAATTATTCTTTATTGCAAACCAAATAACAGTATTCAGCTTAAAAATTAGGTCTTGTTTGGTAATGCAATGACCATAGCCATCATAGCTTTAGTAATATGAGGTATGTTCTTCGGCTACCTAAATATTTTATTATCCACCGATGAAGGATCAACATAGCTTATGATATGAGATCCTCTCATCGAACACTGCAAATTCTTTCAGGAAAAATCTGTCTAGAAACACTACTTAGCTTGTCTTTTACCCGCAATTAAAATAATAATATGAATATAAATACGAAGAATTTAAACAATTATCTGTCTATTTCCTGCGAAAACAAGATTAGCTTTATATTTAAAGCTAAGGTATTATCCTAGCTAATAAAAAAGTTGGATTTAAAGCAACACAGATCAATAATTACATTGATCCCCTGTCTGGAAGGAATTGAAGTTACCATCTAACAAAAAAAAACAGTAATAAATATATACACCAAATGTACACCCAACAGTCACATACATAGCCATAGTAAGATCGAGTCCAGTGTCGTGGGAACTACTTCAGACTTTTCACCACAAAAATTGCCGTTGCCTCATTTTTCACAGCCGGCATTGAAGCGCGCCACGGAGGCTGTCAACAAACATAAAAGATATTGTATTGTATTGTATCAGCCCATATACGTCCCACTGCAGGGCACGGGCCTACTCTACAATCGAAAGTACGATTGAGAGTGGTTAGGCCATATAGTCCACCATGCTGGCCAAGTGCGGGTTGGCGGACTTACATATACTAAAAGATATACCAACTAGAATCCTTTTTCCGAAACCATAACCCACCGTTTTCTAATATCCAGGTGCCATAACATTACATAACCACCGATCGCAAGGACAGGCTTGCCATGCGCGGCGCGTACTGATGCTATCGCGGCAATTTCACCAGCATCTCTTGTGCCTTCATGTGCCGCTCTACCGGTAAAGCAAACAAATTGTTCAACTATCTTGTACGTTTTCCCTGTTTATACATCGTGTTGCAATTTGATGGCAGAATTTTAAAAAAATGTTAGTCTGTATGACGTTTATTTCCTTTGAGTGTAAAAATATTATCTTAGAGAATGTTGATGAAAAGATCGGACGCGGACGGACAAGTCTATGCCTATGGGTTAGAATGACAATGCGCACGTCGGATACATCAGATTTTTAACAGTAAAGAAAACGTCGTGAGTAACCAACTAGTAGTAACTTATAATAATTAACCGCCAACCCGAAATAAATAGGCCAGCGCAGTAGCTAATATCCTGCGCTCGTGAAGGAGACCTGTACCCTGAAGAGGGACATGTATAAGCTGAATTATTTCATTAGGAAAAGACGTAACTTGTCAACAAGAATAAAATTAAAACAACAAATAATGATGTGCATTCAATAGTAGAATAATACAGATCACAGGTCAATAGATTTGCGCGATTAAACTCAACCATCCTCAACAGATTAATTCACAGATGGAACACCTTTGATCCGATCATACTAAAAAAATCAAAAATCATTGATAATTCTATCTTTGCCTATCATTGGAAAGCGTCCAAGTGACTATTTCAATAGCACGAACTATACAAGAGTCAACAATCGAAATGATTATGTTAGCTGTCACAATCGATAAACCGATCAACTTTCAACTGGGCGGTGTCGACAATTACAAAGACAATACATGTAACAAAGGCAATTCTACTTCCGATTTTTTACAATCGCGCCGACAATCGGTTTCCCCGACACGTAACGAGTCTTCCTCGTAACCCGACTATGAATGAAAGTTGTATTTTATTGATAAAACTGCTGACGGCAGGTACTTTCTAATTTCGTCGCGTTGCTGTTGCGTAATTCGTTGAACTAAATGTAACAGTGTAATTATGGTGCATATTTAAACTTTGTACGCACTCAGATACATTCGTTTAAAATACTTTTTGCGAACCTTCATATCTCCAGACATATCTTAAGACAAGTTAATCTGTGTCTTTACTGTTTGTGCTTGCCGAGTCATCAAATACTACAGACGGCATCATAAGACCTATCTTGTATGTAGACTTGTTTTAAGACATAGTTAGCACGTGATATCCTATTCTTCAAACATTACGATATATAATGTAATAGTTAGTCTCGTGAGAAACAAACATGGCTATTACCTAAAATTTAAAAATGTTTTATTATACTGGTATCACTATGTATGTAGAATGCTCATAGTATGTAGAGCGTCCATCAAAATTAAGTCAGCCTGTTCGAAAAATTATGGTTTCTTAGATTCACGCGAATGTTATACTTTGAAATAAAACTATTATATACGTATTTTACGCGGCCTAATTTTAACATTTTTAATTCCCGACGTTTGGATTACTTAAGACGTTCGTGGTCTCGCGGCGGACTCTTTTATTTTAATTTATTTACAAAAGAGACACCTAACTAGAAACATAATTCCAAAACATAACAAACTTGCCTGGATTGTTATGGCGGGCTCTCTGCCAAAGCGGAGGACCTTATCAGGATTTATATATTTAGCCGTGAGCAAATTAGAATACAGATTATATATTTACTCTGTCAGCACATGATGACATGAAGCAGTAGGTACTATTGTATCATCACGCCGGAGAGTATGTAAATGGTAACAAAGTACTGTGTGTTTGAATCTACTCCGGTTCGCGGAACATTAAAGGCCAGGGCACCTACACGATCTGTTATACGGTGCCATTTCCTCTTGTTAGACTTTGCTTTGTTCTACGCGAATTGGAAACACATCTTATAATACAGGGTATATCAAGACTGCTACCGAAAACGAAGCCGGGTGGTAGTTTAAGCGACTTCAGACACAATGCAACAGAAAAAGTTGCAAAAAATTTTTTTTTTGTTATTTTTTTCCTATGGCCATTTTTGGGTGGTAAATACATTTTTTCCTAAAATAATAGTATATACCCTTTTATTTATAAATACTCTAAGGTATAAAATAGTTTAAATTATTATTTTAGCAAAAACTATGGATTTACCACCCAAAAATGACGATATTTAAAAAATCATAAAAAAAAATTGTCGCGTTTCTAGGCGAAATTTTTAATTGCATTGTGTTTGTAGTCACTAAAACTACCACCCGGCTTCGTTTTCGGTAGCAGTCTTGAGATACCCGGTATATGGAATATTTTTGTTCTGTTATTTTAATTGTCATCTTTCTTAATAGGATAGCTCGACTCGTATCACACAAAAAACTATGAGATGTAATGCAATATTTTTTATTTCCTTAATCCTCTATTGAATAATAGATAGAATGATAAAGATAATTGTTTTATAAAACTTAACAACAACCACTAAACGTGTTCTTATATCGACTAGCAAAAAATATCTTATTTATCTATTTGACACTTTTTTACATGAGATACAGAAAAGTAGACAGAATTACATGAAAAAAATGCACTAGTGGCCAGTAGCGTTTTCGGTAGCAGTCTTGAGATACCCGGTATATACGAAACAGGTAGATACCTGTTTCGTATTGTGGAAGACTCCACACATAAATAAAGGACATATTCAAATAAAATTATGAACGAACTTGCCACATATTAATTATTAAACCTTTCCTTACTTATTTTAAATACTGATGGAACTGGTTTTCAACATTGGACTTCCTGCCGAATATTTTACCCAATCTTTTTTTAAACGAAAAATATTATATTCATATTCCCGAATCGATGGTGTAGCCGATCATAGTAATCCACACAAGTGTGCTCCAACTCAGATGCAGTCTGCGTATATTCGGGTTCGAGGCTTGCGTAGTAATATTTTTATGACATGAATGGGGAGGAGGGGCTTGCCATTTCCCTGATGGTAAGCGATACGACAGCCAACCCGGGGGGCCTTTCACATATGAGGCCTACCACCAGGTGGTCTAATCTTATTGATGACTATTTCTCATCAGCGATTTTTTACTAAACTGCTTTACATTTATCTCTGGGTGTATTTTATCCACTTTCTCTTGTAAAAGATGTCTTGATGTTGTTTTGATGTTATAGAAATGTTCAGTTCCTAATTCCCACAAGCGACATGTTGTGAAATGCGCCTGATGCGTGCTACAATTGAGTTGTATTGTGGGTTGGAACTAGTTCAAGGGCGCGGCTTGTCGTCGCGTCACAAAGAAAGTCCCACCTTTTGTTTGTCACTTTGATCTTGAACAAGTTGGAAGAGCCGTGTGATCGTGTCATGATTACGGTTTGTGTTGTCTGATGCTATCGGTATTTGATAATAAATTGTTGGATTTTGCAATGGCATTTCGTATATTCGTATTTACCCTATTATTTATTTTTATAATATTGCAGGGTAGCTTCACTTTCAGTTCAGTTTCAGATTTATTTGAGGTGTATGTTGCATAATTTCTATGCAAAAAATATTAGTTCGGTAAAAAAAAACAAGCTTAGAAGTTTTAAGTTACTTTTTACTATGTAGTTGGTCCATTGAGTTGAATAAGTAGGACATGGCTGTTGGTAGTTGAGGCTCTAGTATAAACTGATGGGCTGGAATTGTATGCTGTCACTTTTCCACAAAAAAATCATATTTTGTTCGAACAGGAAAAATACCAGAAGCTTAACAATTCTTATTTCTCATTACTTCATACAATATCCACTTTTGACACTCCACCTATTGATTTTACCCAACCTTCTTTATACCATTTCTATATCAATTCTAAGCTTATATTACCCCTGGGTGGAATAGATACGAGCAACACTGATTACTTACAGTCAGGCAAATTTCACAAGTTATCGGATTTGTGCTGCAATAAAAAAATTATCGACATATTCATCGCCGTCACATCACTACACAAACGTGTCAAAAGGCATGTTCCATAATGACAGGCTCATTAATGTCGATGAATCAGCTGTCATGTTCACACCAGACCTTGCTCTAGTGATACGCAACAATGTCTCAATCATGCAATGTAGGGAATTCATTGCACGTCTAATATACTTTTATATTATTATGAATCTGAAAGAGTTGTTTGTTTGTTAAGGTTATACGCCTTTTCTACTGAAACGATTATCGTGAAATTTTGTACACATATAGTCAGGGGTACAGAGAAGGACATAGAGTACTTTTTATTCAGAAAACATATACTTCTGATGGATATTAAAATAATTGATATAAGATACCATAAATCATCGGGAAAAATACGATATATGAGTACTAAAACTTGGCATACTTCTGATGGCTATGGCTGATTAATATATGTACCTGTCGAATTTAGGACTAAAGTGTGATATTTAAAAAAATAAAACAATTTTCCTGAATTCTCTTATGCACGTAAGCGAAGCCATGAGCAATATCTAGTAATTTATATAGCTTCATAGTTATAATATACCTCCGTAACTATATACAGAAATATGTATTTAAGTTAATAAAGTAACTACATTGATGTTAAACTACCGTGCTGTTAAATAACAGTATTGTGGCATAATTATTACTTATCGGCTAATTAATTTATAACAACATTTTCGTAACTAGATTAATGCCTCAAACCGGAACTGGATATATTTTCATGAACGACTATTGTGAACAATAAATATTAATTTTAAACAATAAAATATATTTTTGACACAATTTAAAGATTCATATATTGTATATATACAAGTGGGAATAGTTCCAACTATATAGGAACAAATCAAAGAAAGATTGTTTGGATAAACTTTGAATATAATTTCGTATTTTAATCACGTCTTTATCTTCCGTTCACAACGTCTTCGATCGTCTCCTTTATTCCGTCCTGCCGTACTTCAACATCTTAATCGTTCATCCTCAAACTCTTTCCATCTTAAGAACTTTCACTAGACATCTCTTTCACACAAACAACTTTCCATAGCAGTCATTCTTCTAACTTTTCATTCTTCTCATCTTTCTTCATAAGATTCAAATCCTACATACATATATATATATATAAATAATAATACCTCTCCATATACGTTCCACAGCAGGGCACAGGCCTCTTTGACAATCGAGAAGAATCGATTGAGTGACTTTAGATAATAGTCCACCACGCAGGCCAAGTTATTTTTTTTAACTATAGGTCTACCAAACGAGCAAAAACCTCACCTGAGGGTAAGTAATCTCTGCCGCCCATAAACATCCACAACAACGCTAGGATCACAGATGAATTGGCAGACCATGAAATGGGAAGGAAAAAAGATGCAAAGAAGAATGGGCCTTGTGCAGGTTGATGGACTTTATATTAATTATGTGTTTAATTATTATTCTTCATCAACTGCTGCTATATGATGATTTCTTAATTTTTCGCGACATAATTTTATTTCAATGTTACACATTGAAATAAAACTTTTATTTACGGATTTTACCGCGGATTTGGTTTAATTTCAACATTCCGCCCAGTTCAGTCCGCCCCGTGACCACGAAAGCTGTAAAGTAATCGAAACGTCGGGAAGTTAAAAAATAAAAATTAAATTATGTTTTATTGCAATGCTGTTATAAAAGTAACAATCCAATATCGCACACAAACAAAACAAGAAAATCTACCAAAGTATTACGCATACATTATAGAAGGTATTGTTTGTCACGCATCAACGAAATATCGCAGCCAGCAATCGCAACAAATCGCCTTCTTGCCACACACGGCTCCAAATCGACGAATGTGACATGCATTTAACGTGCCTTTAAACCTTAAAGTATCATTATGCTTTGTTTGAAAAATGCTTTTGGTACAATGAAAAACAAAGGCAGTTATGCTATTTTAGAATTGGGTAGCACATACATGTAACATTACAGTAACGTGGCCCTTGCTTGACATTGATAAGGCGTTAGAATATTAATTACATGTTTGGCAATCTATATAGCAATCTCAATATCGAAGTTGACAAAGATAAAATAACTATGGTCGACCGTTATTGTAAACAAACTCATTCATTCTTATTCATAGATAGTCTTAAAACTTATTTTAGTTATCGAATGGTTTATCCCTAAACTACTAAAACGGACATAAATATCCTACAAGCAGCTTTTGAATGTCCAGCAATCTCACTTACTGAACGAAACGCGACCTCATAGCTGGTACGGCCCGAAACCAATACTCTAGTTTCTTTTTAACAGTTATTATGGTAAAATGTGGACGGACGACCTGGTAAAGGTTGCAGGAAGTCTGGATGCAGGCCACTTCTAACAGGTCAACGTGTAGATCCTTGGAGGGGACTTATGTTCAGCAGTGAACAACCTGTGGCTAAAGAGAGACACGAAGAAATATTATGGGTATTCCTTACAATTTTGTAATGTTTTGGTTAGATAATTACTATTCAGGATAAAGTAGGTCCAATATGGGATATAATTAAATACATGGAAAAAGTTAAATACATGTGTAAAATTAATGTATATCTTATGTTGCGAAAGATGTTCAAGAATAGATGGAACACCATCGTGACTCCTTAAGTATACAAATCGTAGGATAATGTGTATTACTTCAAACATTTTGCAATAGAAAAAAGCTCTTTTATAAACATACGGGTAATACCCACAGCAGTTACGTTGCCTGTTTAGTACTATTACTATTGATTTACTTCTCGATTTGTACTCGAAAGACTTAAATAAACTAGGAAGTTTATTATCAGATTTTACGACCCATTAAATTATAATAACAAACCTATTTGTTTTTCTTCAAAATGACTTTAAATGTAAAAATATATTAACTGTTTTTAAACAATCTAGAGACTTTTTCATCTATTCCTTTACATGCACCTTCTCGTCATGAAAACCTAAGAACACAGCATACACAGCGTTCTGTATAAAATTAAGCTACGTTTTCAAAATAATACCGCAAAGGTATTTACATAAATCCACGGAAACATATTGAACTTTAACCATTTAAAAGTGAGAAGGGAGAGGAAACAAAAGGTAACAGTTGAATAAATCCGAGCCGCGCATCGGTTATTCACGACGCGTAAACGAAAGCGGCTTACAACTAATCTGACTCACGGTGAATTCAACAATACGTTCCCACGACATCGAAAGTGATCTCTCATCGATTCCTAACGCTTTATCTTTCAATGTCCTTTGATATTCCTATTTAAAAATCATCTATCTGCGCCTTTTCGTATTGTTATGGATCTTAACGATTCAGAAGACATTTCATTAGTTTATAAGGCCTAATCCTATTTGTTTTCCTTACGCAAATACAATTAATAAGATGTACAATGCAGAGTGTAAATAAATAAGTAAACTTGATAAAGGCTGAATATCCTTTGAATTTTCTTAATTGTTTTTAACGTAATTTTCTTGCCCGTCCTTTATAATATATTTACTCAGTTTTAATCAACCTCATATCAACACAAACAAATAATAGTATTGATATTGCTACGTAATAGGGTCTTCGATCTACATATATTGTTGATAGAAGAAGCGGGAACTCTCGTTAGATCAAAACCTGTTTCAAGCATTATTACGTCTTGCTGTCCTGACCTATTTTGATATTGAAATAAGAAAAAAAATTACTTAGTGTCTTAAAGCTTTAATCATACTAATTGCGCAATAGAAATATCTCCCCCTGGCCCCTTGAACGTCTTACTACTTGAAAGATACTTAATAAAAGACATTCATAAAATAAACTGCTAAGTCGACGCACAATAGCTTTGAAATGTGATTGTTTTTCTAAGTTGTTCTTGAACAATTCTATTTCTAAAGTAACTAACTGCACTATATAAAGATATATCGTATAAAGTTGTTACTTTTATGTTTAATAAATGCATTGTAAGAACGCAATTGGAATGAAATAATATTGTTTACCAATTAAATATTCTTGTAATATTAATATGGATAAATAAACATATAATAATTACTTAACGACTGCATAATTAAGTAGTTACAAACAAGGCAACATCAATAATGATTTATATGTAATGATAATAAAGAGTATAGGCCTTATTAATTTAGTTTAGCGTATAAATATTTTAAATGTTGAATATCAGTTTTCTGAGAACCAATGTTTTTAAGATACCGACTCGATTCTAATTTCTAAGACCATACGATTGGCTTTCGTAATATCCTACTTGGCGACATAAAGCTAATGTTTTGTTAGCTGAAAGAGACAAACACACTTGCCAACGGACTTCAAACCATTTCAACCGACAGTCCGAGGGGATTCATATTTGTAATTTTTAATTACTCTAAACTACTCATAAGTATCTAGAATTTAACGAGTCCATCTCTTGTTAGTCCTTTTGTATAACCTATCTAATATTACACATTCAAAACACTTAATTGCTTTATAACATATCCTCAATTTTAACTATCACACCATGAAATTTAAATAAATCGGCAGTGTAAATGCACTAGTTGTGTTCCGGTTTGAAGGACATTGTAGCCAGAGTAACTACTGGACATATTGAGCCTTAACGTCCAATGTCTCAGGATGGCGAGCGCAGTGGAATGTCAATGATTGCTTTGTAATTAGAAAGACATAAATAATATAATATAAAAAAGAAAGAAATAATAATATAAAATTCAAGGTGTTGTTTGGTTGTGCTACTGTTTATGAGCGGCTTACCATCAAGCGTAAGGCATGCTCGTTTCGCCATTCAATACAATAAAAAAACTATCAAGTCATAAATAAAATGAATTTAAAAACACAATTATCTTTGCTTCCAGTTGCTCTGGTCGATAGTCCGCGGCGGAGATGGGTACAGCTGTCCATATGGTCAGAACTGTGCATTTGAGCCCGCGCCGCCAGGCCGCTCCCCGCCGTGTGCCCAGCCCGGACTCACCTACTGCATACACCCAGACCCGTATCCGGAGTAAGTCTACTTTAACTACATATATTTACACCATACTTAGCTTCGGTCAGTGTAGATTTAAAATTAATACTTAGAAAATAAGTATCACTCTGGAATATGTCCAAAGCTTACAATATTTCCTGACACCAAATATATCCTTAAATATTTTACGATTGGGATTCGTATAGTTATAACATAAATTAATTAAATCAGATGGATATAAAAAATGAAAATGCTTGTTATTATACAAAAGATATAGATAATTACATTGCATATCTATAAAAAAAAACATTTTGAACTATGTCAAAAATGTCAATGTTGTTCAAAGTACGTATCCCTCATATCCCACCAGCTATCGTAATTTTGTTTCTTTTCAGAAAAGTAATCCGTCAGCTGATAGACGCCGGGCAATATGACATCAGGACTTTACTATCGGACGAGAGTCGAGACGACTTCACCACTACTAAGAAGACAGACTATCCCTACGATTACGGTCCCAACTCGCTACCCCACGTCGACCAGATATCACTCGTCAACGATGGAGCCTATACAAAAAACTTCAACACTAAATTCAATACCAGATATAACCACGGTAAGGGATTTCATTCATTGAAGTCACAGAATTCAAATATACTCGATACCGCAGATATTTTTTTGCTGTTGCATAATTTTCCATAAATAAGATATCTACGTTCAGTTGTAGGCTTCCTGTGGCTTTCGAAATAGTTAGACACAGAAAGAACGAGAGAGAACGATAACGAAATAGTTTGAAGCTGAATTAAATAAAACTTTTACCCATTTGTTTCTCAAGCATATGAAAATTGTCTTTCTGATGCATTTCATTTATTATACTGGGTATCTCAAGACTGCTACCTAAAACGAAGCCGGGTGGTAGTTTTAGTGACTACAAACACAATGCAATTAAAAATTTCGCATAGAAAAGCGGCAATTATTTTTTACGATTTTTTAAATCATTCATTTTTGGGTGGTAAATCCATAGTTTTTGCTAAAATAATAACTTAAACTCTTTTATACCTTAGAGTATTTATAAATAAAAGGGCATACAATATTATTTTAGGAAAAAATGTATTTACCACCCAAATATGGCCATAGGAAAAAAATAACAAAAAAAAATTGTCGCTTTTTTTTTGTAACTTTTTCTGTTGCATTGTGTCTGAAGTCGCTTAAACTACCACCCGGCTTAGTTTTCGGTAGCAGTCTTGATATACCCTGTATTATATCCATTCATTTATATGACATGTGGTAAAACGCTGGCCTGACTCATTTACACTGGCGTCTATGAAATAATAATCAACAAAAAAAACAGAACAGTATACATCTAAAATACGGCATTTCAAGCCAATATTGTAAGAAGTTAAAATCTGAGTCAATGGTTGTTGTAATGTTAGAATTGTCATAATATAATATCCTTACGATCTTTTTTCGTCAATTGTATTACAAACCAAAATTGACGTAGTATTTCATTGTAATTGGGAAAACCCTCAATGATTCATAGCAGTGACTAGCTTATACAAACGACTCCATATTAAGGAACTTATTTGATAGTTTAGTGTCTGACATGAAACATGATTCATATCTCATCAATCGTTGAACTGAGTTTTTAAACAGGTTCGATGCAACCTCGTAGACCTCATTACAAAATAGCAAAATTGAAGGACAATCTGATTGCCAGCTTAAAACATTTTTAATTTTAAGCTACTAACAGAAATCAAGTGTATTTACATAAATAGTCGATTTTCTACAAATTGTGTCGCTGACTTGTGTCGAACGCACAGTAACAGTAATTGAGAACTATTTTTGCATGTTTATTATTAATAGAATTAAACATGACTACTTAGTAAGTAATCTAAATTAATAAAATCATAAATTCGTACATTCGTCTGTCCTCATTACGAGGGTCATAAATCATAATGATTTATGAATGAAATTATAATTCATAATCCACAAACTTTAATTTAGATGTTTTTCCTCCTAGGAGAAGTAAAAAATCCTAATTCGCGTTTGCGCAGTTATTGTATAACTAAATATAAAACGAAGATTTTAACAAAAACCTATTCTAATTTTCCAGATATATACTCCCACAAAACGCCGCTACAACCGCCGTCTCCGGTCGACCCATCACCGTACAACATAAATGCTTTCCAGTCGGCAAATTTCTCCAAATTTGGCTTCCACGGCTACTCTCCAAACGGCTATTGGAACCCCACTAGGAACCAATACGACGTCGACTATGAGAAGAAGGTGTTCAGACAGACCCCGGGATCTAATATAGGGCCTTATAACCAGGACTTTTTCAATACTCCCAACTTCTACCCCAACTATGAGGCAAATGAGTGGTTCCGTCAGGCGTCAAGCGGAGTTTCCCAGTACAACCCTAGTGAATGGTGGAAGTGAGTTTATTTAATAATAATTATTATTATCACTGTTATCACTACCATCATCATCATCATCATCATTATCAACAACATCAAGGTCATTCATTACATCATAAAGCTATCTATACCTTCTACAGGAAATGGACATAATTTAATAGGCTCCAAAAAATTACTATTTCCAGTTCTACCTGTCAAATTGTTTTCAAATAATTTGAAGATGTAAGTATTTTTCCGAATACACATTGTGGGGACTTAATGGCTCATCCTCACTATCGCCATTATGAGCCACTTAATGACGTATTAATACTTCGAAAACTTCGAAATTGTAATGTAATGTCAAGGCTTAATTTTGACACAACATATATTGGAGCCTCCTAGCTTCCAGGAAGTAACTATGACTATAATTTTGCAGACAATTATAGCTTGATGAAAAATATATTTTGTAGCCTAAATATAGGTTTAGATTTTTATAATTAGCTAAAAACTTACAGTCGTTACGTAACATATTTTTTGTGACTTGAAATTGCATTTTAATATATATTTTCATTCGTTACTTAATTGTTATTTTTATTATGTGCATTTAAAAGTGTAGAAAGTAAGTACTTAATAATTAAAATAGGCAGCAGAGTTAAAACATCGTTGGAAGTAGTTAAGTATATTCAGTAACAAAAATAGAAACATTTTACTTTCAAATCCGTTACCTACTTTTGTGTAGTGTAGTGAGAATTAATTATCATAAATACAAAAATTGCAATTACTGCTGTATTAATTAACACTTTGGCATATCGATAGTATGTAGGAGTTCGTAAGGTTGACCGAAGTATTACTAATGATTTGTTTATTGAGTAATGACACCTGTTTCGTATTCCGTCAACGCTACAGAACACTAATCAACCGGACTATACAGGATATAATACCTCAGTGCCTTAAATCGAAAGTCTTCGATAGTTGTGTGTTACCAGCGATGACATACGGCACCGAGACGTGGCCTTTCACTATGGGGCTCATTCTAAGGTTCAAAGTCACTCAACGAGCCATGGAGTGGGCTAGGCTCGGTATTTCACTACAAGATCGAATCAGAAATGAGGAGATCCGTAGGAGAACAAAGGTTACCGACATAGCCCATAAGATTAGGAAGTTGGAGTGGCAGTGGGCCGGGTACATAGCTCGCAGAACCGATGGTCGTTGGGGCCGAAAGGTTCTAGAGTGGAGGCCACGTACAGGCAAGCGAAATATCGGACGCCCGCCTAAGGGATGGACGACCTGGCTAGGGTTGCAGGAAGCCGCTGGATGCATACCGCTTCCGACAGGTCGATGTGGAGATCCTTGGGGGAGGCCTATGTTCAGCAGTGAACTTCATGTGGCTGATATGATGATGATGATGATACATGGTATATCCAGATTGCGACCGAAACTGAAGCCAGGCGGTTTTCTTTTTACTTTAGACACAAAGCAAAAAAAATATCGCGGTATCATAGATTTGTTTTTTGTGATGTTTGAATGATTAATACGTAATTATTCCTAACATAATAATGTACACCCATTTATAAAAGACGCAATGTTACCCAAGGGTTTAAACTATTATTTTAGCAAAAACTTGAAAAATTGCAAAATAATGGTATATTTTTTTACAACATTTTTAGCTGCTTTAATGTATGTAGTCACTAATACTACTTGCCTTTTTTGGCCGCAATTTGGAAATACCCTGTATTTTACGTGTTTAAATACAAGAAGGTAAATTGATGGTAAGGAAGTATCGGCTGGATAGAGCATCAGCTGGCGCTAAACTATATTTATTTATTTAACGCTTCGTACAAATTTAAATAGTACAAGCGGACATGCCTAAGAACATTTTCTCCCAGTCTACCTTAGGGTAGTGCAAAGAGACGGAAGAAGGTACTTATTAAATAGGTTGTAATATGTATCGCTATGCAACACAACTTTAATAACTCATTTTTCTATTCACTGGCTTGCCTAATCCTGAAACGGAATGCTCTCTGTACAATTGCCACCATATCATAACGTCTACTATGGTGGCAATTGTCCGTCTGGTTACGATCATTCTACCTTCATCCAATGATGCTTATGTTTCAGATACGTATCCCCGTCTCGCGCCGACGTGACAGTGGAGCGTTCAGTGACATTCCCGACGCGAACAACCACTCTCCGCAAAAGAAGGAAACGCAACGCCGACCTCGTGAAAGCAGCGACGAAACCTCTCACAGGAGCCGAGGCTTTGCGAATAGCATTAGGAATGGCCAGGTAGCAGACTAACACCCATATTCTAAGACGTTCCTCGAAAATTTCTCGACTCCACTCGGCCTTACTGGAGGAAATCTGTATTCAAAGTTGAAAAAACTCTCCTCCACTCAACCTCACTCAATAGTTTTCCTTTCTCAAATGGAATCAACTTTCAAACTCAAGGTACGTCACGACCCACCTTAATGGCTGCCATACATGCTAAGGTCGACCGGAAAGGTTCACCTGTGCAGGTATGCCTGCGCAGGTATACCGAAATGTGTGTGGAAATAGACCTGTGCAGTTTTTTGAGCCTGTGCAGGCGACCGGCGCAGGATCGAAAATCAATTCTTTCGAGTGACACCGTAAGGCATACCTGTGCGTGTGTGCCTGTACTCCGGTCGCCTGCGCACGTCGCGCCAGTTGTTTTCTAGCATGGTCGATTAACGTCCCTTTAAACATTTGCGATCCTTTATAATCTATGCTTATACCATTGCATGACATTAGCACCCCTCGCGCAAACCTTACACACCCCGCGGTCGCCTATCGCTCTGGGGTGGCGTCTGCGCCGCCGGCCGCCATGTTTGTATACAACAACTTCTGTTCACAAGTATTGCGTAATGGGTCGATAAATTTTATTGTACTTTCTTGTAGTGAAGTTGCTACGAGCTACTGTAGTGAACAGAAACTATGTTTTGTGCCATGATTATTGTGCATTGAGTACATGTATTAAACGTGCAGTGTAAATGGCGTCAAGGAAACAGTCGTCCTCATTCGATGCCATCGCAAAAAGAACTGAAGACCGCTCCGGTACACCGTAACGTTCCCATACACGGTACCAATGTTCGGTCTACCTGCGCAGGCATACCTGCACAGATGACCTCTCCGGTAGACCGTAGTGTGTATGGCCTGCATTAGTAATACTTGAGGAAATATTTTCACTATGGAAACCTAAGATGTTTATAAAGCATGGAAACAGTGTTTATTATTTACATGAAAAATTTTGACTGTCACTTTTCAAGTGAGCATAATATTTTAATGTCAAATAGTTTTTGTTAAATCTGTACCTTATTAACACATCAATGACGTATTTGATGAGGAATTTCCTCGACTCGACCTCACTCGAGGATCCTCTAGGAAAGATATATTTTTAACTGAGCATACCATTTTCGAGGATTCCTAGAATTAATTTTAAACGTCACCTCGACAGAGATAAGGTTGAGGAAGATTCGAGGAAACGTCTTAGAATACGGGTGTAAGATTCATAACCATAAAACCGGTCGCATATCGTGACTAATAGAAAACACAAATCTTCATTATTTCACAAGGTGTAAACAAAGTCGTAAAAAATATCGTAAACGCGTTAGTGGAACGCTTTTAATCAGCGCCATCTATTGAGGGAAATGAGAAACTATTTTTTTTTAGTTTAACCAAGTCAGTTTAAGCTTTAATTCGAATGGTTTCTTCTATTTACGCGAATGTTGCATATTTTTTCACTTTCGATTTTTAAGGAGTAAGGCTGCTTGACCCACGAAGCTTAATACCTAGTCCCCAGAATATTCCATATCTCACTCCTTCTATATTTAAGTGCGTTTAATATACCACCATTGTAGCGTAGAGACATCAGCGGAGCGTCCGCGGCGGCAGGCGGCGGGCGCGGAGGAGCTGTGTCGAGTCCGCACGGAGTTCATCACGCCGCGCGCCGCACTCAACAACAAGGGCAACTGGAAGTACGTGGTTAACATGCCCGATAACATGACGCAGCTGGTACGCGCTGAGATCTGCACGTAAGTACTTTATGACAATAATTTGCTGTGGATGTACGGTATTTGTAGGAATTAGTGATGATATGTTATACATAAATACACTTAAGAGTTCCACTTATTACAATTCTCATTCCACGAAAAGATGTGAAGCGTATGTTGTGGGTATCAAGAACTGAGAACTATTAGACCCTTTTGACAAAATTCATGCTTGAAACAAATATCTAAAAGTCCCACAAACAGTGACCTCAGTCAGTGTAGAACCCACGGGCTTTTCTTATACAGCCAGCTTCATGACGAATTACGCCTCAAAGCTAAAATATTTCATTAGTTTTTAATATACTTAACACAGCGCCATCTAGTTGTAGTTATTAACATTATATATTTAGATATTACCGCCAGCTGCTAGGCAAATTCTAAAGGGAAAATAATAATATTTTTTGTTCCCAGTATTTACTGTTTTAAATGTTTACGTTACCTTTTTTGTGTCTTTTATAGGTCAACAACATGCAGCGGTTTATGCACCATTCCCAATGGGTACTCTTCGCGCTGCGAACAGAAATATATTCAAAAACGTCTTGTGGCATTGGAATCAAGCGGACAAAATTTATATACTGACGTGTTCTGGATACCTAGCTGTTGCCAATGTAGTATTACACCTAATTAATAAGTAAATGCCTGTTGTGATTTATTTTTGCGCTGCTACTAAAACAACACGCTTTGTTCCCGCTATTCCCCGCTAGATGACGCAGTTAGCTTATTTCGTGAAATGAATATCACTGCCTTTTTATTTAAGTAATTTTAATTTTTCAAACAAATCATGACACCTAGTTATCGAATTTTATACTCTTACACAAAACCTTGCATTTGAGGAAGAATAAAAACTAAAATATAGATGCTATTATCTTAAAGGCAGAGTATTATTAAATTACCATTAAGAATATTCATTTTAGCTATTGTAAATGTAGTATAAATTGTACTGTAAGATCGATGGTCGTTCTGTAAATAGTAATTTAAGTAAATGAAGACAATAAATAAGGTTACCGATATGGTGTTGTTATTTTGATGTATCCCCGACTTTTATTACTTCATTAGCATTTTATATATTCGAATTGGACAGGATATATTACTTATTCGTACCTACAAAGTTTCCTTTTATACAATGGCAATCTAAAGTTGTAATATCAGACGAAGCGAAGTATTTATGCGTATTACATAAAAATTATTTCTACCCATATCTACTATTGCGTACCTAATAATCGCTTTCAATTTTCAGCATGAGCATTCAGAAACATGCATTATTGAGAAAAAAGTGGGTTCTTTGTGAACCATTCAATACTTTCGGGATGGAAATAATAAAAATATCAAAGGTCAAATACGTAGTTATAGCTCATAGCTCTCAATGAAAGTTTGCTCATTCAAGAAAAGGGTATTCCAGTTCTGAGTATGATAAACCATAAATTAAACTCAAAAAAGATGGAAGATATAACATATTTGCTGATGGAATATGTCCAATATAAAGATGAACTCGTACTATTGAACAAATGGGTATTAAGCAGACTCGTTATAGGTCTGAACCAAAACATTTTGTTGCATATGCCGGTATATCGGGTTGGCTTGTCCATATGCACAAAAACCCTGAAAGATATTTAGATAAATAAAAACTTAAACAAATGTTAAACTAAGAATCATCAGCCCGTTGCAGTTCAAGTACTCTCCCAAGGTACATCACAGATCGAATAATAAAAAAATATTACACTCAAACCATACTAATTAAATATCAAAGAAACAAAATATAATATAATATATTTATCCCACTTGTTGCTATGTTAGCGGAAAAATATTCACAGAAACAAAAAGAAGCCTAAAAATTTAAACAAGGACTGCAAGGTTCATGAAATTTACGCGTTAATTCACACACAAATTGCTAAACACAGATCATTAGGATAACGAAGCTTGTAAGTCTCTATCTTGGTAGATTAGATGGTCCCTGGCCTAATTGGAGTAGACAGATTCACATAACTTAGAAGACAGAAGGTTTTCTCACTACGGCATCCTTCGTCATCAACGATTCGATAGATAGATATCGACATAAATTTCATAAGTCAGAAGATCGAGTGTACCTTTAGTTTGTCAGGAGACAGTACAATCTGAAGGAAGGTCTCTCATATATAATAAGCCACCTGGGTAGGCGCCACCGCAATATCTATTTCTCCCGCCAAACAGAAATGAATGCACCGCTATGTTCCGATTTAAAGGATATAGTGGCCAGAGTAACTACCAGACATATCGAGACAACACTTTATATCTTTGAACGGCCAGCGCAGTAGCATCCCAAGCATTGGTTTGTAATCATGGCTTTGTTTGGTTTTGGTACTTTCCATGAGCGGTCGTATCGCTTATCATCAGACGAAAGGCACGCTAGTCTCGTCGTTCTTACAATGAAAAAATCTATCCGCTGCTACCTACGTCTCACTATATTACGTTGTTTAAAAAACCCAACTTAATTTACTACAAAAATAAAGAACTAAAGAGATATGGATCTGATAGTCTAGAAATAGATAATCTAAAAGTCGCATTCAACCAATGCCAGTTTTAATTTGCATTCTCGTTCTTACATTAGCGAAAGAGGGGGAAAAGGGAAGCGTCTACCCTCAGTCCGGCGAGAATAAAAAGATCTGACTTGTACAAGAACTTTGGCTGAAAGTTTTTGTCCCGAACAGCAACATTATAGGAGAAGATATTTTCCTGCAAGGATTTCTTTGATTAAACAAAGAAGCCTTACTTTATATTGCTATAATTGTACATAATTGTATATTAAAACTACTACCGAAAATAAAGCCGGGTGGTAGTCTTAGTGGCTACAAACACAATGCAACTAAATATTTCGCAAAGAAACGCGACAATTTTTATTGTGATATTTAAATGTAATTGTGTTTGGGTGGTAACTACATAGGTTTTCTAAACTAATTATGTACACCATTTTACTTTAGAGATGCTATGCGTATTATGGTACGCGATGGCTTAAATTATTATTTAAGCATAAACTATGGATTAACCAAATACGATAATATTTTAAAAATCTCAAAAAAGAATCGTCACGTTTTTATCGTCATTTTTAGTTGTATTGTGTTTTTAAGAGAAAGTATTTAGAGAATATTGTCTGTAAAGTAATTTAAGAACATTGGAAGAATTGAATGTAGACGGTGGTAATGTACTTAGAAATTAAAAATTTTAGTCCTCAAATTATTTGCGTCTGCGTACATAGGCGTAATTTGGCACATTTTGGCGAAGTATGTTTTATTTATAAATAAATAACACCCGACAGTCACATACATAGTCCTAACCCCACACTAAGATCGAGTCTTGTGTCATGGGTATCAGAACTACGAGAGACTTTTCGGTCTCACAAACACCAGACCCGAAAGAAATATTTGTGGGCCGCACAAACTTTTCTCTCGGTGCGGGGATCGAACCCGCGGCCTCTCGTTTCACAGGCGGCGTCTAACCAACTGCGCCACGGAGGCTGTCGATTTGCGATATTATTAGTAGTTACTTTTTACGGGCAGTACTTTGTACGGTAGTAGGTCGCACATATGAGAGGCTGACTGGGTAGGTACACCGCAATGTCTATTTCTCCCGCTAGTTGTGTTTCGGTTTGAAGGACATTGTGGCCAGAGTAACTACTGGACATAATGAAACTTAACATCTTATGTCTCAGGGCGACAGGCGCAATGAAATTCTTGCTACAAATGCAAAATGCAAACTTTACTTTGTAATGTGTAGAGTTGTTTGGTTTTGCTACTATTCATGAGCAGTCGTATCGCTTACCATCAGACAAACGGTATGTCTCGCCATTCCTTGCAATAAAAAAATACTACAAATACACAAACACTTGAACAAAACTCTGATGGTAAAATCGATACAATTACGCAGTACGATACCATACGAACCAAGATAAATTTGTAAAGGGGTTGGGAACGACGGGGATGCATGAATAAATAAATGTGTTCGCCCACTGCAAATGTGGCGAAACTTTTACACTTACATTAGTGTTATGTTAGTGTCTGAGTGCCGGGCATAGACTCAAATTGTGGTAGTGCTTTGGCCTCAGTCCATAACGCTAGCCTAATGTAGCTTGTTGAAGGAAACATGAACTAAAAATTTTAAATGTTTTGGCTATTGCCTACTTATAAGTACCTAGCAACCAAGTCGCACACCCTGGCCTAGAATTATATGGACATTTAATATTTTTTGAACCGTATGGGATATTATTATTATTAGTCGGTTTAGCGCGAAATAAAACATCGAAAGCATAACCTGCATTAAACCTGACAAACATTTTGCAGGAATGTTACTTGTTTTTTAACTACTTGGATGGTGGACTAAATGGGTAAAATCCGATGCGTGGTGGAAAACTCCCAAACCTAGCAGTAAGACAACGACTAAAATAATTATTCAATTATATGCTTATTTAACAAAAAACATCAACTAGTATGTCTGAAGTTAAGAATTCAAAATCGTAACCAGGCAAATTTCGAAAAATGATAATGAATTTTATCATATATTTACGTATAACACACCTTTATTTAACTCATCAGTCATCGTTGCATTTGATAAAACTTCAAATAAATGGATTCATTTAATTGTTTATTTGAATAGTAGGATTATTAAAAATCAATTACACGATTTACTTAAGTTTAATAAAATATAAAGAATAAAGCATAAAAACTTAACAAAAGTTTACAAACAAAAGATACGAGCAAAATTTAAACTTACAAATGGCACACTAAAGCAGTTTTTTTTTATTAAGAATGATAATATTAATCAGCTTATATGTATATCTAATAAACAACTTACTGAACAATATAATTTTCGCTAAAATTTAGACAATCGTTGAAGTTATCGAATTGCGGTTAAGCTCCCGTGAAAGCATTTAAAAACAAAAAATATATATTAAAATCAATGCAAAGGAAAGCTTTCCATTTGGCTTCCACGATCTAAACTTGTCATAAACTGAAGCCCCTAACCACAATTATTGTCTGACTATTGTCGAATGGCATTCGCGCTACGACATATATCGATTTCTATGGCGATACAGTGTGCAAATCCTTGGAATTCCAATGATGCGCTGTCTCTTAGAGAGCTACACGTACATATAATACCATAAGTACATCTATTTACTTCTGTATTTACACAATAATACATGCATAATATTGTTTGAAGGTGATCTTTTAGTTGCGAAAGGCAATGGAATTCATAGACACACTGCTTCCACCGTAAAAGAGACGTCATAAAAAGACATCCGATGTGCTGGAAACTTAAACATATGATTGACAAATAAGAGCCGTGCGTCAAGTAAAGCATTTATTCCACGACTGACCTATCGACATTATCATAGAAAATATCTTATTCACATGTAACACCTCCCCCCTAAACTAAACTTAATCAAGTGCTCTATGATGTCTAATCCTAATAAAAGTTAACATACTAAATAACATCAAACATATATACGAATTGGTTATAATTGCTAATCTAATGGTACCTTACTACGGTAAGAAAACCGGTATAAAGAGACGTATCTGAACCGGTTTTCTGACATTCTAACGCCCAAATACTGGAACGCCATTCAAATAGTAAGTTGCTTTTAACAGCGCACAGCCCACTTAGCCAGTACATTTAAGCGGGATTAACGTAGTTAAGTGCAACTTAAATTTAACTTGCGTTCCAGTATCCGGGCGTAAGAGAATGTTCCTGAAGGTAGCGCGGAGACGAGGGATTAGACAGAACATTGCAGAGAAGAGACAGGATGTGAACAATCCGCCGTTGGCGTATAGGAAGCCGCTTGAGCCTATTTAGATATTCAGAAACTTGATCATACTTATTATATTTGGAGGATATGCTGCACTAGAATACACCTGATGGCAAGTCTAGTGCAATGCCAGTAAAATATTCATCGGCGCGAGATAACTATTTTCTGTTAATCAATACAATAATCCCTTCCTCATTGTATCCGGATTTAAAATAGGAACCTATTTTAATATAATACGTTCAACAAATAGTCGAGTGGGTGGTGGTTTTTAACGATCATTTCCATTCATTCACACCCATGAAAACTAAATATATGTCCATTCTCGGCCATTGAAAATAAATCAAGAGTGGGAGGTAGTTATTTTGGATTGCACATCTATATGTATGTATGTATTTATGTTACAGCACGTCTTATAGTTTCAAGTTTGAAATGTACTTTTAAGTTCTATACATACATACATTTACATCACGCCATTTTCCCAGAAGAGGTAGGTAGAGATTACCATGACACCCACATTTCATCTTATGTGTTCCGTCCCTCGATGTGATAGGAGAGCCTATTGCCATATTAGGTAGTAGTCCTTGACTCTGGTTTGATAAATAATAGTAAAATCTAATATCACTTTGCCCGACCCGCGATTCGAAGCCAAAACCTCAGTGGTCTTCGTAACATAGTACAACTGCACCAGTTAGGCACCTTGTAATTGTGCCATAATACAATTTCGCCACTTACGCCCGAATACTGGAACGCCATTCAAATAATAAGTTGCTCTTAACAGCGCACGGCCCACTTAGCAAGTACATTTAATCGGGATTAACGTAGTTAAGCGCCATTTATATTTAAGTTGCCTTCCAGTATTTTTTTTTTTTTTTTTTTATTGCATTGAATGGCGAGACGAGCAAGCCGTTCGCCTGATGTTAAGCGATACGACCGCTCATAAACAGTAGTAACATTCCACTGCGCTCGCCATCCTGAGACATAAGATGTTAAGTCTCAATATGTCCAGTAGTTGCTCTGGCTACAATGTCCTTCAATCATTTATTTATGTATTTGGGCGTTAGGCAATTTATTTTTCAGTATTGCATACTATATATGTATATGAATATTCTTCGGATGTCCATGTGAATATGGGCGTCCCCTAAATTGGTTTACAGCGACCTGTTGAAAGCAGCATTTATCCAGCGACCTCCTGACGCCTGTGGGACCTTCATCAGGTATTTATATGTAAATGGGCATTTAAATCATTCGATAGGTATTCTGATGATTTAATTTGACTAACGTAAATAATGTATTTCTTCGACAAATAAATTACTATAAAGTAAAAACTAATACTTTAAATTAAATATTAATAAAAACTAAATAAATAAATAAAACTAATTATAAATAAAAATAAAATTAATTTAAAAATAAATAAAATTAATAAATGAATTGATAAAAGCAAGAAATTAAAATAAGAAATAATAAGTATAGGAAATATATTGTATATAGAGATTAAGTTCTATGTGTATTGACTTGTCATAAGAGCTCCTTAATTGCCTACGTGATCAATAAATACATTTCAAATGTCATAAGGCCTTATTCATAGAGATACTTAAAACATCTTTCAGTTATCATTTGTTTAGTCCCTTTTGAATTCAATTTGAGCAAACGTGACAAAATATTTGATGACTAAAATAAAAATTCAACAGTAACGAGACCAACAATAACCTCTGTATCGTACATACTCTGATGATGTTTTGATGTTTATTTAGTTGTAACAAAAATAATAGCCTGTCTACGGTAGTGTCAGAGAAACTAACTAAGAAATGATAAGCCAATTTTGTTTTTAATTTTTTGCTGTTTGCGATCTATTTGTCAGTTAGTAAGTCCGTATAGGCCAACTCAGTGGACTAAAAGTCGAATTCCTTAGTATAACTTGAGACAAACCTTAGTATCTATAATAATCAAATGAAAGTTGAAGTTTATAAGGTAGTAGATCCAGAAAATTAAGAAAAATACAACGTAGAAAAACGAAAATAGATCACCATTTTTAAAGGAATATTCTTGTTCTGAAACTCACTTTTAAAATAAATAATCACATGTAAATATTCTCTTCGCTCCAGAGATCTAAACATATTTTCCTTGTATTAACAGAGCGAGTGAATTAGGGGGTGAAAAGCGTCCACATCTGCAAGGGACCGATTCAACCCTTAGGTCGCACCCTTGGGGTACCGAGCCTACCTTAACAAATTTTCCCTTAAGCTTAACTTCGTTTTCTGTATTTATCAACACACGGACACCCTTTGAAACATTCCGTGTCATAATTAAAGGGAATGTTGGATTTTTTAAATATTTTTTTTTTCGCATTTTAACGGATTCTGGATGAGTTAGAAGTTGGAAATGGAAGTTTAAATAGTGACGAAAATATTTTAATGTTTGCTTTGATTTTAGATGCTACTAAAACGGTTCTTTTTTGGAAAGGAAAATGAGTAAAAATAATCAATATTTAAACTATCGTCCAATAGGGAATTTGTACCATAAAATGAATTGACTAAGCCTGTTGATATATTTTGTCATGTGTGATTTATTACACATTATTGTTTTTATTTAATAATAAACCATTTTAAATAGATTAAACTTAGATATAGACTGATATCTATAATTATTTACGAAGGTTTTAATTTTAATTTCTTATAATCAATTCATAACTGAATATGTTCGGTTGATTATTAGAATATTTATCATTAATAATAACGAATATTGGGATCGATATGAATATACAAAATTACAATAAAATGCAACAGTAAACATATTTTATAGCATTCAACTTAAAGCTCAACAAATTACAACACTACGAGAATATCAAGCTATTCACGAAACGCATTCGTGGCTTCCAAAAGTGCGAAATACTTAGCAATACTTTAAAATCTGCGCATAGCGTAATATTTATAATACTAGTTCATCTTAAAAACTCATTCACGTGAGGAGCATTACAAGCACCAGAAATCAAACACAACACCGCACAGAAACTGAAAGCACTTACATCAAGCGTCAAAATTAACGCGATGACGCTTTCGAAAAAAAAATCCAAGCAAAAAGTATCTCGACACGCGTAAAAGTAAAAGAGGAAGCGGGGAAAAAATCAATGCTTGCGTTTTATGTTCTGTGCGTGTGACAGATCGGTTGTCATGGCGACCGCGACGGGGGACGCCACCGGCGGGAAAAAAGGGCCTATATCAATGAGGGAAACAACAAAATGGCGGTTATGCGCCCCGCGCAAAGTCGCGCCGATTGCGCTGCGAACGCATTTAGGCTATTATTGTTTCGAAAAGTTCTCTGTGCGTCGTGCGAGTGAGACAGAGAAAGCGGTAAGGGAGCCGGTAATCGATATTACGCACTTTTGTAGCGATGGAAATTGGCGGTACGCTGCAAGAGTGAGGTTTGCACGCGGTGCAATCTTTTTAATTTTTAATTCCGCTCTCCTAGCTCGTGGAACGCTTTGGCTGTACAGTTTTGTGCCTTTACCTGTGGTTCCAATGATATTTTTTTAGAATACTTTCAAAACTACTTTAAAATACAATTTAAAACTTAATACAAGTTGTTAATAAAAATTAATTAACACTCATAAGCGGACAGATGGTTAGATAATGATGGACAACGGGTAATAATAATGCGTGTTTGTAACACGGCAGGCTGAGCAATTTCTGTGTGGGTGGTGAAATTCTGATGACTCACTTTGGCGTGGGGTGCCATTTTTCCCAGCCGCGTCCCGTTTGGGCGATTCTGGGAATAAAAACACTTTTTCTCGGAATACGTATTGGTGACTCGTTGCCGCATTGTAGCTATGAATTTATTTTTTTAAATATGAGTTGTTTATTTTGTATGTATTTATATTTAGTTTCTCAAGCATTGTAGTTTACAAGTTAAATCAAATATAATATTTCAAACCATTACTGACCATGACAGTATAAATGCTTATCAACCAATTTGCGAAAATAACTACTAGTTAATTCAATAATGTTAAGATTAAAACGGCTAGTGAGAGACGATTACTTTTTACATAATAATCTGCATTTGTGCGCATCTCATAAGCAACCCGATTGTATAAAACTAAGGAATAAGAAGAGAAAATGAAAACGCGTCCCAACAAACACCAATTACTCAAACCCTACCCTCATTAATCCCTCTCATAAACATAGCCATCGGCTAAATATTGGTAAATGTCCGCAATGCAGTCCGCTTCCAACAGGTTGCTGCACATTATTGTAGAGGCCTATATTCAGACATACCTCGACTACATTCATTACTAGGACTACATTCGGACATTGAGGGTCAATCGCCTCAGGGAAACCAGTCGTAGCCAAACTTGTCTAATTTAGCTTCTGATTTTTTTTATTGCTATGAACGGTGAGACTAGCATGCCGTTCGCCTGGTGGTAAGCGATACGACTGCTCATGAACAGTAGCAAAACCAAACAGCATTTTGAATTACAAATCAATGCTTGGCACTCCACTGCGCTCGCCATCCTGAGACATAAGATGTTAAGTCTCAATACATCCTTCTAACCTAAACACAGCAGTACCTATACACTGTTGTTTGACGAAAGAAATAGACATTTCGGTGGAAGCTACCCAGGCCGATAAGTGCGTGGTGGCCTGATGGTAAACGGACTAGACGCGGCTGCCAACATATTCACGGTGGTCGCGGGTTCAAATCCCAAGGCACACCTCCGACTTTTCGGAGTCATGTGTGTATTGACAGTCAATCACCACGCACTAAAACGGTGAAGGAAAACATCGTGACGAAACCTGCATACCATAGCGATTTATAATAATTTCTATAGTATGTAAGTCCGCCAACCCGCACTAGGCCAGTGTGGTGGACTATATGGCCTAACCACTCTCAATCGTACTATCGATTGTAGAGTAGGCCCGTGCCATGCAGTGGGACGTATATGCGCTGATACAATACAATACAATACCCAGGCCGCCTAACACATATGAGAGACCAGTAAATGTTTCAGATTACCATCGTAACACGTGTATGTAAGGTACCTTAGGAGCACCATCGGTACTGTCGCTAATCATAATGATATAATTAGAATTTTATAAAGCCATCTGTAATTTTAAATACGCATATAAAAGTCACGGGGTACACTAGATCTCCACTTTACTTTGATATACTTACCACTTTCTTCAATCTTGTTTTGAATTCTATTATTTTTTTTGGCATTGAAATATAACTATTATTTATGGATTAAGAACTCAGTTCGCCCCGTGACTACGAAAGCTGTAAAGTAACAGAATCGTCGGGAAGTAAAAAAATGTAAAAAAATTACCAAATCCGCGATAAAATCCGTATATAATTGTCTTTATTTTCAATTGCAATTAAAATTTCAATTTAGATTTGCGTAAATCCAAACGAATATTTTTGGGTTAAGGTGCACTAATAACTTAACTTCCTCAATAAAAATACATACTCAAGTTGCTACCAAAGTTCAAACGCATCTTGACTCGAAAATTAATAATGAGTACACATGTGTAAACCAATTGTAAAACGTGAATTATAAAACTTCTCATACATTATAAATAAAACGTTAGGCAAATTGAGCGCATAACAAGTATACACCTGCATGGTATTAGAATAAAAATAGCATTAGATATTTTTATGATCATGTGTAAAGCTGCTTTATTAATATTTCACAGACCAAGCTTGATAATTAGTTAGAAGAATACGTATAGAGAATTAGTAACAGTGAAAATGTTAAAAGATCGCGGATAAAAGAGAGAAAGAACGAGAATAGCATGTCATTCGCCTGATGGTAAGCGATAAATCCGCTCATGGGCAGTTGCACAACTTGAATTACAAAGCAATGCTTGGCATTCCACTGCGCTAGCGGTCCTAAGACAGGATGTTAGGTAGTATTAAATCCAATAACTCTGGCTATAATGTCCTTCAAACCGAAACACAACAGTGCATTTACACTGCTGATTGGAATGAGAAATAGGCATAGCGGTGGTACCTATCCAAGCGACCACTTACATATGAGGGAACTACCACCACTAGAAAATCTGATTTGGATAAGAACCATAAAATTAGTATGACACAAGACTGCAAACTTGCAGTGCAGTGTAAATGGCCGCGGCTATTGCGGTTTTTACTTTACGTTGCCTTTACTTATTTATTTCCACAAAAACTCAAATATTCGATACCTGGTACACTAGTTATATAAATGGACGGAACGATACCCCTGTATCTCAGAATACGAAATGGTTTAACTTTGGTGACTATTCGTTATATAGACAATAAGAGCATTACTACTGTGTCCCAGAATACAAATATTGCAACTCTACCGACTACCGTGGATAATACTGATAGAGGCAGTAGGTGTAAAATAATGTGCATATGTCAAATGACAGCATGTAATTTTAAAGTTTTGGATTGGATATCAGTGAAAAGACGGGTTGCACTATCGTCTAATCTAGAGATATAGAGATTGCTACATTTAAATTACAGGTTTAAGTGTTTTATAACCTCCAAAGAATTGAAAGTAAGGGATATAGTACCGACTCTACCACTTACGGGAATTCTTTATGCACGCAACTATCACTTTATGTCGGTTCGTGTTGTATTTTATACGTACATACATAAACTCACGTTTTTTTCCCAGTAGGGGTAGGCAGAGGTGCTACTATGACACCCACATTTAGCCTGGCAATTGCAAATTCAGTCAGTATTAAAATAATCACACTGATAAGTTAGCTTACTAACTATGACTTGTATTGTTAGTATTTTTTTTTGTATCAGCCATATGGGCTGATACAAAAAAATACGTAAATGACGTATTTTCAAACGTTACGTAAACGTATATGATGTACCACTGCATGGCACGGGCCTACTCCACAATCGACACTACGATTGAGTCTAGTTAGGCTATATAGTTAGTATATAAGTTCTAATTTTAATACATTTCTAACAATTACTTATTTTGTTCGCTATGAAACTTTGACGAAATTAAGTCATTTGATATCAATATAAACCAAAAACATAAGTATGCTTAATATTTAAATTTAAGGAGTAACAAACGGACGTGTAAATTAAGGAAACTGCTAGATTTTCCGTATGTTCTTAATAATTTTATCTAGCTTATGAATAAGCTTGTGCATCTCAATTAAATTATATAACACTAGCGGTCGGACCCGGCTTCGCCCGGGTGCAGATAGCTTTTGAGTCCAGTATTGATTTGGCAACAACATATTATTTCGCGTACTAACTATATTTCCCGCGCGCCGTCGACTATATTTCCCATCCCGTTTTATCCAGTTTATGTCCCGTCTCATTCAGTCCCATGATTAAATTTTAATTATCATTTATTATCAGTTTTTTGTATTAGCTTTATTGAAAATTTTCTTTATATACAATATTTTATAATTGTGATATTGATTCGTTGGTGGGAGAAGTGGTGGGAGGCGCCCGACGTGACGGCCCAGTGGTGGCATGCGCGTGAGCTGCGCGCGGCACTGAGCATTGCAACGTTACTTTATTTTTCTAAAATAAATGTAGCCTAAGTTACTCCTTGTTATATCAGCTACCTGACAAAAAAAAGTCCCGTCAAAATCGGTCCAGCCATTTCAGAGATTAGCCGGAACAAACAGACAGACAGACAAAAATTTTTAAAATATCATTTTCGGCACAGGTATCGTGTATATAACGATATGTAGTGGGACATTTTTTTTTATTTTCACTCTTAAAACAGACACTTCAATTTTATTTATATTTATATATAACATTAGAATAGAATTAAAACAAAGTATTGTTTTCTATGTCAGATGTCACTGCATATTAAAACAGAGCTCTTTTTCAAAAATAACTCTACAAGGATATCGGAACACAGGAAAGAGTTATGCAAAAAGTGTATCTTGTTTTCCCCCTAATTAACACCCGCCCTTGATCAACAGTCGACACTGCCCCACTGGAAAATTGGGACAAGATATCACTTGTGTATGGGGTAAACTGTGTTTTATGAGGGGATCAATTAAAACTGATTCCGTCAAGTATCCCATCCCATGGCATCGACACCGGCGTCCTCGGCACGCAGGCCTGGCGCGAGGGGAGTGCACGCGGCGCCTGCACAGTGCCGACCTGGGGTTCAAACCCTCTTTGCACCTTACGTCCTGAACGCAAAACAATCGGAAACGTCAACCTGTCGCCGAATGGGGATGAATGTCGCACGCCCTTGGCGAATATTACTACATAATTTGATTACCCCTTTCTCGTTTCAGTACGGGAAGACCGCGTTTGTTTTTGCGTTGTACAAGTTGCGCGTTAGCGAGCGCTGGCGAAGCACGGCGTGCGTGACGTGGCCACTGCACGGTGCGTACTGCGTACTGCGTGCGCTCGATCGATACAACGCCGACGCGAAAGCTCCAAGTAAACAGATCGAAAGCGACCAATGTGCTCCGAATCGAATCCCGCCAAATGCACCGACAGCTGTGCGTAGCTCGCCGTAGCCGCGAGCGGCGCGCGGCGAGCGCGTAGCGGCGCGATTCTAGAGCGGGCCGTTGTAGAAGCGTCGCTCGGTCGCGAGTCGCGTTCGCCGCCGCGTACCGAGTACCGGGCGTATTATTATTATTTGTAAACAAGCGTGTGTGGTGCGCGGGGTGCGGGCGGCGTCACGTGACCGCGCGCCATTGGCCGCCGCGGCAGCTGCGAGCCGCGTCGGGCATGCCGGGCGCCGCGCGCGCCAGTCCGCCGCCGACCGTCGCCGCGTGTTCACGCGCGTACCTCATCCCCGCGCGACGCACACGCGACACGCGCACTGCCGACGCGATCGCGAACTCCGATTCCCTTTTTGTTTATTTTTCGCTGGCGTCCTTCGGACCGTTTTGTTTCTGAGGAACCGAGACGAAGAAAAAAAGGAGGCGCGGATGGATCGAGCGACCGGAGAAGGTACGACGCGGTGTTGAGGAGTTGTAGTGGAAGTGGCAGTGGTCCCGTAGTGCTGGTAGAGGAGCAGGCTGGCTGGCGCGAGGAGCCGCCGGCGCCGCTGGAGCGTGAAGGGGCTCCGGTGCGCGTTCGCGTGCTTCCGCCGCGGCTTTCGCTGTGTGTTTTCGCGAATCGATCCCCGTTTTCCTGCTATTCATTTAGTTACCAGTGCATACACGTAATGTTACAACAGTAATATCCTTCGCCTCGCACGGGAAGTTTAAGTTAGTTTGAGTTCCTTAAAAGCTGTACTCGTCGACGTTGTTGCCTAAAGAAAGACGTTTGAGTTTGGAGCTTAATTTCAAAAGTTTTGAAAGTTTGCAGTAAGCTTTTTGTGTACTTACTGGAAACTAATAAGTTGCATCAATTTGAATAATAGTTATTAGTTTAGAGGTAACTTTTCCGTTGTATTAAAAGTTTGGAAAGTTCCTGTTGTGGTAGATTTTGTTTCCGTTTGAAATCAAAGTAGATTCTGTTTGGTATGTACCGTGTAGGATTGGGCATGAGACGCGCGCTTCGTTTTGCTTTTAGTTTTAAAGTAAGCAATGTGGTTTTAAACAAGTTTGCTGCACTAGTGGTATTAAAGCGTAGTTGGTTGTTTTGCAGACATTTTCAACGTGCATAATAGAGATGGAATATACGTAATTGTAGAGATACTCTACAACATAAGTAACGTGACTACTATACATTTGTGTGGATTTGCAAATGTGTACTTATTGACTACAATGTGCCTATCTTATCTGTTTTATTTACATTTAGGAATCCTGGAATTCTGGTTTCCATTCCTTGATCATACATGTTAGTTATTGAATTTTGGATTAATATAAGTTTAGAATATCTAGGATTTAATAACTTCCTCATAAAATCAGTAAATCCTTTGGTTACATTATAAGCTAAATGTTTTTTAAAACCCTCAATGTGTCCATCCCGCGTTAATTAGAAATAAAGAAGTACAAACTAGAAAGGCAATTCGTATATTTTTATCTTGTTACAAAATTCTAGGGTAAAGAAACGATCGTGTAATTTAACGATTCATGGGCCCTACTATATTCATCCGAACGAACGAACGAAGTTCGAAACTTCGGACAAACGAAGTTTTTTATACGATACGAATGTATATATATAACGTACACCGTAACTATAAGTCTATGGTTACGACCATAAATCAATAACGACCATAAGTTTTATGTAGGTACATTCGTATCGTATATAAACTTTGATCATCCGAAGTTCCGAACTTCGTTTCGTTGAATATAGTAGGGTCCCATGTCTCCTGTCTAATTATGATTTCCTTTTATTTGGATATAAGGTATAATACAAATATTTTAACAGACCAGTCGGATGTCATGTTTATATTACAGTTATAAAGTTTGATCGCATTTGATATAAATATATTTACTAAATTAATAATAGATGCAAATAAACATTGTTTTATTTATACTACTATTACTAGTGAAACGATTAATAAGCCAATTACTCGCAAAATAGCAATACTCAAGATTTACGAAAAATATCCCTTTTATTTAATTAGAAACTTAATCTTTGCTGTTCTATGCTATTTTTCACATATGATATATTTGTGCCATTATTTTAAAACTTACTGACGGTACTAATGAACTGTAGTAAATGGCTGTAAACCGGTGAATGGAGTTCGCATGACGCATGTTGTGACCGATGATGTCACGAATTTAACCCTTAATTGGAAGTAACAGTTGATTTAAGAACGACAATCGATCGATTCGCAACATAATTTAGGCGCGGAATTCTTTAGATGATTTATGAATCGAAGGACTGTGATTCAGCTCTGATGCATTTGGATAATACACATTCTAATGATATTAGAAATGTAATAAATAGGATGCCTGTCCTGATTACTGTTCTTGGTAGATACATATTGCAATAATAGTGATTCCATTAAATAAATATTAGTAATCATTTATTTAAATCATGGTTTCGACGATATAAATGAAAAGTAATAATTATCAATGATTGAGCGGTAAGTTCAAACGTATTAATTCTAATAAATGTATAACAAACAACTTATATCGATTTTTAAAAGCAGCGATTTACTATTGATGTAATTGTAATTTTCAACAAAATTGTGTGAATCGATGTTTGTAGATGAAGATGTGCAAATTCGTCTTTTATAATGTGAAACAGTTTGTATATTTAGCTTGTTACTGTAAATTATACTTGGTATAACTAAATATTTAAACAATCATTTATTGCAGAAAATGTTGATGATATTCAAAAGATAGGCACTTAGGATAATTGAATTAATTGAAATGTTCGTTCGGATCAAAGGCTTTGAAAAGTTTTTGAGTGAAATTATTTAATACAATATTACAAATAGGATTTCTATTATCTTTCATTTTATTTCATTATATTTTTGTATTTAGAAAGATTTTGCTTGCTGTCTTCATACTGATAATCTAATATGGATATGTTCAAATGCGGGAATAGTTAATACTGTGTCTATTCGACCGCCCCCTAAATGTTATTCGTTAAAAGTCCACACAGGCTACCACAGAGCATGTATCGTCATTACATTACAGGATATGCAATATGAATAAGACCCTATTCATACACAATTTTAAAACCTGTTTTAATTATCGAATGTTTAGTCTTTTTCGGTTAAACTGAATTCAAAAAACATTCAAAAGGGACAAAAAAATCTATAAATAAAACAGGTTTTAAAACTGTTTATGCATAAGGCTGTAGCCCGTATGTATTTACTCTGTCTTTATAGATAAGAGCATTTTTGTCTTAAAACCCAATGCTATCAAAGGCACACATCAGCTACTATAACATCAATATTAGAGAACATAGCAAAGTGCCTTACGTAAACCATAGTTTAAGGCGTATCATAAGCATTTTGCTTTGTACCATCCTATATTAAAGCCATATCGCCAAAAATGACTTAAAGTAAAATACCATTATTGCCAAACTCAAAATAATCCAAAAATGATCAGCAACAGTAGCAGATAACCTCATAGCTAAGTTTGACATAATCCCAACACCAAACGCTGACAAAAGAAGAAACAGTAGCGAGTACAACAACCAGAGCGAAGTCCGGGCCGGTCCCACGGATAATCGAATAAATAATACGCCTTCCTCTCGTGAATGCGATAATGGGGAGTCAAGTTCAGTGAGGCCAATGAAAACAAATAAACAAATTGGCCAATTTTGCCGCAGCGGTTGGATGCCGTGAGTCGAGAGACGCGATGCGGATTGTGCAATGCTACATGCTTCCTTTTTAGCCGAACAACTTATGTATCCTTTCACATTCTAGTTTTAACCATTTTTGGTTATTAAGATTGTAGGGTTTTGATAGATATACTGGCAGTTGACCTGTAACATCAACATTTATGATCAATTTGATTAAATCATCAACAGTTTTAACAACGGCAGTGGTTATTTGTGGATCTAGATAAATTAAACTTAACAAAATCGGAGATATTACAATTATAGGTTACAGCAGGTAACAATGAAAATATTTAAAGCGAAAATTAATAAAAAAGCACTCTACACAAAATCTACGCAATATAAATTATGACTTGAGAACTACAAAATGCCGTTGAACTGTAGCTAAAATGCACGAAATTTTTAAATATCAATGCTCCCCCGATGTCTAAGCTTGGATCAAACGTTCGTCACCCGTCTGTGGCCAATATCTCGATTATTGCCACAAGTAATACCATAAGTTGATTCATACTTTCAGTGCGGGATAATCCTCTTCTTATTGCTGTCGAGTAGACGCGCGTTTTATGATAGACTGGCTGTCTATCGTCAGTAGATGTACCTCTTGTTATATCTACATCTATAGTTTGTACAGGGTGGTTTCTTTTATAATCTGCATTGTTACTTATTGTAGTCTTACAGGTTGGCATAAAGATTTTCAGCAATATTACAGATAAATAGTTCTCAGGCACTTTTATTTATTTATTTATTTTATTTATTTATTTATCAAATCGATACACCATCGGTGCGCCACCGATAAAATTACATGTTGTTTTATATTCAGGTATTGTGCAAGGTGACGAGCCTTTATAGGTAATCTAGTAATCTAGAGACATTTTAAGTATTAGATGATAAAAACAAAATAGTTGTACTATTCTTAAAATTTCTAAGAGAGTTCAGTAGATAAATACCTTATAAAATTAGATTACTAATTTTATAATCGAATGTAAGATATTTTTATTACTTTATCTACGTTGGCAAGTCCTATTGATATCCTATAAATAATTACGCCATAATATCAGTTCGCGTGTTAGATAAATAACTTGTGGAATTACATTGTGTTTATTTAATTGAATTTTTTTGAATTAATTACTAATGCTATCTAACTCAATCATAGTGGAAATTGGTAGTTTAATGACAGTATTATCGAAAGTACTAGATGAAGACGGTACCTGTCAAAGTGCTACCTAGTATGGACCTGAGAATGTCCACATACATAATGTCCCATAGACGACACAAACCACTACATGGCGTGTACACGAACCGAACATGTCTAGCCCGCGGCGACTGCCCACTCCTCTCGCTTTCATCTGCAGCCAAACTTTAAAGTACAAAGCACAAGTTTGCCTAAAATGTATACGTATAAAGTCTAGCCGGCGCACGTAAAACTCATTCTTAGAAATCCCGAGCATTTTGTTTTATTAAAAATTGCTTTACTGCGCTATCTAATTTAGAGTTTTTGTTTCCGTGGAAATTATCAGTGAAGTTTTTTGCTGAGTTGCTGAATGGGTTTTGCGAAGTTGCATTGGAGTTGTTGAAGGCTGTTGCTAGTTCACTACAATTATTTTCTTAAAACCATTTTTCTTTTTTAATGTATTCAATTGACTGCATTGTGTTCATAACGTTATATAAATTTAAATAAACAGTGGTGAGTTGCACAAAGATACGTGTTGAAATAATCATTCGCAAGTCACTATGTCCCCAAAGAAATGCTGCTTTAAAATTCACAGCGTATAAAATATCAGTGTCATATTTTCATATAAATAATATGATGCAATGTTACAAAAAGGAAACAATACTAAATCATACAGTCTACATACACATGTGACTTCCTTCAAACAATTCCATTTCATAGGTGCAAGTAGAAAAAACGCACAATTTCCGATGTCGCATCCGATAGTTGAGACAGACGTGTGTACAAAAAATTCTTTACAAAACTATATCGCCCAGCTTTTTATTGCCGTCACCTAAATGAAAACAGTGTCTTATCATGAGGACATAAAGTTTAAAATTGCGCAACATAACATTTATGAAAGTATATTCTTATGTTTGCCGTGGCATTAAAGCATCAGAAAAAGTGGTAGTGTGGGAAAGATGGTTGTAAAAAACGCCACATCTGCGGCCCTATTCAACTCGATTCGAGTGCTTCAATGGGATGGGACGGTAACTCTATATCGGGAATTTCTCGCGAGTTTTATCATTATTAATGTGTGTTTAATCTCGGCGCGATCCGACTTTGTCTAATGCTGCACCGATCATCGCTTTCTATTGTCTATTATTTATTTTGATATTAGATATTTATGTCACGTTTTATTTTACACAAGCAACTTTCCATACCGATAGAGATTAACTTTAAAATATTTACTTTTTTTCTGTTTTATTTAAATTATGATTGTTGCTTAGATGATATTGTGGTTGGAAACCAGTCATAATTAACCGTGTAAATGGGTCGCGTTTGTGTTACACCTCTCTATATCCGGATACAACCAGGCCGACAAAATTGTGTCGACTGGCGGAAGCTAGCCGTAGCACGTTATATCCATTCCCTATCTGAACTGCACTACCATCAAGTGCATGAAAAACAAAGAAAAAGCAAAAAACATTGTCGCCTAATATAAATTATGATTTATATAGGTATTATTCATTTAGTTTATAGTATTATCTACATCTAGTATAATTTTCTTTTATCTCGTCCTCTATACTGCCCCATTAGATCTTTATTATATTAATCCAGTCCATCCAAAGGTTGCCTGGAAGAGATCGCAGCTAGCGATAAGGCCGCCAATTGTTACCATGTCTTTAGTTTTAAGTATTTAATCTGTTATTTTTCCTATTTTATGGTGTACAATAAAGTATATATAAATAAAATAAATATAAATATTATTTATCGTACAAACAAAATAAGGAAGAAATTCATGCGTCGCATCGCTCTGACACTTAGGTGACTACTCAGCATAAAATAGTGCAACGAAGTATCTTTCCGCAAAAAATAAATAAATAAAATCATATTAAAATGATTAACTATACGTTTCTATTTATTACTGTATTTGTAGGTATATTACGGTAGGTGGTCGTTAGTTATCTTACCGGATAAATTAGTACTGTCTGGATAACTTCTCTATTGGAAGTGAGCACAATGGTCGAAAAGTTTCTTCTGCTAATACGCTAGCAAGTGAAGCAAGAAGTTTTGCGTTATATATTCGCTGCCTATAACGTGGAAAGTAGGAAATTTAAGATTTGCTGATTACTCACATAATAATACAATGATTCTCTTGATGTCTGCTTCTTTTCTTACACACGGCACGCCTTTTTCCGAGAACGAGTAGGCAGAGGTGCAACAAGGCACCCACGGTTCTTCTAGTATTTTCCGTCCCACGATGTTATAGGGGGCGATAGAAAAGTCAATATCACCTTGCCGGACCCGGGATTCGAACCCGAGACCATAGCTTTGTGTTATAATACCGTAGTACATCGGCACCAAAGAACCAGTTTTTCTATGTTCCAAAATCTAACCTTCACATTTTCAAAACCGTAACATTTTCTATTTGACATTTAAACATAATAATATTTATTTACCAAAGATAATTAATATTAATATCTTACTTTTTACATACCCTTTGTATCATGCGTATGTTAATTGCCCTCACAGGCTATTTATGAACTACCTGCCATAAAATTTCATTACTACCTAACAACCCTAACCATTTCATCACATTTCGCTAGCGTGATAAGTGCTTAAGAATTTCAATTATAGAATATCAACTCGAAATACCCATTTCATCACATTTCGAATGTGTACTCGAAATAACCATTTCATCACATTTCGCTAACGTGATAAGTGCTTACGGATTTCAAATATAGAATATCAACTCGAAACACCCATTTCATCACATTTCGAATGTGTACTCGAAATAACCATTTCATCACATTTCGCTAACGTGATAAGTTCTTAAGGATTTCAAATATAGAATATTAACTCGAAATACCCATTTCATCACATTTCACTGTCGTGATAACAGTTCTCACAGACATGAACGCAGAAATAATTTACAACGTAATGACAGAGGGCACAGGATGCGCACATCATATGATTGCCGGTAACACCGATGCCGATGTAAGCAACTTCTATTATTTTATGACACGTTATTCGGTTAGTGATGACTTTTTATTATTTCCTACTTAAATATTAGTTGTTTCTAGTCGTTTACGTTTTATTGTCCTAGCTTTTACGGAATATTTTCTTTTTGTGGGTGTAAAATAAATCGATATACTGTCGCGAATTAATAATGTTATTTAAATAATATTTTATTAATATTATGCCATTGAATTGAGAAAAATACAATATAATTTATTTGTCAATTAAATGGACTGCTATTTAAAAAAAATATACAGTTAGTAACTTCCTCAATAGTAATGTTGCCAAGATTAGTAGTTTTATGTTACTCGAAATGCGTATACAACTTTATCAGTAGATTACTATCAATAAAATTATTACTATAACGAAGATATCTGTTTCCGGTGCAGGTATTATGCTCAGGCGCCGGATGTTACTTTGTACACAGCTGGTTCTGTCAAGGAGAAAAAAAAACTCGATCAAATAACTATTCCAACTTCATGACAAGGTAGAATTTTAAAGATCCTTCGCTTGCATTTTAACTTCATTATTATGTATCAGAAATGTTAAAAAAAAACATCAGGCTATATTCTGTTCATGTTAGCGCGAGTGAATCATTGATCATTGGCAATCACCATTAATAAACAATGATCAATGGCGATCGCAAGTAAAGTGTTGAAACACCCATCCGCTGTCGCAAAATCAAGATGCATCAAACTAATAAGTTTCCCGAACGACATCCAAACAGCGCTCGCCGCGCCGCCGGTTTACGCGTCGCGCTACAAAAAAGCGACAACATCCGAATCTAAAAATAAGCCGTATAATTGCAGCGCAGAGCTGAAAGCGCAATGCTTTCGCTGCAGCGGTAGTACGGTTGCCCTTGACAACCGAGACCCAGATACTATCGCGTTCCACGCACACACCCCTGCGCTCGCCCACACAAGCGCGGTTCACTCCAATCCTGCAACACACACGTGCTCAAGCCGACATGTACGAATAACCAACGCGCTCACATTCGAATTTCGAGTTGCGTTCTGAAGTGAGCTTTTTATTTTTTTTTCCGTCGTACGTTCTTTGTGCGCATCTACAAAGAGGTTTTACCTTATGATTACTGGCTGAATCGCATGATTGTTGAACGATGACGTAATTTACAAGCTGGTTGCATGCATACCGTGGTATGTGGAATTCTATAAAACCCCCAGTACAATAGCCTCGGTGTGCGAGAAATAGATAAATTAAGAATTAATCACACCATACTAAAACTAAGGTCAAACTTAGCCATTATTGTGATCTTAAAAGTTTCGTCCGCGAGCATAGCAAATAAGCAGTGAAGGCAAACTTTTTTTACCTTTTCCGAGAGGAAAATCTAGCATGGCACTCGAGGGGAAGCGAAAAAGTCGAAACGAGCGTGTTGCAATTTACTCCCTCTTTGTGGACCAAACAAAAGACATTTCTTTTGATGTCAGGCCTTTAGAAAAGCCGTAGTTATCAATGTAATCCTAAAGTTGTTAAAATGAACAAGCCAGCGATTTGGAAGCCTAAAGAGCAGAAAATCTGCCCTTAACAATGTGACGCAGATTATAACAATACAGAAATAACTTTAACCGAGTTTCGTTTATAATTAATCGGCGGTAGATTAAGAAAAGTCGCCTGTACAACGGTTTGACGTCACAGTTTCTGCAAATGAAGAGCCAATCGAAGCGAAACCACTTAATACGTTATCGGATGAATCCCTATTTTAAATTTAGAATGCACGTGCTAAAGCGGTTGTTTTTGAATTCATTCAACATTATATGAATGATAATTCAATTTTAGAACAACGTGGTTATGAATGAATGTCATTTTTACAACCGGAAAACGTTGAAATACTTTAATAGAGTGACATGTTACGGCGGTTTTAAATACTGTGTGACTAATCCTATTCTATTCTTGTTGCTTTCGCATTTTTATTTCGTGCTTAGTTCAAAGAAGTTATTGTGAAAAATTACCTCGCTTTGTAGTCTCATAATATTATACAAATTACAAGTACAAGCTGCTTTCTGACAATAGTATGTGTAAAATAAGAGTCGTAAAATACACAGCCTATTAAATGTCGCATTGATAATTTTTGGAAAAGTTCAATAGTTATGTAGAATTACAAAACTATATTTATTCGCAATCATATCTGACCATTAAAACATAAATTTAAAAATCTAGTCTAATTTTAATCCGCGGATAAATTTAAATGGAACACATCCGGAAATAAATGAATCTAAATATAAAATGCTAGATGTATCACGATCAGCGGAAAATAGACAGTTTTAAAATTGTAACATAACGAAAATAGTTTCGCCCTTAAAATAGTTGAACCGAAATAGAGCGTTGCATTAGTCGCACCCTTCTATTAATAGAGTTTGTTTACTCGTATGACAATACTGGCGCGAGAAAGATGCTCTAACGTTTTGGGAACTCCTCGACATTGGTGCTTTTGAAATTGGTCGGTTAACCTCGCACTTTTCGAAGCAGACATTTGGTGATAACGCCGGCGAGACGGCGAATTCTGTCGCGACCCGGTTAATGTAGCAAAGTTAATGTTCACCCTATTGCAACTTTCTAGTAAAGGATTTTGAGTGATATGAAAAAAATGTATTAAAGATATATGTGGTTTATATCAAAATGCTTAATTTTCAGAGATATAACAAAGTTGTACCACTTCGTAATATTTAAGATGTTTTACAAATTATAACTATGCTTATTTATACTTAGCTGTAAAATTATCAATGGAGGCATTTTGTACATCTATATATTTCATAAAATGTTGTATCACGCCCATAACTGCAACTTTTCTAAACGTAAAGCGATAGTAACACGCAAAAAAATGACACGAAGCGTCGATACCCGGCGCTTTCGCCGAGCTTCTTCTTCTTCTATTAGCGTGTCTAAATCGTTTTTTAGACATGTTAATTTGTCTTTAATAAAGTGGAAATCCTTATTTCCATTCGTCGTTGCATTGCATTGTAGTCCTTTCTTTTACAAATAGCTATATAGTTTTAAATAAATTAACAAAGCGCAGATTCCAGCCTCTAGGCATATATAATAGGCATATATTGGAATTGGCCACAAGACGATTAGATTCACTTTATCATATAAAAAAGAACATCTGTTTATTGTGTAGTTATTTGGAACAAAACAGATTACTATTCCCAGGTCAGAACTAGTGATACTTAGGAAAGAGTTTTATTAATAAAAGAAGAGAGAGAGAGAAAAGAGGATTAAATAATATTTTATTAAGATTCTTCTCATAATAACACATTTCTGAAATTTTACACTGCCACAGTAAATTCACAGAATATGTAGATTAATTCCTAGATGTAGTACTGAGAATAGATAGACATGTCTTTAGTATAATAATTATTCGTCACGCATAAAATAGATACAATGTTTGTGGTCGTAGTCGGTGTAAGTTGTAAGAAAATACATTAGTAAGAAGCAGACAACTAATTTGCCACTTGAAATATACCTCTTTTACTTGTAAATGGACATCGACAGTGACACGCATCAAAGGCACCATGCGCTGACTTTTTCGGGCGTATTCATAAACAGTTAATAACTATTTAAGTTATCGAATGTTTGGTCCCTTTCGAAAGACTTTTAAGCTCAATCTGAGAGAAGAAGACAAAACATCCGATCACTAAAATAGGTTTTAAAACTGTTAAACGGCATTCCGTTTATCTCTGTTATAACCCGTGACGGAATCTGTCACATAGCAAAGGTAAAATTAGCACTTATATCAATTCTAATAAACTTGGATCCGACAATATCAATAATTTTAATAAAACCAAATACTGCTTTCACTGAATTCAACTTCAGAGGAACATTCCAGTTGATATCCCGAAGAAATCAATCAAATAATAAAATATCATAGTGGAGATATACTATACATTGCATTGGTTATATCTGTGTTAAGACGCTGTAGTGCACGCACGGGTTGTATCGAGGTCAGGCGGTGCGGGGCGGTACGGGGTGTTGGTGACGTCACTGTATGGGGCGAACTTGCCGCCACATGACAAGGCGATTATCCTCACACGAGCACTTTTATCAAAGCGCTTTAATGTTGCAAGCGATTTGCGATCTATTTGGGATGTCTCATGTGAACTAGATGTTGCCGATGCATATTATGTCTTGTATGAAGTTTCAGTTGTATTTGATGGTACAATGGATTTTGTAAACCAAGTAATGATGTCAAAATGTTAATTGAAGTCTAAAAGCGTTGTAAACCTGTTGGATTATTAAATTCGACATAATTTACAGTCAAAAATCATTATTTACGATAGAATTAACTATTGTGTAACTTAATATAGCCTAAAGTAATCAGAAGAATTTAAATAGAGCCGTATTTGATCCGTATATCCATGAAAGCTCTACTAACCAATCAAAATTGCAGTGAGATTTCCTTCTTTAGTAGAATACGTATAATTAATCAATTCTGCAACTTATTTCCCGATACACCACTGGCTGCATAAACCGCTTCCAAGAACTATTAAAAAAAGAATAGTCTATGGCGACAATCGAATTCACGGCGCTCGTTCGCGCCATTGCATCGATTCGCGCCGAACGCAAAACACCGCGCACGCATGCGCACGCCGCGCAGTAAACATGTCCGACATTTCTCATTCTACTTCCTTAACGCATTTTATATTTTTAAATTGCTAAATTACTTTTATTTCTTTTTAGTCATAGTATTCTGCTGTATTCTATTGATTGTTTCATAAATAGTTTTAATTTTATTAGTAGGTTTCTGATATGTGAGAAGCCGTCTGGGTAGATACCACCACAATCTCTATTACTTACGCCAATCAGCAGTGTTAATGCACTGTTGTGTTCCAGTTTGAAAGTCATTGTACCCAAAGTAACTACAGGACATATTGAGGGTTAAAATCTTATGTCTCAGGATGGCGAGTGCAATACACTGCCAAGAAAGTTAGTTTGTTGTTTGTAAATAATCAATTAATGATGCTAACCGTTTAAGCAGAATGAAGTAATTACTGGCACATACTTCTTAAGCAGCAGGAAAACGGACGGACGCAATAGCGAAAATATTATATTCGGTTTTTCCGAGACGAAATAATTTGTTGGCAGGGTATCGTAATATTTAACTTAGGCTTTGGTTTTTGGTGTTAATATATTTTAAAGTAATATTTTAATATATTTTTTTGTCCGCAGATTGGTGCCGGCCGCACGGATAACCGGCCCCCTGCCCGCCTGGCGCGCACTCAAACACGTTGACAACAAGAAACAACCAAAAGCCACGAAATCCTCAAACCAAAGCCTCCAGTCATATCTTTCGTTTCAAAAATCTAAATATAAGCACTATTTTTTTAACCTTTTAACGATAAAGCTAAATCGTACATAGTATACGCTAACTCCCAAACAGTACAAATTAATTTAAGTCTGAAGTGATCGGTATTTACAATAAAGAAGCCTTCGAACGAGCGAAACTAAAAGAAGAAATCAACCAACGACCAGTATTTAAACGTTCCAAAATAATAGATATCGTTAAACGAGTGCACAAAATATTTTATCGATCGTTAAGAAAATTTAATACGAACCGAGACCTCGAGCATTTTGTAAAAAAAGTCAGCCAAAGATTTTATAAGCCCGTAGACTAAGTATTCGCGTAAGTTAAGCTGCTTCCGAGTAAGGACTTTTTATATTTATTTGTTAGATTGTAAACGAAGATATTGTGATTAGTAATAGTGTAAACCGGTGTGCCGTATAATCGTAAAGTTAAGTGCTATACACAATTAGTTAGTAACGCGGACATACAACCGACGGTCACAGAGTACAAATCACATGTTCCAGTGCAGTTCCCAGTGTTCAGTACAAGAGTAGACTTAGAGCTTATTTTTGTAAGTGTTATTGGCGGCGACGCGATGAGGCAGCGTCGCGCCAAGACGTGATGAGCGAAGCGCTCCGGAGCGAGGAGGGCGCGGACGACGACCATTTGCCGCCCTTCTCCTCATTCGGCGACATGGCCGACAACGAGCAACGCATCCTGACGGCGGACGCGCGGCTGATCGACCCCGCCTGGGAGTACTACGAGCGCACCGGCGACGCGGTCTCCGTCATCGCCAGCCAGCCGCAGTACCGCCCGTGGGAGTCCATGCCCATCACCGTCAACTCCAAGGATGCCATTCTGCGCGCCGGATTTTCTTCAGCGCTGGACTATCAGTCGGTGACGCTGCAGCCCTTAGCGAACAAGCTGCCGTCATTCCAGAGTCAGTTTCAAACGTTCCCCGAGACCACCGTCATCCCGGAGACGGGCCTGCCGAGCGTGACGCCCGTACCGGTCACAGCGAGCCCCACGCCCAGCGCGAGTCCTAGTCATTTAACCCAGCTCACGCAACTCACCACACCCTCGTCACCGGTACACCTGACGACGTTGGCGCAGGTGACGCCGCTGTCCACCACCCTGACCACACTGTCTCCAGTGAACGCGACAACATTCCACACTCTGACGGCCGTCAACGCCAGGAGCTATCCGATCGTGCCGGCGCCCTTGCAGGCGAGGGAGCTGACATCAGCCGGACAGGCTTACATCGACGACCGACACATACAACTATACCAGCCAAATATTGCGACGATCAATGCGTTTCCAACGCAAAATGGAATTCTACATCAGAACGGAACGCTGCTCCATCAAAATGGAAGTATCATCCAGAACATACAAAGTCCGACAGTCGTGCACGTGTTGAAGAACGAGCCGTTTGATGTCAAGGCGTTACAAGATAAATACACGCCGAACGGATTACACCATCCCAACTTCCAGAATCCGATGTTGATCGACAACGGGTACGACAAGAAGACCAATGGTTTTGGCAGCGGGTCGTCGCCAACAAGATCGGATTATAGGAAGAAAGAGAGACGGAAAATGCGGGCTAATAGTTCCGAGTCAGATTGTTCGAACATGGAGGTAGGGTCTGAGAGCAGCGGGCAGGTGGCTGCGGTGTCGTCTACGGCCGGCTTCAAGTCGCCCATGCACGGCGCGCCGCCCATGAACACGGGGCCCATGGAGCTCGACGACATATCCAGCGAGAAACAGGTGACAATATCAATACATTTATTTAGCGTTACATGACCTTTTAACGCAAGGTAACAATCAAATTGTATTGTTTTAATGTTACTTTCATTATACCACAAGTATGCAATTGATATTTTTACACTTAAATAGCTATCCGAGAAAAACTTTGTATCTTAAATGTTCCATTAGCAATTGCAATAAAAGGTCGTGTTTTACTATTTCAGCGTAAGCATAATAATAACTGCGTGAATAGTAGGACGAGTCATTACGACGTTAAAAAAAAAATATTCTCGCGAAGTAACAAACTGCTACGAATGTTTGGTGTGAACGTAATCTAGAACAACAAAACGTTAGCGCCGGAGTACAAACGTGGCAAGTTCAAAGGCAACACAATAAAATCCGCCAACGACAACTAATCTCCCTTCCCGCGAATTGGCGAATTGCGTAAACAAGGCGCCCGGGAATCGAGGAAAGCCGACTGTATATATTCGACGAAAGATATGAGAATTCTCAGAATTTTCATTCGGCAACGCGCCGCTGAAAGTGGATATTCGAGAGCGGCCGAAAAAGAGAAACTTTCCCCGTAATTCCACCTTTTATTATTCGGGGAGCAGTTTTTATTCCCGGTCTCGAGTTTCGAAATGGCCGAACTCTCTGTCTTCGCGGCTATAAATTTAATAGTTAGCCGATTCTCTTGCTCCGCCAATAAATTAACTTCCTCTCTCGTTTAAAACACAAATTAAAGTCGGTCGATTTACGCGTGTCCTGCTTAGAAAATTTTATGACTTTTAAATTTAACAGCGAATGCAATTAAGCGGCAGTTTTGAAGATCCTTCAAGCCCGTCGTCGGTATTCGGGACGTTATCGGGTTGTCTGCATTAATTAAGACACGTTTTAAGATTCCCTCGGCGTGTACGGAACGTCTACGCATAAAAAACAAGGCTCACGCCTTCAAATATATTAAGTGCTCGTATCTACAACTATAGATAAATGCGTCGATAGCGGTGACATAACTTCACTAAATTGTAATTTTATCGTTTGACGATAAAGCTGGTAATTAGAAAAGCAAAACTTTTCAACAATTTAAATGACGGAAATTAAAATTCAGTTTACAGTTCATCCATACAGCGAAACAAATTCCAAATATTAAAAATCAAATATTAATGAATCGATGAAATGAAGCATTTAATAATCCACTCACGACCAATCCAATAACTAAAATATAATCGATAAAATACCAGCACAGTATAACATTAAAATACTAAGCTTCTAAACCTTTACTTTTGAGGCCATATAAAGTGGCGTTTCCTTCGTAATTGCAGCCTACGTACAGCGGCGGCAAAAAGTGTTGTTACAACTAGAAAAGATCCAGAGTGTGGCAACATTCTTTTAGCAATAAATGTCATCGTTTCCTAGTCTAATAACGAACACCTTTGCCGCGCCAGCAGCTGCAAATGTCATACCATTCAGTTCATATCTAGTCTGTACCGTTTATTGATCGGCAGTTATTAGAGATCCCTCCATAAATGATAAAAATGGAAACCTAATAACTGCAAAGTCCAAAATTTATGACTTGGTTTATGCAACTAAGGACGTGAAACATTGCTCGCGTAAATTTATTAAAATTAAAAAGTATTTTTGTTGTAAGTCATGGCACTAATGAAGGGCACAAAAACGCCCGAATTCCTTTAATGTTTAACTTCAATCTAAGGGTAGACGTTTGCGAAATTCAAAGGAATGAAATGTACAGTTGAGTAAAAAACTCCTATCGTAAATCAAAAGGCTTGTACAGGTACAAACAACAGGACTTCATGATTGTTATGCATTATAAAAATTAAATATAACAGATTTTATCGCCACTCATTACTCACACGCGAATGTTAATAAAATTGCAAACCTACTAAAATGTGCCGTTAGTTCAAATGTAGCCATCATGCAATCGGGTTCCGAGAGAAATTAAAAAGCATTCCTTTATGATGAAATATTCGATTCATTTATTTTAGTGCATTTAATCCGGATAATTTGTAATCAGGTCTTTATTGCCCGTCGGGAATTCCTTCGATTAAATTGTTAGTTACATTTTATTTCAAGAATTTTCATTTTCATGTCTTTCGATATCAATGCCCATGAATCCGGTTTAAAGTAAAAAACGGGGTTTCGAACTTGCATCAAAAGAAGTGAGAAGAAAAAATTGGGTCATGATTACACCGAATCGTGAATCACTATATAGTATAAAACAAAGTCGCTTTCTCTGTCCCTATGTCCCTTTGTATGTATGATTATTGATACAGTATTGATGCGGTTTTTAATAGATAGAGTGATTCAAGAGGAAGGTTTAGATGTATAATACGTACATATTATTCTACAGAAATCTATTTGTACCCGGGCGAAGCTGGGCCGGGCCGCTAGTATAAATAAATTCAATACAGTTTAAAAAACAAACAAGCATATGAAAAGTTGTATCAACTTATTAATATAACCAATTGAAATAGATATCAAATAGTTAGTTATTAATGACGTTCATTGCAATATGTCTTGGTCGCTATCTAAGATTGCTATGCTACCGAAGAGATAGATAGCATCCATGGTCGGGACGACCCTTGGTATCAACATATCGCAAATGTACATCACGGTGTCTAAATTAAGTTCGTAAAAGCATATTCGTATCTATGGATCGCATTTTCCTTTGTACAATCCGTTAGTCATTAGAATGAGTCAAGCAGGAAAATCCAAGTCGGAACTTCGCAGAAATAGCTAGTTAATGTTACCAAAGCTATGATGTATTGCAATAGTGATCATATGTGGTGAAAGATATTGACGTTTGTATTTGTAATAGTTTTGTATTTTATATTCTCTTGGTAAAAATTAATTGAACATGACTATATTTTTATTAATAAAACAATTGGTCGGACTGTAAATAAAACAGTATATAAATCTAAAAAAAATTTTTACTTATGATAACTTTAATTTGATAAAAAATGGAGTCACATATAATGTCGGTCTCATAAAATATAAGCCAAATACTATTTAACCAGATAAATTTTAATTTTGACCTCTCATGCTTCTGGAATAAAATATTAATTGAGTATTGTTTATGACACAAAAATACACCACGAAAAATGTTAAAACACGGTGAATATGTTCAAGACACCATTCCAAAAGCAGCTTTTATTGGAATACCGAACGAAATAGAGTAAAATTGTCTAAAGTAGGTCAAAATGTAAGTTGTCAACTTTTAATGGCAATAGATAAGGTAAAGGTAATTGCTGACGGCAAGATTAGTATCGCGGTCACTTAAAAATAAAATTATAAAAAATATTTTGACGACAATGTGCATTTTAGTACAGCGGCTGGTAATAGAATAATTTTCAATTTAGTTTCTGGAATATTAATATGAAGATAAATTTAACATTGGTATCCTAAGACACTAGGGTCTAAGAGTGTTTGTAGTCTCTTGTTATTTATTCACTTAATTAATCTTTCTGTCTTTGTCAATCTATTTATCAAAAAAGTAATATAAAGCACTGTTAGAAAATAGGAAAATCGTTTGTTTAAATTTGAAAAGTGCGAATTAAGATCGTGTGGCTCTTTCTGGATTTGATCTCCAGATTGACTTAGAATTGAAATTTTATTCGATATCATTTATTAAAAAAGAATGTCTTATGTAAAACACCATGTTAATCTAGAAATATTTTTGTTTTACTTTCATAGGTTTAGCTACATAGACATGCTCTTTATTTTTCAAGGAACAAATAACTGTGGCAAATTATGATCATGCATTACCTGCCCTATTTGGATAAGTGTGTGTCAATAAGTACTTAAGTGTTGCTAAGCGACAAACTTTTACAACGAGATATTTACCATAAACACATTCCATTCGATAATTTCAATTTAAATACTATCTTAATAATAAATTGTATTCGTGCCTCACCTGTTACTTCAACTTCCTACTAATTGCATTTAAAAAAATGACATTCCGAAACATGAAACCTAACTGTGCTTGTTCTAATTACAAACTTAATGTAAAAAAAAAACATCTGCCGAACCGGACACGATATGTATTAGAACCACGTCAACGTTAGGTGCAAATTAATGAATTATAATTATGATGTTTTTATTAATACAGCTGGAATAAAAGTAGTGCACGCAATGTGCATTGCTAGTTTTGCTACCGTTCACGATGTAAACCTTTGATTCAGTGCCCGTCGAAAAAGGTTCAACATAAAAAAGTTGTCTATGGAACGAAATTGAATAGAATTCCATATTTAAATATTCGTCAGCTGTTTGTCGGGGCTACGATCGGTTGATTCCGATTACGACCGGAGATAGCCGAGCCGACACGAATAAAATTGCGCAAAATAATGGTGGTGCGCTCTTCTTGCCGTATTCCAGCTGTTACGTTTTTTGCGTTTGAAAATTTTATTCAGTGTACACAAAAAAAACATGTTTTGCATATTTACACAAAAAGAATACAAAATTAGATTAGCAAGTTAGATAGAAGGAAGGGCTATTTTTTAACTCGATTTGCAATCTCGAAAGTTTAACAAAGTATAAATTTGGTAAATAGAATAAATTGTGTACATATAACTGCTGAATTCTGGTTTGAATTGAGGCGTGCTTTGTAAATATACGAGTTTGATTGTATACGCGGACGCGCAGGACCGCGACGACTTGTGTGTACTAATGCAAAATTCGCCGAAATCGCCGTCTGATCAGTAATTGTAACATCCTTTTAATTGGCCCGCATATTGGATCAAACTCGGCCATTGTTTGACAATGACCGTTATCGAAACAAACGTTTCATCCAATTATCGCAATTAAATGCAACAACTCAAATATCTAAACCCCAAAAATATTGTATTAAAATATCTAAATGTATACAACGTAATGTGTTTTGCGATTTGTGATCGCTTCCATTCCAGAAAACGTATTTGATTTATCTATGATAGAAATAACCGTGCGATTTCGGTAAGTGTGTTACCAAATGATTTCCATAGTAGATTCGATTTAATATATTACCATACGTTTTCCATATATACGAGACACACTGGATAGGCTGTTTCTCAGTATTCGACTATGACGTTAAGTAAATGAAATACATTGTAATATTTTGGCGTTAACACTCTTGAAAACTGGGATATGTTTTAAACTAAATTATATTTCCGATCGCCCGAACTGTTACGGAATTAAAAACTTTTTAAATCATTTCTTTGATAGAATTGTAAGAGATACTAACCCTGATTATCATAAAAACGGATTTTAGAAATCTTCCTTTCTGTATTGTATTGCCTGCCTGTTGTACTCCTACGACTAAATTACTACGAGCACCAAACAATCCTTCTATGAGTTATCGAAACACGCCATTTAAAAGAATCTGAATCAACTGTCCTAAGCCCTAGTACCTGAAGAACATCGCTTATTAAAACAAACGCACAGAAACCCTAATCTCCCATTCATCTCACAGACAAAGAAGAAGAGGAAGCGATGTGGCGAGTGCATAGGATGCCAGCGCAAAGACAACTGCGGAGACTGCGCGCCATGTCGCAACGACAAGTCGCACCAGATATGCAAGCAGCGCCGGTGCGAGAAACTCACCGAGAAGAAGGTAAGTGCAGAAATATAGACAGACTTACATTACTTGCATAAATTGGTGTATACTTGACAAAGAGAGACTTAGATGGATTGGACGTTTCAATCTCACTGATTTAGTACAGGGGGGGTACAATGATACGATGAATAATATGCGACACCTTGCAAGAATATTTTAAGAATATTTTTCCTGGGTCCTTCGGCCGTAGTGTGAAGAGGCACCTTAGCAGGCCGGCATTATTGTTTCCATTGGCATGGGACTGCCGTCCGATGCCAATGGATACTCTGCCTGGGCGGCATTAGCACTTACCATCAGGTGCAATGCCGCCACTATACCGGGCCATTATAAAAAAATATATATATTTAATCGTTCAAAAGTCAATATGAATTAGACACTAGAAGTAGACTTCTACACGTGGAATCGCACGGTATATCGAATTTGGGTTTTCGTAGTAGCCTCCCTGGATAGAGTCAATTGCACGTCGTCGATAAGCAAGATTTCTCAGGCATCTCAGTCCAGCTGGTCATAAATCTACTAAATTATCAAGACCTTTCAAAGAGATTCCACGTTAGCTGAAGCGTAGTATTCATACAAGAACATCTTTGCTCCAATGGTTAACCAATGTGCAGGTTATATGAATTCCACTTTCAGTTCAGCATAGATATAACTTAGTGTAATAAAATCAATTTCTGCAGCAGTACTTCATCAACATATTCGTCTACGGTTCATATTGTAATCCGTAATGCATGGATGAGTTTTTAAATACATGTATATTAATTACACATATATGCAAAAGTTGTAGTCACTGTATGTCGCTATACCCAGTATGTCGCTGGGCACAGGCTACATACAATTGGTAGCTATGGAGATATTGACGAAAGCTCTAAGTACAACAAAGGAAACAGGGTTACAATACTGATGATAACAAAAAAAAAATGAAAAGTTATATCATAAACAAAATTACCGGGTTCTGAGGAAACCACGCAAGTAATTAGTGAAGAAAATTGTGTTAATAATGTGCTTAATCGCCTTTTAATAGCTTTATAACTTTAAGTAACGCTTGTTTTTACAGTACAACTTTTGGATTTCGATTTTTATAACCTTGAAATTTATTTCATGGGATTTGCTTTTCAAAGTTTACTCTGGGGTTTCAATAGTATATTTGTGTTAATATAAATTAGTGTGGGTATTACTTTCAATGGCAAGTGCCTGACGATTTGAAGATTAAATACGTGCTTTAACATAGCAACAAATTGGCCTAGGAAGAAATATATACATGTATTCTCAATTCCAATTGCCGTAAATGTACAATAAAATGGTAATAAACTTGACCATGATTTTTTCACATCATTCGAATATTTAAAATGTGTCACAATTCAGACGCCATGTTTTAAACATTAGCTGAATTCAAGAAAAAATCTACGCATATACACGTTTTGTAATCTTCGATACATTACAACTATTTATTCCATGGTGTGTTTGGACACTTTGCCATTCCGTCGCCATCTTGTTATCCCATTGTTAGTATTAAATGGCGCTGCGAAGTATAGTCGTGAATTAAGTCATTGATTAGAAAAATAAAATATTACTTTATTGAATTATATCTATTTTTTTTATTAACTTTCAAAGAGAGTTTTTGTATTATTTACGGCAACAAAATATTTTGCCTACAATTTAACGGATCATAGATTCAAAACTCTAATTAGCTCCTGTTTGAATATTTTTTTAATAACATCGCTTCTAATAAAAATGCACCAGGAATCTTTATAAGTAATCTATAACAATATACAAACCCCATATATTATTTCAACACGCAATGATTTCAAACAAAATAGGCTAATTGCATAATATGTGAGCCAGTACGAAAAAAATACATTCCAAATTGGAAAATAAAACGCAAACACAAGTTATTACCATAAAATAACAATAAAAAAACATAACAGCAAAATTAATAGCCCGTGAAAAGATCGTTCGCGCTCTTCTTCCATTATTTCTGTTCTATAAATACATGGTATATACGTCAGATGCGATAAACTAACAGCGATGTGTCGCCTCGTTTGTACATCTACATTTTCTCATGGTACATAAGTATAAGCATTAATGTTGTTGCTATGGAAATAGTCTGAAATTTCTGCTTCCTATTTTTCTACTGAAGTACATGGCGCCTATTTTTATCATTTGAAATGATTCTTTGATTAATTATGTACATAAACACCGCGCTTAAATTTTTGTAATATTTGCGTTTACCCGTAAGGTTCTTCATTTTATTCCTTGTTTAATAGAAACAGATAATTACTTCACTTTTTGTTCTAAAAATATTCTACATTGATGACGTATCATTTACACAGTACTGGCAAGCAAATTAATATGATATCTAACTTCAAAAACACCCACAGAAAAGAAGGCATACTAATTACAAAAAATCTTAGACTCATTGTCCAATATTAAAAGGAGCCTACATTGTTCTCTCCCAATTGTTCCAAAACAATAGATATTTATAATATACATAAGTATATACAGAGAATACTAACAAGTAGGCGAAAAAACTTTATCCAATGTGAGAGTTTCTCTCTCTACTTAATTTACGATTATAAGTTACACGCTACGAAGTTACTTCAGCAAATTAGTTTTAAAAGAAGCATCGTAAACCTCCTGGAGGGCTTGTTCGGTGAGAATTACCTTTATTTAGGGATCATTTTGAATAAGTAGTAAGGTGTCGTTAGGACCCTTGGACGGTAATGGGAATGCGAATTGGGAGTTAATAAATTAATAGATAACATATAGGGGTGTATGCTGTAATGTAGTCTAGTGGAAAAATATAGATAAACGTACATTAAACCAAATAAATAAGAAAATTAAATCATTACGGATATGTTTCCTTCAGGGAGTCAAGGCATTACAGACTACCACGTTTGCCTAGGAAAACTTTATATTACTTAGAAGTTCATGGAAAAACCACAGATATGCACGATTTTTTTCCGATGTTTTGTTTTCTGCTATGTTTTAGTCCCCATGTTTAATCTGCATTTTGGTTGGGTAGGGTTTAATCACGTTGGTTTGAAATTCGGACGTTTTACGTGTTAGTATAGTACGTCACAAACTATTTTATTCTTATACTACGCATAATAAATATATTGCGCAACATTTCAAAAGCATCAGTGATTCATGATTTAATGATGCATACATTGATTGATAATAACCTATCTCATATTATATTTTGTATAACTCATAATAATAAATAATAGGCAATTTTGATGTTGCAATATCAAATTATTAAACTGAATGAACATGTCAAAACTCGACACTAATAACGTACCGGTGACTCGTCGTTTCTCAGTATTCTGCTAAGAAACTCTTCTAGTCACGAAATATTTCATTCGCAGATTTCAAACACTAATGTAATTTAATAACTTGCTCCGCAAATAAGTTCTCTTGTTTAGTTTGTTTTAGACAAAGGGTTCGTTTAGTTTCCGTTAAATACCATCTCGTTTAATCTAATATTTAGTTCTAATAGGTAGCGTTTAATTTTTAAAAAATAAATAGTGAGTCTATTTAATAACTCAAGTCTATCTGTGACTGGTGAAGAAAATAATAGTTTATTCAAACGCGAATGCAACTAAACAGAGAAATTTAAAAATGGAACACATGATTTTAGGCCAGTCTTGTCTCGTGCCATACAAAGTATTGTTAAAAAAGTTTGTATATACGTTACATTGAAGGAGAGTTGATATTTTTTCGATTCCCTAAACTTCACCTGTCAAAGGACGTTACCGTCTGCCACTGCTCAATATAGCACTAAAGAAACATTATCAGCAAAGGTCAAAAACCTTTACAATTTCACATCCATGGAACAATTCAGCTGTCTGCAGTCACCTTTATTTGTTATTTTTTTATGTGATATTCATATGTCGCCCATATTATCTCCGGTGCGCACGAGCCAACGTGGTCGGCAGATGTTCGGTAGTTCTCGGCTGCAATCGGGCTCGGCGCGCCTCTATCGACCCCATATCTGATTGTGCCTATTGTTAAGTAAAAGGTGTTACTTTTTTTCACTACAATCGATTTCTTATCTGCTACGATTTTCGGTTGAGTTACAGGCTATAATTTTAATAGTGAAAAGAATAGTTTTAGTTAACAATATATTTAGGTGTTTGTTTAGTCCTTATTTACTCTATTATGTTGTCAGCTTTATAATTTAATCGTAGATATATTTTTTTGTCCAGATATACATAGTTATTAGTACTTTTTATACTTTCATACTTTAAGATTTTTGACTATAGCGCCCAGGTGCAGATACACTTTTTTGCAAATATTCTGTCCTCTATCTTCATCAGGAATAATCTAGGATTCTAAGGATTTAGTTTTTCCAAATCGGTCCTGTAGTTTCAGAGCCTATTCAATGCAAACAAACAAATCTTTCCTCTTTATAATATTAATATACATTTTGTGAAACTTCTATGTTTCATAAAAGAAATTTAGGATAACTTTGGACCTGACCTAGAACAAATATATTAAAATAATAATAATTGAACAATCTCATAAATAGCAGTGATTGGCACATATGTTCTGTCGCGATATAATTTAGTCAATTCGCAATCATCATCATCATCATCATATCAGCCACAGGAAGTCCACTGCTGAACATAGGCCTCCCCCAAGGATCTCCACAATGACCTGTTGGAAGCGGCCTGCATCCAGCGACTTCCTGCGACCTTAGTCAGATCGTCCGTCCACCTTGTAGGCGGGCGTCCGACATTTCGCTTGCCTGTACGTGGCCTCCACTCGAGAACCTTTCAGCTCCAACGGCCATCGGTTCTACGAGCTATGTGCCCGGCCCACTGTCACTTCAACTTGCCAATCCTATGGGCTATGTCGGTAACCTTGGTTCTCCTACGGATCTCCTCATTTCTGATTCGATCTCTTCGAAACTCCGAGCATAGACCGCTCCATGGCTCGTTGAGTGACTTGAGCCTTTTAATGAGGCCCACAGTGAGAGGCCACGTCTCGGTGCCGTATGTCATCACTGGTAACACACAACAATTCGCAATACGGTAACACAATTATTCAGCAATGTGGTCACGTGTATAAATATTTCTTTATGTGTCACCTCTTTTGTCTATGACTTGCTGATTCCGATTTAAATATAAACGCTTATTTAAAGATCACTCGTCCTCGCAAACGTACAACTGACATTTCTATATTCTAGAAAGATCTAAATATATTCTGATGATATTACATAATTTACATATATTTTACCTTTTTATTGTTTTATAACCTAATTGATTGACTACAAAGATCGGACAAGAATAAAACTACCCTGGAGTTCAAAGTCTCTTTTCAATAATGTGGTTAACATAACTAACAATGTAAATGACAAATATGAGTCCAGTAACTTAAAATCATTTAGATAATGGTATAAAATATAAACAAGCTTTTTAAGTGCAAGTTAATTTCTCATGTAAACCGAAATCAAAGTAAACGATCAAACGTTACATTGGCAGCAAATAAATCCAGCATGATTATACGTTGTACGTAATAGTGAGCCATTGGAACAATGGTGTCTGAAGCAAAATTATGGCTTTTAATAGCTCCCGCCCGGTTGATCCTTGGATTGTAGGAATATTTTATGGGACCATTACAGCCTATTGTTTATGTCGGCCATTGAAAAATTAAGGGGATTAGGCCTCAAAACGCCTAGGGTATCTATGCAAATCTGTGATGATTTAGGATACCGTGTGTAGAGAGATGAAAATCTGTATGAAAATTGAGATATGTTTATAAACATACATACTTATTAGTAATCAAATTTGATTCCTTTAAACGATTGGTAGTACGGAAATTAATTTCCCCTCGCCCAATTCATAAAAAAAGAAAATATATTGCCTATTCTAAAATAAACCTTTTCTTATAAATAATAAATTGTGTCGTACGAAAATCTTTATCTTTTAAATCAAATAAACCGACGCTTGGCAACACCGAGCCAAACAACAAAGTCGCCGCCCAAATTGTCTCGGCGAAATAATAATAGTGTTTTCCTTTTGAATTTTCACAAACAATCCTGCAATAAACATTACCAACTAACTTGCCAATAAATCTCCGGCCGTTTTTATCGTACATTTTAATGGCTTTTTTTTGTTTTGCCCAACATACATTTAGTTTAATCGACATTTTTTGTCGCTGAATTAATAGCGAATGACGCCATCTTGAAATTAAAATGAATTTATTATTTTAGTCTGTGAGTTTTATTTTTATCTTCAGAATATCGAATAGCTTGCTTAATAACTTTCTGAGTTGTGATTTATGGAGTATTTGTGTACATATAAAGACATTTTCCACTGTAAATGTTTTACAACTGCAAGTTATGTTTCGTAGTGACCTTTCTTTTGGCTTGTCGTATATCAATGACCTTTTATTGTTTTTATTAATGTAAATATTTGTAACATTGTACTTTAATGGATTTCTGTGATTTATAATATGTGCATTAAACGCTTAAATAAGATTAGATTCATTTTGCAAGCAGTTTCATTTTATAAAATGTCTTACAAACTAAGTTTTGCAACAGTAAACGTTTTTTTAACGTTTAAAGTGACTTTAATTTCATTACATTGTACTGCATAAAAACACAAAAAGATCGAGTCCCATATCGACTACCGGCACAATAAATCGACTTCGAATTTTAAACATGTGAGTCCACCCACGAATCGGACCGATTATAACGGTCGGGGAGTTTACACTTTTGATTTTTTTCGTACGTGTTTTTTTTTTCACCCGGCACGCGCCGCACCGGTGATTCATGGGCTCTTGGCCGGCAGATGTTGGCTTTTTGTACCATCAGCTGATGTAACGGGCAACATCGACTTAATGATGCATCCTGCAACAATCGACTATTCGACTCGATTGCGTAATCGTCATTTTAATTGCACATTCTTTTAGTGTCGTTGATGTGAATGGAATGTGAATGAAGTTCATTTATGAAAAAATCATATTTTTTTAACTGAATAGTTTTTGAATAGTATGCGCTATGTGAGAATATTTGTGTATTATTTTCAACATTATATTTTGAATTAAAAAAAATGTTGCTGAAACCTAAATTTTTTTTTTAAATAGACGTCTTTCTACCTATACCATATTATAAAAGCTCAACTTGGTTGAGCGGACTAAAACTCAGACGCAATCATAGAGACTAATGCGTATCTCTGTATTATAAAAATACGTGTATTGGTTATTTTAACTAAAGGTTTCAAAGCAAAATGAATGTGAAAATAAAGCTTTGTCTCCAATGTTTGTGTCGCTTTATCTAAACAACCGCTACGTTGCGAGTTTCCTAAACATCAGCAAACGCACACATGTTTTTCTTTTTTAAAGAGGAATTTTATATGCAATGAAAGGATTTTTATTTATTTTATCCAGGGAAAAATAAGCTAAGTTTGCTAAAACAAGAACACGGGGATTAAATCTCAATAAGATAGACCATTACAAATTTTAGGCAAAGAACCAAACTATGGACTAATACTTGGTTATCCATAAAATTTTATGAGCATCTGAGTTTAACCTTTGCTCTTATCTTACAAGATATCCTAATGGAATTACAATTTCAAATATATTTATTGTTACATACTTAACTATGTTATAAAGTTACCAAATTTAACCGTTACAGAACAACTTTTAGAAATAATTTGCCATTCGAGGTCCCATTGTACAGTAATGGCATTAAGCTGTGAATTAAATCTTTTCGTTACAGTATTAAATAGAGGCCAACCGGTTACACCATCTGCATAACAGAACCCTAATTTTATATGCATGTAGCGTCCATACTTTATAAATATTATTTTAATTCTAGCCGAATACTGTATTTTAAAAAAAGAATAGAGTTTACAGGACTGGCCAGTATGTTTTATTTTTCTAAAATATTTTTTATTTATTTTTGTGGTATAAAACTTTTTCGGTATACTTTTTTGAAATACATAGTAGAAGAAATATATAAAGTTTTCAAATCAAATTTCGATTAAAAGTGTCATAATATTCTTTATTTAGTCCAATAATTTTAAATATTCATTACGTTCTATTAAATCAAAACATTTTCTACATTCAAAGTGAAAAATATTATTCTTTTACCCAACTCTAGATAGAACTTAACATTTATATCTCTAAGAAAATAATCTCTTAAGAAGCGCCCCACGAACAAATGTAGTTGCTTACAATCACCATAGAACGTCAGAAAACCGTAGTAGCGTGCAACAAATCAATATTTTTTCCCAGTGAAGACTACCCCAATGCACGCAACTAATTCATACGCCTAGAGGCCGGTATAAATAACTCTATGTAAGACCTCCTTACAACGAAACAGGTACGCACACACGCGCAGCTCTCCACCAATCACAGAGCGTTGTGATGTGCGTACACGGGCGTGTGCGTGTGTGCGTGAGGGGTGAGCCATGCACCCTTGCCACGCACTAAACATGAAACTAGATGCATTTTATTATTACTATTAAAATCAGGATTTTGCTCCCATCTGACGTATATCCAGTTATTTATAGGTTTTGTAATTGAAATTTATTTGATCAAAAAATTATCAAACCTCTAAAATTAAAATTTAAAATTAAATTAATATGGACCTTTAGCTTGTATTACATCAATGTTTACTTATTTATTATTCAAGTAACATTTACATTAACAAGATGTATAAGTTTAAGAATAGCAAGAGTTAAATTCTAAACCAATATTCTTTAAACATTCATGATCCTGCTCTATACTTTAAATTTGCACTAACTCTTGTCTTCTATTTTTTATTATGGAACACCAAAACATATTTCTATTAAAACTTTTCTTACCGGCCAGTGATATTTAGAAAAATATTAAGATTCCAAAACTAAATTATATTTGTAGCGAACATTAGAGCGCGGCGTAATGACGTGCGTTGCGTTGCTCGGTGCGAGGGTGCGTTCAGAAGCAATGCGGTGAAATCGCGCGTGGCCACGCATACGGCCTGCCTCGGGCTCGGGCCCCTGCCCGCTTTAACTTAACACGTCGCACCGGCGACGCTTCAAGTGCTTTCAGCGCATTAGAGGAAAATGTTTTTTTTTAATGCGGTCAAGCCAAGGCGCAGTTATGTGTCACGGTTAGACTGCCTTGATAATTATAGAAATTAAAATGCAACATAGTGTTTAATTACGCATTTTTATGAAATCTTTGTGAGATTTTATATGTCCTTACTTATTGTTACGATATGTCCTCTAGTAAGTGGCAAAGTGTATGCAAAACAAAAGCCCATTTGAATGATTACTAATACATCTTTCATCGTCAGAAATAGAACTCTAATATTTCACTGCAATTACTAATGCTTGTTTAACCCACATAAAACCGTGTTAGTCTCGCTTTACTTGAGCTTTAAAACCTATTTACACAGTTCAGTACATAAAGTCAAGTTATAGGTACTAATCTATAATTTCTATGTGTATTTACGTACGCACCACCTAAGCGTTCTAGGCACACTAGTTCATACAGTTCATTAGAGACTTCCCCACTGACACGCGTCGGTGCCGTGCAGCGTGAAAGCACCCCCGCCCCCTAACACACCCCGCGTCCAACCCCCTACGTCAGAGAGATCTAATTCTGCACGCTCTGCCATACGTGAATACGCAACGCAAACTCCAACTTTATTTCTTTTCATGTTCTAATTTTGATTTTAAACATGGAATTTTGAAAATATAATCCATATTTTCGACCAGTGCTCTTCAACCAGTAAATTTAAAGTAAAAAGTAAGTTTTAATAAAATTTTAATGAAAATAGTACATTTTTAATGTAACTAGACCTAAAAAAATAACAACACGACAAAATGTCAAGCTATTTCCGTTATCCCCTCCTGGCATCAATTAAATCCAATATTTTCCGCTCTGATTCCCTTCTCTAAATTATCATAATGGCGTAAACACTACGCATAATTCATAGAAACGGGAGTTTTTCCTCGTTTGTGCGTGTGTTTTTATGTGAGGGCGTACATGGCGGTAAGTGCTCCGCCCCCGCTGTAGGGCAGGCCACCTGCACGCGTAACCTACAAATCTCACTCTTGCCGACCCCGCGTGCTCTGTTTATATGGAACACTATGTACATTCGCAACCTCTTTGGAGGATTAATTAAAAAACCTTAGCTAGTTTGATTTCAGAACGAACTGATGACAAGGCTTGAGATGTTACGTCACGACACAAAGTTAAGGACAGGCGTTCGATTTATGAAAATTCATCTAATTTAAAATAATATCCTGGTTGGTTTGATTTTCAATTTTAATTAGTGTTTTTATTTTGTAAATGTTGTAAACTTATGCATTATTTTTCTAAAATCAATAATGTATTGATACAAAAAATATTCATATATTATCTTACTAGCGGCCCGGCCCAGCTTCGCCCGTGTAACAAATAGATTTCTGTACAGTAATATGTATGTATTATACATATAAACCTTCCTCTTGAACCACTCTATAAAAAAAACCGCATCAAAATCCGTTGCGTAGTTTTAAAGATTTAAGCATACAAAGGGACATAGGGACAGAGAAAGCGACTTTGTTTTATACTATGTAGTGATGATTTACTAATGTTTACAATAAATTATTTAGAAATTTCGATATTGAAATTATAAAAGAAATTGATATGAGTAAAGGAAAATTTATTAACCTATTTTATTTAAGATAAGCTACTGCTTATCTGGGGGCACGGCAGTGCCCCCTCCAAGTCGAGCTAAAAAGCGGCACAGCCGTACTATCCTTTTCTCGAAGCAATTCAGACCATTTTCAACCCCCCATAACTTCGTTGTGGTTAAAGCAAGAAGCCTGAATTTTCAGTTACTAATTAGGCATTGTGTAAACACAGTATATTTAAAATTTCATTCAATTTGAACCAGTAGTTTAAGAATTATAACTTGTCAAACTTTCGCAATTTTGTCACTCACTGACTGACTGACCGGTCATCAAAAGTCTAAGGCACTTCTAGCAGACATAGAACCTTCAAATTTAGAATATAATTAGTGTTTAGTGTCTAAAGTAAGGAAAAAATCAAACATTTCATAATTTCTGTCTAGTTTTCTAGATACACCAACTGCGTTAATAACTTTGTAATCTCATATAAATGTATAGGATTACAAAGATACATTTGCAGTTAATGATTCGTTGTACCCTTATATAATGGAATAATAGTTGTAGATTGGTATCTATATATATTATATATGAGGCATAACAGGAGGGGGGTATAAAGAGGGAAAGGGTCTATTCAGCCCTTTAAACTGTACAACATTCCTATAGAAAAACATGACAAAGATAACCTTGCAAATAATTAGACCAAATAGATCGAAAACAATCACCATGAAAGATAGAACACTAATAATCAAATCCGCTATATTTGTGATAAATTGATACCTACAAAAATAAGAAAAAACCATAAGACAGAGGCTTTAAGAAAAATCATTATATATATTCTAGAAATAAAAAGTACCGAAAAGGAATAAAGTAGGACTCTACAAAAAGACGTGAGATCCCATCAAAAACATCCTGTAAAAAAATTCCAAGTCTCGCAGCTCAGCTTATCTACCGCAAAAAGTTGTGAGATCCATGTAATACCAAGTCGATTAATTTATTTAGTCCTTGATTAAGGGACGTTCTGTATAAAGTTATTACGTAAGTTATTATCATATCAATATCAAAAATTCTTTACGTTTTAAATAAATAGATCGACTTGGCCAGTAGCATTATGCATAAATTGTACAATACATTATGTTTTCATGCGATGGATAGCTGCGAGACTTGGAATTTTTTTACAGGATGTTTATGATGGGATTGTTAAATATATACTTAAAACTGACCGTTGATACACATTAAACAAGCTAAACAAAAATTTACAAGTTAGGCAAAAATATATTAACCTATTCTTGCATCACCTTAATTACTCATAACTAATATAGATTATCCTTAAACACTAATTACTAGTTAGAAAATGAACCTCTTATGTGCTAGCAATACATCGTAACCGGCGATTAAGTTAGCATTAGAGCGGCTTTGTCGGTTCATCAATGATTTATTCAGCATGGCACAGAGTAAAATAGTTTTCTAGCTCACTTATCGCGACCTGCCAGTTTCCCTACATATTTTTCCCGTTTATTTACACACACAAGTGACTCATTGCGCCACTCATTGAACAATCAACGGGAGGCTAACGACCTCGCAGCTTCAAGCCTTCCATACCCTTTCAGGAAGAGCCGATATCCTCTGGCCTCTAAGAGTTCCGCTGCAGTGAGCGATGGTGGGTCAACTTACCCTGGCGAGGGTCTAAGCTAAGTTTATTGTGTGACCTGAGCTCTGATAGGCAAATTGCAGTTTTTTATGCACTAGGGCGGGAGATACAGGGGGTGTAATTGAGGTAAATAGTACGCTTTCAAAGATGGCTGACTGATACAAGGTGATTATGAAATGATAAGTAGGCTTTCGCGCGTTTTATCTTAATTTGTGTAAATAGCGACTCGTTTTGTGACTTGTGCCTTTGAATTTTTGTTTCCTTTTGCATTTGTGGGTCGTGGTTTTTCTGATAGTAAACAAGGATTTTGTGTGATCGATAAATTTGAAAGGCTAGTGTTTTTATTGCCAAATACTAATCAAAAGACAAATTTTAATAGAAACATTATATTCCAAAGCACTTTATTTCTCTACTGTTTTGGCTTAATTTATATAAAACAGCGGTTTTATTTTAATATGTATATTTTGAGTTAGTAACCCTCAAAAGTACACTCTTGCGTGACTTATTATGTTTAACGCGCTTGCTATATTGTAACCAGCTTTCTTTTAAATCGCTAAAACAATATCTATCACAATAATTTGATGGACATTTTACGACGTACTAAATCACCGCGCAACAACCTATAGTCCAATGATGACATAACCTAAAACAGCGAATAGAGAGTAAAATCCAATTACCGCTCTCACGAGTCGGCATCGATTATAATCGGCACATCGATAATCGTAATGACGTGACAACTAGTAACTGGATCCCGGCGGGAACTGTAAACTGTAATTTATGGTTCAGCTCCGGTTTGGTAGCTTCCGCCGCGGCGCCGACACCTCAAACATTGTAACGCTATACGCTGTTTGATTTATGCTTTCTGTTTTTTTTTATTTTTTTCAAGGCTTGGGAAACACTAGGCGACAGTGTGTTGGTTATCGGATGTGATTTATGTAATTTTTAATCGATTACAATTATTTTGATTTTTTAAAGATTTTTTTATTTAGAATATAAGGAATATAAGGTTTTGTTTGGTAGTTTTACTTTACTCTACCTCATAGCAGATCTATTGTAGTATGTGTAGTTCATGATTTTATCACCTTTATAGTTACGTAAGGAAATATTAAATTCATACTCCTTTTTATTTTACTATGTTTAGTCATCTAAGGTACGAATTTAAAACAATCTGGATATTCTCGAAAATAAGATTTCGCGATAGTTCTCAATGATTTCCTAAGATTAGATTCATCAAACGAGCTAGGATGTATAATATATGATGGTAAATCATCATTGATGCGAATACCAAGACGCTTTGCTGGTTTTTGAACTTAAACTGAGACTAATTTACAGCAGTTACAAAGCTAGAAATTTTTAGGCCCCAATTCTTGTGCTAAGTCACATCGTAAATCATATTTAAAATAATATATTTAAAAGTTGTGATACTATGTCGGCAGGAGTCGCAATGAATTATTGAATGCACGTGACTTCGGGATTTCCAATCGCGTGGGAATATCCAGACTTAAAATGCAAGGCGGTGGCTAAAGAATTAACATCGAGTGCATATAAAATTATATATATGTATTATGCACGCATCTTTATAGTAAACATTTAGATATGCACAACGCACGATACAGCTTAAGAACTTTCAACTAAATTAGAATATACGTAATTCAAATCAAAAAGTCTTTGAAAAGAGGTTTTAATAGTTAAGACTGCGAGAATAGTGGTGCGTTTCTAGAATTCCCTGGACAAAACGAAATGAAGTTTCGTTTATTTTCATATACGCAATAAGATAGCTTTTATGACAATTTGAACATACTATGTACTTAAACTCTAGTTACACAAAGATGTAAAATAAATGTGAGGAGACCCGGCAAAACAAACTCAGTGGGCTTACACTACCAATTGAACTGATGGTATGTGCAGTGCAATCTAGGCTATGCAATAGCTAGGGTAACATCTCTCATTTCAACAATATTATTTCGACCTGCTCGTAACCGGATAAAATGTCCTGGACTCGGAATAAAACACACTTGCCTGGTTTGCCACCATTGCAGCAATGGTTAATTTAAAAGCGGATATGAATATCCTACCACCAGTCAGTATTGCCATAAAAAGTTCATTTAAGCACTGTCATATTTCTCATACAAAATGTCTACTGTCCATTCAAGCGCATCCGCGGCTCATAAATAAAACTTCACGTAATAGAAGTACAGCCTCGAACACAATGCGACACACTTCATCAAACTACACGTAGCCGCGTCGTACAAAGCGCGACAGATGGTACAGAACTTTGTTGGACGGTTGTACCTGCTTTTTTCACATAGGAACAATGTCGGTAATTATTTTATAGAGAGACGTTTGACACGCATCTGTCGTGCATTATCTATAATTTCTCGTTATTAACGCTATTAAAATTGTACTTTGCAGTTCGATGTTAGACAATCGTGCGTTGGTTAAATTAATATTATTCAAAAGTTAGGAAAAACCTCTACAATTTAATTGCGATAAAATAGTATGTTGCTCTGACGTATAAATATCCAGATTATTTTTTATTGAATATTGCACCGATATTTTGACTTGTTGTTTTATATTCACAATCTGGACTGTAATATTTTCTAAAGAAAAAAAAACAAATATCAAATTTTTAAGTAAGAATTGGTTGTAGAACCCTGAACGTATCAATGTGCATTTTATATCGTTGTGCACCTACAAAGAAAGATACACTTTGATGTCACAAAACACGAAATCATGGCCAGAAGCTGGAAGTGAAAGTTAAATTCAATACTTTTTCAATAAAATGAGGATTTAACTATTTCAAACAATGAATAAAGAAGATTACGTTACATTTTTTATAAAAAAAGGTCTAAAATATTATAATTTTATTTAACACACAATACGTCTGGCATCATATTATAAACTCTACATGGAAAGAATCCAGTTTTTTAAGGCTTCATAGGCTCGATATAAACATAGATAATTACGCCACGGAATGGCATTGTTTAAACCAGGATGGTGTCTTTTCATCACCCTCCATTACCGTTAATACGTTGGCCCGAAGATCACGCTTTATCAATAATCCAGATGAAAGCCCTTACCCAGTATTAAGGTCATATACGGGCTGACCTAAATCTAGAAAGAATTCAGCGAAAACTTCGTGTACACCTTCTGTGCTTCAAGTTATTATTTATCCTAACAAGGGCAGTTTATAACTGTCAACCATGTCGCGATGACTAAAAATGACACATCACATTAAAAAACCGACGATGTACGCATAATAATGAAGGATTTTAAGTAAATCGTACCACAATCCATCATACTGGCTTGCATTTATTAATTTTTGACATAAATGTCGGCCATGTTGAAATGGAGCAGCTGTTGCGCGGGGTTCGTTGACCTCTTTTTTATGTACGCCCGGGTACATCCAGGTAGAGGACTTTGTTCCGTGGCGTTTGTGGAACGTTTGAAAAGCTTAATCTCTAATGTTGATATTATTATTGGACCTCTATGGGAACTAAAACTATCACATAAGTGGAGTATTATTACATCATTCGATAAATAAAAATCATTACATTAATTGTTAAATGGGCGCAAAAAATATATTTGAAGTAAAGGTTACAGTCGGGCCTTGAAATATTTTTCCTTTATTTTCAGTAATTATACTAAACAAATACACATTTAAAAATATAAAATGGCATTCCAAACGGCATAATCTGACTTTGTTAATCGTCTCCGCTAATTAGTGTTTAGCAAGTAGGAGTGTTGGGTTAATATACTTGTAGCACGCAGATCCTGGCCACCATAGTAGTCATTCAAATGTACTTGAATATCTCTATCGAAAACGTTTATTGTAGATATAAAATAAATTATATTGTACCGCCATTATAAGAATAAAAAGCTTCAGGCAAAAGCGCTGAGCCTTCTTTTCAGTTAAATATATTTTTGACGATCGCTTTGCGAATATATGTTCGATACACGTTTTTGCTTAGAAAACAAGATAACTGTTTATAAACCAACATAAGCATATGTGGTGTATAAAATTCAATTCATGCTATATTTATAGCTCTGGTGTCGTTTGAGGATATGGTTTTCCGATGATAGTATTGCATGACGATTCAAATATTTATTTATTTATTTAAATGCTTTATATACAAAGTATAAAGGCGGACTTAATGCCTGAGGCATTCTCTCCCAGTCAACCTTTGGGTGGTGCAGAGAAATAAAAGTAGGCGCATCTCTATATAATAATAAAATAAAAATAATTAAATTGAGACGACAAATAAGAAGGTGAAGCAGGGGACATTAGAATGGAAAAAAGAGTTGTAAGGGCGTGTAAAGAACGACGTTGACGTATTGGTAACCATTTTAACTGTGAGCGGAAAGAAGAAATATGGTAATATTTTCGGAGATTAAAAATGAATCGAATGCAGTTATTAAGAAGCCGGTCGAGTTTATTGAGGTGTTCTGCATCCAGATCAAAATAGCACACATCACCATAGTCGATTAAAGGAAATATCAAGGTTTGCACAAGCATCGTCTTGGTTTTCACAGGAAGGAAGTTCTTCAAGCGATAAAGAACACGTAGAGTACCCGTAACCTTCTGGCAAACTGCATTAACTTGAGCACGCCAGTTCAGAGAGGAATCGATCAGTATGCCTAGGTCTTTTACTGCAGAGCTCCATTCAATAACTGTGCCATTATAAGTAAGAGGAGGGATAAGTGAAGTGTCCAACCTACTCACCATCCTTGGACTACCTACAATAATTGCCTGACATTTACTTGGGTTGACGGCCAGACCAAAACTGTCGGCCCACTGTTTTATACGGGCTAAGTCTTCGTTAGCTTTGTCTATGGCTTCAGTAACAGAGTCAATCCCCGCCTGCGAGTAGATCTGCAAGTCATCGGCATACAGATGATACGCACATTGAAGATTTTGTGTTATAAGATTAATAAAGATAGAAAACAACAAGGGAGAAAGTATACCGCCTTGAGGAACACCAGTCAAATATCTTGAACTCCTATTTACAATAATACTTTGATTTTGGCGTTACACATAAGTTTTTTTCTAATTATACAAGTAACATAATATAGTTTTCATCATATAGTTTTACTGGCGGTAGGTCTCTCATATGTGAGAGGCTGCCTGGGTGGGTACCACCGCAATGTCTATTACTCCCGTCAAACAGCAGTTTAAATGCACTGGTGTGTTTCGGATTGAAGGACATTGTAGCCAGAGTAACTACTGGACATATTGAGACTTAACATCTTGTGTCTCAGGATGGCGAGCGCAGTGGAATGCCAAGCATTGCTTTGTAAATCAAGGTGTTGTTTGGTTTTGCTACTGTTCACGAGCGGTCGCATCGCTTACCATCAGGCGAACGGCATGCTCGTCTCGCCATTCGATGCAATAAAAAAAAAATAAAAAAAATAACCCGCTTGGGATTTCATTTTTTTCATCATTGAACGGCGAGATCGAGCATGGCATTCACCAGATGGTATGCTAAACGACTGCTCATAGACAGTAAAAAACCAAACACCACGAATAACAAAGTAATGCTTTGCATTCCACTGCGCTTGTCATCTTGAGACATAAAATGTTAAGTCTAATTATGGCTGTAAGTTCCTCTGTATCCTTCAAACCGGAATATAACAGTTCATTTACACTACTTTTTAGTTTAGTTTAGTACGAGAAATATATATTGCTGTGGTTCCTACCCTCTCGGCCTCTCACATATGAGGGATCTACCAGTGAAATTTGCATTACTGATATTGTCAAATATTATCATGAAATGGAAATCCCGAAGAAACATTGATGCTCCAATGTTATGTTTTACTCCCTAACCTTTTAAATATATCAGAGTTAAGTGATAAATAATATTCACGTCTATATTATTTCAATATCATAAAACTGATGGCATAGCTTCATGTCATTTATCCGAGCGTCAAAGCTTTACTCTTCGCTTGCGATCACAATAGACAACGGGCATAGAGAATTTCTACATCGAGAAATATAAAACAATCCGAGATTAAAACGAGTTTTCTTTATATACGGTTATGGGATCGGTGTTGTAAAGAATATTTGCAGCTTAGTTCTAGAGGGTTACTCTGTAAAAACGATTCGAATTTTGAAAGTTCGGACGCCGTACGTTAAACTTCAGTAATGTGCCTAGATACTCCACAAAATGTTGGATTCCTCTATCTTACGTCGCAACCATAGACTAAGTTCGGAGAAAATGATAATTATAATAGAGAATATTTATAATTATAATAGAGAATATTTATAATTATAGTAGATAATATTGATTTTTAATACTGGAAATCTTATATCATACTCCAGACGTCGAGCATCCGAACATTCAAAGTTCGTATAGTTTTTATTGAGTAACGAGCTTGAGTAATTAAGGTAAGGCGTGGCCTGGTTCTATGTTTTGTATTTTCGGATTACCGTGAGAATGGCTTGTTTGAACAATTATTTATAGCATTATCCGGGATAATTATACCATAATTAACTTTACTGTAAACGAATAACATCAAGATTGATCTTATAGGGGTAAGCGATTACCGTAGCTTTGCACTTCGCTTGATTTTGTCTCTTTTGTTTCATCAGTCTTCATCAGTTTCTACATTCTCATCGACTCAAGTGACTTTTAGTTATACTTTGCCGAGGATATCAGCAATGGCTTTAATTTGATTTATTCAGGTCGACCCGTATGCACTCTTTCGTCCAAATTTGACCTGTAATATAATAATTTTGCTCTACCCTATTTAAGGACCCAAGTTATAAAACTTGAAAAATTACTGGTTTCTATTAAACATATTCTAAGTAAAACTTGCATAAAGGTATGATAAATACATAGCTAATATCTAATTAGACGGCCACAGAATGTATTTGCTCAAATAGTTGTCAATCATCGCGCACAGCATACTATTTGCCCTCAATTATCTTTTTAATATTAAAATTCCGACATTCAAAGCAAAGTCGCGTACAGCTGTAGTGTAATAAGGATTAATTTGCCGTCTCCTGCTCTAATTACTGTTCTGATGAGTTAATTGCGTTTTTGCAAGGAGCCAAGTGCTGTGTATTGTAGTGGTCGGCAAGCAATAGATCAGCAGCGCGCAGCTTGCTCTATTAATCACAAAAGAATGTCAGCTTCATGTAAATACTTGTATGGACTTATTACTTATTGAGGTATATTATTATGTAAAAATTAAAATGCTTTTAATTTTGCCAATATTGGGTGTAGGTGCGGACGGAAAAGAAATTGTTATTTAAGAATGAATGCGTTTTGTTTTTGTATTATCATTTTTTTTGTATTCAATGTTTAAAAATATTCAACAATTGGCTTTAATAATATAATTCTGGATTTTTTCCTTCCAAACAAAGAATGAAGCATCGCTTGTCTCATTTTTTTATATTGCCAAATTTATTTTTTTCTTCACGTATACGTCAATGTTCCGTGCAAGAATACGGCCTTTCAAACGTCACTCAGAACAATGTTTTATCACTTGCCCGCGCGCACGCGCTATAGGCAGCTGCCGCAGGTAACTATCAGGAAGTACCTAACACAACCATCTTAAAGACCCGCAGCGGAAAGTAAACTCTATACTAAAGCGGTAGAGTAGGAAATGCATTGTGTGTTTTAGACAGATGGCCCGTGTACCATATGCTAGGTTCGTCAGCTGCACGACACGCCGACGACGGATTTATCGCATTGTTCCATTATACGCAATTAATCGCGATAAAGTTGGTAAAGACGCATTTTTGTCGACGCTGCGTTTGTGCACTCTGCTCTTGGACTTATGTCTTTGATTTTTTTTTATCCGGATTTTTTTATATATTTCGAATCATTTCATATAGAAATAAAGGCTGTTATGAGTAGAGCTTTTGAAAGTATTTGCGATACTTGTAAAACGGAGTTTTTAAAGATATGAATGTTAGCACTATGACTCAGTTTCTTATCTTATTTTTACGTGGAATCGAAGTAATATATTTATAAATATGTTTTGATCAATTATGGCTGCCACATGATCAATATATCATATTTTCCTACACTCTTATCTTTTGACGAAAGCATTCAATCGTTTCCACATGTATTTCTTTTTTATCTTTAACACTTAGGTATGGTTATGATGTATAAACAATTGATGTGTTTTGTTCCAGGTAAGTGCCCAGTCCATTTCAGAATCAACATGGAGGACGGCGAACAACAAAAAGGTAAAAATGTAGACATTTGAAAGATATATTTATTTAAGTATATATGACCTTCACAGACGAAATAAACTTTACAACTATTCTGTTCTTAAAACATTAAGTATTGATAGAAACTTTACGATCCACTATGAATTTAATACACCTTTTACTTCGTTATACGATAGAAAATTGTGCGCGCGTAAAATGTTTACTGTTCTTATTTTATTTAAGAACTGCAAGCTGATTCAATATTTACAAGGAATGCAATCAACGCGATTCGAAAATCAAACAGGAAAGTGCTAAAAGAAGTAAAAAGTTTAACACGCTCGCAACCTCTTTGAAATCGAACTGGCCACAACAAAACCAAAGTTAGAACAAAAATATATCGCAGTTCTAACTTTCAAATAATCAAGTGCGGAATGAGTTAAATATCCTTCTTTTTTTGTAACTACAAACGGCAATATCTCCTAAAACGCATGCTCAAATAAACACCGGAATTCCTAATCACTTTTTTTTCTGATTCGGTCACTCACACCAAGCGTGCGATACATAAGTCCTACCTCTAATGAACATAGTCGTATCTAAACGGACCTCTAGTTGAAAGGTTGAATGAGTCACCGCGGGGCGGAGGGAGGGTCGGAAGAGGCGGTGGAAAACGATCGGGGCGAAAATGCGACGTTGCATTTTTCTCCTCGTCCCGTTTACACGCATAGAGTTTCGTTGCCGTCTTTTTTTAATTACGACGCCGAGTCGATTTTCTTTTCGCTATAATTAGTTCTTTTTGTGGTGCGAATGTTAATTTGCCAATATGGAATACGGCTTTGTGGCTTTTGTTCAGTGGATCGGTATCGATTTAGGCTTTGTATTGTGATTTATTATTTGTTCATCTGAGCAGTATATCTCGTTAATGCTTATTAATAAACGATTTGCAATTTGAAATTGATTGGGTCGTATAATCGTTTCGTAGATTTACGCAAACACGAAAGCTGAAAATTAATGGAAACGTCGGGCAGTTAAAAAAATGAAAAACTGAAACCAAATTCGCGATAAAAGCCGTAAAATAATAGGTTTATTTCAATTGATAGAGTCGATTTTGGTCACTTTTATCAACGCATGTTTTAGTAATTCTGGCCATAATGTCCAATAAATATATCATAATAAGTCTTGAAGTATAGTTATAGCTATCAATATATATCAAGTTATAATTGTTACGTTAGATTTACAATTTTAAACCAATTCGATAGACAATCTTACCAATTGAGAATAAAATCTACTTTTCAGTTTTTTTTTTTATCCTACGATTCTAATTTTAAACTTTCTCACACACAGCTTTTAATTAAACAAACAGCAAAGTCAAACGTTTTGCAAAACGTGAAATTCCTTTACCAGGAATTTAATAAGCGCATCTCCCAAAACGACTATAAATCCGAGTTGCCGTGACGTTTTTTTATCACCAGGTGCACCGTTTGCGCATTAAATTAGCAAATAATTTATCAGCCATTGTGCATCGGTACAGCTTTGTTGCGCAAGATACACGCACCCTAACAAAGAAATATCTGCCTTTATATCGCCTTTATACATTTTTTGTGGCCCAACAATAAGATTCGGTCTAAGCTGTCAAATGACAATCTAGTTGGTTATGTGAAATGCACTTTATGAAGTTATTGATAGAGTTGATATTGTGTTGTAGGGTGTTGTAGAAGCCAGTAAATACGGATTTATGCCGGTTCAATAATTTTCTCACTGTATCAAGATTTATGTTGGAGTTTTAAATAGAACCAAATTACACGTCTCTAAAACAACTTCCAAAAATAATGTTGGCAAACATAAAAAATGCTTAAAAATATTTTAAGCATGGGAGTACAAAATAAAGTATCCAACATATTTCCATAGAATCTAAAGAGCAATTCGATATTTTCCTGTAAATTTATATATATAGAAATAACATCTTATAATGTTAAGGATATTGTAAACATCAGCATCTCGTGTAAGCGTCTACTTTGCGTAGGTAACTTGTTCACGGAACTCGTTGATAACAAGGTTATCACAAATAGAAACATTCAAAAATAGTAGCAACCTCAAATATTTTACTGAGAAATCTCACACTTGCCCTTATGTTCATACACGAGAAAATATATTTTACCGAAGTAATTGCTTCTTAGAATACGTTTAAGTTCTGTTTCCGTAAAGGAAAGAACTTGTATAATTTATTATCGGTTATTAGGCTTTACTTATTGCCACTCCAAAGCATACATTTTTAGTACATTGAAGCTCAACAAAATTTCTCCACTATGGACATGAGCATTTAAATAAACCTATAATTTCTTAAAATATTCAAATATCGAATCGTGCATTTTTAGAAACAGACATAATATAATCCTTAGTTCCATTGTTAAACATTTCGTGTCACCCACTAAACCACTCGATAGCAGGAACTAATGTAAACTAGCATGACACTAACATCCAACAAAACTAGCTGGTTAAAAAACAAAGGTGATGGGCAGGCAAGCAGGACGGCCCGCGCAAGCCAAGATGGCGGGCGTCCTGTGTCCTGCGTCCTGCATACCGGCCGCGCTGCTTCCGTCCCCGCATCCGTTCGTAACACGACTCCTGCGCAGCCTGCTGCCAATCGATTTGCGACACTTATTTTTAGGTTGAATTGTAATCAAGGATCTGTAACGTTTCCTTGGACAAAATTGCTGTTAAAAAGTATAAACTATATGGGGGCACAAATTGGTGTCTTGTTAAATTGTAACTGGCCACATACTTAGAAATATAAGAAATAGGTGGCTCGGTTAAAATATTCAGTAATTAAAATATAAAAAAGTTTAATGAGCTTGACGCCATCTGTAGCTTTAGGGTTAGAACTAAAATATGCGGTATCTATGGATCAGACGTCAGTCTAAATAAAAACATGTTTAAGATTCTAGTTATAAACATCAGCTAATAAGAACATAATACCTCCACTGAAATTAAGCAGGATCGAAAATCCTTAAAACAATTATACAATCTGTTGCTCTTTTCTTCAAAGATTTAATTTATCTTACAAATGTACGTAATTAATACATTTATATTAACCACTAAGGAATGAAAGGACTTTGTTACAAGTACTTGAACATTGGAAGTCTCGCTAAGGCGCCATTTGTTCAAAGAAAACTCGGCCGAGTTAGTAATAAATTAAGTTGCTTTAAAGTAAAATATGAATTGTCTTCAAAGCTGTTACGGCTTGTAACTTAATGACCACGAATACCGATAACTGAATAGACTTTGTAACGTTGTCGACTGGTTAATTCTAGTGGCATGCAGGTGGTAAATTGTAAGGATTCAAGTTCAGTTCCCGGGTAGGAATCCTGCGTAAGTAGTTAAAACGTTCCCCAACAGGATTAGAAATCAAAGTAAATACTGATCCTTCGACGGAGATGTAAAAACCAAATAAAAAAAAAGGAATTTTCGTATTGGTATAACTTTGAGCAAAAAAATACATAAAATGTAATCCCAAATAACCCATTTACTTTAGTAGTTATGAAATAAATATAATATTTGGTCAATTTCGGCAAGTGAAAATCCAATAAGATTCCAATTGATATGATATTTAAGTTCCTCATCCAGACAGCTCAAATATTTTTTTGTAATGCAATGAATGGCGATACGAGCATGCCGTTCGCCTGATGGCAAGCGATACGACGCGACAGCTCATAAATAGTAGTTAAACCAGAAAACACCTTGAATTGCAAAGCAATGCTTGGCATATCACTGCGCTCGCCATTCTAAGACACAAGATATTAAGTCTCAATATGTCCAGTAGTTACTCTGGCTACAATGCCCTTCATACCGAAACACAATACCGCTGTTTGGCGGGTAAAATACATATTGCGGTGGTATCTATCTGGCGGCCTCTCTTTTGAGAGACCTACCAGTAATTTTTAGTTTACACTACAAATTAATCTTTTTATTGCATTTGAAGCTCTAAATACTCAGTTGTTAGCCAGGAATGCACGTACGATGACCGCTCACATCGTTAACTTAATACTTTAATGGTTATAGCTAAAAAATATATTAGTTTCTGACATTTTACAAGGAAGATAGGAATTTAAGTATCAATTTGTAACTGTTCTGTCGTTTGAGATATAAATGAAGCAATAAAAATATTATTGTGCACCAATAGACCAATATATGCTATAGAGCTAAATGACGCAAACCCGTTTTAATTAGACACGTGTGTCGCGTTCGTAGTTCATCCTTTGTAAATGGGTTCCTTTGGGTTTGGGTGTTTATGAGGCCGAAATGTCTCTCGTAGTTCCGAATAGATTCGCCAACCAACACAAATGAGTCAGTACTAAACAAACAGTATTTTTAAAATAATTAGGCTAAAATACAACACTTTGAGCAAAGTATAAATGAAATAAGGAACTATGAATATATGAACTATAAAAGAGTTAAGCTCGATACAATAAAACCTTACAACATAAAATCCCAAGCGTCCTGTAAAAGAGTTGAACATGAACAACAGTAGCAGTTCGATATCAACAACGCAAATCAGAGACCTTGACATTACCTTAATGGATTCACCACAACAAAGATTTGAGGCGCTGAGCGTATGCGATCAGCCGGGGCTCAAACACTGTCGTTTGCCTAATGAGAAACATCTATGCGTATATTGCCAATACAAATGCAAAGTTCTGTATTTTCTAAATCATCGGTAAAGTACGTTTGTGTGTGAAGGAATAAATACCTTGCCACTATTTTTAGTTTAGCAGTATTTTTAGAATTATCACAAAGTATCATAATGTTTGAGCTTCAGCGTATGCGCGATTAGTCAGGGCTTAAGCACTGTCGTTTGTCTAATAAGTAACATGCTTATAATCATGAGTATACTATTGCCAAAAAATATATTACGTATTCTTCCGTCTGCATTTCGAAAGGTTGGCACAATGTGTTTTGTATATTGATGACCGGACTTGTAACTTGTTAAAAAGTTTTTGGGTTGTCATGTTCGTTTTTGTATAATGACAGAAATAATGAAATGTCAACGTGCGGTCTGGGTGTCGAAACTGGAATTATTTTATTAGAACCGCAAATTGCTAAAACACAATAATTTTCATACGCATTCCAGAAACATTGGTATTTACTTAGAAACAATAGTAACAATTTCATTAGAAAAAACGACTATTGATAGATCCTATAATAAGAATAGTTTTGAATGTAAAATAATAGAATTTTAAATTAAGTATTTGTCAATTTATGGGTTTGGTGCTTGAAACGTGTTTTGCGTACCAGACTGAATGTTAAACACTTGAAATTATACTTTAACGACTCCTAATATGAAATTATAATGAAAATATCGCGTTTTATACTTAGAATATTTTAAACAATGTACAAAATTGCTGATTCATTGTGTAAACGTGAAGTTTCTGCTTGAGTAAACAAGCTCATTTCAATATCCTAAGAGAGCAGTCGTCCCCACATTTGTCATCGAACATTAGAGTTTTCAATTTAAACATTTCGCGAACGGAATTATAATAAACTGTAAATTGTACGAAAAGTATTCCGCTCGCGTCCCTTTGTGAGTCGATAGTAGTTAGACAGAGACAGTGGCATCTCCCCTCCCGCTCGCACATCGAGGATGACACTTCCGAGAATCGTCTGAGCTTTTGAAGTATTTGAAATGCCCCACACACAGTACCGTTAGTTTACTACACTTCGTTTTTTTTTTCTCTCTATGACTCAATTCTTTTGTTATTATCCCGTTTGATCTGTGCGAATTTGAAAGAATGAAAGAGTGGCTATTGTTGTCTCTTACTAAGTGAATCTTAATAAAATTCTACCTTTAAAATAATTTTCATGTGAAATTATAAATGGCCAGTTTGAATTTAGAACGTTCCTTATTAATTCCCAAAGAGCGTGTCTTAAAATGTGTTTGAGGGCGAACTAGCCTTGCACCCACCCCCGTTGAAATGTCGACGAACGGGGAGGCGCGACGCGCGACGTTGCCAAAACGGAAAGTGAAATTTCGTCACACTCTCCCTCTCATTCACTCACACCACCACAGTCAGGATAGTTCACTCCTCGTGAGGCGCGTGTGTGCGTGCAATTCGGCAGACGCGCTGTACTGGTGTGCGTTTGTTTTGATGAATATTATACTAGTTTGTGGTTGTGTGCGTCACACGAATTTGTATGGACGCTGCAATGTACGTAGTACGCTTCCGCGTTCGATCGACTTTCCTAGACGTCGACTTGGGAACGCGACTCTGTTCAATTAAACTTGAAAAATGGAGAAAACTTTTTCAACTATAATTTTTCTTTTTTAATAAATTGTATTTGTGTTCAGACGTTCTGTGTTTTGACGAGGAGATATCTTAGAGCAATTATTTATTTTGTGCTATCTCTTGTCTTTTGTAAAATATTTATGCGCATTTGCGAACAATATTGCAGTATTATATTTATTATTTGTTTCCACTAAATAAAATTCTTCTATTTCTATCTCATAATGTAGTTTAATGTATATCCTTGATAACTAAATATCATTAGTAATTAAACTCCATAAATAGCTTTGCTTTCGTTGTTTCTCTATTGTTAATACACAATGTTATTGTTTAATTAACAGTACCTTTATCAATTTTACCCAGATATTTTCAACATGTTAGCACATTTTAGCATTCCCTTAACAATCCTCTTAAACTTTACTACACCATGACGCTTAAATGACGACGGCGCAGTGTCCCCTCCAAACAGACCCGAAGTACAAGCACATCATATCAAAGGAACCTCTACAAAAAGTGTTTTTATTGTGAAATATTTTATCACGGCGCGCGACGCGACAGACATTTTCGCAATTCCGCCGCTCGACTCTTGACCTTTTTAATTAACTTGAATCATAGTCTTGATATATTTGCTTTATCTACACTTGAAAATTATTCTGCTTTAAAAACTCTTTGTTGAAGATTTTAGTATATACTTACTACTTATAATACTTTTTCGTTCTTATTTACAGTAAAGATATTTGTTACTAGAATATTCCCATTAGAATTATTTCCAAGACTTCACAAACTAAGCAAACCCAGTATCTTCAACTTCAGATTTTCAAAGTTATTATTCAAAAATATTGTCTAGACCTGTATATCTAAATTAATTCAGCGCATTGCTTCCTAAGATAGCTAGGCATAACCTGCAACTGATGACTAATATATTTTTTCCTTCCGCTATTTATACTTTGAACAAAAATATCCCAGCAAAACGTTTCCAACAAAGCCCTTGAACAGACGCAGCGGTGCAAAGCCGGCAACCGCTGCACCACGCCTCTGAATAAAGCTGTTAACCTTCACACCATTTGTGTCCGCCCGCGACTTCGCGCGAAAATCCGATAACTTTCGTGCAACCCCACCTCACCCCGGACGCCTCCTGCACACCGACCCCCCTCCACCCTCAGTCTTCACCCCCTCGCCCGCCTTTAATGGCATAAAAAATCAATTTCCCGCCCAAATTACGCCGAGTCGACAAATTGCGAGCGCGTCTAGTCTATAATCGAGTGTTTTTCGGTCTACTGTTCACGATTTTTTCAACGTTAAGCATCTTAGACGTTTATTATGGAATAAATTCACCTTGAAATTAAATAAGAGTACCGTTATTGTTGTGGGAGAAATATTGGGATATTGAAGATGGTTTAGATTGTGAAATCGATTTTAAGTAATTTTCTATCGTTTATCTACTTTTTAGACATTTATGGAGACATATTTCATGATATTTCCGTGATTCAAAATTAATTATTGAGGTAAAATAATCCCATACACACCAATCTTATACTCCTATTAACACTTAAAAACATACTGTAATTTTAAAACCCACCTATCCCCAACCTCCTCTACAGAACGCAAAACCGAAACTGATTCCCAACGAAATAATTACCGCGCACTTTGCCGATCAGAACGCACCATTGGATACGAATTTCATTCCACTTAAGCGCCAACGGTTGTAACGGCGCGATGGACGACACCTAGGCACACATCGCACCCGAAATACATGGTATACATAACACACACAGCGAATTTGCATGTGTACTGCAGTGTCCGTGTGACCTTGACGCGAGGGTGAAAGTGCCCCCGTCTCCCCGCCCCGCGCCGCCCCCGCGCTTCCACGTGCCTTCCGTGATCTATTTTGGAGGTTTCTAACCTAAACTCTTCCTTGCTGGCCTCTTTGTATCGACGATGTAATGTTTTTGTTTTGTAGGTGATGGTTTAGGTGATGTGTTGTCGGTCAGTGATGTAGTGAATAATAAAAAATAGGTTATGTTTGGTAAATTTTAAACTAAACTTTTTCCTTATGGGATGTTAAAATCGCCTGAGTGTATAAGGTTTAATAATAAGTCCTTTTATTTATTATCTTATTATTCACTAGGTATTAATTTACTTTGGTCCTTAACTGAGATACATTATTAAAACAAAATGTTTAGTAATCAATTATTAATTACATATTTAATAAATGCGAATAATAACAGTCTCAATTAAATTGAGAAGTCAGATTAAAAATTAATATTCATCTCATGCCTAATACAAAGTTGTAGGAGTAAATCTGCTTCTTAAAGCGTATTGTATAATAACATACCTTTCGTATAGTTTTATACGGCAATAAATTTTATGTAAGGCCTATAAAAACCGCTGACACAAGAAATAAAATCGACTGGAAATTCATGAAGTTGCCTTGTTTTAGTTTCAGATAAATTATTTTACGGAGTACATTAATTTTTTCATGTTGCCAAACAAAAAGTGTAATATAAACTTTTATGGACATTACACATGGGAATCAATTTGAGATAGTAAATATTAACAAGGTTGTTTAACTTACAAGGCTTACCAAAACAAAATACATTATTCAAAATACATTGAAGTACGAAATTTTTAATACATTTACAAAATGTACTATGTCTTTAGGAAATTCTTAGAGTATCGTGACAAATTAAGCAATTAAATAAATAAAACTCGTAGTCTGCGGCGTAGTAATGACGAATGAAAATGGAGGCGCTACACAAACGTAGCGGCTACGTAGCTGGCAGCTACGAAACTGCGTCTCGCGTCTATTATACGCTTCCGAGATCGTTTCATGTTCTCGTCTCCCGTTCTTTTATATTACAAAGAAATATATTTTTACGATAAAATACTTGAGTATTTTTGTCGGTATTCATGATACGCGTGGATCCAGATGGCTCAGAAAGTAACATTAGCAGTGTCAATACTTCTTTGTATTAAAAGTAAAAAAGCGTCATTACATTACATTAAATATTTATACAATCACCCACAAAATTTTAAAATAAAAACGCCAATATTTCAGTACATCAACTTTGTATTACCGCAAGTACAGCACCACCAACACGACATAATATCGAAAACCTATAAAATTACCTTTCACAAGTCAACATACACATAACAAATATCACATGTGTAGGGGACACCCGACAAAAACAAACGTAAATCCGACCTTGAGCATCAGATAGCAGAAGCATTAATCTGGGTAGCAGACGCTCGCCAGACGAAGGGACCAGTCGCGAGGGATACGACGCAATTCGGAAGGTCGCGCCTGTAATCACAGCCATCGAACCGAATATACACGGGTTGAACCCATAAAACACACAAATCAGAAGCCAAAAAGCTAGAATAGACCACCTATATATTGCTGTATACACCTGTAAAAATGCTATGCTTTATTTATAAAACTAGCTGTGCCCGCGACTTCATCCGCGTGGAATTGAACAAAAACTTTTTTTTCTGAAATACTAAAAGAACTTTTCTAAAACAAATGTAGCCTAAGTTACTCCTTATTATATCAGCTATTTGTCAAAAAAAGGTCCCGTCAAAATCGGTCCAGCCATTTCAGAGATTAGCCGGAACAAACAGACAGACAAAAAAAATTTAAATATCATTTTCGGCACAGGTATCGTGTATATAACATTTTTTTTTATTTTCACTCTTAAAACAGACACTTCAATTTTATTTATATGTATAGATTATAGAATGAAAAAGGTTTAAAATGCAATGAAAATTTAATTACTCTACTCTTGGGTACTAACCCAAGATGGTAAATTAGGTATAAAAACAGCCAATGGGTTTTGTTGCATGACCAGTTAAAATTACCTTAATGAAATATCTTAATGAAAAAGACACGATAATAAAAAATAAAGTTCATGAGAAAAAATTATTTTTGAACTGGAAAAATAAGAATAAGAGCATAAGCTTGTGTGTAGTAAATAGATAGAATGAAAGAATAATTAGCCGAAATCATAGGAACATATAATAGGAAAGGGAATATAAGAATTCAGGAAGCGAATATTTATCCAATGGAAGTAACATGAAAGTACGAAGACATGGCATAGGCAATACACTCCTGAACAAACACTTATGTTTAAGTGAAGCCTTTAAAATATATTTCATATACTACTAAAAAGAAAAAACTACAATTTAAAGATCGACTAAATCTAACAATCCAACATCCTAATTAAGACGAGTCAAAACTATATAAAACGGTTCTAATCGGCACAAGATCAGCATAAAACTCATCAGTCGATTGGTAACCAAAGCCAAATCTACAATCACCTGAATCCGTAAAGTATCTGTCAATTACCAACAAGCTAAATCACAAACACTAGACGAGTTAATACGTCAAAACAATGCCGAAGCATCACGATCTGCAGGTGGTCGGCCCGTATCCCGTAATCCCGGTCAGCCCGCGGCTCATGAACATCCCGCGCGGGACCTGCATTATTCAGCCTTTTATTCCGCCGCCATGAGCCCGTTTGAAGGCTCACGGTTTAAATATCACCGGATTTGGATTGAGTTGTGATAAGTTTTGGTTGTTATTTTTGTGCGAGTTTGGTTGTTTTGTTTTGGTAATAGACGTAGGTACTTAAGTAGACTAGTAGACTCCTCAAAACAGAAATTATATTATTTCGGTGTAGAACGGCATTTACTTTATTTAATAATCTCGTACAAAAAACATTATATTCCATTTCAAAACGCAAGAACGTTTAATCGTTTGCATCTTCATAGTTGAGCCAATAACAGCTCCAAAGCACTTGACGTTAAAGGTTATCAAAATTCAGGAAAAAATGTATCCCAATAAAAATGTATGCTTCGTAATAGGTAAGGTAAACGGACAAATTGTCGGCACCTCGCCACCGACCCGCCCCATTGGTTGTTAGTGAAGAGATAAATGCCGTGCGACGCCGCGCCGCCGTCAATCTGTGGGACGCGAAGACTTTTTCATTGACGAAAACACAGCCCGGAAATGTTCACACATTTTAGGTAATAGTTTGGAATACTTGAATGTTATTGGAGCAGTTTTCAATTCAAAGTGCAGTATACATTTAGGAAGATTTGTCTGTACTCTCATTAAATGAACATTATGCTGCTATTTTATAGCTAAGACTTCTAATAATCGTCAGTGTCTCCAAAAACGGTAATAATGCAAATTCTGTCTGTATCAGCCCATATACGTCCCACTGCAGGGCACGGGCCTACTCTACAATCGAGAATACGATTGAGAGTGGTTAGGCCATATAGTCCACCACGCTGGCCTAGTGCGGGTTGGCGGACTTACATACCATAGAAATTCTCATAATGCGAATGCGCACTCCAAAAACAATTTTCATACTTGGAGGAACAAAAACACGTCTTTCAAGAAGTGTAACAACTTTTTTACGAGACGCTTGTCGCATTATAGCATAGTTAATGCCAGAACTCCTTTCATTTCAGTTTTCATTTACCAAGGAGTGCTTTTAACTATTATTCTCACTCTTTTGCTCTTCTCTGAGTACGTTTTATAAACAGAGGTTTTATCGCGACTTGTGTAAATACAGTGCCGCCATCTTTAATCACCGCGGGGTGTTTCGGCGTGCATTTGGGTAATCACTTGCAATATGTCATACGTTACGCTCCTTTGAGAATAGAATTTTTGTGGAGCCAGACAATATTTTTCTAATGCTAAACAAAAATTGGTGTACAAAAGGGAACCAATTAATTTCATTTGAAGTATTTTATGGAAAAAGTCCTTTGTGAATAGTTTTGTTTTAAAAAAATCGTCTAAATCTATACTAACCAATACATGTGACGATTTTTTTATATATTTATTTTTAACATGTTATTAAAATACGTGAAGACGGGACAGTCTCCATACTTATTTTTACGTGAAAACCCAACCTATAAACAAACTTAAACAGTAAATCCAAACTAAAAAGGCGTACCCACATAGAAGCCTACCACAAATGGATATTCGTTTCCGGCCTTCCCACATTAGTGCGGCCTTGGTGTCCAAAAGCGGTGATCTCACCCTGTCGGTTTTATCACTTTGTCTAGACGAGCGAGGGGAATTGATGGATCTCTCTCATTTACATCTCGACAAGAGACTTTTCAATGGATTTCGTTACGCAAAATCTGGTGGTTATTTTTATTGTCTTCATTTTATGGAGCTTTTAAATTCGATGCATCTTGGTTTAGGTATCACTGCGATAATTGAATTAATATTCTACAATCTATCAACAGCCTGATGTAATAGAAACTAAACCTCCTAAACCAATAACGAGCGACTATTTTCAAGCTGTAGAACGCATAATATCTAATATATACTATATATTTTATGTAGAATGAATTTTAATGAATTGTCATGAGTAAGCGGTACAAGACATTTTCCAAAATTTCATCACTTCAGCGTTTTCATACACAATGAAAAGTAACTTTAACAATGAGAAAAGCGAATGCTATTATGTAGTCAGGAATCCTTAAAACAACCTCCGTTTGGATGAAGCAACAAAGCCTCACAATGCTGACAATTTCACAACTTACGCAATAAATAATTTCATTTTGTTGTGTGAATGAAACATTAGGGTTGATGAGGTTTTAAACGCGTATGGGACAATGAAGACATTAGTAGAGCCAGTAAGGGCATTTAAAATGGAGCGCAAGACATTTCTTCTATCCCTATTTGTAGTAATATAAATTATTGCTATTTGAATTTAACATCACCATCTTGTTATTTTTAACGCCTTAGCAAGCTCTAATATTTCTGCTATTTCTAATTGCCCCCACAGAATTTTTAAACAAAACAACTGGCTATAATATAATATAAACATTTGTCATATTTAAAAATTACACACACACAAACTTGACTTGTTTTGTTTCTTATTTATATAACTTGTGAAATGTTAGTATCGACTTCATTTGATATGGCTATTTATTCCAACACTACCTATTTGTACATTACATGTAAAAATACGATAAATAATGTTTACTATGAAGATGATAGATGTCTTATACAGGGTGGCATTACTGGTTCTTATAGAATATAAATATTTAAATATTTCCTGTATATTCCGCCATGCCTTTTAGGTTCAAGTTTAGCAGTTTAGTCTTTGCACGGATAAGCGACGAAACGTGGTCCGGGTTAAATAAAACTGAATTTTAGATTTGGATTTCTGCCTTAAATGCGCAGCTAAGGTACATAGCCTATCCAATAGAAGCCATAAAAATATTGTTCTTTGCCAAAATTCTTGAAAATTGAATTTTATGAAAAACAAAAATTTCAGAACGTAGTCAAAGTAGAGCGCGTGAAAACCCCATACGAGAAAGGTCCTGTTGGGTCGGGTCTAAAAATACCCTCATACGTTTATTTTTAGCACCCATACATGTAAAAATAAAAGATGTCGTACGAGGAAAACGTTTGGACCCTTGGAGGGCGACCCCAAATAAACCGGTCACAAATACCCGGGTAAGGACACCCGGCGAGGTCAGTGGCGGACCTTGACCTTCGCGTGTGTGTTGTTTGTTTATGTTTTGTTTTTATTTTTTTACGCCATTATACGCACGACCTTTTGGGAGAACATTTTTCATTCACACGATTGAGGCTAAGCGTGCTAGAGAAAGCTTAGAACACGTGATTTTGAAGACAGGCGAGACAGATGTTCATGTTGTCACTATATTTAGGAGCTGAAATCTCTAGTTCCTGCGCGCCTAAACGATCGCGATGTCGTCGATTCCGGCTGCCTAACCAGCAGATGTTGCATCGGCAAAAAAACTGTTTCACTTTAACGTATTGAAAGTGAACTAAGCTATCGTCCTATAATAGGTATGAAAGAAAGGAAAAGTAAGAAGCCCATTGTACAAGTCAAAAGGATACAATTTTACTTCTTAGCATATTTCTTTGTTTAACTCCTGATCTTTTATCACGAGTGAAATTATCAGAAAACTTAATATAGAGGATAAAGTGTCATTGTAATTGACGGATGTCTTAATTTTCATAATAACTGCCAATTTTATTGTTCTTTATCGCAATAAAATCAAACAAAATATGACATTGTGCACGCGACGCCATGACTCAGCCATGGTGGGATGTGACAATGTATCATTGCCGTGACTCACCCGCCAATCAACGTGAGCTTTTACGCCAGTTCCAAATTTAAATTTATTAGAACGTTCCTTTGTGCCAAACGTTGCATATTTATCTTTTTTTGTAAATTTACAGAGAATATGGCAGTATGGACAGCGATTCCTTTGCCAGTTTTCGGAAATTGAAAAACGATGCCAAAGATGTATGTGTAAATTAAAATGTCACCTAAATTGACATTCAAGCTGTGTGGGCTGAGCGTGTTTACAAACAAATTGTTCCCAGAAACACATTGCGCTTTTATTATTTAACACAATGTTTCATGAAAACTCATAAATAAGTCAATTTCACATGAATTTCATCGTTTCATAGTGCACTATGCTAACAGATAATGTTAATAGGTATTTATATCTTCGTAATGAACGAAGTAGGTCATTTGACTTACATTTGTGACACATCGCAACACCGAACTAATAAAACACGTGTAAGAATAATTAATTGATTAAAATTTCATAAAAATATATCGCAATTTTTTTTTATTTTTTTTTTATTGCATTGAATGGCGAGACGAGCAAGCCGTTCGCCTGATGGTAAGCGATACGACCGCTCATGAACAGTAGCAATATTCCACTGCGCTCGCTATCCTGAGACATAAGATGTTAAGTCTCAATAAGTCCAGTAGTTGCTCTGGCTACAATGTCCTTCAATCCGAAACACAACAGTGCATTTAAGCAGTGTTGTTTCACGGGAGAAATAGACATTGCGGTGGTACCTACCCAGATGGCCTCTCACATATGAGAGACCTACCACCGGTATTTGGTGCTAGACTGAATAAATGAATTGAATATAATATTACTTATATTATTCCGTTACGCTAATAAAACCTAGATCCATCAAACTATTCCATATTTAAATTTGAAAACTGGAACGCGGAGCTTGACCGAATAAAACATTCAAATGCATTTTTAAATTTAGAATGCAATTCTGTTCAATTAAAAAGGCCGTATCAATCAGACCGCATAGACTAGACGTCTACGTAAGATTTGACGCAATTTTTGTTTGTCTATGGCATGGTTACGTGCGCGACATGCGTCATGAGAGCGGTATCATGACATATCCGCCGCTCGGCAGCGGATGGCGGACGACAGCCACAATTTGTTAAATTACCACACGCTACACACAGATTCATCGGCAGCGTCGCGTTACACTGCACAAGACTTCGAATGAAACCCGTTTTGTTTTTTTTGTCTTGAGGTAAATTTTATACATCCGCGGTTAGTTTACTTGAACAGCCTGTATACGAGTTGTATAGTTACTCCTGGTCTATGAATTATGATGTAAGTTAAAACTTCAAAAATAAGAAGCAAGGAAGCTTTCAATATTATTTACGCTTGACAATTATTAATGTTATGATGGGAATTAAGCACATCACCTACTTGATGTTTGAGAATGTTCATAATAAATTTAAAGCCTGATGGACGATCTTACAATGTAATTGTCTGTTTTATCAAAACCGAAGAAGACATTGTAGTTTAAATATGTAAGTCGGTATATACATAAATAGATAATGCCCATTTAAGCCAAGAGGAATTTAGGTACGAAATAAGCTAGATCGATGTATAAACATCGTTGAGTTTAAAAAAAAAAGCTGGATTAGACAACAAGGACCAGTAGAAGTGGTGTAATTGACAAGAGGACTATGTCCAGCAGTGGATAAATGTCGAATGATAGGATATGAAAAAAGTCGCAAATTCAGAATTATGACTGTTGTTACGTTATAAAAGTCATTTTCACGTCGTACTTCTGTGGATAGGACCAACAAAATCATCTTATTTATAAATAACCTTCAAAACTTCACCAAAACGCAATTCAGTTCAAATTTCAAAATGCAACCTCAACCGGGCGAATATCGCAATTCTCCATGTTCCACATTAAGTTCCGCTACTCGCCACAGGCGCCGCCACCGTGCACGTGGAACCGGCGAGTCAACCAGTGTGCGTCCCACGTCACACAGCCGTGATTGCACTAAATTGAGCTTCCGCCGCCGACAGGATAAAAAATCCCTGCCGCGTCCTCGGTGACATTAAACAATGGCCAATCGTGGTCTGAGCGGTTAACTGTCGCCGCTCGTGGCCGCCGCTCGCACTCGCATTCGATGTTTAAATTATACGTATTCGCTTTTTGAAATCGAAATTTGAAAAAGAATTGGATGTATTGGAGACTTGTACAATGAACTGGTATGACGATAATGATGATTTAAGAAATTTGCCTTCTGTAGAGACTTTTGTAAAATCTGAACTAAATGAGTATAATCTTAAGATGGAAAAGCAGTGTACGAGACTAATTAAGGGCGAAAATCCTATTCATAAGAAATATGAAATTGGTTAAAATTGTTGATATAATCAAGGAAAATCGTTGTAACTAGCACTAAGTAGGATGGAACGATATGCCTTTTAACTCAAGGACCTTTATAATTACCTCAAAAACGTAGGAGAAAAAATGCAAGACTAATATCCTTTACATATTTTAAAATAGGTTAATTTAGTTTAAGCGCTTGCCATTTAAATTTAATTATTTTACTAACGCTTTTCGATAATAAGTCTTAAAAAAGAATCTATCAATTTACATTACTGTGTAGTACAGTTTAGTTTCAGGAACAACTAAACTGAGCGATAAATAGTAGCTTGATTTCTCAAGCAAATTATATGCGATATTTTGGATTTATTCACGAATATGACCTAAATCATCATTATCATCATCGTCACCATAACATGAAATCGAAATAAACACGCAATAAGTCTGCGCAGAAATATTTTCAATTCGACGGCCCAACGTTTCAAAAATATTAAGGCATATTTCTTTCTTGGCAATTTGCACCCTATCAGTCTTTTACCCCTTCTTTCAACCCTTAGGCACACGCGTAACTAAATAACTGAGCACAGATCGATAGCAATTTCGCATTTAACGGGCGCATGATTTGCCTTCGATATTGAAGAAATAGTTACATTTCAATTTGGCAATCAATTTTGATTCTAAAAGGACGAACATAAAATACAACAGTAACAAACATAGCTTAGCTTTTAGATCTTTATGGTATTCCTTGTGTCAAAGTCAAAAGTATATATACTCTATAGACCTATTTAACGGCAATCTATTAAGCTATAAGAACTTAATCCGAAAATTCCTCTATGATCTGGATTTTAATTTGTAGGGGATTTTCTGCTGTACTTAATTCATTCTATTATATTTTAACTCACATCAAACATTATGTTCAAACACAATGAATTAATCATGTCAATCGAAAACTCAACAATGAATTGGAACTATATATTTTTTGTACCGTATTTTATTTTATTTTATCATGGTTTTTGTATTGTAATTTATTTCTTCTTTTTTTATTATTGTATGTCCAGTATATAGTTATATCGCAGTATATTAGCCTCGTAGTATAATATTGTTCGTGAAACACAAGTTTTGGGTTATATTCAAGATAAAAAACATTATTGTAACTATTTAGCAGCTTTAAGATTGTAACCTGTTTTGAGTAAATAAAAAATAAATAAAAAAGTACAAGAATCTTTTGCTTTCCCAGCATAGGCCTAAAAGTAATACTAACTGGGTGATCACAGAAACATTTCCCCAAAAGAGTTTTGGTACTGTAGCATTGTAAAATCTAGAAGGTTCTATACCTACCCCTCAAGTCTTTAATAATTATTTTTGCTAAACCTTTTCGGGTTAAATCTCTCAGATCCTTTTTCACCTACGTCCATCATGCATGTTCGTTTTGCGTTCGGTTCTCGGGCATTGCAATTTGTGGACAGGACGTTACTAGATACGTTAGAAATTACTATCCACGTAATGTGCCGGTTCCTCCCGACGTTTTTCTCCGTCATCGGAGCGTGCTGTTATAAAAGCGTATACGTGAGAGTTTTACATGCTATTTTCATTATCGTTGTAATGGTACGATGGACCTTTGTAACGCAATTTGTTTATGAATATGGGGTAGAATTATAATGGTATTAATAAACTAGGAAGATTTAAAATTAGGAAAATAGTTATATCGTCATAGATACTTATTCAAACCAGATGTATTTTGTAGGTCCTAGTTAAGGAGGTTTGCATCTTTTATAATTATTCAAAATTAATAGTACTGGGACTCAAATAAGTCCAAGTAAAATACTTATAGGCGAACAATGAAAAAATATTTTATAGCAATAAAGTCAACTGAAAAATAATAATTGTATAATATAACATCGCCTATTAAGCTATATAATGGGTCCTGATTTAATATATTTTATCCACTCAATTTTACTACAAGATTTGAAACAAGGAAGTCATCAAGATCGAACATAAATATAAAAAAAAAACAAAAAGAAAAATTTCCTTAGAACTTCCACTCTTGTGTTTTTATCCATTCTCATAGAACATTCACGCAACAAAAATCTTAATTCCAAACGTATAAATCTACGTACAGTTGCAAACGCCATAAATTAATCCGGCGTACAGCGAGACCGGCCAAAATCCTTTGTTACTTATTCGCAAACAAAAAGTTTGTTATTACAACGGACCGGAGAAGTGAAACTTTATCATCGGGACGCAGACGAGACGACAACTTTAACATATAAATTATAACAATATACGGCTAATTTTACACGTGAGCAAGTTTAATCTGCTCGAATGCAAGTTTTTTTGTTAAACTTCCAGATTTATTGTCAGCGGTGAATGTGTAGGGAGTATAGGTTAGATTAGAATAATTGACTTACATATACAAGTATTACAATCCTAACTTTATTTGAGAAGATTGGGGTTAGTATTAACGCTAATTTATAGAATATTTTTAACAAATTACTAGTTAATATTTTAGAAAAATTCAAGCATTTTACAAGGCGTCAGATGGTTTAAAGATTGATGCTATTGCTGTGGTGACAAACAATATCAAAAAACTTTATATTTTAACCGTAGTTGGTAGTCAAGTTCCGCTGAAAAAAATGTTTGAATATTATATTTCCTATTATAGTGAAAAGTACGACGTAAATAACTTTAAGAGTCGTGGTAATCAAAAGTAAAATACCTTTATTCTCGACTAATTCAGTACCAAAGAAGTGTTTAGTATATTTTATATTCAAATACACGATCCATTCCGGCATTACAAAAGGATCATTTTATGCGAGTATCGACACATGCCGTCAGGAATTAATCGACAAGTCCTTTAATCTTGATGTACATCGCATTACACAGCGCAAAAAGGAAGTAGAACCACTTACGTTTAATAGGAAAGTAAAGTTACGTTTTTGTCCGGTTCACTCATTACTTTTTGCATAATGCAAATTGCTATGGAAATATTTGTCTGAACGCGAGGCTTTATGCGAGACGATATTCACCGCAAATCACATTTTGAATGCACGAAGTCTCCGAGACTGCTGAATCGCAGCAGACAGCAGAATGGAGTTGCGGCGAATATTGTGATACTGCGGCGCGTATGTAAGTATTGTATGTTACAAGTATCAGCTACGTAGTTTCTTTATCATTTCGCTTTTTAGATTTATTTTTATTTTAAACTTTTAATTAGTTTTTTTATAGTAAATCCGTAATTTAGAATATGGATTGGTCGGTTAAATTACTCGCATTTTGCAATCAACATTTTGTAAACTGAGGATCAAAAAGTTTTGCATAGAAAGAGGGATGTTGCAATATTTAAAATACCCATAGTAAGCACAATTTCAATTACAATGTAATTGTAATAAATGAAAAAGTGTAGTTTAAACACCCATATCCTGGAAACAACATTCGAGCCCGTATTAAATCATATTTATGTTAGCGCATTTCCGCGAACTGCCGTTGCGTGCCATCTGTCGGCGGATAGCGGCACTAAACATGCCCCATTGTAATTTACTAACGGTCCGCAAAAACGGACCTACCGAAACGAAACAAAACACATACCAATTAACCTCGTTATTTTTACTGTACAGATTAACGTTGGAGATTATCTTGCGGCTTTATTATCTTGTGCGATTCACTGCACCTGCCCTTTTTAACCGATTTTAAATAACAGCCATTTACATCCATCATGTCGGCAGCGGTGAATGATCCAACGTCCGTCTTCGGAACGTTTTTATTTTAATGCTAAATATAATTAACCTACAAATTTACAAATAGCTTTATTTACGTGTATGTTAATGCGATTCCCTGACTATCTATTTCATTACCGAAATATGGAGCGCAATAAAAAATTTTGATATTATCGTAGGTAGGAATGTAGGACACGATGTTCCGTTACGACGAAACAGGAAGTGCGTTGCCCACAAGTACACGTCCTTTTTGCCACAACAACTGTTATAATAATAGGGTGAAGCCATTGGTAATCACGAATCTCCTAAAAGTGATCGTTGAGTAATTAAAAATCTATAGTTTATTTAACTCAATAATTTATTACAGACAATAGAATGTCATAATATAGAAAACATAATGTAGTTTTTACTTTTACGATACAAGAAAAATCAACAAAAAGATTAGATAGCACCGTGAGGCAGTAAATTTAACAACGTTTTTGTCTATGACACCAAGCAGATGACAAAGTTTATCCTGCAGCTGTCCCGTATTCCGGGATAAACAGGATCCCACATGACAATCCGGGACATTAACTCCTCTAATGCAATGCTTCGTCAATCAGTTACGTTGCAACATGTGTCGATAAAGGTGCTAATAATCATATTCCAATTGTTATAGCGTTAAATTACATAGAAGTGTCAGAGTCAGATCAGCAATAAAAATATGAAACCAATAAGAACTTATCTTAAATATATAATAATACATTTACATGTATGACATCTAATCAAATTTATGGAAGTAGGTATTGAAGAATTTGCAATCACTACCCTGAATAATAATTTTGATTAAGAAACATTATATGTATGTTAACATGTAGGGCAAAATATATAAAAGTATTTAGTTAAGACCTCTGCTCATATTCCATAATATCGAACGTTGTGAGACGTATCTTAGTCATTTTTACTATAGGTAGTTGTAAGTTTTGTCAAGTAAGACACATATGTATTGCACCTCAATAAGCAAAATAAACACAAAGTGCCCAGGTAACAAGTTCGAATGGCTATCTCTCAATGAAATAATGAAGTCGCGTGACTACTGGACCTGCCCCAACTCACGCACGTCTTGCACACGTCGCGCCCACGCTTTACGCACGCTCCTCCCAAATTAGTACCGGTTACGTCGCCGGTACGAACTGCGGAATGTCCATATCGGTCAGCTTCGGAATTATCCAAACTGCAATCATATTTCTACATAACTTTGAGATTGTATGGGAAGATCTAGTGTGTTTGTATATTACTATCATGTGAAATTACGTGTTAAAACAAAATAAATTTGTAAGATTAATAGTCATAGATAAGTCACTACAAATTTAGGTGCAGCAATAAAATATATCGAAATATCGTCCCAAAAAACACGACATCGTTAAGCGTCATTCCTTTGTAATTCATAGCATTAATACTATCTAATTTATTTTCCATACATTACAAGTTGTAGAAAATGTTTATTTTATTCCATTTGGCATGATTCCAGTCAATAAATTAACGTGTTGGTGTATTTTAAACGCAATTTGAAGTCGTATAAGTATGCGTAGTGAAATAAAGCAATATCTCATATAATTAATGATAGCACAATCGCTTTACCACGTCTACAAACATAAAGGTGTTCACATTTATTATAATGTAAAAACAGCTCCCGCCACTCGTATTAATTAGAATAATGACGCGCAATGACCATCAGTCGACATTATCTGCAATATAATTATAGAATTACTTTTTTGATAAAATTATCTTACTTGTACAAACTTGAATTTCTGTAAGTCATTTAAATTTATATAAAACCCATTTGTATTTCTGGGAACACGTAATGTCTCACACAAGGTAAAAGTAGAAAGTAAAATGTAATTTTATATTATAATTGTTACTTTCTCACATTAATGTTTTGTCGTTGAATCTATAAATTATCCATAGGATCTTATTGCAACATAAAAATATAGTAATCTACTGAAAAATAATTGGGTGTACTACATATTGTAGAATTGAACATTAATAGCCCAACCGTTAAACAATAATTACTACAGCAAATTCCAGTACGATTCCCGTATGTACATATAAATGATGTAATTTCGCTTTCATTAACGACATTTTTTATTCACTAAACCAGTTACCGGCAGCTGTTACTCACGAAATGTTTATTTATTCATTACAATCTCCAAAAGGATTCGGGACCTGTCCATGGATAATTAGAAATACTGATAATTTGAATGAGAATAGACAATGAGGGAGCGAGAGGATCATGTGCGAGCGGGATAGGGGATAACAAATGTCGTCGCCGATCTAACACAAAAACAGGAGTAACGAACTAAGGCGCCAGGTGTTAGCCGATGCCATGTGCTCGCCAACAGAAACTTTATTATAGTTTGTTCGTATGACTGTGGATAACAGTTTACAATTTTAATTAGTTGCGCTACGTTCGCGTCACGATCGTGATCTATGAAAATGCAAAGATTACTGATATTTATTAATTACATCATTTTCCATTAGCAATATAGGTAACCTAATTTTTATGGACTCTTTATATATAAGTAGACTCTTTATGAATAAGTAACAATATATTCTACGAATATATTGTTACTTATTCATGTAGTGAAAAGTTATGTAAAGCAGAATACTGTGCGTTTCTAAAATTATATCAATTTAAAAAATCATTCTCGACATTAGCATTGCTGTTTTGAAAACACTTTAATTCGTGTGTATTGTAATATTTGATTTGACCTTCACAAAAGCAAAAGCTTGGCGTAAGCTTCTAAACACGAAGCTTTCGAAAGCGCCATCTAGGTTCAATACGCCGCAACTGCGTTTTATCGCCACCTAGTGGCGAATAGCAGAACTTATATCTACGTCGAGTCCTTCTTAAGCTACGAATAGTTCGTAAAATTGCGTGTAGATGGCGCTACTACAAAATATTAAAAAGGCGCTTAGGTTTGGTTAGTTAGGTTGAATTTTTGAATACAATCAAATCAATCATAAACAAATTCAGTATCTACATTTTTCATGTACTAAAAACACTAATCCGTCGCCATCTAACCTCTCCATTGCATGTTTGTCTATTCATTTTTCCCTTTTTGTGTTAACGTTCTCCTTTATTTTACTTACTTTATTTTGCTTTATGTTAAGTCTGTGGTGTGTCTGTGTTGTTATAGCTTATTTTGGGGCCCGACGGCACGTTGCAGACGGTGAAGAGCGAGTCTCGCCGGGGCCGCGGCAGAGGGCGCGCGTCGAATGCTCCAGTAAGTACCTTATTATTTTACCCTCCTTTTTTGTGTTTTTTTTTTTGTTTCATTTCTTTCATGTCATGTGTACCCTAAATGGTGACTAATAAATTAACAAATAATCATGCTTAACCAACTCGTCGAAGCTGCAATGAACGTGCCTATTTCATGGAAAATATTTACAGCTCTGCCATCAATTTGTTTTGCTTTTATAAACAGCAATCGAAGATATATCGCCTCGATATTTTAATGAATTCAACGTCTTTACTGAAGTTTATCAGCAACGTAATATTTAATACAAAATATCTACTTAGTAGGTACCTAAGGCTTATTATCTATGACTGGCGGAATGCCTCTAAATACGTCCAAGATCTCTATCGTGTACTAAAAAAGTGTTCGCTAAACAATAGGTTTACAACTCATCGAATATACTCTTATTTTTTGGCGCATTCATATACGAGTACTTAAATACAACACACTTTCGTATACATCCGTCATCTTCTCAATAATGACAAGTGGAGTTTTAAAACTGGACTCATCAAAAAGGTGTGGAACAACCTTTAGAAAAATGCCGTTATTTAGTGAAAGTTGCAATCGAATAAACAACTCTATTCGTAAACAAATGCAGAGTACTTAACAAGAAAGATAGAGCTCATAAACCTCAAAATAATACTAAGTATTTTAATTTCCAAATAAAAATATCTTAACTATAATATTCACATATGTAGCTTTCACTGAAGGCAAGACTTTTTACAATTACTAACATACATAAAATCACGCCTTTTCCAAGAAGGGGTAAGCAAAGTTGCCAGGACACCCACATTTCGCCTAGGTGTTCCGAACCACGCAGTGATAGGGGGCGAGCCTATCGCCATATCGGGCACAAATTCTACCTGCAAAATAATTTTGTATAATGCTTGATTTATAAACGTGCCTGAGCCGCAATCGACAACAGACGACCAATTGTCTAAGAGCGAGACGGGTACTCATATCGTCAAGTTGTTAGAGCTTACCCTCCTCCATCCCCACCAAATAAAAAACCCGACATGTCATTAGAGCAATCACCCATCGGGCATGCAGGTCACGGGTCGCGAGGTCAAAGCCGTGACACGCAAGCCCACCTTGATTACGCAACGCGTATAAATCAAACGGGAACAAAAACGAGGCCACTCTCGCTTTCACAACGAAATGTCCAAATATAGGAATAAAGTGTAACCACGGTTCACGGCCAAACCGAGCCAAAACAGTAGTGGAAATGCACAACCCCATTCACCGAGATTAATAATAGCGACCAACTATCAAAGCGCGGGTTTTCGTGTCACTTTTACGTACATTGCTGGCTTGGTAATTTCAGGTTTGTTCGCGCTCGCGCTTAAAGTATTAGTCTGACCGTCAATATTTTTGGTGAAATTATTTCTATCACACTGATTACAAATTAATTTAAATACTCATTGATCTACAAGATCTAAACAAAGTAATTAGAAGTACTCTACATTTACAAACAAATTGTATTGAAAACTCTAAAATGCATAAATGTTGGTTTTAGTTTATTCAGGTATACCACTGTCTGTTTCTATAGATAACGAATAGCAGATCATCGTTTTTATTATTACCTAATCATTAGCAGCCACAAGATGTCCACTGCTGAGCACAATCCTTAAAGTATTTTGCCTTCAACCACATCAACAATAATGTATAACTTGTAAAAGCTCATCAATATCTCCAGCGAGCAATGTACGCTGTCCAAATCCTTTGCGTCGTGGATGTAGTAAACAGTATTTGTAGAGATTTTTCCGCGTAAGCTCGCCGCGCTGCCACCTGTTCACTCACGATCGAGTGGAATTGTTAATTTGAAATTATTCAGTGGCCTCGTTCCGCCTTGTTTATTCATAAATGCACTTTTTGCACGTTGTGAACGATGTGTCTTTTGTACGGAGAAATGTTTCCATAATTTCATTATGAAATAATATTTTTGTGAAATTAATTTTTAATTTTAATGTGAATCATTGTGCGATTGAATTCGTCGTGTTAAATGTTGGTGTGAAACGTAATGAATTACTGAAAGAATGAAAATATGGTCAGACTTATTATACACAAGTGATAGGAAAAGAGAATGGGCTATGATTCACTCTTTTTCCTTACCAGAGACTAATCCAATCAGGAAATCAAAGAAAAAGGTTTGTTTGCTATCAAAGAAAATTATAAAGCCTCGGTCGCGCAGTTGGTTAGATGTCGGCTCTGAAACTAATGGCAGTGGATTCAATCTCTGTACTGAGACTAAGCTTGTGTGAGCACAAATATTTGTAACTCACGGCACTAGTCTAGCCTGCTGAATTGACTGTTTCAATTGGTATTCCGAGCACAATTGTCTACATCGAGCAACTTATGGGGATTTTCCAAACTGAGAACTAACGCAACTGACCTAGGCGTAAATAAATACGCCCGACAGTCATACACATTGTTTTGACCGCAATGAAACACACAAGTGCGGTGTAATGAATATCCAAAATTACAAGAGACTCCTCTGTCTCTGTGTATCACAGCGTTTTGCAAGAATTTCCATGGTATATAAAGTCCGCCAACCCGCGCTAGGCCAGCGTGGTAGACTATATGGCCTAACCTCTGTCAATCGATTTTAGGAGGCCTTTGCCCTGCAGCGAGACGCATATGGGCTACTGATACTTTCCTTCCCCAACAAGGAAAATAACTACATCACCAGAATAACGCGTTGAATTGAACCCAGTACCTCACGTTTAAAAGCATGTAATAGTAATACCATTTACTAACCGGAAATATAAACAAATCTATGGAAATGTACTTCCCGCAAGCCCTGTTAAGCTTCCGTTTGGCTGCAAAAGTGATTTATTGTCGATGCCAGGAGTTTATTTTGCTCCGACTGGTTTTACAGTTCGAGTGCTGGTTGAATTGCGGGGTTAATAACCTAAATATTTCATTTTTATAAGAGGTTTTTTGAATGTAATTCGCTGAAATTGGCTTTTTGTATCCTTATTTCTTTAATCATGCTATCGTTTGTTAAAAGAAGAAATATATTTACTAAATTTATTAGAATTGAATTGGTTCTTTATCCACGATTAACAATATGCAAGTGATACATAATTGTACGTCTGAAATTAAGCATCAGAGCTTGTGTCTCATCGATTGAGTGCTCTTGAGTATCCAGGGTACCCAAATTTCGTTATGCATTTTCCGTCCCAAGATATGATAAGAGGCGAGGCGAGCCTATCACCATACCGGGCAAAAATATCGGGCAAGAATTCCTGACTCCGGGCTGATATTGAATAGAAAAAATCAAATTCAATTTGCCCGACCCGAAATTCGAACTCGAGACCTCAGCTTTGTAACCTTGCCGTAGTACAATTACGCCAAAGAGGCAGTGATATATCCATTAAAAATAGTTCTATTTCAATTCGTAGAATCGTTTTTTTTTTAGATAGCAATTTTATCGATTAAGTACGGGAAATAGAAACCTACTATAGTCTATATTCTATAACATCAACAGGTATTTTTCTCAACCCAAATATTTTCAGGAAAATCAATGTATACAAGAATATCAGATATAACTTGGCAAAAAAGAGCACGATGCGGTGACAACTGGCATTAAAGAAAAACAATTATAGCAACACAATTAATTTTTTTTTTGTTTTTTTTTTTTTTTTTTTTTTTTTATAATGGCCTGGCATTGTGGCGGCATTGCACCTGATGGAAAGTGCCAATGCCGCCCTGGCAGAGTATCCATTGGCATCGGACGGCAGTCCCATGCCAATGGAAACAATTATGCCGGCCTGCTTAGGTGCCTCTTCACACCACGGCGGAAGGACCCAGGATTGTAGGAAGGAGGGAACACGTGCGCCGGCAAACAATTCCACAGCCTGACGGTGCGGCACAGAAACGAATTTGAGAACCGAAATATGTCATTGTGTTCGTTGAATAACTTTATACGTAGGTATTTCCATACATTTTCGTTCGGATTTTGTTTGATTGTGATTTTAAAAAAAGCCTATTAACAGAAATAAATGAAAATAATCCGCCGTAGTATATCGAGTTGCCATGTTAATATTAAGTCATTTTTGCCAAGATATATATTAAAAGCATATTATACATTTAGTTCCACATTCCTTGTATGTAAATTATTAAATTATATTAAATAATTATTGTATTTACATACAATTTGAATAATTTCAATACAGCATGACGTGTCAGCTGACGTCATCGCTATCAATCATGATATTGTTAGTAATAAAAGTGCATTTTAAATACGTGCGACGGACGTACAGTATTTGATTAGGCTAATGCATTTCTTTGTGGACCTAACCCACTTCGATAAGCTTTTAGCAGACCGCTCGCGGAAAATTCACTGGAAATTTGCTTCGCATTATTTATATTTTGTTTACTTTAAAGAATATTAGAGTGAGTCCTGAAATACTTTTTATCGATCTCATCTATGTTGATTTCGATGAAACGGCCTCCGTGGCACAGTTGGTTATATGCCGGCTGTGAAACCTGAAGCCGCGGGTTCGAACCCCGCATGAAGAGAAATATTTGTGTGATCCACAGTCTAGGGCGGAGTGTTTACGAGACCGAAAAGTCTCTTACTTTGTGATACCCACGACACACGACTCGATGTGGTGGGATTAGAACTATGTATGTGACTATTCGGTGTATTAATTTATTTTATTTATTTATAGACTAAAAAATGAATTAACATCCAATGGTAACGTTTCATTTGCCTAAACTTACCCATTAATTATTTTTATAAGTTAATCGTACCTGACTGTCAAAATCAATTAAATTATTAAAACTGACAAATATTATGTGTATAATATAATATGTATAATAGGTAAATAATAAAATATATAGCTATTTATTTCACCTCGGAATCCGGTACTAAACCATTCAAATCAGTGCTACTCTCAAAAAGGGTGAAAAGTACACTCAATCAACGAGAATACATGAAGAGGTTGATGAGTTGGATGAAGTGAAAGTAATATGTCAGAATCGAGCAAAGTGGCGATCTATAGTCTCCTACCTCTACGGGATACAGGTGTGACGATTAAGTTAGGTTATGTTTTTTTTTTATTGCATTGAATGGCGAGACGAGCAAGCCGTTCGCCTGATGGTAAGCGATACGACCGCTCATAAACAGTAGCAACATTCCACTGCGCTCGCCATCCTGAGACATAAGATGTTAAGTCTCAATATGTCCAGTAGTTACTCTGGCTACAATGTCCTTCAATCCGAAACACAACAGTGCATTTACGCAGTGTTGTTTCACGGGAGAAATAGACATTGCGGTGGTACCTACCCAGATGGCCTCTCACATATCAGAGACCTACCACCAGTGTATATAATGTAATGGAATCTGATAATCTAATAATCTGAGTTATGTAATGGAATCTGGTCCCAAACACAATTAATTAATAGCTTATACGTGTGTACGTATGTTTTCGGTGAAGGTAGGATACTCTTGTCTGCATGGTTAACGTACATATTAGTGCCAAATCCACCATACTCACATGTGCAGGTATATTTTTCTGGGTGTAGCTCTTTACATCCAGTTTCTAATAACCCATACTGCGTCGATAGCACAGTTGTATTACGGAACTATTACAACGATGAGGTTTGGGTACGAATCCCGGGTCAGGCAAGTGATGTTGGATTTTTCTATTAATTATTAGCCCGTAGTTAGGAATTTATACCCGATATGGCGATTGGCTGGCTACCTATCATATAGTGGGATGGAATATACAGGACAAAACATGGATGGATGTCATGATGGATAGCATATCTGCCCCTCTATCTGGGAAAAGAGCGTGAGTTTATGTATGTATGCCCAATAACCTAGAATTGTGCCGACCCATAATTCATCTCGTGCCGTTATATGTAACTCCTACAATTGCATTTTGTCAAATGCACTCCATATTAAAAAACGCCAAGTTAGATATCTCTATAGTATCCTAATTCTGAACATATAAAATCCACTGCTTTCAAATTACCACGCGCAAGGTGATTGTCATAAAGAGCGTCTGACTGCAGTCTGGAGACACAAAGGGAAGTTTTTCTACCTAACAAGAGAGCTGAAAGATTGCGCGCGGCTCGAGCGAAACTTGTGCAAACCCATTCGTTTGTAATGTCCGGACTATAGTGTTTCCGGAGTTTTAGATGGCCTAAGTCTAAACCTAAATTCTAATGGACTTATTCATAGATAAAGTATATTTTAGTTATCGAATATTTAGTCCCTTTCAAACTATTTTTGAATTCCCTTTGAGCGAACAACACAAAACTCTGCCTGGGTAGGTACTACTGCAATGTATATTTCTCCCGACAAACAGCAGTGTAAATGCAATATTGTTTTTCGGTGTGAAGGACATTGTCGCCAGAGTAACTACTGCACATATTGAGACTTCACTTTTGTCTTAATAATTATTAAAGTGTAACTGATCTCTCCCCCACCCCCTTCTCCCCCTCTCCTCTTCAGCCATAATATGCCTTCCTGATTTCATGTGATCAATGTTGGCATTGCTTATGCATCTCATTTACGTAACGATATAGGCTATGAACATTTTATTTTATTTATTTGTACAGTACCCGGCGATAAATATTGCACATCGACATTTGGAAAGAGACAATCGGCTAATTTCGGCTTCGTAGAGCGTTATCTCTGTCGCACGAAATACAAACAGTCCGGTATCTATTAGGAGCTGTTAAAACAATTTTTATTTGCTTCTTTTAATAATTCTTTTTATTCTTTGTATAATATTCACCAATTTTTCTGTAAGTGATGGCTTTAGGTTCGGGTAAAATAAAATAAAAAAAATATGTTCACATTATGTTTACGTATTTAATTACTTTGGAAAATTACAGCTGTAGTATACATAATAAACACCATTGTACCTATTGTTAAAGTGAGACATTGTAATAAAAATAATAATAATTCTAATTCTCAATTACTTCCATTTCACTATCTGTGATCTCAAAGAGGTCAATATCACTGTCACTATCAGCCGTATTTATCACTAGTCTATCAGTGTAATTGTCTAAACCGTGTTGAATCCTTCTATATTCATTCTCACATTTGATAGTGTGATCGCAAACCTTTTTCCACTCTTCAGCCCCGATCATGTTTACTTTTTCAGTCAATAACGTTTTTACTGTAGTTAAATTCATACCCACATTTCTAGAGGCTACATAGCCTTTTAGTTGAGACCATATATTTTCAATTGGATTAAAATCCGGATGATTCGGTGGAAATCGCAACACAGTGTGCCCATGTTCGGCAAGTACTTTGTCCACGGAAAACGCTGTATACCTCTTCTTGTGCTGACATATAATAGCGTAATTCTGGGTTTTTGTTAATTTTGGATCAACTGGAATTTCGTGTGTGTTTAAGCAGTTGACCATTTCCTGTTTAATGGTGTTTGAGTTGGGAGGTCTTTCAACATATATATTGTGATAGGGTGCGTTGTCGATAACTAGAACGGAATCACTGGGTATATTTAGGATTAATTGATTAACCAGCCATTTCTCGTAGTTATAGTTATTCATTTCATTGTGATAGTCACCTGTAGTATCCGTGGATTTATACGTTAAAAAGGCACCGGGTACAAAGCCTTTTTCATTTCCCGCATGAACTATTATCAAATGTTGACCTTTTGAAATTGGCTTTTTTACTCCTTTTTTCTTATCATCACTCCAAGATTTCCCTTTAATGTGGGATTTATGTATGTAAGACTCATCCATGTAGACGATATTTTTTCCTGTTTCGCGAAATTTGCGTATTTTATCGAGGTATTCCATTCGTTTGAGACTTACATCGTGCTTTTCCATTAAAACTTTTCGATTATCTTCCATTTTAGTGAACCGAAATCCCATCTCGTGAAGTATTTTTCTCAACGTCTTTTCAGACCCATTGTAATTAATAGCTTCAGATAATTTAGCTTTTAATGATTTTATTGTTAGCAGTTCATTAAATCGTAAGTGAAAATCATACACCATTCTTCGAACAACATCATAATCAAAATCGTCCATATCCAAACGACATTGCTTTTTTGGTCTCCCTTTTTTTGGAGTGCTAAACTTAATTTCAGTAGAATGTGTTTCAGTACTGACTTCGTTTAATATATTGTTCAAAGTTCTTCTTGAAATTCCAGTGGCATTTGCAACTCGCACTTGAACCTTCTTAAAATAACAACTTACATTTTCATCTTCATTTTTTTTAAATCTGTCAGCATCGGTTACAAAATATTTATAAACATTGTAGATAATTTGGCGTGACTGACCTCGTAAAGGTTTCCCTCTTTTTCCTAAAGATGCCATAGTAAAACGTTAAATTATTTAAATTTGGGGGTGTTAACAACTCTATATATATATTTTGAACTGGACGCGACCGCACTCTATCGCACTTGAACAACGACTGTCAAAACGTCACATAGGTAGTGTGCGACAGAGATAATGCTCTACGAAGCCGAAATTAGCTGATTGTCTCTTTCCAAAGGTCGATGTGCAATATTTATCGCCGGGTACTGTAGATCACATTAAAACAAAGACATCATTATACCATACTACTCTACATAAAAATACTTAAATTACACTTAAAATAAACAATAACAATAGAATAAAAGATAACAAGCCTATTTACAAAAAAATTACAGAGATATTTATAATTTCTCCCCCCCTTAGCCCCCTAACTCCTTCAGTGCATCTTTGTGCCACCTATTATATGTGTGTGCATGGCCCTATCGCTATAATGTCCCTATAGCCGTTTTGGGCAAGTTGCGGTTAGGCCGCGTGCACACAACAGCTCCCTGTCAGTGAGATACCGCCCTATGTTTTCACCCTGTAGTGTAGTAATTGACTGAGAACAAAAGGGATCGGGTTCGATTACAAACTATTATGTTATTAATCTTTTGATATCTCTCCTCATTTATCTAGTGTCAGTATGTATAGATGAACCAAGTGGTCCTAGGTTCGAATCCTGGGTCTGGCAATTCCACTCTGTATGAGTTCTTGTATAAGTATTGACAGCCTCCGTGGCGCTGTTTTTTCTTCCTCACAAATGTTTATATCGGGTCTGGGTGTTGTGAGACCGAAAAGTCTCTAGTTGTTCCTGATACCCGCGATATAAGACTCCATCTTAGTGTGGGCTCAGAACTATGTATGTTAATGTTGGTTGTATTTATCTATTATTTATATTTAGGTAGCCCGAAATGAAACTATGGTGACTGGTTCACTCCATATCACATTAGGGATGAAAATATGCTCGAGCAGTGGATGAATTTCGCTACTAATACTAATCTGCCTACCCTTTCGGAAATATTGGCGTGTATTTATATCTGTAACTTCTACATTTACAACAACGTATACTATTATTTTTATTTGTTTTCTCTTATATTGTTTTTAAGGCTTGTGACAGCACGCACGAGCTTTGCGGAAGAGCAGCATTGGTTTTAACACCAGCACATGCTGAATATGAACCATTTCGTTAACAGGCACTGTTATATTAGTACTATATTTTTAATAAGTTCATTTCATTCTTTGTTTTTCTTTCATTTTGTATCCAACAGCAATATCTTCACCTCTTTCGTATCGATAATATTTTTTCTCTGAACTGTCATAATCAGTCACGGCACAATTTAACAATAAATATTCTGAACATAAAATTTATTATACACTTGAAAATAAATTTATGTCCAATAGTTCTAACGTAAATCTATTGACGTAAACGCTACCTTGACAATACAAGGCTGTTTTTAACTCCAATAAAAAAATATGACTAATTTGAACTAAACTAAAAAATTGACCGTTTACTAAACAGCAGTATACGTTATAACACATATGTACACACATAAACTCACGCCTTATTCACAGAAGTGGTAGGCACAGCTCCTACTAGCACACCCACGTTTCGCTTGTGTTCCGTCCCGCGATGTGATAGTTGGCAAGCCTATCGCCACATCGGGCACAAATTCCTGACTGCGGACTGATAATGAATAGAAAAAAGTAATATCACTTTTTCCAACCGATTTTCGGGATTCGAACCCTCAGTTTTATAATCATATTAGGGATTTACGCTGCTGCTTTGCGGGAGAAATAGACAGTGCGGTGGTACCTACCCAGGCGGCCTCTCACATATGAGAGACCTACGACCACCAATCAAATGAGTTAACGGTCTACCAGATGATAGCTGATTTATAAATGATTTATAAACAGGATCTCCAACACATCAAATATTGATGCGCCGACAATATCTCAAGTTGGGAAAGGAGAGGAGTATTGGGTGAAAACCATTGCAAAAACGTTAAACGTATTTCCCCTCTCCTATAAATGCACTTTGTACAATTCACTACAAGTGGATTCCAATAATATAAACATTAAAATACCAGATTACAACAAAACAACCGAAATTAATAAGAAATCTAATCGTGGAAGCGTTCAATTCGGAAATAAATTGAAATCCTACTTAATGAAGACGGGACGCATAAAGGCTGCAGACGGACTAATTTCGCGTGCGCCATCTTGCGGTTGCCATGGCAACGAGACTGTCCCCCCCTACCCCCCCTCGGACCCCACCGCCTGCACTAGCATTGCACTTCCTAAAGGCTAGACTGTTGTAGATGTAGGTAGACTTAGGCACCGTGGGCTGATTAGTCAATTTCGTTGGTGGATTACGAAATCAATTTAGAATATCTTCTAGATATCCGGATTGCGGATGAGGTTTTACAGTTTGAAATGGAGATTTATTAGGTATGTAGGTAGATAGTTTGTATGCCTTCATGAATATTTTATTTCTTTTGTTTTTGTATGTTACTTATACGGTAACATTTTCAACCTCCACCAGTATTTTCTCATCCGATTCTGTTTTGGCTTGTTTCAATGCTCTTCTTTTATTCTTTTTTAATATTAATACATCGATATATTATGATTGCACTCAAATTATATTAAACCAAAAGCACCCCTATTGCATCACCGCAAATCATCAGCACCAGAAACGCCAATAGTGTGGACTACTCTTTTTAAAATCTTTTCAACATCAAACGCATCCAAGTCCTAACATTCAAGTTCAAAAAAAGAATCATGAGTGACGTGTCATGACGTCACACTTACGTCAGCATCTCAAAATAGTATAACAACGTTACCAACAATTCGCGCCGGTGGCCACGACTCCGTAATAGAAAAAGTTCGAAAGCTGTCGACTCGGACTGTCCGAAAACAGAGCTCGTATTTTGACCCCGCCACTATGAACGGAACGGAAACGGATTAAAAACACTATTTTGTATTCATACACAAAAACGTGGATATGTATTTTTACTGGGATAAGAAAGTGGCTATAATGTTATGGGATGTGCAATTAAAATTAAGTAAATAGACAAGAGGCTCGTCCAAAACGGATATACACTAGACAAACACATACGTCAAAGCGACTTTTAAAATAAATAAAATTATTTTACCATCATCGACTAGGGTTACTATGCGGGCAGATGCGAGTACCTCCCACCAAAGTTAAAGTTCTGTAATAAATAGGAACTGCATTACAAACTAGAAAATGATTTCAATTCAACCGAAACTTCTATTACATGCATTTGCAATTCAACGAAAGGTCAACTAAACTGGTCACCCCATCTCTTAAAGTTACCGAAGGAAATTAACTAAAACAGTTTTAATTAAAAGTTATTAACAAGTTGCCATTACTTTAGTTTAACCATAATTTACCTGAAAGTTCTTGCCTAAATGCAGATCAGAAAATGGTCCTTTGAGCCGGATATGCAATCTATTTGGAACTATTGTCTTAGTTTCTAATTAAAATAGAGGATATGAAATGTGAGGGTACAGTATGTATTATTGCCTACGTATATTTAGGGTGTTGCAAATTGCAGAGGAGAGGAGTTCACGGAAATCTATTTGGCTATGACCAGCATCAGACTATATCCGGTTGATAATGATGGTACAACTGGCTGGAATGCAATGAAATAACTTTTTATATTCTAGCAATACAATATTGCAGCTACAACAAAACATATCACATCAGTATCACCACATGCAAACGTTTAATGATTAAGTGTAAAAAAATAAGAAAACATTTCAACTTGTGCAGATGTGTCACGAATAAACTTTTAAAACGACAAACATTTCAAAAACAATGTACCTAACTGGAATTCATATTCGCCGGTAGCGCCCTCCCAGTCTGGCGGTGGCGAGAAAATGCGAAATTCACCGTTATAACGGTGCCTTCGAATTATAAACTCGACGAAATTTGCACACAGCACTTTGTAATTGCAAATTTTCCCGTGTGGCGCATGCGCCCCGCGACGATCAATACCACAAGATTTTATTATTGTTTTTTCTTATAGTACATCATTTGGCGCGAAAATATTTGAAAACCATAGACCAATTTGAACGGTTCGGTAAATTTCAAAAATAAAAAATAAACGGTTCCAATTTTGAATTTAGTTTGGGGCCTCATAAGACGGGGCGAGCAAGGCGGCGGCGGCGTGGGGTGGACCGGCCGCCCGCTTCTATTGGATAGTTACTCTAAACTATTGCCTGAAACTTTCATTAATGCATTCTATTACCTCGTTTGTGCAATATTCCGTCTTAGCGGGCCAAAATTCAATTTTATACGGCTTATTATGTGCAGTTTTCCTTTAAGGAAATCCACGTGCTACCGCAAAAAATTGCTAAATTAAAATTTATTGCGTAAAAGAAGTTTTAATATTCGAAATGTGAGTTAGGACGTGTCTTGTTGTATTATGTCGGAATTATGTACGCGAGGTTCATAATTTCCGGCAGATATTTGAAAATTTCATAACTTTTCAGACTGTTTCAATGTTATGGAGAGTCGTTAAATATTTTATTCGGCACGCAGTCGTGGCGAAATTGTTTCTTTTGATTACAGCCTTGGGGAAACAACGGCATAGCCCTCCAATTGATTTTGTAAATATGTAAACGTCAATTGTGTTACACAAACAAACACATTCTGACGACTTCCGACAGAATTATACTCAATCTTGTACAGATTTTCATTTTAAATAACCCGGTAAAAATAAAATAATTTCTGAACAGAAAAGTGCTGTAAATTCACATTTAAAACGCCTGCAGAAATTAAACATTCCCCTTTGAATTCGTTAACCGGTGCTGCACAATGATATCGCAGCCAATGTGCGGAAACGCTGTCCGAAAAAATTACGGCCTGTCGTATTTCTCGCTGTCAATTAAATCAAGTGTACCAACCTTACAAAAACAAAAAACAATGGCCCATTGTAGCCGCGCGTCTGCACTCACACACGGCCCGGTAGACGAAATGCATGTGTTCGCTGTGTATTATACATTACCGCGTATGTTTTCGCTCACATTCTCGACGTTCTTACTAACGAGCCAATATGCTGATGCGTTCGTCTGCCCGCACTGAGCGTTCAAACACACACACACACAGCATAGACTAACCTAAAACGAGCTTTTGAATTGGAAAAATCCGGCGGAACATTTTTATAGCGTAATACTCAGAGGATATTTGATTTCTAGTCTACTCTTATTGGAAATGGCGGCCATTTCTACTATTTTTAAATATGCAACTTGCAATGTGATTTTTGTATTGCTACCATTGAGATAATATACTAGAGGGGACACTGCAAACAAAATGTTTGTAACAAAATGAAGGATACATTCTATTTCTGTCTCTGTCACGCCTACGAAGTAACATATCTTCCCTCTCACTTTAATGTGTACCCTTGTGCACGCACCATATGCACAAATTTTGTTCCTGATGTCCGCTCTAGTATAATACCTCAATGATTGCTACTTTTAAAGTTCATGGCCAGTATTTTAAAATCCAATGAAGTAATTTTCCTTTTTTATGAAAATCTTGATAAAGTGATATGTTTTGTATTAAGATATTATATTTTTGACTCGCGTCTCGGCTTAGTTTTACTTATAATAATTTAACCTATTTATCAACACTTCTTGAAAATATATTTTTATCGAAATAACAATTTTTATGTTAACAAATTTAAATGATTTTGCGTTCAAATTCCTATCAGAATTATGAATTATTCAACAACCGAAGGTAAATGCTCGTGACTAAGCTATAAAAAGAGAGAGATGTATATCGCATCCCTTTCTCACATAAGAGGGTAGATAAATATCGGATTCCAAATAATGTTGATTTAGTATTACTCAGTGCTTATTATGGCTCTACGTACTTTTAAGAGCAAATATCATAGTTGAAATTTGTATTGTTGCGTGCGTTACACAATATAGTATTTGAAGTAAAACTTCACGGCCAGATGCCCGTTCAATTGAATGCCGAATGAATAGAATGGAGTTTTTCAAAACTCAAACTTGTTACCTTTCAGTTCTGAATAGCCACAAAATAAATGTTTTGGGAATCATTTTGTCTCTATTTAGCGTTAGGTAGTTTGCGATAACGTCCAATTTGTCAATGCTACACAGTGAAAGGGAATTCAAAAAGAAAAGAAAATATTATTACAAAAACGGCGATGACGTCAAAAGCGGCTAGTAATATTAATAAAACAGAGTATTTTCACAGCGATTTCCACGTGGGATATTTTCACGGCACATTGAATCCGACAATCCCCTGAGCATAGCCCGACCACTACCCGAAACGTCATCCCGCAAGACGAGCAACAAGTGATCAAGTCGAGCACCCGCTAATAAGCCACGCGACAAACCCGTGGGTTGGGCCATTACTGTCCACGACATTATCTCTTACGATATCTCTACGAGTGTGAAGACAAAGCGATCGGCTGAAGGAGCGTGGGGCGATAAGGACCTATTCCGAACACTTTTTGTTGAATGTTTAATATCGCCTTATTGAATGGTGATGACACGTTTATTGCCCATTGGAAATGACATTTGTTGGAACGCTGGGAATGTTTTCTGAATGCTTTTAATTTTTACAACGAACTGTTACATACGTCTAAAATGGTAACGTTATTTAGACGAAGAATAATAAAAAGTATTAGGGGAGAGGCGGGCAATTAGTAAATGCAACATATCATTACTATGTTCTATGGTTAGTAAAGTTTCTCAAAAATTCTAATCTTTATTCACAATCCATAGATAGTGGTTGACAAAGGAAGCATACAACTTTCAAATAACTTTAAAGTTCCATTTCTTAAATAAATGCTTGAGAAGACTACCAAGAAACCTAAAATCTACATCATACATAAGTATTAAATGTGAATATGGGCTGACAGTGGATGAAGCGATTTCCACGGCACGGCAATAATACTACACCTGGTGCGAAGTAAAGTTCTGTCCAGACAGAACATTCAGTGATGGAACGATAGACTCTATCATCGAAAAAATATGCCAACTAGCTCGAAACTAGATCTAATTAATATTACATAAAGCGCATTGCTTGCTCGTTACATCTTAGCAGGCCTTACACAGGTATAAAGTCGATGCTATTTTCTTTGCAATGAATGGTGATACGGGCAGTAAAATGTACTCTGTGGATACGGGTGTGCCATTCGTCTCATGGTAAGCGATACAACCGCTAATGAACAGCAGCAAAACCAAACGACATGAATTACAAAATGCTTAGCGTTCCACTGCGCTCGCCATCCTGAGACATACGATGTTAAGTCTCAATACGTCCATTACTGTTGCTACAATGTCTTTCAAACCGGAACACAACAATGCATTCACACTGCTGTTTGGTGGGAGAAACAGACACCATTTAGCCGGATACTAATGAACGATCACCGTGAAACTTCTTAAAACCATCAAAATTTGGGTTGATACTAATACACTACCACCGTGAAACTTCGTAAAACCATCAAATACCGTATAAATTCAACAGACCCGACGTCGTAACATCCTGAAAGTGTAATAGTGACAGATTCTAGTGTACGTGACGCGCCGGTCGGAAAGAGTCCGTGCAACAAGTGTCTCCGGGTATAAATTGTGGGCGTCGGGACTCGGCGGCAGGAGTCACGGACTCTTGGGACCTAGTCTACATTAGTCTTATGTTATGGGGAATTTGGACTCTCGAGTCATTTTGCACAAATCATTCATTACTATGCAGTTGTATTGAGGCTCGAGTGCATCGAGTCAGTTGACAATATCAAACGCATTCATTTGGCCCTTAATTGTGTGGCGATGATATCATCATAGTGCGTGGCGATGGACTACCAATACATACATGAGACCGAAAAATCACCGTGCCCTGGGATTAGAACCCGCTACCACCGTAGACGTCTGATCCGTTTACCAACAGGTCATCATTATCGCACATTGCTTTCTGACGAAAAAAATCCTCGCCAATACGTCACCTTTTAGATCAAATATATTCATAAACTAAATGATACAAACAGCCCCCTACCACGATGTAACATTTTCTTTAAACCAAAAGAAAACACAAACGAATACAATATAATGTTAAACAAACATAATTATAAATGTGGAGCACAAAAGGTCCGCTCCACATAATAAACTATACATAATGTATACTCCTGAATTATTCATGGTACATGTCAATTTCCAGAAACTTGTGCGCCGCTATTTACATGCTATCTAGTTTGGATAGGAAAAAGACATGTTTAAAAGATAGGAATTAGGTTTGCTGGATAGCTGATAAAATGTTTGTTTACTAAAAAGCCTTTTAGGATATTTTTTTACATATTTAAACTCACGACTTTTTTGACAAGGGGTAGACAGAAGGGCTACCAGTATACCCACGCTTCGATTGTGTTCTGACCTACCGTGTGATAGCCTTTCGCCATATCGTACACAATTTCCTGACTCCGGGCTGAAATTTAATAGGAAAATCCAATACACTTGGCCCAACCCGGGATTCGAACCTGAGACCTCAGCTTTGCAATCATACCGTAGTAAAACTATGCATTCACTGAGACATTCGGAGTTTTTTTTTTTGACAACAAGGTCCATGAACTGTATCTTGCCATTCTTCACAGTTATGTCGGCCTACAAAACATACACAATAATATTTAAGGTGTATTTTAATTACGCATAATCAATTTTTGAGTAAACCACATAATTAAAAAAGGAACTGCCAACATGTTCACGGTGGTCGCGGGTTCGAATCCCACACCTCACCACTTTTCGGAGTCATATGTGTACTGATAGTCAATCACCACGCACTAAAACGGTGAAGGAAAACATCGTGAGGAAACCTGCATACCATAGCGATTTATAAAACAAAAATTCTATGGTATGTAAGTCCGCCAACCCGCACTAGGCCAGCGTGGTGGACTATATGGCCTAACCACTCTCAAGCGTGCTCTCGATTGTGGAGTAGGTCCGTGCCCTGCAGTGGGACGTATGTGGGCTGATACAGAAATAATTAAAAAACTCAGTATCAAAAATCAAAATCAAGAATAAAATAAACACTCGAACTAGCAGTATACTATAATATGACGTCATAATATCGAATCCACATTTCATTTCAGAATGCAACTATCTAAAAGGCGCAATTTCATTTCATACGCACTGCGCGGAGGTAAGGGGCTTTAACGGCGACTTTTAATATATCCCGGATTACCAGGCTTCGTCCCAAATCTGTTTTATTGTCGGATTATATATCCGTATATCCGCACGGAGAAATCCTTGTGTTTCGTTTTATTGCCGTTTCAATATTTATGTTATCAAATTGTTGCTTATCTCCCGCATTTAAGCCTGTCGATGCTGCGCAGGTAAATAGGCGATATTTGTATATTTCATGAGATTTCTAGAATAACAAATACATATATAAATGTAGCAGATGTGATGCTGAGAAAAGACCCGTTTAGAAACTTTGACTATAAATACCTAATAAGGAACGATCGAGGAAATATGAAGTGCATCACACCGAGAATCATATGTTGAACTTAGGTAAACGTTAAGCGCTCCTAATATTTTCAAATTGTATTGTCCGATCGAATCAATTTAATAATTATAGTTACATATTTAAAAACAAAATCACAATATTTATTACAAGCATAAGGTGTTAAAAGCAAGATTATATTCAAAAGTAGAATAAACAATAACTTACCTTATCCAACCAATTATATGTGTATTTTTACACAAAAATACCACATTACAATGGTTCGCAAAAAAAAAACAAACAAACAAACAATATCCAAAAAATAAAAACATACGAGTTGCCGTTGTGAGAGCCTTAACTTTTTCCGGGAGAGCGGAAAATTTAATTTTCCCTGGAAATTGGTATCTCGGGGCACGGCGGTGCTGCGATGAATCGAATTTGCCCGATAAAACTGTTATAAATACCCATTGTTGTTGGATCTGTCGATAAATACGATGACACAGATACACGTACACCAATATTTGGACAAGTTGAGGATTATTCTGTGTTGTTAAGTTTTTTTATAGCTGTGAATCGCGAGGCGAGCATGCCTTTCGCCTGATGGTAAACACCATGGATTATAAAGCAATGCTTGGCATGCCACTGCGCTCGCCATCCTGAGACATCAGATGTTAAGTCTCACTATGTCTAGTAGTTACTCTGGCTACAATGACCATCAAACCGAAACACATCAGTGCATTAACACTGCTGTTTGGTGGGAAAAATTGACATTGCGTTGGTACTTACTCAGGCGACCTTTCAAATTTGAGAGACCTACCACCAGTGCTCAAATATTTAAAAATTGAGGTCATTTACAGTTACTTTCGTCTGTTCGGAAACTTTGCGGTGCCTTACAGAAAAAGCTGGTGTTGAATTATTTCTAGCCAACGGAATAGCACCGTCTACAAGGGTAGAAAGCCCATCATATTTTAGTATGTATTAATATTTTAGTATGGCCTTTGGCCAAACCGCAAGTGTCCAGATGGAGCAAAGGCCCAATTCCAATGATATGTTGGTAATCTTAATATTAGTTGATGTTGATGAACATGTTAAGAGTTGATATGAGAGATTAAAATATAATCAGTGCAAATCGAAAACTTTATTGTTTAAATAATCGTCTTAACATGCCAAGTTTCGAAGCTTTGAATCAAATTGTGTCAGAATTACGTAATCTATTTAAACTTCCGCAATAACAGTTGAAATGCAGTTGTGACTAAAACTAAAGAGATTATTAATCCTAGTGCAGTAGTTGCAAAACATTCATTAAATTATAAGTTAAGCTGAAACTAGTGATTGTTACTCCTTATTAAGAAATTAAAATCTTTGGCAATATTCCAATGAACATAAGTACATTAAATTCATTTGTCTGTTACGTCGTTTTAGATTTAGGAACAGATAGCCGGTAGGGGTTGAAAGGTGAGAATGAGTGGCATTCATTCTGTACGGGCAGAATGTTGCTGAATGCTTGAGGGAGCAAAAGGTCTCCCAGCATTCAACTTAGATGATGATGAACTTATGAATAATAATAATAACAAAAGCTTCACATCAACTATGACTACGTATATAAATCAAACGCTCGATAAAATAGCCTTGAACCCAACATTATCGACAATATCGTAAATCACTTAAAGATATTTTAATTAAACATCCTCAATATATCAGGGAGATAGCGGAAGGCGGCGGGTGGTGCAAGCGGGGCTCGAGGGGGAAATTAATTTAATTTTAACTTGATAATATATCACGAAGACGTCTACTCTAATAATGGAATTATGTTTGTGCTCAGGGAATCCATTTGCATTCTTATTAGACTCGTTATGAGCTTCGAGGGCTAATTAAACGTTGCTACAGGAATATTATTTACCATCGCTATGTATTTTTGCACTAGTTAGCAAAGTACACTTTAGTAGTGTATGTGCACCTGGCATAGCTACCTGATCTCCATGACTCTTTATAAAAAATCAGGAAAATATATTGGATAATTTATGTGACAACCGCACAGAGGTTTTAATCCCATATTAGTCAATCTTATTTTGTTTTTATGTATAACCTATTTCGAGCACACTGGCATAAATTCGACCAATAAACGACACCGTTGCCGACGTATTCTTTATTTAAATTTCACAGCATTATATACATAGACAGCTCTTTCGTCAGTACAAAAAATCTTTGCCTTCAGTTTCCTTATTAGTGAAATAGCTGCACATACGTCTGTTGTATTCCCGCCCGTGCTATTTCTGTGTCCAGCGTGACAGACGAATTTGCCGCCGCATTGAATGCCGGCCGCATTGAAAATTCCAATTGTGGTTGTATTTCTTAGTGATATATTGTTCTCATATGCCATTTAGTGTCGGGAATTGATAGATGAAGTCTACAAATCTTTACGTTGTTTTGGGCTAAAGTAGAAGTCCAACTTCAAAAGAGCCTCGTGTCTATAATAAAAAGAGAGACGTGTGTGTCAAATAAATTTGGACACCTAATTGGACTTAGATAAAAATGTTATACGCATAATTAGTTCAGACATTCATTTGTTTTATTTCCGATTTTGACGTGTTTTTTCAATTTTTATTTTTGTCTTTTTGCTGCTCGCGATATCTATCGTATCTCAAAGAACAATGGCGAATTTTTGATTGATCTTAATTTGAGCGTCTTAAAGTGGCATATATACAAAACAATTTCCAATATTTTTGTACATTTTTTCGAATAATCATATGAATTATACAAAGCGGGTGAAAAAAAACCTTTAAAATGGAAAGCCATTTGAGTAATTCCGGATTTATAATCTATTATTGGCTAAGTGTTGCCATTTTATATTTATTCGAATTAAATAGTTTGCTATCTAGTAAAGTACTGTTATTCGAGATAACTTTGTCAATATAATATTGGCAAACTCCCGCAATTTGTCAGTCATTTTAATTTTGTAAATAATTATACTTCATTGATATTTTATTTGCTTAAATAGCAACAACACATGATATTTTTTTCTGTATTAAATAATAAGTAAATTCAAAGTATGATATGAGCCTCGCCAGAGGACTCATACTTAAAGCAATCGATTGACATAGAAAACCCAGCAAAAAAAAAATAGACTTTTGACGTTTCTGTTGCGTGAATTGTTGATAAATATTTATTTAATCCGGACTGAGTCAAAAATAATTGAGGAATAAGGAGCCTGATACTGCATTGTGTGATCCGTGCATTGTTACGGACTTTTATATTTACTGTTTGTGATATGTTATGTTTGTTATGATCATCGATCTTATTTCAATGCTTGGATTGATTTATAGTAAAGATGTTGAGAATTAAAGGTAACTGTCAACTGAGGCTGCGGCAGATCAACTATAATTATTACGTGTAAATATACTTTTTAGGCTAATATAAATAAAAACACAAGATACTAATAGAACGGGTGTATTATTATACTTTTTATTTATTATAAAATGATATTCCTGACAACACAATACTTCATAGTACGGTCAGCCATTTTACTCGTAGTGTTACGTAGGTGTGCAAACACAAAAATTCTGATGTGAATATCAATTTTTCCCCTGTTTCTTTAACAACAATTTTTACACATGTTGAATTAGAAATTAACTCTCAGGCTAACGATATTTTTTTCATCTTAAGACATTTAATTTTAATGTCAATAAAAATAATGTATGGACAGTTGCCATTGTTCTTTGCGCCTTAAGACGGTTTTGATATTAACATCTTTCCAAGTCATATCGTATGATTAAAATAAATGGTTGGTAATAACAACAATTTTAATGTACAATAAACAACCCAATAATGAGGTTATCTCAAGTTAATTATGTTTGCAGTGAAATGAATCCCCATTTCCTTAAACACTTAATAATAGAAAAAAGTGTAAATATTTATTTTAAAATAAATTGACTTTTACATTTGAATTCAAATTAAAAATAAATTAAATTCTAACTCCTTGCTAGGAAACGTTACGCAATACAATTTCATAGAACAATACCCAAACGCCTGTTATAAATAAGCTAAGTCCAACATTGTGTACTGTACACACGATGTTAAACATGCGAAGCCAAGCCTCATCCACCGAGGTTAATGCGTTTTCGTAGGCCTGATGGGCAGTCGGCAACGCTAGATATTTCATTCAACCAGACTATTCGAGCTCCCTAGATTGCTATTCTAGCCCCCCTACGCCCCCCTCTCCCCCCACCCGTGTAGAAATGGGGGGCGTCTACCCCCCCCAACCTCCCCTCGCACAGGCGCTTAATTTCCGTATCGTATGGTCATTAATTCGTAAAGTGATATGACCGTGTATTTATGTTTATGTTACAGAGTTACTAATAAATGCGCAAATATTAATATTTATTTTGATTGGAAATTTGATCGTTCTGTAGGTGGAAGTGTGGAAGTTAATTATAACTAGAAATTATATGAACAAATCTTATTTTCGAACTCTATATTTTTTTTTCAGTTGATTGGGAATATAAGGCATTCGGTATATTTGATGAAATTGCTAAACACTGGGTTTAGCTACTGACTATCCGAATCAAATTCAACTTATATAATGCCAAATTTACGATCAAAGTTGATAACGGCAATGATTTATCTCCTCATATGTACGACGACACCCAATTTGATCTACACAGAATAACTTTTAATTTTTCATATAACATTTGTTTAACCCTAAAATAAGTTATTTCCGAGGGTGGATATCAGACCGACGGCCAGTCACGAACACGTGTGACGCCACCCGCAACCCCACGTAGGTATACATAACTTCAAACATAACAAATAGGAAACCTATAGGTTTTATTTCCAAATCGAACGACATAATTGAACTAAAACACTCAAATGTCAATGTCCCGTATCTCAAACAAGCGCAGGGCTTAATCGTTTTGATAAGACAAACCGAGCTAAAAACTAATCGTTGCATTAGCCCACTTCAAAGCGAATGCAACAAAAAAGGCGGCAAGTTGTTTATCTCAGTAAGTTTGGCGCCCTTTTTGTGCGGCCAGCGCGGCGCGGTACGTCGAGATTATGGCGGATTGCCGCTGTCACCGCTCGCATTCCCGCCAACTTTTAATTACGGCCATTGTAAACAAAGTTTAAGTTGACTACAAAAGAAGTTTTACTAATGAAACTCCGGCCGGTGAGGGCGCTATGTCCCCGGTACTTGTTACGCGTTTTTATTTTAATGCAAATTTTTGTTTGTTTATAAATTATGAACGTCTGACGGCATGGAGGTTGTCTGTCTGAAACAATATTTCAAACGTCTTGGAAATTCTTGTCCTTTTTGAGCTAGTGTCTTAATATTTTCTGTAAAGATGTTATTTCTATTGTTTATTTAAAGCCAAGTTAGAAGCATAATACATATTACCCAACATTAGTCACTCTTCAAGCTAAAAAAACTAATGTTTTTCAATAATTCCTATTGTTCAGCAGTAAGCAATTATTTTTAATCGTCAGCATTTTGCACAATTGTTTCCGAAATGTCTAAAATTGAAAGTTGAGTTTACATCGTTTGCTGCATATTTCCGAACGCAAATTGAGCTTGTTCGTAATGTTTACTCAGAAAACTGAGACACGGCCCTGCATAAATTGCAGAGCTCCACATAATTAAAAATCAACATTTACATTCAATTCTTCGCTACTCCGCCGTCTATATCGCACTGTTATTTTCTCTCTTCATAAATATTACACCGAATTCAAATATCTCAAGCATTGCCGAGTGTTGTTCGAACACTTTCGGAACTTTATGTTAGTGTTCCTTCATATAATAAAATCAAATCAAATCAAATCAAAATATTCTTTATTCAAATAGTCTTTCACAAGATCTTTTGAATCGTCCTTTTCTGCTACCACCGCTTCGGAACGTGTTGTGGCTGTGAAGAAGAAGCGGCGCAAGAAACTCCCTCAGCAACACGAACTGTCTTCTTTTTTTCTGTCTTTTTCTTTTTCTTTTTTTTTTATATCGCCATTTACAATTAAAATGATTCATGTCACAAGTTACAATAATGTCAGTTTGATTCAAAACATGATAAATTTATTCCCAAGCAGTTTTATCTTCCACATAATCTGAAATTCTATAGTATGCCTTTTTACACAGCTTAGCTTTTATTACTTTTTTAAACTTATTAATTGGAAGTTCTCTTAAACTGTTGGGAAGCTTGTTAAAGAAGCGTACACTTTGACCCATAAAAGAATATTATTTATCTTGTGGAGACGAGTAACGTGTGAGGCAAGATTATGTTTGTTCCTAGTGTTCTTACTATGCATGTCACAATTACGCTTAAATTGAGTTATATTTTTACGAACATATAATAAATTTTCATAAATATATTGAGATGCGACAGTAAGAATATCTACTTCTTTAAACTTTTCTCTCAATGAAACTCTTGGACCAAGTTGATAAATGGCCCTAACAGCTCTTTTATGTAAAATAAAAATACTATTTATATCCGCAGCATTTCCCCAGAGAAGAATGCCATAAGACATTATACTATGAAAATAGCTGAAGTAGACAATTCTTGCCGCTGCCTCATCCGTTAAACGCCTAATGGTTTTAACTGCATATGCCGCTGAACTTAATCTACCAGATAGTTTATTGATATGCGGCCCCCACTGGAGTTTAGCGTCGACCGTAATGCCCAGAAACGTAGTAGACGCAACAGGATCCAATTCTTCACCGTTAATTTGTACAGTGGTAGATAATTGCCTAACATTGGGCAGTGTGAATTTAATACATTTAGTTTTCTTAGCATTAAGTAATAAATTATTAATATTAAACCAATGTACAACTTCACGAAGGGCACTGTTTACTTCATCAAAATCTAATTGTTGTCTTTTAATTTTAAATGTCAAAGATGTATCATCCGCAAACAACACAACTTCGTGATTATTCCCGACGTGATAGGATAAGTCATTTATGTAGACCAGGAATAGAAAAGGTCCCAGAATTGAACCCTGCGGTACTCCCATAGTGACCGCAGATCCTCCAGAAAGTTTTCCATTAATATCAACCTTCTGTACCCTATTGCTCAAATAGGAGGACAAAAGATTGAGAGCTCGGTTCCTGATACCATAGTGGCGTAATTTCCTGACCAGAGTGTCGTGCTCTACGCAGTCAAAGGCTTTAGATAAGTCACATAAATATTGAATACGTCTTCGTTCAATAAAAAGAATTTACTATAGTAAGTCGTTAAGTAATTTAAAGTTAATACGTAATAGAACTCTAGATATTAGATTTTATGATGGGCAGCATCGCGGATATACTAGTTATAAATAAATAGCGATAAAATACAGTCTGCGAGTCTAATTTACGAATAATATCTGATAGGCAACAATTTTCAAAGCCGTGTAATCTATTGTAAGGCAGACAAAAGCTAGGGCAATTTGTTCGAAAGCCGTAATCGATGTAATGATAGTGCGCCGCGGCCATGTTTCACGCGAGTGGACGCTCCGCGAGATGGAGCTGCGGCGACCATTTTTATTTTTCACTTTTTAATTATTTTCACCGCAGTCAAGGCCGCGAACCAAACAGCCTTGTCAGCCTCGCATCTCGGGCCCTCGAGATTTTTGTAATACATATTAATGGTGAATAGAAAAGTGGGCTGAATTATGCATTTTCATGTAAATCACGCCTGATTTATTGGTGTAGGTCATGACTGATTTAGAAAATGATAGCGGTGTATTTTTTCCTCGCCATGATGTCGTGGAGTTTTTAGTAATGCAGTAAGAAAACAAGAATTATACTATAGGAAACACTAAGCACAAAGCACTATTAATTCGAATAACCAGCCTTAATTTGTGGTAATGTTAATTATACTACACTAATTAAAATTAAATATATTGTTATGAAGTCTGCAGACATGGTACTGAAAGTTAGAAAATAAATAAGTTTGAGCTTAATAAAGTGTTGCCTGACGTAACATGTGAGGTAATGAAAGGACACGCAATACCTCAGACTCACTCATTGACAACTGTTTGTTACGTATTTATTAAATAAATTTATTACGAGCTGACATATGTTTATGATGTGGTACTACGAGATATAAAAATTAAAACGTTTTAGGATTATTGGACATTTGACAGCCTCCATGGCGCAATCGGTTAGACACCGCCTGTGAAACGAGAGACCGCGGATTCGATCCCCGCAGCGAGATAAATGTTTGTGCGACCCACAAATATTTCTTTAGGGTCTGGGTGGTGAGACCGAAAAGTCTCTCGTAGTTCCTGATACCCACGACACAAGACTCGTTCTTAGTGTGGGTTCAGGACTATGTATGTGACTGTTGAGTGTTATTTATTTGTTTTACTATTTATTTTTTGAACGACCTTTTTCATAGAGAGTTCTAAAACCTATTTTAGCTATCGAATATTTTATGAGTCAGTAGAAGATTCAGTGAGTTTCAGCAACGAATACAAAACCGTGATATTACAAGGCCGTTAGTAATTAAGAAACAATATTGTGACAAAACGTAAATTAAAACACAAACAATCCGGGGTTAGACTAAATTGATGGGAATCAAGATATCGTGCAAGATTATAACAGCCCTACCCGAAGGTTATTCAAACGAAGCGCAATCAAGTTCACGATATTTTCCAATCAAATTGGCTATAATAATTCGAGGTCATTTCACCTCTATAAGCCGTCTACTAATATCGACACGGCTCGATTTAACTGTTCGCGTAACAAATAGTGTAAGTTAACACTTGGCAAGAACAAACATTATTTCCGAACGATAAAGTAGAAAACTTTAACATATCTATTTGAAGCAAAAGAAAAACTAACAAAGCTATAAAAGCGAAATAATAGTTATGGAAATAGTCTTTCATTTTGCACGAAAGAAAACTACGCGAAACTACCGACAATATGAATGAAACTATAATATTAGAAAAGTTTCGTCCCGGGGAAATGAGAAAACGTTGTACGAACTCGTTGGTCTAATACACGTAGTTATAAACTTGTTCAATATAATATCGAGTGGGTGCCGAGTCTGGGCGAACGGCGCGGCTCCCGCCTCTCCCCTGAGCTCAAATTGCCTTCGTTTAATTGCATATGCAGACGAATAATGCCGGCCACATGCATGCGGATCGCTGCACGTCTCTAAGATATCGTGTACCGACTATTACTGTAAACTATTGTAATAGCATCGACTCTAGGAAATCTAAACATTTTAATACTTCAATTTGAAAGACAACAATGATTATGGGTACTGTAATATTCTTGCAGCAAATTGCCAAACATAACATTAAATGCTACTAGCCTACTTTCTTTTGTGTTAGCCTGAAATACACCACCACCATCTGAGATTTTTTCTTAAGTACACGAGGTGTATGGAAATACATTAAGCAATTGCTATGACCAAATATTTTAGTTATTGATTTGACTGCCATGAATGATGACTGCTATCTCACAAAAACCCGAATTTAAATAGCAGTTTTGCTGTCGTCTTCCGTTTGATCGGTCAAATTACCGGAGAGCACCAACTCTTACCCGGCCTACCTTCCGTGCTATTTCTCTATTTATCCTCATTAATTTTTAAAGACTTGCAATTTGCCAGGTGTTGAGTAAATCATCTCTATTCAATTGATAATTATTAATGTAGTACCGTTCAAGAAGACCATTGATAGATTAAAGCCAATCACTTGCTTTTCGGTACAGTTTAATGGGACTGATCAATTAGTTTTTCACGTCTCACTTAAACAATACACCATAAAAAATAACACAGATATATTCACGATTACATTCCTGAAGTGATAAGCAGAAAGCCACTCCCGCCCCGAGAGCTTATCTCTGTATCGAGATATGGGACGAGACTAACCATACCGGACAATTTTATTTATTTTAAATTCCATTATATCTCGAAGACACCTCTATATAATGTGTCTACAAATATAGAACCTATTGCGATCGACCTTGGGGTGAGAATAGGCTGTATATTCGCACCGCAACTGTCCGCTTGATGCATACTGGGACGAGATAAAAAACAGTTTGTTTTACAAAGCCCGCTGCGGATTTCACACTGATAGTATTACACTATCTGGTTTTATCGAAATGTATAGCTGGACAATCGGTGATAGTTTATATAGGCTCTCGCTTGAGTTTATTTCTTGTTTTAAAATGTATCTTTGTGAGATACATATTGATATAAATATTAGATCAGATTTTAATTAAGGTTTTCATTAGCTGATATTATTTAGAAAAGATTAAAATATGATTTGGATGAGTCTAGTGAATTCACGATTGGTAAGGCATTGACTAGAAATTATAGATTTTAATCTATGCTTCTTTATTAGCCACAATTCCTTCTTTAATATCACAACCAATATTTTGGTATTAAAAAACCAGAAAATCAAAACTATCTAATAATTAAATTTAAGTTTACCTTCACTCTAATTTATATTTTAACGCAAACAAAATAGATTGTTCCAAAGTCCCTAAAATATAAACACGGGGTCGTTGCCCCCTATTATGTAGGAAGTACATAGTAAACGATTGTTATGGTAATACAGGCTGCAATAGACGTAGCAGGATGAAATATTAGCCCTCTTTGCATAAGTACCGCGCTTGGCCGGCGCGCCGCTACGCCGCGCTACGGGCGTAGACCCGCTAATTATTTGGTTAATGCAAAAAAAAATACAACTATTTGTATGATATTATATAATTTATATATACTAAGTGTTTGTATAATGTAACTTATTTAGGGTTTTTATAAATTTATGTGTATTGAATACTAGAAAAGAGGTGGTCGGAAAATGACAGATATAAATAAATGTTTTACTTTAATCGTCTTTTAGGAATGCTTAAAAAGTCTTCAGTAACTTGAACATATTTTTATAATGAAAGTATTTTCCTTTAATTGATTTTGAGTCTTCAGATGAAATATAGGTTAATAAAATTCAGATGACAGTTACTAATAGTCGTCGATACGAATTTATTATTCATGTATAATCTTTATAATGTTTTAAATAATCGGTTTCTCTTTTTTTACGGACTAACTTAAGAGCGTATACACCTTGCGCGCAAAGTCAACTATAGGTATTTCTTCGTTAATTTCACGCACACATAAGCGACCAAAGCTGCGTGCGTAGAGCTGCCGCGTCGGCTCGCTATACAATCGGCTCAAACAACTTTGATCCGTGCGCTTCAAATATTCAATTGAAATGTAACTGTAATATAATATAAAAATATTTTATTTGCATTATAAGTAGACAAATATTACTGTGCAAGCAAAGAATAATACAAATTTAGATACTAATCATATTTTCGTTATTATTACATTGTTAAGTTGCATTCAAATCAGTGTTCAATCAGCAGATACTACGGACGTTTTATTAATAATTTCGTGTTCGAACACATAAATAGTGTTAGGGGCCTTACAACCCCTTACAATTTAGCCTCGGAATTAAATCCCATTATATTACCTGAAACATAATTTATACTCACTACAGAATCATTGTAGGTAATAAAAATAATTAAATATTTTACTACCAAAGTACTAAGATGTGGTAATCGCAGTCCGCGCGTGGCTATTTTCACTACGCGCGGCAATAATCGACTGCAGCCAGGCCGGAGCGACGAGCGATACGTCCTCCCTCTAGAAGGCCTTGCGGCGGTCTGATTTGATCCACGTCGGACAGCGTGTTTTATAGTGGTTTTTAAAATATTTGTAGAAAACATGAAAACTAATTTTGTTGAAATATAAAAATGGTAATTTATTGATAAGATGTTCTTCTATTATAATATGCAATGGCTATAAAAAATTATGTACGATAAGTTGGTGAAAAAAAATATGTTCTTGACGAGAGTTTCTGAATAATTTCGCATTGTTTAAATTTTTATTTTTCAGGAACTAAACACAAAAAGATTATATTTCTCAGCAAAATCCCTCCATAAGGGTCTTATTAGTCTGATAATATTTTTATTATCATATTATATTTAGTGGTTTCGGATATCTTAAGCTTCTAAATTGCCATTTAAAGCCTAAATAACGAAACTTTTGTTCAGTAATCCTTATAGTACTCACAAATTATCCATCAATCTATAATGTTTTCCACCAAAATCCCTAGATGACAACCTTTTCTAAAGTTAGTACTAATTATTTTTCCTTTAAATTGTTTATTGGTGGCTATTAACTCATTTGAAAAGTCCTGTTTTTAAGCCAAAAAGCGCGTGCAGGATATAAACGCTCTTAACGCGATTTGTTGCATATATTTTTGGTATCAAAAATATAAACGGACAATAAAATATGTCTTGGATACGCACTGTATGTTTTTATAAAGAGAAAACTGAAGCCGTGGGTAAAATAGATGGACCATATCAGCATTATATAATAACAGTAATAGACCTCAATTGGTTTCGCCTACTTTCCGGTTCGATTTGAGTGTTAGCAGGATAATCCGCTCCGTACGGCTTCTTCCAAATTGACACTAATTTACAAGGCAGATTTCGTTTACTGAAATATTCATCTACATTTTATTTCGGTTTTAATATTCAGTCGATGTAGTCTCCGTTGTAAAAAATACATGATGATTATATTTGGTACCTATTATTTTCTTATTATAAACAGTGATCCGTCAGAACATATCGTAAGACGATGAGAGAATCTCAGAATTGTTGTTATTAGTCCAATTAGAGAGCCCATGTCTTTTTATGTGAAGATCCAACAGAGTGACTGCAATGCACCTGATATGTTTAATGTAGCCCAAATATACCCGATGATAAGTAAATTAAATAAATACATTCAACAGTCACATACATGGTCCTAAACCCACATTAGGGTCAATTAACCCTCGTGTCGTGGATATCAGGAAATGTGAGAGACTTTTCGATCTCACAAACACCCAGACTCGAGACGATGAGATTTGATGATGATCCCAAAGAATGCCAGGTCAAAACCGGGTGTACATAGGCTAAAACGGATCCCTAACAGACTTGCTTGGTTCACCATACCAAAACCACTATCATGACTATCGGACGCCATTTTTTTTTACTCTGGCCCTGCCCAAGCGCCGTCCAGGCAGAGTATCGAATGGCATCAGACGACAGTCCCAAGCAAGATACAATTATGCCGGCCTGCTAAGATGCCACACACACCTTCACGCTACGGCTACCAAGACAAATACCTCACCAGCTCACACAACATAGGTATTTTAAAACATGTGTGTGTACAACTCAATGTATGGAGGAGGTGTCTCGACTCGCTCCCTCCACGAAGAATGCTATTACACGGAGTTTTCTCGTAATTGACCCTCCGCGGAAAATGTCTTGCAATCCGTCTTGTTTCTCTTGCACTGATAGATGCCATTTAAAATTATTGCGTTTTATTTTTTGTAAATTAACCTTAAATAATTTTATACTGCAGTTTAAATTACTAAATGATGGAGTGCAAACTAGACAAGTTTTTTTTTTGTCGTTTACACTTCAATTATTTTGTAATAATCAAAGTTTTACTGTACAAAATTAAAGTGTGCAAACTTGGTTAATAAATTGTTTATATTTTTTATGTATTGTGGGATTTTTTCCGTAATAAACATGGTGCTTTAATTCGCGTAAATAAGCACAATATGCATCATTTAATAGTAGTTTTTACGCATACAAATTATCAACCTATAATCTGACTACTGAGCACCAGATTTTATATCAAGATTTTTATTAGGAAAAATTAATCCTACTTTTAGCCTATTTTCAAATATAATAAACCCATTATGTTAAAACGTATACAAAATATCGTGGAAAATAAATGTAAGTTGAGTTCTCCTTGGCCTAACATTTGCGGCGCGGAAATGTTAAGGTCGCTGGGGTGATTTATATTAGAACTAATATCGGCCGGGTAACGAAACAATGCTTTGAAAAATGGACGCAATTTGCTGCTTGTGATTGTGAATTTAGTGTGAAAAAACATATTTATAGGTGTATTTATTGAAATCCGACTTTGGTGGGAGTAGCAATAGGTCTGGGCAATTAATCATTGTGGTCTAGGTTCCATTCTCAGGTTTAGCACTTAACTCTGTTGTAGTATTTCACTTTAAAACTTCTCATGGGTATGTTCAAAACTTATATTTATTGAAAGGTACAGAAACTGCAATCTATGGATGCTAATATTTGCACATCTACCAACCCTTTTGGGGAAACAAGAGAGGACTTATGTTTGTATAGTATAGGTTTGATACCCAACGAGTTACTGACGATAGACGTATGTCGTATATTTACGATGAATGGTAGTAAAAACACATACATAAAATGATGTGTCTGAAACTCTACCTTAAGTATTTCGAACAATCTGGTTCTTATTAGACTGTGACGTCTCATATAATGACTTAATTCTTATGATTTTGATAAAGAGTAATGCTCTACATATGTAGAGACAGTTATTTCAATGTTACACAACATTTACCACATGCGCGATCGCTACGTGTCTCTACAACAGAAACGTGTTACAATTTCGGAGTTTCGTAAATTGAACGATTGGAAAAAAGAACGAACAGAACGATTTCTGTACAAAAAGCATACTTTTTACTGAGGCTATGGAAATAAAAAATAAATACTGCTCAACCTGTACCATATGGCCTCTTAAAAAACTTAGCTCAACTTTTTATGTGACTAAGGTTTTTAAATACAAATGTGATCGGAAATAATTCAATATGTTGCGTCTAAGCTTCGTTACCCTCCTCTATCCTCAATGCCATTTGATAAACTATAGTTTTGTTATCGCTCGTCCCCGATCGGTCACTCACGACTGCATTCGGACGCAAGACAAGGAAGACAATATTCTGAGATACGCACCATCTAAGCAAAAGAGCGAGATGAACGTATGTGCAATGTGTACTTATTAGTATCGATTACAAATATAGAACTGTGTTTCGATTATTTTTATTCATCGTCTATTGAGTGCAATAAAAATTTAGTCTGCCAGCTATGTTTTTGTAATAAAAAGGTGTGAATTACAGGTTGCTAGTTCATAAAAAATGGTTATTCCTTAAATTACCTTGAAAATAATTACATTTGTCGAAAACTTGTTAAAACATGTTAAAACTTTATAGCAATTTTGAAGTTCACGAGGTTCGCCCGAATACAAAAGCCCGTTCATAAAAGACTTGTAGAACAAGCTATTAAAGCTCAGGCAAGCTCTCGTATATCTAAAATTTGTAATTTGTTTATCAAACGTGTATAGCGTGTACGTATACGTGTGTACGCTGAGACGGCGGGGCAGGCGTCGCGGGGCGGGCGCGGGGCGCGGCGGCGGCGTGGCCGGCGGGGGCGGCGGCCGCGTTGCCGCGCTCGTTCCGTCACACAGCCAGCAGTCACGTGCGACGACGCCGGCCCACAACGCGTTTTACGTAACATATCGATTCCCGCTGCAACTATCGATCGCCGATCGTTCGCTGCACATCACTACTGCACGTTTCCGCGCCAAATTTCATCTTTCGAACGCGTGTGCTGTGACTTTTTTGTTTTTATTTTTATTTATTTTTTATTTTGTGACACGTTGGATTTGTACGTTCGGAAAGTTTGAACGTTTCAAGGTAAGTGCGATTTGTTGGGCCAACTTTTGCCCGCGGGTCGAATAATAAATTTATGATGGGAAAATTAAACCGGTTGGATTGCACTAAATCTGTGGAGGTTATTACTCCGGCGGCACGCGACCAGCATGCTGCGGTGGAGGCTCGGCCGGTACAACACCGCCGATGCTCGCTACCGGATGTGGGAATGTCACAACACTAGCTTTAATGAGGGAAAATTGAACGAATGCCGCAAAAGAACGAATGAAAAAGTTGGCGCATGAATATTTAAGTGGAACAATACTTTTAAAGTAGATATCGATGACTTAAATACCTTAGTTCTAGTGGTAAATTTATGATACATTACACTACTTTAGAAATAAGAAAATATTTCAATCAATAATAAATGTATAATAAAATAGTACTACTATTATAATCACTACAAAAAAAAATACCCAATTACATACGTACAAATATTTCTCAAGTCTGCCAAAGTATTTTTAATCAATTACTGGCTATTAATTTTTTCCTCCAACACGCGCGCTCCTAACCTTCATTCACAGTGGTAAAAATAAAACAATTTTATCAAATCGGAGACATAACTATGCACGGACCATTTAAATTGTCCATAAACTAATGCGGTAGTTATATAAACTTAAATTAAGAAGTTTTTATTCAAGAAATCCATTTATTTTCTGCCGGACATCGCTACAATATAACTTTTTTTGTCATATAGAAAAGGGCTTAGTTATAGTTGCTAATGCAATTATGTTGCCTTAATTATAAGTTAAAATCACTAAAATGTGTTAATATTGATTTTTAATCTATGGAAATCCTAATACGTTACAAAAATCGATATATCATAATTATTATATTTAGAGTCCTAACAAATTGTAAATTTTAAATAATACTTTTTATACAAATTTATAGATAAAGTACAGTCACTGGATCGTTATCATTTCAGAATATTTATGATGTCTAATTTAGTACCGCGCTGGAGGCCGGAATTTATATTGTTAAAAATATATTTACATAAAGACAACAATCCTTTCAAGGCAACTCAACGAAAATCTTAGCTAAGATTTTACTCATAATTTCATAATTCAATAGTTAGTTCTTAAATGTTAGGACAATGTAGATATTACCTATGCTAAAACTCGTAATCGAATCGAAATTAATAAAATAATAGAAGTGGAATAGGAAAAGTGTATTCAAGATCTTGGGCACACATGTGAAACAAGATAGAAAATTCGCCGCTTCACGTAATTTTCTGTGACTCAGTTACCACCCTCAGTTAGATAGAGCCGGTCCATTTTAACAATAGTCCAAATCTACAGTTTGTACTTCAACCTCCTACTGCAAGGCACGGACCTCCTTTACAATCCAGAGTACTATTGAGAAGGATTGAGACCATAAAGTCCACCACGCCGGCCTCATGCGGTTTGGGGAACTTACATACAGCGAGTTTGAAACAGCATGATTAAAATATTGAACAGTGTTACATATTAAAACGCTCATAAATAAACTATTTTAAGAATTTATTACAAATATTAGGAAATAATTCAACAAACATTTAAATTATTCGTATATTTATCAAGGTATTAGCCTCTTACGATTGCAATGCACCTGTAACTTGCATCACAATTCACATCCGCGTTGTTAGTCTAACCCACTTTGCCCCGCCGGCGCTCCGCAATATATTTTCATAAAAAAACAATCCGCGTTATCCGATAATGATGAAAATAACTAATACAAACGGCCTGCAACAATGTGCGGATTTACTCAAAGAATGCGTTTATTTATATACGTTTTTGTTGAATTTATACGCAATAAACTGTCGCATGCATCATTAGGCGCGTTGTATTTTGAATATAAATCTCGCAATCTAATCCAGATTGCTGTGTATTTACATCTAGTCTAATTTAATATTTTTTGGTCGAAACTTTGTATAATTTAGAGCGTCACATTTTTTAACTTTCGTATATGAATTTAAATACTCAATACTCTAATACGATTTTTTTCAAATTCAAATTGTAAATATTCATTATTCAAATGGTCTTTAACAAGAACTTTAGAATCGTTAACGACTGCTACCAGCGCTTAGGAACGTGTTGTAGCAATACTATATTTTTCTTTTTTTTTTGTTTCTTAATTTAATATTTGAACTAAGACATGAATATAACTATGATAACTATAATGCATTCGAAGTAAGGAGCCTAAGTGAGGTCGCATGATTGTCCGTCCATCGACGATTTAAACCCTCGATCCTGATTGTTGCATTAGTCAATATCAGCAATGGTCAGGCACTACCAGACATCCTTTAGATGGCTTAACAATTCTGATACTGGGTTGGCGAGTGGTGTAGTATAATCCATTCATAATTAATCCAGAAAAGCGGATTATAGCCAAAGCCACTTAAAATGAGACGAGGCCTTAATCCAGTCTTTGACCAGACACATTGACTAAAAGCTGTAAGTATAAATAGGTATAGCCACACACTCACTAAAACTGTATCTGGTAGTACACGTCAGAGCCAACCTATTTGAATCATAGGCATTTCCGTAGATTTTTCTAGAAATGACGGCCAAAACATTCAATTCCATACGAAAACAATTTATGAAACGTTGCACCGGCGTCCGGTCACGTATTTTATATTTACTTTGAGATAGCTTTTTGAGGGAATACAAACAAAAACAATCAGACATGCAACTAGATTGCTTTGCGAGTTACATACGAATGGTTTGGCCTATAGAAATACGGTTAGAAAATCCATTTCATAAATATAATATAAAACTGTGAGACAGGCAACGGACAGTTTAAACATTGAATATAAAATGTAGAGAAAAAACTAGAATATGTTTTTAGTAGGTTCATCTTCAAAGAAGGTTAAAATACGATAAAAAATATATACAGATATTCAAAATTGTCGAAGTAAGAAGTACAATTACGCAAGCAACAAATATATTTTTTAGCTACATGATTCATAATTATTTGTAAAGAAACGAATCCACATAGTGATACTGAATTTTGAATCCAATGAACTTGTTAACAATCAACGGTAAGGGACTGTTCGGCTGAAGAATTCCTGATACAAATCTGTTGGTGTTGATCACACAAACATGACTCGGTGCTCACACAGGTACGATACCACTGTATCGTAGAGTGCCTGCCTTAAGGCTCAAAGGCAACATCTTTGCCGTCGCGTTTCGTGCGGTCAGGAGCCCTACTATATTCATCTGAAACGAAGTTCGAAACTTCGGACGATCGAAGTTTTTTATACGATACGAATGTATCTACTCTGTAAAAGTTCGAATTTGTATAACGTACATCGTAACCACAAGTCTATGGTTACGACCATAAGTCAATAACGACCATAAGTATATGTAGGTACATTCGTATCGTATACAGGGTATATCAAGACTGCTACCGAAAACGAAGCCGGATGGTAGTTTAAGCGACTTCAGTCATAATGCAACAGAAAATGTTGCAAAAAACAGCGACATTTTTTTTCGTCATTTTTTTCCTATGGTCATATTTGGGTGATAAATACATTTTTGTTCCTAAAATAATCGTGTATACCCTTTTATTTATAAATACTCTAAGGTATAAAAGAGTTTAAATTATTATTTTAGCAAAAACTATGGATTTACAACCCAAGAAAGATGATATTTAAAAAAATCATTAAAAATGATTGTCGCGTTTCTTTGCAAAAATTTTAGTTGCATTGTGTTTGTAGTCACTAAAACTGTACCCGGCTTCGTTTTCGGTAGCAGTCTTGATATACCCGGTATAAACTTCGATCATCCGAAGTTTTGAACTTCGTTTCGGATTAATATAGTAGGGCCCCAGTTTCGTGAAATGACTGGGACATCTATCATCTTTCTCAAAGACTAGCAACACGACCCGGATTCTCTTGAGATTGTGGCTGTATGCCTTTTGCATCGTTGTACTTTCTATGATAAAAAAAATATATAGTTTACAACTCTACATTTTTTAATTTTCGTGGTAGGTCTCTAATAGGTGAGACCGCAATGTCTACAAACAACGCCAAACAACAGTGATAATGCACTGTTGTGTTTTGGTTTGAACGATATTATAGTCAGAGTAAACAAAAAAAAAAGATAAAATAACGTCACTGTTATTTCAAATATGTCAAAAAAACAATTATGTAAAACGCTTTGAGTCCTGATTCGTAATACCCGTCAGTTATCTCGGCTTATCGCGATGTTAGTTTACACAACATAGTAAATTTAGATTGTGCGTCCGCAGATAGCTGTTATCTTGTCCCCGTTCCTCATTTGTTGACAAAAATATTTTTTTCCCCAATTTACGCTGATGGGCGACCTCTGACCAGTATTTTGTAACTTATTTGTAGTATAATACTTCTTTTAAAAAATGATATTCAACTCGGTTAAAATTAAAAAGATCACTTTATCTGATCTTATTAACGATGAATACATCTCGAGAAAGTAAATCAACAATTTATTTATTAATTCATACGTAATAATATGTTATGAATAATCAAAACCACTCTTATAAAACCTAAACAAAAATAATCGCAAGGAAAATATCCCGCAAACGTTAAAATTTTCCACCAAAAATCAGTTAATAAAAAAGATTTTGCATCTCATTCATAAATCTTAATTAGAAAAAAAGTTTGTATATCCAACTGGCCAGTACATAATTTTAAAAATAAATGCCGCGTGGGGCTCGCCGCTGTTGCCATGGCACATGCTAACGTTTTTGTGCGTGAAAAATTTGGGTCAGCCGAGTTTGCGGGCCGATTCATTGAGCTGCGATCGAACACACGTTGATAGTGTTGTAAATAAAAACACGTGGACGGCAGCTCAATGGAATTATACGCACGCCGCACCAATCGATACGTGTGATAAAATTGTTCGAGGTTAACAAATGAGGTTAACTTTGTTTATACCGATTATTGGATGCATTTGAGGCAAAGGTTACCACTTTTATACGGTTCTCATCTCACCGCGGCATATTTTTAAAGAGACACAGAACAGAATATCACGTGTATTTATAATCTCAAAGGAGATATTATGAGGCACAACGGCATTCGCTTAAATTATCGTTTGAAAATTCTCCATCTGGGATAATCAATATAATTAGTGAGGCAAAAATTAAAATTACTGCTCTACCTACTTAAGATCTTGTTACATTCGATATTTGTTCAAATGAAACTACCTCGTTTTGTATTTTTTTTTTTTTTTATTAACCTAATGGCAATTTTGTATGTCAATAATAAGCGTTTCTCCCCCCCCTTCTTTCAACTACAAAGTTCATTACACGACCTTGTCCGGAAAATCTTCGAGCAAGAACTGTTAATGCTCGCTCAATTATCTCCATTTTAGGCAATCTAATTATACGCAATGCCCGTCCGTGACGCGAAAACTATTGAACCGATATTAACCGACCATTACCCGGTCAACAGCTTCAATATCAGTTGATGCCTTCAGGTATCCGCGGACGGGTTGTACCGCGGGCAAAAAGTCGCGCATAAATTGATGAGCAAATAGCAAGCAGCAAGGTTTATATCCTTAAACATGTAGTTACAGATATTGATTGACAGCATAATGGCGAGCTATTCGAGCTGTAATTTAAATTAATAATAGCTATCGTTCTCGTGACTAATGTCTGCTCGGCCCCTCCGCTCGTTTTATTGCGTTTTGTTTGTTGATGCTGAAATGTCTTTTATGGCTTCGATGTCTTCGCTTGTACGACACGCGTTTAAGTTTTAGTGGATTTTGTTTTGCAATTTTTTAATAGGTTTTAAAATAACAATAGGCTCCGATTTGCCTTCTGCCTTGAAAATTAAACATGAGATAGCTGGTCTAGTTGAACCAACGAGTAAGAATATAAAGAGGAAATTACGTAAAACAGAAAATATAAACCTAAGTCCCCTTAAAACAAATTGAAACATTTATCCCAAATACTAGGATGAAACTAAAATATGATTTCTACTCGACACAAAACTGGCACTATCACGTGACCCGGCAAAAATTCCGATGACAAAACATGAGTGGGGCAGTAACACTTTCCAACCAGGAATGTGCGGGGATAGATTTAAAAAACAAAGTCTCCATCAACACTCACAGCCATCGGCAGGCAGACTACCCTTCACGAAGTGAGCAGCACCTGATAGCGACTCAATCGATCAAACCAAACCCCCGGAGTCTGTGACGCATCATTTTAATAAGCGTTGTGTATTTTTTTAAAACAAAACTGAAACCTGTGTGTGGACAGCGGCGGCGGCCAGACAGCCGACAGGCGGACAGGCGCTCGGTTAAAAAGTGAAAATCAATATTGTACCGCGACCGGCCCGCCGACACTGGATAATTGGAAAATTCGCTCTACACGTTGAAAGCTATAAATTTTCACTTTTGTCCAGTCCATACCTTTTGTCGTGTTGCATTAAAGCCAATAAATTAAAATAAACTGCGGCCGCGCAATGCCGTTTTTATTTCATATAAAATTTAATTTTCACGCTGATTTTGTTTATGTGCGGTTGTTTTATTGTGTAAAGTGCATGCGAAATAAATCTTGCGAGGCCTCCGCGGCCGCGTTACTCAACTGGAGTTTACCAACCTTATATATTAGATTATTTATTTACCCTAGTTGGACGTGCAAATGAAAATCAATGAGATTTTTGTAAGGTTCATTCATAACAAATATTACAGTGCCTTCTAACTGACCTTAGCCGACTACATTATTGGTATTTGAATGAAAACTACAATACTTGATGTTTGCCAATTCTGTGCAATCCATATTTTACACATGCGAGTACATGCGGTAAGGCCAAACATATTCAGTTACCTACTCAATTTTTCCGATATATGAACCTAACATAGAACCCTACTGTTGACATATTTCTTCTTCTTCATTGCAATCAACCGATTGATTCTGTATTTAATTACATAAAAAAAATATCATAAACGTATGAAACCTTAGATCTGATGTCGTCAAACGAAGCCAAGACATTACGGCTAACCGCACAAATAGTCTAATATTTAAACAGCCGATTTACGAGTACATGCAGCATTTAACCGTCAACATAAATTTAAATTCTGGACGTTTTCATGAGCGCCATAATTGAGTTTACGAGTCATATCAACTGCAATTAGGCGACCGCGACGCTCGAGCCGCGTTTAATGTGTTTATTTCAAAATATCAACTCTCAAGTATTGCTAACATTTTTATAATGTTTGGTAATGGCCTGAATGAGACGATTCTATATTTACGTCATTCAAATAAGTCACTTTCTAGGGTACAAAAGTATCAGAGTATTACAATTAAATTTTAAGTCAATTGTCGATTTGTGGCTAGATAAGTAGGACATAAAATCGTTTTATACAAAACACGTAAGCTATATCAAATTTATTTAAAATGAAAAACAATTAACACAGAAAACACCTCAGCAACACGATATTTAGTGCATTGATAATACATCGTAACTAATAAATTTATCTTTGAACATTACGAAACGAATTTCAAAATAATCATCGGAGTAACAAACAGGTTATCCTGTTGTAAAAACAAATTCCATTTTAGTCCATACCGGTTTGAGCAATTGAGGAAAACTATCAAGAAATAACTAGCAACATTCGAATCCCCAAGATTTTATAAATATTTAAGACATCGACCAAACAAATGAGTTGTTATGGCAACAAAATTAACAGCCCTTAGAGATCAAGTCACGTTGGCTAATAAGGGCATGTCTTGCCTTACCTTTATTGTTTCGTTATTCTACTTTCACCAGTTATGTAACAACTTTCTAGTAGGAAGTGTTGCTTGTAGTGATAAGTATGGCGGTGATAAGAATTACTTCAATGTTATATATGTATCAAGTGTTTTAGAAACAAAACTACCTACAGCCTAAACTTAAAAATATTTCATATATACTTAAAGTTAAGGAACTCACAGTATTTTTCATGTTGTATCTATGACAAAAAAATTAAGTAAAAACAAATTACTTTAAAGTCTTGAAAATTATTTTTTCTGTTCTATACTTTAGCTACAGGCAAAAACGCAACTAATATTACAATAACTTGGCTGTCAAATATGAATAATTTAGGTGATGGATTATTGAAATTTTATCAGAATTTTCTTTTGTTGTTTAACTGCACATGTCTTTGATTGGCCGCTTTGATATCATAGACAACCTTTATTTTGGTAAAATTAACTTTGGAAGTGAATACTGAAACGATTACAAGAAAGTACTAACTCAATTTACCTTATTCTATAATTACTTTTATGTCGTAAGCGCGTGTTTAAAACTCTATTACGACAAATTATTTATCGGACTCACAAATACTTTTCCATGCTTAGATAGAAACCAGAAACTTAGGCACAGAAAGTTGAGTTTTTGAACGTAGTACCAATCAATGTTGAGGCCACAAATAAGGTCTATTTAACCCTTCTTCAGACAATGTTTAGCCGAGCGTCCTATATGACAAATCTATGATAATTTAAAAAATCCTACCACATCCAAGCCACATCCACGACACAGCAATGTAGCAACAGCAATGTTTGTTTACAAACGTTCTCCATTCACAATCCTGAGCTCATATTTCCCCCGAGAGCTCGGCGGCGCAAGACATCCCGCACTTCTGATCCCGCCCTTGAACTTCAGACGTCACGCGCTAAAGGGCCGTTTACCTCGACGCAATCCATTTATTGACCTCAGATATTTTCTATTTACGGAACCGTTTAATTGCTTTTGTTCTGTTTTTCTAGGTAGGAATGAGGTTATGATTTTACATAGCTGTGTACAATCACGCCTGTCTACCCGAAGGGGTTAAGAGAAACTTCTTTTCCGAATTTTTGTCCCAACATGAGGAGGTAAGGCAGGCGTCAGGAGGCAAGCCTATTGACGTGCCGGTCATAAATTCCTATAGAGAATACCATATAAATGTAATATCACACAAAATATGATACTACCATTTCGGTATAAAAGCGACCTCTGTAAAACACAATATGCAGCTAGGAAAATCTTATAACTTACTTGGTTAGTTACAGAAACCTAAGAATTTGAAACGTCCATCCCAAGATTCCCCAACACCAACCATATTAAACTTTGGCCCACATAAAATCAGTCGCGATGAACAAACGTGTGAACTTTCCCTGTACTGTGCAAAGAACCTGTTAAGGTTGCCAAGTCGGTAGAAATACGGGCGGCGGTCCGCACCGCGTAGACGGCCACCAGACGGCCCTTGAACTCCGCCGGGTTAACAACGTAGTACGTACAGCTGGATGTGATGCAAAAAGGAAACTTTTTTATGGACCTCTTTGGTTTGAATAAAAAAATAGAGCTGGGAAATTAACCGTCCTGCATTACGCAATGTAATGTTTATTAGATCGTCTGTTTAGCCTTTATTCGGATGTTCTAAGCTGCTCTTGACGGTAAATAGAAGCCAAGAAGTTTAAGGAAATCAGTAAATTGTATTAGTAATTTTATTTCATCGAAGAATTAATAAATACATTCACTACGATTGAGCTTATGCCATAGTCCAACTTCCATGCCGAGTGCGGTTTGGCCGAATAATCTACCATATGAATGTTATTATACCATATGAATGTTGGAGGTTTCCTCACGATGTTTTTATTCGCTCTAATAGTGCGAGTTTAATACCCACTGGCTCCGAAAAGTCGGAAGTGTAATACAATTAAATATCAATAAATTTGTCAATGTCATGAGTTCTGAATGACAATATTATGTGAAGTGTGTAGTCAGTTGCAAATTATAAAATCTACACCAGTTTTGGACGAATACAAAGCATCTGCTCAAATACATTTGACGACTTTCTCTATATATTACCTAATTATATAAATTTTAGCATAAACAGTTATCGTATTTTTGATACATCATTCGGTCGGTGCAAGACCAAGTCATTAGTATTCCGTCAAGGTTTGTTTACAAGGACTTTTGAATATTGAATTTAAATATTTATCGTTAACCATTTCGCAATTGTTAGAAGGGCATTAATTGTTTGTTGTGTCCAGGGTCGTGTTTAATGATCATTATTATGCCCATTTTGTTAATAAATATGTTTAGTATTTACCGACTATCGGACCACATAGAACATTGAATTTATACAAATAATTACTGTCTTACCATAAAGACACGTTTATTTCTCCAAAATAATAAAGATGAAATATTGCTCCTTCATCTCGTTTTGCTTTTTATTGAGCGGAGCCATTGAAAGATGTATTTTATTTCATAAAAAATTAGGTAAAATATACCTTTTGCGTAAAAAGGAAAAAAATATGTCACTATAACACCACATCCAGTATTCTTAAACCGGGAATCAGTTTCCTCATAGTGATTTATACCCGGCTGTGGGGATAAACAGCACCGATTGTGGTAAGTGGATATAACGACACCCGGTTATCCGGGTCGGGTCTATGACGTCACGCGACGCTTTTAACCCTGGGTGCTCCCTGCCCGTGAAAGGTTTAATTCAATGCTACTGAGTTTACTTCGGTGTTTACACGCCGACTAATTATACTCGGAAATGGAATCCGAGATCAAAAATGTAAACAAAAGTGTTACCACTACAATAAAATAATTTGTCATGGTAGTTTGTTCACAACCGTTAAAAAAACAGGTTGGAATTATTCTCATTCGTTAAATGAGTATAAAACAAAGCCAAATAAAAATTATTTGTATAATATTTACATAAACTACAATTTCAACTTATTTTTTAAGTATGTGAAAAAAATGGTACGAGAATATTTTATGCTACAGGTATTATGCAGAAATTCGTAACCTTAGGCCACTGAAATAAATCTTTTTTTAAATTTCGTCACCTTAACTACAAATACGTCGCTTTGACGCCCGCGACACCACCCATTAGTTCATTTAGATGTTTAACTTGATGAATGTGCATCATGTGATTAAGTTACGTCGTCGTGGTGCTGGTTTCACGTTTTCCGTTAAGTTTTTGTTCTATTTTGTTCCCAAGATTTCTGGCGCTCGTGTTCCTAGACGAACGCTCTATGGTCTTTGAAAATCACTGTGAGTTAAACCCATTAGAATTTGTCTGGGCCCAAGTCAAGGGTCACGACGACAGGCATGATAAAACATTAAAAATGTTCAAAATTCAAAAATAAATATAAATAAATAAAACATAGTACTCGCAACATTTGAATCTATTCACTAATCAAAATATACCCAATATGGTTTTGAGAAAATGTTGAATAACCCTGAAATGTCACTTTTACAATGACATTTGTTTGTTTACATTTTTGATCTCGGATTCGATTTCCGAGTATAGTTTATATTTGAATTTGTATGCCTTCTGTCAGATACCTACCTTTTTGCATTAAGGAATAAACTTCAGAAAAAAAAACTGTTGTGAAAATCCTGGCTGAATGGATTTACACAAGGAAAAAATTAAAAAAAAAATAATCGAATTTAAATTTGGAACATATCATAGTAAAGTTTCTTTCGAATTTTCTCATAACTACCCGAACGAGAAACAATCGAGAACCACCGGTACTAACCCAACTCATCCATTTTTCGTGAAGAAAACCCCAAGAGGTTTTCCAATAAAGCAGGCTATAAAGGCGACCTACCTCACCGCGATTAAACCGAGTTGTGAGTTGATGCTGGGTCCCGACTCCCGGGTCACTCGAGCCGGTCGATAACCCTGGACCTCACCGCACCTCACGATCGAAACGTCTGCTGCCTTTGCTTTCCTTATAAAAAAGTGTTTTCATTGATTAGATTCGTATCTGGGATTGTGATTTGAGGCAGTTTTTGGGGATGTCTCTTGGTTGTCTTTAGTAGTTTGGTAGTCTAGCAAGCAAATATTGTTTAGGTGACACAGATAGTTTTATTTAATTCAAATCATGGTGTGATTCGTAGAACTAGTAATTCGGAAATTTTACGGTTTTAATATTATAATAAAAAAATTAACAAAAAAACTTAAATAATACCCCTTAAATACATAACATGAACAAAAAACATAGTCTTAATAAAACTAGTTCACTTTTCATTTATGTGCACAATCGATTCCCATAGTGTTTTATTGATAGTGAATCATCCATTTGTCATAATGATTCATGCTTAACTTAAAATAATGCATTTGAAGCTACTGGTTGAACGATAACTGTATAGTTTATAAACTTGTTTGTGAGTCATTGTAACATTGTGTGCTCTGTAAATACATTTGTCAGACGATGTCAAAGTTCGCAAATCGCGTGTACATATATTTACAATTTACTACGCTCCTTACAGATAAGCATAGGCGAGACCCGAGAAAAGCTCAGTGTCAAAGTTAGTTTCAAAAAAGACTCTACAAGAGTCAGTGAAAAGTGCAGAGATAAAACAAAATTTATTGCAATTAAACATGGCTCATGAAAACCCAAAATTAAATAATAAATTATTACAAAATATCACGATTAAATAAGAGTAGAAAGCGGTCTTAACAAAATTAGATGAGGATAACAAGACCAGTTAAACTAATTTGCCACAATTTCTGCGCAACCAGTGTCTCATGTTAAATAAACTTGTTTTGAAGATTGTTTTGTTTCGAATCCGCCAATTCCCAGCCCACCCACATTGGTCCCAAACACTTTTAGGTCAAGCAAATTAGATCTCGATGCGGGAATCGAAAACGCGACCTCCCGGATCTCGAGCTGGCTCGTAAATCAATACCTCGAGCGAATTCCTGATCCCAGTTCAAATGTGATATGAATTATTTAAGCGTTTCCAAGACTTATGAATGAATTACGCCTTCAGACTTCAAGTTGTATTGAGCCAGAATTGCTCTTGTCCTACTTATAAATAATCCATTACTTGACTTTTATTCTTTGGACAATCGCTGCCTTGGTATCGGATCTTTAAATATTACATTTTGTCTTCAACATTTAAATCATGATAGGTTTCGAGTAAATCTTTAAACATATCGCATATTCTGTTAATAAATACATATTTGAAATTATCTCAAATAAATAAAGCAATAATTTAACCATATGAGTGCATTCCAGGTAAACACATTTATTCCATTAATTTTCTGCTGTTTTTATGGGATATCCGTACAGCGTGACATGTCCGGTCGATAAACCGCCCGCATCCATGCTTATCTTCCCAACAATTCCAACTTAAGCTCTGGAACACAATTTACTATCGCCGTCTCACATATTTCAAAATGCCTTTCCATCAGTTGACAACTAGCTGTCTAAAGTTTGAAAACAGCGTTGAACTTTTTAATGGCAAGTAATAACTGGCTAAACTATGACTGGCTATTGCTATTTATTTGTTTTGGCATGATATAAATGTGACGACTATTTTGGTATATTATGTATCTAAATTGTGCTATTTCATAATCTCATAAAATGTTGAAAAATCTTGACGAAATCTCATTAACTTAATTCTCGGAGTCATAATGTTAACAATTTACATAATTAAAGTTAGTGTCTGTGAACTTAAATGATAATGTTGCAGAAATAAAAAATATCATAAAATTGGTAATATAATAAAGTATTTTATTAGTCTATAAGATAAATAATTCCTTCATTGCCTATACATTTTGAACGAAATTAATAATTATCTCGAAGTTTATAATGTCCATCAGAAAAGTAACTAGCTATTACAAAACAAATTATATTAAACCTTACCTTACTTGTATGTTATACCTTCATAGTTTACATAATTTAAGATGTATAATGTTTTATGATTACATACTAATATTCGGTTACTTCTTTGCAGGTCTTACAAGACATCAAGGTAAATACCCCTTGCTATGTATGTCTTGTGTAACATTTTTTTTGCACTTGTCTTTTTCGTTGCAATTTCTAACCACTGACGCTTTTTCATCAGCTTTCCTTTCATTTTCTTATCATGCTTTTGTAGTGTATAAGTCGGAGTATCTCACGAGACGCCACGCTGCCTATTGTATCACTGGATGAAAGGTACATTTAGTAAATCCTCCATGACTAAACCTTCTTTCTAAAATAGAAATGATATTATGTAAACTCTTTAATTAAAAAATGGTATGCAAACTCTTTGGTCGGAATGTTTTCATTAAAATTCGTGTATTAATGTCTAGATACTAAGACATATAGCATCCGCGAAGGTTCGATACGTCGTGGAGGCAGGGGTAACGCGCAGGGGCTCCGAGGGGGGAGCGGTCGATGGGTCAACGACCCAGGGTGGATTTCGATGCCACCTCATACCTCCTTCTACTTATTTATTATTAAAATTTTCGTACTTTGAACATTATGTTGATGAAAACGGAAAATTAATTTTCACATATTCATCTCGGCTCCTAAAAGTTAGATTAGAAATGTAATATGTATACTTTAGTTGTGATTTTGACGAGTTCTGTTGTGCGAATGGGTATATTATAATAGCATGAGCACTATTTGTAAACATTGGAGTGGGCTAAATTATCGTATTATTTTATGAATTCAAAAATTGTAACCTTTTAAATGGTGATATAAAGCTATAATTTAAAATCAAAACAAAACCTTTAACCGTCGACCAAGACAAGGAAACATTATTGTTATTTTGACGTCGACGTAGCAACTAAAATACAAGTGTTTCACAAAATATGTTATACTCGGTAATAATAACCTTCATATTTGAAACGTCGCGTCGGCTTAGCGGAACAACATTTACGTTATTATACAAACATAAATAATATTTTAATTAAACTAGCTATCAACACATTTGCTACTGTTTTAATTTTGCCGTGTAACACATGATTTCATGGCGTCATAAAAGTTTTAATTAATCAGGTCATCGATAAGTGGTATCGGCTAAAATACCACTCGGGGAACATTAACCGTACAAATATAAAAACATTTTGAAACGATCCGAGCCTGCCGTATTCCAAATATCGGATGCACTCTCATAACTGTACATAAAATTCATAATTCCACCGCGTAAGACCAATTTCTCGCATTTGACAGATCCGCCGTCCCGCTCTTGCGAATAATGGCGTCTCTGTCCCACGACAATATGTTCTATTTACAAAACATTGCTCGCGACGTTGCCGTTGTGCGCCGGAGTTGGTGACGTCACGTCGAACGATATATCTGTCCTTATCTTCACGTCCCTGTCTAAACGTGCCGTGTCCCGTTTTGATGTAAAGCTCCTGCAGAGACAAATTACAACAAATGTTCTATCTAGAGTATTAGGATGGAAAGATAATAAATGGAATAGAATCGATTGAACGAGTTCCAATGTAATAGATTACCAGATTGATCGGGCTGTTAATCGATTATTCGTGACAAATCAGCATTACTAATAAGATTTGATCCATGAATGTTGTGTTTAGTCTAGTTATACAGGGTATATCAAGACTGCTACCGAAAACGAAGCCGGGTGGTAGTTTAAAGTTTTTTTTTGTTTTTTTTTTCCTATGTCCATATTTGGGTGGTAAATACATTTTTTTCCTAAAATAATAGTGTATATACCCTTTTATTTATAAGTAATCTAAGGTATAAAAGAGTTTAAATTATTATTTTAGCAAAAACTATGGATTTACCACCCAAAATTACGATATTTAAAAAATCATAAAAATAATTGTCGCGTTTCTATGCGAAATTTTTAATTGCATTGTGTTTGTAGCCACTAAAACTACCACCCGGCTTCCTTATCGGTAGCAGTCTTGAGATACCCAGTATAATTTACAGATGCCAATACTTAAAGCTTAATAAATTATCAAACAGAAAATTTTAAAATGTTAGATCGATTTAGGGTCCTTGGGGATTTGATTACAATCCAATGAGAATGAGATGGTAAAAAATAATAAAACCACAAAATATATAGGGCTGCAAATGAAACAGAAAAAACTTTGTAACAATTAAAATGTTTCCCTAAAAATTATCATGAATGTTTATTTATTAAAAATCGAGTAGTAAATTGGTAGAGTCGTTGACATCTTATAACAATAATTCAATGAATTCTAGGGTTCGATACCCGGGTAGTGGAATTAATATAAGTTTAAAATACCATAAAATAAATATTGAATAGTTTATTGTGCATGCCTGCTATGTAGTGTAAATGTAAATAGTCCATAGCTTAGATAGTAATTACTCCTTATGAAAAGTAGAGTTTATACATACTTAGTTAATTAAAAAGTTTCCTCAACACTTGGAAGGAACACGTATAAGTAAGATGCGAAAACAATAAAAAAGTAGTGCAAAGTAATGGTACAGGCTGTATTTCGATATAGAACGCATAGGCCTCAAAAAAATTATTACAAATTCACATAATTTAAATATTGTCATGCAAATTATGTTCCGGCCTTTTACAAAACGTGAACTAACTATAGTACCATATTATTTATTTTTATATTCTTCACAATATACCTCTGAAGCCAGAACTTGCACTGATTAAAAGGCAGAAACAAATACCTCTCTCATTACGAGTAGCGGATTAAACATCATAACAAATAACATTTCATAATTCATTATATTTTCTAAAATATTACCTACCCGAGTTCCTTTCCCCGAGAACCCGAGAATTTCTATTGTAACTATCTTAGCAATAACTTTTAGTTCATCGACATCAGCAAAGATACATGTTATTTATTTAAATCGCGCTAACGGAACTGAGCGTAACAATTGTAGAAATGTCAGGCGATAACAATCGACTTGTGAAAATAGTCCCAACTTAGAGTTTCCAATCGCAGCCGAAGCAATAACACCGATATGCGGATATTGCTGCAATTTATACCATAAAATGGGTAATATCTAGTGTAATATCGATAATGTTTTGTAATACTTTATATAAAGTCCATCTGCAAGGTACAGCACACTCTTCAATTAGGGATTAACCTTTATCGACCTTGCTGATAAACGTCACTTCACCATCCACATACATTTAGAATTCTACGACAAATGCTGAGGGCAGCAGAATTTTGGAAAATCAATTTTTATTGATTTGTTTGTACTTAATCAAAATCTCACGAAATCATTTATATTGTTGAAAGAAATATGATTGGCATCTCTATAATCCGCTAGACTATATTTTAATACTTGATAGGCCATCACTATTCCGTAACTCAATGACGAATTTTTATAAGTACATATTTACATACATAAATCCACGCCTTTTTTTCCCAGAAAGGTAGGCAGAGGTGCTATCAGAACACCCACATTTTGCATTGTGTGTTCCGTTCCACAAAAAAATATCCAAAGGTATGTCAATTTACCCCAAACATTTCTTCTACAGAATCTTTGGGACGGTTTTCAAATTAGCGTTATACTAACAGATCGAATAACTGATTTATTATGGAATCATCGTGTTTGGATATGACCGTCGGATGTTATGGAAACATCGGCCTGCAAACTATCGATTGTTGCCTCTATAGATTGTTATTTAATAACATCACTGCTATTGTTGGCACAACATAACAATAGAATGTGGTAGAAAGTGATCGTTACACAACCGCGATTTCTCTATGATCATGTTACAATTACTGACATTGATCAATTAGGTAATTAACCCCGTAGCGTTCATTATAATCCGGAAGAATTAATAATCAATTAGAATGTCTGTTATATCGACATATCAGTAAAATGCGGGGAAAATGCTTATATGAATGGATATAGTCGTAGTGGTAGAGTTGTTTGACAACATAATAATTAATACGATATTGCTATATGGCACAACCACTTTCAATCGTACTTCATTCTAGAGGAAGCCCGTGCCCTACAGTGGGGACGTATATGGGCTGATACATAAAGATATTACGCTTACCTTCGTACACACTTGATTCGTATCAATTTTAAGAAAGATTTCAAATTTTAGCAAGTATTTAACTATAAGCAAATGATAAAAGAGACGTTAAGGTCTCTAGATTTTAAGTAATATAAGTATCTAAACCTACCTATAAAAATATATATAAATAATTTCGCCCAACAAATTGTTTGTATTGCACGGTCATCATTAATGACAAACTTACAATGCTTGAAAACTCTTGATGCTTTGAAGAGCTTGTCGTACCGTTCTGCCATCCAGAAACAATAGTCATCAACTAGGAGCACTTGAATCATCACAGCGCTGACCACTTGTTACTGACCCAAAACAGGTTAATTTAAAAAGCAGTAACTGAATAGTTTCAGTCGCATCATTATAGCACTACTTTAATATACATAATAAAATATGTTGTAATTCTGACAACGATTGTGAAAAGTTTTAGAAAATTCTAGTCCGTCCATGGGTTGCCTGGAAGAGATCGCAGCTAGCGATAAGGCCGCCTATTGTAACCATGCCTTTAGTTTTTTTTATAGTATATTTCAATTTTGTGGAGAATAAAACATATATAAGTACTTAAAATTGCTGTGTCAAATAGCACATATACATTTTTAGGCCAAATACTTAATTATTAAAACAGCCATGTATTGTAAACATTTACAAAAAGAATCATTTAAAAATGGATAAACGTAAATTGGTACGTATCATATTAAGCTGTTTATGCCCTAGTCCTTCCCGCTAGACCTACGCAAATTAGCAGTCATGAATTTATGACTACAAGGCAGTCTTATTAGTTAAATGCCATCGCTTAGTACGTGATATTAAATTTGTGTCAATGTTCCATCTTCAAGGCGAATCCAATTAGTAGCTGACGCATTACATCAAAACCGTTGTTTATAATTGGCCATGTGTTCATACGTAATTAAATCTATTTGTATGAAAGAGACAGCTATATGTAATATAGCTTTCGAGTGAGCAGGACAACGTATGTGTTACACCGGCCTCATAGCCTCGGTCAGTTTATGATAACCATTGTTATATTAAAATGTAGCCTTCGAGTTGCAGTAGACGGGGCGAATATTGCTTTGTCACGTCGCTCAGAAAATTGTGTGTTCTTGATTGTTTAAAGTTGGCACGTAAGGCTTCACGCGAATAATTAAATCATAATGTATTAATTATAATTATTAAGCTATAAAACAAACTGGTAGACTCGTGGTAGAGCCACGCTAATTTATTGTCGATATGAACTGATTTCCTATTGTCTGCCGTATTTATGGATTACCCTCAATGTAGAGACTAAGGCTCCGTAATCAACCCTAATAATAAAAATATGTAGCCTACAAAAATATATAGCTGTGCATAATTATTATGTCCACAACTTGGAAGGTGTAAGAAATGATGCTGTAGTTTGTTGTTTTTAAGACAAAGGATAATCTTGATAAGATAAAATGTGATTTTGATAAGACAAGCCGTCAAAAATGGATTCAAACCGAAATAATGTTTGGGGCCTATGCATCAATTAGTAATTATATAATTTGTGAATTTTAATTAATAAATAAATACGTAAATATACGGAGTCTTCACCGTAGCAACAACCCAACAAGAACTCATACGAACAACAGTCGATTTTACAAACTCAATTCAGCAAGCCAGTTGACAAACGCCCACTGCCGAAGAAACGAAGTGGTCCCATTCATTTATTTGTTTAACAAAATATCAGTCCGGAAGCAATCAATTCAAGGCACAATAGAGCCAATGAAGGGAGGTTAAGGATTAATCGGAGTACAATGCGCAGATGACCTTACAACCAGCTCGGCCTGCTACAATACGCAGAGAAAACTACATCCATCCAATACAAGTGTATAATGAATTTCTACCTAACATTATCCTAACCAATAATCGCTTTCTTGCTTTTGCCCGAATTTAAAAAATCTAGATTATAATATTCCTAATTCCAACCTGAATATTATAACCTAGTGTGATCCCAACTGACATTATGGATTTCTTGATCAACCTTCAACATTTTACCAGGTCTTTAGTCTCTTACTATCTTACTCAGAACATTCCATGACAAATTATTACTTTACTTAGTATAGTTTTTTTTTCATTGCTATGAATAGAGTAGACCAACATGCCGTTCGCTTGTGTGTAAGCGATACGACCGCTCATGAACAGTAGCAAAACCAAACCATACCTTAAATTACAAAGCAATGCTTGGCATTCCCCTGCGCTCGCATACTAAGACATAAGACTCAATATGTCCAGCAGTTAAGCTGCCTACAATGTCCTTCAATCCGAAACACAATATTGCATTTACGCTGCTGTTCGACCCAGGCAGCCACTCACAATATTTCAGAGACCTACCACCAGTATTTTAAAAAGATAATCTATTTTACGGAACATTTAATTGACGGTAAAACGTCTCTGGATGCGGGCGGCTGTTAGACTGTGAGATCATTAACTCTCATCAACATCAAAGTTCAATATTAAAATGAGATTTTATCTGTAAAAGATACCCTGATGGTTGATATTTTCTAATACACCACTATTATTGAAGTTCGAAAAATCAAGACCACAGTACATGAATGGTATCAGGAACATTGAGTAGATCGAAAAGAAACTGTCGGTATATTAAATAACAATAACAGTCGGGAACATATTACTCCGTCGAATTTTATACAAAAGAACCGCGTTAGGCAATTTCAACTCTGGCCAAAAGTGAGAAGTTTTCACCTGTATCTGGTTGCTTTCTTTTGTTAGAATATTTTATTAAATTTCATAAGTTAGTGAAATTTGTTGATATTTGGTTAATATAAATGTCGTGGTAGGGTCTATTGAACGCTAATGCCTTATTTATGTTGACCTGTGACCAACTTTCTAAAAAATGATTCCATTACTATAGGTATACGTCAATCTAATTTATTTTAAAAAATACAAACAACATTTATTTAAGCGACCTTTCCTTCCCAAGTTATCCAGTTTAAAAACAATATATTTGTTAACTGGATTAAAATAGAACCTCAAATATAAACAAAAATAGTTAACGTTTGTGATACTTACAGCAAAACTTAGATGGAGTACGGAAGTTACCATAGTAACATTTAGCACTCAGAAATGATAGAACAAAATACTTATAAAAATATGAAAAGCCATAAAAAATAACGATGAATAATTCTTGGGACCTTCACCTTTTCTGACGTCACATAAATAGACAGCCGATGATCCATTAACCAATATAAAATTGAATCCATTATAAAACTTTCCAACATTCAAGCCTTTAATAAAATAATAGCGTAAAACGGTAATATAGAAACGTAAATCTCAATTAGGGTCGTAAGATATTCGCGTTTATAAGTACATAACAGTATAATATTTTAATAACACGGTAATAAGGATATAAATTTAATTACGCAACATATTGTACGAGCTTTAAACTGTAGTACAGTGATAAAGATACCAGCACCGTACGTTCGTGCTCCCCAAAATATAAGATTACGCGATTTGATACATATTCATTGCGTTATATGTTCGGTGTCTTGTTACATACGAATGTCAAATCCGCAATGTATGGTCAATGCCTAGCAAACAATAACAATGCACAATTTCACGTATATTGAACTTCATATCATTGTTAAAGCTTAGTGGTTTAGTTGGTTATGACAAAGAGGCTACGGGTTCGACCCCGCATACCTTACTTATTTCAGGTGTGTGTATTATAAACGACAAGTTTTTCTCTGACTTGCATTAATTTCTTTAAGTCAGTATATATAAAAATAATCACTTTTCTTTCCAAGAACCAAATATGCCTTTACGAAAAGTGAAAACATAATTATCTCATGTTGGAGATACTTTATGGTATTTGAGGCCATTTATATTATTACTTAAAGATTATTCCAGATAATCTGTTAAGTACAGTATGGTAGTAATAAAGTCTTTGTTTATCTGATAACAGTATAATCTCAACTAATTGTCCAGTCATCTTGTATATCTTACTAAGTAAAACAAAACATCATATGCATTTATTAATTGCGCAGGAGCTTTAAAATTAAAACAGGATAAAAAAAAGAAGGAAATATTATATTGTATTTCTCAATAATATTTATTACCTAAATTAAATTTTCAAAACATAATGAAAATGAAACAATATTCATCGTACAATTTGAGAATTTCGGTTATAGTCTCTACAACTATAAACAGGCGATTTTTTGTAGTCCAGTAAAGACTAAAATCTGCACTACTGGCAATAGATAATATACATGACTAAACGACTACAGAACCGTATGTCACTATGACAAGTTTTACACCTTCATTTCAGCTTCTATAGGACTGACACCAAGCTTCCAAGTTACAATACTTTCAAATATCCTAATAACGAGTTTTAAACATTTATACGATATCTGTCAGGCTGCCACCAATATTCCATGACCAAAATACTATCTTCACATAATTGGCAGTCTCTTTTTTCACCCGCTATCTTCTCTGTCCTACACCGAGGCACGATTCACACACGCCTCGTCCAGGAATAGCAGCCCAACGTGCCTTACACGTGTCCTAAGATTACTGCCACTTGTGTAATCGCTGTACAAATACATGCGCTCAACAGCTCATTGTATCGTTTCAATGTCCGATTTTCTAGGATTATAAATACTTTCATTGAAAGAAAATATCAATCGGATGTTTTGCTATTTCAAAGGTGTAAAGTTCATCAACCCCGCAGTAGACTAAGTGTGGTAGACAGTGGGTTGATCCTCTCGATCTCATTATTATAAAATCCAAGCGATTACAGGCGGATCCAGGAATTAAGTTGTTTCATAATGGATCAAATCTACCTTAGAGGATGTTTACATAATTATTTATTAATAAGTATTTCCGTAAACCATGAAAACGTTTACATTCAACAGTGGACTTCGTGTAAAAAATATGATATTATAAACTAAAAATGTCACAACTATAATCTCCCAGTTTATTAAACTTAAATAGCCAATTTGAAATGGCAGTGTGAAAGACTGATTTAATAGAAGAAGATTGATTTAACAAGTTTTTAATAGCAATGACAGACAAGCATGCCATTATTTTCATGGTAAGCGATAGGACGGTAACAAAATCAAACAACATCATGAATTATAAAGTAATACTTGGCAATCTACTGCGCTCGCCATCCTGAAACATAAAATGTTAAGTCTCAATATGTCCAGTAGTTACTCTGGCTACAATGTCCTTCAAATCGTACCACAATATTGCTTTACACTGCTGTTTGGCAGGGGATGTAGATATTGCGGTCGTACCTACGCAATCGGCCTCTCACATATGGGAGACCTCTGGTGGCAGGTATTATTAAAATAAGTTAACGGACCTGTTTAAAATCACAGGACGTGTCGAGATGCATTCATTTACAACAACTGGTGGGAAACATTTCGAGTTATATTTTTAGCGCAGGAGTATCTGTCTGATGACAGGTAAAATACGGTTGATTAAGATTGAAACCGCGAAATAAATTCAGTATCAAAACAAAATAAACAGTGTTGCCAGTCACGCGTGCCAACACGACCCGTCAGTATCGTTCACCTCGCGTTAATTTACGACGATTTCCATCATAAAACTATAATTGTTTGTATCGTAAATGTCTTCGCGCGGATTATGTACCGGCGCGGTTTTCGGCCAACGGACTTATTGATTTCAGAATTATTTTTATACCGTAGCAGTTATCGCCGAGTTTGATTTACTCGGTTTGTAAAATGTTGAACAAATTTTGCGAACTTCGATTGCGAGTGAAAGTTAGTCATGTGCTGAATATTATTTATTATATTTCGTAACATTGAACTTGAATTTTAAAGTGATCGTCCTCTGTTCACCTTTATTTGACTCATGTAGAATTAACGTAAAGTTTTCATCATCCTCATTAACAACACCCAAAGAATTACACAGACGTAGTTACAAGAACACAAAATAAGCAATCAAGACACTAAACAATATTGAAAAGCTCTTTAAGCTTACGCATTGCCTTACCATGTTAATGATTCTATTACCTGGTCATATACATCACTTAATTAGTCTAGTAATCCAAAAATAGTACAATAATTGGTACCCGGCTCTTCCCAGAACTCTTGTAGTCTTTACTCTATAGCTCTAGCGCCCTTGAGCTAATTATTTGTAACTAATTTACTGAGACTTGAATCTCTCACTTGTCTAGTAACCCTAAAATTCATATATAGGATATCAAAATATTGTGATAATGTTTAAGCGACAAGAAAAATGAGTACCAGGTTTATCTTAAGTATTTGTGAGATATATAAAGAGTTTTATGATACGAATAAAAATATTATATTACTTTTATAAAGACAGCTAGTTATTTCTACGATTATTTAACCGCAGTATAGAATTACGATTTTCCAATAGACAATAACATTCAATTAGACGAACGTTGTAATAAAAGTTGTTAGAAATCGATGAATGCAGACCGCTTCCCAAATTTCACTGAAAATCCTTCCAGGAAGCCTAGGTTTGACGCAGCATTTGACGTCCTGTAATTGACATTAAGATAATGATGTAACAACATCTAACTAAGCTTTGCACAATGTGAGCAAATAATCCACAATCGCATACAAAAACTCATCACGATAATAATTTAATTTACCTCTCAATGTGCTAAAATAAAACAATTCATTTTATTATAAGAAATGTAACAATTTCCTGCCGTAAGTGTGCTCCGGAAATTCTCTTATGGAAATGTTATGAAAAATTTTCACATAAGCCCATAAAAATTCATCATCCTGTCTGCGTGTTTATGTTCTTTTTATATCAGATGTAATTGGTACACTTATCAACAAATAACGACGTTACGTAGCATAATTAGAAATAATTTATTCATAGCTCCGAATGTGCTTTATTACATTCCAACTCGTTTATTAACACCTATTAAGTGATTAAAAATTAAATGCTATTTATTTCACGCCAATAAAAACCTTATCAACGAGAAATAATTATGTTTGCTCGCACAAAAACACGTGACCACCGAAAAAAAATACAGAGAGAAAAAACTGTAATTTCTCCCTCGCAAAATCAGCGCTATTTTTAACGTTTTCATGAATAGACTGAATAATATTTTTGCTAATGAGAGCCGTTTGTTACGTCCGCCACAGTTTGCTTACTAAATATTGCCCTGTTTTATGTAAAGTTGATACGTAATATCTACTGTTTACATTTTTTTACTGTGCATCCTTTTTTCTACTGTTTTTTACGGTCGTACCTGGTGGGACATGGTTACAGTGCCATGTTGTATTGTACCCTAATGCTGGAATAAATGATGATAACATTAAAATTTCCATTTGGAAGCATATCTACATTAGCCGTTTTTGTTGCGGTGACTAATGACACATGCTATCCTCGAAAGCTGTGTGTTTTCATCGAGCCAATAAATTATATCAACAACAGTTTGTATTTTAAGATACTTATTAACTGTGCTTTTTATCAGACTTATTTTGCTGTAATAAACTGAAATTGGATTCGCTTTGCCTGTTTTAAATGTCCAAATTAGACCCTTTAGTTGATTTTATTGTGCGGAATATCAACTACCCGAATATTTCAATGTATATTGGATTTAAATGAAATACTAGAATATAACACTAATCTATTGTTCGGGCATAACATGCATATCTGCCACATTATTTGAAGATTCGAATCAAGGTGTTCTTCTATATACCTTTATCAATATTTTCTACCCATATCTTAATCCATATCTTAGTCGCTGGGATGCAGGCCGCTTCCAACAGGTCATTGTGGAGATCATTGGGGTGAGGCCTATGTTCAGCAGTGGACTTCCTGTGAGCTGATATGATGATGATGATGATGATGATGATATCTTAATCCTAGGAACGGTCTTACTTTCTCACCATGCTCGTCTAATACAGTCTTTAATGTCAAGAGGATCATTTTAATTTAAGTTTCGTGACATATAACCTTATTCAGGGAACACGTGTCACCGCACGTCATTAACACTTATTCAACGTAGATTTTCCAAGTTGTCGTAACATCCTGCGTCGCCTAGTTGCAGATAGTTGATTAACAACTTCACGAATATCTAATGAAGTCGGTGTCACGCGAGCACCGCTTCAACTAACACTTATCTGTGAACTGAAGATCCGAACACTAAATTCCTTTAGGTTCGGGATGTACTTCTGCACTCAAAGTAAAGGCTAATACCAAATTTATGAGATTTGATTTTGATTCCATCTTAACTCAGCCAATCATTGCTACATTTTAAAATATATCCTTGGGTAGTTCCAACATAGTGTGAAGAACCATCTTAGCAGGCCGGCATAATTTTATCGAATGGGACTGCCGTCTGATGCCTGGATGGCATTTGCGCTTTGTACCATCAGGTGCAGTGCAGTCAATCTACCGTGCCAGTTTAAAAAAAATGAAGAATTCACACTTCACACAAGTGTTGTATAAGTCGTCATGAACTTCTTGTTCGTGGTTACTGAATGAGCTAATTTGCTTTTAGGCATTATTATTACCCGACTGCAAACAAGAAGGGTTATATTTTTGTTACCCGTTCTACTTGGCAATAATGTACTTAACCTCTCGTGTAGAAACTCCTAAATCGTAAACTATTGATCGTATTCGTTGTCACTTTTTATAGAACTTTATACAAATTGCTATGGTATGTATTTTTATCATCTAGTTATTCTATAAATACAGTACCTGTCTGACTATCATCAGAAGCAAGTCTACACAAATGAGATGCCAATACAACCCAACTAACCAATGATCGCCCGGTGTACCACCGACGTTGATGTTAAATTTATCGCGGCCTATTTACACCGGCCATGGCGTGGTGGCGGAAGATTAATTATATGAAACCCATCGTCTGTCCGCGATAACACTATCTAATTGGGTCGCGGTACGCCTTCTGCACCTCTCCCCTACCATCGATCAACAAGTATGCTGTTTGCAGGCAGTTTGATAAGATTTGCTTGGCTAAAAATAGTAATAGTACTTTTGAGGCCGATGGAAATATAATTAGGGTCATACAAGGACTGCCTATGGTGTGACCTTACTTTGTGAATTAAGGTCTCACTAGAGGGAGTCCTTCCATCTACTGGGCGTTATCCTAGCTGGCGCCAGGGTCCGCCTTCCGGCTCAGCCTATTTCCAACTCCTCCTATTAATTTAACTTTCTGATTAATTTCGTTGCGGGTTAAAGACAAGTTAGACATTCCCGGAGACTCGCCGAGCTTCAATGCTCGGTGTCATTACTTTGCGTGCCACTGGTGATCCTGGCTCACAGGAGTTACAGTGGTGGGTGTGAGGGTGGGACAGTCTCCTTCCGGCTCAGCCTCTTCATTTCACTCGATCTTCGGCATCCTAAATAGTAAGGCTATTGCGCCTCATGTCTTCCTTGACAACATCTAGTCACGTCCCAGGCAGTGAGAACCATAATAAGCCCATCATAATTACGGCGGTATAAGTATTTTTATCAAAACAGTTTTAATCTTTTATGTGATCAGTGACCTAATAAGCCCTTCTTTTTTCCATTTTTGCCCCGACCTGTTCTCAAAGGTCGACTAACGCAAGCTAAGATTCTTTAGGCCTGGCATAATTCCATAAGAAGTGGTGATCTGCCATAAGTAAAGGATATAATCTAGAGGTTTCCTATTAGAGTAAGTGAATTCAATATCCCAAACACAACAGTTCAAATATCAAGGAAAACTCACAATACCACATCAAATTTCCAACCCACCTTGATGCACAAAGATTAATACCAAAAGCTGTAACAGTAAATTTGATTTAAGACTCAGTTAACCATAAATTACTGGCTAGAAAACAAACAACGCTGTTTAAAATCCAAACACCGTGCAATAATACACGCGGGTCGCACAATATTGCGATACGCTTGATATTTTGCCAAAAAGATCAAAGATACGATGGCCTTGGCCCGTGTGGCAGAGTAAACATTCATGGTATTCCACTACGTGTAGTACGGACAGGATGTCTCGTATTGAAAACAAAAATGTTACTAAACGTTGCCCCCAATAGAAAAAGCTAGGGAAAGTTTGCGTGATACATACAAATGCTCTTAAGCTTTAAAGTTGGCATTTGTACCGCACAGTAATTAAAATATGGCTTTTGATATTATTAAGGGAAAGTATTTTTTTTATTCCAATTAATTGCGAGACGAGCATGCCGTTCGCCTGATGATAAGCGACACGACCGCTCATGAACAGGAGTACAACCAAATAACACCATGAATTACAAAGCTATGCTTGGCATTCCACTGCGCTCGCCTTCCTGAGACATAAGATGTTAACTCTCAATATGTCTAATAGTTACACATAATCTCTCACATAATATCAGATACCAGTAAAATAATATTTATACACGGTGTTAAAGGGACAATTTAAAAAGCCGTCTGTGATTCAAACAGCTAAGAGTTAGATCCCCGCATCAAGACAAATATTTGTTGAAAATCTTCTCACAAATTCTGAATTTCACGATAAAAGGCAGATATCTCACTACAGGGCAACAACTGTGTGACTACCATATTTATTGCAATCGAAATTCTTTTTGACTCAATCTAGAGAGCGCTGGTTCAAAGTGACTCAATGGCCCAGTTCTAATGTTCCGTTAATAATGCATTTTTGTCGTGTTTATGCTATTTGACGGGCCGACCTCGTTACCTAATTGTATCCGGCTAATACGACAAACAATGGCAATCAACTGGAAATTGGGACTTAATTAAATGAACCGATTTAGTTTGCTCCCGTTCGAATCATTTGTTTTGTTGCTCATTAGCTTTTTCATCTGTTTTTGTAAAGGCTGATTTTAATTGAGGATGGAGCGTTATTATTTGTTTAACGAGTTAATTTAATACGAGCATAGCAATATATGATAAAAACATTGAAATGAATTCGATTAAATATTCGTCCTTTATGGTAAACTTTTGGTTTAATTCGAGAAAATCTTCAACGCAATTGGATTATTTTATTTAAATTATTAAGGTTACACATTAAAGTGACGTTAATGAAATGAATCGTTAATACATTTTTTTTGTTTATAGTTGTATTGGATTAGTCATCGGGAAACCCCAAAAATCGCTCATTCTTTTAGTTATCTATGGTATAATAACTTCATTTTCCATTTTTGAAATATTTTGTGATAGAAACTTATCTATAAGTTAGCTACAGACCACCAAAGGTATTTAATTATCTCAATATTTTTTCCAATGGTCTCATACAAGAGCTGCAAGTTTCCTTCAGATCGCGTAGACAATTAAATAGAAGCTAAAGCTGTAGACGCACGGAACAATGCCGAGCCGCGGGGCTGCAAACTTGCAACACAAGGGCTTTGTTTACACCTAATATACGGCCGGCTTTGAACGCCGACGCAAAATTTTGACTCATTGTCCTGCTGAATGCGACATTGTCCACACACCTTTACTATGTATTGCTGGATAAATATTAGTCTGCTTGAGAAAATGTGGATGTAATAAAGGTTGATGAAAGCGCTGGAAATTGTTGCTATGTGCTTTTGGGGATAAAACTATTTAAGGTTTTTTCGCCTAGTCTAACTGGATGGTAAACGCATAAATACGTTATAACAATTTGTAGGCAGTGCAGGTAAATATCGTCCGTTACTAAAATATTTGCGCAATCGAGATTAAATCCGGACTTTTTTTTATTCCAAAGTTACTACCTTTGCTTCGGCTGTCAAAAATCTTAATTTCCAAATCCAAGATCAGCAACCTTGAACCCTATTAAATTTCATTTTATAATTCATCAAATAAAAATGAATGTTCTTACAATGGGTGTGCTTAACAGCTGGGCGGTATAGTAACATTTAATAAACTTCCATTACCCGTGCTTAGTGAGGCAAACGTGAAATCATATCCCGTGAGATTTCTAAACGCGGAATAATCCAATTTTACAAATTAAAAAAGTTTCCAAAACATTCCGAATATGCAACCGGAGTACACTCACGTACATAATGCTATATGATTTTTTTATTTAAATTTTATAGAAAAATTCTCCTGCTTTATTACAAAGTTAATAGAAAGAAATATGCAGTCTTTATAAAACTCAATCATTTGGTCCACATCATCAATTTTGGTGAGCAAAAATTTTCTGTGGTATTTTATGGATTGTCTACCGTAGTTGGGGTTATAAATGGAGCGTGAAACGTCTGAGATTGGTGAAATATTACGGTGATAACGCGACAATAAGCTAATAAGTCGTGATTGATGGCTCCCTGCACACGGTAATTGCCACCGTCTATCTAATGTAAATATTTTGAACGCGTTATCGATATTGCGCCCCATTTTTTACTTTATAGAAATTTCATGTAATACAATCAAATTATTATCTTAATGACTGAGGAATATTTTAGAAATTATTAATTTTACAAGGAAAGATTAAATTTTTAGGAAATCTGCAAATGATTTTAAGTTCGGTACGCCTATTTGGTGACTAAAACCTAAAACCTCTCAATAGGGAATATGCATGTCACTTTTTATATTTTTAATCAATTCTGTATGTTATTAAATTATTAGATAAAACTATAAGTCTTTGAAAATAATAATAAAAAAAGTACAAAAAAAAAATCAAAACTGCTATCAGTTTTGAAGCATTTAAACGCCATGTTGGCGCGAACTCGCTGTGACGTCAGAGGTCACGGTATGAACAACGTAGTATTTGGATTAAGTTTCTTTCATGAATTGCTACAGAACTATATTTCGTGACAAAATAATCCATTTTATTTAATAGTATAAAGAAAGCACAAAATAACTCATAAACAAACGTAAAACAACAAACTAAAACTTCATAAGAACGTGACCATTGTCGTCACTTTCCATTTCAAGCAATAGATCGCGTTTCGGAAAAAATGCGCGGCAAATTTGAAATGTCATTTTTAAGTATTTATGTTACCGATTTAGAGTTGTTAAAGTTAAAAATATCTTTAAGGTATATTTCAATATTAATAAAGATTACAAAAAAAAAGACTTATTTTGAAGTCTGGTGCATGTTCCCTATTGTATTATCTAGATGAGGCTAGCAGTAGAACATATAACTTAACGTTATTAGGCCGTTCCTACGAACAGCTGTAATCACAAAGGAAATGATAATGTAAAACAATAACTAATATCATATATTCCGTTTATTTTTCAACTATTTGTTTGACCAAAAATGTGACAGAGATAGCTTTGTCTAAAATACTTTAATCGTTCAAGAAATCTATGTAAGAATGCTTAGGGTCTGTAATCTGCAAAAGCCACTTTCGTTGATATCTACAAAGGACATCGCTGCAATGACAAGATATCTAAGTTCCGAGCATTTTACTCTACTGATATTATCACACTATTTACTTTCATTAGAATTTCATTTGTTTTTTTTTCCATGTTGATTATTTTAACCTTTTGAAAACTCTCTTAGATTTCAAGCAAATATCATTATAGAAAAAAAGCATGAGCAACTTAAATTACCCACTAACTAGGACAATTTCATACATAAAATTACTAGAAAAAACTCACATAATTCTGATATTGTGCGCAACACATTTAACATTCCGCTACTGTCATGGTTGCAGCTTTGGCTAATTTTAATTTGTAAACCATTATTTAATTTACCCAATCACCAACTCATTTATCATACTATTAGAATAATAACATTGCGTTAACCAACTTAATACTCATGTATATAAAATAAAATACCGCCTAAAAGCTTGTTGTCCACGACTGTACCGTGTCCATCGGAGCGCGTCCGAGGAGCGATGTCTCACGGTGAAATGAACACAAGCGCATCTTTACACCATTGTAATTATTTAAACGTTTTTACTTCTGCTATTGAGTGTTCTTGCACTTTAAAGATATGAATTTCGAATAGTTGAGGAGCCAGGTGTATTAACAGTTGTATTATTTTTTACTTGCTATGGAGTTTTTAGATTTCCCACACACTAAACTATCCCACAGGAAAATATAATCAGTTGCCTCTTTATACTTGGAATAAGTAATAACATATTTCTGTATCAGCCCATATACGTCCCACTGCAGGGCACGGGCCTCCTCTACAATCGACAGTACGATTGAGAGTGGTTAGGCCATATAGTCAACCACGCTGGCCTAGTGCGGGTTGGCGAACTTACATACCATAGAAATTTTTATAAATCGGCTATGGTATGCAGGTTTCCTCACGATGTTTTCCTTCACCGTTTTAGTGCGTGGTGATTGACTATCAATACACACATGACTCCGAAAAGTCAGAGGTGTGCCCTGGGATTCGAACCCGCGACCACCGTGAACATGTTGGCAGTCGCGTCTAGTCCGTTAACCAACAGGCCACCACGCACTCGCAAAACAACATATTTAATGAAAATTAAACAAAAAAGATTCCGACGAATTGAGTACCTCCTACATTTTTAAGTTTTTTAAAAATAGAAACATTAAACAAATTATTCTAATTAATATGTAATAACTTGATAATTAACTATCTTGCCATTTCAAAAATCGATTGTAGAAGAGACCCGTGCCATACAGTGGGACGTATAAAAGAGAATTGAAACTACATATCAAGTGGAAATAATAATATAATAATATCTAAAATTGTATAAATCTTCCGTATACTGGCAGTTTACATATAAAATAGTTCCATAATACAAAATAACCCTATTTTACACAATCGAAAGCATTTAGGATATGCAACAAACTTAATAAACGTATAAACGAATAACGTAATATTATCCGCAAACCCGCAATTTATATTACAAACACATTAGTCGTAACTGCAAATAACGCTCATCATCCCGCCGTAATGGTTAATAACTAATAACGAATAATAACTGGTTCGTTGCACCAACTTGCTATTTTGTTTTCTATTTCCATTTCAAATTAGAAACGTGATTTCGAATAGGGATGAGCCGTTGCAAGATGTATTTGAATTTGATTGAGTGATATTTACTGTTGGAGTTATGTATATGCCGATATTTTACCGCGTTTTGTAAGCAAACGAAAGTATCAATGACATAACTGGAAAATTATTTTAAAATGTAGACGCAAAATCTTGGTTGTAAACACAAAATAAAAATTGCGTAAAACACTGCTGTTTTAATATAAAGAATTTTTAAAATTAAAGTAAATGCATTTTGTAATTTATAGCCGTAATCACGATAAATCAAATTTGATGGTTGGCCATCCTTAAAATAATGAGCTTCGTGCAGTCGGCCAATCAGTGCGCTTGATTTAAAAAAGGAAGACGTTATTCAGCCAGTATTACCGTTAATACAATGCCAGCCGGTGGTCTTTTGGCCGTAGATTGTCATAGGCTTATCTAATTTTAGTGATTGTTAGAACAAATTATCTAGACTAAATATCGAATATTGTGGACATTTTTAATTAGATGTTAGAATTACATTTTAAATTTTATTAGGATAAATATTATTTTATTAAAACGGAACAAAGAAGTTTTAAACGACTTTAATTTTCTCAAAAGTATCATGGTGAATACAAGATTGTCACTAATTCTAAAACCGATAGTTTTGTTTGTACACAATTTCAAAGTTATTTTTGTATGGCCTAGAAAGATAGAGAATGCTCTTCTCTTAGATCCCCAGTCTATCTCCATAAGCTTCTAGAACGTCCCATTGTTGCAGAGCTATCGCGGCCGCAAGCCCTTAGGAGGCACCGCGGGCGTCGCAGGCGTCCCCGGCGGCGCAGTGGGAGTGGGGGTGGCCCCCGCCGCGTCTCCCAGCCCGGCCCCGCAGGCGCCCGCCGCGCCCAGCCCGGCCCCGGCCGCCACGCCGGCCATGAAGGACCATCCTAGTCAGCCCATGGTAGGCCCCACTTCCATTCTACTAGTTCAGGTATATTTGGAGTTGTTTTGACCGGAATTTTTAGTTATAGGCAACATGAACCAAGATATTTTTATACATACATTTAGATTTGACTGATGTGATTATTTGATACCACATGGATGGTTCTCCCCCTAATATCTGGCAACTGACAAACGTTGAACGTAGACTTTATAGCCTGTAGATGTCACAAATAAGGTCACACCATGAACCCAACATACCAAGGAAAAATTACGAAGTACATACTCGTATACTAACTACCGATCCCAACAACTACATACGTGTCACACACCATTTACCTCATTACAGAATTATCTCTAAATTAGGCCAGTTAGTGCACTCATCACACGAGTCCAGCCCCACCTTCCTAGTGCGAGAAGGTGAAAACTTTACTTACAATTTTGGCTTCCTTCCAAGTTGGAGAACCATATTAAAGTTGAGCATGAATATCGACCAAGCTCATAACTGAATATGCGGTGTTTTGGAGCAAAAAAAAAAGCAATATTCTCGTCAGATTTAAACCAATCACAGCGGGTGTTACAGTACGTACTACCATGTCTAGCGTAGTGTAAACTATCTGAATGTGTGTCATATGAAGAACATGCAGATGTATATTATGAGGATCTTGAACTCGGGTCCATCCTGCTGGTCCATTGAAATGATTAATAACAAATCTGATGTCTACATTACAAGCTGTCTTAGTTCTGTCTTTATCTTTTATATTCATATTAAAGAATGATTTGATAGATAATTCCACAACCGACTGCTTTCCTAACGTCAACCCTCTAGAGTAGGCTTTTTAATCTACCAAGATGGTAACTTATCGTAAAGATCCCACATACCTTCGATTTTATTCCCTTCGCAGATACTAAGAAAGTTAAGCCGTCGCACCTTTTTTTTAAATATTAAATTAGTAAACATTTTTGCAAGTTCCTCGTGCTAATGTTAACGTCATTTATATACATACAATTTAAAACGTCAAATCTTGAATTTTTTATTTTATATTAAAATCACAACCATTTATGGCATCAGTGTAATGAGACGACGTGACGAAGCGTAGCCGAATAACAACATAATAACGTTATTTATACTTTTTGTAACGGTTTAATACAACAATAACTGCAGCTTTATTTTCTATAATAGCCGTTTATCGATCGTAAAAATTAACAGCATGTCTTTTGTCAACGCCCGGTGTCTTGGTGCGAGAGAATTTAGTGAGTGTCCACCGAAGAACTTTAGAGTATTATTTTTATTTTGGGTTCAATTCCCTGATCAAAAACCAGTATCACATTTTCTGTGTTTTATTTTCAAAATATTTTACGGTAATCAAATCATTGAAAGGACGAAGAAATTGTTTTCCAAAAATACTTGCATCCAAAAAATTTAAGCTATTATTAAGCATGTCACTTCGAAATAAACACAGGTACAGTTAACTACAATTTACAAACAAAATTTCTCCATTATTTCAAATTAAGACAATTAATAAAAAACGCGAACAAAGTGACAAGCGACGGGTAATTAAAATAAATTATTTACAAATGTTAAGTAACGTGTAGCAATAGCGTAATTACTGCTTTAACGTTAAACGCTTTGTAACTATGTCGTAGAATATAACCCATGAGAATACCTTTAACCGCCGACAGCCGATTTACATAATTACCGTGGATTTATTCGTTTGTTGCTTGATTGCTCTATTAATAAGCGACAATTGTTTTGTAATACTTTATAGTCGAGAATACGAAATAATATTTAGGTAGAGCCGCGATATGGTTGTTTTAGTACAAAAAGACAGAGTGGCGTAGTATCACTGTTTTCTACAAAATTAACGTAATGTAGCAAAAATGTTTCATTGAGTAAAAGACAATGCCAAAAACCTAGCAATTCCAATAAACATCCAAGCAGGCACTTGCGAAGATACAGGATTTCCAGATAAATAGATTCTCATTAATAGCGTTCATACAATAAAGTCATTATTTAAGAAAAATCTGCTAAAACCGTGAGAGTTTTCTGATATCTAGCACGATTCAAGCTATTCTACGCTGGCCTTACCAATTCACGATGGCCTCACTTCACAAAAAATGCCAAGATATGGGACTGTTTAACAGGCGTGACGAAACAGAAGCCCGTTTAGTAACAGCCAGCGCAAATCAATGGGTCGTGGTGCCGGCAAAGTTATTGCCGCTATCTCTTCCGACTCGCTTGCTCGTTTGTTTTGCTTATTTGCTTTCATTATCGCAGTTTAATTAACGCTGCACTAAGAGCCCTCGTCATAGTCTCGCGATACGTAGCGCTGCCATTTGTGCTGTTCTGATGCCTTTGTATGTTTTGAGTATTTTTTTGGACTGGACCAACAGCTTCTGAGTTTACTTCTTATTCGGAAATACTTTCAAATTATCTCAATAACATCTGTCTGTATCAGCCCATATACGTCCCACTGCAGGGCACGAGACAACTCTACAATCGAGAGTACGATTGAGAGTGGTTAGGCCATATATTATTCACCACTTATTAGTCCACCACGCTGGCCTAACCTCAATAACATAATAATGTTATTTTTTTTTCACATATAAACACGATAATGTAATGTAATGTGTAAAAAATGATCATTTCAAGCAAAGAATCGAACCTCCTTAAAGGTCACGACTGATGCGTTGCAAAAAAGACGTATACGAAGTAATAGAGCTTTTTCAGTCTGTTTCTAAGTAATTTTACTGTAGTAAAAAATATAAAAAAAAGTAATAAGATGCATAAATTAATATACATTCATTATTATGAAACAAAAAAAAAATAACTTTAAGAAAACTTTAACAATTTACACACTTTAAATAAACTTTTAATCTCATCGAAGCTTTAAGGTATTATTTATTTATTTAGTTTTGTAAATATTTGTTAATTAAAGTTATTTTATTTGAAATTTGTTAAGCGCTTAATTTCTTTAATGATTTACTCAAGCAACGGTTTCCGTAAATATTTAAATAAACAGCCCTAACACGCATGTCATCCGCAGCAAGATGTCAAAGTTGAAAATTTTTAATTTCTCCGAACGCTGCCAACTTTGCCAATTTCGGAACTCGACTCGGTGCGCGCCAAATTTATCGCTCGTTCTGTGTGAACTCACTATTTTTTACTGTAAAACTTGTTAGAACCCTTCCACGCTCTAAAAAAATTAAAAATATAATTATGAATATAAATTTCGCCACGGTCTGCGCTGCAGCAGTTTACGAAAGTATAAAAACGCGTTAATTAGTTTTATGCATCATTTCATAGTATTATCTACAGTTGGTTAGGTTTTCATGAGTGCAACATGATTAGGATAACAGAGTTGATGCGAGCAAAAAGGCTAGGCAACGCGATGTAAAAATATTTTAAAATTACCGATAAAACTGTAGACACGGAAAATGCATTGTGATGTATATCAAACAGTGAAGTAATGTAACAGTAAAAGTACAAGAGGATTAAGAAAATATATCAGATTTCAAATCAAACCACGCGAATAGATTGCATTACATAATTAATTAAATAAATAACTCAAAAATAAATATTCAACGAGACATGTACATATAAGGCGCACAATCACATATCTTTTTTTACTTAGTTTCAAGTTTATAACCTTTTTACTCATCTGATCCTATACATGTATGGATAAAGTCATAAACTGTGGAATGAATACATTTACCCAGCCTTTTCCCACCGTAAAAATAAACCCGATGTTTGTACTAAAAAAGTATCACGGAGAATCCAGTCCACCCCACTTAACTTTCATTTTAATCGCTATGATAGATACAATTTCAGTCCAACATTGTTTCGCAGCGAAATATAATAGAAATGGACGGTAATCGGCATAGTTTCGAAGCAATAACAGTTAATATCGCGCTGCATTCAATATATAAGTTATTCCCTTTGACACAGAGTCGATAATTGATTGTTCCCCAGCCATTGTCGTTTGTTATGAAACATCGACAATTTCCTATTAATATTAGCTATAAAATGTACGATGTTGTTGAACTCTACATAAAAGGAAATTGTAGTATCGTCCATGCATCCAATTATAATTAATTTTGTAATGTTTGTTGATTTCTCTTTGCAAATGGTATGTTTATAAAAAGACTTGGTAAGAACTTTAGAATTTGATATTGTGATCCCAAGAGTATCTACGGAATAACAATTGACGAGTCGAAAATAGTATATTCTCTTCTGAAAAGTTAATTGTGTGTTAGATATACATATGTATTTATTTTTATTGAAATCTAAACGTCTCCAAACAAGTGCATGTACCAAATCGATCAAATCCTATTCCCGTTGTTCCCATTAATATTAAAATAGATTTTTTTTAGTTTTCTCTGTATTTTAAACATATGGCAGGTATCGAAAATATCTTTGCACGTATTGTCAATATCTGTCTCATCGTCTTCAAAATCGTTCCTGTTAACTATTCCCTGAAAATTTCAACTACAACCAGCATCAGATACTTGTTGCTAATTATTACAACAATTAAGTTTCCATTTTAAAGCAACAATGTATATTAATATATTCCTGACATCTCCCTCATTTAGCGCGGATGATAAGATACAAGCCTATCAATTTTATGATACGTAATACAAAGTTTTAATTACATGCGACGTACGTTGATGTTAATAAAACATGTAGGCCGTTTGTGCTCGCTCCCTTCGCGTTCAAATTAAAATCTTGCCAAGTAATAAGAGTTGCCGAAGTAACGTTACATTATAATTTGCCCTGGCAACATGTTGCCGACAATGTTTAACATGTACCAACTTTTATAATTTAATCATTAAACTTTGCTTTGGTATTTGCAAAAATTGTTAATTTAAGCTGTTTTGGAGACGGGGTTTTAAAAGGTCTTATATTCGATTTTAAGACCAACGTATTGAAGAAAATCACCATCAGTAAACCAGCATACCACGGCGATTTGAAATAACTTCTATGGTATTTAATGACCCCCTACCCGCACTAGGCCAGTGTGATGGTCTAGGTATATGGTCTAATCCCTATTATTAATGGTACTCTCCATAGAAGAGGGACGTATATGAGCTGATACAGATACAGTGTTATAGGCAAAAACACATGGTGGATTTATATTTAGACAAAAAATAAGCTCTGTATTATAGGGAATTTATTTTCAAGACAGCAGGAAAACCACATGTAAATCTAGGATCTAGGATATCAAAGATAGATGCAGCCATCATTTTTGCATTAAAGGAATCTTACAATGAAATGTTCAGCATAGGATCATTGACATGCAATTTAGCGATTTGTTAATAACATTGTTTTTATTAAGTGGCTATCGTTTGTTCCGAAATTATCAATATTAATATAAAATACATCATGATTTTAATTAAACATCTATAATAAAATAATAAACCATTGGAACAATGCGACGCCACGCACGATGGTGTTATACAAATCAGTGCGAGATACACGCGGTGAGTCAGAACGAGAATAGGTCCGTGTAAACAGGCGGTTTGCCGACCTCGGTCAACGTATGATTACGTCGGGCCGGTTCACACGGCTTGTATAATGAAGTAAACAATGCCCGGCCGCCAGCCACCAACCTCGACCGACATTACACCCGTCACGTGAATCGCACCCGAATATATCAACCCACTGATAAAGCGGGAACGGACTATTTGCAGCTAATTGCTGACTAGGCTGCGCTTGTGAACGTTAAATGTGCTAATTATCAATGATGGCTCGTTAAACGATGTGAAATTATTGATTCTGAAATAGCGACCGGTAATGAATATTTGGTAAAATCTTAATAAATTATATATTATAGCAGTCCTCAGGGCATCCCATAGTATAACTTAAAATAAGTTAGTACTTTTACGACTAAAGCGTTTTATTTAGGTAGGCGTCAAAAAATCTTGGTTCTGTTGTTTTTAAATGTAAAAACTAATTGGAATATTTCATATTGTTTCAGGCCCCAATGCCTTTCTACGCCGGAGATCCCAACCGATTTCCAACGGCATGGCAAACCGATCCATCACAAGGTATGTCGTTTTAAAATATTATACAACAAACCATTGTTATCGCTGTTTCAATATTTTTATATTTACATTATCTACAAGAATTCATATACGTTTTATCTGATTCAAGGTTGCGGAACTGACCTCCAACGTTCTAAAATAAATACAAACTTTAGATAAACACCTAATGTAAACAATTTGTATTTATAGGTTGGCAGAACCAGTTCATACAGCAGCTCCCTACACAGACGGGCCAGACCACGTTAGATTACCAAGGCAACCATACTGCTTACGCCACATCACCGCACTACCAAGCGAATACCACTTACACCGTCCAGAACGTGGCTACCACTTTCGACGTGACGAACAATACGTATTATCAAACAGGAGTGCAGTCTGTGCCGGCTCAAAGGCCTCCTTCGAACCGTGGAGCTTACACTCCAGTTCCGTCTCCGAGAGCGCCGCATTACACCACGGAGTACCAACAACAGTACACCCAGCAGGCGCCCACTCCCGGTGCCACGTCAGGCACTGACTCCAGACCAGCGTCGGCAGCTTCCTACCAAAACACAGCACCGACATCAGCCACACCTGTGTACACCGTCAGCCAGAACTACGAGCGCCAAGAATATTCAGGAGAACATTCGGAAGAATACTCCAATCCGGAGACTGGATCAGGAGATGGGAACAACGATGGAGAGAGACAGGAACAGAATGCGCAAAATGGACAGCATTCGGGAAACGCCGAGCCTGGGTACCTGCAGGGGAGCAACGGTCCGCGAGCTTCACTCGATTGTAGCGGGTATCCGGGCGGCTATAATAGCGGGCAATACAGGGAGAATGGCCAATCACAAAATCAGAATGAATGGCAGCAGCAGTGGCAGCATAACCAAAGATTACAAAATCAACAAATGCAGAATCAGCAGCTGCAAAATCAGCAACAATTACAAAATCAACAACAACAAATTCAAAACCAACAAATTCAGAGTCAACAGCAGCAGATGCAAAACCAACAGCAGCACATGCAGATTCAGAACCAGCAGATGCAAAACCAGCAAATGCAACAGCAAAGGCAGGAGGAGTCTGAACAGCAAATGTTTTCACAATCAGACAGGGTGAATTTAAACTCGAGGCTGAAAACTATGATATTAAATAAGCAGAACCATGGCCGAGACGGCACGAACACGCCGCCAGACAAAGGTGACCCGGGCGAAGGGCCGCCTCGAGTGATCGACGATAGAAAGACCGGAGCCAATTCCGTCAACGATGACAGAAATACTACCGGTCATTTTTTATCGTATAGCCACCATCTCCGAGATAATTGCCGCGTAGGCGAGCAGGCATATCCTGCCGCTGGTAATTATTCCCAAAACGCCCACGCATATGGCGCGGGTGAATTCGGAGGTGGTGGCCACCACGTATGGGAGGGGGGGACGGAAGTCCCGAGAGTTTATGATAAACACGCTTCGTCTAAGAACGTATCCAAAACTCCTCAAAAACTGCCGTCCTACGCGGACGTCAGGGGTCAGTACGGCGGCTATCCAAACGCACCGTACGACGCGCAAAAATATGCAGAAATTTATAATAGTGATAGTTTAGGTTATACTCAACAAGATAGTAAAGATTTTCAGTCGAAAATGCTCATCGGACCAGTATCGGAAATGAATCAACAGAATTGTAATCCGGCGAGGGATACTAACGCACAAAGACGAACTTACGAGAGAGAAGCTTACGACGCAAAATGTAGGCATCCCTCGGCGCCTTTGATACCTAAATTAGAAACGCCTGATAATTATCAATACCATGGCAAGGATGAAAGGTTGATGAAAACAGAATCGCAGCGTATAGTAAATCAAAATTCGTATACGAAGCAAAATGAAATGCCATTAAACCATCAGGGACAACTTTACAGGGATTACCCGAACGGAATCGTCGCAAGATCGCAGCAAAGCACAGTTCTGCCGCCCATTTCTACTATAAAACAAGAGAATTTCGGTCCAAAGACTCAAAATTATCAAAATTTTCAAAATTACCCTTTTGAGAGGCGGCGAGATAATACCGAAATGTTTCCTCAAGTGCCTAGATTACAAGAAAATATGGGATTTCAAAAATATAATAGAAGTTATAGTGAAACTAAACATATCCCAGATCTAGACAAGGGCACTAATTCGGACCGAACTAATGCGGATCCTAAAGCGCCATATTACATAGAGCAGATAAAATCTGAACACTCGCCACCCGGTCACAAAATTTATAAGAACATAAACTACAATCAGCATAGAAATGAACCCTACATATACTCTGGGGACGGCGGGCCTACAACGATCAGAAACGAAGTAGGATATTCTTGTTGTAGACAAGGCTCTACCAAAAAACCACCCCCGGAGCATTTGAGAGATGGCGCGTGCCCGGGACATCAAACCAAAGACGAAGTATTAGATGACGATCCCGACACGACTGATAAAAATGATCCTAAAAACCAAAAGCAGGCTCCACCAACTCCAGATAAAACCAAACCGAAAGAAAACCATTTTAATTACTCCAAAGAATATTTAGAAAACTTGGAGAGACTAAGGAATAACTCTAGGACAGAAGTACCTGATTGCAATTGTTTCCAGCTGATAAAAATCCGCCTGAACCCGGCAGCTACTACACGCATTTAGGTAAGTGAATATTTCAGAATTTTCAAGTTTTGGTGTTGTGAAAATTTCAACTTCATTTAAATATATTATTTGTACAGGGGCAGCTTCAACACTTGGGGAGTTAAGAAAAGATTTCGAAGCACGCACTGGATTATCAGGGAAAGAACTACGGATCGAAAAGATTTGCTACACGGGAAAGGAAGGGAAGTCGGCTCAAGGATGTCCAATGGCTAAGTGGGTGAGTGTATGGATCCCAAATTTTAGTATCCGTTGCATTAGTAATGGATATTTATATTAAACATGAATACGTACAATAGAGCTTTCAATATATATAAGTCTCCGAGTACAAACGATAGCTCTGCGCCGAAGGCTATTTACATAATTCCATCTGCGAGAAAGCATACATATCATTAGAATACGGACGTTTCAATACAATAGGTCATAGACAATTGTGAGTGATCTAGTTTGATATTTACACACGTTTTCTATGACCTACAAATAATTGAAAGTTAGGAAATTTCTCTTCTATTGTATTCATGATTGTTTAAAAGCAAATTTCAATCGACTCGTAACAGTAATGGTTTATCAGCTTCATTTTTTGGCTTTTGCTAACGGATGTATAAAAAAATACTTCCTATATTGACAACTAGTTATGTCTATTATATTAATACATTGGTATAACAATCTCACAAATTCTTGTGTTTTATTTCTAGGTAATAAGGAGATCCAACTACACAGAAAAGGTCTTAGTAGTGGTGAAATGCAGAAACGGTCATAAATGTCCGACCACGTGGATCGTGGTGTGCCTGGTCGCATGGGAGGGAATCCCGCAGTCGGAAGCCGATCTCGACTACACACTATTGTCACATAAACTCAACAGATATGGCCTCCCGACAACGAGGAGGTGTGCAACTAATGAAAATCGCACTTGCGCTTGCCAAGGTAGAAATTAAATTTTTTTGTGAACTACATCTTTCCGCCCTAGGCTATCGTCTCGCGCTATGTCTAAAACTCAAGAGAGGCGACCCACTCCCATATGTTGGTAGACTGATTCTAATGGAATACGATTTGTATGAAATTTTCAAACATGTGTAAAAACTTGCGTTATGGTATATGTAATCGTGATTTAATCAACATATCTGAATTACCTTTAAACTAACCACATTCTATTTGAATTTGCAGGTCTCGACCCAGAAACGTGCGGCGCCTCCTACAGTTTTGGCTGCTCATGGTCAATGTATTACAATGGATGCAAGTACGCCCGTTCGAAAACTGTTCGCAAGTTCAGACTGTCAGTCAAGACTGAGGAGGGGGAGATTGAGGAGCGTATCCATGTGCTGGCCACGCTGCTTAGTCCGCTGTACATGAACCTCGCACCGAAAGCCTTTGAAAACCAATGCCAGTTCGAAAAAGAAGCTTCTGACTGCAGACTGGGGTTTAAGCCCGGGCGACCTTTTTCTGGTAAGTATAGTATCTATGATACCTCATTATTGTTATTATTTGAGTTACAACGATATCTACTATTTCTTTTATTTTATCATTAAAGAATATACCCCAAAAATATGCCAATACCGGACATTCTTCCAGAAATAAAAACAGCCTTTGCTACTTTCCAACCTATACAATAGTTCATCTTATAATAAAAAAGCATAAGCGCATTGAATAAAGGATGAACCCAATAAAAATTCTGTGCCAAATAACTATTGGTAAATCACACTATAGGAAAATTCTAACCTCCTCCATCCATGATCTTCCAGGCGTGACCGCATGCATAGACTTCTGCGCGCACGCTCACCGCGACCTTCACAATATGAACAACGGCTGCACTGCCGTGGTGACGCTCGCAAAACATCGCTCTCTGTCCAAACCCAACGACGAACAGCTCCACGTGCTGCCGCTGTATGTGCTGGACTCCACTGATGAATTCGGGTCCAAGGAGGGACAGGAAGAAAAGGTCAAGAACGGCGCGCTTGAGATCTTGGACAAGTGAGTGGTGATGTACACGATTTTTGTATATTTAGTAAGTTTTGTAGACAAGACAACATTATATATTATGTTAAATAATTTATAGGTAAACATACAAGCGATAGCCTGTTGGTTACCAAGATGATTTTCGTAATTGTTACTACAAAAATACTGTACTAAACAACTTATCTTTACTCTCCCAGCCTACACTCTTCACTGTTTATGACCTCAAAATTATATCGAATAATATTGTTTTTAATTGCAGATACCCAATGGAAGTACGGGTGCGTTCAGTTCCACTTCAACCATGCCGAAGACACGGGAAAAAGCGAAAAGAGGAAGAAAACACCGATTCCGCTAATACACCAAATAGCAATACTCCTCAACAAAGTCCAGGGAATAATCAGAAAAAATCTCAGTGCAATACTCCGGCACCAAGAACTCCGCAACCTGATGCGCGAAATAATGCGAGTCCAAGAAGCCAAAGCAGCGCGTCGCCCAGAGCCACCACGCCTTCTCTGAATCAATCTAATCCGTCGGCTTTCACAAACAACTCCCATTATAATTCAGCTTTTGTCAATCCTAATATGCATAACCAAAACCCGGGCTTAATAAACCCCAATTTAGGAAACCCCGCTTTACTGGACATGGCGACGATGATCGATAATTTTACAGACGCTCAGTTGCAAAGCAATCAGATTTCTAGTACAGTTTTAGACTCTCCGTATAATCCTTACGACCAGAGCTACAATTTACATCATCAGAACACCCTTTATAATCCCAATTCCATAGTAGAAGGAAATGCTTGTCAGAACCCAAACCAAAACCAGCTACCAAGTTTCGCGTCTGGGCTGCAGAAAAGAGATCAACAGTTTCCTGCGGCACCTGCTCAGATTACTTCGCAAAACCAATGGCCAGATTTTGCCAATACAGAATTGTTTAATAATGTCGTCAAAGAGGATCCGGATTCTACTACAGCCCATTTAAATGTTGCTCCTAATAATTATAGTCCCGATTCTAATAGAAGCGATGCAAACTCTGACCATATGTCTCAGAAAACAAATGAACCAGATAAACAAAACTTAATTGGAGAAATCGCTCAAAAGATGCCGGAGTTTGATATGCCAAGCTCGCCAAGATTAACGGAAGTTTCTCAGAACTTACAAAGTACTCCCGAGTCTCCAGCGCCTTCTCAAGTCCCCGAGCTGAAATCTCCTAATAACGATTTACTTAACTCTCCAGATGTAAGAAAAAGTGTATGGAAGTCACCTGACTCTAAAAATTGGGACCCGACTAAGCCGAAAGATCCATCTACCCTGAAAATGAAAATTCTTTATTCAGAGTGCCGAAAGCCCGACCTCCATCTCGGTCGCAGCACCATCCAGAAAATATGGAAAATCCCACATTTTTAAAACCTTACCCGCCTTCAGAGCGACCTCATCTGCCTAGTCAAGGATACGAGCACAGAAGCCCTTATGACAACAGATTGCAAAATAATGCGGTACCTCCGTCGTCAGCCGCCCAAACCAATTATACCATCAGCCACGATGAGACTAACCAAAATATGAATAATAAACTGGGGCCAGATTTTTCTGGGAACAATTTTCATCCTGTAAGTCAAAACTCATATGGAAACCAAGCACCATTACAGGGATATGGAAATTACCCCCAAATGCCGAATGCTTATCCTTTCCCACCGAATCCGTATGGTCATTTTAATCCTTACGAAAACTCGTATAACGATTATAACATAGCATATTACAATGCGGAAAAATATAAACGAGAGGAGCTGTTGAGAAATCCCCATTGTTACAATTCTTATGGGTATCAATATAATCCAAATTTTGCGCCGAATTTTTATCAAAATCCGAGTCCAAACTGGTGTCAATCGTCGCCTAACTGGTGCTTGTATCCTCCTCCGTTTTCTATTCCATATCCTCCAGAACCACCCAAAGCAGAACCAATCGGCGAAGTTACTGATTTGACAGACAATTTAGATTGTTTCAAAGACAGCCAGATGGGAGGAGTTGCTATCGCTCTGGGACATGGGAGTGTTCTATTCGAATGTGCTAAACACGAGATGCACTCGACCACAGCTGTTAGAGCACCAAATCGAGTAAATCCAACTCGAATTTCTTTGGTATTCTATCAACACCGCAACTTAAACCGACCCAAGCACGGTCTTGAAGAGTGGGAGGAGAAAATGCGATTAAAAAAGTTGGGACTGAGTCCGTCGACGCCTAGCACTCCGGGACCAAATTCTAATTCAGTCTCTCCCGCGTCGACGCCCGGTCCTGAAAAACAGAGTACCGTTGCAGAAAAGTGGAAAAATAGTGAAGATACGATCCCTGGAGGTTACAGTTCGCTGTCGGCGTTGGTTGAGGCGACGAACGCCGCGAGGAAAAGTGGGCAAATAATGCTGAGGACGGAGACCCAGACGACGATGTCGTGGACGACGCTGTTCCCGATGCACCCGTGCACGGTGACGGGCCCGTACCAGGAGTCGGGCACCTGACGTAAGGCCCCCTGCGCTTCCAATGTCAAGCGGCCGACCTCTCTTCCGTAGTCATGTAAGGTCTGCGTTGCCTTCGATATTAGATTGTAGAGCCGCGTGCTTACCGAACAAACTTTCGTGAGTAGTTCCTGATTTTTATAAAATTAATGTTTAGGCGCGAACCGGTCCGATGCGCGTGCGGCGAGATTCCTTTATGCATTTATTGTCGGAATTGAGTTTTGTGACGAATATTTTTTGTAACGTATACCGAGTGAGTTATTAATCAAAGATGTAATTTTAAGTTATAATATACGATAGTGTTTATCGCATTTCAGCTAGTCTTACGTTTTTACCGTAGTGTCGAAGTGGCCGTGATCGAGTAGAGTTTTTCTTTGTATATTCTCGTCGTTTAGTTGTCCCGACGTTGACTCGAACCATTGATCGGAACTAGTTTAATGTTTAAAATCTGTGCTGTATAAAATAGTGACGTTAATGTATGTTTTGTCTGCATATTTTGTCAATGTTTTGTTTCTCTAATTAAGCGCATAATGTACGTTTTATGCGATGCAATGATCTCATGAACTACTAACCCTACATTAATGTTTATTCAGAACAAAAGTACAAAGCGACACATTGAAAATGGTTGTTAAGCCCTGAGAGGAGGAGGGAACATTCGGCGAAAGTGTTTATTAATATTTTTGTACCTTTGTCTGTATTATTTGTTTTAATTTTAATGTATTATTTAATTTAGCATTCCTCTGTCATTTTGAATGTTTTGGCTTATTTTTCATTCATCGACCATAATCATAAAATCATGGCGGTGTAGCGACATGTATTTTACCACATATATGTGAGTGTTTTTCTATTAGGTTAAGACGTGTGTATTTTTAACTTTTTAGAATATTTAACTTATTTATATTGTATTACGTGAACCATTATCGAATGATTTTCTTTGTAATAATTTTAGAGTTACTGTAGTCATTAATATTTAATATATTTGCTTTACGGCTCGTCATTTAAATTATTGCAGTTGTTTTGTGCATGTTCAAGAGCGCCTTCTTTATGTTTCCAAACGAGTGCCTGCGTGTTTGGCTATGAATTTACCTCGAATGATATTATTATTGAATCTTACTCAATGTTTTACATGAAATTGTGCCCTTATAATTTTAAATCAAACGCGCGTATTATGAAATCATTCTTCTAAAGTTAAGTGACGATAAAATTTTATGAAATTAGAAAATAATCCATACAATAATATGAAAAATAATGGATGACATACATTTATACTTAAGGATAGAGTTATTGCGAAGTTTAATAAAAAATAAATCAGGCGCTTGGAAAGATTATAAAGTAGGCATTATTATTGAAAATGAATGAAAACATACTGATGAATAGTTATTAATATATAATTAGTGTTAAGGAAGAAAGTTTGTTTTAAAGATTAACTATTGATATAGTTTATATTTTTTACGTGTACGTATTTATTGAATGGTAAATTTATTGGGACGAACGTGAAATTATTTATAAGTAAAAGTTTTGGACGAACAAAACTTATAAAAAACTAAGCAATAATAGACATCGGTGTCTATGTACGTTGTAATGTTAGGAGTGAAAAAAATTTAACGAATGGTGCGATAATTTCGACGGTCTTATGGTGGCGTTTGTCTATGGTGAAATTTGGTGAATTCCGATATTTGCCTAAAAATTGTATTTCTCATATTATTTGTGTATATGCATTGGTAAAGTGCCCTGAATTCTTGCCATTTTAATAGTTGCCAATCTTAGTTTCCTTCGGTTCTCAAACATTGACGAGACATATCAAAAGCAATCACAGTATATTATAGATGACACGACAGCCTTCATGATTGTAAAAATTGTATTATGATGAAAGTTTTCGACACCAAATTTTAACGTTATTATCGTCAAAATAACCTGAGTACGTCTGCGTTTTGTAAGTGATAATGTATCATTTAGTTGGCACTAGAGACCTGTGATATAAACATAACTCACGAGTGTTTGACTGCTTGTATGTATGTTTTGTCCGGTGTGATTGACCATGCGCATGTCATCGTATTGGCGATAGTGTTTCGAAACCAAAAACGACCAGTATTGTCAGAATTTGGTAACCAAAAAACAATTGTTTGCACCTGATTTTGAAATGGGTTATTACCAATGTGCAAGGTTTTTTATGATAGGTTCGCGAACGTACGGTTCGCTGTTTTTAAGTTAAGGTGACGATTGACTCGGAACATAAATTATTTTTTAATATAAATTGTGCAGTTTGGAAATGATTTTAATGATGTTTGATGTTCGCAGAATGTTCGGTGTTGTTTTGAGTCAGCCGGCACCTTGCTACTATTGTGTAACAATATTTTTTATTGTATTTTCTGCCAAAACAAAAGAGTAATCGAATGTGTCATGTAAATAGAACTACCATTATTTATTAATACAATTAATTTAAAAGGGATGTTGATGTTTTATTTGTTACCTCCCTTTAGCTGGTAATAGCTACTCATGTCAAAAAAAACAAATTCAAATTACACAAATATCAAAATAATTACACACATACACATAATAATAAATAAATAAATACATCCAGCAGTCACATACATAAATATAGTATAGTAGTCCTGAATTGGCACTAACAACGAGTGTTGTATCGTGGGTATCAGAAACTAGGAGAGACTTTTCGGTTTCACAAACACCCGAAAGAAATATTTATGGTCGGCACTAACATTTCTCTCGGTGCAGGGATCGAACCCGCGGCCTTTAGTTTTACTGGCGGCGTCCAATGGACTGCGCCACGGAGGCTGTCAAATAACTACTCATGTCTAATAACTTAAATAAATAACACAAATATCACAATAATTACACACATATATCTATATATTAGTTATACAAGGTGATGTTGACATATTTGCATTAACCAACGTTTCTCATCACCCCAGCTAACAATGTAATCCTTACAAAAATCGCGATTTTGCTTTTCAAGATCAAGATTTTTAGGCTTCCCGTATAGGATCGACTCTTTCTACCGCATTTATGTCAAAATCACTAATTACAAAGGGGTGATCAAACAACAATTCCAGTTCCGTAGATATATTTTAATTATAAAAATATAAAATTTGTATATTCGACTATCATACATAAGTATTAAGTACATATCAATCAGGTCACTCTGAACTCTCCGCAGTCGTTACAATACTAAATATTACTTAGAAAATCGACAAAAATATATACTTATACGAAATATACAATACATTTATACAAAGACTCAACAATTCTAATAATGTATGGTTGTGTCTTACATCACAAAATGAAACTACACGAATACATAATAATTCAATAAATTGAGCAATGTATATGTTATGGACCAAGTGATTAATCCGGCATTATTCATAGTGCCCGGGCAATATGAATAATGCCCAATGAGAAATATCTATTATAGCAACCTAACCTTCAAAACACTTGTTTTCAATACAAATTAGTTTCTGCATCGTCTCCGGCGCTACGGGAAGTTCAGCCCCTTCGCCCTTGCGTAACGAAGGATTGACACCCATGCTCACCTCCGCAGCTTCGGCTTGCTGGTCGCCTCCGGCGAACAGCCTCAGCCGCTACGGCTCGCACGGCTGCCTATCCTTCGTTACAGCGGGCGGGGGCTGCTCTCCCTCCGCGCCTCCGGCTTTTTATATACACTCTAGGGTCGATAGCCAAAAGACTACGTGAAGTCGGGATGTTCCGAGTCGGTTTTGGGGCACAGTCGACCTAACTGATCCATAAAGGGTACTACAAATTTTCTTCTGAAGATAATGTTTCTGACGTAAAAAACAACTAAACATAAGCAGATCAATTCAACCTTTCTAATTTATGGGACTATCGGAGATGCAACAATGCGGCAGCGCACCACGTCAAAAATCACCCATTAATCCTATTGCCCGATCATCATGTAGCTATATTCATAATGCCCAGGCAATGTGATAAATAGGTGAGTTTAGATTGTAATTAATCACTTGGCCCGATATGGCTCGGCAGTATTCATACTGCCCGGGCATTATGAATACTGCTCGCATTAATCATTTGGCCCATAACATACATACAGGGTATATCAAGACTGCTACCGAAAACGAAGCCGGGTGGTAGTTTAAGCGACTTCAGACACAATGCAACAGAAAAAGTTGCAAAAAAAAGCGACAATTTTTTTTTTTGTTATTTTTTTCCTATGGCCATATTTGGGTGGTAAATACATTTTTTCCTAAAATAATAGTATATACCCTTTATTTATAAATACTCTAAGGTATAAAAGAGTTTAAATTATTATTTTAGCAAAAACTATGGATTTACCACCCAAAATTGACGATATTTAAAAAATCATAAAAACAAATTGTCCCGTTTCTAGGCGAAATTTTTAATTGCATTGTGTTTGTAGCCACTAAAACTACCACCCGGCTTCGTTTTCGGTAGCAATCTTGAGATACCCGGTATATAACACTTATTATATTGAGACAAAATACACAAAATATATAACCATTTTCACCCTCATTTTTTGGTACTTAATGGGTAAAATTAAATGTACACTATTCGAGTTAAAATAATTTCAACTAATTAGCCATTTGTTGTACAAATATACCTCTATATCTTTTACTCCTAATTCAAATAGTTATCAAAAATGTCTTTAGAAATCTCAATTTCGTATTGTTTTGATTCACATTTTTTTTATTTATATTTTTATCATGTTAGTTCATATATGTCCTACAAATAATAGTTATCCTGGACCATTATGAATAACAAGAGATTATTAATGTAAAATGTTCTTGGAATGTGTCGAGTAAATTCTTACGAAACTAATTAGGCCATACGACCTGACTCACTTTGGAATGTTTTTGTTGCTTACAAATATATTGTTTGTCGTCATACAAGGATAATGTTTATATATGAAATTAAATATTTAGTGCTTTTGGAACACCTCTTATTAATCAATGAAATCATGCAATTTTCCCCTTTAATGTCAGCTTTCTATATAATTTTTATTCATTGAAAAATATTTTATGATTAATTCCGTATTTAATAAATTAAAAAATGCAATATTAACAAGAATTATTATACAAACATGCCTTGCAAAGTTGAATTCTGAGACAAGATGTTGAGTTTAAAAAATTAAAAAATAAATTAAATTTATAACAGCGAGAAGCGCAAATAAGGGAGTCTCATTGAGCCAAATCAAAATCAAATCTATTGACAGTATGTAAACGCCTCGATTCTACTCTGGGCAAGATGGGTTGCACTAAAACTCTCTTCAAATCTAATATAATGTAGATAACTCACCGGAGTGTCGCTTCCGAAGCTGTAGTTAGCGTCGACACGAGGGCACTACATACTGACGAACTTATACATAGACAGTATATAAACCTATTTTAGTTATCGAATGTTTTGTCTCTTTCGAACAACTTTTGAATCCAGTTTGTGTGAAGAAGACAAAACATGTCATAGCTGAAATTGGTTTGTCATTCATAACGCCACTTACACTAAACACATCACAAACAAATTAAGGCGATAAAACCAGAGCAACGAAGCACGTGCCATATGCTCGGAAGCGCGCACGAAACTAATACAAATTGAAGGTTAAATACAAAACTACCCTCAACTATTTTGATATTTGTATGTGCTAGAACAATTTAGAGTTGTTTTACAAGTAGCTGCCTACATAACGTAGATGTTTTCCGAAATTTATTCACTTGCGTAAAAATACGTTTTTTGAACCTTTTGACAAAGTTTGCTCCACTTGCTCTCTGGTTCTAACAGCGTCAAAGTAAGGTGCGTTTGAACGACTGTCAAATATCTAATGTTACTATATTTATTATTTACAATATGAAGCAATTATTTTATATTTATCTCAACTTTAACAACTTACAAACATTTTCCATTACTTACAATTAACTAAAATCCCGTGAGATAACATTCTTTTAATTAATATACGAGTATTCTTTTTTTATTTTCTACAATTATTTTCAACAGATTTTTTATATTTTTTCTATGCATGCAAGGCACTAATATTTAATATTACCCGCCTTCATAATGGATAAAATGTTATTTCACACGCCTACTATACATCATATAGGGTATATCAAGACTGCTACCGAAAACAAAGCTGGGTGGTAGTAAACACAATACATCTAAAAAAAAAAATGTACTCGTAATTGCATTGTGTCCACAGTCAAACGCCAACTCGTTAAACTGCCACCCAGCTTCGTTTTCGGCAGCAGACATAATATCCCCATATATCTATATCAATATATACATATATATATATATATATATATATATATATATATATATGTATACAAGCATCAGAGGTGTTCCATAGCAGCCAGTATGTTGTGCAGCGCGGTGCGTGCGTCCCCGCGCGGCAGCCCGCCCAGCACGCGCCGCGCCGCGCCGCTGTGCCAGCGCTGCAGCCGCTGCGTGGCCGCGATACCCGGCCCGGACACTACTGCCTCGTATAACTGCACACGATGGAAATACATTGGATAAAGCGCTGCAGCCGCTGAAGGGGTTATTACCTTGCTCTACTACATAGTTAGCCATTTGAACACATAAGATATTTCAGCTGTTTCAGTGCTGAAGCTGCTAAGTGGTACGGATACTACTGCCTCGTACAACCGCACACGTTGGAAATATATTGGATAAAGCGCTGCAGCTGCTGAACATGCTATCGGCCTGTTTCTACTGCACAGCACACATCAGATAGTTCAGCTGTTTCAGTTCTGCAGCTGCTGAGTGTTAAGGATACTCGGAGACAATGACGTGTAGGAAGCAGCCTGCATCCGGCGACTTCCTTATTCGCTGTCTATGTTAGTCCCAATGCAGTACACGAGCCACGTCTACAATCGAGTAAAATTCAGAGTGGTTAGGCCACACAGACCACCACGCTGGCTTAGTGCGGGTGAGCGAACTTTACATACCATAGAAATTCTTACCAATTCACTAGTTTTTATTGACCTATGGAGATGATGGGCTGAAGATCGAACCCAGTGGCGTACCATAGAAGAGGCCTTAGTCCAGCAGTGGATGCAGATGGACTGATGATGATGATTACTCCGTTATTGACTACTTAATTCAAAATATACATACCGCATGATAGTCGACATCGTGGATGCTCGTGCGACCTGCCTCAATATATTCATACAGCTCAGGCCGTGCTTCTAATGTGAAGGCTAAAGGAGCGCCCACTAGCGAGAAGGTAGCGGGTTCAGGTCCCGAGAACGCTTCTAGATCTAGGAACGCTTGCCACGCCAGGGCTAGGTGACAACCGAATAGGTAGCCCTGAAAAAAATAGGGAATAGTAATAAAATTTGATTGAATGTTATATACAGGGTATTAGGCATATAGTATTCAACTTAAATATATGTTCCTAACCACCCCAGGTATTATAGTACAAAGTTTGAAAAACTCCTGTCTGGTTGGTTTTAAATTTTAGATAGCTATCGAACATTTATTTTCCTCCCATTCAATTTCCTTCAATTTTTCAATATACTTGTCTGATAAAATACATTTTATACCCATCGCTATATAAACGTAGACATCAAGATAATTTATGGAAGTTAATCACAGCAAACAATTTAATTTAATAGATGTTATCCATTTGGGCTGTATGAAAACTGCATTGCTTAACTAAATTAAGGAATGGTTATGCATACAAATTCATGTCAGTCAAGGTTTGTGTGAATGCTTGGTCTACAATACATTTTCGTTTAATAATTCATTAGCAATTATTACTATTGTAAGATATAAAATATATTTTATCTATAAACCGTTTATTGTAACTCAATTTGATGTAAATATGTTTGATGGCCTGCATGGTGCATTACATAGATACTCCATTTTAGCCAGCTATTTTTCTGAGATCTCAATTATAAATTGTTGCACATAGACAAATAAGTATAAATTAATTTGTCTGTTTTAGTTCCGATAAAAAAATCGTATTGGCTTATTCATAAATAGTAATGTGTGTGAGGTAAAGTAAGGTAAAGGTAAAACGATAAAAATAATTACGGTGAAGGTTTTAATTCTGAGGACTAATGATGGTGATGTTGAAAGTGATCAAACATATGTTGATATCCTTCAAATTTCTGCAGCTCATGGTTCTGAAAGAGCCCATTAATATGAGGATATTAATAAATAAATTATTAACACCCAACAGTCACATACATAGTCCTGACCGCAGACTAACATTAAGTCTTGTGTCGTGGGTATCAGGAACTACGAAAGGCTTTTCCGTCTCACAAACACCAAGACCCGAAACAAATATTTGTGGGTCGCACAAACATTACTTTCGGTGCGGAGATCGAACATGTTGCCTCTCGTTTCACAGGAGGCGTCCAACCGCCTGTGTCACGAATGCTGTCTATATTATTGACAATGATGATGTTGATGCACCAAATAGTTGCGGTTGCAAGGCGAGTCTATGATTGTGGGTTTTTGGATTTAAAAGATGCATAATTAATTTTTATTTACCTGTGTCTTCAGCGGGTGGTTCTGTCCGAGCTTATTATGCTGATGATATTGTTGACAATGTGATAATGCGTCATTAAGAAGTATTTAGCTATGTCTGCATTGCGTGGCTTTAGCGAACATAATATGATTGTGATGATGTGATTTGGATGGTAAAGATGCACAATTAAGATGTATTTACCTGTGTCTTCAGCTTATGGTTCTGAATAACCTTATTATATTGGAGATTTTGTTGACAATGTGATGATGCTTCTTGTTGTAACCTGTGTCTGCATTGCGTGGGTTTGTCGAGCCTATGACTATGGTTTGGATGTTAAAGATGCACAATAATTGTATTCACCTGCGTCTGCAGCGCGTGGTTGTGTCCCGCGAGCTTGAGCGCGGCGGAGCAGCTCTTGCCGAGCAGCGCGCCGGCCGCGAGCACGTGGCGCGCGCACCACTCGCGCCGCGCGCTGCCCAGCACGCCGCTCATCGGCAACGGCTCCAGGATGCACTCCCATTCTGATCGTAACAATACTTTCTTCATATTTGCTTTGATTAGACGCGGTTTTATCGTGTAATGGTTGTTTTATGGGTAGATATCGAACTAGTACCAGCTGTAGTCTCTCAAGCGATCGCATTCTTTGGACGTCATGTAACACATTGAATTATTTTAGTGGAAAACCAATTTATACTATGGATTTTCTAAACTTCTGCAAGAATTACCAAAACCCTAGTAAGTTGTGATAAAAGGAAGACAATAAATCTAATTCTATTTAATACGTTTAATACGTATCTCTAACAGAAACCTAGACGTCATTCGTATATTAGCTTCAGATTTAAATAAGCACATTAATTCAGAATCCTAAAGTTGATACCCATCAGTAAATCCCCGAAAAAAAACCCACAACAAACAGAAATTGAAAGTCCAAAACTGTAGGAAGTGCGGGTCATCGTGGCTACTGGTCTGGAGCATTAGCATTCAAGGCACGTGCCTCCAACATTCAGGGCACGAGCCTTCCTTACGCGCGCACAATGCGAATTTCAATAGTTAATAGAAACGTACGCTCACATCGGAATGCGGCTCTTGTTTGTACTGGACAAACGTTTCGACTAGCTTGAGTCTCGGTGTTCACGCAATGTTAATTTTATAGCCAATGAGATATATTAGAGGGGACACTGTAAACAAAATGTTAGAAACAAAAATGAACGGTACCGTACCACTCTTTCTGTTTCTGTCTTAGTCACGCCAACGCAGGAACATCGTCTTCGCTCTCGCTTCATTGGGTTTCCTTGATTTTGTTCCCTATGTCCGCTCCAGTAATAATACTTCAAAGTTTATAGACTAGACAGCGAAGTAGTAAACCCAACGATAATGTTGTGCCTATGGTTCTATCTGCTCGTCGTCGACATGTATGTAGAAAAATTTGAGAATTCTGTCGTCCAAGTATAAAATAAACTTTCAAGAGCCTCCGATATTACATATTTCTATAGGCACTTAAAATAACAGTTTACCCATTCAAAATTCAATTTAATTTAATTACTCGTTATACAAATACCCTTTAAAAAACAACGGGCAAGCTTCAGTTCTGTAGTGATATATATTAAGATATTGTTCCGTATTACTCCACTACAATATACGAAATATAATACGGAAATGTGCTGCGCATTCGTGAAGATATACGACAGTATCATATTCATTGACAATATTAATAGCGTTTTTGGGGTCGGAAGGGAAACTCGAATGAGGTCGGTTTTGTGCAGTGAATACAAACTCAGTGTAATGCACATGGCGATTTAAGTCCTCGTAATCGAGCATTACATCTTACTTCCTGGTCGTGAAAAATAAACGTTTTACATAGTACATACTTTAAATAGTGTCAATTATGTGTCTTCACACAACTAATATAATTTAGCCTTTGATGACGGGTTTTTTTTTATTGCAATGAATGGCGACACGAACTTGCCGTTCGACTGATGGGAAGCGATATGACCGCTCATGAACAGTAGCAAACCAAACAACGCCTTGAATTACTAGGCAATGCTTGACGTTTCACTGCGCTCACCATCCTGAGACATAAGATGTTAAGTCTCAATAGATCCAGTAGTTACTCTGGCTACAATGTCCTTCAATCCGAAACACAACAGTTCATTTACAATACTGTTTGATGAGAGAAATAGAGATTGCGGTGATACCAACCCAGGCGGTCTCTCACATATGAGAGACCTACTGCCATTAAAACCTAGTCATATTATAATTTAACATCAAGGAACGTAATAATGTCTATATGAGTGCGACTGTAACCATATTTTTTACAATATTCCAAATGAACGCAACACCAACCAAATGTCCTAACTGAACATTATGCTACATTAGCACTTTAAAGCTGTTGTTAATGAGAAACATAACAAGTTTTCTATTTGCGATGTATGACGGATACGGGATATGTCTATATTTACTCATTAGTTTTAGAGCAATTTTGTGTACATTCGCATACCCGTCGTGTAAATGTTTGAACAGAATTGGTGTCCGTTTCGCTGTGGTAAATTCCTTCACATATTTTCTGACATACGTATGTATGTTAGGACGAATAGCTTAAATCAAGGATATTTCTTTTAGTATTCAAGAATTATTTCTAATTTTGGGAAGGCGTACAGATGCGTTAAACGTATCAATTTAAACAACAATTGTTTGACGTCAATTAGAATTGGCTTTTGAATGCAAATGATGCAAGACCACATCGAATTTTGACTGTATTGCCGTTCTCTCTTTAGTCAGTTGTTCTAAGTTTACACAGTAGATATTATCATTGATTTAAAAACTAGACTTAAGAAAAGGAACTTTGAAGTTTCATTAAGATGACCGTGAAAATCGCGCTTAAATATAACTTAGTTATCCAATTATTTTAATAGATTTCGTCTAAACGGTGATAAAAATATTATCTTAATTTTTATAAAACTTTTTGTCATCATACAAGCAAGCATTTTCAAAATCGTTGCAAGCGACGAGTAATTTGAGTTACGCTCCACAATGAATGTACTGGAGCGCGCGCGCCAGTTTCGTCAGAACACTTTACGCGCTTTCCGCCCTGTCTATATATTTATATTTATGTCAATGGTAATTGGTATTGTTGTTCTTTCTTTATTCGGTTTTTCTAAGTTTATACAGTGGTTTTATTCTTTTTATGTTTGTTAGTTCAAAAAATATATTTGCTATATTCTGCTTTATGTTATATCAGCGCAAATGCATTTTAGTTTAAAGAAAAAAATGACTGACTAAAGTATATCCACCTGCAAACATTATTCGTTCTGCGAAATAACCAAGAAGTAGTTATAAGTTTAAAAAAATATACGTAAATACGATTACTTAATTTGTAAATCGAATGTAAAAGCCCTCATTCCGCAGATCACTGACGCAACAAGTACTTGAAAGTCGTACAGAATGTTTATTCCATTTCGTACGGGCTATGCGTTTGACCATTTGATCGAAGGTGTGACCAGAAATTATAGAAAGTGGCAATATGCTGTACTTACGTTAAGTACGTCAAGATCACTTCATACAATAGTGTTTATGAAGTGTAAGAAAGTACAAATTGCTTAATGGGCACTTATTAAAAGCTTGGACATAGTAAGGTCGGCATCGACAGCCTATGGGGCGCAGTTGTACTACGCTATGATTGCAAAGCTGTAGTGTCGGGTTCGGATCCGGAACGGACAAAGTGATATTGAATTTTTCGGTTCTATCATATATCACATTGTGATACGTAAAATAAAAGGGAAACGTGGGTGTCCTGGTTGCACCTCTGCCTACCCTTCTGGGGACAAGGCGTGACTTTATGTATGTAAGGTTTCATCGGTTAGGATATTCGTACAATTCTTCGGTCCATCGAAATACATCAGTGGAAAAGTCTCAGTGACGCATACAAGAGCGTATGTTGAAGTTATTTATGATAAAAAATGTAAATATTTGCTACTCTAATCACCTACTAACCACAGAGTCCATATCCAGCGAAAATATTCACATGCAAATAGGCCGAGAAACCCGTGGGTATAACAGCTCGTTATACTAACAAATTGACGGGTCCAGAGCACTAGACCGAGATTCCCATGCGTACGCGCCACGAATATGTGATGCCAGGGAAAACCGCATACCATGTGCGCACGCTCGTGGACGCAATACGCAAGCAACCTGAGTTCACTGCCTAGGACATTTGAGTACTAGAAACTTATGGGTTGTAGGATAAATAGAACTTTGTTTTGGGATTTGTATTCTATTAGTTTGGATCATAAAGTACTTAAATATAACGTTTTGTTGTCAGTAAGCAATAAACATGAATTTTGGTAAATGAGATTTATCAAAATTCATTTTTATTGTTAAATGAAATTTCCTTGTTAAAGACAAGTTAGACATTCCCGGAGACTCGCCGAGCTTCAATGCTCGGTGTCATTACTTTGCGTGCCACTGTTGATCCTGGCTCACAGGAGTTACAGTGGTGGGTGTGAGGGCAAGACAGTCTCCATAAATGAAATTTCCTTTTAAACCAATAGGATTGATATAGCATTTTTTTGGGATTTTAAGCAATATACATATAAGATAGATTGGATCATAACGTACTTAAAAATGTTTTTTGAATGAATTTGAAAATAATGAATTTTGATATTAATTTTGATGAATTAAATTTCCTTTTAAACCAATAATGAATTGATTTTTTGGGATTTGCATTCTATTAAATAGTTTCATTCATAACGTACTTAAAAAATGACGATTATCTATCGAGTAAACTAAAAATAAACGAATGAAATTTAATATTAATTTTGATAAATAAAATATTTTTAAACCAATGAGTGAACCCTGGAATTTTCAAGGATAAAATGGCTGTTATTCTACAACCAATAAATGTTACTATGTTAATATAATCTCGATCTGAAGGTGAGTGAATGAAGCAATCATTACTTTCGCTTTAAAATGCTAAAATTTCGACAGATACATCACTTTTCGTTTAGACATGGTTTATTACAAATGCATTCAAACAATAAAAAATAACGATAACATGGCTTGAAATAGTACAAATTATTGTTTATCGTCTGCAAAAGTGTAAAATTATGAATAATTACAGCAATAAAACTCACGAATACATGTTATTGCAGAATTTTGCATGCTAATTACATTTATTCGACCATCTGAAATATGGAAATCGCAATTTAAGATTGTTTGGTACCATTGTAAAATACAAAATGAAACTTTCGCTAGAGTTTAAATCATCGGGCTATTTGCGTTTCCTAAATCTTAATCGGATTTATATTTATAGGCACAGCATGCACGATTAGAAAACAGCGTACAAAAACAGTGGAAAATTTTTGCGTAAACTCCGATTTTTTTTCAGATACGCGACGACCATTTGAAAATGAAATTAAAATTGTGATAGTGCATATTTTACGAGTATCAAAGCTCTAAACCCTTCAAATAGTAACCATAAAAAATGGAGACATATTATTTAATCTACATCTAAATACTAACCTGAAGCAGCATCTCTCTCCTCTTTAGGTCGTGGTCGAGAGGGCAGCGGGTTGTTCTGTTCGTCCCGCTCTCCAAGGAACTCCGCTTCCGCCAAGTCGCGGACTGCTGACGACATCAACTCCACCAGTTCTTGGTTCCTATAACAAGAGACTTACTGGTTTTGTATTGAATAAAAGATAGCATATCGTTTTTTGGTATGGGTATTTTATTTATTTAGGTATTTTTATTTTGGTAACGGTAGGCAACAACAAACAAAACAGCTTCCGACAGGTCGATGTATAGATCCTTGGAGGAGGTCTGGATGGAGGATGTTCAGCAGTGGACTTCTTGTGGCTAAAAAAGAGAGAGAGAGAGAGGCAAACTTAAATTCAGTGTCTCTATCACTAATCACTGTCCGAGCGTTATTGCATGATTTTCTTGTAGATTATGTACCAAGGGGACTCTCTTTCTGTACACTGGGTAACCTATTTCATGTTTTAAATATAAGATTGGCATCATATACGCATAGCAAGGAAATAGTTTAAATAATTTCGTGAAAAGTGTCTATACAAGCAAAAAACATATGTACACAGATCGCAAGGTAACAGTTTGAACAAATATCATGAAAAAAATCTATACAAGGGAAAAAAATACACGAATATGAGGACAATAAACAAAATACTTTCTATAAACCTTCAAATCAATAGAAAACCACAAATTCATTGATGCCTTAAAGAATTGCAATATAAATAAGCCAAATTACGTGACGTGCGCAAAGTGAAAGCATCATCCAAATGTCACAAAAACATTACCAGCACTCGAGCCTTTGGAGATCGTGTCGAAAATGTGTTACGTAAACGAGACCTTACCGCTGAATGCGAAGTGAACGACGCGGAATCTCTTCAGAATTCTGTTTATAGAATGCTTTTAACGGAATTGCCAATTGTTATTTTAAATAAAACATCTAATGATTTGATCAGCAATATCAATTAGGGATAACTTAACATTCATGAGGGGATGAGCGCAATGCAATGTTATGTAATTATCAATATTATAAGGATCCGTGTGTTGTTTTTCCTTTTGTTGGCAAGTACGCTTACCATCAGCGGAATTCCAGACGTAGTCGTCTCGTGATTCAGGCTAAAAAAATTGCAACGGGCAGGACTAGACTAGACTACCGACATTTGCAATAAACATTGTATTTGACAGCCTCCGTGGCGTAGTCGGTTAAACACCGCCTGTGAAATGAATGGCACGGGTTCGATCCCCGCACGGAGACGAATGTTTGTGCAACCCACAAATATTTCTTTCGGTTCTGGGTGAGAGAAAAGTCTCTCGTAGTTCCTAACACCCACGCAACAAGACTCGATCTTAGTGTGGGGTCAGGGCTATATATGTGTATTTATATAAATAAATAACACCCAACAGTCACATACCGAGTTCCGATCATTTAAGTTTCATTAAGATCATTTAAGTTTAGTTTCGTGGATATCAGAAACAACTTCTCAACAGAGACTTTTTTTTTTTTTTTTTTTTTTATTTATGAAAGGAATAGTTACAGCTGTATATAATAAGTGCTTAAAAATACGCTATTACAATTTGTTAGCCAATTACAACTATTCACAAATATTATGGAGTTACAAAACGGATACATATTTAAAGTTAAAGTTTATGTAAGGTTAAAATAAATTTTGTACATATAAATGCAAAAAGAATACAAGAAATATACAAAAAATATAAAAATAAAGGTCGGCTAAGACACTCAATGCACACAGATTTACAAAGTTTTATATTATGTTGTAATGTGGTTAGTTTATATGAAGTACAAAAAAAACAAAAAAACAGTTTGAAAATAATAAACAATTAAGAGATAGGTAATAATTAATAAACAATATATCGCACGCGTCAAGATAAATCCTCACTCGGGTCATATATAGAACATCTCACCTTACGCAAAAACATTTGTTTAGATCCTATAAATGGATCAACATTACTAAAATATTTGTTGTATGTATTTGGTAGTCTTGTAAGTATAGAATTTTTCCCGTAATTTGTAGTATGTCTCGGTACAAAAAATAGTGGTGTGTGTCTAGTACGGCGTTTAGGTGCCGCGAGATATATAAGTTCGACTAGTTCAGGGCAATCCAATTGACCGCAGATCACATCGTACAGGAAACCCATGTCGAGTACCTGTCGACGTTCTTCAAGCGTTAAAAGTCCGTAGGTATGACAGGTGTTTATATATCCTATAGACGGGTTGACTAATTTAAATTTAAAATTAAGATAGCGCACAAATTTCTTTTGGATGCCTTCAATTCGTGTGATATGAGTATTGTAACTAGGGGACCAAATTGGACTAGCATACTCCAACACACTGCGCACATATGCGTAATATACAATCTTGAAACTTATGGGGTCGGAGAAAGGCCGACATGTTCTTATTAAAAATCCTAAGTTGCGGTAGGCCTTGGCAATGATCGTGTCAATGTGTGTGGTCATCGACATCCTAGCATCCAGGAAAACCCCCAAGTCACGTATTGCATTAGTTCTCTCAATTGCAACACCATTAAACTGATAAGGAAATTGAATGGGTTTCTTTTTTCGAGTGAAGCTTATGCACTGACATTTGCCTATGCTGACTGTTATTCTATTTTGAGAGTAATAATTATATAGATTATCAAGATCATTTTGTAACCGCATACAGTCAGTAGACGAGCACACTTTCATATAAATTTTCTTGTCATCTGCGTACAAGATATACTTTGCATTTTTGAAAACATTATGTATGTCAAAGAGATAAGCGTTGTAAAACAGAGGGCCCAAGTGGGATCCCTGAGGAACACCAGAAGGGATTGAAATATAGTTAGATCTAAATCCACCTAGGACCACCGCCTGGGAGCGATTCTTTAGGTAGGAAGAAACCCATCGTAGCAGATCCCCGTGAATACCAAGATATTGAAGCTTACGAAGAAGGATATCATGGTCTACACGATCGAAAGCTTTTCTATATCGGTATATATTACGTCAACCTGGTGTCCGTTCTCCATTTCACAGAGCACGTAGTTAGAAAATAAAGCTAAATTAGAAATAGTGGAGCGACCTCGGAGAAAGCCATGCTGCGTTACAGGTATACCCCGGGCAATAACAGGATAAATACGCTCATATATAAACAATTCAAATAATTTACTGGAATTTAGAATCGAGATAGGACGATAATTACTAATCAAACATTTGGATCCTTTTTTATGAATTGGAACAATTTGTGCTTGTTTCCAAATGGTCGGAAAAACACATTCTTTAAGAGATCTACGGAACAAAATTGTGATAGGAAAAGATAAGCTATCTGCACAGAGTGAAAGAAATATCGGGGGGACCCCGTCACAGCCCGGTCCTTTGTTTTTATTCAGGGAACGAATTAATTTGGATACAGCCTCTTCTGTTACATTTATATTACATATGCTATTATTACTTGAGTCATTAATTGCTGGTATCGAGCACCCCGCGGCGCCATCTGGCGATATAAACATACTATTGAAATAATTATTGAATGCGGTACAAATGTCTTGACCATCAGTATAATACGTTTTATTTAAAATGAATTGCTTGGGATAATGTACCGCATCCCTCTTGGATTTTACATATTTCCAGAAATATTTTGGGGATTGCTTAAGAAGTTTTTCTGAGGTGGCGACATAACGTTCGAAACAGAGCTTCTGTACCCGGTGCTGTCTCTTTCTTAAGAGAGAGAATTCGTCATAATCCCTGGGATTGCCAAACTTTTTCCATTTTCTATGTAACTTTGTTTTTTCCTTGATAATTCTGATCAAAGATGGACTAAACCAACAGGGGAACGATTGATTTTTAAAGTTTCCTGACAACGGTACAAAAAGAGCGAAACAAGACTGCAATTTGGCGTAAAATATATCCACGGCATCGTTCACGGTCTCACAAGATAATAGTTCACTCCATTCAGTTGACTTTAAATGATCATTAATTAATGTATAATCGCATTTGTGAAAATTAAAATACATCTGCTTGTTACTTTTAAAGGGATGTAAGTGTATATCCAGTACTGTTATATTTAATGATGGGTGATAGCGGTCTTCTTTAATTAAGGGATCCGAACTATGCGATAACGTGCACGGAAGGTTACTGAAACATAAGTCAAGAATATTATCCTTGGAATTACGAATTAGATTGTACTGATTTAAACCCAAAAAATACATATCGTCAATAAAGGAGCATGTTGCGTCTGTGACCGCTTGTGAGCGTGAGCCTGAGATCGTGTACTTATCACTGTCCCAAGAAATACAATTTAAATTAAAATCCCCAATTAAAATAATGTTATCGGACGGAAAACTATTTTAATATTCTCGATATTCGACTTAACATGGTCCAGACGTGCTGCTAATTCGTGTAGGTCCGGGGGAATATAAACTACGATAATATATAGATTATAAGAAGAATTAGTTTGGTTACACAAACACCCAGACCCGCAACAAATATTCGTCTCGGTACATGGTCGAGCTCGCGGCCTCTCGTTTCACAGTCGGCATCTAACTTGTGCCATAGTTACGATATATAACCATAGTTACAAATTTAAACAATAGCTTCTATAAAATATACCTTTTATCTTTTGATACTCTATCATTATGTTTCTCTCTTTTCCACTCTTTTTTTAATTCACTGCTGAACATGGGCTCCTACCATGGATTTCACTATCTAATCAAAAAAGTATGTCATCCAAGCCAGGACGCTAACATCAAATTAATCAGTTTTACCATGATTTTATGATTTCATGTAATCTAGCGGCTACAGCATCAAGATATTTACAAACGCTATGTAGCATTTACTTCGATTTCATACACAAACAAACCAATCGCACAGCTAACACGCGTAAAAGCGGTGCCTTTATATTCTCCCATATACGTACTAATCGATATGTGACGCAAACAAGTTAAGATAATATGATAATTTATGCAATATTACGCTTTACCTAGATGCGTCGTTGCGTGAAGATTCGGGAAGGGTGGGAGATTTGTTTCATCACCAATTAATCATTATTGGAAGATGTAAACATTTGGCAACATTTTGACTGCTATTTATTACTTCGGGTTATCGAATTCGAAATCGAAAAATATATGGCTGGCAAAAATACGATGGTATCAATACTTTTATAAAGAGGTAAGATTTGATTGTTTCTTTGCATTGAATAGGCTCTGAAACTACTGGACTGATTAGAAAAAATATTCCACTATTGGAATCCTACATTATCCCTGATGAACATAGGCGATGGAATATTTTCAAAAAAGTGTATCTCCACTCGGGCGGCTAGTGGTTCCAGAATTTGCCAAATCTTTATTCATGCAACAAACATTTGTACCGGTGCGGCAAATGAACCAACAACGTCTATTTTCGTTCACCCTCACTGTACCTTGAAGGTTGCCTCTGCCATTGTACCCAACAACACAAACGATAAAGAAAATTACATTCCCACACCTTACTTAGCGTACGTTAAAATAACTACAGTAATCAATGTAATATTGTAATTACGAACATTTGTTAAAATTGCTTGACACATCATTAAGAATAATGACAGCGCACTCGTGCTCAAAAGGGAAAGTGGGAAATGAATTTCACGGCCGCTCCCTAATTTGGGATTAACAGCATTGTAAGATGATTCGACAGGTTTCAGTTCTTTCTTTAATGACACTAGTAAGCCTTGTATACACGGCACTTGTTGACTACATGAAAAATCAGGTACATCATCACTCTTTTTTAATCAGCTTCCTGCAATAATGAATGAGTGTGGTAGTGGTGGTAGCGTGGTATTTTATTTTTAAAATACTACAAAAATAAATTTCTTACTCAGATCTTCGCATTATTTATTAATTCTATTTCCGATCAACTTATTTCTTCTTACCACTTGTATGCAGATGACTTACAAATATACTACCAAGCACCTGCAGAAAGAATGACAGAAGCAATATCTTCAATCAATAAAGATCTTGCCCGAATCAGTGATTGGGGTAAGATGCATGGTCTAAAAGTCAATCCTTCTAAAACTCAAGTCATTGTTGTTGGCAGCTCCAGGATGGTTGCCAGGCTAGATCTCGACCAATTACCTCAGGTTATGTTTGATGGTTGTGTCATTCCATACAGTGACAAAGTAAAAAACCTAGGTATCTTTATTGACAAGAACTTATCCTGGGGTCCCCAACTGCAAGAACTCAGCCGTAAATTGTTCGCTGCAGCGGGGTCCTTACGAAGATTACGGAACTTTCTCCCCATTCACACGAAAATTGCACTTGTCCAGTCCTTTCTTTTTCCTCTCCTTGATTATGGTGACACTAGCTATCTTGATCTCACCGAAGCCCAATTCGATAAACTTGAGCGTCTTCAGAATTTTTGTATACGGTTCATTTTTGGACTTCGCAAATATGAACATGTCTCTGAATTTCGCACTAAACTCAAGTGGCTATCAATGCGTCTTCGCCGGAATACTCGTACCCTCTATCTTCTTTACTCTATTTTGTTTCTTCCCAACACTGGTGGTAGGTCTCTCATATGTGAGAGGCTGCCTGGGTGGGTACCACCGCAATGTCTATTTCTCTCGTCAAACAGCAGTTTAAATGCACTGTTGTGTTTCGGATTGAAGGACATTGTAGCCAGAGTAACTACTGGACATATTGAGACTTGACATCTTATGTCTCAGGATGGCGAGCGCAGTGGAATGCCAAGCATTGCTTTGTAATTCAAGGTGTTGTTTGGTTCTGCTTCTGTTCATGAGCGGTCGCATCGCTTACCATCAGGCGAACGGCATGCTCGTCTCGCCATTCAATGCAATAAAAAAAAAAAAAAAAAAAAAAACACACCTTCTTACCTAAAAAATCGCTTTAATTTTCTTAGCAATACACACACACGTTCACTAAGATCGTCAGAGAATCTGACATTGGAAATTCCCAAGCACAATACTGCATTTCTTGCGAACTCGTTCACTGTGAACGCTGCTCGCTTGTGGAACCAATTGCCGCTGTCTATTCGTCAAGCTAAATCCCTGCCTATTTTTAAAAGACTCGTGAAGGAACATTACTTGTCAATTTGATTTTTTTTTTTTCTTTCTTGTTCCTCCTCTTTATTTTTTTTTCTATTGTTTTTACATTGCACATCCTTATTTTGTTTATATGTATATATTTAGTATATACCGGGTATCTCAAGACTGCTACCGAAAACAAAGCCGGGTGGTAGTTTTAGTGGCTACAAACACAATGCAATTAAAAATTTCGCCTAGAAACGCGACAATTTTTTTTTTATGATTTTTTAAATATCGTCATTTTTGGGTGTTAAATCCATAGTTTTTGCTAAAATAATAATTTAAACTCTTTTATACCTTAAAGTATTTATAAATGAAAGGGTATATACTATTATTTTAGGAAAAAATGTATTAACCACCCAAATATGGCCATAGGAAAAAAAAAACAAAAAAAAAATTGTCGCTTTTTTTTGCAACTTTTTCTGTTGCATTGTGTCTGAAGTCGCTTAAACTACCACCCGGCTTCGTTTTCGGTAGCAGTCTTGATATACCCTGTATATGTATAATAAATATGTATGTAGGTATTATATATTTATAGTATGTTAGGTAGTAGTCTTTGAATGTTTATTTTTGTTTGTACATGGTAGACCATTCGATTTTTACTCATAATTTACTTTATGACATGTCTACCCCCGTTTTTCTACTTCTGTATAGTCCATTCCATCCAAAGGTTGTCTGGAAGACATCGCCGAAGGCGATAAGACCGCCGATTGTACTTTACACATAGGTTAAGTGTTTTTCATTGTGTATTTTTTCATTTGTTTTATGTGTACAATAAAGTGTAATAATAATAATAATAATAATTATATAATAAAATATAATCTGGCAACACCAAAAGATCATCCATTTGAAAAAATATATATATTTTGTTTAATATCAAATATATAAACAATATTCACAATTTATGTCTAAATAGTAACGAAAATGATTCCTTTCTACAATCACATAATGTTTTATCGAAGAAATAGAGTAAATAAGCAACAATTCATCATAATAAAAAATAATAGAGTGACAGTGTGTGACAATGTCAAAGGATTTTACAAATTATGATAAATAAAAACCAAAACGATGATCAATAATAAAGCCAGAAAGAAACGGAACGCACATTTAACATCTCCCAGCTCGTCGAGCTCCGCGTCGTGGGCGTCGGCTTCGGACGTATTCGAAGTGACGTCGGACAACGACGCGTCGAGCCAACACGGCGAGTTGCAGTCGTCCCCGCCGCCACCAAGACCTGCGCGACGAAGAGGACGACCCCCTCCAGCGGTGGGCTTGGGACCTGTGGGGCCGAGTGTCCCGCCTACGGTCCCCGCTACCGGTGGGGTAGTGCGCCGCATGAGATGGACTCGAGAAATCAATGAGAATGTCATGCGGGCCTACTTTGGGGCAACAAAGGGAGGAATTAACCTCACTGCGTATCGCGCTAAAATGCTGTCTCTATTTCAGGCTTTGGAACCAACGGTTGATGTATCGTCCCAACGACTGTCGGATCAAGTGCGATTTATTCAGCGGCGTAAGTTGTTGGATGATGACACACTTGAGCGGTTGCGCACAGACTTGTGTTTTGTCCAGGATGACCATGTGTCACCCGTCAGTGGAGATCAAGCGGCAGGCCCAACACCAACACCTGTTGCTGATTTCGAGCTGACGGACAATTTGGATGACAACGTAAGTCCCCAAGCTAAACAGCAACTGAGAGGAGCTTTGGAATGTGCGATTTTGGAGTTTTCGTCTTTATCGGCGTCTTGTAAACCGCGTCTGCCACGTTTGCCAACGCATAGAAGAAATTTGGCGCTGATGGGAGCTTTGGACTCCATGTTAACTACATACTTGGAGTCCAGTCGGGATCTTGTTGATACGCATTTGATCCTTTATTGCGCGGCCGTCGCAGCATGTCGAGTGGCTAATATAAAATTTCCAAATGAGTATAAAGCCACTCGAGGTGTTGTGATTGTGCCTGCCTGGCAGCGTAGGATCGAGGATCGTATCAACAGGGCCCGAACTCTCATCGGCAAACTAATTTCTTTTAAAGAAGGAAACAGCAGGCCGAAGATTATGCGTTTTGTGACGCAGGCTTTTTCGGGGACCAACACAAGTCCTCGAAATTATAGGTTTTGCGTCACAGAACGCATAGACTTCTTTAAACAAAAAGTCTATGCGTGGGCGAACCGCATTCGTCGCTACAGGAGGCGATGGGATCGTTTCCAACAAAATCGCAAGTTCCAAACTGACCAAAAGAGTGTTTATAGATGTTGGGAGAATCCTCCACAAGGTGTGGTGGATGGGCGGCTTCCTAGTGCTCACGAAATGCGTGAGTACTGGACGAATATCTGGTCGTCGCCTGTCTCTCACACTGAAGCCTCCTGGTTTAGTGTTGTAGATCGAGCTTGCGAGGCAATACCTGCTATGGAAACCATTTTAATCAGTCCAGAAGATGTGCTAACTGCAATTAGACAGACGCAAAACTGGAAGTCGCCGGGCCCGGACGGTCTGCACAACTTCTGGTTAAAATGGTTTCCAAGTTCGCATGCTCGATTAGCAGCGCAATTCCAGAATGCGCTTGAGCGGGGATCCCTTCCAACATTTATGACAACAGGTGTCACTCACCTTCTCTTTAAGTCCGGTTGTACCACGGAACCAAAAAATTATAGACCCATCACATGCCTACCCACTATTTATAAAGTTTTGACCTCCATAATTAGATCTAAAATTACAGACCATATAAATTCTAACCAAATTCTTTTTTCCGGCCAAACAGGTTGCATGAATGGGTCCCGTGGTACTAAGGAGCTCCTTCTCATTAACATGACCATTTGCCAACAGGCTCGTCACAACCGAAGGAATTTATCGGCTGCCTGGATAGATTATAAAAAGGCCTATGATTCGGTGCCCCATACATGGCTCATGAGGGTGTTAAATTTGTATAAAATTAATACAAATTTATGCAACTTCCTTGGGTCTTGTATGGGGCAGTGGACCACTGTCCTGAGATATCCAGGTGGTACGGTTCCTCCTGATTGTGACGAGCCGATTAGAATCAAGCGGGGTATATTCCAGGGCGACAGTCTGAGTCCACTGTGGTTTTGCATGGCCCTGAATCCCCTCAGCACTCTGTTGTTGGATTCAGGGTTAGGCTACCGTCTACGGAGAGGCTCTGAGCCTATATCTCACTTGCTCTATATGGATGACCTAAAGTTATTTGCATCGAAACAAACCGAATTGATTGAGTTGTTAAAAATAACGGAAAGATTTAGCAATTCAATCAATATGGATTTTGGTGTAGATAAATGTGCGATTATCCATGTGAAGCGAGGGGAGGTTGCGGTCTCTGATGACATACTAGTCTCAGAGACTGTAAGGCTCAGATCCCTCTCTGTGACGGAAACCTACAAATATTTGGGTATGCCTGAGGCTCTAGGTATCATGGGTGCAGATGTAAAACGATCGTTGAAAGAGCGTTTTTTTAGCCGCCTGACAAAAGTACTTAACAGTTTTTTGTCCGGTGGAAACAAGATTCGCGCTTTTAACGGTTGGGTTATGCCTGTACTCATATACTCTTTTGGCATACTCAAATGGACTCAGACCGAATTGGACGCCCTGGATCGTAAAGTCCGAACTCTCCTGACTGCACATCGTATGCATCATCCACGATCATCAGTGATGAGATTGTACATCCCGCGGAGATGTGGGGGCCGAGGTATTCTTAATGCTAAGGACTTGCATAATCGCGAGGTGTGCAATCTCAGGGATTATTTCCTTCACAGTGATGTGGATATGCATAGGGTTGTAGTTATGGTAGATAAAGGATTTACCCCGCTCTCTTTGGCGATTGAAAACTGGCGGAAACCTCTGGTGGTAGGCATTAAGGATCGCGAGGACATATGGAAGAGCAAAGAGCTGCACGGTCGGTTCTATCGAGCCCTTCATGGGCCTGATGTGGACCGACTAGCGTCTGTGTCTTGGCTGCGCTTCGGTAACCTCTTTGGGGAAACCGAGGGTTTTGTCTTTGCAATTATGGACGAAGTTATTAAGACGAACAACTATAGGAAATACATCCTGAAGGACGGTACGGTCGACATCTGTCGGGCATGCCACCGTCCTGGTGAGTCTATCAGGCATGTTATTTCCGGTTGTTCGTATCTTGCTAACGGCGAGTATTTGCATAGACATAACCTAGTAGCCAAGATCATACACCAGCAAATTGCCCTTCGATATGGACTTGTGACTCCTGAAGTGCCATATTACCAGTATGTGCCCCAACCAGTTCTCGAAAATGGTCATGCAACGCTGTATTGGGATCGATCTATTATCACAGACAGGACTATTCTAGCCAATAAGCCTGACATTGTGATAATAGATCGATTGGCGCGCCGGGCTATACTTGTTGACGTCACCATCCCGCATGACGATAACCTTGTCAAAGCTGAAAAAGACAAAATGTCTAAATATTTAGATTTGGCACACGAGGTTACCGACATGTGGGATGTCGACTCAACAATTATTGTCCCGATTGTCGTTTCTGCCCGTGGGTTGATACCAAAGAGCCTCGACCAACATCTACAGAGGCTCTCAATCGGCTGTTGGGTCAGAAGTCAGATTCAGAAGGCAGTATTGCTTGACACGGCACGTATTGTGAGGCGGTTCCTCACTTTGGGCTCCTAACCACCGGTGGCTTGGGTTTCGAGCCTCGCCATCGTTGGATAACTTTTTATATTTTTATATGTATTTTGTTTTTTACTATATATATAAAAATGTAAAAAAAAATATTTAAAATAAAGAGAAATAATAATAATAATCTTTCCGATAATCCGATTAATATAAGAATAAACAAAGATATACAGAAAAATATAGATCATATACTTCTGAAACAAAGCTCGTAACTAATCGTCGTCGTTAAATGACAATACAATAACCGTTCTGCAATTTTAATAAAAGTAATGTTGCGCCAAACCCAAAACCTTTGATTATATACTTGTTATTTGTCAAGAATATAATCTAAGCCTAAAAACATCAAAGGAATTAAAACAGAATTAATTAAAGTTTAAGATAGCTGAAATTACATTTTTAATAATCTTAAACAAGGTTTTACTGGTAGGTCTTTGATATGTATTGATTCAGGCAGTGGCGTAACTACCCCACCGGGGGCCCGTGGCAAAGTTCATCAAATGGGGCCCTCCGTAAATTCTCACAAAAATGTACCTCTGCTAAGCCCCAATAAGAAACTCCCAACCATACCATGAGCGAGGATGGAAAATGACCTCGTTGGACACGCGGAATACGGTTGCTCGCTTCTTCGCTACTGTGTGCGTACACCTTATCATTTTGTTTGTTGTTGTTAAAATGTTTTCATCTGAAAAAAGAATTTCCCGGTATTTTTTCCCGCGTACCGCTTCAACAAAGCGCGGCATCTCTTTAGTCTCAGGTCCATTAGACGAGCATTCAAACTATGTCCTGTTTTTCTTCGATATATCTATGTTGCGCTAAACCCAAAACCTTTGATTATATACTTGTTATTTGTCAAGTATATAATCTAAGCCCAAAAACATCAAAGGAATTAAAACAGAATTAATTAAAGTTTAAGATAGCTGAAATTACATTTTCAGAGGTTACTAATAAGAAGTAATTAGACATTTTCATCTACCAGAAACAAGTAGTTTATGCATCTTGTCAATTGCTTAACAAATTATTTTCGGTTCAATATGTTGTTTTAGTGTAATAAAAATGCAAAATAAATTACGCTTTACAACGACTTTGTCTTGGACGGAATGTCATACGGCTAAGTATTTATGAAATTGTGTAACAACCTAATAGCATTTTTTCGTAAAATTTTATAGACATGACTTGGTAGCTGTGTTGAGGCTTGAATTATCTGTGGGCCATACAAAAAATGACGTAATCTAAATTATGTATAGAATTTTACAGATTTAATAAATTATTTCCAGTTAATTTACAAATATTGTTACGTGCACAAATTGCAATATTTCATTCTAAAGTACCGAATGATCTCGGTAATTAATACGATGAAACCATTAAACATAGATTAAATTTATAAACAACTAATGACAACGACTTAATAATTTAGATTTTAAAGAATGGTTTACATCATTACTCATCGCTTTCACTGGAACAAAATAAATAAATGTTCTGTAATGAGTTTCGTAAGAACTAGTTTTGTTGTGCCTATTACATTGTATTGGCGGCCTAGAAGCGTGGCTGCCTGCTCACTGCTGGTCATATAACACATTCGTTGCGCGTCGGGTCATTAGACAAGTCTTGGAACACACCCGTCTATTACCTAATGTTGACGTTTATGCCTTTAATACGATTAATACAGTACACCAAGAGTTACCCACAAGCTCGGCCGTAGAGCATTAGCTTGATGTAGTTAAAAGTGTAAGAAATAAAGGTCTTACAATCGAAGATTTGTTTTGTTGTGTCGAGAAGGACAATGGCGAGAGGAACATGGCATTCGCCTGATGCTAAGCGATACGACCGCTCATGGACAGTACCAAAACCAAACAATACCACGAACCACAGAGCAGAAAACGTTACTATACTCGCTTAACTGAGACATAAGATATTATGTCTCAATATGTCCAGCAGTGCATGCTTATTTCGGAAAATGTACTTTGGCAAAAGCCGAGAGGAGGCCATGTAAACAGAACAAAGATTACGACTACAAAGGTTTCCTTTAACTTAATCCGTAGTATCAGTAAGTTTAAAATCACCAGGTTGCACAATTTTATTTCCGGGGTATGTCATATGCCATATGACTATGTTGTCATCACGGTCCGTAGTATATGACGCTTTGTGTAGCAAGGATCATGGACGCACATTACGATGATGTCAATACATCCCATATCGAAGCGAAGATTAGGCTCATTAGTATTACGAGCAGCCGCTCACCTCACATCAATTGTTATTGATTGTAAAAACGCACCAGTGTAGTTATCCAGAGCCAATCTGTGTCCATAAGACTCCAGACCTGCATAATTATCTAGAAGTTCGAACAGCTTTTTTTGGCGAGACGAGCATGCCGATCGCCTGAATCACGTTGCGTTATGAGAGACCTAGCAACAGTTTCACTTATCCAAAGTTTAGTACATCAACCCAAAGCTGAATGTACCACGCTAACTTTGTAAAGTGCTGCATCTTTACTTAGTACGGCTTCTTTAGTAGACTTTAATTTAGATATTGACTGTTTTACTTTTATTTTATCGATTCGGATAAATTGGCACCATTACAATCCCGGATATCACCACCTGCATCTTCATCCGCTAGACCTACCTTTAGATTCGCACAACCTTTTGCAAGTCACCTGTACAGGTGGCTAGTGGCAGGTGGTGGTATGTAAATAAATAAATAACACTCACCAGTCACATACATAGTCCTGATCCCACACTAAGATCAAGTCTAATGTGGGATCAGGAACTACGAGAGACTTTTCGGTCTCACAAACACCCACAACAACAACAATATCTAACAACATCTGATACTATTCACTTACCTCAAGTTAGCCAGCTCAGTACAAGAGTTGGCGAGCAGATAGTCTCCACTGAGCAGTGCTATCTTGTTGCCGAACATCATGTCGTCAGGTTCGTCGGCAGTGCGACGCGCGTTCATGTTCACCAAGCCTTTGTGCACGAGGTGAGAAGTACGGATCATCTCGGTCACCTCGGCGAGGGCGCGTTGACTGTGGACAATGCGACTATGTACTACTAGACTATTGAATAGATTAGAAATTAAGTCTGCCTACATACAATGTCTATATATTAAGAGCGTATACACCTTGCGCGCAAAGTCAACTATAGGTATTTCTTCGTTAATTTTACGCACACATAAGCGACCAAAGCTGTGTGCGTAGAGCTGCCGCGTCGGCTCGCTATTCAATCGGCTCAAACAACTTTGATCCGTGCGCTTCAAATATTCAATTGAAATGTAACTGTAATATAATATCATAAAAATATTTTATTTGCATTATAAGTAGACAAATATTACTGTGCAAGCAAAGAATAATACAAATTTTGGATACTAATCATATTTTCGTTATTATTACATTGTTAAGTTGCATTCAAATCAGTGTTCAATCAGTATACACTACGGATGTTTTATTAATCATTTCGTTTTCGAACACATAAATAGTGTTAGGCATAGTGTTAGGGGCCTTACAACCCTTTACAATTACGAAATATATTTAATTTTATATTACAATACATAACATAATTTAGCCTCGGTATTACATCCCATTATATTACCTGAAACATAATTTATACTCACTACAAAATCATTGTAGGTAATAAAAATAATTAAATACGCGATACGACCGCCTTTTGTACCACTATGTAATATAATGTTTTGTAATTAAGTTAACTTAGTGTACAATAAAGCATTTAAATAAATAAATATTTTACTACCAAAGTACTAAGATGTGGTAATGGTGGCTATTTTTACTACGCGCGGCATAATCGACTGCAGCCAGGCCGGAGCGACGAGCGATACGTCCTCCCTCTAGAAGGCCTTGCGGCGGTCTGATTTGATCCACGTCGGACAGCGTGTTTTATAGTGTTTTTTAAAATATTTGTAGAAAACATGAAAACTAATTTTGTTGAAATATAAAAATGGCAATTTATTGATAAGATGTTCTTCTATTGTAATATGCAATTGCTATAAAAAAATATGTACGATAAGTTGGAGAAAAAAAATATGTTCTTGACGAGAGTTTCTGAATAATTTCGCATTGTTTAAATTTTATTTTTCAGGAACTAAACACAAAAAGATTATTTTTCTCAGCAAAATCCCTCCATAAGGGTCTTATTAGTCTGATAATATTTTTATTTTCATCTTATATTTAGTGGTTTCGGATATCTTATGCTTCTAAATTGCCATTTAAAGCCTAAATAACGAAACTTGTGTTCAGTAATCCTCATAGTACTCACAAATTATCCATCAATCTATAATGTTTTCCACCAAAATCCCTAGATGACAACCTTTTCTAAAATTAGTACTAATTATTTTACCTTGAAATTGTTTATTGGTGGCTATTAACTCATTTGAAAAGTCCTGTTTTAAGCCAAAAAGCGCGTCCAGGGTATAAACGCTCTTAAGTTAAATAAAATAAAATATAATGGTGATTAGATTTTATTTGATTTTTTAACACAACAAAGACTAAGATGAGACATATGAAGATTGGATTAGACACTTGCAAGTAGGCAATTCATAGACTAAAGCCCGTTTAGATTGGGAAACTTTCTCGCCTCAAAGATACGATTATCGTTAGGATATAAAAAGTTGCATATTCTAAACATTTGTCAGATACGATACTCTATGAGCTTCGATCAAATATACACTAGGTACAACATGAACGCTTAGAAAATGGCACCAAAAAAGAGTGCTTGAAGCACTCTTTTGCCTTCAGTGACGCACCGACCGTTGCTTCTAAAACGTCGCAGAGCTTGAGACAATATTATGTGAAAAGCTACTTTAAGCTCCAGGAATAAGGTGGAATTTGTGTTAATATATTTGGAATATGTGATCTTTTCGTTTACTTATTTTCATGTCATGCATCGGTGCCACTTTTTAACAGAACTTTTACAGGGAACTGTGTATCTAGTGTATATTTGATCGAAGTCTATGAGGGTTAATATTATGCGATAATGGCCGATTCTCGCCGCGAGAAAATCTCTGGGGCTTAAATGTTCCATAGTTTTTGTTATCCACGACTCTGGTATAATCATTATTTATTAGCTAATTAGTTTATTAAGAAAAAATATTATGAGGTGAGTTCATCGAAATAACTAATTAATTTTCCTAGAACCTAATTGCACCTGGGTTGCTTTTAGTTAGCTATAAACACTAGATTCAAGTAAAACATATTGATCGTATTAAAGGTTGTTAAACACACCATGACAAAAACTTCATGGAATAAAATTTACGACCGTGCAATAAATTTCAAAATACAATGTTTACATTTCCGATTCTTTAAGTAAAGATGCTTAAACAATTGTTCTTACATTTATTATTTCCGAGTTTGTGGATGAAGTCATAACTGTTGGGGAACTTTAGTTCACGACCTTTCTCTATTCTTTATTTTCCGGGTTTGTACTTAAATTCCAATGACGCGCATCAGGAAATCGAAAAACCGGTTTGACCACTTTCTAAAGTTCAACATTACCATATTTTCTCATATGTTTTTATGTCAGGGTAACCTTGACGTCACAGTTAAGGGAATAACCTTTCGTTTCGTGAATTATTATTAACATACTTGAACTTTAACTGGTTTCATTATTTTAATTGAGTAAAAGTTCAATTGACGTCATTTATCGGAAAGAAATGGCATATTTAATTAATAAAATTGCTTATGTTTTGCAGCAATTACTTACTGATCAGAAAAGTCAAAAGTGTCAATCTGATTCATAGGATTAAAAGGAATAGTGACCTAGCAATTCTCGAATTTAGTATTAAAAATGTTGATGAATTCACTATATTCATTGTGATAGATAAAAAAATAATTTGCATTATTATCACTAGTAGGATATAGGAATCGTATATTATATTTTGTTCACAGATAAACGGCAGAAAACGTTTATTTAGTTAAACGTTTGTTTAGTTCGAATACTTTAATAGCTTATGTAACTTCAAAACGAAGGAATTGTGATGCAATTGTTATTATTACGAGAAAAATAAAGTGAAGGTATTCACTTAAACTTTCGAAAAAATAAAGAGTACGTTGGCCAAAATATAAAGTTATATCAGAAATATGAGATCTTCAGGATTTAATAGAAATCGAATACTGCCAAAAATAATCGAGGTCTGGCTAATATAATTAATTGTAAATGCATAAATAGTACTCCTAATGATATGTAAATATTTTGGAAATCGCTTACAAACAATAATTGATAACCCCACTCACATACAAAGTCATAAAAAGTTACGACGTTATTCATAAACAGTTTTAAAAACAGTTAGCTATCGAATATTTTGTCCCTTTCGAACGACTTTTGAATTTACTTTGAACGAAGAAGACAAAACATTCGATATCTAAAATAGGTTTGAAATTAAATGTATTTATTGGCCATGTAGGCAAGTCTCTTATGACAAGTCAATACTCATAGCACTTAATCTTTATGTACAAAATATTTTCTATACCTAGTATTATTTTTAATAATTTCTTACTTAAAAAATAAAATTAAAAATGCTGTATATGAATATGGCCCTAACGCCCGAATACTCGAACGCCATTCAAATAAGTTGCTCTTAACAGCACACGGCCCACTTAGCCAGTACATTTAAGCGGGATTTACGTAGTTAAGGGCAACATAATATTTAAATTGCGTTCCAGTATTCGGGCGTAAGTGTTACATTGAGATACAAGTCTTGAGTAATAACTATCAGAACGGACATTTACGAGTATTTTGGTTACGAAACACCCGAACACAATGAGTATTTGTGGATTATATTTTGTCAACGTGTAGCACTAGGAACCAGCAATCTCTAGTTTTTAACCTAGCGTCTTAACACAAATTGTAAAACTCACCTGTGCAATACTCCAGCAGCTTTATCCTGCTCCATGTCAGGAATCTCGGCGCTGTGACCCGCTGCTTTAGATACCAGAAGGACAATGAGACCCCACGCTTGCATGTTATTCTTTCCATTGTATATTAGATTCCTGTAAGAGATAATTGTGGTTAAACTTAACTGTCTCTATAAACATGTATGATGGGTCGTATAATTCTCTTTGCTGAGCGATATCTTTTCCGATAAAAATAATTCAAGATTATGATTATTTTGTTATGGTCACTTCTCGTATGATGCTGATTTTTATTCAACTCGATTTGCTTGTCTGTCACTTAATGATTTTGTGACTGTACCTCTACAATTTTCTCATTTTTTTCCTTCCCGCTCCCCTCGCAATTTGATGGCTGGCAACACATCTATGATCAAAACGATGTGTATACTCATGGGCGATAGTAATCGTTAACCACCAGGTGACTATTTGCTCATTTGCCGGTTCTACATACATAAACTCACGCTTTTTGACAGTCTCCGTGGCGCAGGCGGTTAGACGCCGCCTGTGAAACGAGAGGCCGCGGGTTCGATCCCCGCACCGAGAGAAATGTTTGTGCGGCCCACAAATATTTCTCTCGGGTCTGGGTGTTTGTGAGACCGAAAAGTCTCTCGTAGTTCCTGATACCCACGACACAAGACTCGATCTTAATGTGGGGTCAGGACTATGTATGTGACTGTTGGGTGTTATTTATTTATTTATTTATTTATTTATTTCCCAGAAGGGGTAGGCAGAGGTGCCAGGACACCCGCATTTGGCCTTGTATGTTCCGTCCCACGAAGTGATAGGGGCGAGCCTATGGCTATAAAAAGCTCAAATTTCTGACTCCAAGCTGATAATGAATAGAAAAATCCAAACACGCTACGGAGGCAGACAATTTGCCGGTTCTATGCTATAAAAACTATACAGGCTTAGTATTGAGGCATACTAGGGACCTAATCCTAGCAGTATATAACGATTAATTATTTTAATTTAATGAAGGCAATTGGATTAATTTAATGAGTTATAATATCTAATTAAGTCCCATTTAAGATTTCTCATATTATTATTTCGAAACCATTTAACTTCCGGGTAAAATAATTGTTACGTGATTATCGCGCCGCATTTATTTACGCTATTATTTCTTTAGGTAATAAAATAATTTTTTTGGTAATCTATTTTAAATCATAGCCAATTTAAAGACCTAAAGTTTATATTTTAAAAGCTAATATAATAAAAACAAATGGTATGAACCTGCGCCATCCCCATTAACCTTTCCGCAAATCACTATCCCATGAAAGCACAATTTCCTTAGATCACATTACGATGAAATTTAATCTAGGTTGCTGAAATTAATACTAAGAGAATGTACTCAAGAGCAGAAGCAGTGACAATTTGCCATTTTATACAAGTTGTAAGCTTGGATGAGCTAGTTTTATGAACACGGTCTAATTCGTGCTCGCATGTACCACAGCTTGTAAATATAAACTTTATTTATTTTTTAATTTATTGCTTTATATATTCAAACAGTTCATATTGATTTTATTGTTAGTACTGCGACAGTTGTCGCACATACTTCACTTTATATTTACAACTACACGCGCACATAGAGCCAAGATGAATTGCAACATGTATACTTCCTGGAATTAGTACCAAATTTTAATTAGGTACTTAGAAACTTTAGCGCAAAGGATAAATGACATGAAAAATGATAAATCATGTATTGGCTGGCCGTAAGACGATAGGTATGTATGTAATGAGCAAAAAGCAAATTTAAATCCAAATACCACAATTACGTATTTAATTCAATATTTCTTTTTGTCAGTGACGAAGAATCTCAGTTGTAGAGTTTGTACTGGTTCAAACGCTTAAGAAACTAATAACGTCGAAATGTCATTGGTATATGCCGTGGCTTTGAACCCGCAACCTCTGCGAGAGCAATGCAATGTCTTGCCAACTGTGCTTTCGTTCAATGTAAAATTATAAGCATTTAAGAAAACTTTGTCTTGCTCATTAATCTTGAAAATTAATTTTTTTTAGTCCACAAACCCAAGTTTTCTTTGTATTTCAGTTCATAGATAAAAAAATTGCCACCTTGTTTACTCAACACACAGATCAACTCAGATTCAATATAATTAAAATTGTTACATTATCTCTTGACTACTCAGTTCTATAGAGGATTATACTTGATAACTATTGTTCCCTTACTTGGCAGTTTTCAGCAGAGGATGGTTGCTTCCCACCAACTTACGCAGATGTAGCGCAACGTTGGCTATTTCGTCGCTGAGGATCCATCGCAGACTGAGAAAAGAAGTGGGATAGCCAACAATCTTCTCCGCCTCGCTCACAGCTCTATTCCAATCAGTCTTGGAGTTGTGTTGGGTAATACTTGCTCGTTGCGTGCTGCATGTACTCACTTCCCTCGCGCAAGGTCCCCAAAGTTTCGCAACAGCGTTAGATGAACAAACATTCACTGTATCGCACCTCACAGCACACCTCAAAGGGATAATTCGGCTCAGACTCATTTTTACAGCGATAAAATAATTCAAATTTGAAAGCGCGATAGCGATTTTAAATCACAGAGTAACTTAAATGGAAGCCAAATATTTAGGAAAAATATTATTTGCTTTAAATATATCACTTGATAAATTTTGTTACCCTCACTTAAGCCTATAATCTAAATTTTATGCAATAATTACACAAAACAGATGTATTTCGTAAGTAACTGTGTAAAAAATTACAAACGTCCAACGCTTTCGCGCTAAAACGATTGACTGATGGACTGAGGTCTGCCGTTCGAGTGCCGCGGTGCACAGCTAGGCACGCGCGACGCAGTGCGTGGAGAATGCTCTTGAATGATGTTGAACGAATGACTGAACCCATTTAGTCCTACATTTACTTGTTAGTCTGTGGCGTAGTGTATGTTGGCGACAATCCCAGTGTATCAGGTTAATGAACTTTACAATAAAAATACACAAAAAAGATTACTTAGTTTATTCTCACAGGAATGCTAGGACAAAAGTGAAACCATTTTCCAAACAAACTGACATTATCATTTCCATAGCAACCAAGAATAGCAACGGTTACCGCAATCGCAGTTTCCTTTAAAACCAGTCATTTTAATTACTATATAATAAATCTTAAAATTAATATATTTCGGTATTCGAAACATAACTCTAAATTATTTATTATACACAAATTACACTTATTGTAATAAACAATTCCATACAAGTTTACATAAATCGTCAACAGGTGACGCCACCAGTAGGATTATATAATCATTACATACTGATATGCGCCCATACGGCCATACTGACTCCAGCGCGTCCCTTGCGCTGTTTTACATTAAGATATAATTTAAAACTAAGGCGTCACTCATTTCGAGTTAGCCAAAACACAAAGATACTAAATACCATACCGTATTACCATTCCGTATTACCATACCGTATTACCACACCATATTACCACACCATATTACTATACGATACCATATTATCGTACCATATTACCATATCGTACCATATTACCATACCGTACCATATTACCATACCATACCATATTACCAAATAAAACAAGGCATCACCCATTTTGGGATCTAGCCCAATATAAGGCATCCCACCTTGGACCCATAAAAACAAATCAAGGCATCCCATCTGGGACCCATAAAAACAAATCAAGGCATCCCACCTGGGACCCATAAAAACAATCAAGGCATCCCACCTGGGACCCATAAAAACAAATCAAGGCATCCCACCTAGGACCCATAAAAATAAATCAAGGCATCCCACCTGGGAGTCAAAAGGCATCACCCATCCTGGGATCTAGCCCAAAATAAGGCATCACCCATCCTGGGATCTAGCCAAACAGACCAGGATTAAGGATACGCATGGTGGCCAGCCAGCGTTTAAGGAAGGATATTGGATAGGGTAAAGGAGATAAATAAATTTAAGACACACACGAACACAAATAATAAATCAATAATAAATCCATTTTTTTTCTTTCTTTCTTTGTTTCTTTACATAAACATTTATAAACTCATCATGAAAATAATTATATCAATACAATTCCTTTACATAGTCTCAAAATTATTAGTGCAGGAGGTTTCAACACAATGCCTTTACATAGTTTCAACATTATTAGTACCAGAGGTGAAAGCACCCCCACATAAATCGATCTCCGATGATTTCTCTGCCCATACTGTCAATTCGTCTGAGTTGTCAGAATCATTAAAAGGGTCTGATTGAGTTGTAGAAGCGGGACGTAAGGTATCGTGACTCTCATTTTATTTTTCTGATGACCCATCGGGTTTATATGCTTGAGCCAGTATCGATCATTCGGTAATATTTCCAAACTTTCCATTGGACCTTCAAATTTAGAATCTAACTTAGTAGTATGGCGTAAATGGCGCCGCATTAATATAAATCACCTTCAAATGATAGATTTTGACTTTACCCGTGTCGAAACATGTTTTATCTTTAAGGGACCGCTCGTCCATCCTTAATAAACGACCAATCATCAATTTGTAATATTTTAATGGCAGATGGGAAAAATCATTTTCCGAATAATAATTCCATACGACTTTAACCTGTACTCATTGAAACTGAAATTTAAAGCTAATTGTAATTCTTGTAAAACCGCGTCCCAATGCCTATTAAGTTCTACAAGAGACATGTTATCTTTTATAACCTTCATTAACCGTCCAACCTGTCCGTTGGTCCTTCTAGTTCCCGTTGCTAGAACATGATATTGGATCCCATATCGGTCTCAAAACAATCATATAGAAACATTTATAATGCCATCCACAAATACAACAGGATATTATTCAGATACACTGCGTCGTCCGTTTATTCTCCCAGTTATATCTACATGAACAGTATGGAAAAGTATAGCTATTTTATCAATAGGATGTAAGGCAACTGCCTAACACCCGATATACCTTTTCTTATTTTACACATAACGCAGTTTTGTACAATTTTTCTAACTAATCTGATCATATCAGGAAAACAATACCAATATCGTGGTAATGAGATATAAGATTCAATCTATAGTTGCGTGGAACTATTGTCAATTTATTCGTATTTTATTTATTTGTACTTTCATCATCATCATCATCATATCAGCCACAGGAAGTCCACTGCTGAACATAGGCTTCCCCCAAGGATCTCCACAATGACCTGTTGGAAGCGGCCTGCATCCAGCGACTTCCTGCAACCTTAGTCAGATCGTCCGTCCACCTTGTAGGCGGGCGTCCGACATTTCGACATTTCAACTTGACATTTGTACTTACGACACAATAATTTATAATTTATCATGGATGAATATATAACATAAGCATCTGCAACCGTTTTGGTAATCGAATCACCATACTACTGTTCAACAATACTAGCTAGAGTTGAATCACGCTTTAAGCGTATCCGCATTAACGGACCACACTAAGGAGATAGATTTAATAATTTCTGAACATAGATTTATATGACTTTCACTGCACGCTTGTATTCGGTTGCGACTTACTTGTTGTAGACCGAAGATCTATATTCAAATTGTCCATCAGGCGTCATAAATGCAATTTTCTTGATAGAGTTTTCTGCTATAGGAATGCCACGAAAACCAGAAGTCATATCCAAACAATTATAATACCGGGCTTTGCCTAATTTATCAATTTGGTTCATAAAGGAAAAGGGGTAAGGCCAGTATCTAATTCAATACAAGATGTAAAAGAACATTGACAATATAATTACGATTAATAGATAAATTGTCTTCACTAAGAGTAACGCTAAGGCCGAGTAGTTTTAAAAGAATCAACCCTATCACATTCATTATCAAGTTGAATTTCACTGTCACCTACCTACATAAAAGTCGAACTCTAAGCTAATACTATCAATTTCAACCACAGCCAAGATGCTTGATCTTGATGCTGAAATAATCTTTTGACTTTCGAATTAAGGAACAATCGGCATCAGTATTAAAAAGACAGTTATACTGTTTATTCCCAATAAAAACATCAATAGTTTAATAGATGAACAAAGGTTAATAGTTTTATTTGGAACATTACGTTCGTCAGTTTCACGGCGGTAACAATTTTTCTCTAAATGACACTTACGATATTAGTGATAACATCAAATAATTTTAGCACTATTACAAGTAAGCTAACTTAGATAATGGTAAGCTTAGAGGGATTTCTCTTTGCAGTCTTGAAACAAAATATGACCTGGCTTATTACAATTAAATCATGTGACTTGACAGTTTGAAGGTTCAGTAACACGAGGTTTCATATTATTATATTTACTCTGATTATTTGTATTGTTTACCTTTCTGGCATGTTTCAAGACCCGAAACTAATGTAGAGAGTGAGACAGGGTATTTCGCAACAACTCAGATCGAATAAACTCAGGTTAACTTGTGATCAGTGCCTCTACCACCTCGGTGTCGGCAGCTTTCGGTCAAACTCTCTTGGAAAGCGTCCACGCCGTCGTAGCACATTCGGCGTAGTTGCTTGCATGGTTCCTGGTGTAGCTGCACCATTTCTACACGTCACACAGTCATCCACAAAACGCTTCTCGATTGCAAACATATCTACAAAATAAGACATTTTTAATTAAAATTAAATAATATTCGTTTAAAAGCTCATGCTATAGCACCCAAATGAGTTTTTCTACTGCACAGAAAACTTCACAAACAAGTTTTATTTGAACAACATTAAATTATGTAATTTTTTTTAGTATTATATAAGAATTGGTAAAAGCGCTACACTTTTGATGGTACATGCAAGTAATCAGCAAATCAATTAAGTGAGTTATTCAAAACATATAGTTAAGTAACATATTTCATTGATATTATGTTCAATGGATTAACTGTTTCTCCATTTACTCCTACGTGGTTGAATGTAGCGACCACGAATGTAGCGCGTGTCGGCCCATGCCTTGGCTCGCCCTCGCAACTGCAGAATCATCCACATCAGCACACCAGTCCCTGATATCATGCGATCTCTCGTCAGGGTTGACCGGTGGTAGGCAGAAGTCGGGGTGCCGCCGCAAGGGTGTAGCTTCTGCTGATAACGTTGGTTTCACAGCGCTTGCCGCAGCGGTCTTCGCAATGCAATTCAAGAGCCCCATCACATGTTTTATAGTGAAGGTCACGCTTTCCGAAAATTCTGAGGTCTTTTGTGGCTATTATCCCACCGCTGCTGTCGGCGACAATCCCAGTGTATCAGGTTTAATGAACTTTACAATGAAAATACACAAAAAAGATTACTTAGTTTATTCTCACAGGAATGGTAGGACAAAAGTGAAACCATTTTCCAAACAAACTGACATTATCATTTCCATAGCAACCAAGAATAGCAACGGTTACCGCAATCGCAGTTTCCTTTATAACCAGTAATTTTAATTACTATATAATAAATCTTAAAATTAATATATTTCGGTATTCGAAACATAACTCTAAATTATTTATTATACACAAATTACACTTATTGTAATAAACAATTCCATACAAGTTTACATAAATCGTCAACAGGTGACGCCACCAGTAGGATAATATAATCATTACATACTGATATGCGCCCATATGTACTTGTTGGTGTTTACTCTTCTTTGTGCTCTTCTTAGTCTGTGGACATGCTATGGGACCTGCTCAATTGTGCTCAACAGACTTTTTACAAATTGTATTATTATTTACTCCATAATCTATGATCTGCAATTAATGGGCTTCAATAGAAAAATATAATTTAATCTTCATGACATAGTGGTTTCTTTGTACATGACATTCCTATCTGGTACTACTCATTATATTCCAAATCTTTATTATATTCTAAACAATAGAATATGACCCATCATTCACTAAATTATTGACAACCTACTGTAATAAATAAATAACGCCCAACAGTCACACTAAGATCGAGTCTTGTGTCGTGGGTATCAGGAACTATAAGAGACATTTCGGTCTCACAAACACCCAAATCCGAAAGAAATATTGTAGACAGCACAAACATTTCTCTCGGTACGGATATCGAATCCGCGGCCTCTCGTTTCACAGGCAGCGTCTAACCGTCTGCGCCACGGAGACTGTCAATCTATGAATCTGTATCTGTATCTGTATCAGCCCATATACGTCCCACTGCAGGGCACGGGCTACTCTACAATCGAAAGTACGATTGAGAGTGGTTAGGCGATATAGTCCACCACGCTGGCCTAGTGCGGGTTGGCGGACTTACATACCATAGAAATTCTTATGAATCGCTATGGTATGCAGGTTTCCTCACGATGTTTTCCTTCACCGTTTTAGTGCGTGGTGATTGACTGTCAATACACACATGACTCCGAAAAGTCAGAGGTGTGCCCTGGGATTCGAACCCGCGACCACCGTGAACATGTTGGCAGCCGCGTCTAGTCCGTTTACCAACAGGCCACCACGCACTCTATGAATACTGTTGTTATATCCGTGAAAACCTGTTTTGGCTATTAGTTGCTAAGTTGTCGTCCATTTCTGTTGGTTTTCCAAATAAAAAACACAAATTGTGAAAATTATTGTGTTGAACAATGTTTTTAATGATTTTATGGAAGTATTCAGATGAAAAATGCAGTTGCAGAAAGTCGTTGGCTGTAGTAGAAGTTGATGTGGTAGAGTGACAGTGACTTTGGAAGTAGTAGAGCCACGCTGTTGTCAGTCATGGTCAAAATTCATGACTAATCATGAATGGACAGGCTCATTCGTGGTGGTACCACTATCTTACATGAAATCGGCGTGAAGCTCTGCCGTCTCGTCTCGTTCGGTGATTAAAACTGTCGGATGCCAACTACCTAGTACCCCTTTCCTCTTCCCGTCTTTTTTCCTTCCCGATTTGATTGCCCGTATACCTGGTATAACCAAACCAACCAACCAAACTTAAACTTGGACACTATGCCGTGTCGAAACCACTGACGATGGGTTGTCCACAAGGCTCAGTCTTAGGTCCTTATTTGTGGAATTTAGGCTTCGACGATTTTCTTACGATTCCCTTACCGTCAGGGTGTTCTTTGACCGGATATGCGGACGATGGCCTCTTGCTCATAGAATCAAACAGTAGGTCGGGACTAGAAAATAGTGCAGACGCGTGTTTAAAATTAATATGTGATTGGGGCCATCGAAATCGCTTAAAGTTTGCACCACATAAAACGTTCCAATTACTTTTAAAAGGAAGTTTACAATCACCGCCGCGATTTAAATTTAATAATATCACTGTTAAGAAAAAAGAATCGGTTTGTTATCTTGGTTTAATTTTGGAAAGGAATTTTTCATTTCTTGAACATATTAAAAACGTCGGGGAAAAGTCGAAAAGGAACTTTTTTGCTTTGACAAGAGTATCAAAATCAACATGGGGGCTATCTTTCAATACACTAAAAATCATATATGGAGCAACTTACTTAGGATGTATTTGTTACGGATCTCCCCTATGGGCTGATAGGGCTACTATCGGCGCTGTGCGAAGAAAACTGCTCCAGAGCCAACGCTTGGCCTTGATATTCTTGTGTAAGGCATATAGAACTGTTAGTACCGAAGCTTTGCCTGTCCTGGCGGGTGTACTTCCAGTCGACCTGGAGGTGCAACGTCGCGCCGCCATGTATTACTCTACTAGGGAGAATATGGATAAAAGTTTTTTAACCGCACGTGAACTTTTAAAAATTGATAGATTATTTAAACCGCTTTCAGTGGTATATAGCGAACTATTAGATGAATGGCAAAATAGATGGGAGGTATCTTTGAAGGGACGACATCTATATCAATATTTTCCTTGCGTTCGTGACCGTTTGACAAGGACTTGGTTGGATGTCGATTATTGCGTATCACAGTTTCTCACGGGCCATGGTAACTTTAGGTCTAAACTTTACTCTTTTAAGCTTGTTGAATCGCCTGCATGCCCATGTTCAACACCTAATTGCGAGTATGAGCAGTCCGCGCATCATATACTTTGGGAGTGTAGTCTTTGGCAGAATGAGCGTAAAACTATGCTGGATAGTATGCAGATATCATCTGGAGTCGTATACTACATGGACCTTGTAGAGACTAGGAAGAACTTCCGTGCTTTCCGGCGTTTTTGCCATACTTATTATTGGAATCAAGTCTAAAAGCTCACATAATAGGTCCCATTTAAATGTAGTGATGGTGTGATCCGTGGTGCTTTACAGCTGGCTTCTCCGGCTGTAAAAGTCTTTTTACGAGGTTATTTACCTGTTTAGTTCATTGTTTTGTCGCCCGCTTTGCACGGAGGGAAGTGGACAATAATTTATTTCCAACTCCTCCTATTAATTTCACTTTCTGATTAATTTCGTTGCGGGTTAAAGACAAGTTAGACATTCCCGGAGACTCGCCGAGCTTCAATGCTCGGTGTCATTACATTGCGTGCCACTGTTGATCCTGGCTCACAGGAGTTACAGTGGTGGGTGTGAGGGTGGGACAGTCTCCCAAAAAAAAATACCTGGTAGGTAACACATAGTATGATCCAAGCGCTATGGATGCTGTTATTTGTTTATTATGGTTTGCTGGACTTATTGTTTTCAAAACAATGCAGGTTTTTTTGAAACATCTCGGTGTTATTATTCTCAAGGGAAGTCTATTTTAAGCAGTGGAGTTCCTCTGATTAAAAATGGAAAGGCAAAAATATAAATAAGTTTTTTTTTCATTAATAAATAAATAATATTAAATAAATAAATAAAATTAAAGGAAAACATTTCCGGTTTTCAATGTTTTATAGCGGTCCCAACGCCATCTATTGGCACGGACACGGGGTGTGTGTTATTTGACTATCTGCAGATACCTTAAATATCAGAGTTATGAGTTGAAATTCGAACCTGCGATCATATTTTTGCTATTTTTTGTCCGTTTCGTTAACAATATGCATATAGTATTGATTAAAATAAGGATGTTTCCTTCAGTATGGCTGTGAAAATCGCGCCATCTATTTTTTTTTTCGTATCTATGTCGCAATAATAATCCTCCATGTATTTACGATAACTTAGTACATCAAAATATCAATTTATACGCTGGCATTATGTATGGCATTATGTAAGAAATGAAAATACGCATTGTTGGGCTATGGCTAAATTGAGGGACACAGCTGACCTAAAATCATGCCTAAAATACCGTATTAACATGATCATGAAATGTTTCGCACGGATCTAAGATTAGTGCATGCTGCATAGTCTGTGGATTAGTGCTGTTTATAGTCCCACAAACTTATAAGTAGTGCGATTCACGTAACTTTTTGACGCGCCGATCAAGTTGCGGTGCGGTTACAATTAAGTTTACGCTTTGGTACAAAATGGTATTCTTGTAAGTGTTTAGCTGCGCGTGAACTGCGCGTGAGCTGCGCGTCAACTGTACGTCAGATGTATGAAATTTGTTTGACATTGACATATACGCACAGCACAATGATTAAAGAATAGAGGGGATAAAGCATAAGGTCACGTGACGCGTACCACTTTGATTCACAAACATGGCGGCAGCTCCGCCCCTAAAAATAGTGATACGCTAGTTCCAAATTTTTTATCGATATCGATCATCAACAGTGGGATACGACTAACATTAATATAACATCTTTAGTTTTTGCTTTACATGTCAATTGAGTATAAACAGGGGGTTTTAGGACTTGACAGTCAAGTCTTTAAAAATTAAATCTGATAATAATAGGTCAATGTTTTGATATTTTTTTCATGCTATGATTTATTTGATGGGTAAGTTTTACCTGATGATTGGATTGGATTTGTCAAATAATACACACGTCAGATAAAATACAACTTTATTAATAGCTAGAATTTGGTTGCGACTTCGAATATACCACACTTTTTTCCTTAAGCACCAATTTTCACCATGTCAATATTTCTTTTGCCAAATTATAACTAAAATCTAAAAAAAAACAGACATTTAGCAAACAACAATGAAAATATGTACACTAAACTAACAACTTAAATATATAAATAGAAATAAAATATCTACACAAAATTAACAATTAAAATGTAAAAATAGAAATTAAACAATTAACTAAATAAACTGACATTATTGTGACATGAACCATTGTAATTTTAAATGGCGATATAAAAAAAAGAAAAAAGAAGACAGTTCGTGTTGCTGACGAAGTTTCTTGCGCCACTTCTTCTTCACAGCTACAACACGTTCCGAAGCGGTGGTAGCAGAAATGAACAATCCAAAAGATCTTTTGAAAGAGTATTTGAATAAATAATAATAATAATAATTAATCTTAATTTCAGTACAACATGTTTACAACATAATAACACGCTGACTCCTGAACTAGGAAGCCCTGTATAACAGAAGTCAGTCTCTTTCGACAATTATTTATTTAACAGCTGCTTTATATAAAAAAATAAGAAACTCGAAAAAAAAATAATAATTAAAAGACTTAATAAACTATGTAACAACACTAGATCGCCAAATGAAATGAACTTGAATTATAAAGAATATTTTGATTTTGATTTTGAATAAAGGAATTGTAGCGGACATCACGAACGAAGGCAGGAAATCAGCACTAGAATAAAAATATTTTTCGAATAATTCAATCAAACAAAAAAAACATAAGGTACATACATACATAAACATACAAGCGGTGAATAATGTGGACTATAGATTTTAATTTATGTATAAATATTGACTGCCTCAGTGGCGTAGTTGTATTATGGTACGGTTACAAAGCTGAGGTCTCAAGTTCGAATCCCGGGTCGCGCAAAGTGATATCGGATTTTTCTATTCATTATCAGCACAGTCAGGAATTTGTGCCCGATATTGCGATAGGCTCGCCACCCACAACATCGTAGGACGGAACATACAAGGCGAAATAAATAAATAACACCCAACAGTCACATACATAGTCCTGACCCCACATTAAGATCGAGTCTTGTGTCGTGGGTATCAGGAACTACGAGAGACTTTTCGGTCTCACATACACACAGACCCGAGAGAAATATTTGTGGGCCGCACAAACATTTCTCTCGGTGCGGGGATCGAACCCGCGGCCTCTCGATTCACAAACGGCGTCTTACCGCCTACGCCACAGAGGCTGAAATGTGGGTGTCCTGGTTGCACCTCTGCCTACCCATTCTGGGAAAAAGGCGTGAGTTTATGTATGTATAAATATTAATATTATGATAAATTTATTTGTAACAAAACTAATAAAAATGCAACTGCTACATAAACAATAGTAATATGATGTATTAAACATTTTGATCTTAGTGTGGGACTATGTATGTGACGGCTGGAGGTAATTATTTCTTGATATTCCTAAAAATATACTTATACTTTACAATTATCGTTACTTTTTTAGTCGCCATAATGTAAACATATGACCAACTAATACTAATTTACATGTTACAACCGTTACAAGGTTATACCTGTCGAGACAAACACCCAGTTGCATCTAATACATTTCGTTCATTATTACGTTGCACCATTCTTTGCTAAAATCAAAAATACCTATCAGGATATTTAATACATACCAAATAAAATAAAATAACATAGGTAGATTTTTATTGCTATTATTTGACTGAGGAAAATCATTATGTCTCACTTAGAATTCAATCAATGAATATGAAAGTGTTGGTTAAGATAAACAATTATAATAATTAATAATAAAATATAAAACTATTTCTGTTCATTAAAAGGTTCTCCAGAACATTAGACAATAGACTACCAATTGTCCAAATTATCTTGCATGTCATCTTTGTTATTGATTAACAGTTGTATTATTAATAGGATTATTAGGTAAAATATCATAATTACTACAATTTCACTTACCGGGAATATTGTTGGAAAGCTGTTTTCTTTTTCAAAATGTAATGAACAAATAAATGTATTTATTGCAGGGTTCCAATAGCTTCCAATTTTTTGTATCCATTTTGTCCTGGTTTGTATGTTTATAGGGAATCTAAAAAATATTTTTAATTTCACTTTGTTTGTCGGTCTGAATATATATTTAAATATAAACTATTTTTTCTTTTTTTGAAAAATAAAGATCAAAATATTTAAAAATGATAATATCGATATGAATAATTTCGTATCGAATCCACTCATCTCTAAACTTGTGTGTAAACAAACAATGAGGTTGTTATTTACACTACTTGTATAAATAACGCCTAGAAGAGTCTAACTTAATCAACAATATCCAAATACATTTATAAATGATAAAAATAAACCCAAAATGTAAATTTAGCACATATTTGTTAGTATTTCGTAAAAACAGTTACTAACCTATGAAAAGAAATGTTAGGGTCCTTTTTGCTTGAACTCGACTCGAATCCTTTAACACAACACTGAGGCATTTTAAAAACTTAACAACTAAACCAATAAGCAAACTAAACAAACTCAACAAACGAGATTAACCAATGAATAATCCGAAATTCTTTGATTGTGCAGATTTGTTTACTCCGATTGACAGATAACGCCACAGTTTGACATTTCATGCAGTTTTTGGTTTAATAGTCTGTGGTTTCGAAAGCATAACTAAAATGGCGTCATTTTGGTCTATGGGCGGTCCCAGTGTGGTTAGTGAACAAAATATTGCCATATTCGAAACAAAGGAATTATTATTTGTCTCTTTCATTAAGGGACAAGTCAGCTTTGTGTAAATGAGACAGATACATAAATGTACATTCCGCGTCGATATTCTTAACATAACTATAACTTGACATATATAGCTACTTTTGTGCGTGATCCTTTATAATTCTTTTATCATTGGCACAGCAGTAGAATACGCTAAAACGTTTGCGTGACGCGAACTTGACGCGAGCGTATTTCGAGAATACGAAAAGGGCTGTTTTGATCGAAACTTAACCGCAACTGCACTACAGCTGAAATTATTTTATTACGTGAATCGCACTACTGACCCGGTGAGAGAGTCGCTGTTGTCGAATTTGGTGTTGCCATTAAAAATAGATATAGCAATAAAGTGGGTGAAGTAAGATTTTTCAATTCGATCAATAGTGTCAGGAAAATTTGTGGACCAGTTTCCTTTGCATGTTATTTTTCCTTCCCAAGATTTCTAACAAATCGCTCCCCATACCCTTAAACAAGTGTATCTGTATCAGCCCACATACTATATGTCCCACTGCTGGGAACTGCCCAATTCTACAATCGAGAGTGCCATTGACGGTGGTTAGGCCATATCATAGGCCATATAGTCCACCATGCTGGCTTAATGCGGGTTGGTGGACTTACATACCATAGATATTCTTATAAATCGCTATGTTATGTAGATTTCCTCACTATGTGTTCCTCCACCGTTTTGGTGCGTGTTTATTGACTATCAATACCCACATGACTCCAAAAAGTCAGATTTGTGACCTGGGATTCGAGCCCACGACCACCATGAACATGTTGGCAGTCGCGTCTGGTCCATTCATCAACGAAGTTAACGGTAAGTTCTAGTTTATTATATGTACTTACATGTATTGTACTAGTACGTACAAAATTTTGTTTATGTGGTATATATTTTGAAAAGCTGACAACACAGACCTGTGGCGGCAACTACGCGTTGATACAATTTTTCTAACGGTATTGTTGGTGCTTGAGATGCTTTTCTTCCTTCA